>JASDFA010000007.1:93125625-94581250 GCA_035772735.1 Datura wrightii
TCTGATTTCCCCTGGTTTTCATGCAAGGTTTGAATTTAGTCTAGGAATGTTTTTCGGAGTTATAATGAGAGTGAAAGAAAACTCTCATTCATAGCCTACATACTTATGTATAGTTATTCTCTAACTATCCTTGAAAGCCAAAGGCAATTGGGGAAGAAATTAAGGGATTTGTAGCTTGATCTTGATGAGGGTTCTCAAAACATTGCATGCATGGGAGCCTAATGACTTGAGATAGGATAAGCCCTCTCTAAACACTCCTTCATGGGCTTAAAATGACGTTTTTCAAGAGTTATAAGCTTCAGAATTATGAAAATTCCCTTAAAGATTCATCTGGAAAAGATCCCTACTAGTCCCAACGAGGGACTGGATGACTCGTTGGGTGTCTTAATGGGTAATTCCTTGACCCGTTGCCACTACCACCTCCTTCTCATCTTCAGATCATTCCAAACCAATAAGGGACCTAACAACTAATCAAGGACACGACGACTAATTCCCTCCTTCCATTCTGAACACTAGAAATATGTATCCTTCTCCACTAGTTCGCACCAAACGGGCGACCTAATGATTTGTAGGGTGAAACAATGACTCGTCTCCCCATCTGTTGTCTCCCCATGGAATTACCAGACCTTCAACTCAGGCACACATACAATAATCCACTTAACGACCCGTTGTGTCACTTGACGGGTTAGTGGACGACTCTTCCTGTGACATGGTGCCAGTTTTCCTACTTTCATTACTTCAACACTCGGGTCTTATCTTAGATACTTTTGGGTTGTCATACCATCACTATCTCTCTATTGTCCATCATAATCACTCCAACCTTGATTCCCATATCAAGCACACCAAGGGCCTTGGTTGGCACCTCGGTAACCGAGATGAGAACCCCCTATTTGGCTCTTCATATATTTACACTCTTCATCAAAGCTAGCATGTAGTACACCATTCTCAAAGGAGTTATTCCATTTGTCTCTACTAGCATTAGCACTTTTGGTTCTGGACCCCATCAAATGCTTAGCAAGAAACACTATTTGAGTCATCATTTTCGCCAAGGTCTCATCCCTCTTTTCATCCTTTCTTCTCATCTCACTTGTCATTAAGTTGGGGACACTTAGGGATACCTCGATCTCCCTTGTATGCCAAGCTCGGTTTGTTTTGGTCATTCTATCTAAAAAGGTCTTTGCAAGTCTGAAAGGTTGGACCATGATTGAAGCACCAGCAAGATTGTTTGCTACTGACTTGTTAGTAGATTCAAGGGATCTGTACCAGATTTGTAAGAGCACTCCATCCAGCAGCCCATGATTCAAAAACATGACAACTTTCTTTTATAATCTCAACTACACCTTAAGCAATGGTTCTCTCGAAAGTTATCGAATTTTTTTAATCTCATCATGCAATTGTAACATCTGTGAGGGTGGAAAGAACTGATCTAGGAACTCTTAGTCAACTCATTCCATGATGTGATAGACCCTTAAGGTAGCTCCTCCAACCATGTTATAGCATGTCTCATGAGAAAGAATGGGAACAACCTTAGCCGAATGGACTCTTGGCTGATGTCCGTTATATAGAATGAAAGGAAAATTTCAACAAAATTCCTTAGATGTTGATGGGTATCCTCACTGGCAAGGCCACCAAATAATCTTTTCATCTAGATAAGATATATCATGGTGCTGGAAATGTGAAACACTGCATTCCCCACTATTTGAGGTAGGCAAATAGCAGCAGCCACATCATGAGTTGCCGGCTCATCCTCAACATCCATGAATCTATGCACATTGCCAACATCACTAGCCTGGCTCATTATTTATCCTATTCAATCAACAAAAACAACAAAATGAACATAAAAGAAAACCAGATGCAACACAACTATGGATCAACAAACAAAAAATGGAAATCAAATTCAAAACCTTAGAAGAAGCGCCATTTTTATTAACAACCAAAATAACTCTCCTGTTAGCAAGATGGCTACTGTCGTCTCAAAATAAATACCCAACAAGATTCGGGATCGAATGTCACAAGGATTCAGGCTAGATTCACCAAATATTATAAATTAGTTCATATAAGCATGTGTCATGTATAATCATAAAGTAAATTTTTATGGGATTGGTTTGACCAAGTATCAAATAAGAACGTAAAAAACAAAACAAGGGAAAGACGATTGTTGCTCGAAAGATGACAGACTTGGGGTATGTATTCGATGGTGCATCGACTTCATAGGCATTAACTAAGAGCCTTAGATTCAATTAGCACGTGGATTTCCTTGGTTTTGGGTTACACTCTATGTTTCTCAACAAAAACAACGTATCAACTTTGGGTTTTCTCAAACCCCAAAGCTAAAATCTACTAAACAACAAAACAATGCTTGAGGAAGGGTTTAGACTATGTGTAGCTCTAACCATTTAGTGGAGTTTAAATTGGGTATAGACTATCTCTAGCTCCAACCCATACATCTAAAACTCCAAATCATCACTATTGAAGTCTTTCCCAACTTCACTTTCCTTTTTCCAGCAAAAGCAAAGTTAGAGAACTCAATTACTGTTTGCAACCATTAATTATCGAATTATAACTTGAAGAAATGAATAGATCCATGGAATCTAATCTAATCTCAGATCAATTAGTCAATACCCACTTAGATCTAAACACCCACCATCCACACACACCCATAGGTAGGAAAATAACTACTCATAATTAAAGGAAGTGAAATTATACCAACAAGGAATTTCACAGAACAAATCAAATTGAGAAACTAAGATCACTTTCAACTTAGAATCTGCAACAGTGGTGTTTCCTCACAAAGAAGATGAAGAAGAAAGTGTGAAATTGTACTATAGCTATCACTATCTCTCTTCTAGAATATTCTCTATGATGTAATGCCTTCTCTAAAAATGGGATAAGAATCTATATAAATTCCTTACGCAACTACCCAAAAATACTCTTGGAAGATTCTCAAGTACATGCTTGCCTTCTTCAATGATTATTCCATTCGGAGGGTATGCGGCTCAATTGCATTGGCACCTCCGTGCGGCTCGCAGATATATTAACAGGCTAAAATAGTGCTTCCTCAAGGCCTCCTACATTGGCACTTGCTATTGGAAGATACAAGCTTGCGGCATGCAGGTCTGGTTCAAACAACATCTCCAATCCTTCTATGTGGCACCTACTAAACACAGGTGCAGACTTGTGGCACGCATGTCCTTGTTTTTCCTCCTGCAGATTGCTTTCAATTTATTTTTTTCATTTTCTTAGTTTCAACTAAATGCATAGACAAAAAAAGAGAAGAGACATAAAATCCTTCTAAATTATGTTAAAATAAGGAAATAACTAATTCTTAAGATCCAAATGAGTTGATAAATTACTAACTCATCATTGATCTACGGGAAGTCTATTGATTGAATGGCATGAAGAGCGATATCACAGAATTTATGGCTAAGTTTCTGAATTTCCAATAGGTAAAGGTTGAACACTAGGGACTGGTGGGCATGACTTAGAATATCTACATTCCTACTTGGAAGTGGGAGGATATAAATATGGACTTTGTTACCGGTTTACCTCATACATATCGACAACATGATTCTATATGGGTGGTTACAGAGTGGATGACAAAGTCATTACACCTCCTTCAAGTTAAGACTATATATTTAGTCAAGGATTCTGATAGACTTTACATTCGAGAGTTAGTCAGTTTACATAGAGTCCTTTTGTCCATCATTTTTGTTAGGGGTAATTAGTCCACCTCACAATTTTGGATGTCATTTTAAAAGGGTCTTGGTACTAAGGATAAGCTTAGTACGACTTTTCACCTATAAGCAGATGGTCAAGCTGAGTGACCAATTATGATTTTAGAAGACATATGGTGAGCTCGTATGATTTACTTCAAAGGTAATTGAGGTGATCACTTCCCTCTCATAGACTTTTCTTACAATAAAAGCTATCAATTCAGCATCCTAATGGCTTCATTTAAGGAATTTTATGGGTGGAGATATAGATCACCTGTTGGATAGTTTGAGGTAGGCAAGGCTATATTGATAGGGATAAACTTAGTTCATGATGCTATGGAGAAGGTTCAACTTATTAGAGAAAGGTTAAAAGTTGCTCAGAGTCTTCAGAAATCATATGCAGATATAAGGAGTTGACAGCTTGAATGTAAAGTCGATGATTGGGTATTTCTAAAGGTGTCACCCATAAAGGGGGTGATGAGTTTGTGACGAAAGAAAAACTCAGTCCACGCTATGTGGTTCCTTACAGGATTTTGAGGTACATTGGCAATATATCCTATGAGTTAGAGTTGCCCGTAGTGTTAGCATCGGTGCATCCAGTTTTTCATGTGTCCTTGTTGAAAATGTGCATTGGCGATTCGACTCTACTTCTACCCTTAGAGAGTATTGGTGTGAAGGATAGTCTCTTTTATAAAGAGGTCCCCATTGAGATTCTTGAGTCTCTCTTATGAAGAGGTCCTTATTGAGATTCTTGACCATCAGGCTCGTAAGAACAGGAAATAGGAGGTAGCTTCAGTGAAGGTTTTATGAAGAAAACAGCTAGATGAAGGGGCTACTTAGGAAGCTGAAGAAGATATGATGGCCAAATACCCTCATCTTTTATGTTCTAGTTCAATCCCAGCTTAAGCAGATTGTTTTCTACTTAGTATTCTACTCAATTTCATGTCCCATTGTCACTCTTATGTATTAGTAAGAATGCGTGATTCATGAAATCAATATAGTATATGTAACTCGTCTGGAGTCAGTCAGTCCATTAGTATTCATTGCTTAGCATTTAGTCTTGGGATTGCAACTCTTTCCCTATCCTTCTAGCTTTATTAGTGTCTATTTTAGGACGAATATTTCTAAGGGAGACATAATTTAATACCTTAAGAGTTCCTAAGATCAAATCCTAGACTTGAAGTAGAAACCAGAAAGAAGACCTATATTTTTCCATAGAACAACTCAAGTGATGAGTCATGGTATGTATCAATGATTCATCATGTCAGTCATGATGAGAAACCAGAGAGTTTCCTATGTTTCGATCCCAAAGGCTCAAGCTACGACTCGTTACTCCACATAATGACTCATTAACTTAGTTATTTTGAGCAAGGCATCCAAGTACTAAAACTTGACATTTTCTTCCTAGGGAAAAAAAGTGAGGTGATAAGTCATTGCAACTAGTAACAACTCAATTGGTCAGGTCATGAGGTGAGGATCTGAGAATGTAAAATTCTTACTTCAGTGATAACATTTGGAAGTGATGACTCGTTAGGTCTGGTAACGATTCATACTGTCTATCTATTGTGAAGAGATCATAAAGTGATCAAAGTGCCTCTGTGATAACGAATGGTCACCATGAGTCGTGGAGTGACCCAACAACTCGTGTGATGACTCATTGTCACTAGATTGCAAATTTTACAGACTAAATCCTAGGGGTATTTCCATAACGTGCTAGACTTTTAACTCCTAATCATGTTAAGTTGAGTTCCTAAGGGGGATATTAAAGGATTTCTGTTAGCCTAAACTCTCGTTCCCCTTACCAAACACCATAGATTCAAATTATAAACTCCCAAGTCTATCAAGGAAGTTAGGGTTCATCTTCTTCAATCTCTTGTGTCTTAAGCTATTGTCAGGGAACCATCAAGCCTAGGTATGTGGCATTCTCAATAAAAGCTTCCTTTCACCCTTATGCCCACATCCCAAGTTTCAATCAATGCTTTCAAGATTAATGATCAATTCCATGATTTCTAGGCCTAAAACTCTCTTATGAAAAAACTCTAAATTCTTTTTTGAATTGTTTCTCTCAAGATTCTGCATGTATTTTACAATTGTGATTGGGTTGAATTCTTTGAAAAACTGCTAAGTATCTCAATATTCAATTTAGCATGTTCTGCTCAAATTATGTATAATTCTAATGAATTTCGGTGCTAAGCATCATGGCTGTAAAATCATCGCCGGTTTATATGTATAGTTTAGTACTTCAATTATCTAGTATCCTACATGATATTTAAACTAGTCTATGCAACCTATCATGTTTCAAGTATAATTGTGAGCACCCATGTATATTTCGGGAGTATTATTTAACACCATGCGGATACGGGTTTAGATAACCCAAGTCCAATAACTATGTGCCACCAAAGGTATGAAGGGGTCCTTCCTAGTTGAGAGTGTCTGCCTCACCCAAATAGGCTCATGAGTCAATTAACGCCTTCCTGGTTCTTACCATTGGCAAGGTATGAACATCCTCCCGACCAGGGTTACAGGTTAGACTCCATGACGCTTACTTGGAGTATGTTGGTTATGAGAATCTTCTACTTGCATGGTTATGATGCATTGAATTATATTATTTTGTACATGGCCCGTTAATTAGTTTATGAACTGATTTATGATTTCAGACATGCTCAGATCTATGTTTATGCTTTTAAACCTTGGGTCATTGAACTTCAGCTTATGATAAAATCTCATGTTTTATGACTATATCATGACCATGATTTTTAGCATAATTCCCTTACTCTCATATTTTACTTATTCTCCATACTCAGTATATTCAAAGTACTAACTGTATATTTTGTGCTATATATCTATGATATAGGTTTCGGTGTTCAGTCTCAGCCAGTTGATAACTGCGTTCCAGTCCCTAATCAGCTTTGAGTGGTGAGTTCTCATCATCCAAGGACTAAGAGTTTTGTTTTCTGTTTTCCTAGTGATTTAGTTTTCAAATTATTTAGATTTAGTTGGGAATATGTCCCTTCATCTTATCAGATATTTATAGGCTTTTAGACTATTATTTTTAGATGTTCATTGAGTTGGCTTATGCTGTCTCAATTGTACATTTCATGATATATCAAACTTGTGTCATTTATGATATATGTCATTATCTTCTTCTTCTTAGTTTGTTAGTTTATGTCATTCTTGTATCATGGGTTAGCTTGAAGTCATTTGTGCCTCTAGGTTCGTGTTGCATTCTGGGCCTCGGCTCGGGTCATGACATTATTTGGCCCTTTGTGGCAATTACTTGTTTTGAAGTCATGTTTTGTATGATATATGAATTTTTATTGAATTGATAGTTAAGTGATGATAATCCCTCTTTCTCAATTTATCATCATAGTATAGCTTCTTATCGCTTTCATAGTGTAGAGTCCCCATTGATTTTCTTAGCCATGGGTCTTACCTAAAAGTCTTAATTTCTATTGAATCTAGCATAATAGTTTAAGTGGCATAGTGTGTGGGCCCAATGATAGATAGCTATGCAAAATTCTTTAGGGTTCAACCTACTTGTTGACTGACGAGTTGCTAATTTACCAACTCATTAGGCTTTTAAACATGACCTTTTGCTTCAATTTCAAAAGAGGATTTTATTCTCTTTCTCTTTAGTATTGCAGGTATTTAATTTAAGGAGAAAAAGAAAGAAATTGGGCACAAGAAAGGAATTGAAGAAGAGGACTGAAGCTTGACCAGGTGGAGCCGTCGAAACGCAGGCTGGAACACAGAAGCTAATGGGCCAATGTGGAATGAGCACCCGCGGAACGCAGGTCAGCACGTGAGAACTGCCGGTGCCAGCGCCGGTTAGACTGAGGGTGACTGCCTTAGCACTTGCGACACAGCGGCATCCAGTGGATGGTCACCATTGGAACATCGGTGACTCGCAAGTGACACCACCAACAGAAAGGGAAAAATTGTACAACACAAAAATTTTGGAGTATTTTGACCTATTTATGTATATTCTTTTAGAAAGTACTATTACATTCCTTGCAGATTTTTAGAGAGTAGAAAGTTAGAGAGAGATGGAATATTGTATAGCTTTTTTCTTCTTCTTCTTCAAGGTAAACAACCTCCATTGGAGACATTTGTGAGCTCAAAATTTAACTCTTGTTGATGATTGCCATGATTTTAATTGTTGATTTAATGTTATATTTCTCATCAATTAGTAGCTAAATCTCGTTGCTAGGGGTGTGTGCATGAACTGGGGTTAAATTGTATTGGATATTGTTAGATTAATCTTAGAGTTACTCATTTAATGTAAATATTTTATTTTCATCCAACTTATAATTAAATTACTCATAGCTGCAAATCTGGGTGATGTTTTGTCATGACCCAAACATAGGCCCAGATAGAGACACGGGACAAGGAACCCCGAGAGGCTCCAACTCGACCCATGTCATGAACATAGCGTCTAAAAGCATACAACAACCGGAAATTGATATCATAACATGTTCTTAAGCGGAAATCTACATACATAACAATCTAAAACAGAGTCAACACTGACAAGCTGATTTTCTATACATTGTTTGAAAAGCCTCTAACATAACTGATGAGCTAATGGGACAGCATCCCCTACTAGCTCGACAAAAGTCTGTAATTGAAATAACATAACAATGATCAACTGAATGTCCTCGAAGGATGAGGACTCACCACCACTGGATAAAAAGACTGAGGGGAAAGCAGGATAAATGGTATGGCTGAGATTGATCCCTCGAAAATGTATCCTGAAACATACACCATAGAGTATGCGGTCAGTACTTGGAATGTATTGACTATGTAAGATAAGTAAAAACAGACTGTTAAAATATAAAAGAGTTCATAGGAGTAGGACAGCATGAACATGAAGTGAATATCATAATATAAATATGAGGGATCAAGGTTTTCAAACCATTCATAATCTAGTCATAATTATAGTCATAAGAGGAACCTTATAGAAACATAACTTGAGCCAAAGTAACATAAACATGACAATGCCTAAATAATGAGGATCAATGGGTGAACTCGTCTTAACCAACACGATCATGATAGAGCTTACATGATACCCCAACTATTTATCTCAAGTGGGTGGAGCCATCCTAGGCTTCATAGGCAAGGAACGTGCATGATGTGATATCACAAGGGGGAATCCATAAATACATACACCTATGGTGGCAGGTAGTTCTAAGACCAGGGGTTTACCTGAACGCCGGGTCTACTCGATGCTAGACACTGCTCCCAAAAACATGAACATGAGGGCTCATATAGTAATCGTGAAATCATTCATGAAGTTCATGGACAAATGATTCATAACATACTTGATCATACTTGAAGTACATGATTAGCCATGAATAAGGGCCCATGAGTCAGCCAAAAGTCATAAATTCATAAATTATGAAGAAAATACATATTTGTGAAAATTCATATACTTGACATTCATAAATCTATAAATTATACTTGAAGAGAAATCATATCATAAATCATAAAACATGATTTAGGCTTAGGAAGATCAAAACCACAATAGAATCGTAACTTGAATTTTCATAAAACTTTGCATAATTAGGCATAGATTCACTTGAATTTGAAATCATAAAAATTATAATAATTTAAATATAAAATCTTCCCATAGATATTAAAACAACATTTAGAACATGAAGGGAATTGACCCATAATCAAATCAAACAAACTCCCACGAAATCGAGGTTAAAACCACATAAGATCACCAAATTTACTTTAATACTTGAATTCATGGATATGGAGGGGAATTGTGGAATGAGAGTGCATAGGGACTCTCATTCACTACCCTACATACTTGGGAAATCTAATCTTACACTATCCTTTGAAAGCCCAAAGGAATTGGAGAAGAATTTGGAGAGTTATAGGCTTGTTCTTCCTTTAGAAATCCTCTAGTTTGCATGCATGGGGGGGGATGGGTTGGGATAGATTTAACCATCTTAAAACTTCCCTAGTCTGAGCTTAAAATTATGTAGTTTAGGTCTTAGGAGCTTAGGAATTACAAAATTGACCTAATTAAAATGCAGGAAAATTACACACTATCAGGTAGCACGACTCGTCCTACGGATCGTACCTCGATCCTACGGGTCGTGGATTCCTCCCATTGAAGCCTCTACCAAACCCTGAGTTCTGAACTTTTCCACGAGTCACGCTACGCTCATACCTTCATCCAACGACTGTCGGTTCCATCCGTTACCGTGACTGGGAGAATCTCCCTACCCCTTCCTACGAGTCCTCACCATGATTCATGGTTCCTCTCGACGGGTCATACCACGAGTCGTGCCTTCCCTCTAGACCATCCATAACCAAACAATGACTCTGACTTATGAATTATACCATCAACCAATGGGTCGTTACAAGGCTTGTTATTACCAACTCCTTCCCATATAATTTCAAACCATGAGTGGTTTCTACAGGTTGTAGGTCCTTCCTATGACTTGTACCATCGGTCATCCTAAGTCAAAATCTCAGATTTTTCTACTGAACACATTTCAAATTCCTGAGTCTAGTCTAATGCACTTCCGAGGTATTACATGTTTACTTTATTTTTTCTTCGAAAAGAAAAATTGAGTATGGGTTGGAATGCAATGGTGGGTACCTGGGTGTTGATTGTGTGGGGTCAGGCTAGATAGAGCTAATACCCATAATTATTCACCAAGAGAGAGTTGAGCCTAGAAATATCTCAAATCTTACCTATGTCTTATTGACTGTGTTGTTGGAACCTTGGGGTTTGTGAAAACATGAGGTAAAAGGCACCCACGTGGTTGAGAAGCATCAGGTGCCACCTCATCCGTGGCTATTTATATTTATAAGTAATAATTCAATTGTCTAGCCAATTTCAATCCAATTGACACCACATTCAAAAGCATACCCCTAGCCCTTGCTCACTTTTGTTAATTCAAGTTGGTTATCTTGCTGATTGATCAATAGTTGTTTTTACATTTACATTGCAATCTGTTGAACCCCTAAAATTTTATTTGTTTGCTTTAAATACAATGATGCTTCTTAGTTTTACTTGATAGACAACTTTCATGACGTCTAAGTACTATTCCCGATGGGGTTCAAACCCGACACTCGTTGGGTATATTTATTTTTTCCAATAATCATTTACACTCTCTCTGTATGAGGAGTGAATTTGGACATTATTAAAAATGGCATCGTTGCCAGTAAATGGGGTTAGATAGCCTCTAGTTGATTGTTGAGTTAAATTAATTAACCATCTTGTGTTTTGTTTTTACAATTGTATTTGTTTTTGGTTAACTTTATAGGATGACTGATATTGGCCAACAATCACAAGAGGGTTCAATGAATGGTCATATGGACCGCGAAGATGATGACCCTATGATGCCAGACATAGCTGGTGCCATTCGCCTACCACCCACGGTAGGGAATGCGGTGTTTCATGTGACTCATACAATGCTACACCTGCTACAGATGAAAGGACTCTTTGGTTATCAGCCAAGTGAAGATGCAAATCGATATATTTGAAATTTTCTTGAGATTTGCCAACCATTTAACATCACAAATATAAGCCAGAGTCTATCAGATTGAGGCTCTTTCAATTCTCCTTGACTGGGAAGCGACCATGTGGCTTGAGGAGCTCCCCTTGGATGTTATAACTTCATGGAAAGAATTAACTAAAGCCTTCTTGTACAGGTTTTTCCCTTCATTAAGGATGTTGCAGCTAAGAGATGATATCACCAATTTCTGGAAAACATCGGGTGAACCTTTACATGAGGCTTGGTTGATGTTAAAGAAGAAAGTGGCCCTTTTTCCCAACCACGAGCTTTCGGATGGAGTGCTCCTTCAAAGTTTTTATCATTCTTTGGACTCCATTAACAAGTCTGTGGCAAGCAATCTGGCAGGTGGATCTCTTATTGACCAGCCCTATGTAATAGCTGTCCGGTGCTGTGGTAGGGGTTAAAAACCGACACGCAAGTGCACGTGGTCAAACAAGTAATAAAGTGGCTAAGTAAGCCAAGTATCGAACCAAGGAGACTCTGGATAAGTAAAATTGCTCAAGTATACTATATTCTATCTTACTTCTAAATATGCTGACAACAACGTAACCAAAAGTTAAATAATTTTTGTTTATAAATTATATACTAAAACTATTAACAAATATTTACTTTGAATTGAAACTATGGATATGAGCATGCCAAGGATAAGAACAAGTAATGAACTTGATTATCATCATAATTCGGTTATTCTTCTCTTCTAGTTGCTAGCCAAGAACATTAGCCAAGAGATTAAAACTCTCGTATTTAATCTCACTTAAGAATCATAAACCATCCGTCTACATTTCTGTGATCAAATGCAATCTATGACCTAGCAATACAATTCCGGTTCCTAAATTGACTAATACGACTTTCAAGTATATTTCTATCAGGAAAGCACATCAAAACCCAATTTTCCCAAATCAAGTTAAGAACAATACCCTATTAATTCACAACTTTCCAATTTCGTGCTCTCTCGAGTGAAATCGGACTTTTTAGATGTACATTAATGTCGGCCACACACTAATGCAGTAGAAACAAGAATTAATTGAACAACATAGAAGAAGAAGATGAAAAACCATACAATTCAATAATCAAAATTCATCCCCATTGTTCATAACCTCAGCAAGGAGGAGAATTAGCCACTCATTTGTGGAATAATCATCCTAAAACAAGTGTTAATCATATAAACAATTTATTGAAAGAAGAAAGAAAGAGAGAAAAACCCTTAGCTTTTTCGTCCCTCAACTGCCTATAACCCCACGTCCTTGCTCCACCAAGTCTGAATTAATTAAAAATAAGCCTAAGTGTTCTATTTATACTAGTGGGAATTTTTCCCGGAATAACAAGCAACATGTCACGGAGGCCAACGCGGAGCACTGCCTCCGTGACACGGCGTGGACGCGGACCCTCACTAGAAATCTGGGGTCCGGGAATATAGCCTCAACGTGGCACGACATGCAACGCGGTGGCTTGCCTCCGTGCCACGGAGCTGTCGCGAGGCTTCACTGGAATTTGCCAAATTAATTCATCCTCCATGCAGTGTGCCTCCGCGATGGTAGCGTGGCACGGCTCCAATGTCTTCTCCGTGCTCGCATCCAAGTCCAACTCCGATATTGTTCCAACATGCATTTTAGCTCCTCAAAATCATATTTTACCTACAAAACAATGCTAATCATGTTGGTTAGTATAAATTCACATTTTATTACCAATTACATGAAAATGTATACACATTGCACAACAAACAAGGCGAAAATGATACGTTTGAGTATCACTTGGACATATAAATCTGCCCAAGATCACTTACCCCACACTTAAATCCTTGTTCGTCCTCGAACAACACATACACAACTCATGCAAATTACATCCCAACCTTCGCCACTATGGTGCGACAATTTACGCTACGGTCATACCGATCATTCAATATTGTAAATCATCAAGAAAACATGCATGGTCTTAACAATGCAATGACCTTTAATATATCAAGACTTCCTAGACTTTAAGAACCGACTCTTGATATCGGCAAACTCATGCAAATCAGCTAATCAGGATATCCGACACGAAAATCAATCTTTCATCAAGCATGTGCCCTCGTAACTCAAGAGAATCTTCCCCTTTATGTTCATGCAACACACAAACATTCAAGTAGGGGCATGTCAAAATTAATTTCACTCTCTCTCCCAAAAGAATTCACATGCATCATGTCATGACTCATAGGCTTGCCCTTAGTGTATTACTCCACTAATATAAAGAAATGCAATGTAAGATCACGTAGGACTTTAATGGGTTGTAATGGAAGCTATGGAACTAGTATATATTGGATTAGCCAATAATAGTCACTAGCATCCTTAAGTGCCTTTTCAACACATTCCCATCAACTCATGAACATTGTTTCTCTCTTTTCTTTTTTTTCCATCATCCCATTCGTGTTGGTTTACTTTCGTATGGCCCATTTCATCAAACACACTTGACATTATACAAAGGGTTTTCATGTACCCTCAATATCATTTAATTATGATGAGTGCACCCTCCACCTTTTCTTTTCTTTCTCACTCTGCTTTTCTTTTTCTTTTCACCCTTCTCACTCTTTGACACTTTGGGAAAAATTTTTCTATTCTTCTTAAGCGCTTAAGAGTTTTGTATATACTTTACAGCTCATGAAAAGAAGGAATAAAGCTTAGTTTATACATTTTTGGACAAAAGAAAGAAAGAATCGGCTAAAGGCTCAACGGGCTGACTAGGGTATACAATCACATAAAAATGAGAGTACGACAAGAAAAAAAAATAGAAACTCACGGTTAAAACAAAGAAATGCCTACATCCTTTCTAACACTACACCTCCTTCATTTCGTTTTATACACACACCAGGAAAGTTCTAGACACTTCACAATAGCATGGAATAAACAACACCTCACTTCACACTTCATGCACATGCTCGATTCAAGATGCATTCACAGACTCTTTAATTAGCCAATTACATGAATTCAAAAATTAAGCCTCAATCACACCAAATCGAATTCTACAGCTTAGGTAACTCAACATATTTACAAAATTGCATGCTTTCATATGAATCACTTTTACATTTTGAATATCAGTTACAACACGCAACCATAATTTCACAACCATATAGTAACTACAGGTTCAGTGATGCAATCCACCAAAGAAAAAACTGAAAACTAATTAAAATCACTACTCCTACCGACTACATTTCCCTTAAGACGGTCGTCATCCATCCATCATAGGGAACGGTCACTAACTATGACATTGGTTCAATGGGACTATTCTCAGTAAAAGAACCGAAAACAAACTCCGAGAAACCCAAAAATAAAAATTGAAAAATTTCTGCAAAACATCGATCATTTCGATGGAAAAATATTGACAAAATATTTTACTATGTACAAAATATTTTCGCAAAATTTTAAAAATATCGATCATTTCTATAGAGAAAAAAAATATTTACAAAATTTACAAAATATTTGCACTGGCAACCACAACCTTTCACAACACACATCAATTACCACAAAAATATGTACAGTTACATATACAAATCAGTTTGCACTCACAACCACAGGGAAACATAAACATACAAACAAAACAAAGGAAGAACATACAGCAAATCAGCCCAGCCCCAGCACCTAGCTACTCCCCACCCCACACTTAAATCGAACACTATCCCCAGTGTTCACAAAAATTAAAAATCACAAAAATTTCGGCTGGTGGAACTCCCTGATCAGTCGAAATATTCGACTTCTTCATCCGGTGCTACTGCCTCATCGCCCATGTCCGGGTCACCTCCATCGTCGTCATCGGACTCCACATCGGAGTCCTCCCGACGTGTCTCCTCGTCCATGGGGACATCATCGTCAGTGGGCTCAACGAAGGCTGGCCCCACTCGGCACAAAGCTCTGGCGTTTTCGCCAAATGGGTAATCCAGCTCCAGCTGCCATAACTCTTCCTCTGTGGCTGGTCTCCCACCAATCCGGAGCTGAAGCATTTGCATACCAAACATTCGTGCCATGTACTGATCGTCACGAGCATGTCGCTCGCCAAGTGTCAGCACTGGCCCGTGTGTGGTGTCGGGGGCCTTAGTTTTGGTCACATCAAGGGCCCTCCGCTCCAACTGCCGGATGTAGTCCAAAGCCTCTTCCTCGACATCGAGGCCCTGGAGAAAGGTGGTGATGAGTCCGCCGAACCCATACCTGTGGCCCTGGTGTAGTCGGGCTCTCTTCATGGCGAATATGATGACCGCCCCAATATTAAGCTCTAGCCCTTTCATCAGGGCATACACCAGGCACACACGGTCCCGGGTCACATCCGTCATGTGCACCCCCGGGATCAAGCACGAACAAACTATTTTCAGCCATATTCTGGCCTCCCTGTTCATTTGAGAATACGGCAGAGTCTGGTGGTAACCCCTCTCCTTATGTCTGCTCCATCGGGCTGTGGATCGAGCCCCACACAAAGTGAATCTGATATCGGCGTATGGTGGGGTGATATTCAGCTGGCGGAGAACGTGGGCGTCTGTGTCCCGCGCTCCAATGATGGCATTTAATTTCTGGGGTTCCAGAGTGACAATCTGCCCTCTGATTTTTATTGTGTGGCTTCTGATGGCCGGGTTCCAATTTGCATAGAACTCCCGGACTAAATGTAGGTTGCACTCCTTGGGCTCCTGAAATATGAAGCTGAGCCCAGCTGCCTCGATTCTCTGCACAATACGGGGGAACTCCTGTGCTAGTGGTTCCCGAGCAATATGCTCCTCAGGGAAGTACTTATTCTCCTTATGTTTAGCTTACCACTTCTTCCCTTCATCGGTCACCCACCTCGTTCTGTATTGGCGGCATTGGCCGCGCGGAACAGCTGGTGCAGCTGGGACAGCTGTGCCCAATCTCATGCGTTTTCTCCCGGTGCCTGAAGTAGATGCACCTTTACTCTTATCCTGCCTACTCGCCATTGACCTGTCAATACAAATAAACAAGCACCATCAAGCTAAATGCATATTAGCTTCGGCTAAGGTCGGGTTAAACTAAGTTTACCCCACACTTAGTCCTTAGCTACTCTTACGATACTACGGCAAGGATTACTTTATTTACAACCTAAACACAAACAACTATACAATTTATGCTTAGTGCGTTCACAAAAAATTTTCGACAGTATAACTTTTAGCGTACTACTCAGACTTCATACAGCTAATCCCAATCCTACCATCGCTAGCAATTCAACCATCACACTTAGCAACGAAGACAACAAACAAAAACAATGACAAAAATTCTATATACATACGAATCCAAATAACCCAACCAATTTGAACAATTTTTACATTTTCCCAAAACCCGAGAATTCGTCGTCTATTACCTTCAAACAATATTTACAACGACTATCTCAATTCAGAAACACACCCCGGCATATAATTCACCAATTTATCAAGTTACCCAATTCGATTTCAACAACCCCGGCCCTAGAATTCAATTTTACAATCAAATTCGAATCATTCACGCAATCGACAAGTTCAAACGCTAATTACAACATTTCGAACATTTATCAATCAAAGAATAATTCAATTTCATGCTAAATTACTAATTAGGGTGATTTATCTCACCTCCCATGCTCAAATTCGACTAAAATCGACAAAAACTTGAGAGAGTAGAGGAAACATACCTTTAAGTTGAATGATCGAAGAAACTCGACAATTTGGTTGCTTAATAGCGTGGCACGTTGGTTGGGGAGGGGGATTCGGGTGTTTGGTCGCGGAGAAGAGAGGAAATGGGGGAAAAGGGACTAAAATCGGGGTTAAAAATGAAGGGAAACACGGGGGTCACCCGGCAACCCGGTGTGACCCGTCACAAAATATAGGGCAACGTGTCACGAAGGGTAACGCGGAGCCCTTCCTCCGTGACACGGAGCTAACGCGATGGCTCACTGGAATTTTTTTAAAAAAAATCCAGATTTAACCTCAACGTGTCACGGAGGGTAACGCGGAGCCATTCCTTCGTGACATGGAGCCATCGCCCCAGTGCACTGTCTCATCATTTTATTCATTTTTTTTCATACCTTCCCTTTTCCTTCCCGATTCCATGCACATTTTTCTCCGATTGACCTGAAAATCACCTTACTAAACAAAATTGGTTAGATTAATAGATTTCCCTAACTAAAATGAAAAATACTAACTAAAACGAAAAATTTGTACTAACTCAAGAAAAAGAAAAATTAAAATAAAAACTATTTACACTTTACTAAACAAAAGAAAAAAAATATTTTTCACGGGTTGCCTCCCGTGCAGCGCCTGGTTTACCGTCGCGGCTCGACGTCCTTTATGCTCAATTATCCACTAGGGTGAGGGATGATTTTTCACGATCATTGTCCTCCCCCCAGTAGTGCTCAACCTTATCCGGTGGTCTTCCTCTCAACTCTCGGGAATCACTCATGTGCTTAGCCTTCCCATGATCAATTACATTGATCACCGAGAGTTCTTCATTTACCATCGGGAGCTTGGGTGCTTTGTACACATCGAACACCTCTAGCTTGTCATGTGCTTGCATTGTAAGTTGACCTGCAGCCACGTCAATTAATGCTTTTCCGATTGCCCAAAAGGGTCGTCCCAAAATAAATGGGACTTCGGCGTCTGGTTCAAAATCCAGAACAATAAAATCAACCGGAAAAATGAGGGATCCCACTTGCACCAGCACATCCTCAACAATGCCATCTGGCCTAGCTAAGGATCTGTCTGCTAGCTGCAAGATTACGGTTGTAGGTCTAGGACTCCCTAGACCCAACTTTCTGAATACCGAAGATGGCATCAGATTTATGCTCGCCCCCAAGTCACACAATCCACGAGCTCGGATACTCTGCCCAATTGTAAGCTGGATAGTAAAACTTCCAGGGTCTTTTAGCTTCGTGGGCAGTCTATTTTGGATCCGGGAAGTGCATTCCTCCGTCAAAGCTACCGTGGCATACTCAGTCAGACGACTTTTGTTGGCCACAATGTCTTTAATATATTTAGCATATTTTGGCACTCCCTGCAAGACATCAACAAGAGGTAAATTAACATGTACCTGTTTAAGCACCTCCATAAATTTCTTGAAACACGCCTCCTCCTTGTGTTTCTTGAGTCGTTGAGGGAACGGGGGTGGAGGCCTTTCTGATTCTGCTTCTTTGGTCTTCCTCTTATCCGAACTTTGTTCTTCCTCAACATCTGGTGCTCCTGACTTTTGAGGTGGTCTTTCCGGTTCCACCTCCTTTAGCTGCAAACCACTCCTCGTGGTCACTGCATTTACCTGCTTTGGATTAGGATCCGTGTCGCTAGGCAGTCCTCCTCTGGGTCTTGTGTTTTGGGCACTAGTAAATTGCCCAAATTGATACTCAAGACCCTAGGTCGCTAATTGATTATTCTTCACTTCGGCTGCCAATTTAACATAGTCAGCCTGCAATTGCGCCTGATTAGCGATCATGGTCTTGAACATTTCTTCAATGGTCGGTGATGGTGGTGGAGGAGGGGCATTGTGATTTCTGAATTGAGATTGGTAGTTCTGTTTCCCTCCTTGATTCCTGTGCATACCCTGACCCGAACTTTGGCCTTGTTGGTTGTTGCTACCCCACGAAAAATTTGGATGGTTCCTCCAATTTGAGTTGTAGCCACTACCAAACTGCTGCTGATTTCTCTATGCATTGCCCACAAAGTTAACCGAATCTGGGTTTGCTCCACAGCACTCAGCTGAGTGCTCACTGCTACCACACACTTCACACCACATTTGCTGGACCGCATTGACTGAAGCTGAAGGCTGGTTCAAGTTCATGTTGCTGAAGTGGTTGTTCAACTGATTCTGCAAGGCAGCTATCTGTGCAGCGATAGCTGTAAATCCATCCACTTCAAGCACTCCTGCTACTTTCCTTACTCCACCACGAGATGAATCTGCATTACATTCTGGATTGCCCTGTGAAATTCAGTTGAGCAAAGTGTACAGCTCCTCATAAGTCTTTTCCAGCGCTTTCCCTCCAGCTGCTGAGTCTAACAAAATTTTAGTATGGGGTTCCAAACCCTTAATAAATGTGTGTACCAACACCTCATTGGAATGATGATTATGAGGACAGTCCCGCAACATGGATTTAAATCTTTCCCAGGCTTGATATAAATTTTCTCCCTCCCTCTGTTTGAAACTTATAATTTGACTTCTAAGTCTGGCTGTTTTACCAGAGGGAAAAAATCTTATCAAGAACTTTCGTGCTAGATCATCCCACGTTGATATAGAATTTGGTGGTTCAGCTTTTAACCACCTCTTGGCTTCACCAAGTAAGGAAAACGGAACTAGTGTGAGTCGAACATAATCAGGTGACACTCCAGCGGGTATATAAGTGTCACTTATCTCAAAAAAATTCTGGAGATGTTGTTGTGGGTCTTCATGAGGGAGATCGGTAAATTGCCCACTTGTGTGCAATAGTTGCACCATGTTCTGCTTTAATTCAAATCTCCCTCCAGGCTCTGGTTTGCGGATACTTGAATGTACATTGCTGGCATGTGGGATTGCCACCTCGCGAACCAGCCTTGCTGCTGCTTCGTCGGGCACTAACACTGCCCTCACAACCGGTGGATTTTGTTGCTCCATTATAGTCTGTCTGAGCAACTTCAGCTTCTTTTGTAGAGCTTCTCTGCGTTTACTATGAAATTCACGTTCAGGCTCTGTATAAGATTCCACCAGCTCCTTGTCCTTTTCCAGTGTTCACAGAAATCAAGTCTGCAAAATATAGGCTAAGACCAAGTTGTCAACACTTAAGAAAATAAAACAAAAATACAGTAAATTTACACTTAACACAATTTCACCAATTGCATAGTCTCCCCGGCAACGGCGCCAAAAACTTGTCCGGTGCTGTGGTAGGGGTTAAAAACCGACAAGCAAGTGCACGTGGTCAAACAAGTAATAAAGTGGCTAAGTAAGCCAAGTATCGAACCAAGGAGACTCTGGATAAGTAAAATTTCTCAAGTATACTATATTCTATCTTACTTCTAAATATGCTGACAACAACGTAACCAAAAGTTAAATAATTTTTGTTTATAAATAATATACTAAAACTATTAACAAATATTTACTTTGAATTGAAACTATGGATATGAGCATGCCAAGGTTAAGAACAAGTAATGAACTTGATTATCATCATAATTCGGTTATTCTTCTCTTCTAGTTGCTAGCCAAGAACATTAGCCAAGAGATTAAAACTCTCGTATTTAATCTCACTTAAGAATCATAAACCAACCGTCTACATTTCTGTGATCAAATGCAATCTATGACCTAGCAATACAATTCCGGTTCCTAAATTGACTAATACGGCTTTCAAGTATATTTCTATCAGGAAAGCACATCAAAACACAATTTTCCCAAATCAAGTTAAGAACAACACCCTATTAATTCACAACTTTCCAATTTCATGCTCTCTCGAGTGAAATTTGACTTTTTAGATGTACATTAATGTCGGCCACACACTAATGCAGTAGAAACAAGAATTAATTGAACAACATAGAAGAAGAAGATGAAAAACCATACAATTCAATAATCAAAATTCATCACCATTGTTCATAACCTCAGCAAGGAAGAGAATTAGCCACTCATTTGTGGATTAATCATCCTAAAACAAGTGTTAATCATACAAACAATTGATTAAAAGAAGAAAGAAAGAGAGAAAAACCCTTAGCTTTTTCGTCCCTCAACTGCCTGTAACCCCACGTCATTGCTCCACCAAGTCTGAATTAATTAAAAATAAGCCTAAGTGTTCTATTTATATTAGTCGGAATTTTTCCCGGAATAACAAGCAACGTGTCACGGAGGCCAACGCGGAGCACTGCCTCCGTGACACGGCGTGGACGCGGACCCTCACTGGAAATCTGGGGTTCGGGAATATAGCCTCAACGTGGCACGACATGCAACGCGGTGGCTTGCCTCCGTGCCACGGAGCTGTCGCGAGGCTTCACTGGAATTTGCCAAATTAATTCATCCTCCATGCAGTGTGCCTCCGCGATGGTAGCGTGGCACGACTCCAATGTCTTTTCCGTGCTCGCATCCAAGTCCAACTCCGATATTGTTCCAACATGCATTTTAGCTCCTCAAAATCATGTTTTACCTACAAAACAATGCTAATCATGTTGGTTAGTATAAATTCACATTTTATTACCAATTACATGAAAATGTATACACATTGCACAACAAACAAGGCGAAAATGATACGTTTGAGTATCACTTGGACATATAAATCTGCCCAAGATCAATAGCTGGAGCTTTGTTGGATCGGATGACTAAAACAAATCTGGCTTGGCACACGAGGGAAACTGAAGTACCTTCAAATGGTGCAGGTTCAAGTTTTTTATCCCTGAGATTAAAAAAAGGGATGAGGAGTGTAATGACACTTTGGCAAAAATGATGACCCACCTTGAGTTGATGACAAAGCATGTTATAGGGAGTGGGTTTAAAAGCATTAATGTCATGGGGACTCAAGGCCCAATTCCATATGAAGGAGAAGCCTTACCACCTTGGTATGAAGAGAAGTATAAATTCAGGGAAAATTAGATGGGGAGGGGGGGTTCTCGCCCGGGGTACCAATGTGCCAATCAAGGCTCTTGGTGACCAAGGGAGGAGAATCAAGGCTGGAGAAACAGAGATGACTAGGGTTGGATTGATCGTAATGAAAGATGCGGTAATCAAAATTGTGATGGGGAACTCTACCATTGCAGCTCAAACCCATATGTTCCCCTCCAAAGGCTGGCAATCCCTAAATACAACCTAGTATGAGTGATGTGGGAATCTCCAAGATTGAGAAGATTCTTGCTTGAGTACTTAATAGAGTGGAATCCACTAATAGTGGAGTAAAGGAATTGAAAAGGGACGTGTCGAACATCACCCAAATAGTGAACTCCAACTCGGTTTCGATTAAAGCACTTGGAAGAACAAATGAATCGTTTGTCCTCCCAAATGAATCCCAAAATGAAGGGAACACTTCATAGTGACACCGTACCCAACCCGAAGAAGGATGGGCATTATATGGCAATTGTGAGAAGAAGTGGCAAACTATTGGAAGATATGGGTGTGAAGCCCAAAAACATTGCTAAACCAAAACCAAGAGATGATGTTGATGATGAGGTGCCAAAGCACCAAATGTTATTGATGATACCAATGCACTTGATGACGGGAGAGTTGATGTAGACCCTTAGAAGGAAGTGAAGGAGGAAATGATCAAAGAAGCTGTACTCGACATAGGCCAAGAGCCTCGGATTCCTCCTTCGTATCCCCAGAGGTTAGCCAAGGAAAAGGAGTATTGAGAAGTGAGTTGGTATTTGTCGTGCCACGAAATTAAATAAGGCGCTTCTTGAGAGGCAACCTATTAGTTTTTAATTTGGGCGCTTTGACACTTTTGTTGCTTTTAGTTTTGTTGATTGATTGGATGGACAAAACAAGGAAAAGGAAAATCGGGGCAGCCACTGCGTGACACTGGTGAAACTGATAAAGCTCAAACTGCACTCCTCATTTAGAGAGAATACAAGAGATTGTTGTATCAAATCAAATAACTTGACTGGTGTCGTGGTCGAATCTCGCAAAGACTAGAGAATGATTTACACAAGTGTTGTTTAGTGAGTTGAATTGATTCTCATCCAAGCAATGAAGACGTAAATGTAATTTTTGGAGGAAGTGAAGGCAATAATATTGTGGATTCTAAAATCAGCTAATCAAGAGAGAAAGATAACCAAAATTGAGAAACAATAATGAGAAAGGGCTAGAGGTGTGTTGTAGATGGGATGTCAATCAAATTGGGATTTACTAAATAGTCAAGTTATTACAAATATGTGTAAATAACCTTGGAAAAAGATGGAGCCCGATGTTTTTGAACCACTTGAGCTCCTTATCCTCGAGTCCTTTCAAACCTCAAGGTATAATTCAACTATTCTAATATGGTTTGGATAGGGGCTGAGCTATTTCTAGCCATCAACCTCTAAAGGGATTATCATCATGGGTTTTGGCTATTTTTAGTCAAACTCTACATAATCAAATCCCAATCCACCATTAAATTCTCCCCCATTACTCAATTCTTATTTTTCAAGCCAAAATCAAGTAAGAAAACAATACCCATATTTGCAACTATGAGCAGTCAACTGTAATTTGAGGAGAATTCAATAGATTTACACCAACTAAGTAGTAATAAGACAAATCTAGCAATACCCAGTCAAATTAAACACCCATCATCATACATATCTATCTATAGATTTAGCTACTCAGAATTGAGAAACACAAGAGCATATTTATAAACAAACTCAATAATTTCATCATTAGGAGTAAGCACAATCTAGCCCGAAAATATCTCTACAATGGTGGTTATACCTTATTGAAGAAGATGAAGATGAAAAAGCAAAAGGGAATATTCAATCGTATGTTCAGAGTACTTTTTCTAGAATATATACAAAAACAGGTCATAACATTCTCCTCTTTTTCAAGCCTTGATGTTTTTTTCCCTTTTTATGCATCTTTCACATGCGATGGAACCGGCGGTTAACTGGTTGCTATCCGCGAGCCACAAATTTCTTTCCTCTATGATCCAGTGAAGTTCTAGAGCCTTTCAGCGATACCTTCGGTGGTTCGCCGGTTGCTATCCGCGAGCCTCCGGTTGATTTCATTGTTTGTCCAACAAATTCTAGCACATTTCGGCAATGGAACACAAGGATCGACAGCTGTTGTCTGTGAGCCATAGGTTGTAGTTGTTTGTTAAACCACTGAGTGCCCGCGGTTGACCGGCATTTCACCGGTGTCCTCTGGTGGAGCACCGATTTTCACCTAAATCTCTTTCTTTTTACTCAACTTCATGGTCCTTCTCTTCAAATCAGATACCTGCATATCCAAAGGAATAAAGGGCATAAAATCCAACTAAAAGACTTGAAAACTAAGCTAAAGCTCATGCTTAAAAGCCTAATGAGTTAGTAAATTGCCAAATCATAAAACCCCCAAACATGAATCATTGGTTATCCTCAAGTAACGAAATTCTTATCAGTTGAGCAAAAAGGAAAGGCATGTCACTCCACAAGAGTCTATGCATCAGTGACTACTTAATATATGACAATCCAAAAATGCTCACCAACTAAAAAAAAAGAGAAGCAATTTCCCCCGTAAAAATGTCGAAAAGTTTTAAGAGGCAACCACAACTCATAGGCATGATTCACAATTGCTTTCATTTTGAAAAACAAGGGTATAGTTTGTCCAATCAAATACACATAACATCTTAAATTATAATCAATGCACATTCCAAGTTTTCCTTGGAGCTCATATTTCCAATGCCTCAATCACACCTTTACATTAATGAAAGTATGTCCTCAAAAGGGAGTGATGCCACTCACTACAGGAGAGAATCCCTTTTCTTTATCATAAATCAATGCACACATAAAGGATTATAGAATAAGATGATCACACTCACTCCCACAAAAGAAATCTTCAAGCACACCACTTGACCCATAGGCTTTCTCTTCGTGTAATTTGCCACTAATGTAGAGAAACTACACTCAAAATAAATTAGGACTTGTGGGTCATGATGAAGGATAGGGGTAATGGTAGGGAAACTATTTAGCTTTAGTGACTAGAGCCTCCCTAATGCCTTCATGTGAACTCTTTTATCCTCCCCATCCAAATCTTTAGGTCACTCGAAATTATTCCCCTTTTGCAACCATTTTAATCTTTTATTTCTCAAAGTCCTTCCTTATAGCTAATTTGGCTATCACATTAAGCCTTATCTAAGCAAGAGGTAACACAATTTCACTATTCTTTTCTATTTTGGTATTTTAAAGTTTCTCAAGCCATCATTTTATTACTTTTGATCACAATTTGGTGCTACCTCAAATTTAGGCTCCTCATATTCTCCCCTTTCTTGTAAATCCCCAAACTTAGGATTTTTTTTCCTCACTGATTTTCTTATCTCTCCCTATATCTTTAGGCTTCAAGCCCCCATTATTCTCATTCACTCACCACTAGCAATTAGGAAGGATGGGTGCCAAGAAGAGGGTTACAAAAAGGACATTCATTGCTAATATGGTTTTAAAGAATAAACAGTCCACAAGCTCAATATTAGTGTTACCCCAAGAATCCAAAGATCGAACTCGGGTGTTGAAACAGGGAAAAATTTGAAAATAGTGCTTCAATTGCAGGACGAATCATTGGATGACTCATGAGGAGACCCCAGGAGTCGTTAGGTGGCTCGTGCGAGACCTGGATGAAATGACGGTTGAAGGTCCCCACGGGAGTGGGAATGACTAGTGGTCAACAACCATGAGTTGCCAGGTTAACCGTGGGGTGAAGTTGATAAATAAATGGAAAGATCGACCAGTGTACCTAATGGGAGGTGACCACGAGTCGTTATCTCGAGGAACGAATCGTTATGTCACCCATTATGTTCCCTAAAGGATATGTTAACCAATGTACTTGATGAATGACTTGATGAGTTGTGGCCCTTCATGACGAGTCGTTAGGTCCCTCGTTGGGACCCCCTTACAATTATTTTCAGCGATTTTAGTAAGGGTTTTTCTGTGATTCCTAAATCCTAGGGGACTATACTACGACATTTACGGCTCGTTTTATTGGGGTTTTAGAAAGGGAAAACCTATTCTATGTCATTCTTCCCATGCATGCAAGTTTGAAAAGTTGAAGAGGTATCCAAGGCAAAATCTCATGGTTCCCATTGGAATCTCAGCTTGGGCAATTAGAGGGTGTTAGAGTTCACCATTTCCAGGTATGTAAGGCTATGAGTAGGTGTCTCCTTCCACACCCATGCCCAATTTCTATCAAATTATGATATATCACCTATGATCAAGTATGGAGTTTTTACCCAATTGCATAATTCTACAATTCTATACATGGGTATGATTAGATTACATTTATATTGATGAAAAGCTTGGGCATATTTTTAATTGTTTTCAATACAAATTATGTTTTTAGGCTATGAATTAAATGCCCATGGGTGAGAAATTCATAAAAGAAGAGAATGATGATGAGTGTATGATGATGATGAGATTTGATGATGAATAGCATGTTTCTAAAGCTGCCCATGATTATGATGTTGTTTTTTAAAAATGAATTGAGTAGATCCAAGGATGATAAAGCTTTGAGCAATGCCCACATGTTGATGTAAAGTGATGATTTTTCTGAAATAAGCTTACCATATTGTTTGGAGAAAAGTCTCCCAAATCTCATGATTTCTAGCTTGTGGTATGTGAGTTAAATATTCCTACATGTATCTTACCACATGATTCTCAGTAGATGATCGCACAAATAATTGACCTTGTGGTATGTTTTGAAGTAAGCTTGTCGTATGCATGAATTCATAATTGTGATGTATGTCATTATTGAGCTTTGTCAAGGGACAATGTTGAGCTTCATATTCATATGATGTCTATTCTATGCATGATTTCATATGAGTTTTGTCAATAGACAATGTCGAGCTTCATTTCATACATTGTTGAGCTATGCATGATTTCATCTTGAGCTTCGTCAATAGACGATGTTGAGCTTCGTCAATACACGATGTTGATTTTCGTTATATACAATGTAGAGCATTGCATGTTTCTGGGAGAAAAGTCTAGTACCCAGTGGGTTAAGGGTCAATCACCCTATGCCCCAGAACTACGCGCCAACGTAGGTTGATACTATTATATTATTGGGACCTCCCTTGTGAGCTATCCCCGACCCGAATGGCCCTTCATCTTGATATCGATATCATGGTATTGTCCATCGTCCTGGCAAGGTTATGGACAGCTCTACCCACTTGAGCGTGATAGTTGAAACAACGTAGGCTCTATCGTGGTATGTCGGTTAAGTGATGAGTCTCGCACTGTCTATATCATTCAGAATTGCATATTCATTACTCATGATGATTACTTTACGCATGCATGTTCTAAAGGCAAGGTTTGACTCATTTTTCAGCTTTTAAATACAAATGTTATATTTCAAATTTGAGTCATTCAAGTCAATCATGATGTTATAAGGCTATGCATGGCCATGTTATGATAAGATTACGGTTTCAGAATGAATGCATGTAGCCCCTCTTCTCAGACTTTAATGTTTTTTATATGTTATGAAATGTTTTAAATGTTTTATTTTATTTAAGCGGTTTTACTTACCTTTTATACTCGGTACATTCCACGTACGGACCGCATAATTTCTATATTGTATCATTTTATGATACAGGACTCGCTTGAAGCTTCAGCCCCGATATTAATCAGCTTTCCAGAGTCCTTATCAGCTCAAGATTGGTGAGTCCACATCTTTCGAGGACTAGACTCTTAGTTTTCATTTTAGATTCAGTATCATTGAGTTAGATTGGGTCTTGTCCCATCAACTCGTATAGATTAAAGGCTTTCACACTTATGTATGTGTAGCTTCAAATATTATTCTAATGTGTTTTTTTATGAGACGTCCGCTGAGTTTATTTTTATGGTTTATTCATGTTTAAAGAATGAATTAGTGGAATGCTAATTCCATGGGTCAACTTGGGGTCTCTCGGGGTCCCTTCTCTCGTGTCTCTGATTCGGGCCTCCATTCGAGTCGTGACAAACTTGGTATCAGAGACATAGGTTTGATGTGTCCTAGGGAGTCTGAAAGCCGCATTAAGTAGAGTCTTTTTCATAAATGTGAAGTGCGCCACACTTATGAGGAAGAGGCTACTGACGTTTAGGAATATTCCCTTCTTTCATGATCTATGTTGTGCGATGAAAAGCCTTTCTATCCTTTTAATTAATGTTATTCGCGATTGCAGAATCATGGAACCTCGAAGGGTGAATGGAAGGAGGACTGGAGGTGGTTTAGGCCACAAGGATGGTAACAGTTATGAACATTAGCCAGCCCCACCAGTTCAGGAGCCTCAGCAACCAGAGCTAGCCGCTCATGCTGAGTTCCTAGCTACCATTCAGATGCTGGCGCAAGCCTTGACTACTCAAGTCAACCAGAAGGCCATTGCGCATGTTCCTCAAAATGGCAATACAGTGGAGGCCAGAGTCTGAGATTTCTTGAGAATGAACCGGCTGGTGTCTTTGGGGTCCAAGGTAGATGAGGACCCGCATGACTTCATTGATGAGATTCTGAAGATCACCCATGTTATGGGGGTGAGTAGTGTTGAGTGCATAGAGTTGGCCTCCTACCAGTTGAAGGGGGTTGAGGATGTTTGGTTCCGCCAGTCGAAGGACAGCGGGGTCGCAGGAGCAGGTCCGATCACACGGGAGGAGTTTCAGGTTGCATTCTTAGATCGCTTCTTTGCTCAAGAGATGAGGGAGATGAAGCCAGCAGAGTTCATGAATTTAAGGCAAGGAAGGATGACTCTTCAGGAGTACACCCACCTGTTGAAGTATGCCTCAGAATTAGTGGCCGACCAACGGGTGCGGGTGAGTAGGTTTGTGCATGGTATAGCAGGCTACTTGGACAAGGACTGCAGGACAACTATGCTCCATCAGGACATGGAATTTTCTCGTATACTGTCGTACACCCAGCAAATAGAGGAGGCACATACGTGGTAGAGGGAGGCCAAGAGTTCCAGGACCAAGGAGCACACGTTCTCTCACCAGAGGTCCGGTGGTGGGCATCGACAACAGACCCACCAGAGATCATCATCCCCAGCATCTTCAGTGCTGAGTGTGCCATCTAGGCCCAGACATGATTAGCGGGGGATAGCGTCATTCTCAAGGGGTCATAGTTGTAGGCCTACAGATTCCATCATTCCATCTTGTAATAGGTTCGGCCGAGGACACACAGGCCGGTGCTTGGCAGGGCCAGGAGCTTGTTTTGGATGTGGGCAGCCTAGACATATACTCAGAGATTGTCCCACTGCGAGACAAGATCAGGTTGGGACGAGGCCTAGCTTTTAGTTCAGCAGCCCCACCCCCACGCACAGCACATCAGGGGGCAGCTACTAGCATAGCTAGCGGGCAGCGTCAGAATAGATTCTACGCCTTAGCTACTCGTTAGGAGTAGGAGGCCTCACCAAATGTAGTCAATGGTATGTTGAAAGTTTTTCATGTTGATGCGTATCCTTTGCTAAATTCGGGGGCTACCCTATCTTCTGTGACACCATATGTAGCTAGTAGCTTTGGAGTTAGTCCCGATGTCTTATCAGAGCCCTTCTTTCACGACCCATACGTACACCCGGATCGTATACATGGGACGAGGAGCCCCGAGAGACCCCAAGTCAACCCATGGCATGACAATACAACTAATTCAATCAAATGAGCGGAAGACTTTGTATAAACAACATAATCATATCACAACAAAAAGGGAAGAACAATAGAACACTTATACAATACGGCGAAATACAACTCTAAGTCTGATAACCCTCTAAACATGACACGCGGATTGATGGGACAGCTACCCAACTATTCCATCATCCGAAAACTGAAAGGAATAACAAAGAGTATGAACGTCTATCCCTCAGAACATAAGGACTCACCAAGTGCACTGAGATCAAGAACGAACTACATGTGGGTGAGGATGAGCTTGAGAACTGGGACCTATATCAAGAAACGATACAACATAGGAAGTATGTGGCAGAACGTGGAATGTACTTAGTATTCAAGGTAAGTAAAACAAACATTTATAACATAAATACTGTTCATAAAAAATCATAAGAGCAGAACAACATGCTCGTATCATAAATCATTAAAACATATCATACGACTCAAGGTTTCAAAACATCCATAACATTAACATAGTCAAAATCATAACAAAAGAACCTTGCTTAACATAACTTGAGCCACCTACATAATTGTAACATGCATGAATCATGAGGAATAGTGGGAGATTCTCTTAACTGACATTCCCCATATGAGCAAACATGAAGCCTAATTTGTAACCCTAGTCGGGAGGGTATTCGTACCATGCCAAGGTTATAACCATGAAAGTGTGATATTACCATGAAAAGAGCCATTTGGGCCAGGGACTAACATGAAAGGGGTCCCAACATACCTATGGTGGCACGTAGTTCATGAGATCCGGAGCTTAAACTGAGCCTCGAACCTACTCGGTGTTCGATACTACTCCCAAAACATATATAGTGGTCATAATAATACATACAATAGTTCATGGGCTATATAAGTCATGATAATGGTAAACATCCTTGAACATATGTGATCTAGCCATGACATAAGGCCCGTGAGTCAGCCAAAAACATAATTCAAGATTAATAAGATTCATACATACTCGTAGATCATGCATATAGCTTGAATTTCATAAAATCATAATGGGTAACATAATGAATTCATAATTTTAAACATAATTCATGATGGGCTTGTAAAGAACATCGATAGGATAATAGATCATAATTCGATTCATCATTGTGCATGCGTAATCATACTTAATTATTTGGAAATTCAAAATCAACAATATTAATATCAATTTAAAACTCCAAATATTATCAAAATCAGTAGTTTATGATAATATTTTAAAATCACAAAACCCATAATTAAATCAGCAAATTATAAACAAATCGAATATAAAATCCCATGAGTTTTTAAATAAATTTTTAGTGAAATCATTTAGTAGGAACATGGGTGTGAAAGAATCCACCCATTGAAGACCTTACATACCTGGGATTATAACCTTCTAACCCTCCTTAAAAGCCCAAGAATGAAATTGAAAGATTTTAGGTGAAAAGCATGAAATCCCCCTTAGATCACTTGTCAAATTCCTTGTATGCATGAATGAGAGTTTAGGAAGGTTTATTCTCTTAAAAACACAGATTTCCAGAGTTAAAATGATGTAGTTTATTGCCTTATATTGTGAAAAAGTTGAAAATACCCTTAATGAACCTACCCTAAAAACTGGTCGGATGGAACCCACGGGTGGTACCAACGTATCGTGCGAACCACCAACGACCCGTCTTGTCTCTCATGGAATGAACTGTTGATGACCCATTCTTTGAACCAAACAACGGGTCGACAGGACGACCCATGCCTCCAACCAACAACTCATTACATCGTCCGTGGTTAGTCCCCTGAACCTTGGCATCTCATCTGCTAATGGGTCACACCATGACCCGTCACCACAAACAATGGATCGTTGTTTCCCCCCATCAATCCTACTGGAAAACGTAATCCTAAAAACCACGACCACAACAAATGACCCTTGGCTTCTCCTAATGTGTCATTGTATCTCCCGTTGTATGTCACCTGATGCACCCAACTCCTTCCCACGACTGCTAATGATGACTCGATTTTTCCCATAACGAGTCGTCATATCTCCCAGGGTTTGCACTGTCACCCTAACTTTCCCCAACCACGACTTGTTACAACGACCAATGATATGTCATCACGAGTCATACCTTGGCCCGTCCTTAGACATGTTTCCCAATTTTCCGCAGTTTTCAATTTTTCACTTGCGGCTATAATCCTACACACTTCTAGGGTATTATAATATCTTATTCTTCGGAATATTCATCTTCGAATGTTAGAAACAAGCAGAAATCATAGACATACAATTATCATACTCAAATTCTGACTATTTTAATCAAAATTTTCGCAGAATGACTACCTTTGAGTATAACCACGTCGCTGAACTGATCTTATACTACACATACACATTCATACACATGAAAGAAACTTGCACACATGAACTGAACATGAAAACTAGATAGGGTTATAGTTCAAAAACTAGTACCACAAGTCAGAACTGCACCGGTAGAGAATAATGTGGTATCTAGCCATCATATCCGCTTCGACTTCCCACGTTGCTCCCTCAACATGCTCATTTCTCCATAAAACCTTAACTGAAGCTACTTCTTTGTTTCTGAACTTCCGAACCTGACGATCAAAGATTTCAAGGGGAATCCCTTAATAACTGAGGCTGTCTTCTACCCCAATGCTGTCTACCAGGGCTACTAAGGATAGATCACCCAAACACTTTCTCAAAAGTGACACATAGAAGACGGGATGAATTGAAGATAACTCTGATGGAAAATACAACTCATGTGACACCTTACCAACTCTTCCGACAACCTGGTAGGGACCAACATAGCGGTGAATGAGTTTCGCTTTCTTTCTAATCCGCATGACTACTTTCATGGGAGATACCTTTAGAAATACCCAGTCGTCCACATCAAACTCCAAATCTCTCCTCCTCACATCTGCATATGATTTCTAACGACTCTGAGCAGTTTTCAACCGGTCCCTTATCAATTGGACCTTTACCATGGCCTCATGAACGGAATTAGGTCCTATCATGCTGCCTCACCATCCTGAAACCATCAGATGAGCGATCTAGATACTGGAGTGGTAATTATTATTATAAGCAAACTCGATCGAGGGAAAATGATCATCCCAACTATCTTTAAAATCCATAACACATGCCCTCAACATGTCATCAAGAGTCTGGAACATTTGTTTGTCTTTTCCATCCATCTGTGGATGAAAGGCTGTGCTGAGCTTGACTTGTGTCCCAAGTCCCTTTTGAAAAGACCGCCAGAACTTGGAGGTAAACTGAGTACCTCGGTATGAAATAATGGACAAGGGCACTTCATAATGTCGAACCAACTCCCGAAAATATAATTTGGCATAATCCTCTGATGAATCTATGGTCTTGACTGGCAGGAAGTGTGCAACCTTAGTTATCCTGTCTACCACCACCCAAATGGAGTTGTAGTGTAGGCGAGTATGAGGTAGGCTTGTAATAAAATCCATATTAATCTGTTCCAACTTCCAAGTGGGAATTCTAATATACTGAAGTACACCTCCGGCCATTATTTCTTGACTGTAATACCCCGAGAAGGCCTAAGAATAGACTTGAGAATTTAATTTGAAAAGTGCAGAAAACTAGAAAAATATCACAACATGGACCACAGAACGACTCGTGGTATAAAACCACGAGTCGTTGTATGCTGTAGTTGGTTGGGGAAATCTTGGTGGCAGTGGAGACAATGAGAGGTATGACGCCCCGTTATGGGATACAACATGCTTTCCTTTGTAGTCGTAGTTAAGGTCAGGCTAGGCGACAGTGTAAACAATGGGAGACCCAACGACCCGTTAGGAAAAGCCACAGGTCATTGGTTGTGGTCGTGGTTGGAGGATTAAGTTTTCCTGTAGGCCTAATGGGGGAACAATGATCCGTTGTTTATGGTGACAGGTCGTGGTGTGACCCGTAAGAAGATGAGATACCAAGGTTCAGGGGACTAACCACAGATGATGTAACGAGTCGTGGGATGAAGGCACGGGTCGTCCTGTTGACCCGTTGTTTGGTTCCAACAATGGGTCATCAGCAGTTCATTCCACTAGAGACATGACAGGTTGTGGTGGGTTCCAACAACCCGTTGGTTCCTTCCATCCAGTTTTCAGGGCTGGTTCATTAAGGATATTTTTGAATTTTTCACGATATAAGGCTCTAAACTACGTCGTTTTGGCTTGGGAAAGCTAGGTTTTTAAGAAAATGAACCTTCCTAAACTCTCATTCATGCATGCAAGGATTTTGACAAGTGATCTAAGGGGAGATTTCAATCTTTTCACCTCAATTCCTTCAATTTCATTCTTGGGATATTAAGGAGGATTAGGAGTTGATAATACTAGGTATGTAAGGTCTTCAATGGTTGGATTCTTCCACACCCATGCTTCTTCTCTACTAATTACTAAACATTTATTTTAAAACTCATGGGGTTTTATATTCGGTTTGTATAAAATTTAATGATTTAATTATGGGTCTTGTGATTTTGAAACCCTATCATCATTTACTGATTTTGATCATCTTTTAAGATCTAAATTGATATTAATATGGCTGATTTCGAATTTCTAATCATTTAAGCTCGATTATGCACGCCCATGATAAACTGATTTATGATCCGTTGATCCATTGATATTTTTGAAAAGCCTAACATGTATTATGAATTAAATCATGAATATGTTATGTTATCTATTATGATCTTATGGAAGTTTAAAGTATATGCATAATCTACAAGTATGTATGTATTTTATTAAGTATGAATTATGTTTTGTCCGACTCATGGGCCTCAAGTCATGGCTAGTTCACATATGTTCAAGCATGTTTACAATTATCATGATCTAAATAGCCCATGAACTCATGTATGTATTATTATGAGCACTATATATGTTTTTGGTATGGTATCAAACCTCGAGTAGGTTCGGGGCTTAGGTTATGCCACGGATCTCATGAACTACGTGCCACCATAGGTATGTTGGGACCTATTCATGTTTTTCCTTGGCCCAAATGGCCATTTTCATGTGTGATTACGCCCTTCATGGTTCCTACCCTTGGCAAGGTACGAACACCCTCCCGACTAGGGTTACAAGTAGGGCTTCATGTGTGCTCATATGGGGTATGTCGGTTAAGAGAATCTCCCGCTGTTCCTCATGATTTATGCATGTTATGATTATGTATGTTGGATCAACTTATGTTAAGAGATGTTCTTTTATTATTATTATGACTATGTTTATGTTACGACAAATTTTGAAAACCTTGAGTCGTATAATATGTTATAATGATTTATGATACGAGCACGATGTCCTACTCTTATGACCAGTTATGAGTTTCATACATGTTTTAAAATGTTCGCTTTACTTACCTTGTATACTTAATACATTCCACATACTGACCGCATACTTTCTATGTTGTATCATCTCATGATACAGGTCCTAGATCTCTGGCTCATCCTCACTCATAGGTAGATTCGGACTTGCTCACAGCGTACTTGGTGAGTCCTCATGTTCCATGGGCTACATGTTCACATTCTATATTATTCCTTCAGTGCTTGGATGTTAGATTACTAAGGGAGTTGTCCCATCAATCCGCCTTTCATGTTTAGAGGCTTATCAGACTAAAAAGTTGTATTCCGTCGTATTATATAAGTGTTGTACTCTTTTCCGTTATGTTATCTTATGATTACATTCTCTATGCTAAGTCTTCCGCTCATGTGATTGCATTAGATGTATGCTCATTCCATGAGTCAACATGGGGTCTCTCGGGGCTCCTTGTCCCTTTTCTATGATCCGAGAGAACGTCTGGGTCGTGACAAACTTGGTATCAGAGCCATAGGTTTATGTGTCCTAGGGAGTCTGAAAGCTGCGTTAAGTAGAGTCTTTTGCATAGATGTGAAGTGCGCCACACTTATGAGGAAGAGGATACTAGACGTTTAGGAATATTCCCTTATTTCATGATCTGTGTCGTACGATGAATTTCCTTTACTCCTCTAATTCGTGCTATTTGCGTTTGCAGAATCATGCCTCCATGCCGAGTAAATGCCAGGAGGAATGGTGATGGTAATGATCATCATGGTGCCCATGATGGAGAGCATCAGCCAGCTCCACCAATTCATGAGGAGAACATACTAGAGCTTGCCGCCCACGCTGAGTTTAGGACGGCGATCCAGATGTTGGCACATGCCATGACAGCTCAGGTCTAGAATCAAACTGTGGCACATTATCCGAAAAATGGGAATGCGGAAGCTACTATGGGGAGGGATATTTTGAGGATGAGCCCTCTGAAGTTCATAGGGTCAAAGGTAGACGAGGACCCACATGACTTTATTGATGAAATTCTGAAGATCACCCAGGTTATGTGGGTGAATAACAGGGAATGTGTTGATTTGACTCTCCTATAAGCTCAAGGGGGTAGCACATCTATGGTTCAAGAAATGGAAAGGTGCTAGGATAGCATTCATGGATCGATTCTTCCCTTGGGAGATGAGGGAGCTCAAGGCGGTTGAGTTTGTGAATTTGAAGCAGGGCAACAAGCCAGTCTAGGAGTATGCCTTGGAGTTCACCCGGTTATCTAAATATGCTCCGGAGGTGGTGGTGGATCAACGGGCTCGGGTGAGCCACTTGTGCATGGAGTAGCAAATTACTTGGGCAAGGATTGTCGGATTGCCATGCTACACCGAGATATTGAGTTTCCCCACATTGTATTGCATGCCCAGCAGATGGAGTCGGTCTATAGGAGGTAGAGGGTGGCCAAGAGGGCCAGGACCGACAGCTAAGGGGTTTCTTAGGCCAGGTCTAGAGGTAGATCATGTCAGTAGTCTCAGCATAAGTCCACTACTGCAGCTCCATCATCGGCGAGCATGCCATCAAGGTTTAAGGGGAGACCAGAGGAGTAGGGCTACAGTTTCGAGGGGTCATGATAGCATGTAGGTGGAGAGCACTTTCCCAACTTGTGCGAGATGTGGCAAAAATCATCCCGGGAGGTGCCTGGTTGGTAAGGATGCTTGTTTTGGATGTGGCAAACCCACGCACAGGATCAGAGATTGCCCTGCAGCCAGTTCTACCGCTCCAGCAGGATGACCCCCTCTGCAGGGTGCCTCCACTAGTTCGGCAAGTGGTCATCGCTGAAATAGGTTTTATGCCCTAGTGCCTCGCTAGGAGCAGGAGGCTTCGCTAGATGTGTCACGGGTATGTTGCAAGTCTTACATATTGATTCTTATGCTTTGTTAGATCTAGGAGCTACCTTGTCTTTTGTGACCCCTTACATTTCTAGTAGTTTTGGAGTTAGTCCTGAAATTCTGTTAGAACTATTCTCCGTATCTACTTAAGTCGATGAATCAGTTGTAGCTAGGAGGGTATATAGAGGTTTCCCCATTACGGTGTTGCATGAGGATACCTCCACAGACTTAGTAGAATTGGTTGTTTGCATGTTATTCTTCAATTAATTGTAGGACCCGTGTAGTGCAATTCTGATTTTCAGGTGAGGCAATTTTGGAATGGAAGGGTAATTCAGTTGTACCATCCGGTTGGTTTATTTCATATCTTAAGGATAGGAGAATGGTCTCTAAGGGTTGCATGTACCACCTAGTTAGGGTTAAGGATGTAGAGTCCGAGACCCCGACTATTCAATTAGTTCCAGTGGTGTGTGAGTATCCAGAGGTTTTTCCGGATGATTTACCAAGTGTTACTCCGGAAAGGGAAATTTATTTTCGAATTGATCTATTGCTCGATACGCAGCCTATCTTTACTCCTCCTTATAGAATGGCCCCAGGTGAGTTAAAAAAGTTAAAGGAATAGTTGAAGGACTTGTTGGATAAGGGTTTCATTAGACCGAGCAAGTCTCCATGGGGAGCACCAGTTCTATTTGTTCAAAAGAAAGATGGATCCCTTTGAATGTGTACTGATTATCGGTAACTTAATAAGGTCACCATCAAGAATAGGTACTTCTTGCCCATGATTGTTGATTTTTATGACCAACTCTAGGGTGTCAGGTGTTTCTCAAAGATAGATCTCAAGTCTGGCTATCACCAACTTAGGGTCCGGGAGAGTCATATCCAATGACAACCTTCAGGACCCTGTATGACCATTATGAGTTTATAGTTATGTCCTTTGGACTAACCAATGCTCCTGCAGCTTTTATGGATCTAATGAATAGGGTATTCAAGGCATATTTGGACATGTTCGTGATTGTGTTCATTGATGACATCCTTATATACTCCCAGAGCAAGGAGGAGCATGCCGCTTATTTGAGAGTAGTGCTTCAGACAATCAAGGATCGTCAGTTGTATCCAAAGTTAGGCAAGTATGAATTTTGGCTGGACTCGGTGGCATTTTTTGGCCATTTGGTGTCGAGTGAGGGCATAAGGGTGGATTCTCAGAAAATCGAAGCAGTGAAAAATTAGCCTAGACCGGTGAATCCTTTAGAAATTCGGAGTTTCTTGGGCCTAGCAGGCTACTACTGAAGATTTGTTGAGGTTTTCTCAACTATTGAAGAACCTTTGACAAAGTTAACTCAGAAAAAAAATAAAGTTCCAATGGTTAGAGAATTGTGAGAAAAGCTTCCAGGAATTAAAGACCCAACTCACTTAAGCACCAGTGTTGACTTTACCCGAGGGTACTGATGGTTTTGTTGTGTATTGTGATACTTCGATAGTCGGACTGGGATGTGTGTTGATGCAACGGGGGAAGTTGATAGCATACGCCTCTCGACAGTTAAAGGTTCATGAAAAGAATTACTCCACCCATGATCTTCAGTTGGCTGCGATGGTGTTTGAATTGAAGATCTGGCGGCATTACTTGTATGGGGTTCACGTGGACGTGTTCACGAATCACAAGAGCTTGAAATATGTTTTCACATATAAAAATCTCAATCTTCGGCAAAGGAGGTGGTTGGAATTGCTAAAGGACTACGATATGAGTGTCCTTTACCACCTGGGAAAGGCTATGGTTGCGGATGCACTTAGTAGGCTCTGTATGGAGAGTGTGTCCCACGTGGATGAGGGAATGAAGGAGTTGGTGAGAGATGTCCACCAACTTGCAAGTTTGGGAGTTAGATTGATCGACTGGACCGATGGCGGCGTTGTTGTGAAGGATGGGTCAGAATCGTCCTTGGTGGTCTATGTCAAATCTAAGAAAGATGAGGATCCGATTTTGAGAAGGCTGAAGGAAGTGGTGCAGAGTCTAAAGGTGAAGGTTTTCTCCCAAGGGGGAGATGGTGTCCTTCTATACCAAGGTCGGCTATGTGTTCTGGACGTTGATAATTTGAGAGTCTGGATATTGCATGAGGCACATGGTACAAGATATTCCATCCACCCGGGATCCACGAAGATGTATTGGGACTTTCGGGAAATCTATTGGTGGGATGGTATGAAGAAGGATATTGCAGAGTTCATAGCCAAGTGTCCAAACTGTCAGCAAGTGAAGGTCGAACACCAAAGGCTAGGAGGTGTACTTTAGGATATTAGCATTCCTTCTTGGAAGTGGGAAGAGATTAATATGGATTTTATTAAAGGCCTACCTCGTACTCGCCGACACTATGATTCCATTTAGGTGGTGGTAGATAGGTTAACAAAGGTTGCACACTTCCTACCAGTCAATACCATGGATTCAGCGAATGATTATGCCAAGTCGTATATTTGGCAGTTGGTTCGACTTCATAGAGTGCCCTTTTCTATTATTTCCGACCGAGGTACTCAGTTTACCTCCCAGTTCTGGCGGTCTTTTCAGAAGGGACTTGGGACTCAGATTAAGCTCAGCACAGCAGTCCATTCTCAAATGGATGGCCAGAAAAAATGAACAATTCAGACTCTTGAAGATATGTTGAGGGCATGTGTTATGGATTTTAAGGGTAGTTGGGATGATCATTTTCCCATGATTGAGTTTGCTTATAATAACAGTTATCAATCTAGTATCCAGATGGCACCATTCGAAGCCCTCTATGGGTGGAGGTGTAGATCTCCAATTAGATGGTTTGAGGTTGGTGAGGCAACTACGATAGGGCCATATGCAGTTCACAAGGTGATGGTGAAGGTTGATTTGATAAGGGACTGGTTAAAAACTGCTAAGAGTCGTCATAAATCATATGCTGATGTGAGGAGAAAAGAATTGGAGTTTTATGTGGACGACTTGGTATTTCTAAAGGTATCTCCTAAGAAGGGAGTCATGCGGTTCGGAAAGAAAGGGAAACTCAGTCCCCACTATGTTGGTCCCTACTGGGTTGTGAGAAGAGTTGGTAAGGTGGCGTATGAGTTGGACATGCCATCATAGTTATCCTCAGTTCATCCTGTCTTCCATGTATTTCTTCTGAAAAAGTGTTTGGGTGATCTAGCCTTGGTAGTCCCGATAGACAGCACTGGGGTAAAAGACAGCCTCAGTTATGAAAAAATTCCCATTGAAATCTTGGATTGTCAGGTTCGGAAGTTGAGGAACAAAGAGGTAGCTTCAGTTAAGGTTTTATGGAGAAATCAACACATTGAGGGAGCTACGTGGGAAGCCGAAGCGGGTATGATGGCTAGATATCCACATTTGTTCTCTACCGGCTTAGTTCCGACTTGAGTTATTAGTTCTACTCTATTATCCTATTTAGTTTTCATGTTCAGTTCATGTGTGCAAGTTTCTTTTATGTGTATGAATGTGTATGTAAAGCATAAGATCAGTTAAGCTATGTGGTTTGGTTCGGCGGTAGTCATTCTGTGAAAATTTCGGTTAAAATGATCAGTATATGGCTATGCTAAATTGTATGTTTCTATTTGCTTCTTGTTTCCTACATTCGAGGACGAATGTTTTAAAGGGGGAGATATTTTAATACCCCGGGAAGGCCTAAGAATAGACCCGAGAGTTTAATTTGAAAAGTCCAGAAAACTGGTAAAATATTACAGCACGGACCACACAACAACTTGTGGTATCAAACAACGAGTCGTTGTATGCTATCGTTGGTTGGGGAAATGTTGGTGGGAGTGTAGACAACAAGAGGTATGATGACCCATTGTGGGATACAACGGGTTGTCCTTTGCAGTCGTGGTTAGTGTAAGGCTGGGCGACAATGTAACACGGGAGACCCAACGACCCGTAGGAGAAGCCGTGGGTCGTTGGTTGTGGTCGTGGTTGGAGGATTAAGTTTCTCCAGTAGGCTTGACGGGAGGAAACAACGATCTGTTATTTGTGTTAAAGGGTTGCTGTGTGACCCTTTAGAAGGTGAGATGCCAAGGTTCAGGGGACAAACCGCGGACGATGTAACGAGTCATTGGTTGGAGGCACGGGTTGTCCTATCGACCCGTTGTTTGGTTCTGAGAATGGATCATCAGTAGTTCATTCCACGAGAGACACGACGGGTCGTGGTCGGTTCCAATGACCCGTTGGTGCTGCCCGTTGGTTCCTTCTGGTTAGTTTTCAGGGCAGGTTCATTAAGGGTATTTTTGACTTTTTCACGATATAAGGCCCTAAAATACGTTGTTTTGGCTTGGGAAAGCTATGTTTTTAAGAAAATAAACCTTCCTAAACTCTCATTCATGCACGCAAAGATTTTAACAAGTAATCTAAGGGGAGATTTCAAGCTTTTCACCTCAAATCCTTCATCGGGCTTTTAAGGAGGGTTAGGAGTTAATAATCCCAAATATGTAAGGTCTTTAATGGGTGGATTCTTCCACACCCACGATCCTTCTCTATTAATTACTCAAAATTTATTTAAAAACTCATGCGGTTTTATATTCGGTTTGTATAAAATTTAATGATTTAATTACGGGTATTGTGATTTTGAAACCCTATCATTATCTACCGATTTTGATCATCTTTTGAGCTCTAAATGGATATTAATATGGCTAATTTCGAATTTCTAATAATTTAAGCTCGATTATGCATGCCCATAAATGATCCATTGATCCATTGGTGTTTTTGATAAGCCCAACATGTATTATGAATTAAATCATGAATATATTATGTTATCTATTATGATCTTATGGAAATTTAAACTATATGCATGATCTACAAGTATATATGTATTTTATTAAGTATGAATTATGTTTTGGCCAAATAACGAGCCTCAAGCCATGGCTAGTTCACATATGTTCAAGCATGTTTACAACTATCATGATTTAACTAGCCCATGAACTTATGTACGTATTATTATGAGCACTATATATGTTTTGGGTGTAGTATCGAACACTTAGTAGGTCCGGCTCTCAGGTTAAACCTCGGATCTCATGAACTACGTGCCACTATAGGTATGTTGGGACCCATTCATGTTTGTCCTTGGCCCAAATGGCCCTTTTCATGTGTGATCACATTATTCGTGGTTCCTACCATTGGCAAAGTACGAACATCCTCCCGACTAGGGTTATAAGTCCGGTTTTATGTGTGCTCATATGGGGTATGTCGGTTAAGATAATCTCCCGTTGTTCCTTATGATTTACGCATGTTATGATTATGTATGTTGGCCCAAGTTATGTTAAGAGAAGTTCTTCTATTATAATTATGACTATGTTTATGTTACGAATTCTTTGAAAACCTTGAGCCTTATAATATATTATAGTGATTTATGATACGAGCATGCTGTCATACTGTTATGACCATTTATGAGTTTCATACATGTTTTAAAATGTCCGCTTTACTTACCTTGCATACTCAGTACATTCCTTGTACTGATCTCATACTTTCTATGTTGTATCATCTCATGATACATGTCCCAGTTCTCAGGCTCATCATCACCCACAGATAGTTCGTTCTTGATCTCAGTGCACTTGGTGAGTCCTCAGGTTCCGAGGGCTACACATTCATACTATTGTAGGACCCGGTGGTGGAATTCTGATTTCTGGGTGAGTCGGTCTTGGAATGGAAGGTTAACTTAGCTGTACCAGCCGGTCGGTTTATTTCATATCTGAAGGCTAGGAAGATGATCTCTAAGGGTTGCATTTACCACCTAGTTAGGTTTAAGGATGTGGAGTTCGGACCCCAACTATTCAGTCAGTTCTAGTGGTGTGTGAATATCCGGAGAACTCACCAAGTGCACTGAGATGAAAGTGTAGCCCTCGGAATATGAGGAATCACCAAGTGCACTGAGATCAAGAACGAACTATTTGTGGGTGAGGATGATCCTGAGAACTGGGACCTGTATCATGAAACGATACAACATAGAAAGTATGCGGTCAGTACGTGGAATGTACTGAGTATGCAAGGTAACTAAAACAGACATTTGAAACATAAATAAAGTTCATAAAAGATCATAAGAGTAGAACAACATTCTTGTATCATAAATCGTTATAACATATCATATGGCTCAAGGTTCAAAACATCCACAACATAAACATAGCCATAATAATAACAAAAGAACCTTGCTTAACATAACTTGAGCCAACCTACATAATTATAACATGAATGAATCATGAGGAACAGTGGGAGATTCTCTTAACTGACATTCCCTATATGAGCACACATGAAGCCCAACTTGTAACCCTAGTTGGGAGGGTGTTCGTACCTTGCAAAAGTTAGAACCATGATAGTGCGATATTAACATGAAAAGGACCATTTGGGCCAGGGACTAACATGAAAGGGGACCCATCATACCTACTGTGGCACATAGTTCATGATATCCGGGGCTTAACCTAAGCCCCGAACCTACTCGATGATCAATACTACTGCCAAAAAATATATAGTTCTCATAAAAATACAAACGTGAGTTCATGGGCTAGTTAAATCATGAAAATTATAAACATGGTTGAACATATATGATCTAGCCATGACATGAGGCCCGTGAGTCATCCAAAAACACAAATCATGATTAATAAGATTCAGACATACTAGTACATCATGCATATAGTTTGAATTTCATAAAATCATAATGGGTAACATAATGAATTCATAATTTAAAACATAATTCATGATGGGCTTTTAAAGAACAACGATAGGATAATAGATCATAATTCAATTCAACATAGGGCATGCGTAATCATACTTAATTGTTTGAAAATTCAAAATCAACAATATTAATACCAATTTAAAACACAAAAGATGATCAAAATAATTAGTTTATAATAATAATTTTAAATCACGAAACCCATAATTAAATCATCAAATTTTATACAAATCGAATATAAAACCCCATGAGTTTTTAAATAAATTTTGAGTGAAATCACTAAGTAGGAACATGGGTGTGGAAGAATCCACCCATTGAAGACCTTAAATACCTGGGATTATCAACTTCTAACCCTCACTAAAAGCCCAAGAATGAAATTGAAGGAATTGAGGTGAAAAGCTTAATATCCCCCTTAGATCACTTGTCAAAATCCTTGCATGCATGTATGAGAGTTTAGGAAGGTTTATTTTCTAAAAAACCAAGCTTTCCAAAGCCAAAATGATGTAGTTTAGGTCCTTATATCGTGATAAAGTTAAAATACTCTTAATGAACCTGCCCTAACAACTGGTCGGATGGATCCCACGGTTGGTACCAGTGGATCGTGGGAACCACCAATGAACCGTCATGTATAACGTGAAATGAACTGTTGATGAACCATTATCTGAACAAAACAACGGGTCGACAGGACGACCCGTGCCTCCAACCCACGACTCATTACATCGTTCGTGGTTACTCCCCTGAACCTTGGCATCTCATCTTCTAAAGTGTCACACGACGACCCGTCACCAAAAACAAAGGATCATTTTTCCCTCCGTCAAGCCTACTGGAAAACATAATCCTCAAACCACGACCACAACCAACGAACCATGGCTTCTCCTAAGGGTCATTGGGTCTCCCGTTGTATGTCACCTGATGCACCCAACTCCTTCACACGACTACTAAAGATGAATCGTTGTTTCCACAATGAGTCGTCATATCTCCCGTGGTTTGCACTATCACCCTACCTTTCCCCAACCGCGACTCATTACAACGACCCCTGTTATGTCACCACGAGTTGTACCTTGACCCGTCCTGAGACATTTTTCCCAACTTTCTGCAGTTTTAAATTTTTCACTTCTAGGTCTTGTCCTACGCACTTCCGGGGTATTATACCTTCTCAGTTTCTACTCTAGTAGGTGACTCAGTTATAGCTACACGGGTGTATAGATATTGCCTAGTCTCAGTTGTTCATAAGGTCACCTCAGCAGATTTGATAGAGTTTTCCATGACCAACTTCGATGGAATCCTTGACATGGATTTGCTATTTGCATGCTATGCTTCAGTTAATTGTAAAACCCGATCAATAGAGTTCAAATTTCTCGTTGATCCAGTCTTAGAATGTAAGGATAGTAAAGTTGTGCCTGTAGGTCGATTCATTTCCTACCTTAAGTCTAGAAAGATGATTTCTAAGGGTTGTTTGTACCATATAGTTAGGGTTAAGGACGTGGAGTCTGAGACCCCAACCATTCAGTCGGTTCCAATAATATATGCATACCCAGAGGTCTTTCCTGATGATTTGGCAGGTGTCCCACTCAAGCGGGAGATTGATTTTGGTATAAATCTTCTTCCCAACACGCAGCCTATGTCCATTCTGCCCTACATAATGGCTCCAATTGAGCTGAAAGAGTTTAAGGATCAGTTGAAGGACCTGTTAGACAAGGGTTTAATTAGATTGAGTAAGTCTCCATGGGGTGCACCAGTGTTATATGTCCAGAAGAAGGACGGTTCCCTTTTCATGTGTATTGATTATCGACAGTTGAATAAGGCTACCGTCAAGAACAGGTACCCCTTACCCAGAATTGAAGATTTTTTTGACTAGCTTCAGGGTGTCAGGTGTTTCTCCCAAATTGATCTCAGATTCGGATATCACCAGATCAGAGCTTGGGAGAGTGACATCCCAAAAACTGCTTTAAAGACTCGGTATGTTCACTACAAATTTGATATCATGTCTTTTCGACTAATCAATGCTCCTACAACTTTTATGAATCTAATGAAAAGGGTGTTCAAGGTGTATATAGACATGTTTGTTATTATGTTTATCCACGATATCCTCATATAATCTCGGAACGAGGAGGAGCATGCCTCACACTTAGAGTAGTGCTTCAGGCCCTCAAGGATCGGCGGTTGTATGCAAAGTTCAGCGAATGTGAGTTTTTGGTTGGCATCTGTGGCATTTGTAGGTCATGTGGTATCAAGTGAGGGCATAAAGGTAGATTCGCAGAAAATCAAAATGGCAAAGAATTGGCCTAAACCAATGAACCCATTAGATATTAGGAGTTTTTGGACCTAGCAGGTTATTATCAGAGATTCGTTGAGGGCTTTTCATCAAATGCAGCCCTATTGACCAGGTTGACTCAGAAAAAGGTAAAGTTCCAGTGGTCGGAGGCTTGTGAGAAAAGTTTCTAGGAATTAAAGGCCCCACTCACTTCAACACCAGTATTGACTCTACTTGAGGGCACGGATGGCTTTGTAGTGTATTGTGATGCTTCACAAGTTGTACACGGGTGTGTGTTGATGCAACATGGTAAAGTGATAGCATATGCCTCAAGACAGTTAAATGTTCATGAAAAGAATTACCCGACCCATGATCTTGAGTTGGCCGCTGTGGTGTTTGCATTGAAGATATGGTGGAATTACTTGTATGGGGCCCACGTGGTCATATTCACGGATCACAAGAGCTTAAGATATGTGTTCACGCAGAAAGATCTCAATCTTCGACAAAGGAGGTGGTTGGAGCTACTAAAGGACTACAACAAGAGCGCAAGGCTAATGTGGTTGCGGATGCACTTAATAGGCTCTCTATGGAGAGTGTGTCCCATGTGGATGAGGGAAAGAAGGAACTCGTGAAAGAGGTCCATCGAAATGCAAGGTTGGGAGTTAGATTGATTGACTCAACTGATGGCGGCGTTGTTGTGTAGAATGGGTCAGAATCGTCCTTGGTGGTTGATGTCAAATCTAAGAAAGATGAGGATCCTATTTTGAGGGAGCTGAAGGAAGTGGTGCGGATTCAGAAGGTGGAGGTTTTCTCCTAAGGGGAAGATGGTGTGCTACAATACCGGAGTCGTCTATGTGTCCCAGACGTTGACGATTTGAGGGTTTGGATATTGCATGAGGCACATGGTACTAGATATTCTATCCATCCGAGATCCATGAAGATGTATCAATACTTTCAAGAAATCTATTTGTGGGATAGTATGAAGAAGGATATTGTAAGTTCGTAGCCAAATATCCAAAGTGGAAGCAAGTGAAAATAGAGCATCAAAGGCTGGGAGGCCTACTTCACGATACTAGCATTCCCACATGGAAGTGGGAAGAGATTAATATGGATTTCATAATAGTCTTACCTCGTACTCGCCGACAATATGACTATATTTGGGTAGTGGTCGACAGGTTAACCAAGGTTGCACACTTCCTACCGGTCAAAACTATAGATTCAGTGGATGACTATGCCAAATTGTATATCCAGGAGTTGGTTTGACTTCAAAGAGTGCCCTTTTCTATTATTTCATACTGAGGTACTCAGTTTACCTCCCAATTCTGGCGTTCTTTTTAGCAGAGACTTGGGGCTCAAGTGAAGCTCAGTACAGTCTTTCATTTACAAACAGACGGTCATGTGGAATGAACAATCTAGACCCTCGAGGATATGCTGAGGGTCTGTGTGATGGACTTCAAAGGTAGCTGGGATGATCATTTGCCCTTGAACGAGTTTGCTTATAATAACAACTATGACTCTAGTATCCATATAGCACCGTTCGAGGCTCTTTATGGGTGGAGATATAGATCGCCCATCAGATGGTTTGAAGTTGGGGAAGCCTCCATGATAGGGCCGGATTCGGTTATGAGGCTATGGTAAAGGTTCAGTTGATAAGGGACAGGCTAAAGACCGCTCAGAGTCGACAGAAATCATAAGCTCATGTGAGGAGAAGAGATTTGGAGTTTGAGGTGGATGATTGGGTATTTCTAAAGGTATCTCCCATGAAGGGAGTTATGCGGTACGTAAAGAAAGGGAAACTCAGTCCCCACTATTTTGGTCCCTACCGGGTTGTGACAAGAGTTGATAAGGTGGCGTATGAGTTGGACTTGCCATCGGAGTTATTTTCAGTTCATCCCGTCTTTCATGTATCATTCTTGAAAAAGTGCTTGGGTGATCCAGCCTTAGTAGTCTCGTTGGATAGCATTGAGGTAAAAGACAACCTAAGTTATGAAGAAATTCCTGTTGAAGTCTTGGATCGTTAGGTTCAGAAATTGAGGAACAAAGAAGTAACTTCCGTTAAGGTCTTATGGAGAAATCATCATGTTGAAGGAGCTATACGGGAAGCTAAAGCGGATATGATGGATAAATACCCACATTTATTCTCTACCTGCTTAATTCCAACTTGAGGTATCAGTTTTGATCTATGACTCTATTTAGTTCATGTCCAGTTCATGTGTTCAAGTTTCTTTTATATTCATAGATGTGTATGTGATGTCTGAATTCAGTTTAGCTAAGTGGTTCCTTCCGGAGGTAGTCACTCTGTGAAAATTTCGGTTAAAATAATCAGTATTGGAGTATGATAAATGTATGTTTCTATTTTCTTCTTGTTTCTAGCATTCGAGGATGAATGTTTCCAAGGGGGAGATATTGTTATACCCCGAGAATTCAAAGATCGAACCCGGGAGCTGAAATGGGGAAAACCTGGAAAATGGTGCTTCAATTGTAGGTCGAGTCGCTGGAAGACTCGTGAGGAGACCCCACGAGTCATCAGGTGGATCGTGGGAGGTCCTAGATGAAATGAAGGTTGAAGGTCCCCACGGGCATGGGAACGATCCGTGGTCAGCCACCACGAGTCATTAGGTTAACCGTGGGGTGTAGTTGAGAAATAAATGGAAGGATTGACCAGTGTACCTAACGGGAATTGACCACAAGTCGTGGTCTTGAGGAACGAATCGTTACGTCACCCGTTATGAGCCAGAAAGGATCTATTAACCAGTGTACTTGACAAACGACTTGATGAGTTGTGGCCCTTCATGACGAGTCGTCAGGTCCCTCGTTGGGACCCCTTGACAGTTATTTTTAGCGATTTTAGTAAGGTTTTTTCTGTAATTCCTAAATTCTAGGGGCCTATACTACATCGTTTAAGGCTCGTTTTAGTGGGTTTTTAGCAGGGGTAAACCTATTCTAAATCATTCTTCCCATGCATGCAAGTTTGAAGGGTTGAAGAGGTGATCCAAGGAAAAATCTCAACGTTTCTATTGGAATCTCAGGTTGGAAAATTAGAGGGTGTTAGAGTTCACCATCCCAGGTATGTAAGGCTATGAGCGGGTGTCTCCTTCCACACCCATGCCCAATTTCTATCAATTTATGATATATCACCTATGATCAAGTATGGCGTTTTTACCCAATTGCATAATTCTATAATTTCTATACATGGGTATGATTAGATTACATTTATGTTGATAAATTGTGAAGCTTGGGGACATTTGAAATTGTTTTCAATACAAATTATGTTTTCTAAGCAATGAGATTAAATTCACATGGGTGAGAATTTCATAAAAGAAGAGAATGATGATGAGTGCATGATAAAGATGAGACTTGATGAGGAATAGCATGTTTCTAAAGCTACCTATGATTACGATGTTGTTTTTTTAAAATGAATTGAGTAGATCCAAGTATAATAAAGCTTTAGACAATGCCCACATGTTAATGTAAATTGATGATTTTTCCGAAATAGGGTCACCAAATTGTTTGGAGAAAAGTCTCCCAAATCTCATGATTTATAGCTTGTGGTATGTTGAGTTAGATATTCCTACATGTAGCTTACCAGATGATTTGGAGTAGATGCTCCAACCTATAATTGAGCTTGTTGTATGTTTCGAAATAAGCTTCTCAATAGCATGAATTCATAACTGCGATGTATGTCATTATTGAGCTTTGTCAAGGGACAATGTTGAGCTTCATATTCATATGATGTCTAGTCTATGCATGATTTAATTATGATCTTTGTCAATAGACAATGTCAAGCTTCGTTTCATACGATGTAGAGCTATGCATGATTTCATCTTGAGCTTCATCAATAGACGATGTTGAGCTTCATTATGTACGATGTAGAGAATTGCATGTTTTTGGGAGAAGAGTCTAGCACCGAGCAGGTTAAATGTGGATCACCCTATGCCCCAGAACTATGCGCCAATATAGGTTGATACTATTATATTATTGGGACCTCCCTTGTGAGCTATCCCCGGCCTGATTGGCCCTTCAGCTTGATATTGATATCATGGTATCGTCAATCGCCCTTGCAAGGTTATGGACGGCTCCACCCACTTGAGTGTGATAGTTGGGACCACATAAGCTCTATCTTGGTATGTCGGTTAACTGACGAGTCTCCCACTATCTATATCATTTAGAATTGCATACTCATTACTCAAAATGATTACTTTACGCATGCATGTTCTAAAGGCAAGGTTTGACTCATTGTTCAGCTTTTACATACAAATGTTATGTTTCAGCTTTGCGTCATTCGAGTAAATCATGATGTTATAAAGCTATGCATGTCCATGTTATGATCAGATTATGGTTTTAGAATGAATGCATGTATCCCCTCTTCTTAGACTTGAAAGCTTATGATATGTTATGAAATGTTTTAAATTTTTTATTTTATTTTAGCGGTTTTACTTACCTTGCATATTTGATACATTTGACGTACTGACCGCATACTTTCTTGTTGTATTGTTTCATGATACACGACCCGGCTTACAGCTTCAGCCCCGATCTTAATCAGCTTTCCAGAGTCATTATCAGTCAGGATTGGTGAATCCTCATCTTTTGAGAACTAGACTCAGTTTTCATTTCAGATGCAGTATCGTTGAGTTAGTTGGGGTCTCGTCCCACACATAAAATTTTTTGGGTGGAACCTCCCAAAAACAGTTCCACAACGACTCAAAGTAAGACATGGTATTTTGCCTTAAGAGAGTCACCGCACAATCTATCATTGGAAAATGTGAACCCGGTTCAACAACAACAACAAAAGAAAAAGAAAATGCTCCTTGGGAAAGAACCGTGGTATGAAGAAAACCCTTGGAGTTTGATTACTATCTACTATTTACACAGGCGACAACAAAAATTTGGATCACAATGCAACACTTGGCAATTACTGCAAGGACCCATTTATTAGTACTAACATTCAAAGACAATTCGTTTCATTTTAAGCCCGACAAGGGCACAACTTCATCAAAGGAAAGCCTGATAAGGGCTCAAATTCATCAAAAACCACAACACTCAACCCACCCCCAACTTAAAAATTTTACAATGTCCCGAATGTATGTATGACAAATAAAATAGGGGAAGGGACTTCCTGTTGTGGTCACTCTTCATCGACTTCATCATCATCATCATCTCCAACATGGCCAACCTCATCCCCGTCATCCTCCTTGTTACCTAAGCCCTTAAACAAATCGTCGAAAGGGCCTTTAACTATGGAAGGGGCAACCATAACAGCATCAAGAGCACTCATGTAGGGTGCAGCTATAGGTTTCGGACTCTTCCATTCCCGAACCTTAGCTTGCAGAGAGGTGAAGACTCATTCCACCACATCCACATGAGAACACAGCTTACACAAGCTGCCTTTGTTTGACTTCAACTCCTTTTTGATTATTTTCATCATATATTCTAGGAGGCTCTTAGCAAGCAGTTGGAGTTGGATTTGATCTGTGTCGGTCATTTTTGCGAGCTTTTGACGACCACTGGGGTGTGAGGAGGTGGGAGGAGGTGAGGAGCCTCGAATTGATGCACCTATACAAGCCTTCCCTGATGCCTCAAGATGTGGCATGTTGAGATCGGGGGCAAAAGGGGTCGGCTTTAAACCAGGGGTGACGGGCTCATCCGGAACCTCAAAGGCCTGCATTCACTTCCTCTTGTTCTTGCAAGCACCAGCGTCCCTTTTGTTAGCAACAGAGATCACACCAGAGGTAGAGCTATGGGTCTCATCTGGGAAAAGGGGTACTCCTGCTCTCAGGAAAAGCTGCGATATAAGCACTGCATATGGCATTGAAGTTCTGGCTTGCCCAACCTTTCTCTACATTTGGTTGCCCACTATCTCCCCAAAATTTATGGGGAATCCTATCATATTACAATATATAAGTATGGTGGCTTCAAAATTCACCCGATGTTCATTTTTGGAGGGCATGATTCGACAACAAAACAAGTCGAGCCACAACTTGGCCTTGAAGCATAGGTCATGGAAAGATATCTCACCACCCATATATGGCCTAGAGTGGTGTAGGTGTCAATGTCTAGAGTTATGACACTAAATTGGTCCTCTTTGTTGGCGAGGTAGACCAAATATTTCGTGCCCTCATCGATTTCATCCTCCCAAAATAATGAGTTTATGACTGCTGGGGTGATGTCGACCTCAACACCTCTCATTAACACTGAGGGGTAGGTATGGAAAGTCCTCAACTTTTGCTGTGTTTCATGCTCTCCTTCCTAGCCTTATAAGAACTATAGAATTCGGAGGTTAGGCTCCTATAGAAATCTGGAAGAGGGTTGTGCTTATGTGCAGTTATGAATTATGAAAGAGGCCTATTCAGGTCACAGTCTTGGAATTCGTTATTTTTTTATGCCATATATGTTAGACAGACATGATATGAGCCTAGTCAGCTCAAGATATGAGTTTATGACCTTACCACCGACTTGGTATGTCCGGTGGCAATTGTCCTTTAGTATATTTGACATATGAGACTTATGACCTTACCATCAATACAGTTATGTCAAGTGGGTAATTGTCCTTCAGATATGAGGCTATGACCTTACCACCAATGTGGTTATGTCAGGTGGACCGATGTCCTTTCAGCTATGATACCTCCGAGATGGCCATCTCGATGACTGTATTGATTGATCAAACTAGGCCATTATTTCATTAGGGACTGTATAGCTTATGGATAATGTAATGTGACTTTATTATGTGTTTACTTTATTGTATTCACGTGATGTATCATATTTTGTTTAGATATCTGCTCCCAGGGTCGCAGGTTGTATCTATTTCCTACTCTTCTTTTCAATATCTTGTATGTATCTATGTTTACTATTTTGGCCTTACATACTAGTACATTTAATTCGTACTAATGTCCCTTTACATGGGGAACCCCTTCTTGCAATCATGCTGTAGGTACCAGCACAGGCTCGGATCAACATTGGCAATAGGAGCCTGATTTCAGCAGAGTAGAGGTATGCTTCTTTCTTCCAGGAGCTATGCTTTCTTTTTGACTGTTTGAGTTGTGCATATTTGGATAGGCCAGGTCCCTATCCCGTGCATTTCAGTTACCTACTCTTCAGAGGCTTTTGTGGACTAGTTTTATAACTGTTTGGGTTGTGTGGCATTGTCAGCCTTTCATTGTGCAGTTTAGCTTATTATAGACTTGGTGGCTTTTCAGTTGTTTAATTTTTATTTTGGAGACCTCATGCATCCAATATCTATTTTGTTTGCCTTCAGTAGGTGGCCTGGTTGGCCACAACATTACTAGTATAAATGTTATATAGAAGGTTTCTCGATTATCTTTTGGTCGATTGCCAGTTGTGCCCTTTCGATGTTTTGGGGTGTCACAAACTTTGCATTAGAGTGAAGTCGTGTCTAGTAGATTTCTTCTTATGGGTATGTTGTGCATCACTTATAATTACGAGGCTACAGGACATCTAGTCATCATATCATTTTTTTACTAATAGTTCGTGCTATAGAGCAAGGTTATAAGTATTGCAATATCTAAATCCTATTATTGTTCCAGAGTATGCCTGTGACAAGGAAGATGACTGCGAGGTTGAGTGGCACAACCGCGGGAGAGGGCACTAGTCTCCCTCCAGTGGATAAGGGATAAAGGTCAAAGACTCAGGGCGGACCCCCTGCCCCAGGTGCTACATTTCCTTCTGCTCCAATTAGATCAGCGACAGGTAGACCTCTAGCTCCTCCTACACAAGAAATACCTGAGGGTGATAGAGTTTTAGCCCTCCTGTGCCTGTTGTTCCTCCGATTGCTCCAAAAGGACAGGGTCTTGAGAGAGTTGTTCAACTGATGGCTCGTATTCCTGTTGGATAGGACCGATGGTTGGAGGAAATGGAGGGACATAGAGGTCGGTAGCTTAGAGTTCCAAAGCCTGTGAGTTCTTGGGTTTGAGCCCTCAAGTATTTACCGACTCAGGCCCGAGTAAGGACCCCCCAGGATTTCATTGATCAGACCTATAGAATGCTGAAGGTCTTGTGGGAAACAGGGATAGAGAGGGTAGAGTTGGCCATATTCAAAATGCATGATATGGTTATATTATTGTATGAGGCTTGAGCTCGATCCAGGGGAGCCGATGCACTACCAGCTGAGTGGGAAGAGTTCTCTGAGGCCTTTACGCACCAATATTTTCCTTGAGAGCCTTGAAAGGCTCGAGCTAAGCCGTTTTTACATTTAAAAGCAGAGTAGTATGAGTGTGCAGGAGTATTTCCTTCAGTCTAATTCTTTAGCCAAGTAGGCCCTGTACCTGGTTCAGACGATGGAGGATAGGAGTTCATCGATTCATGTTATGTCTAGGGCTTCATATAGCTCAAGATTGTTTGGGGGTATCTACCCAGGAGAATATGGACATTGCATGAATATAGGCCACTGCTCTGAGTGCGGAGGATTTCATTTATCAGATGTGGGATACTAGTAGGAAGAAAGAACAAAGGAAGAGGGTCAGTACTGTAGGTTCGTGCAAAGAGCCTTGGGTGACTCAGGGGCTCAGTGATCTAGGCAATCAACACAATTTGCAGAAAGTGCTCCACTTCCGCCACAGGGGCAGAGATGGGACCAGAGTTTATTTACTTCACAACAGAGGAGCATCCGGAGAAGGAAGGCCACCATTACCCCCTTATACTCAGTGTGGAAGTACACATGCAGGTCCATTCTATCAAGGACAGGTAGTATGTTATAATTGTGGACATCCAGGTCATATCAAGTGGTTTTGTCCAAATAAAACGAGGGGTCAGACTACTCATCAATCGGAATCATCTGCGGCTTCATCACCTATAGATTGCCCTTCGAGCCTGGTGCTTATCCCATTTCATTACAAGTTAGGGGCTGATGGGGAGAGGCATCTAGCTCAGGGATGGTGAAATAGATTTTATACTTTGGGTGGCCGGCTTGACCAGGAGGCATCCCCTGATGTTGTTACAAGTACTTTGACTATTCATTCTGATGCTGTGTATGCCTTTCTTGATCCTAGTTCTACACTCATTTATGTTGGAATATTGCTTGTGAGTCAGTTTGAGATAGTCCCTAAATTATTGTCTAGACCATTTGTTGTTTCTACGCTGGTTGGCGAATCTATATTAGCTAAGGGGGTTTACCAGAGCTGTGTAGTGTTAGTGTATGATAGATTGACCTTAGTCAACATGATTGAGTTGGAGATGGTTGATTTTTGATGACATTATAGGTATGGATTCATTGGCAGCATGTTATGCTAATATTGATTATAGAACCAAAGTTTTTAGGTTCCACTTTCGAGGCAAGCCAATTCAAGAATGGTGAGGTAATGCCGCTACGCCTAAAGGTAAGTTTATTTCATACCTTAAGGCCTAGAAGTCGATATCCGAAGGTTGAATTTTACATCTGGTTTGAGTAAGAGACCTGGAATGTGAGCCTGTAACTCTCTAGTCATTTCCGTATAATAAATGAGTTCCTAGAGGTCTTCTAAAAAGAATTGTCTGGGATTCCTCCGGAGAGGGAGATAGACTTTACCATTGGTTTGCTTCCAGGCACCCAGCCGATGTCAATACCTCTGTACAGAATGTCCCCAGCTGATCTAAGAGGATTAAAGGAGCAGTTGAAAGATTTACTCAAGAAGGGTTTTATCCGGCCTAGTGTGTCACCGTTGGGTGCACCAGTGTTGTTTGTGCAAAAGAAAGATGGATCATTGAGGATGTTTATTAATTATAGGCAACTAAATATGGTAACGATTAAGAATAAATATCTGCTTCCTTAGATTGATGACTTGTTTGATTAGTTACAGGGTGCCAGGTGCTTTTTGAAGATTGATTTGGGATTTGGGTACCAGCAATTATAGGTTAGGGAAGAGATGTCCCCAAGACTGCTTTCAAGATCAGGTATGACCATTATGAGTTTCTAGTGTATCATTTGGGCTTACTAATGCCCCAGCAGTTAGATTTTATGAATAAGGTGTTGAGGCCCTTCCTTGATGTACTTATGATTGTCTTTTTTGATGACATCCTCTTTTATTCATGATCAAAGGTTGAGCATGCAGATAACCTGAGAGTTGTGTTATAGACTCTCCAAGAGCATAGGTTGTACGCAAACTTTTCAAAATGTGAATTTTGGCTAATATTTGTGGCTTTCCTTCGTTATTTAATTATAGCTGATGTATAAGAATGGATAGTCAAAAAATAGAGGTGGTAAAGAGTTGGCCCAGACCCTTGAATCCTACAGAGTTTTGTAGCTTTCTTGGTTTGGCAGGTTACTATCACAAATTTGTAGAAGGTTTTTCTACTATCTCTGTGCCGTTGACAAAGTTGACTCATAAAGTAGATAAGTTCCAGTGGTCAGAGGTGTGCAAGCATAGTGTTTAGGATTTGAAAGATAGGTTGACTTCAGCACCTATCTTGACTCAACTAGAAGGTACCGAGGGTTATGTGGTTTATTGTGATGCTTCCAGGATTGGCTTAGGTTGTGTTTTGATGCAATACGGCAAAGTCATTGCCTATGCTTCATGGCAGTTGAGGAAGCATGAGCAAAATTACCCTACCCATGATCTAGAGTTGGTAACTGCGATGTTCGCGCTGAAGATATAGCGTCACTACCTGTTGATATTTTTACAAATCATAAGATCCTTTAGTATCTATTCAAATATAAGGAGTTGAATTTACGATAGAGAAGGAGGTTAGAATTTCTAAAAGATTATGATATTAGCATTTTGTTCCATCCTGGCAAAGCTAATATCGTGCTTGATACTTTAAGCGACAAGCTTATAGGTAGCTTGAGTTATTTAGAAGATGACAGAGTTGAAATAGTGAAGGCTATACAACAACTAACTAATTTGCATATTCGGTACTAGATACTGAAGAAAGAGGTGCAGTAGTTCAGAACACTACAGAATACTCCTTGGTGTCAGAAGTTAAGCAGCGATAATATGAGGATAAAGAATTGGTAGTGCTAAGAGATAGCATTCCATAGTAGAAGAAGGCCTTGTTGGAGTGTGGTCCAGATATAGTCCTCCAGTACCAGATTCATTTATGTGTGCCAAATGTGGGCAATCTATGAGTGAAAATCCTGAGTTAAAATTACTACTCTCGGTATTCATTATATCCAGGTGCCACGAAGATGTACAATGATCTAAAATAGCTATATTGGTAGAATGGCATGAAAAAGGACATCACAGGTTTTATTGTCCCGTGTCCTAATTGCCAGTAGGTTAAGGTCGAGAACCAGAGACCTGGAGGATTCACTAAGAATATGGAGATTCCAACATGGAAGTAGAGAGTGATTACTATGGATTTTATTATTAGGTTGTTGCGAACAAGTAGGATGTTTGACCCCATTCGGGAAATAGTAAATAGATTGAATAAATTAGCTCACTTTTTGTCGGTCAGGATGGTTTATGTCGCGGAAGATTATGCCAGGTTGTATATCTGTGAGATAGTTTGCCTACATGGCGTTCCTTTGTCCATTATTTAATTCAGATAGAGGAGCTCAGTTTATCGCAAACTTTTGAAAGTCTTTCCAGAACGGTCTAGGCACACTGATGAATCTCAATACCGCATTTCTTCCCTAGAAATATGGACAGGCAGAACGCACCATATAGATGCTCGAAGATATGTTGCATGCTTGTATTTTAGACTTTAGATGAAGTTGGCATGAACATATTCCCTTGATAGGATTTTCCTATAATAACAGTTATTAGACAAGCGTTCAGATGGCTCCGTATGAAGCTTTGTATGGGCGGAAATGTAGATCACCAATCAGTTAGTTTGAACTTAGCCAATAGAACTATTGGGGCCAGATCTAGTGCATGAAGCTATTGACAAACTAAAGCTTATCAGAGATAGGCTTTAGACAACTCAGAGCAAACAGAAATCTTATGCTGACAGACACCGTCGAGTGTTGGAGTTCGATGTTGATGATTAGGTCTTCCTAAAAGTGTCGCCTATGAAAGGCATCATGCGATTTGGCCGAAAGGGCGAGCTATCTTAGCCAGCAGAAATATTGGGGCCAAAACTAGTGCAGCAAGCTATTGACAAAGTAAAGCTTATTAGAGATAGGCTTCAGATGGCTCAGAGCAAATAGAAATCTTATGCTGACATACATCGTCGAGTGTGGGAGTTCAATGTTGATGATTAGGTTTTCCTAAAAGTGTCGCCTATGAAAGGCATCATGCGATTTGGCCGAAAGGGTTAGCTAAGCCCTAGATATGTTGGGCCTTACAAAGTTATCCACAATTTAGGCAAAGTAGCCTATGAGTTGGAGTTTCTGCTTGAGCTAGGGGTATCCACCCGATATTTCATGTATCTATATTGCAGAAGGGTATAGAAGTCCCAAACCGTGTTATTCCTACTAATGATGTCGTGAGCAGATGACCTACACAGAGGTCCCAGTATCTATTCTAGACCGGCAAGTTAGGAAACTTTGTACCAAAGAAGTCACCTCGGTTAAAGTATATGGCGAAGTAATAATATTGATGAGGTAACATGGGAGAAAGAAATGAAGAAGAAGTATCCTCACCTATTTATGATGTCGACGTGATATTGAGGTACTTATTTTATACCTAAGTTACTGAGTATGTATTTTATAGCATGTTAAGCGAAGTTAATTCACACTTAAGGACGAATGTTCTTATGGGGGGAAGGATGTTATACCCCAAAAGATTCTTTGGTGATTATTTGATCTCTCTATGGTATGTTAGAAGTATAGGTTGTATATTGGTCATAGATAAGAAGGAAAACATGTACGAAGAGAAACGAGAAGGGTACGTGAAGTTCATAAGTAAGAGTCAAAGTTAAATGACCATATGTCACAATATATAATGAGTTAGGAGCCCCACAACCTATCAAATTAAAGGTATATGAGTGTAGTTTTCATAACATCAATCCACACATCAATCAATGTTTGGAGTAAAATGTTATAGGCATTTTATCATAGAACAATAGAGCAATGACATGGCCATCGCCCAAAAAAAGGGCCACAACTTTCCAAATTTGAGGTGCTTGCTTACCCACTGCAATTCTCTCAAATTTCCAGCAAACAACTAAGGGAAACAAGGAGAAACCTCAAACACATCTCCACAAAACACAAGAAAAGTTAATAAGGTTGGTTTCCAAGTGTGCTATGTGTGTCAAGAGGAAAGATAAGGATTTCACCTCTTTAAACCCCTCAACTTGCAAGCAAAAGAGCTGAAATTTGGCAGCTAAGTGAGCTGCCAATTGGACTATTTTCAGCTAATTGCTTGCTCAATTTCTTTTTTAGGATTTTTGATAGTTTCTTTGGCTTAAAATATACCTCATATTTAGGGGAAGTACTACAACAGAATTTAGGTAATTTTTCCTCTTATTTTCCCCCTCAAAACAAGTGGAAACAAGTAGAGAAAATGGCTGAATGTTGTTGATGTTGTCATGTGTTGTTGTTGCTATTATGAATGCCTTTGGTAAGTTATTTTGGGATGCATCTTGTGATACATATTAAGCTTATTGTTGTCCTATAAATACAAGGGATTAAGGAGGTTCAATTTTGGTCATTGAAATAGAATATCGGCTAAAGAAAAGTGCATCGCAAAAAAAGGTATGTTAAGGTAACCTATCCTTGTTGTTAAAGCACAAATATATACTACCGAAAGGTCCAATATCTCTGAGTTTGTACAATCATATTGAAGTAATTATAATTCTATTTTAAGGGCTAAATGTGCATGACATTGAGTTTTAATCATTGAACATGTTTGGAACAAGTAAATGTGAGATGAAATACGTGTTACTTCCAATTGTTTCATAGTTATAAATCGAGTTTGAAGTCCCCTTAACATGGGCACTGTTAGCTGGTACTTTACTCTATGTTATATATATGTTATTTTAAATTTGTTTAATGGTCTAGTTACTAGGTGTAATTGGTGAATGAACCAAAATAATGATGTGTAAACAAGTTTAAGCTAAGTAAAGATGTCGCAAGCTAGTAAGGGTAAATGAGCTTGTTGAAGTGGATTGAGTTTATGCATCTAAGTGTTATTTCAAAGGTGTATGTGATATATGTGCTTATGTGTAGCTATGAATTAAGAAAGAGGCCTATTAGAGTCACAGTCTTAGAATTTGTCATTTCTTTATGCCATATATGTTAGACAAACATGATATGAGCCTAGTTAGGTCTAGATATGAGTCTATGACCTTCCCACCAACTTGGTACGTCCAGTTGGCAGTTTTCCTTTGGCATATTTGGTATATGAGACTTATGACCTTACCAATGATGTGGTTATGTTAGATGGGCGTTGTCCTTCAGATATGAGACTATGACCTTACCAACAACGCATTTATATTAGGTGGGTAGTTGTCCTTCAGATATGAGACTATGATCTTACCAGTGAAGTGGTTATGTAAGGTGGGTAGATGTCCCTTCAGCTATGATACCTCCGAGACAGCCATCTCGGTAGGGTAGTATGGATTGACCAAAATAGGTCATTATTTGATTAGGGACTATATAGCTTATGGATAATGAAATGTGACTTTTATATTTGCTTACTTGATTGTATTCACATGATGTATCATATTTTGTTTAGATATCAACTTCTAGGGTCGCAGGTCATAGGTCGTATATATTCCCTATAATGGTTTTCAATATATTGGATGTATCTATGTTCACTATTTTAGCCTTACATACCAATACATTTTATTTGTATTGATGTACCTTTGACTAGGGAACCCCTTCCTGCAATCGTGCTGAAGGTACAGGCAGAGGCTCAAATCAAAAGTCGTAATAGGAGCCTGATTTTAGCAGAGTACTGGTATGCTCCTTTCCTCCAGGAACTATGTTTCCTTTTTGAATGTTAGAGTTGTGTGCAGTTAGGTAGGATGGGTCCCTATCTCGTGCATTTCAGTTATCTACTCTTTAGAGGGTAGTATGGACTAGTTGTATAGTTATTTGGGTGGTGTAGACTTGTCGGCTTTTTGTTGTGCAGTTTAGCTTATTGTAGCCTTGTCGGCTTTTGAATTGTTTAATTGTTATTACAGAGACCTCATGGAAAAAAAATCTATTTTGGTTGGATTCAACAGGTGCCTAATTAGCCTCAGCATTACCAGTATAGAGATTATATAGTCGGTTTCTCAATTAACTTAGGGTCGAGTGCCAATTGTGCCCTTTCCTAGTTTAAGTGCGTGACACTGTCCCAAATCTACACTGCACCTACGTCTTGTAGACCTGTCTATGCATTTCGCAGTTGAGACATAGGTTACCTATTTTTGAGTGACTTTTTTCTAGGTTTTCTATCTCTAACCTACGCTACACCTGCATTCCGCAAGTCCTTGCTTGTGTTTCATAAGTGAGGCATAGGTGCTCACCTTTTTCTCATGTAGTTTGGATCAAATCTATGCTTGGATCTGTGCTCTACAAGTTTGTACCTGCGTGTTGTATGTCCAATGCAGATGCCCATACTCTGCTTCTTCCACTTTATTCACAATCCAATCGTCCTACACAACAAAAACAACAAAAATGTGAAGTAATAAGAAATTAAAGACACTTGGGTTGCCTCCCAAGAAGCACTTGATTTAATGTCATGGCACGATGGTTTCACCTCACAATTTTTCAATCATCTGGAGGTTTGTCCCCCACAACAAGATTAATCCTCTGGATACTCACATACAACAGAAACTGACTAAAGAGTCAGGGTATCGGATGTAGAATCCTTGACTCGAACTAGGTGGTATACACAACCCTTGGAGATCATCTTATTGGCCTTGAGGCAGGAAACAAAGTGGCCTATACGCACAGCTGAACTACCCTTCCACTATAGGACTGGCTCACCAGGAAACTAGAACTCTAATGTACGAAATGAGGCATAATAAGCATGTAACTAATCATACCAAAGATAACATCAAAGTCAGTCATATCTAACTCCACAAAGTTGGCTGAGGTGGCTTTCTAAAGAATCATGACAAGGCAATATCTATATACGCATCGAGCTAAAACTGGCTCATCAACTAGAGTAGAGACTAATAGGGGTTCTAATAGGATTTCAGGACTAGCACCAAAACTAATAGCAACATAAGGAGTCACAAAGAATAATGAAACCCCTGGATCTAACAATGCATACACATCAATATAGAATACTCGTAACATACCAGTAACCACATCGACTAAGCACTCTTGCTCCTAGCAAGACGAAAGTGTGTATAACATGTTCTGGTGCTACTTGCCACCCACACAAGAAGAGTTGTGCTGCTAAAATGGGTGAGCTACTAGAGCTGCTAAAGTGGTGGTTGGGGCACGACCTCTACCGTCACCTGATCTAGCTGAAGGATAATCTCTGAGCATATGTTTGGACTTCCGACACCCGAAACAACCATAACTACAAACCAAGTACTCTCTGGGGTGCCTCCTGCCACAGTTTCTACAAGCTGAAAAAGTGTGCTTCCCTGACATACTTCTCTGACCCCTAGAGCTTGACAATCTACCTCTCTGATCGTCTCGAGGTTTGGATGGAACACTGGCTGATGATCTCTGGTTGAATTGAGGATGATGTCCACCACCGAATCGCTGCTGGAAATGCCCATGACTTCATGTCCTGGCCCTCTTGGCCTTTCTCTCCTTCTCCTTCATCTACTCTGCCTCTATCATTTGTGCATCTATTATCAGTCAATAGATATCTATATCACTAATCAGCATGGAGGTCCTACACTCCTTGACCAATGAATCTGCCACCCTATTCACAAACTTGCTCGTACAATCCCTCTGATCAGCAACCATCTCCGGAGCATACTTGGACTGTTGGGTAAACATCAGGGCATACTCCTGAATAGTCATATTATTTTGCTTCAAGTTGAAAAACTCTGAAGATTTTGCTTCCATCAACTCTCAGGGGAAGAACCTATCTATGAAAGTCATAATAGACTCATCCCAGCTAATTGGGACTGCACCACTCCCCTGCTCTCCTTCCACTACCTGAACCAAATTGAGAAAACCCCTTCAGCTGATAGGAGGTCAAGTCTACACTATCCTCTCTTAAAACACCCATCACCTAGGTAATCTTCTGATTCTCCTGAATATACTCCTCTGGGTTGTCATCAACTTTTAACCCAAGAACTCAAGTGGGTTTTTCCTAATGAAGTCTCGCACTCTAGCCGTTGTCCATTCCCATTCTGGTTCACATGAGCTACTACCTACTGATTGACCTGTGCAATCATGGCCTGCACTAGCATCTAAACTGCAACCCTAAACTCGGCATGAGTGACCTGCTCGGGTAACAGATCAGCTGGAGCTAGTGGGGCTGGCTGATGCCCATCTCCATTGCCATTGCCATGTCCATTTCCCATTCTGTTTCTTCTTTCATTGACTCGGCGAGTAGGTATATTTCTGCAAATGTGTATAGCACAAGTTAGAGGAATAGAGAGACGTACTTCATCGCATGGCATAGATAAGGAAAGATGGAAAATTTTCTAAAACATCTCATAGCCTCTTCCCCATAAGTGTGGCGCGCTTCACACCCATGGAAAGGACTCTACTCAACGTGGCTTTCAGACACCCTAGGACACACCTAAACCCTTGGCTCTAATACCAAGTTTTTCATGACCCGAGGTTGGACCCCGAACAAAGAAACGGGACTTAGAACCACGAATGGCTCTAAGCTAACCCAGGGTACATACATATAATGAATAAGAGCATTAGTAAGCGGAAATAAAGCATGAACATGATATGAGCAAAAGGTTGCATGGCATATGAACATAAATGTAAACATGAACCAACATCACTGAAACATCTATAAAAGCTGTCTGAAAAGCCTCTAAACATCTGATGAGCTGATGGGACAACACCCCCAACTAGCTCGCTGAATTTGAAACTAAAAGACATGCACAAAAGAGACATTATCAAAACTGATGCCCTAGGATCATGAGGACTAACCAAAACTGGGATAAAGCTGGACTGAGCGGGAGCAAGGTAACGATGGGGTTGAGAAGGATCACCCAAACCTATATCGTGAGATGATATAGCATAAAGTATTCAGTCAGTACCTTAAATGCTTTGAATATTTAGAAAAAGTAAAATATGCTAGAATAATGATAGTATGAACATGAATATTAATCAAGATATATCATGAGAGTAAGTGCGACATGTTAGAAGCCATATTTCGAAAATAAACATAATCATAAGCTATTGATCATAAGTTCAATGACCCAAGGCTTAGGAATAGAAATCATATGTCATGATGTACTTGAAAACATACATGAAAACTCATAAACTGATAAATGTGTCAAATATGCTATGAAGCATAATATTGTAAGACATGAACATGAGTATCTAAAAACTTGAGGAACAATGGGAGGCTTTGTCATAACCTGCACCATAATGATAGAGCTTACATAATACCCCAACTATCTCGCTCAAGTAGGCAGAGCCGTCCTAAGCCTTGTTAGGGCAAAGAACGATGGAGGTGTGATATCACTAGTATGCCCTCGAGCGGGGGAAGCACTCTCTTGTGAGATCCTAAATAAGAATATATATATACACACACATATATATATATATGTATATATATACACACACACACACATATATATATATATATATATGTACACACATGCCTACGATGGCGCGTAGTTATGAGATCGGGGTCCTCAGAGTCCCTGTCCTACTCGGTGCTAGACAGTACTCCCAAAATAAGCATATAGCTCATAATTATATTCTAAACAAACTTAGCTTAAATCATTTGCTTAGGAGTCTTGACTCCAAACATTCTTTTAAAACTGATCATATCAGCCTTGGCTAAAATTATGATAAAACATGCTTGACTTTGCATGGGCTTGCCAAAGCCATGAAATATTACATACTTGATAAGCTTCATAATTCAAATTATATCAAGGAATCATAAGTTTAAGAATTCGTAAACGTTCATGCATACTTGGATAATTCATCATACTAGAAATCTTGGACTCATAAACTTGAAATTTATAAATCATGCATAATAAGGAATAATCTTCATAAACTTGAAATCATGAATTATGAAATAAATTGAGGGTTAAATCTTCCCTAATATCCATAAAACATCAATCGAAACATGAGAGAATTGAACCCACAGGGATAGCATGGAATTTTTTATGGAATTGAGTAAAACCCTAGAATTTAAACTTGGCATGCTTAGATACTTGAATTCATAGAATTGGGATGAAGTTGGGCATGATGGTGGAGGAATTTCTCTCATTCATAACCCTACATACCTAGGTAATTCACTCCTAAACTTGTCTTGGAAACCTAAGAAGATCAGAAGAGATTTAATGAAGAACCCTGGCCTTGACCTTGATAGAGGATTTCAAATCTACTATAGTTATGAAAGCATAAGGACTTAGGCTAGGTTAAACCCTTTAATAATTTAATTAAGAAACCCCAAACTGACATCACTTTGGGGTTAAGAATCTTAGGAAGTTACAAAAATACCCCTCTAAAAATGTAATTAAAAAGCTGACTGCTAGGTACTATGAGTCGTACCATCAAACAATGACTCGTGGTTTCCTCCCATTGATTTCCAGTCTAATTTATTGGTTCTCTAGTTCTCCAACCACGGGCCTCACCATGAATCACTTTTTCCTATAATGAGTCATACCATGACTCGTTACATTAGCTTTACCTCATAATACCCAAACCACGACCCCTAACAATGAGTTGTACCATCGTACCACGACTCGTGGTATAGGCCAGTTCACCTTTTGTCTGTATCTGGGATTCCTTAGTATGAATGACAGCACGACTCATGACAACCTCCTACAACTCATACCATGAGTCATCATCACTGGACCAGGAGAAACTACTACTTACTACGACTGCTCCTATCACCTGTAACTTCAAACCATGACTCATACAATAAGTCGTTCTGAGGAATTTTGCAGATTTTCTATTGATTCTGCTACAAGTCTGGGGCTTGATCATAGGATCTTTTGGGGTGTTACACCTTGGTTGGCACCTTGATATCCTTGATGAGAACCCATCATTTGGCCTGCCATGAACTCACACTACTTATCATATCTTGTCTGTGGAACATCCTCCTCATATGAATTGTGACCTCAAGTTCCAACTGTGTTAATGCTTTTGGTTTTGGACCCCAACATGTGCTTGGCCATCAACTCAACTTGGGTAATCATAATGGCCAATGTCTCGTCCCACTTTTCATCCCGCCTTCTCAACTTGGCTGCTAGGTGGTTGGAAGATGCATCATTTGCACACACCTTGGTGTCTCTAGTGCATCAAGCTCTATTAGTCTTTGTCATCCTATAAAGCAAGGCCTTAGCAACTCCAAAAGTTTGGTCCATAATTGAACCACTAACAAGACTGTTTGCCACAAATTTGTTGATCGAATCAACAGACCGATAGAAGCTTTGGAGATGTATCCATCAGGCGGTCCGTGATTTGGGAAAATAGCAATCTTGAATTGGAGCCACACTTCATGAACAAAATCTCTCAGAAACTGCCAAAAATTTGTGATCTCATCCAATAATTATAGCATTTGGGAAGGTGGAAAGAATATATCGAGGAATGCTTTAGTCAGCTTGTTCCATGATATGACAGATCCGGGAGGCAACTCCTCCAACCATGTTGTGGCTTCTCCCATAAAAGAGAACAGGAATAATCTCAAACAGATTGATTCTTGGTTGATGTTATTTATATTGAATGGTTGACAAACATCAATCAAGTTCCGGAGGTACTGATTAGCATCCTCACTATCTTGTCCTTTGAATATACATTTCATTTGCAAGAGATGTAACATAGTTCTTGTTACGTGGAATACGACATTCCTTACCCTAGGTGGTAGGAGAATAGCACCAGCTATATTTTCCCGTAGGTTCATCCTCTACATCTATGAATCCCTCCATGCTACCAGCATCACTACCATGGGTCATCTTCACACTCTTAAGCGATCAACAAAAACACAAAACAAAGTAAAAGCAATAAAAGATGCAAAAAAAGTTGAATCACCAAACAACTAATGACAATCGCAACTCAATTCCCCAACAACAACACTAATTTTTTATAATGCTCAATAGATATCTCCTGTTTAAAGGAAGTGGTAGAGATCGTTGTCAAAAACCAAAACATCAAAGGATCTCGGGGTCGAATCCCACAAGAAATTGAGAAAGATAATCCAAAATTCATAAATTTATTCAAACTAATATGCATCATTGTTTAACATATGAAAAGTAAAAATTGGGGGGAAGTGAAATAGTATTGAATCTAAATAATAATATGTAATTGGGCAATTGAATTGTTGTAATTGATGAGAGAGAACTAGGGATGTACTATTGATGGGGTGTCAACTAGATTGGGGTTGATTTAAATGTCTTAAACTCAATTTTTATCATGGATAGCAAAGGATAACACTACACCCTCTTGTTTTACAACCACAAGGGTACTTTTGTTTTGGTTTTTTAAAACCCCAAAGTTAAGATATCTCTAGCCTCACCCTTTAGTGGAGTGGAGATATGAGTCTTGACTATCTCTAGCTCAAGCCAACACACCTGCACTCCAAATTCTAACTATTCTCTCTCTCAAGAAAAAGTAAGATAAGCAAGCTAAATCAATGTTTGCAACCATTAATTTTTCAATTAAAACTTAGAGGAAACAATAGATCCATACTTATAATTTAATCTAAGACCTCTTATCAACACCCAACAAAGTTTAAACACCCATCATGCATACACCTCTAGCAAATGATTTAGCTACTCATGAATGAAGAAAGAGAAAAATAATACCTATGGGAAGTTCCTCAACCATAATCATATTACACAATAAATTAAGCTTTCAAAATCCGCAACAATGGTGTATTGCCCAATGAAATTGAAGAAGAAGAAGAAAAATATACTCTACTCTCTATCTCTCTCTACTTCTCTCTATAATATTCAACTCTATAATATGAAATGTTATGTGAGAATTCTATAATTGGTGTAAAAATCAGTACATTCTTCTTGTACAACTTTTCAAATTTGCCCTTGGAAGCTTCTCAGGTATATTTGTGCCAATTTTGGATGATTTCGCCCTTGCCATCATCGGGGTCACTTGTGAGGCACCTGCATTTTTCAAGTGCCTATCTGTAGCTCACAAGTGCTTCACAAGTTGAGGTATTGTTACTTCAGCACCATCTGCCCTATGCTTCGCAGGTTCAAATTAGTAATCTTCCAGTGCCAATAGTGTGGCACCTACGTTTCGCAAGTGCCAATATGCAACACGCATGGCCTTTGCCTCCAGGTGAGTGATTTTTTTGTTCAATTGTTCCATTTCCTTTGTCTAAGTCAAATTCCTGCACACACAAAGAGAAAAGGCATAAAACATTCCTAGATAATGTCAAAAAAATGCAATAAATCATGATTAAGAGCCAAATGACTTGGTAGTACCAACTCGTAACACATCATCAAAAATTTTTCTATAGCTATTCGGTATTACCTTGTGTACCTCCGCTTTTGACATGACAATTTTTGCAAAGTGGCCCTAGTTGAGAGTGATTTGTTTAGTCATTTTGATATCCATATGCTAATGTGTGGAAAGAATTTTGCTTTTTTTACTTGATTTGGTCACATTCTAGAACTTGCCTTGCTATTTGTGCTCAAACTCAGGATATACTATGGGTTGTAGAGATGAACTTAGTCCTTGTTAGTGCTTCACAAGCCACACTTGCTTAAATAGAACCAGCAAATGATGCATGTATCCTTAGTCTCTCTTTTTGATTCTTTGACCTTTTTCTTGATCAACTACAATAAATGTCAAAACCAAATCTCAAGTTGGCCCTCTTTTAAACTCATCCTCCTTGACACATTGAAAAGTGATGAAAAATGAGAAAAAAGGTGTAAGTTAGGGTGATAAGGTGAGAAAGAAAGAAATAGGTCAAAAGATGGTTGTTCGATCATATCCCGTTGTGTAACTAAGCAATGAGTTAAAGTGAAGGAAAGAAAAAGAAAATAAAAGAAAAACATGAAAATTGAGCTCACAAAAATACTTTAGGGTGTGAAAAGTTGCTAAGAAAAGAGAAGGAAAGAAAAGAAGGGATTGCAAAAGTGAAAAGATAATGATAAATTGATAAAGAGTATAAGGATGGTAAATGAGTCTCTAGAAGACATATTTGTTTCCTATTAGCCCTTTGACACTCATTACAAGCTTAGAAAAGCCCTTGTGTGATCTTAACCCGGATATCAAAAAGGAAAGGCACATGAGTAAACAGGCAAGCATATGGTAGCTGTGACCTATCTTGTCAACTTATTTATAAGAGTTGAGTATATTTTTCTCCTCTCTTGATTTTATGTGTCCTTATTTGGTGTGTTAGCATTTCTTCAGAAAAATGGACGCTTTCTTTGGTCTGATTATGAGGTCATGTGGATGTGAATAGATGGCATGTTTTACTTCTCAAATCTTGGTGTATGCATGTTGATTGTGCCCCAGTGCATGCGGTCGTACAAGTAATACAATGGCTGTTTTTAGTAGCCGGATATCGAACCCACTAGGACTGGACTAATTCAGCAAATATTCAAGTTCAAGTGTTAATTTTAACCTTCACAATTGCTTATAGAAGAGATTTTGGATAATTTTAATTAAATCTAGGGGTGATCACAAAACAATTAGAAAACAATACAAGAAACAACTAGAGTTAAGGCCTGATAATCATGCAATGCTACAATTCACAATGGTTCTAGTATGAGAACTTCAGATCTTGTCTCACAGAGTTAAAATGCAGTGTTCATGGTCTTTCGAGCCTCTAAACGCAACAAACATAGTCTCACACCTACATCATTGAGCAGGGATGTGACGTCCTAATTAGTGAGCAATTTAACTACGTGGATGTGGTTTACGGGGCTAATCCCTCGATTATAGACTTTGATACCTCTGATCATTTAATTTGACTTAGCTTCACAACTATTTCAACGATCGGTGATGTAACAATTCTAAGTCGGTGTCTACATATCATCCTATTTTGTTAACCAAGCAAGGTAAATTAGGTATAGTTTCTATACTAACCGCAGATCTTATCGTAAAGACAAAAACTTTCTCCCCACACTCGTGTGTTCTAACATACGGTTACTCTTTTGAGCTTTTACCTAAGCTTAACGAGTTTGTTTTCATGGTGATCATGCATAAAAATAACATTGATTAAGAATTTAAGTCAAAACAATGACTAAAAACCCAAACCAAAGATGAATTCATGCATTTACATTCATATCATGTAGCCTCAAACCTAGAGGAAGGGTTTTAGCCACTCATGTTCATACAATTACTCAAAAACATGATTAAAGTAATGTACTTACAAGAATAATTAAAAGAGAATGAAAAACCTTGAACCCTAGTTGAAGTTCTTCGCTTATCCCTTCGCTCTTTCCGTTCTTCCAAAAATATTTAATGATAAATGATTTTAGAAGCCTAGGGTTTAATTTATACTAAGTGAACAAATGCAATTTTTGGCCGTGACTGAACTGCCTTCGTGTCACAGACCTTGTCGTGCTAATCTTGCTCCATGACACGGAGTAATTGCGGATACACACTAGAAAGTTGGTCAAGGCATGTCATGTGCGCTGGCCAAAGGGCGTGGCACTGAGGCCATCGCGCTGCACGCACGCCGTGGCATGGCTTGGACGCACAGGACACCTTGCATGGCACGTTGCTATCGTACACGGCACCTTCCTTGTGGTATCTTTCCCGCACACATGGCATAGGCGTGGCACGGTGCTAGGCACGATGGACGCCTAGCGTGGCATGCTGCTTGGCGCGGCTAGCCTTGTCTTGGCATGTCCACTTGCCTTTTTTTGCAATTTGATCTAAACTCCATTCCTTCACTTCGACCATCATTATTTAGTCCTCCTATGCATTTTAAACCTACAAAACAAAGACTAATCATGTTGGTTAGTTTATGATCATTAATATAAAAAATCGCATGAGAATATAATCAATTTAAATTGACAAACATGACTAAATTAATATATAAATAGCACTTGGGCACGTAATTATGCGTAAGATCACTACCCTACACTTAAAGCCTTGTTCGTCCTCGAACAACTCAATTACATCTCATGCACATGAAGAACTTACACATAGCTAATTGACACAAGATGATTCAAGCTACGGCTACACCGATTGTTTTAGATGGAAAGTTTAAAATAGAGCATGCAATATCTCACCATTTAATCCCCATATAACTATGTTAAAACTTCCTAGACTCAAAGATCGACTCTTAAACTCAGTAAATTCATGCAAATCAACCAAATAAGACATCCAACATGAATTTTATCCTTCATCAAATATGTGCCCTCACCACAAGAGAGTTACCCAATTTTTCCACTTGTACTTTTTCAAATTATAACATGTATGGGTATATGAATAAGAAATAAGCACACTCTCACAAAGAATTCACATGAAACATGTATTGACCCTAAAGCTTGGCTTAGTGTTTTACTCCACTAATTTAGGAATGTTTGAAAGTAAGACCAAGTAGGACTTAGTGGGTTGTAATGTAAGCTAAGGGACGGGTAGGTACTCTTCTCATAGTAATAGTGACTATCCTCCCTAAGAGCTTTTAATACATCACACTTTCATTACTGATATCCATCCTCTTACTTCACCGTTGTTCTTTTCACTCCCAATTTCCTTGTCTGTTTCCCCATTTCTTTAAGCACACTTAGGCTATTAATAAGGAGTACTTAAGCAATTTTGTCGCTCTTTTCTTCTTTTACTCCTTACCAATACTTTCTGCATTTTTTAAACAAGTGCACCTCTAGTCCTTTCTTCAACTTCTACATCTACTATTTTCCTTCTTTTTCCAACTTCTTACTCCTTAATTTCTTCTGCATTTTCACTTAAGCTCTTAGGAGTTTTGCATCAAATTCAAGGCTATTTAAAAGAAAGGATTAAGCTCATTTTTTGGCTAGCAAATAATAGGATAAAGGCTCAATGGGGATAACTAGGATCATATATTAAAGGTAGGTAAAGCAATGGATAGAAATTAGGCTTATTCAGAAGAATGCCTACATCATCTCCTACAAGAGGCATCCCTTATTTCATTTTGTATACACATCAGGCAAGTTCTAGATACTACACAAGAGCATGGAATATTCAAAAACCTTACACTCATAGCACATGCTCAATTCAAGAAAAATTCAATTGACTCTTAAGGCAGCTAATCACAAGAATTTAGTATTAAACTTTAAGCACATAGAGTCAAATTCAATAGCCTAGGTGTCTCAAACAGAGTTATACAATTGCTAAACATGCTTCAAACTTTACAACACTTGCATCTCACAATCATATACAACACATAACAAGAACATCAAGCCATCAACCATCTAGGGTTCACAACAAAAACATATTGACTAATTTTCCCTCAAGACGGTCGTCATCCATCCGTCGTCGGGAAAAGTCCCTAACTATGACAAATACCAATTATGTACAGGCCAAGAAAAAAATTTTATTCGTCAGTTCAAAGTATTCCCCTTTGTAAAAGAAACGAAAACAAAAACCAAAGGTCGGGTGAACTATGCTTAATTCAAACTTTTTCAACAAAAATATTATACCCAAACACCACATTCACCCGAAATAAATTAGCAGAAAATTTTGAAATTCTCCTCACCCCACACTTGAATTATGCTATGTCCCAAAAGAGTTAAGTAAAAATAATATAAGGGTGAGAAATACTCCCTGAGGCCTCTAGGCTTAGCTAACAGCATATTCTTCCTTATTTTTGAACAAGTGGGTCATCGACCCCACACTTATCTTCTTGTCATACTCTTTAGTTCTTTCTTTCCTCGGGTACTCAAACTTTCCCTAAATCTGTGATAAACAACCAAAACGCACAACACAAGTTCAAAATAACAAAATACAACACAAACTGAAAAGAAAAGGTACCTGTGGTACTCTTGAGCTGCCTCCCAAGCAGCGTCTGGTTTTACGTCATGGCATGACATGGACTATCCTTTTCAGGATATCCTCAAATAGGTGTTCCCTTTTGAGAACCATCTTCTTTTCTTTTTGTTTTTAGAGGGAACAACCTCCACTCTGTCCCTCTTTTCTTTCATCTTCTTCTTTAATTTTAGCCCTCCATCAGACTCGGTTTGAAATGTTATCATGTCCTGCAGCAGTGGATCCATGGAATCTACCACCCCATACTTAGCATCTGACAACACACTGATCTTACAAAGATCTCTATAGTGTGTGGGTGGGGTGATCTATTGGTACACTCTGAAGAGCTCTTCTTTATCATTGGCCCTCATTTAAAGGGCACCTGCTCTTACATTTATGATTTCTCCTCAAGTTGCCAAGAATGTCATCCCAAGATCAGGGGTACCTTATCATCAACGTTAAAGTCAAGAATGATGAAATCAACGGGTATAATGAACTTACCCACTTTGATGAGAAGGTCCTCAATTATTCCCGCTGGTGCTACTGTGAACTTGTCTGCCATTTGCAACATTATTCATGTGGGTCTTGGCTTACTCAACCCCTGTGTGTTAAATAGATATAGGGGTATTAAGTTTACTGCTGCCCCTAAGTCACAAAGAGCCCTTATAACTTCAGCTTCACCAATTTGTACAGGGAGGGTGAAACTCCCTGGGTCCTTGAGCTTTTTCAGCATTTTTCTCATCACCCTGTAGCTGCACTCCTCAGTAAGTGCCACCGTCTAGACATCTACCAACCTAACTTTGTTGGCCACCACATCTTTCAAGTACTTAGTGTACTTTGGCATTCCGTTCAAAACATCAAGTAAGGGAAAATTGATGTGAAGTTATTTGAAAATATCAAAGAACTTTTTAAAGAATTCTACCTCCTTACTCTTCTTGAGCCTTTGCAGGAATGGTGGTGGTGACCTTTATGCTGGTTGTAATGATGATTATGCATTGTGTTTTGCAGCACTATAAGTATCTCCCTTTTCAGTCGATGGACTCCATCTAACCAACTCTGGTTGCACCTCATTTCTTTTTTCCTTCGATGGTGCACCTGCCAATTGCTTGCCACTCCTCATACTGATGGCATTGACCTATCCAGGGTTTGTACCTGTGCCACTGGGTAACCCTCCCTGAGGTCTGATGTGCTGAGCAGCTGCTAATTGACCCATCTACTTCTCTAGATTTTGGGTGGCCATCTACTGATTTTTCAGATCTGAAGCCATTCGTTCCTGATTCTCTGTCAATTGGGTCTGAGTAGTCATTATTTTTTGCAACATCTCCTCAATGTTGCTACTGCTTGACTGGCCATTATTTTTCTTGTTTTGTTGCTGATGTGGCTGTTGCTGAGGCTGCTGGTAGCTCTAACTCTGATTTCCACCCCAAGAAAAATTTGGGTGACTCTAAAATTCTTATTGTAGGTGTTCCCATAAGTATGATTGTTTCTCTAAGCATTCCCCACAAAATTGATAGATTCCGGATTGGCCCTGCAAGATGCTGTTTGTGCCCATTATTACAACAAATTTCACACCAACTAGGAGCCTGCTGAATTGCATTCACCTGTCCCTACGGTTGACTCATACTTAGTTTGCTGAACTGAGTCATCATCTGGTGGTGCAATGACGCTAGTTGTGCTGCTAAAGCATTGAAACTATCCACTTCTATCAGCCCTGTTGCTCTCTTTCCTGCCCTTCTTGATGATTAAATGTGCCACTCTGGGTTTCCTTGAGTAATTCTGTGCCACTCCGGATTAATTTATTTACCTCAGTTTTTACAAACAAGTGACCCGAGCGGGGACCCAGATCGTAGACACGGGAAAAGGGACCCCGAGAGACCCCAAGTCAACCATTGGCATAAGCATTCACTAACTCTTTCAATAAAAATGAAGGAAACATAAATATAAACTCAAGGAAGTCTAACTTATCATAACAACAGAATGAACATCTGATGTTGAATACATATCTAAGTCTGATAAAACTCTAATTTGGACGAACTGATGGGAAAACACCCCCTACTAGCTCGAAAATACTGAAACTGAAAATACGCTCAGAATAACTGAAAGTCTAGTCCTCGGAGGATGAGGACTCACCAAGAAAGCAAATGCTAACTATGATAGGCAGCTACAAAAGGCACTGAACATGAGGACCTGATCCTGCATCATGAAACGATGAAGCATAAAAGGTATTCAATCAGCACGTGGAATATACCGAGTATGCAAGATAAGTTAAACCGCTAGAGTAATAATAGTCTTTCAAAACAAGTCATGCATATATGATAGCCTTTAAGGGTAAGAAAAGATCACAAGAATTCACTATGAAATAATTCTTATTTAATACTTGGTCATGCATGGCTTTTGAACGTCATGACTAAATCGAATGACTCAAGCCTAAATCATAACATTTATATCAAAAGCTGAAGAATGAGCCAAAACTTGCTTTTCAAACATGCATGCATAAGATAATCATTATGAGTAATGGATATGCAAATTCAGATGATATAGATAGTGGGAGACTCAACACTTAACCGACATACCACAATAGAGATTACATGGTCCCAACTATCACACTCAAGTGGGTAGAGCCATCCATAACCTTGTCAGGGTGATGGATGATACCATGATGTTTATATCAAGGTCAAAGGGCCAATCGGGCCAGGGATAGCTCACAAGGGAGGTCCCAATAATATGATGGAATCAACCCACGTTGGCACGTAGTTCTAGAACATAGGGTAGTTGACCCTTAAGCGGCTCGGTGCTAGACTCTTCTACCAAAACATGCAATGCTCTACACCGTATAAAAATGAAGCTCGACATCGTCTAGTGAAAAAGCTCAACATGAAGTCATGCATAAACTCAACATCGTATGAAACGAAGCTCAACATTGTCTATTGCAAAGCTTATTATGAAATCATGCATGCATTAGACATCATATAGATATGAAACTCCACAATGTTATCTCGATAAAGCTTAAAACAGAATCATGCTTAAACTCAACATCATGTGAAATGAAGCTTAATGGCGACATACATCTCAATTATGAATTCAAGCATATGAGAAGATTTGCTACGACACATACCACAAGATCAAGAATCGTGGGAGACTTTTCTCCAAAATCATTTGGTAAGGCTACCTTAGAAATATCACTTCATTATCATCAACATAGGGACCTTGCCCAAAACCTTATCATGCTTGAACTCATACAATTTATTTGAAAACATTGTGATTTGGGAGATTTCACTCCAACAAGTAATAAAATCAATTCAAGAGAAATCATCATCCACACTCAACATTGGGCACTACCTAAGCTTCATTATACTTGGGTCAATTCAACGTTCTTTGAAAATATTATCAAAATCATGGGTAAGTTTTGAAACATGCTTTTCATAATCTATTCCATCATCATAAGATTCAATTAGGAACTCCCCACACATGGACATTTTAGATTCAATTTTTAGAAAATAATTTCGTAAAAGAAATTAAGTTAGAATCCGCCGAAGCTTGAAAAATCATCAATATCAACTCAATTAATCTTACCCATGAGTAGAAATGTAGAATCATGCAATTGAATGAAAACCCATATTTGATCATCTCAAAGAAAACACAAATTGATAGGGAATAGTCATGGGTGTGGAAGAAAGCACCCACTCATAGCTTTACACACTTGGGAATGAAGAATCCTAACTCTTCCTAATTGCTCAGCTGAGATTTCCCTTGAAAACCTTCAATTTCTCCTCACTTTCTTCCCTTCAAGCTCTCACCCTTGCATGCATGAAGAAAATGGCCTAGATGGGTCTTTCTGAGATTAAAACCATCTATTAAAAGCTTAAAATGACGTAGTATAGGCCCTTAGAACATAGGAATTACGAAAAAGTCCTTACTGAAAATGCTGAAAATTGCTGTCAGGGGGTCCTGACGAACAACCTGACACTCGTTACTAGGGGTCATGATCCATTGGTTCAACGGTCAAGTGCACTGCCTCATCATTCATGAAAAAATCCACTAGCTAGGTAACGGCCCACCAAACGGGTCGTTAGGACTGAAGAGGAGTCGTTGGGTGCCATCAGTCAAGTACACTGGATAAGCTTCACTGTCCTTCTCTAAGGCCACCCCACGACTGACATGACAACTCGTGGTGACTGACCACGAATCGTTACATCGCCCGTGAGGACCTTGAGTCCTTCAACATCTCAGGCCTTCCCCACGAGCCACCTGACGACTCATTAGGCCTCCTCATGAGTCGTTAAGTGACCCATTCCGCAACTGCTGCAACATTTTTCAGTTTTTCTCCTGATTCACTTCCGGGTTTGATTCTTGAATTCCCAAGGTATAACATTTTTATATCCTTTCATCGGCCATCTTTTTTGCTTCACCGGTGCAAATTTTTTGTCTAAACTCATCTTATGAGTAATGATCTCTGGTAGTATACCTATCACATCTAAATAGAACCAAGCAAACTATATTTCCTTAATTCAATGAAAATCTAAAAATTTTTGCTTTAGTTCCGGAGTCATCCCCATTACCAGGTATACCTTTCTTTCTAATTCTTCTTTGAACAAACTAATTCATTCGAGGTCCTCTATTATTGACTTAGTGGTGTCAAATTTTTCTTGTACTATGAATGATCTTGGTATATGAGAATATTCTTTGGTTTGTTCATCATCTATATGTTATTGTTTTAAACTATTATTTTTTTCTCTATTTCCATTTTCTTCATGTACTTATATCCACTTCGGGTTTATTTAATTTCTATTTCATTTTTTAATCATCCATGGTGAAAATTTCTCTTGTTATTGGTTGCTCTCCCTTGATTTATCAAATGTAATATTGGCGACACTGCTTTCATCGAACAGAGCATTGTATCTCATGTCTCTATCTATCACGTGGAAGTTGGTGTTTTCTATTACACCTCCGCCATTGATCGATAACGTGATCTCTCCCCCAGTAGTCTTGATGGAAATGTCAAATCTCGTTCGGACTCTTTTGGCAGGACCATCTTATCCATTAATCCATTTGGTCAATCATCCTATATCGGATTACATTAGCTGAGCTACCTGGATCAATCAACGCATGCTTTAATAAAAAATAATCAATATTAATAGTAATTATCATCACATCGTTATGAGGCTGCATGGTGCCTTCCTAATCATCATTGTTAAAGTTGATTCACATATAATCACGTTAATCATATGATCTAGCGTTGTTGTTTTGTTCGATGCTTCTGCATCTCTAGTTCTACTGTAGTTATGTTTAACTCGGTCACTCAGAAATTCTCTTAAATATCATTTCTTTAGAAATGGGGCCACCTCTTCTCATAGATGGCAACAGTCTCCTATCTTGTGTTTGTGCATTTCATGAAATTTGCACATTGAGTTAGAGTCTCTTTGATTTGGATTAGACTAATGGGTCTCGACCACTTCACATCCTTGATATGCATGATAGCTGCAACAAGCTCGACCAGGTTATGTCGAAGCAATATTTGGAGAATCTCGAGGCTTTAATGTTGATTACACCTATCATTGATGGAGTAATAGAATTTTTATTAAGGATGCTTCGGTTATTCTTATTGTGTCTATCAGACCTTGATCTTTCTACTAGTTAATAAATTGGCTACTTCATCCAAGTTCTATTTGGTCCGGGTTTCCTTCCATAGGGACGTAGGATTGATATCTTTCCATTGATGGTCTTATCATCATCAAAGTTCTTTCTTGAGAATTTTAATGTTATTGATCTAGAGGCTGCCAAAGGAGCTAACTGATCATCCTCTAGCCAAAGTTTTGACTTATAACTTGTTGTGAACATCTGTCCAATTCATCACCAAGAACTCTAGTATGTTTTCCTTTAAATATAATGAAACATTTGAGTTTCTACTGTTTAGTCCCTTAGTGAAAGCTTCAATTGCCCACTCATCCGGTACTAGTGGCAGCAGCATTCCCTCTCTTTGAATTGCACCACAACTTCTCTCAAGAGCTAGAATTTTCCTTGAGCTATTTTAAATATGTTTTTCTTTCTTACTTGCACCTTTCTTGTCCCTATACGCTATTTTAAAAATGCGTCTGCAAGCATTTCAAAAGTGTTAATAGAGTGTTGGGTAATAGGGAATACCATGTTATTGCCCCTTTGGAAAATGTTTCACCAAATTTCTTTAACAATACTAATGTAATCTCATTCGGATGTATGTTGTTGCCTTTTACTACACATGTATATGCAGTTACATGTTCCTGTGGATTGGTTGTTCCATCTTTTTTTGTGATGTCTAGCACCTTCAACCTCTTCAAAATTAATTCCGCAGTTGTGTTGTGTGGATATGAAAGTTGTACATACTTCCTTGTATCCGCTCTCTTCAATATTGGTAGGGCTTCAAAAATTTGATCTATCTAAGCTTGAGTTCTTTCTTATTTTAGTCTAAATGACTGTTTGTCACGTCGCGATTCTATTACCTGGAAGAGACACGGTACTTAGAGTCACAAGTAACCCCAAGTCAACCATGATCTATCATAACACTAGTAATATGAGTAAACATATATGGAAGCTTTAACTACTAAAATCATCTAAGAAAGCTAAATTTGATAAAATTTCATATATCCAAAACACCATACTAAAAGTCTGAATCTATGTCTGAAAGCCATCTACAAATGATGAGTTGCTGGGACAAGCCCCTAGCTAACTCTAAAGTCTAACTGAAAGAAATAACTGAATAATAAATATCATCCTCAAGAGATGAGGACTCACCAACTGCAGCTGCTGATATCACCGGAAGAAAATCCTCTAACGATGCTGAGGCTGAGAACCTGCACTTGTATCGTGATACGATACAACATAGAAGATATCCGTCAGTACTTTGAATGTACTAAGTAAGTGAGAGAAAATATAAACATGAAGAACATGTAACTAAAATGTAATGACATGTAATGACCAACTGAAATACTGAAAACTGAACAACTGAAATATAACTGAGATGGTCAATAATTACCCCGCTTAATGATCATACACATGCCCTGAATCTAAGATACTGAGCTGAGCTAACTGTACTGAACTGACCTAAATTGAGTGAATCTAAAACTGTACTGATCTGAGCTAAACTAAAACTATACTGACTAGTGGGAGAGTCTATAACCAACATATAACCTCGTGAGCTAAATGTGGAGTTTGATTGTATACACCCCATTGGTATGACCCAATATACCTTGCCAGGGTATAAAGGCATGAACTGGGTGATCACAAGTCTGGGGCCATAAGGCCAATAAAATAACCTATGGTGGCTACGTAGTTCTGGGAACCTAAGTGCGTTGGAACCCCAATCCAGTCGGTGCTATGTCCTACTCTCACTAGACAGTCCTAGTTGACCACTAAGCTTATAGCTTGAAACTAGGGTCCAAGACTAAGTTAGGGATACTATTCTGGAAGTACCCTGAGAGTTTATTGGATTTGATTCTGTAACTAGTATTCTAAGACTAGCCAGAGCTGCTTATCTAGAAGTGTTGTAACTCTCTAAAGAACAAACTAAAACTGATGTTGGTGGTTCTAAGACTGGTTAGAGCTGCTTATCTGGAAGTGTCGTAACCGTCTAAAGAACAAATTGAAACTGAAGTTGGTTGTTCTAAGACTGGTCAGAGATACTTATTTGGAAGATTCGTAACCATCTAAGGAACCAACTAAAATCTGATAACTGATATCCGAGTCTAATAACTGAAAATTGGGAGGCACCACTAACACCTCATGAAAAGATTGTAGTCAAATTGATCAACTGACATTTCTGAATAATGTTGAGTATACTAATATTCTGACTGAAACTGGACTAGCATGAACTAACTGAGATAATCAACTGATAATAACAATATGGGAATCCCAACACTAATAGAATCTAGCAATATGAATAACTAGTCAATTTTGCAAAACTCTAATTTACTTCATTCAAAAAATAGGGCTAAATCATTTTACAAGAAGCTAGTTTTCACATGATTTCTAAGAATTTAGAAAAAAAATATAGCAGCTAATAATATGGATAATATTCCACCTGAAATTTTTCGAATTTTGTCTGAAAACTTTCTAAATTTCGAAACCTCGGGGCTCTAATTGATAGAAGATTATGGAAGGGTTTTGGAGATACAAGGGAAGAACAATTTCCTTATTGAATTCCTACATACCTGGAGAAGAAATCCCAGAGAAACTCCCTTGATAATCTGAGAAGAAAATCGACTGCCCTAGCTTCTACATTGAGTTTTTCTGAGAGAGTTTTACGATATGACTTATGAGGAATTGAGAGGAGTGAAGTATATAATTGACTACCCCTCTAAATTCCCTAAAAAAGAACCCAAAATGACATAGTTTAGGTTAACAAGGTGAGAAATTACTAAAAAATATCCCTGGGGAAAAATCTGGAAAAACCTGTCGATAGGGACCAACGGGTCACTCAATGAGTCGTTGGTTGAGACAATGACTCGTTGGGACCAGTCATTGGTCCTGGGCCTGGGTTCTTGGCTCACTTGAACTGGCAATGAGAGGGACTACGACTCATTGGATGAACCAACAAGTCGTTGGTACCTCCCGTGGCCACTGACAAGAAATCAAACAAAAATGCTGGACCCTCTCTCCACGAGTGACACAATGACTCATTGGTTGGTACAATGAGTTGTTGTCACCTTTCGCTCTGTCCACTGGAATTCCTGAAGGATTCTTGAGCTTGACACCACGAGTGGTGACAAAAACTCGTTATATGATACAATGGGTCGTTGCTGCCACTCATTGTCACTGAAGGAGATAGCTGGGAGCCCAACAAACAACTCACACCATGAGTCATTGTATCACACGATGACTTGTTGGTTGAGTCATGGGTTCTTGGAAAAGGGAGTTCTGAGCTTGGGATACAAAAAGTGATAGGACAACTTATTAATTCTCCTAACTGGTTGTTCCATCTCCCATTGGTTCCGGAAAGACCACGGCAGTGCTGACCATGAACCATACAAAGGATTGTTGGAGATGACAATGACTCATTGTTTAGGTCGTTCTGAGTAAAAAATTCTAGTTTCTTCTTGATTTTTCTTGCAATGTTTGAGTCTGGTCTAGGAAAGCTTCGGGGTGTTATAATATCTCCCCCTTGGGATCATTCATCCTCGAATGAAGTATAAAACTGCTGGAAACCTGGGGAAAGAGCTGAAATTCCCAGACTGAGAATATGACCTGGTTTATGAAGGAATGACTAACTCCGAACTGATTTAACCACACTAACAGAGCTGATGCAATTAGAATGCACATTGAAATTCTAAATAGAGTTGATGAGTACGAAACTGAATAGAGTATTAAGGAGGAATTTAGTACCTGATGTTGGAACTAAGCTGGAAGGGAAGAAATGACGGTATTTGGCCATCATGTCTACTTCTTCCTCCTATGTGGCTCCCGCAACTAGCTGGTTCCTCCATAAGAATTTTGTCGAAGCGACTTCCTTGTTTCTCAACTTACAAACCTGACGGTCTAGGATCTTAACTGGGACCTCTTTGTAAGAGAGACTATCTTGCACTCCCACACTTTCTAGTGGCACAACTGAAGTTGGATCACCGATGCACTTCTTCAATAGCGATACATGGAAGACTGGGTGCACAGATGCTAACTCTGGAGGTAATTCTAAGTCATATGCTACACTGCAAATTTGCCTCAAAATTCTATAGGGTCCCACATATCTTAGACTAAGTTTCCCTTTCTTTCTAAACCTCATCACCCCCCTTCATGGGTGAAATTTTCACATAAGCCCAATCATCTACCGCAAATTCTAACTCTCTCCTCCTCGAATCAATGTAAGATTTCTGTCGACTTTGCGCTGTTTTCAACCTCTCCTTGATAAGTTTTACCTTATGCATAGCTGCATGAACTGAGTCTAGCCCTATCAAGGTAGTTTCATCAACCTCAAACCACCCTATAAGAGACCTACACCTCCTACCATATAATGCCTCAAAGGGGGCCATCTAAATACTGGATTGGTAATTGTTGTTGTACGCAAACTCGATGAGAGGCAAGTGATCATACCAACTACCCTTGAAACAAGCTCTCACCATATCCTCTAAGGTCTGAATAGTCCGCTCATCTTTTCCATCTGTCTGAGAGTGAAAATCTATGTTGCGTTTGACTTGGGTACCGAGTCCTTTCTGAAATGACTTCAACCAGAATTCACATTTGCTAAATTTAGCAAACAACTAATGGTCTCTAAGTGTCTGTAGAACTATCCTCGGATGGTTAGCATGTTCCTCCTTGTTTTTGGAGTATACCAGAATGTCATCAATTGAATATAATGAGAACATTTCTATTTACTACTTGAAAACACTTTTCATCAGGTCCACGAAAGTTGCGGGGGTATTAGTTAGTCCGAAGGACATAACCACAAATTCATAGTGGCCATATCGAGTTCTGAAGGCTATTTTTGGTATGTCACATTCTCTGACCCAAAGCTGATGATACTCCCTAAGATCTACCTTGGAGAAATAACTGGCTTCCCGAAGATGATCGAACAAGTCGTCAATCCTGGGTAGGGGATACCAATTCTTATTTGTGACTTTATTCAGCTGATGGTAATCAATACACATTCTAAAAGTAAAATCTTTATTTCGCACGAATAATATGGGAGCACCCAATGTAGAGATGCTGGGCCTGATGAAACCCTTATCAAGAAGCTCTTTCAGCTGCTCCTTCAACTACTTAAGCTCAGATGGAGCCATTTTGTAAGGAGGGATGGAGATGGGCTAAGTTTCTGGAAGAAGGTCTATGCTAAAGTCCATTTCCCGCTCGGGAGGGACTCCAAGAAGATCTTTGGGAAACACATCAGGGAATTAGCTGACAACTGGAACTGACTGGATAGTTGGGGTCTCAGAGCTAGAATATTCTATCCTAACTAGGTAATGAGCTTCCTTGCCTTAAGGTAGGAAATAAATCAAAAGTTAGCCACTGAACTACTATCCATCCACTCTAAAACTGTCTCATTAGGGAACTAAATTCTTACGACTCAAGTACTGCAGTCGACTGAGGAATAATCGGAGTGTAACCAATCCATGCAAAGAATGAGATCAAAATTGACCATGTCTAACTCTAGTAGATCAGCTGGAATGACCTTACTCAATACCGAGACTTAGTAGTTTCCATACACCTTGCTGACTCTAACCGACTCACCAACTATGGTAGAGACTGAGAATAGTTCTGAGAGAACTTTTGGATTGACTTCAAAGAGAGCTACACAGGGAGTCATGAACGATAGTGTGGCTCTTGGATCTAGTAGGGCATACACATCTAGGTGGAAGAGATGTAGCATACCCGTGACCATGTCAGTCGAGCTCTCCTGATCCTGATGGGAGGACAAAGAATAGAAGTGGTTTTGGTACTAACTTCCACCCATACCTGAAGTGTTGGCCTGATGAGTTGGTTGGCCTGCTGGAGCTACTGAAGTTGTAGTTTGTGATCTCCCATGTCCTGCTGACAGACATTACCTAAGTTGGTGACCTAGCTATCCACACACAAGCAACCCTCTCTGCCCTGAAGGAATTCCCCTGGATGGTTCTTTCCACACTTAGGGCAAGCTGGATAACGATTGATGGCGTTTTAACTCTGGTATTGTGAGCCAGATGCTCTACCCTTCCAATCCTTGCGGGGACCGAAAAGTAGGGGCACTGGCTGAAGTGGGTGTTGGAGCCCTCTACTGCTGCTGCTACTACTGTGGGCGGCTACTAGCACCAGACCTGTTGTGGCCATAATCTGATTTGCTAGTCCTAGCCCGCTTATTGTCCCGCTCTACGTCTTTCAACTTTTCTACCACAATCTGTTGTGCATGATTAATGAGGATGGAGAGGTCAATGTCTTTTATGAGCCTCACATTCTGCACTCCTTAAGGACTAGTTTTTATACTCCATTGATAAACTTAATCATGTGAGCCCTTAGCTCGGCTTCCATCTCCAGAGCATATCTTGACAACCATGTGAACTCCAGTGCATATTCCTCCACCGTCCTGTTGCCATGCTTCTAATTCATGAACTCTGCAACCTTAGCCTCCCTTAACTCCTTAGGGAAGAATCTTTCTAAGAATGTTGTGGTGAACTCTTCCCACTCCACCGGTTCTTCTCCTGCTGACCTACCTTCTTTCCACTAATCGTACCATATTTGTGCCACCTCTTTCAACTAGTAGGCGGCCAGATCAGCACTCTCACCGGAACTAACACCCATAATCCAGGAAATCTTCCGTACCTCATCCATGAACTCCTATGGGTCCTATCCCCCCTTGGATCCATGAATGGCTAGATAGTTCATTCGGGTGAAGTACCAAACTCTGGTAGTTTCTGCAGACCCAATTGGGTTTACTGGAACAACCTGTTGGTTCACCAAGTTTGTTACATCTGAGCCCAGCAGATGAATTGCCATTCTGAATTCCGCTGAGGACACTTGGTCTTCCTGAGAGGCTGTTGGAGCTGGTGGGGCAGGTCAGTTAGTGTTGCCAACCCTTCTTCCATTTCCACGTCTTGGAGGCTTAGTTTCACTGAAACAAAATAAAGCACGAGTTAGCAGAATATTTCTGGATTTGAACTTCACAATGCACAATAACTAGTATGTAAGGGGGTTTTCCTAATAACGTCTTGCAGCCTCCCCGTCATAAGTGCTGTGCGCTTCACACCCATGAAAAGGACTCTACTTGATGTGGCTTTCAGAAATCCTAGTATAATCTAAACCTAGTGCTCTGATACCAAGTTTGTCATATCCCGAGTCTATACCCTGGATGAGACATGGTACTTGGAGTCACAAGTAACCTCAAGTCAACCCATGGTCTATCATAACACTGGTAACTGAGTAAACACATGTGGAAGCTTTAAATAGTAAAATCATTTAAGAAACCTAAATTTGATAAAAGTTCATACATTTGAAAAACCATACTAAATGTATGAGTCTATATCTGAAAGCCATCTACAAATGATGAATTGCTGGGACAAGCCCCCAGCTAACTCTAAAGTCTAACTGAATAATAAATATCTTCCTTGAAAGATAAGGACTCACAAACTATAGCTGCTGATATCATCAAAAGGAAATCATCTAACCATGCTGAGGTTGAGAAACTGCACCTGTATCATGATACGATACAACATAAAAGGTATGTGTCTGTACATTGAATGTACTGAGTAAGTGAGAGAAAATATAAACATGAATAACAAGTAACTGAACTGTAATGACGTTGACCAACTGAAATACTAAAAATTGAACAACTGAAATATAATTGTGATGGTCAATAATGACCCTGAGTGATAGTCATAGACATGCCCTAAATCTAAGATACTGATCTGAGCTAACTATACTGAAATGAACTAAACTATGTAAATCTGAAACTATACTACACTGAGCTAAAATAAAACTATACTAACTAGTGGGAGAGTTTACAACTGACATATAACCACGTAAGCTAAACGTGGAGTCCGATGTATATACCCCATCGAGAGGACCCAATATACCTTGCCAGGTTATAAAGGCATGAACTGGGTGATCACATGTTTGGGGCCATAAGGCTAATAAAATAACCTAGGATTGAAATGTAGTTCTGGGAAGCTGGGTACGCTGGAACCCCGTTGCGCTCGGTGCTAAGTCTTACTCCTACTAGATAGTCTTACTCTAAATACTAAGATGATAGCTCAAAATTGAGGTCTACGACTAAGTCAGGCATACTTATCTTGAAGTACCCTAAGAGTCTTATCAGACCGAATTTTGTACCTGGTGTTTTAAGACTGGCCAGAGCCACTTATTTGAAAGCGTCATAACCGTCTAAAGAAGAAACTGAAACTGAAGCTGGTGGTTCCAAGACTAGTCAGAGCTGCTTATCTAGAAGCGTCGTAACTGTCTAAAGAACAAACTAAAATCTAATAACTAATATCTGGGAGGCACCACTGACACCTCAAGAAAAGACTTTAGTCAAACTGATCAGCTGACATTTCTGAATAATACTGAGTATACTAATATTTTGACTGAAACTGGACTAGCATGAACTGACTGATATAATCAACTGATAATAACAATATGGGAATCCCAACAGTGATAAAATCTAGAAATATGAATAACTAGTAAATTTGGTAAGACTCTAATTTACTACATTCAAAAGCTAGTGCGAAATCATTTTACAAGGAGCTAGTTTCCATATGATCTCTAAGAATTTGGAAAAAATATAGCAGCTAATAGCATGGATAATATTCCATCAAAAATTTATTGAATTCTGTCTGAAAACATTCTAAATTTCAAGACGTTGGGGCTATGACTGATAGAAGATTATGGAAGGGTTTTGAGGACACAAGGGAAGAACAATTCCCTTGTTGAATTCCCACATACCTGGTGAAGAAATCCAGGAGAATATCCCTTGAGAATTTGAGAAGAAAATCGACTGCCCTAGCTTCTGCACTTAGTTTTTCTTGAGTTTTATGATCTGACTTCTGAGGAATTGAGAGGACTAAAGTATATCGTCAATTACCTCTCTAAATTCCCTAAAACATAACCCAAAATAATGTAGCTTATGCATTAAATGAGTGGGAAATTACTAAAATATCCCTGGAGAAAAATCTAGAAAAAATTGCCGACAGGGACCAACGGGTCACTCAATGAGTCATTGGTTGAGACCATGACTCGTTGGGACTAGTCGTTGGTCCTAGGCCTTGGTTCTTGGCTCACTACAACTGGTAATAAGAGTAACCACGACTCGTTAGATGAACGAACGGGTCGTTGGTACCTCCCATGGCCACTGGCAAGAAATTGAATAAAAATACTGTACCCTCTCTCCACAGGTGACACAACGACTCGTTGGTTGGGACAATGAGTCATTGTCACCTTTCATTTTGTCCACTAGAAATCCTAAAGGATTCTTGAGCTTGAGACCACGGGTGGTGACAATGACTCATTGTGTGATACAGCGGGTCGTTGTTGCCATTCGTTGTCACTAAAGAAGCTAACTGGGAGCCCAACTAATGATTCACACCACGAGTAATTGTATCACATAACGACTCATTGGTTGAGTCGTGCGTTCCTGGAAAAGGGAGTTCTAAGCTGGGGATGCAACGAGTGACAGAATGACTCCTTGTTTCTCACAACGGGTCGTTCAATGTCCCGTTGGTTCCCAAAGGACCAAGGCAGTGCTGACCACAACCTAGACAACGAATCATTGGATCCGACCATGACACATTGTCTCAGCATTTTGAGGCAAAATTTTTGGTTTCTTCTGGATTTTTCATGCAAGATCTGAATTTGGTCTAGGAAATCTTTGGGGTGTTACATTGTTCAGGCCTGGATACGCTTCATTAATTTTGTTGAACTGTTTTATGCTAGGTTTTCATTGTTTTCTCCATGAGCCTCTATTTTGGCGTTTTTAGATAATTCCTCTCATATTGGAGTTGGCTCTTGTATTATACTTTCTACTTTCTTTCCTTTGTAATTCCATGATCGCCTTTTGCTAATTTTCCAACAACGGGAAAATCCTTTCCAAATATGTTTTGGTCATTCTCACCGTGTCAGGCCTGCATAGAAATTTCTAATTTATTTGTCGCTCAGGCGTTGACATCCACCTAATCTGTTTGTATGTTGGCGAATGCATTAGGGAGCATGTGTTTGTCATTATCCGATGGCCCGATGTTTTTAGTTCCAACCATTATTCAAAACTGATCTTGTGAACCTAAAAGATCTAGTTGCAAAGTGTTAATTCTGTTAGTAATAGATAGGACCAAACTCATTTCAATTATCCTTAGCCCCACAGTGGGTGCTCAACTGTTTGTCATTAAAAATAAGATACAATTAAATTTATAGCGAGACTATAAGAATACGAGGTTGACTTTCTCCAAATGAATAAATTGAAATAGATAAACATTAAATAGGTAAATAAATAGCCTGATTGCCTAAATTCGGGATTATATACTTGATTAATTGGGGGCTTACTTGACTAATAACAAATAAAAATTATAATCTTGAAATAGAGAGTATATCGTCTTGTCTATTGTTCGATGATCTTTTTGATACAGATGTAGGCCCTTATATAGGTCTTAATACATTTAAGGTGTTAGAGCTTTGCAAATCTTTACACTTTAAATCAATTTAATAGGGAATAAATTATATCTAATGTTGATATAGTAGCATATGATGATGTAATACCCTAAAAGTCCCCAGACCCAAGGATTGAAATAGTGAAAGTAGGAAAATTTACACCTGGTCACAAAACGAGTCATGTAGTGACTCGTGGTATGACCTAATGGGTCGTTAATTGACCCGTTAAATGGTGCCAAGTCTGGAAAATATTATTATCATCCAGGGACGGTGGATGAGACAATAAGTCATCATGACTCCCCACTAGTCAGTGGTTGACCCACTAAGTGTATGGTGAAGGAGAAAGTGTTGATACCCAGGAGACCCAATGAATGGAGGAATGAGTCGTGGTGTCACCTAAAGATCTGTTAGGAGTCCCATTTGTTGGGAGAAATTCTTGGAATCCGTAATATTCAAAGGGCTAGGATGATTCATTAAGTGACGTGTTAGTTGTGATGACAAGTCATTAGGTGGAGGCATCAAGACATGATCAGAAAGTAGGGATTCTATCTAGAGTCGACGGAAGGTTAGGACAAGATGCTAAGTGACCTTTGACAGTTCCATTTTTAGTCGGTTCCTTAAGGGTGTTTTCATAATTTTCCACGCTCCTAATTCTTTAATGACATCGTTTTAATCCCTGAAAGGAGTGTTTTAAGAGGGTATATCCTATCCTATGTCATTACACTCCCATGCATGCGAGATATAGAGATCCCCCTTCAAGATCAAGCTAGAATTCTCCCCAATCTCTTCCCCAGTTCTCTTGGGCTTTCAAGGCTAGTTTGAAAATTAGTTTACCCAAGTATGTAGGGCCATGAATGAAGTATTTATTCCACCCTCATGCCCAAATTTCTCATCTAATTCGTGAATTCAAATTCCTATTCCAGTGTTTTAATTTTATATTTTATGGAATTATCTATGTTATGTCATGGGTCTAATCTCCTCATGTGCTAATATATGATTTTAAATTCTAATAGGTAGATTTTACACTCGATTTGATTGTAAATCTATATCCTCAAGCTATTAGAAATTATGCCCTATTCTGCATGTTTTAAGACAATTCAAGCCTATGTTTTATGATTTCAAATATGATGAAGTAAATTATGTTTTGTGATTTTTATTCATTATTTCAACAAGAACGCTTTATGAATTTTATGGATTTTAGAATCTTATGATTTCCTCAAGTACGCATGGTTTATACAAGTACCAAAGTTATGATCATGGCCAACTCACCGGCCTATTTTACGGTTAGTTCACGTATCTCAAGCATATTTATGAATCTCATGATTTCAGATAGACCATGTAATTCAAGTATGTTTCATGATTATCATGTGAGCACTGTATATGTGTTGACTGTAGTATTTAACATCAAGTAGATTGGGGGTCCAGAGAACCCAAGTCTTAGAACTACGTGCCAATATATCCATGATAGGATCCTGATGTACTATTACAGCACCTTCGATGCTTAAACTGAGAAAATAGCATGGATTTAGGTATGTTTATATGGATATGAGGTGCTTTTACTTTTTTTTCAGGGAAAATAGGTGTTGGAGTAAAAATATGCAAAAGATGCATAACAGTGCGGAAAATCGGCCAAGTACAAATCTTAGTATGAGTCGTACCTAGATTGTACGATTCGTATTGAGACTCGTGGAAAAACTCAGAATGCTGAAACAAGGAGAAGGCAAAGTAAAACTCTCGGTACGAGCCATACCAAGATGGTAGAAGCCATAACTGGAGTCGTGAACATCTTCAGAGAAAATTGCACAAGGTAGTCTCTTGGTATGGGTGGAACTCACAGATCGTAACAATTACTTGCGAACCACACCATGAGTTGTAGGGACTTTCAATGATTCTTCTACACTTGGAAGAACTCCAGATGCAACATGAAAGTATGAGTCATACGAGGAAGGTATGAGGCGTATTACAACACTCATGGAAAACTTCAGAGGATATCAAAGTTCTCAGGGCCAAGTCGCGGATGGATTCTATGACTCGTAGTACTATGGTATGAGTCGTACCAGCTGCCAACACTTTTTCAAATCTACAGTAGCCAAGGGATGTATGAGAGACGGGTACGACCCATATAATCCGATTACAGGTCATAGAATTAGTCGTCAGTCAAGCCGGCGCCAGATATGGAGAATTCCCTGTTAGCTTAGGAAAAGGTTTATGATGTCTGTATATATACCTTTTATGTTTTATTTTAGTAGAATAACAAAGGAGAAGGTAGTAGATGTGTGAAAAAGTTTTATTTGTGAATTATTATTAAGTTTTGGAGAGAAATTCTTAGGACCAACACTTGATTTTATCAATTGTTCTTCAGTTTATTCTTTGATATTCAAGACAGGTTTTCTTCCAATTGTTTTTGTAAGTACTTAATTATGTGTTTGTCTATGAATGTTGATTATAATTTTACATTCATGAGAGGCTAAAATCTCCACAACTAGGATTGTACGAACCATGGTAGATTAATGAAATAGGGTTTACAAAAGTGATTCAAAACCAATGCTCAGTGCTTGTATTGCATTCTCTTCAACTTTAAATGTTTCTTAATGATGCACAACATTAGGACTTACCTGAATTCTATACTTTCTTGAACCTAGAGAAGTAGAGATTAGGAAAAGAGAATTACAACATACCCTTAATTTTTATGATCATTGCATGACTTGAGTTGTGGTAGTAGGAAAGTTAATTTGGAACATATTGATAATGGTTAAATAGAAATTGCTCATGAGACCTAACCTGGTGATTGAGTATAGTCATCCACTAGGGACGAACCAGTCGTTTGGATGAACCCAACTTATTAGTTCTACAAGTAAGTATTGGGATTGATCATGTGTGTATACCCGAAGTAGTTATTAACACATGGGGAATACTTACCATAATTATTTGCAAATCTTGATAACAACCACAATTACAATCTGTTTTAATATTGTTTTTCTTTAAACCCCCCAATTTGGAGATAACTTACCAACAAGTTTAAGTACCAACATTAGTCTAGATCTTACCTTATTCCTTGTGGGTTCGACCCCAACCACTTTGTTGGGTTCTTTATTGAAAATATCCACTTCATACTTTGCCAGAAATTGTGAGTTTTAGCGTTATCAAAAAGTGGCGCCGCTACCGGGAATACGACTAAGATTAGATTGATTACTTGTATTTAACTTTTGGTTGTTATTTCCTAAATTACATTTTCTTTTCTATTTTAGGATATCCATAGGTTATTGCTGGGTGAATGCTAAGTACTCGTCAGAGTGGACACCCCCTAATTCCTTTGGATCTCGAACTTGAAAGAACACTGCGAAAGATGGAGAACCAAGAGCAGAGAGATGCTCGTATTGCTGAAGAAGCTAGGCAAATCGAGCTAGCTTGGCAAGATGCACTTCAGGATGCAGAGGATGTTCGAGAGGAGGTTGTCAATGTTAGTCACCATAGAAGGGGAAACAAAGACCTAATATATGCCCCTCAATTCTTTGATGAGGATGACCCAGACATTGATGAAGTCGAGTCAACCGGAGCTGTTGTACCACCACATTGCCTGCTGGGGAAAATTTTGATATCACTAGCACCATAATTCAATTATTGAACATGAAGTGGGTGTTTAGCGGCCACAAAGCCGATGATGCCAACCTACATTTAATGAACTTTGCTGGAATATGCAAGGTGTATAGGTTGCCCAAAGTCACCAAGGATGCAATAACGCTAAGACTCTTCCCCTTCTCTATATTTGGGGAGGCCAATTTATTTTTATCAAAGTTGCCCGACAACTCCATTACCAATTGGAGAGAGCTCAAACAAGATTTTCTAGGGAGACTCTTTTAATCCTCTAGGATGCTGCAGCTTAAGGATGAGATATACAACTTCCGACAATAAAAGACTGAGGCACTTCAAACCTGGTTGAGATTCAAGAAGAAGCTGACCAAGTGCCAAAACCACAAAATTCCTGATTTAAAGTTTGTTGGAGATTTTTTATAGATCACTGAATAACAGTACTAAAGTTGTAGCAGACACAGTGGCGGGAGGAGGACTGATGAGACAAACCTAGGAGCAAGCTTCCACTATTTTAGACAAAGTTACGAAAACAAATAGATCATGGCATACCCAGGAAGCGGAAGTGGCAGCTGGTACATATGCTATTGGTTTGACTGCACACCGACGAAGGAAGGAGGAAGAATGTGACCAGGAATTGGCTCATATTCTCACATCATTAGACTTGCTCACGAAGCATATCATGGGCACTGGAGCTAGAAAAGTTAATGTTGTGGGGATACTAGGAAAGGAGCCAAGGCCTAAGCACTCAGATTCCAAGGAGGAGACAAACTTTTTGGACAACCATGTGGTGGGTTTCCGAGCCAACACCCAAGGGTCTATACAGGACACTTAGCGCCAAGGTTCTGGAAGCAAAGGTCCGAACCAATACAGAGTCAATTACAATTGCAATGGCTACAGAGACAGAAGGCCAGGTCGTGAGCATGTGGAGAAGGAATGACAGTTATCGCAATGACCGAACAGGATTGTATGTGCCTACGAATGCACGTGAGGGGGAGGCTCGACCGTCAAAGTTGGAGAGAATGATGGCTGAGATGCTAAAGAAGGTTAGATCCACAGATGATCTGCTGAAAGAAATCCATGGGAATCTATCGAGCATGGGTCAGAGAATTGAGTCACATGCTACAGCTATCAAGCAGATTGAACAACATCTAGAGCAACTGTCAGCATCCATGAATCCTAGGCAAAAGGTTACACTACCAAGCAACACAGTCCAAAATTCGAAAAATGATGGTCACTACATCGCTGTAATGACTAGGAGTGGAAATACCATGGTTGATCCCCCTCTGCCGGTTGTAGTTGAGATTCAAAGGAAGAAAGAAAGCATAATTAATGATGAGGATGAGGTTCATGAGAATGAGTATGATGAGGATGCTGAGTTGATTGAGGTTCTAATTGTTGAAAAGGGGCCTGAGGCTGAACAAGGAGAGAAACAAGGGACCACACAGATTTACCAGGCTATTCCACGACCACCGCCACCATTCCCTCAAAAATTGAAGAAGAAGGTGGAGAATGATAAGTTTCAGAAATTCCTATCAATGCTAAAGCAATTATCTATGAACATACCATTAGTCAAGGCATCGGAATAGATATCGGGATACGCCAAGTCTATGAAGGACCTTGTTACTAAGAAAAGGTTCGTAAGCTATGAGCCTGCAGATAACGTGCATCATTGTAGCGCCATAGCCTCACAGATCCTTTCCCAGAAAAAGGAGTATCCAGGTGCCTTCACCATTCCATGTACAATTGGTGATGTTGAGTTTGCGAGGGAAATCTGTGACTTGGAAGCAAGCATCAATCTGATGTTGTTAGTTGTGTTTAAGAAGCTACGATTGGGAGCCCCGACACCGACTACAATGCGGTTGCTGATGGACGACCAAACTGTGAAGAAGCCTGTGGGGATCCTATTTGATGTACTTATTAAAGTGGACAGATTTATATTCCCACCAGACTTCATAATCCTTGATTTTAAGGTCTCCATCATTTTGGGGCGACCATTCCTTGCCACTGGGAGGGCTTTAGTAGATGTGAAGGCTAGCTAGTTAACATTTAGACTCAATAAAGAAGAAGTCACCTTCAATATTTGCCGATCAATGAAGCCACCAAAGGAGTATAGAATGGTCTCAGCAATCGAGGATGAGTCTGAGTTCATTGACAAAGTATGAGTAGTCAAGAGACTTGCATCGTGTCGTTATGTTAAATCGGGCGCTTCTTAGGAGGCAACCCATGTGGTGGTTTGGTGAATTCTAAATAACCAAACCACCTGCATCATGCCGCGATGTTAAATCAAGTACTTCTTGTGAGGCAACCAAAATTTATTGACTTATGAGTGCTCAGTGTGCAGGAGAAATAAAAACAGGTGGCAATAGAATTGCAGAACAGATTGGTGCTACGGGTCTCGATGCCACTAGTAAGAGGATTGTGCCAACCATAGTACAAGTCATGGTAAGAAGCAAAGATGTACCTCAGTGCATGAGTTCAGGGTATAGTTGGTCCTACGACTCGTAACTTCATTGGAAGGGTGGTAGTACTTACTGTAGTTATGAACTATGCATGGCATGACCTCAAAGTAAGAGTGAGCTACGAGTCAAAGTACGGGTTGTACCTTCAGAGTACGAGTTGTAGGATGTACTCATAAGTACATAGGTAAGTTTTCTTAACATCTCTATTAGGAGTTCTAGGAATGAGTTTTAGGCCCTTCCTACGACTAGTGGTATGAGTTGTGATGGGTCAAAAAGATTAAAATTACCCAACTCAGCCAAGATTTTTCAAATTTTCCCTAAAAGCTATTTAAATTTCAAACCTATCAGACCCTTCTCCTATGCACTCAAAATCAAACTCAGGAAAGCACCCACGACTCCCTCACACTCGTAACTCAAGGCCATGATCAATTGAGCAAGATTCTTGCTTTGATAACATAGTTAAATTCAAAGTTCAACCCCGATCCCTGATTTTCAGTCAAAGTGAGCAAAGTATCGCATCACTCAAGTAAGTTATCATGCTTTGAATTGGGTAAAAAGACCTTTTGTGCCTGAGCAATCTTCCTCATTCAGTGGGAGTCAATTAACTTCATGAAAGATAAAATAGGACAATCACCAATGATGTGAAAAAGTTAATGTGTGACTGGGTAGGAATTGAACATGTTAAAATTGCACAATGAACTTCTAAAACATGAGTTACGGGTTGTGAATAAAAAGGGGAGGAATGGGTAATTATTAAAACATGATGAATTCATGCCTAGACTTAGGGAATTCTTAGTACCCAACATAAAATCAAATTCACCTGCAAACTAAATCAAAAATAAGGCAGGGACAAGCTTCACAAGCCTTCAAATGACACGTGGTTTCACACTACGACTTGTAGGATGGTTCGTAGGTATTTTCCGAAGCCAAACATGTAGATATTAAGAGGTATGAAACCTAATACGTCTCGTAGTATCCTGCTACAAGTCGTACCTGGCAATTGTACCAAGATTCTGAAAAGGGTTAAGTCTAAAAGTGATAGCATGATCCTTCCTACAACTCATGGAATCAACTTTGGGGTCATACCATAAGTCGTGGAAAAATATAGAACATTTGTTTTCAAAGGTCATCCTCATACGACTTGTGGTACGGATCATACCTTTATGGTACGAGTCATACCTCAGAGGTGTAACAATGATCTGAGACATTACGATTCTCAGTATGAATCATACCTCCAAGGTACGACTCATATTGTAGACCCGTTTTAAATTATGGAGGACTTTTTTGTTGCTTTCTTTTTCTCAAGTTTGGAATTCTAATCCTTTTTCTCCACGGGTACAATGAAGAAAAAAAGAAAATCATCCAAAGAAACTGCTCGGAGGCCATTGATAAATAAAACCTCCAAATTCGAATAAGCGGGAAACACACCTAGTGGTTTAGTAGAGAATTACTGTGTCGACACATCTAACACTTACGGGACTCCAACCACTAGGGCGAAAGATAAAGCCCAGGTCGTGGTGGCTACTGCCACATCTACTGGTGCTCCCCAGTCTTATGAGGGAGTTGAGGAAAGAGCCCAAGTGTCCAAAAGTGACTCTAATGATAAATAATAGTCTAGGAGGCCCAATCCAACGATGGAGACAGTGATTCGGAATCTGAGGAGGAGGCACCCAATGCCGAGCAGGAGCAGACTCCTCCTAGGGAAAATTGTACCATTCGGTGGAGAGTACCAGGAGCCAGGAGATTTATGAATAGGGAATTGCTCTCACCGCCAAGAACAAACCTAGGTGGAGTATTCAAGAAGAGATATGGATCCTCACTAATACACTGAATGAGGTGGAGGAGATTAAGTGGATATTCAAGTTTTATGGGTTCGACTAGATGGCTAGATCCCTGGATCGATACACTTTAGAAATTGTCTAGAGTTCTGAGCCAATTATTTTGGAAACCATGGAGCAGAAATCAAGGAGGGGTAAAAATTGAAAGATCAACCCAAGTTAGAGATCATCATGATACGAGGCCGCAATGTTGATATATCCGAGTGCGCTATTTCTCGGGTGTTATATGGGCCCCAATTCATACCGCCACAAACTACACCGGAGTATGACTATCATGTGGACGCCATGAGAAAGATCAAGCAGTTGGGCTTTGATGAGAGACAGAGGCAGATTAAGTGGTTGTCCGAGGTTATTACTAAGGACAAAGAAGAAGCAAAATTGGTCCCTAGCGGCAAGAAGGTCACAGTGACTTCCCTGAACTTCTTAGTAAAAGCCTACTGGATGTTAGTTCACCAGCTGTTGGCCCCGATCGTAAATGAAAATACCCTCAGCATAGACAAAGCAGCTTTGGTGGCATGTATCTTGTTCAAATACTCCATTAATAACCCGAGGGTCATTATGGAGGAGATCCGGGATAGGCAATGGGATTAAGCACTACCATCCCATTCTCGAGTCTTGTATTCAAAAAGTTCACAAAGGTAGGTATCAAGGTGCATCGTGGTGAAGAGCACTTGATCGGAGGATAGCACCACATATATTGGCTTAATCCGAGATGAAATAAACCCGATAAGTCGGGCATGACTTTCTACCACAATCCCAGAATCACAGACAGTTGGGGGTGAGCAGGTGAATGCCCCCACCTCACAGGAGCAGGGCAAGACACTGGCTACAGATGTCAGTTATTTAGATGCATCCCCAGCACCTCCAGCGCACCACCTATGGGCCTTCTGAGCTAGACTCTAGTGGGGTACATGCTAGTGCCTTAGGAATTTCTCTAGAAGCTGGCCAAAAGGCTGACCGTAGCTGAGAAGAAGGTACAATCTATGATGGAGAATGTCAAGACTTGGGTAAATGCTTAGATTGCGACAACTGCATAGGTCCTACATGCTAGGCTTGATAGCTTTGAGAGACAATTCAATAAGCGTGTGGCTAAGCATACTGACACGGGCAGCCTCGGTGAGGAGTTGGGGCCTCTTTGGTGCCAAGTGGCTGAGCTGTCATCACAGCAGCTGGCAATTATAGCAGCCCCCACTCTTCCTAACCTCGACATTGGCATAGACAAGGAGGTTGATCTGGCGGCATATTAGGAGCCTATTGGAGCTGAGAGGGAAAAAGGGAAAAAGAGGGTCTCTAAGGATGTTGGAGATGAGACCCTAAAGAAGAAGTGATAGAGAGAAAAGAAAGAGTGCAAGCAGGTGAGATTGGAGAGCCAACAGACTTACGACGAGCATAGGTCAGAGCTGCTAGAGAGAGCAAGAGGAGTGGGTAGCTTCACTGCTGCCCATGTAGAGCTTGCGAGAGGCAAGGACCCTTCGGGGGAGCCACATTCAGCCCTAGTGATTCCGGAGGTCATAGAGGCGACCGCTACTACTGAAGGGGTAACCATTCCCCCTACTAATACCCTATCAAGTGCGCCGGCCACTGCTAGTGCCATGAATGCAGAGGATGTACCACCTCCATAGGATGATAGGAGCACTTAGTGCGCCATATGTATGTTCCCTTCCTTATGCTTTATATTCTATTCTTCAGGGCTAAAGCTTGCTTTTTAAAAGTGGAGGGGGCGTGCTTGTATTTTGGGGATTTTTTTAATTCGTCCGAGGGTTTTTCTTGTCGTGTTTCTTTTCCCTTGGGCATGCCATCTAGTAGAACCGGTATATTTAGAATTTTATTTTTGTGTTTCTTGTTTAATTAGAAAGTTGCTTAGGAATACTCATCCAATATATCCCACTAGTTTTGAAGTTATGAAAAATTGACCCTGCTCAAAAAATTTGATGGTTAGATATATACTTGTTGATTGCAAAGTATGATTTTTGTGGATCTTTTTGTGTCATTTAGTGTATTAGGGATGAGTAGTTCTTGTTAGCCATGTATCAACGGGATAGATATAATGAATGCAAGACATGTACTATGAGTGAGTGAGGTCTAATACCTAGTTCAATACTGCGTAGAGGATCTAGAACTTGCCCGGCTGGTCTTTACATAGATTTTTAGGATGGTTGGTAAAAAAGGGATCATAGACAATTTTTGTAGCCCATTTTTAGTTCAAATGACCCTACCAGAATAACATGATTCCCTTGATCCCGATTTCAAGCCTTAAATAAACCATTTTTCTTTTATTGACCAATTAACTGTACCCATTTTTTTATATTGAACCTATTTTGGCCCTAGTCCCTCCTTGGCCATTGTGAACCTCAATATAGGAAAAATTCCTAAATTGAGGATGGCTAGAGTAGGAGTGCATAAATCTTGGGGAGATAAAAATGAAAGAGAAAAGAAAACGGGTTAAAAATAAGGTGTGGTGTGACAAAAGAAGAAAAAGAAGAAGAAAAAAAATTGAAAAAGAAGATAGAAAAAGAGAATGATGAATGAAAATTTGTCAAAATACACCACACCCCATAAAATTGCATAATAAATTATGAAAACGGAGGAAAAAAAGTGGAAAAAGCACAAAGGTGGGAAAATGAAGAATGGAGACACGTGTATGTAGTGCCAAGGAGGGTTTAGTCACTAAAAAGATTCCATATCTACCATACCCATCCCGAAAGCCTACATTACATGACGAATCAAATCCTGTAGTGATCCTAGCCTGACCATCTGACAAGTCAAAGTAGAGAAAATAAGGGCAAGCCTATGGTATCCAACATACAGTATTTGGAACTTCTTTGTGAGGGTGAGACTCTTACTTGTTCAGTCCCATGTTTCATATTTTCCTATATATCTGAGTGGGGGAATTCATTTGCAGTGAGGGTACACGGTTTGTGTTTGATTTGCCGGTTGTCTGTGTGAGAAGCATTGGTGATGACTTGACTACCTGTTGATAGCTAGATGACATATCTTGATCCCTGTTTATCATGGTTTGTGATTGGTAGATGTGCATATGCTGATTTGGTTTATGGGAAAAAGGGTCAAAAGCTATTTGAGTTTATAGTGCAACTTTTTATTGATTGTTGGCTTTAGTATCCTAGGTTTATTATCTAGTTAAGCGTCATTTTTAATTTTTTGTTTTCTCTGCCTGACGACATTCAAAAGTCTTAAGTTGAGGGTATGGATGCGCAGTGAGTTTATAGCACTTTCTATGCTTAAAACTGAAAAAATAGGGTGGACTTAGTTATGTTTATATGGATATGAGGTGCTTTTACTTTGCTTTCAATGAAAATAGGTTTGGAGCAAAAATGTTTAAAAGATGCATAAAAGTGAAGAAAATTAGCCAAATACCAATTTCTGCAAGAGCTGTACCTGGATTGTACGGGTCATACTAAGACTCGTGGAAAAACTTAGAAAGCTGAAACAAGGCAAACACAAAGTACAACTCACAGTACTAGTCGTACCAAGATGGTATGAGCCGTAACTGGAGTCGTGAAAATCTTCAGAGAAAATTGCACAAAGCATCTCTTGGTACAGTACAACTCATGAATCGTAACAACTACTTACGGCCCATACCATGAGCCATGGAGAGATTCAATGATTCATAAAGACATGGCAAAACTCCAGATGCTATAGGCAAGTACGAGTCATAGGAGGAAGGTACGAGGCGTACCACAACACTCGTAGAAAACTTCAGAGGAACTCAAAGTTTGCAGGGCCATGCCACGAATAGATTGTACGACTCATAGGACTGTGGTACGAGTCGTACCAGCTACAAACACTTAGTCAAATCTGCAGCAGACAATGGGTGTACGAAAGGCAGGTACGGCCCATACAATCCTTTTACGGGTCGTAGGATTAGTCGTGAGTCAAGCCTGCACCAGATATGGAAAATTCCCTGTTAGCTTAGGAAAAAGTTTCTAATATTTGTATAAATACCTTTTATATTTTATTTTAGTAGAATAACTTCGAGATAAGGTAGTAGACGTGGTAAAAAGTTTTATTTGTGAATTATTATCGAGTTTTGGAGAGCAATTCTTAGGATAAACACTTGATTTTATCAATTGTTCTTGAGTTTGTTAATTGATATTCGAAGCAGGTTTTCTTTCAATTATTGTTATAACTATTTAATTATGTGTTTGTCTATGAATGATAATTATTATCTTACAATCATGAGAGGCTAAAACCTCCACATCTAGGATTATGGGAACCATGGTAAATTAATGAACTAGGGTTTCACAAAAGTGATTCAAAACTAATGCTAAATGTTTTTATTGTATTCTCTTCATATTTAAATGTTTTCTAGTGGAGCACAACGTTATGACTTGCCCGAATTTTTTACTTGTTTGAACCTAGAGAAGTAGAGATTAGTAAAAGAGAATTACAACTGAGCCTTGATTTTATGATCGTTGTATGACTTGAGTTACGGTTGGAGGAAATATAATTTGGAACATATTGATAATGGTTAAATAGAAATCGCTCATGAGACCTAACCCAGTGATGAAGTATAGTCATCCAATAGGGAAGAACCAGACGTTTGGATGAACCCTAGTTATGAGTTCTACAAGAAAGCATTGGGATTGGTTAGTTGTGTATACCAGAAGTAGTTATGAACCCATGGGGAACACTTACCGTAGTTATTTGCAAATCGTGATAACAACCATAATTACAATCTTGTTTTAATATTGTTTTTCTTTAAACCGCCTAATCTGGAGATAACTTACCAACAAGTTTAAGTACCGACATTAGTGTAGATCTTACCTTATTCCTTGTGGGTTTGACCCCAACCTCATTGTTGGGTTCTTTATTGACAACATCCGCTTCATACTTTGCTAGAAAGTGTGAGTTTGATCATTATCAAGTCCACCTCTAGAGTGTCCCCCATGCATATGGGCCACTCATGAGTGATATCACACCTTTTTCATAGTCCTACCCTTGGCAAGGTGCAGACATTCTCCCCTCTAAGGTTTTGTTTGTCAGGCTCCATGTATGCTCACGTGGGTATGTCGGTTATAAGAATCTTCCATTGTTCCTTATTTTCTACATTGAAATATGTTCATGATTTATGACGTTATGACCTATTGTGTTCTAGTTTATTATTAATATCAAAAATTTCTACTATCTTACACTCATGATTTATCTTGACTTTCATGCATAATTCCATGCTAACATTTTACTAAGCATGTTTTTACTTACCTTGCATACTCAGTACATTCCATGTACTGACTGCATACTCTTTGCTATATCGTTTCATGATATAGGTTCGAGTGATCCAGCTCAGTCTCGCCGATAGATAGCTCCCATCTTAGTTCGACCAATCTTTGGGTGAGTCCTAATCATCTGGGGACATTTATTAGTTCAGTTTTGTTTTTCAGTTTTGTTTCAATCTTGGAGATAGCTGGGGTGCTTGTCCCAGCATCTCATCAGAGAGTTGAGGCTTTTCAGACATAGACCCTTATATTCAACTTTAATATTTAGCATTGTGTTGTTATCATTTGATAAATTATTATGTTATTCAGACTTCCATTTATTCATATTTAAGATATTAGTTTCCATTTTAGTTTATGCGTCAAGAATTCTATGTCCGAGACCCCAACTTTTCAGTCAGTTCTTGTTGTATGTGAGCATCTAGAGGTATTTCTAGATGATTTACTAGGAGTCCATCTCGAGCAGGAGATTGACTTTGGCATTGACCTTCTCCCTAATACACAACCTATATCAATTCCTCCTTATAGAATGGCTCCAGGAGAGCTAAAGAAGTTGAAAGAGCAGTTGAAAGATCTCCTAGATAAGTTGTCACAACCCGAACATAGATCTGGATTGTAACACAGGACAAGGAACCTAGAGAGGCCCTAAATCGACCCATGGCATAAGCATATATAACATCATTCACGAAAAGTGGAAAACTAAACATAAAACATAGTGGAAACGTAAATATAACATAGCATATCATGACATATCAAATCACTAGACATATATACAAGCGAGTACTACATACGTTGAAAGCCTATATTATGTAGGATGGGTTGATGGGACAAAATCCCCAACTAACCCGGCCAAACTAAAACAAAAGAACAACATAAACGTCTAGTCATATGGCCCTCGGAACATGAGGACTCACCAATAAAGTTGATAGTAACTCCGAGGTGGTCTAAGGATAAGGATGAGCCTGAGAGCCGGGTCATGTATCATGAAATGGTACAACATAGAAAGTATGCGGTCAGTACGTGGAATATACCAAGTATGCAAGGTAAGTAAAACGGACATTTAAAATATATAAAACTCATAAATGATCATAAGAGTAGGACATCATGCTCATATCATAAAAATCGTAACATAACATAAGGCTCAAGTTTTTAAAAACATTCGTAATACAATCATACTCATGATCACAAGAGAAAGACTTCATTTAATATGACTTGAGCCAAAATACATAGTCATAAATATGCATAAATCATGAGGAATAGTGGGAGATTCTCTTAACCGACATACCCCATATAAGCACACATAAAGCTCGACTTGAAACCCTATTCAGGAGGGTGTCATACCTTGCCAAGGGTAGAACCATGAAAGTGTGATATCACCATGAAAAAGGCCATTTGGGACAGGGACAGTCACGAAGGAGGTACCAACATACCCACTGTGACACGTAGTTTATGAGATCCGGGGCAGAACCTTTGCCCTGAACCCACTCGGTTTTCGATACTACTCCCACAACATATATAGTGTTTATAGTATAAAATGCGTGAATTCATAGGCTAGTTAAATCATGATAACTATAAACAAGCTTGTACATACATGAAGTAGACATGACATAAGGCCCGTGAGTTGGCCAAAACATAATTCATGAATCATAGGTTTCATGTGTACTTATAGATCATACATATAACTTGTAAATCATCAAATCATTATGGGTAATTGAATTAATGTATATTTCAAATCATAATTCATGATGGGTTATAAATATCAACAATTGAAGTGTAGATTATAAATGGATTCATCATAGATCATGCATGATTAGGCTTAAATTAATAGAAATCAAAATCAATAATTGGGTAATCAAAATAGTTGTACAATCTGATCAAAATTCATAAAATATAGTGTAAATCACAATTTGGAACAACCCATTGACAAATCATTAAGATTCAACAAGATTTGAATTAAAACCCCATGAGACTATTGATAAATTTTTCATAAATTGATAGAGATTGGCCATGGGTGTGAATCGATACGCCCATTCATAATCCTACGTACCTGGGTAAGATCAGATTCCAAGGTTCCTTGAATGCCCAAGGGAGAATTGATAGGGAAGAGCTTGAGGAATAGCTTGATCTCTCTAAAATTGTCCTAACTTGCATGCATGGGAATGAGGAGAATTAAAGGGTCTTAACCTATATTATTATTCCCAGAAAAATACATAAAACGACGTAGTTTAGGGACCTAGAGCATAGAAATGTCAAATATACCCTTAATGAAATTACCATGAAAATCTACACAGGTCAATCCAACGGGCATAGCAACGAGTTGTTGGAAGCTACCACGACTCGTGATCTGACTCATCCTATATACTTCCCAAGCCCTGATCCTGGATTCATACCACGGCTCGACAGAACGACTCGTCCTTTGATCAAACGAATCGTTGGGTCGATCGTCGCTTGTCCTCTAAATACCCTGATCTTCTCCACACAACAATCCTCACCATTAGTCAAGGCACTTGAGAAGATGCACGGCTATGCAAAATTCATAAAGGATCTTGTCACTAGAAAGAGGCCTATGAGCTTCGAACCTGCAGATAATTTACACTACTGTAGTGCAATAGCATCCCGTTCTCTTTTTAAGAAAAAGGAAGACCCTAGAGCTTTCACCATACCGTGCACTTTTGGAGCCTTTAATTTTTCTAAGGCACTATGTGATCTTAGAGATAGTATTAATTTGATGCCGCTAGCAATATTCAGACAGTTGGGCTTGGGAGCCCCCAAACCGACTACAATACGACTCTTGATGGCATATCGTACAGTGAAGAAACCAGTGGGAATTATATATGATGTCCTAGTGAAGGTGGATTCCTTTATATTTCTAGTTGATTTTGTCATCCTGGATTGTGAAGTTGATTTTGAGGTCCCCATTATCTTGAGGAAACCATCCCTAGCCACTGGACGTTCTTTTGTTGATATGGAAACGGGACAGCTGAAATTACGGTTGAACAATGAAGAGGTGACATTCAATGTATGTTGGTCCATAAAATAGCCAAATGACATGAGAGTGGTTTCAATAATTAATGTTGTGGAACCTGAGTTTTCAATTATGTCTATTGAGAAGTTAATGACTATTGAGGATTTGGCAGCAGTATTGATGAATGTTAGTGCTGAGGAGATTCATGGGAGTGAGGAGATAATTAATCCACTTGTTGGTATGGGATCACATACCTATGCTCCAAAGAAGATTTATCTTGATCTGAAGAATTGGGTGACCCCACCAGCTAAGCCTTCTATTAAGGAGCCTCCAGTATTAGAGCTCAAAGCACTCCCATCTCACTTGAGGTATGTATTTCTGGGGACTAGAAACACTTTACCGGTCATTGTTGCAGCTGATTTGGAAGAATGGAAAGTGGAGGCTTTGGTCTCCACTTTGAAGAGATATAAAAAAGCCATTGGGTGGACCATTGCAGATATTATTGGAATTCCATCCGATATTTGTACTCATAAAATCCAGCTAGAGCCCGATTATTTTTTAAGCATTGAGCATAAATATAGGTTGAACCCACCTATGCAAGAGGTGGTCAAGAAGGAAATCATAAAGTGGTTGGATGCGGGTGTGGTTTACCCTATTACTGATAGCTAGTGGATGAGCCCAGTGCAGTGCGTGCCAAAGAAGGGAGGTATCACGGTGGTCCCTAATTCTAACAATAAGCTAATTCCACTCAGACAAGTCACCGGTTGGAAAAAATGCATAGACTATAGGAAGCTGAATCATTGGAGTCAGAAAGATCACTTTCCTATGCCATTCATTGATTAGATACTAGACCGACTTGCAGGCAGAGATTGGTACTATTTTCTTGATGGTTATCGGGGTACAATTAGATATCTATAGTCCCCTTATACTAAGAGAAAATTACTTTCACCTGCCCATATGGTACATTTTCTTTTAAGAGGATCCTATTCAGGTTATGCAATGCACCCACCACTTTTCAGTGATGCATGATGTCCATATTTTTCAACATGGTGGAAGACACCATTGAGGTCTTTATGAATGATTTTTCGGTGGTGGAAGATTCTTTTGATGATTGTTTGGATCATTTGAGCAAAATGTTGCAACAATGTGAATAGATAAATTTGGTGCTTAATTGGGAAAAGTGTCATTTCATGGTCAAGCAATGTATAGTGCTCGGGCACAGGATTTCTGGTAAGGGTATTGAGGTGGATAGAGATAAGATTGATGTTATTGCTAGTTTACCACCCCTAATTTCAGTAAAACGTGTTCAAAGGTTTTTAGGTCATGCATGGTTTTATAGAAGATTCATCAAGGACTTCTCGAAGATTGCACATCCTTTCTTTAAACTGCTCGAGAATGAGGTGAAGTTTGTTTTTGGTGAAGCACGTCTAAAGGCTTTTGAATGCCTAAAAGAGAGATTGATGACTACCCCGATTATAGTAGCACCTAACTGCTCTTTGCCTTTTGAGGTCATGTGTGATGCTAGAGATGTGGCCCTAGGAGTTGTGTTGGGTCAGAGGAATGAAAAGACTTTCCATTCTATTTATTATGCTAGCAAAGCCCTTAATGCAGCTCAGAAATATTATACCGTGACAAAACAAGAGTTGTTGGCTATAGTATTTGCATTTGAAAAGTTTCAGGCATATTTTATTGGAACTAAGGTGATAGTCCATTCAAACCATGCAGCCTTGAGATATATGATAGCAATGAAGGATGCCAAGCCACGATTGATTGGATGGGTTCTGCTGCTACAAGAGTTTGAGTTCAAGGTAAAATACCAAAAAGGGACTGAAAACTAGGTTGCTGACCATTTATCAAGGTTGGAAACTGATGTAGCACTTCGTGATGAGCTTGACATAGATGATGCATTCCCCGATGAGCAGGTTTTGACTGCTTCACAGGATCTCATTTCATGGTATGTAGACTTCGCAAAATATATGGTGAGTAATGTTGTACCTGAGAATCTATCTTTTCACCAATGGAAGAAATTCATGTCTGATGTGCAGAAGTTTTCTTGGGATGAGCCTTACCTATTCCACATTTGAACTGATGGGGTGTTTCAGAGATGTGTAGATGATGCTGAAATGTTGAGTATATTGGAGGCTTGTCACTCGTCCCCTGTTGGGGGTCACACAGTGAGATTCGCACAGCCCACGAAATTCTGCAATGTGGGTACTATTGGCCAACCATTCACCAGGATGCACATGACTTTGCAAAGGCATGTGATGCATGCCAAAGGTAAGGAGGCATGAGCTCCCCTCTTACTCTCAACCCTGTAATTGAGTTGTTTGATGTTTGGGGCATTGATTTCATGGGCCCATTTGTGAGGTCAAATGGGATGAAACACGTGATGGTTTCTGTGGATAATGTTTCAAAGTGGGTAGAGGCAATTGCGCTTCCAAACATTGAAGGGAAGAGAGTCACAGCATTTTTCAAGCGGAATATTTTTTCTAGATTTGGGGCTCCTAGAACTATTATTAGTGATGGTAGTTTGTCATTTTGCAATCGGTTGTTTCGGACTTTACTAGATAAATATGGGGTGAAACACAGGTTGGAAACACCTTATCATCCCCAATCTAGTGGCAAGTTCAAGTCTCCAACTGGGAGATGAAGACCATCTTAGCTAAAACTGTAAATGATAACCGGACAGATTGGTCTAGGAAGCTAGATGATGCTTTATGGGCTTATCGGAGCGCAATCAAGACCCCTATAGGTTTGTCTCTATATCAGCTTGTATATGCGAAAGCATGTCATCTTCTGGTCGAGCTTGAGCATAAAGCAATATGGGCGCTCAAGAAGCTGAATTTGAACTGGAACGAAGCTACGAATTTGAGGCTTGATCAGTTAAATGAGCTTGATAAAATTCGGTTGAAAGCCTATGAGAGTTCTACAATTTACAAACTAAGGATGAAAATTCAGCATAATCGGAAGATTGAAAAGAGAGAATTTAGTCTGGGTGATATGGTGCTACTATTCAATTCTAGACTTCGGTTGTTTCCTGGAAACTTGAAGTCTAAATGGTTGGGAACTTTTCGAGTGATCCAACTATTCTCCCATGGGGAAATGGAACTGGAAAACCATGAAGGAAAGCGATTTAAAGTGAATGGTCAACGGGTAAAAGTTTATTTGGGGAAAAGTGAAGAAATCAAACTGGTAGATCTTTGGACCCTGAGTGAAGTCTGTGTAACTTAGGGAATTGCATCGTGTCGCGACGTTAAACTAGGTTCTGCAAAAGAGGCAACCCATGGAGGAATTTTGGTGAAGTCTGAGTAATCAAAATACCTGCGTTGTGCCACAGCGTTAAATCAAGTGCTTCTTGGGAGGCAACCGAAGTTGTAGTTGTAAGAAATATGTAGTGTTTACGTTTGTTTATGTGTGTAGGTGATTAAGATGGAAAATTTGAAGAAGGAACATAAATCCTGAGCTTTAGTTCTAGTGCAAATTATCATAGAACGAGTCATCATTTGACCTGACAACTCGTTCAGTCCAATCGTGAAGACTGATGAGGAAAACCGGGTAACAACAGTCAACCAAACGACTTGTCTCCACTGAAAATGAGTCGTGGGGTCTTCCGTCAAGTACACTATCTCGATGTGTAGAAAAGATATAACCAGTACCAACGAGGAACCTAACGAATCGTTGGGTGACCTAACAATTTTTTAGCTGACTCGTCAAGACCATACTGAAGGGCCAATAAAGTCAAGGCCTAGGACTCATGTCACGACTCGTTGGGTTTTACCACTAGTCTTTCATTGAGTCATTAGGTCCCGGGTAAGATTCAACTCAAACCAATGCACAAAGAGTCAAAATGAATTATTTTACCAATTAATGATTCATTCTATAGGTCGTGGAGATTTAATGATAAATAACCCCCAACCCGACCCACGTTCACATAGGGAACATATTTAATTTCAAACGGACAAAAAACTGGCTTTTCACTTAAACCCATCTCCATTTAAACCTAACACTACTCGAACTTAGAAATTTCTCTCTTCCTTTTCTCCCAAAACATTAACCCACTGGAACAAATAAAAATGGTACGTAAGGCAATCACAGCACTCACGACACTTACGGCAATCACTGCTCACTCTGCTCATCAACCCATGCTTAATTCTAAGAAATAAATTGTGAGTTTTTCTATGCTTAGAATAGATTATTGCTTGACCCCTGTTTTTTTGAACTTCAAATGCCTGATTGATGCTTTACATTGATTGATTTTTGCTTAATTTTGATAGGAAAACCTAGGTTGCATTCAACATCGAAATCATGATTTAACTTAAATGTAGTGATATGAGAACTGTGTTGTTTTGTGTTTGTGGGATTGAAAAATAGCAAGTATCATGCAAGATGAGGGTGGGTTACCCTAAACTCTTGAGCACAAGACATATAACGAGTTGTGGTATCATCTCACGACTCGTTGTGTAGCTCGTCCTCAGTGGAAAAAGTAGATTTACACAGTGTACTTCATGACTGGTCTAACGAGTTGTTGCTACAAGTAACGACTCATTATGACCAATCGTTAGGTTCACTGGTTCAGTACAGGAAATTAAGACTTGCAGACAATGAGCAACATCACAAGTCGTGCCTAGTGGCAATGACTTGTTAAGTTACTCGTCTAGTCTTCAGGAACACAGTTAAAGCTGCTTTTTTTTCATCCGATCTTGTATACTAACGGTTATTCCACATGTACCATGGCACCCAAGGGAACTCAAAAAAAGGGTCCAGCTAAGAAACAAGTGCCAGAGAGAAATCAACCCTTATTTTGCAAACTCAGGGACGAGCCCTCATCTTCCAAAGAGTCCAGTGGCTCGATGGAATACTATGAAATTTTCGAGGAGCAACTCCAGAGGTGATCGACCATGACTAGGACACAACACTTGTCATGACCCGAACGTACACCTGGATCATAGACACGGGACAAGGAGCCCCGAGAGACCCCAAGTCAACTCATGACATGATCATACATCTAATTCAATCACATAAGAGGAATACTTAATATAAGAAAACGTAAACATGTCATAAATACGGAGAAAGGACAATACATAATCCATACATGACGGTTGAATATAACTAATAGTTTGAAAAACCTCTAACATGAAAGACGGGTTGATGGGACGACTCCCCAACTAACCCTACGATACTGAAACTGAAAGAGAGACAATAGAGTCTGAACATATGGCACTAGAAACATGAGGACTCATAAAATAAGTTGATAGCGAACTCTGAGGAGCTATTGAGGAGGGTGAGCCTGGGAGCCGAATCCTGTCTCATGAAATAATACAGCATAGAAAGTATGCAGTCAGTACGTGGAATGCACTAAGTATGCAAGGTAAGTAAAACGGACATTTAAAATATATAAAACTCATAAATGATCATAAGAGTAGGACATCATGCTTATATCATAAACATCAGAATATAACATAAGGCTCAAGGTTTTCAAATCAAAACATTCGAAATGCAATCGTACTCATAATAATAAGAGAAAAGCTTTATTGAAAATGACTTGAGCCAATATAAAAAATCATAAACATGCATAAATCATGAGGAACAGTGGGAGATTCTCTTAACCGACATACCCTACATGAGCAGACATGAAGCCCGACTTGTGACCCTAGTTGGGAGGGTGTTCATACCTTGCCAAGGGTAGAACCACGAAAGTGTGATATAACTATGAAGAGGGCCATTTTGGCCGGGGATAGTAGGAGGTCCCAACATACCTACGGTGGCATATAGCTTATGAGGTCTGGGGCAGAACCTAGGCTCCGAACCCACTTGATGTTTGATACTACTCCAAAAACATATATACTGCTCATAGTATAACGTGCATGAATTCATGGACTAGTTAAATCATGATAATCATAAACATACTCGTACGTAAATGAGGCCCGTGAGTCAGCCAAAGCATAATTCATAAGTCATAAGGTTTGTACATATATGTAGATCATGCATATAACTTGAAAATAATTAAATCATTATGGGTATTTAAATAAATTCATATTTCGAATCATAAATCATATTGGGCTCATAAATATCCACAATTAAAGTGAAGATCGTACATCGATTCATCATAGTTCATACATAATTAGGTCTAATTTCATAGAAATTGAAATCGATAAATTTATAAATGATTTATATAATAAAAACATATCAAATCACATATATTATGATGAGAATCTAAAATCATAAAACCCATTATCTAATCGTTAGACTTTTATATAAATCTACTTCAAAACCCCATAAGCTTTTGATAAAATTTTCATAAAATCATATAGAATTGACATGGGTGAGGAAGGAAACACCCATTGATAGCCTTACATACCGGGAACAACTGATTCTTAACTTCCCTTGAAAGCCCAAGAAGGAAATTGAAGGAATTGAAGAAAAGATCCTTGAATCACCTTTAATTACCTCTCAATATTCTTGCATGCATGAATGGGGACTTAGAATAAATTATCCCCTTATAAACCCACCTTTCATAAACTAAAATGAAGTAGTTTAGGGTCTCATAGTGTGGAAAAGTCGAAAATGCCCTTAATGAATTTACCCTGAAAACTGGCTGGATTGAACTAACGGACAACAATGACCGGTTGTTAGAAATAACGACGACCTGTTCTATCTTTCGTGGTTTGCACTGCTGTAGCTTGCTTCTGTATCTGACCAACGGATGGACCAGACAACTCGTCCTCTGAAACAACAATCCATTACATCATCCGTTGCTTGCTCACCACAAAATCTGAACTTGCTTACCACGGGCCTCACCACAACTCGTGGTTACATCTAATGAATCGTGGTCTCGATCCGTCATCTACACTAGAAATTCTTTAAAACAACGATGACCAAAATCCCTCTCCATCTCCTCTCTTTATATTATGTTGATTATAAGGATAGAAATTATTTTCCAAGGTGATTTTTGATGTCGGGAAGTCAGGGGATGCATGTAACTTGTGTTTTTGCATTGTTTCCGCACGTCTTTGTGGATGTTTCTTCGGTAACTAAATGGTAAGCTTTTCTCTTCATAAATTCTTAGTTGTTTAGGGTGATTATGAGTATATGAGTGTTGGTAGGTTGCTACCTTGGATAATCTACCATCGAATTCGTAGAAAACTAGTCGAATAAGCTTTGTTTTGTATCATTTTCATGTTGTATTCTTGTAGCAGCATTTTGGTGATTGAGGGATCTGTTTTGGGGAAGTATCTCATATTGTTGTTGTTTTAGGTTATAGCTAACCTCGATTCGGAATCAAGAGGTATGTTAAGGCTTCTATTTCTTCTGTTTTGGCATGATTTCTATGAAGTATCACTACTCATAAACTCGTGCTTATTGGTTATTTTTGGAGCCTTAAAAATTTTTTGGTTTTAATCTTGTTGAGGTGATGGTTATACGATATTATGTGCGTATATGTGTTGGGTTGATTGCTAGCTTCGAATTTAGCCGTTGAAGGTGTGGTTGCGATTAGTCGATAGATTTGTGATAACAATCTAGTGGTTAAGTTGTTGCAGTAGTTATTTTTGTTTTTAAACCTCTATCATGGGTTGGTTAAGTGGTTAAGGTGGTATGGTGGGTTGATTGATGGCTTAGTGGTGGCTAGTACCGATGGTGGCGTTGTCCTTTGTTATAATTTGAGTCGGTTTCCGTGTTGGCCTTGTTGATAGAACTTTGGGGAACCTAGTAAGAGTTGGAATGTTGTACGTTTCTCAAATGTTTTTTTTGTGTATGAACATTGGTTTTGTATGTATTAACTGTCATTGTATGCTTTGATTGTTAACTTGTGGTTTATGGATATCTGATGCATGAGAGTTGTTCCTGCAAAGGGTTGAGCCTGAGGTGTCTTGTAGCTTGTGCATAACCAACGCACAAGAGTTATTATTGCTCGGGGTTGAGCCCAAGGGTTGATATGGTCTGTGGAGTTGATAGTTCCTCACTAATACCGAGGCAAGACGTGATTTGAGAGTTGGTCTGACATGTTTGAGCATCCCTGGGATCAGGATAGTTCTCCCAGTTGGATTGAGTTCCTCCAACTACTCATAGCTGAGAATTGTTCTGGCAGTGCTTTATTGATATTGTTGTTGATGTGTATGCTTATGTTTGGTGAACGCCTGTAAGGCCGTGAGAGTTTTCGACAAGGCTGTGATTGTTATTTGATTTATATTTTGTATTGTTGTGTTTGATTATCTTTGTCTTATAAGACGTGAATGCTACTTGTGGCTTGATGATAGCTAAGGTTGTTGAGGGACCTAGAGTTGACCCAGGTAAGACGTTTGGAGGGATCCTGCCTGGTACAGGAGGCCGCAGGTGAGTTATGTTGGCCAGGTGTCATTTACTAGTTCATTTATTTTGTTGCGTTGGACTTGTAAAGCTTATGTGGGCCAAGTAGGTTCTATTTGCTTACTTGACTTGTGATTTCCTTCCTGTTGTTGTCCAATATGTCTATTGATCTGTACTTTGAATCTTGTTATCATTTCTGCCTTACATACTAGGTACATTTCCGTGCTGATGTCCTAGTCGAGACACTACATTCATGAATGTAGGTGTTGATTGGCAGGTAGATCAAGTTCTTAGTTGATTAGTGGAATTCCAATTGAGTTTGTAAATCTCCAAGTCTTTTGGAGTTGCCGGATGTTCTTTTATGGATAGTTCAGGGAAATGTCCCAAACAGTTGAGTATTGTTATATTCATAAAGGCTCATGGACGTCTTTATAGGTTTAGCGATTTTTTTGTAGGCCAGGAGGTCTAGGTTGTATAGATTTTTTCTTTCTTATTGCCTTGACGGCCTATTGTATATCTATTGGTTGTTCTATTAGATAGCTTCTTTTTCTATTACTTTACTCTGATCTTATAGGCATTGTAATGCCGAACCTCATCGATTCTAGCTTGTGTAGTTAGATTTGTGCCTGGGTGTGCTCAATCAGGTGTGGCACAGGGTGCTAGTTATGCTCCTCCGGGTTTGGGGTATGACAACTTACATGTCCTTTGTGATAATGGGGTAATCATTAACCTGATGCCTCTGGCCATTTACTAGAAGTCTGGGTTGTCAATGTTGAAGTCCACTTCCATTCGACTCATGATGGCTAGCAAATCCATTAAGATTCTGGTGGGGATTATGGAAGATGTACTTGTCAAAATTGGCAAATTTATGTTATCACCAGACTTTGTAATTCTTGACAGCGATGTTTATAGAGACATACCCATCATCCTTGGGAGACCATTCTCTTCTACTAGGGAGCATTTATGGATTCTAAAAAGCATGAGATTATGTTTCATATCAACAATGAGAGTATCACCTTCAAAGCCGGAAGAAGCCACTTGTTGCCCATAAGAGTTGGGGACATTTATGTGGTCAAGGTTGAGCATGAAGTTGAAAGGGTAGCTGAGCATACTATGGTTGAATCACCCAAAAGAAAGAAGGCTAAATCAGGATGGGTGAAGCAATTCTTTGGTGGAACCAAAGGAAGAACATGGATGAAGAAGTGCATCCCAAGGACGGCTCACCAAAACCATGATCAAGTATCCTGCATCATGCCGCGATGTTAAATCGGGCGCTTATTGGGTGGCAACCAAGCGATGCTACACCTTGTGTAGTATCCACTTTATGTCATGACATTAAATCAAGTGATATTTGGGAAGCAACACAAGCAATTTTTGGACTAAGGGGTGTTAGTGGATGAAGGTACACTTAGAAATTCTTAGCGAAGTGGACTAAAATAAAAAAGAAGACTTCTAGTGTGCAAATGACTGTTGAATAGACGGACTGTCCTTTCAAAGGACTGACCCACATGTAACACCCCAAAACATTCCTAGACCATACTTAGACCTTGCAAGAAAAATGACGGGAAAGCCAGGAAATTTTATTGTAGAACGACCTAGACAACGGATCGTGGTGAGCTCCAACGAGCCGTTGTCTGAGTCATTGTCAGCTCAGCAATTTTTGTTCGAGGGGAAACAATGAGAAATAGGAAGACCCATTGGTTCTAACAACTTGCCATCTTGTCATCCATTGGATCCCAAGTTCAGATGATTACCGGGTCCTTCCCTAAGACGACGAGAGGAATCAACGGCTCGTGGTTCCTAAAAATGAGTCGTTGTGTTGACTTGTTGCCTCAAGGCCTAGTTTTCCTACCTATTCAAACAGAAGGTATCAACAACCCATCCTTCCTTCCAACGGATCATTGCACACTACCGTGGGTCATTTACAGTGAGCTCAGTTTCTAAATCCAGGACCAACGGTTGGTTCCAACGGGCCGTTGTTTCAACCAACGACCCGTTCTGAGACTCATTGGTCCCTGTCGACCAGATTTTAATTTTTAAATCCCAGGGTTACTTTTTAAATTTCTCACCTACCTAGTCCCTAAACCATGTCATTTTGGGTTAAGTTAGGGGTTTAGAGGGGGAAAACCGATGGTTTCTCTCATTTTTCTTCCCTAATCTCTCAATAGTTAAGCGTAGAGTTCTCTCAGGCAGGTTCAGAGCAGAAGTTATGGTGTTGATTCTTCTCAGAATGCTCAAGGAATTTTCTTGGGTGTTCCCATCTCCTAGTATGTGTGAATTCAACAAGGGAATAGTTCTTCCCTTGTGTCCCCAAGTTTTTCTCCTTTTTCTCTCAATTAGTTGTGGCCGTAAAAATTCTGAATGTCAAGAAACTACTAGTCATTCCTTGTCTAAATTACGTGGTTCATTATACTATGTTAATTATAGTTATTTCCCTAGTTTCTGATTACAATAATGTTAAATCTTGTGGAGTGAAATCTTAGCCCTAATCATGGAAATAGACAAATCTTGAAATCTTCATTAGAGTTTGAATATCGATTTTTTAGCATACTTTTGTTGGGAACTCCCATGTTTCTAGTAGCATTTAATTTTGATTAGATTATAGTCAGTTCAGTTATAGCAAGAATGTTAGAGTTCACAGTTTCAGTCAAAAATGTCAGCTGATTAGTTTGACTTCAGAAACTCCTGAGGTGTCAGTATCACCTCCCAGTTATCAAAATTAGATTCAAAATCCAGTTTAGTGGTCCACTAGGCAGTCATGACACTTTAGTCATATGGCTCTGACCAGCCTCAGGACCCCAGTTCAGATTTTAGTGTGTTCTTAGATGGTCTAGAACCCAGTTTCAAAATATGGTCCGATAAGACTCTTAGGGTACTTTCAGTTGTATATCCCTGACTAGTATTGGACCCTACTTTCGAGCTATCACCTTAGTAATCAGTTTATGTTTTCCAGTGGGAGTAGGACGTAGCACCGAGCGGACCGGGGTTCCAGCCCACCCAGGTTCCCAGAACTACGTTGCCATCGTAGGTTTTAGTGTTTATTTTCATGATTGGCCCCAGACTTTTTTGATCACCCAGTTCATACCTTTATACCCTGACAAGATATACTGGGTCCTGCTGGTGGGGTGTATACATCGGACTCCACGTCTAGCTCACGTGGTTATATGTCGGTTGGAGACTCTCCCACTAGTCAGTTTAGTTCGGTCTTAGTCCAATTCATGTCAGATCAACATTTCAAACTTAGAAAATGTTTGATCATCAGACAAGGTCTTTCAGACCACCTCAGTATTTCAGTTAATTCAGTTCAGTAGATTCTGTTTGTTCTTACATGTCTTCCAGTTCAGCATTTCTTTATTGTTTATTTCATTGTGTTATATTACTCTCACTTACTTAGTAGATTTAACGTACCGTCGCATACCTTCTATGTTGTATCGTGTTATAATACAGGCATATATTCTCAGATGCAGCACAACTAGTAGGTTTTCTACAGGCAATATCAGTTGTACCAGTGTGAGTCCTCATCTTTTGAGGGACGATGTTTACTTTCCTTCAGTTATTTTTTTGTCATTTAGATATACTTAGAGTTAGCTAGGGGCCTGTCCCAGCAACTGATCAGACATAGAGGCTTTCAAACTCAATTTAGCATTTCAGACTTGTTGAGTTGTTTCCTAAAAATGTTCTAACATTATATGTCAACTTTATTTTCTTTAAATACTTATATTTCTCATTTAAATCTTATGTTGTATTTATTTATATTACTCATAATGCTAGTGTATTGTAGACCAGGGGTACTGTGACTTCAAGTACCGTGTTTCGTCCATGGTGTAAACTCGGGGCATGGCAAACTGGGTATAAGAGCCCTAGGTTTAGAGTATCCTCAGTTTTATGGAAGTCGCATCGAGTAGAGTTTTCTTCATGGGTGTGAAGCACGCCACACTTATGATGGGGAGGCTATGAGATTTCATTAGAAAACTTCCCTTTTTTCATACTCTTTTTCGTGCGTTGAAATTCAGTTCCAAAAATAATTCTCCTAACTCGTGCTCTGCTTCATTTCAGTAAACTATGCCTCCACGAAGCGTAAATGGAAGGAGAGCCGTAAATGCTCAGCAAAGTGTTTCACCGCCCGGCAACCCCTCAAGATAACTCGGTATCTACCACATAATTCAGGGCGGCCATTCAACTGCTTGCTCAGACGGTAACCAACCAGGTGAACCAGCAGGTGGTACCGGTGAACACAAACGGGTTCATGGAAGCTTCTAGGGTGCAGGACTTCACCCAAATGAACCCTCCATCATTTAAGGGATCCAAGTTAGGGGAGGACCCCCAAGAGTTTATAGATGAGGTCAAAAAGATTACCCGCATAATGGGTGTCCGCTCCTCTGAGAGTGGTGACCTAGCTGTCTATCAGCTAAAAGGGGTAGCTCAGGTTTTGTATGAATAGTATATGGAGGGGAAACCAGTGGGAGAAGGACCGATGGAGTCGGAGGAGTTCAATACCACCTTTCCGGATAGATTTTTCCCTAGAGAGCTTAGGGAGGCCAAGGTGGCGAAATTCATGAACCTGAGACAGCAAAATAGAACCGTGGAAGAGTATGCTTTGGAGTTTAGCAGGTTATGCAAATACGATCTAGAGATGTTGGCCAAGCCAAGGGCTCACTTGTTGAAATTCGTGAACGGGTTGTCAAACCTGGTCCTCAAAGAATGTAGGACTGCGATGCTAATCAAGGATATCGACCACACCAGTTTGATTGTTTATGCCCAATAGATTGAGACTGAAAATCATGGGGACATGGAAAGAAAAAATAAGCGGGCAAGGACTGGCCAGTCAAATCATGGTCATCAGAGGTCAGGTGGCAGCAACCGCCCACAGCAGCAGCAGCAGCAACAGTAACAACAGCAGTAGCAGCAGCAACAATAGTAATAACAATAGCAGCAGAGGGCTCCAACGCCCAGCTCAACCAGCGCCCCTACCTTTCGATCCCTCTAGGATCGGAGGGCTAGAGTATCTGGCTCTCAGTCTTAGAACTACAGTGCCGGGAACAGATATCCAGCTTGCATAAAGTGCAGGAAGTACAACCTGGAAGAGTGTCTTCATGGTCGAGGGAGCTATTTTGATTGTGGACAGCTCGAGCATCGGCTTAAGGAGTGCCCATCAGTAGGGCGAGGGAGATCATAATCCACAGCCTCAGCAGCTACAACAGGCTGACCAGCTCAACAGGCTAGCACATTAAGTCGAAGGGTGATGAACGCCAAAATCATCTTTATGCATTATCATCTCGTCAGGACCAGGAGAACTCACCAAATGTGGTCATAGGTATCTTACGTCTTTTCCACCTAGATGTATATGCCCTACTTGATCCATGGGCCACACTATCATTCATGACTCCCTACATAGCAGTCTAGTTTGATATCTCTCTGGAAGTATTATCAGAACCCTTTTCAGTCTTCACACTAGTTGGTGAGTCAGTTAGAGCCAGCCGGGTGTATAAAAACTGTCCAATCTCAGTTTGCAATAAAGTCATTCTAGCTGTCCTTGTAGAGTTAGACAAGGTCGACTTTGACCTCATTCTTGGCATGGATTGGTTACACTCCGGTTATGACTCAGTTGACTGTAGAACTAGGGTTGTCAAGTTTTAGTTCCCTAATGAGCCGGCTCTAGAATGGTCGAGCAGTAGTTCAGCGCCTAAGAGTAGGTTTATTTCCTACCTTAAGGCCGAGTAGCTTATATCCAAGGGATGTATTTATCATCTAGTTTAGGTCAGGGATTTCGATTCTGATACCCCAACTATCCAGTCAGTCTTTGTTGTAAGAGAGTTTCCAGATGTGTTCCCCAAAGATGTTCCCTAAGTTTCCCCTAAGCGGGAGATTGACTTCGACATAGACCTTATTCCAGATACTTAGCCCATCTCCATCACTCCTTATAGAATGGCTCTGGATTAACTCAAGGAGTTGAAGGAGCAGTTAAGAGATCTTCTAGATAAGGGTCTTATCAAATCCATCATATCTCCCTTGGATTCTCTAGTGCTATTCATGAGAAAGAAAGATGGTTCCCTCAGAATGTTCATCAATTACCGTCAGTTGAACAAGATCACAATCAAGAATAGATATCCCCTACCCAGTATTGATGACCTGTTCGACCAACTTTAGGGAGCCAGCCGTTTCTCCAAAATATATCTTAGTTCGAGGTATCATCAACTAAGAGTTAGAGAGTGTGACATATCGAAAATAGCTTTCAGAACTCAGTATGGTCACTATGAGTTTGTAGTGATGTCCTTTGGAATAACAAATGCCCCTACAACCTTTATGGACCTGATGAACAAATTCTTCAAGTAGTATCTAGATATGTTCATCATTGTGTTTATCGACAACATTCTAGCATACTCCAGTGACAAGGAAGAGCATGCTAATCCCCTGAGAATAGTGCTTTAGACACTCTGAGACTGTCAGTTGTTCGCCAAGTTCAGCAAGTTTGACTTATGGTTGAAGTATGTGACTTTCCTGGGTGATGTGGTCTTGGGTGAGGGTATTCTAGTTGATCCTCAAAAGATAGCAGCAATGAAAGACTGGCCCAGACCCACCTCTCCAACGGAAATCAGAAGTTTCTTGAGTTTAGCTAGTTACTACTGGCACTTTGTAGAAGGCTTTTCTTTTATAGCATCTCCTCTGACCATACTAACTCAGAAGAAGGTGAAATTCCAGTCGTCAGATGTGTGTGAGAAGATTTTTTACGAATTAAAAACTCGACTCACTACCGCTCCAGTATTGACCCTACCAGAAGGATCAGAAGGATTTATTGTATATTGTGATGCTTCTAGAGTTGGACTCAATTGTGTTCTGATGTAGTGGAGCAAGGTAATAGCCTACACCTCCAGACAGCTCAAACTTCATAAGAAGAATTATCCCACTCATGACTTGGAGTTAGCAGCGGTGGTGTTTACGTTAAAAATATGGAGACACTATCTATACAGGGCTCACATTTATGTTTTCACCTATCATAAGAGCCTCCAGTATGTATTTAGTCAGAAGGACCTAAATCTTCGTCAGAGAAGGTGGTTAGAGCTCTTAAAGGACTATTACATGAGCGTGTTGTATCACCTAGGCAAGGCCAATTTGGTGGCTGATTCCCTATGTATAGTGTCTATGGGAAGTGTGGCTCATATTGAGGAAGTCAAAAATAAGTTGGTGAAGGATGTTCAAGACTAGCACCGTTAGGGGTGCAGTTGGTCGACTTAGTTGAGGGTGGAGTGGTGATGCAAAGAAGGTCAGATTCCTCCTTGGTTGTTGAGGTTAAGTCCAAATAGGACGAAGATCCCATTCTACTTAAACTTAAAGAAACGGTTCTAAGGAAGGAGGTTGAGGCTTTCTCCAAAGAGGGAGATGGTGTGCTACGTTACCAAGCGAGATTGTTTGTACTGGATGTTGGTGAGTTGAGACAGCAGATAGGCTAAAGCACACAGCTTAAGGTACTCCATTCATCCTGGTGCTACCAAAATGTACTGTGACTTACGGGATATTTACTAGGGGAACGGCATGAAGAGAGACATTGTTGAATTCGTAGCTAAGTGCCCGAACTGCCAGCAATTAAAGGTAGAGCACCAAAGACCAGGAGGTATGATCCAAGATATTAGCATGCCCACATGGAAGTGGGAAGAAGTGAATTGGAATTTATTATGGGTCTACCTCAAACTCGTCGGCAACAGGATTCTATCTGGGTAATAGTTGATCGGATGACTAAGTCAGCACATTTCCTCCCATTTAAAACTACAGATTTAGCTGAGTATTATATTAAGCTATACATTAGAGAATTAGTCAAACTTCATGGGGGTGCCATTATCCATTATCTCAAACAAAGGTACTCAGTTCACCTCGCATTCCTTTCAGAAGGGACTTGGTACCTAGGTCAAGCTCAGCATCGCTTTTCACCCGCAGAAAGATGGGCAAGATGAGCGGACTATTCAGTCCCTAGAAGATATGTTAAGAGCGTGCGCAATCGATTTCAAGGGAAGTTGGGATGACCATTTGCCTCTTATCAAGTTTGCATACAATAACAGCTGCCACTCCAGTATTCAGAAGGCCCCGCTTGGGGCATTTCATGGTAGGCGATGCAGGTCTCCTATTCGATGTTTTGAGGTTGTTGAAGCTACCATAATTGGGCTAGACTCGGTTCATGAAGCTATGCAGAAAGTAAAGCTCATCAGAGAAAGATTGAAACAACTAAGAGCCACCAGAAATCTTATGCTGATGGGAGGAGAAGAGAATTGGAGTTTGCTGTGGATGACTAGGTCTATATGAAAATTTCACCCATGAAAGCGGTGATAAGATTTAGGAAGAAGGAAAAGCTCAGTACGATATATGTGGGACCCTACAGAATTCTGAGACAAATTGGCAAGGTAGCTTATGAGCTGGAGTTACCTTCAGAGTTAGCATTCGTACACCCTATATTCCATGTGTCACTTTTGAAGAAGTGCATCGGAAATCCAACTTCAGTTGTGCTGTTGGAAAGTGTAGAATTAAAGGATAGTCTCTCATATGAGGAGGTTCTAGTCCAAATCCTTGACCATCAAGTTCGTAAGTTAAGGAACAAGGAGGTAGCTTCAGTCAAGGTCCTATGGAGGAATCAGCAATTAGAAGGAGCTACATGGGAAGCCGAAGCAGATATGATGGCTAGATACCCGTACTTATTCCCTTCCAGTTCAGTTCCAGCATCAAGTATCGAAATCCTCTTCAATTTCTAATCAGTTCCACACTCATCACCGCAATTTAGATTTTCTATGTGCATCCTAGTTGCATCAACACTGTTTGTGCGGTTGAGTCAGTTCAGAGTCAATTACTCCTTTAAAAACCAGCTTATAGTCTCAGTCTAGAAATTTTAGCTCTTTTCCTAGTTTTCTTGCAGTTTATTCTTTATTCGAGGACGAAAGATCCCACAGGGGAGATATTGTAACACCACGAAATTTTCCTAGATCAGACTCAGACCTTGCAAGAAAAATCAAGGGAAAACCAGGAACTTTTACTGCAAAATGACCCAGACAACGGATTGTGGTAAGCTCCAAAGGGCTATTATCTAAGTCATTGTCAGCTATGCAGTTTTCATTCGAGTGGAAACAATGAGACAAAGGACAACCCATTGGTTCTAACAATGAGTCCTCCTGTTGTCCATTGGATCCCAAGTTCTTAGGATTACGGGATCTTTCCCTGAGACTACAAGAGGAACGAATGGCTTGTGGTTCCTACCAGTGAGTCGTTGTGTTGACTCGTTGCCTCAAGGCCCAATTTTCCTACCTGTTGAAACGGAAGGTATCAATGACCCGTCCTTCCTTCCAACAGATCATTGTACACTATTGTGTGTCATTTCCAGTGAGCTCAGTTTCTGAACCCAGGACCAATGGTTGGTTCCAACGGGTCGTTGTTTCGACTAACCACTCGTTCTGAGACTCGTTGGTCCCTGTCGAATAGATTTCAGTTTTTACATCATAGGGTTACTATTGTAATTTCTCACCTACCTAGTCCCTAAACCATGTCATTTTTGGTTAAGTCCGGGGTTTATAGGGGGGAAACCGATGGTTTCTCTCATTGTTCTTCCCTCGTCTGTCAACAGTTAAGCATAGAGTTCTCTCAAGCAGGTTCAGAGCAGGAGTTATGGTGTTGATTTTTCTCAGATTTCTCAAGGAATTTTCTTAGGTGTTCCCATATCCAGGTATGTGGGAATTCAATAAGGGAATAGTTCTTCCCTTGGGTCTCCAAGTTTTTCTCCTTTTTCACCCTATCAGTTATAGCCCTGAAAATTCTAAATGTCAAGAAAGTACTAGTCATTCCTTGTCTAAATTATGTGGGTCATTATACTATGTTAATTATAGTTATTTTCCCCTAGTTTGTGATTACAAAAATGTTAAATCTTGTGGGGTTAAAAATTATCCCTAACCATGGAACTAGACGAATCTTGAAATCTACATTAGAGTTTGGATATACAACTTTTAGTGTCATGCCCCACCTTGGGAGGCATGACTGGCACCTGGTGCCCTACTAGGATCTGGGCTGCTGAACTAACTGAGCCTAAGCACCTCTGGTGCAAGACTAGCTCTAACTCTGGATTCAAGAAAACGACGGGCTATATGGCGGCTGTAAATATAGCCCCCGGCCGACAAGGCCTATAGCCACCTATAAAAGGCAAACAGCTAACCAGAACAACCAACTATAAGGAGTCCTATGCGGGCCGACAAGGCCACTATGATGTCTAGTTATAACTGAAAAAAATTAAATCTGCCGCTAAACTGATTTGTGACCGACAAGGTCACCAACTAACAACTGAACAAGGCCCCACACGGCCATCACATACAAACTTAACACACTTACGGCCCCACACGGCCGATACAACTAAACACAGGGAATATAATACTGTCTGCAAGCCTCTAGAATAATAAGATGGTCGGGACATGGGCCCGGCCTACCCAAACTGTACAATCAAAAGGAAAGTAAACCTCTGTCTTTCAAGCTCCGAATGGAAAGAGTTGAAGGCTCTGTATTGCTGACTGGAACTACGAGGGGTCTGCTCCTCATCTATGTGCACCTGTAGGCAAGTAATGCAGCGCCCCAAAATGGGTGTCAGTACCACTGGTACTGAGTATGCAAATAAATAACTAAACATAAGTAACAAAACTAAAAGTAACTGAAGTAATAGAAGACAAATTGAAACTAACTGAAATAGTGGAATCTGATCTAAATGTAACTTTACAGGGGAGAGTAAGAATCATACCTGATAATATGGCATTCTATTGTCTATCTATCAATAACTAATACAATATGACATGACATAACATAACATAAACCATACCCAGCCCCCACAAGTCGGAAGGTACAATCATCACAATCTATTTACCCCTACCCAGGACATACCACATCTCCTAGTAGCTATAAGCATCCTGTCGGTCCTCTAGGTATGCTGCTTGGGCCCGTTGGCCCTTGACTATAGTTGTACCTGAGTTCGGAGGACTCCTGAAATCAACACCCCAGGCACAAACACTTAACGGGGGTGTATAAAGGCTAACCATTAAAAACTATGGGGAAACTGGCATCCCATCTTCGTCCCTAGCGGACGGCATGCGACTCCATAGAGCGACGTATCCTCGCCCTCTGGTGGATGATTTGATACAGCCATTAACCCTGGGGCGGTCACGGAAGCTATACGAGTAATCCAGCCCCAAACAATACAATCAAGTCTCAACTGATAGCATCAACTACCTATAATACACACTGAATAAGACAATAATATAATCTCTAACATGCTGTACTGAGCCTCATACTGAACATGATATAATATTTCTGACGTGCTTTACTAAATTTCATACTGAGCATGATATATTGTTTTTGAAATATCTTATTGGGACTCATACTGTTTTACTATACTGGAGAAACTAACTTGCCGAAAGAGACTGGCCTTACATACCTCAACTGTTGGTTTACTGATTAACTGGAGAGGTTCAGCTAGTATTCAGCCATTCTCCCCAACTGTAATCATATTCACGAAGGAATAGAATTAACATCATTATTATACTGGAGAAAAATAATACTATATATATAACTTACTGACTATTCTTTGACTTATCGATGAACGGTCAAAAACTCATAATTTCTCGGATGTCTAGAAGAGAGAAATACTCACTTTAAGCCTGGGAGTGTATTAACACTAGTTTGGAGCAATTCCAATCACTTTGACTCAGCGGGACGACAATTCGTCGGGCGATTTTCGCGAAACTAACTTCGAAGAAATGCTCCCTGCAGCTTTATACTTCGGTACCCGAAGTTAACTTAACATTGGACAGCATTTGACGGCGTAATTGGAAGGAAATTTACTCAATCCCTTCCTCCTCCTCTATTTCCTATCGAGACTTATGAGAAAATGACTTGAAAATGAAGTGGGAGGCCTTTATATACTTGGAGCCTGAACCATGGCAATGTGGCACGCTGGCCAATGCGCCAATCCAGCTCCGTGCCCCGTTGGCCATCACGGAGGAGGGGCCTCCGTGCCATGTTGCCCTCTGGGAAGCACGGTTCGGCCTCCTCTTATGAAAATCCGACTTGGCGCTCGTTCAGCCTTTTGTCGGGTCCTTTTCTCGCACGTATTGCATTCTAAAACTCTCAACGAACTATTCATGTGAATAGTTCGACTAAATGCTAGAAACTTACAGGGTGTAACATCCTCCCCCCCTTAAGAACATTCGTACTCGAATGTTAACTTCTACTTGCAAGAATCTTAACTTGCCATTATTTATTCTGAAAAACTTTCGGCAGAGTTTCCCCTGTAATATGGACTATCCCAAAACCAAGAAACACAGAAAAGTCCAATATAGATACTCCATACAATACTATAGCATTCATTTCACAACAAACTGGAGTCAATACATATACATGAATGTAATACAACTCATGAAACATAACAATAACATACCTCTAGCGATATACCTGACTATGTCTGAAATAACTGAGGGTATCTGATTCTCATATCATCTTCTACTTCCCAAGTCATCTCCTCTCGGTTCTTATTACGCCATAATACTTTGACATAAGCAACATCTTTAGTTCTTAATCTACGGATCTGCCGGTCTAGTATGGCTACGGGAACTTCTTCATTAGCTAACTTTTTTGTGACCTGAATATCTTGGATTGGGACAATCTGGGGGGGAACTCCTATGTACTTCCTAAGCATTGACACGTGGAAAACTGGGTGAACAGATTCTAATTCTAGGTGTAAATCCAAATCATATGCCACCTGGCCTATTCTTCGGCAAATCTGATAAGGCCCAACAAACCTCGGGCTAAGTTTGCCTTTCTTACCAAACCTCATTACACCCTTCATCGGTGAAACTTTCAGGAATACCCAGTCATTCACATTAAATTCCAAGTTTCTGAGCCGCATGTCAGCATAAGATTTCTGGCGGCTCTGAGCAGTCAACAGATGTTCCCTGATAAGCTTTACTTTCTCCTCTGACTGATTAATAATATTTGGCCCGAATAATGCTGATTCTCCTACTTCAAACCAACCAGCTGGGGATCTGCACTTCCTCCCATACAACGCTTCATTAGGTGCCATCCGAATGGCTAAATGATAACTGTTATTATAGGCGAATTCAATAAGCGGTAGATGTTTATCCCAGTTACCTCCAAAGTCTAACACACACGCTCGTAACATATCCTCGAGCATCTGGATGGTACGTTCTGTCTGCCCGTCTGTGTGAGGATGGAAGGCTGTACTCAGGTTAACCTGCGTCCCTAAGCCTCTCTGAAATGATCGCGAGAACTTAGCTGCAAACTGCGCCCCTCTGTTGAAAATAATTGATAATGGAACACCATGCAACCTGACTATTTCTTTAATATACAGCTCAGCATAATCTTCGGCTGAAAAGGTAGCCCTTACTGGCAGAAAGTAAGCTGATTTAGTCAACCCGTCAACAATTACCCAAATCGAATCATACTAATGCCTGGTGCGAGGTAATCCTTCTACGAAATCCATATTAACTACTTCCCATTTCCATAGAGGCATGGCTATATCCTGAGTCAGTCCGCCTGGTTTCTGATGTTCAGCTTTTACCTGCTGGCAATTGGGACATTAAGCTACAAATTCTGCTACCCCCTTTTTCATCCCTGGCCACTAATAGATCTTTTTCACATCATGGTACATATTTGTCAAACCTGGATGGAGAGAATATTGGGCATAGTGTACCTCGCCCATAATTTGCTGGCGAATCCCTGCAACGTCTGGAACATAGAGACCATCCCTATATCTCAACACCTCATCCTCGGTTACCTAAAAATCAGTCATTTATCCTTGCTGAACCCTGTCTCTGAGCTAAACCAGGCTAGGATCTTCGTATTGCCATTCCTTAACTTCCACAACCAAAGATGACACTACGGTGTTTTGGATTACTGCTCTATTGTCTCCTATTTTTGCTATACGAACGGCTAAACTGGCTAGCTGATGCAATTCTCGGGCCAATTCCCGCTACTCGGGCTGTAAGTATGCCAAACATCCGATGGATTTACGGCTAAGGGCATCTGCTACTACATTGGCCCTTCCTGGGTGATATAGAATATTCACATCATAATCTTTCAACAGCTCTAACCAGTGACTCTGCCGCAAATTCAACTCTTTCTGGGTGAAGATATACTGCAGGCTTTTATGATTGGTGAAAATATCCACGTGGACGCCATACAAGTAATGTCTCCATATCTTCAAGGCATGAATTACCGCAACTAATTCCAGGTCATGGGTAGGATAATTCTTTTCATGCTTCCTCAGTTGTCTGGAGGCATAGGCAATCGCTTTACCATGCTACATCAACACACATCCTAACCCAACACCCGAAGCGTAATAATAAACTGTGTAGCCCTCTGTTCCTTCTGGAAATGCTAACACTGGTGCTGACGTCAATTTGTCTTTCAGTTCCTGGAAGCTCATCTCACATCCCTCAATGCACTGAAATTATTCTGCCTTTTGTTTAGTTTAGTTAGAGGTGCTGCTAAAGTGGAAAATCCTTCCACAAACCTTCTGTAGTACCTGGCTAATCCCAGGAAATTGCATACGTCGGTCGGAGTGGTAGGTCTGGGCCATGTTTTCACTTCCTCTATCTTCTGTGTATCTACCTGTATACCAGCGTCCGACACGATATGACCCAAAAAGGCTACTGAATTCAACCAAAATTCACATTTAGAGAACTTGGCATATAGTTGGCGGTCTCTGAGAGTCTGGAGCGCTGTCCGTAGATAATCCTGGTGGTCTGCCTCTGAGCGAGAATACACCAGAATATCGTCGATAAATACTATCACGAACAAGTCTAGGTATGGTCTGAAGATACTGTTCATCAAGTCCATAAACACTACTGGGGCATTTGTCAGCCCAAAGGACATGACAAAGAATTCAAAGTGACCATATCGGGTCCTGAAGGCAGTCTTTGGAATATCTCTTTCATGAACCCGAACCTGATGATATCCGAACCTTAAATCAATCTTTCAGAAATACCTTGCTCCCTGTAGCTGATCAAACAAGTCATCTATTCTAGGGAGTGGGTATTTATTCTTGCCGATAGTCCATACACATACAGAGGGAGCCGTCCTTCTTTCTCACAAACAGAACTAGTGCACCCCATGGTGAGGTACTCGGCCTGATAAAGCCCTTATCTAGAAAATCTTTCAATTGCTCCTTTAGTTCTCTGAGTTTAGCAAGAGCCATCCGATAAGGGGGAATAGATATGGGCTGAGTTCCTGGTAATAGATCAATTGTAAAATCAACTTTCTTTATGGGGGAATACCAGGAAGCTCATCTGGAAATACATCGGGGAACTCATTAACCACTGGAATAGACTGAAGAGTCAGAGGCTCTTCCCGAACATCATGGACCCTGACAATGTGGTAAATCCATCCCTTTGCTATCAACATCCTTGCCCGAAGATAGGAAATAAACCTACCCTTTGGCGTAGCTGTACTACCTTTCCACTCCAGTACTGCCTCCCCTGGAAAGTGGAATCGGACCGTCTTGGTCCAACACTCAACATTGGTATAGCATGGATCTAACCAATCCATACCCATTATGGCATCAAAATCAACCATCTCTAGCTCTACCAAATCTGATGTAGTCTGACGGCTGGCAACCTCTACTATACACCCCCGATAGATCCTTCTACCTATAATGGAGTCACCAACGGGTGTAGATACTGAAAAAGTTCACCGAAGCAATTTCGGCACAATACTAAATTTTCGAGCCACTAATGGTGTAATATAGGACAAGGTGGATATCGGATCTATCAACACATAAGCAAGGTGAGCATAAATAGTCTGCATACCCATCACAACATCTGGTGACGACTCTGAATCCTGTCTCCCCGGTAATGCATAGGTACGGTCTGGGCCCGGACCTGAACTAGAGGCCCCCGATCTGCCTCGGCCTCTACATACTGAAACTGAGGGTCTGCGCCCTGCTGGGGATGCTGGAGCTCGTGACCCTACTGATGACCTATCCTATCGATCCAGGTCACGCTGACCTCTAGCTGGACAATCTCGCATATGATGACCCTCCTGGCCACATATATAACACCTTATGGAGCCATATCTATACGCTCCAGAGTGGCGTCGGCTGCAAATAGGGCAAAGTGGTATTGTATACCTGCTCTGCTCCACCCTCCTGTGCTGTGGCGAATCTACTGCTCGTGAACTACCGCCGGGCTCTGACTGCCCTCGGCGACTGAACCTGCTCCTCTGCTGCTGTGATGGAGGCGGGGGTCTAGGCGGCCTATCTGACAACCATGGAGTGGGTCCTCCCCGCGCCTCCCCCTGTCAATCAACTGCCCTATCCCTGCGGCGTTGTTCCTGACTGGTTCTCCTAATCTCCCGTTGCCTCTATCTGATGCCCTCAATATTCTGAGCAAATGCCTGTACTCGGGCAATATCCATATCCTCTCGCAGAGTAGCCATAATACAAGTCTCAACATATTCTGGATTCAGACCCATAATGAAACGGTGTACTCTAGATGGCATGGTATCCACAAAAGCTGGCGCATATCGGGCCAAAGAATCATACCATAGGGCATATTCTCAAACACTCATCGACCCCTGCTCCAGGTGTAATAACTAATCAACTCGGTCCTATCGAATCTCCTGTGGTAGATAATGATCCAGAAAAGCCTCTAAGAAGCTGGACCAGGTCGGAGGAGAAACATCTCTCCCTTGGGACCTCTCATAACTCTCATACCACAGTACAACAATGTCCCGTAGCCGAAATACCGCCAGTTCAACCGACTATGTGGGTGTGGCATGCATTACCCGAAAGATCCTTTGCATTTGATCCAGAAAGTCCTGGGGGTACTCTGTCCGATCCGTCCCTGTGAACTGCGAGGGAATTAATGCCAGGAATTCTCGGACCCTCGAATTACTAGGCCCGCCTGATGATTCTGCAGTTGTAGGTGGCATTGACTGGAACTGAGCGGCCATCATTTGCGCTAACATAACTACTGCACTCCTGACCTCCTAGTCTGATGGTGTAGGTATAGGAATTGCCGGAGGTGGTGCCATCCCAAGCGGCTCCTGATGTGAAGGAGACTGCGAAGAAGGTCGAGATGATACCTCCGTATCGCCCTCAGATCGGGCTAATTCTAATCGAGGCTGAGGCACCCTGTTGGTGCCCTCTCCTGCTTCTATATCCAATCTCCTGCCTATCGTAGGATGTCGCTGGTCCGACATTTCATCTCTATAAACAAAGAGTATGATAATCTCAAGGACTCAACCCTATATCGTACCGCTCTATAGCACGACTGAATAAGAAGAAAGAGTAACCATCCTATCATGCCTTGCAGTCTCCTGCCTATAGTATGTGGTGCACAATACATCCATAGAAAAGACACTACTTAGAATGGCTTGCAGACTCCCTGGAATATGACCGGCTCTAATACCAAGTTTGTTATGCCCCACCTTGAGAGGCCTGACTGGCACCTAGTGCCCTACTAGGATCTGGGCTACTGAACTAACTGATCCTAAGCACCTATGATGCAAGGCTGGCTCTAACTCTGGATTCAAGAAAACGACGGGCTATATGGCGGCTTCAAATACAGCCCCTGGCCGACAAGGCCTATAACCACCTATAAAAGGTAAACAGCTAACCAGAACAACCAACTATAAGGAGTCTTATGCGGGCCGACAAGGCCACCATGATGTCTAGTTATAACTGAAAGAAATGAAATATGGCGCTAAACTGATTTGTGACCGACAAGGTCACCAACTAAAAACTGAACAAGGCCCCACACGACCATCACATACAAACTGAACACACTTACGGCCCCGTACGGCCGATACAACGAACCACAAAGAATATATTATGGTCTGCAAGCCTCTAAGAAAAATAAGATGGTTGGGATTGGGTCCTGGCCTACCCAAACTGTACAATCAAAGGGAAAGTAAACCTTTGTCTTTCAAGCTCCGAATGAAAGGAGCTGAAGGCTCTGTATCACTGACTGGAACAACGAGGGGTCTGCTCGTCGTCTATGTGCACCTGCAGGCAAGTAATGCAGCACCCCAAAACGGGTGTCAATACCACTGGTACTGAGTATGCAAAGCAATAACTAAATATAAGTAACAAAACTAAAAGTAACTGAAGAAATAGAAGACGAACTAAAACAGACTGAAATAGTGGAAGCTGAACTAAACATAACTTTACTGGGGAGATTAAGAATTATACCTGATAATATGGCATTCTACTGTCTATCTATCAATAACTAAAACAATATGACATAACATAACATAAACCTTACCTGTCCCCCATAAGCCGGAAGGTACAGTCATCACAATCTATTTACCCCTACCCAGGTCATACCACATCACCTAGTTGCAATAAGAATCCTGTCGGTCCCCTGGGTATGCAGCTTGGGCCCGCTGGCCCCTTTCTATAGCTTTACCTGAGTCTGGGGGACTCCTGAAATCAACACCCCGCGCGCAAGCACTCGGCGGGGGTGTATAAAGGCCAACCACGAAAAAATATGGGCAAACTGGCATCCCATCTTCGTCCCTAGCGGATGGCATGCCACTCCGTAGAGCGACGTATCCTCCCCCTCTGGCAAACGAGTCGATACAGCCATTAACCGTGGAGAGGTCACGGAAGCTATACGGGTAATCCAGCCCCAAACAATACAATCAAGTCTCAACTGATAGCATCAACTACCTATAATACACACTAAATAAGACAATAATATAATCTCTAACATGTTGTACTGAGCCTCATACTGAACATGATATAATATTACTGACGTGCTTTACTAAATTTCATACTGAGCATGATATACTGTTTCTAAAATATCTTACTGCGACTCATACTATATTACTATACTGGAGAAACTAACTTGCCGAAAGAGACTGACTTTACATACCTCGTTTGCTAGTTTACTGATTAACTGGCGAGGTTCGGCTAGTATTAAACTATTCTCCCCAATTGTAATGGTATTCACAAAGGAATAGAATTAACTTCATTATTATACTGGAGAAAAACAATACTATATATATAACTAACTGACTATTCTTTGACTTATCGAAGAACGGTCGAAAACTCGTAATTTCTCGAAAGTCTATAAGGGAGAAATACTCACTTTAATCCTGGGAGTGTATTAAAACTAGTTTGGAGCAATTCCAATCACTTTGACTAAGCGGAACGACGATTCGCTGGGCGATTTTCGCGAAACTAACTAGAAATGCTCCCTGCAGCTTTGTACTTTGGTACCCGAAGTTAATTTAACTTTGGGCAGCGTTTGACGGCGTAATCGGAAGGAAATTTACTCAAGCCCTTCGTCCTCCTCTGAATCTGATCGAGACTTATGAGAAAATGACTTGAAAATGAAGTGGGAGGCCTTTATATACTTGGAGCCTGAACCATGGCAACGTGGCATGCTGGCCAAGTGCCAATCCAACTCCGTGCCCCATTGGCCATCGCGGAGGAGGGTCCTCCGTGCCATGGTGCCCCTCTGGGCAGCACGGTTCGGCCTCCTCTTGTGAAAATCCGACTTGGCGCTCGTTCGGCCTTTCCCCGGGCCCTTTTCTCGCACGTATGGCATTCTAAAACTCTCAACCAACATGCAAATAGGTTGACTAAATGCTAGAAACTTATGGGGTGTAACATTTAGCTTGACTTTTAATATTGTTGGGAACTCCCATGTTGCTAGTAGCATTGAATTTCAATTAGATTATAGTCAGTTCAGTTTTAGCAAGAATGTTAGAGTTCTCAATTTCAGCCAAAAATGTCAACTGATTAGTTTGACTTCAGAAACTCCTGAGGTGTCAGTATCACGTCCTAGTTATCAGAATTAGATTCAAAATCCAGCTTAGTGGTCCACTAGGCGATCATGAAACTTTAATCATATTGCTCTGACCAGCCTCAGGACCCCTATTCAGATTTTAGTTTGTTTTTAGATGGTTACGAAGCTTCTAGATGAGTAGCTATAACCAGTCTAGAATACAATTTCAAAATCTGGTCCAATAAGACACTCAGGGTACTTTTAGTTATATATCCCTGACTAGTCTTGGACCCCAGTTTTGAGCTATCAGCTAATTGATTAGTTTAAGTTTTCCAGTGGGAGTAGGACTTAGCACCGAGCGTACCGAGTTTCCAGTGCACCCAAGTTCCCAAAACTAGGTTGCCAGCGTAGGTTTCAGTATTTATTGGCCTAATTGGACCTAGACTTTTCTAATCACCCAATTCATGCCTTTATACCTTGGCAAGGTATATTGGGTCCTACCGGTGGGGTGTATACATCAGACTCCACATCTAGCTCACATGGTTACATGTCGGTTAGAGACTCTCCCACTAGTCAATTCAGTCTAGTTCAGTTTATATCAGCATTCAAGACTTAGAACATGTTTTGACCATCAGACAGGGTCTTCTTGACCACCTTAACATTTCAGTTAATTCAGTTCAGTAGATTCTATTGGTTATTGCATGTCTTCCAGTTCAGAATTTCTTTATTTTTTATTTCATTGTGTTATATTACTCTCACTTACTCAGTAAATTCAAAGTACTGATGCATACCTCCTATGTTGTATCGTATTGTGATACAGACGCAGGTTCTCAAACTCAGCACCGCTTGTAGGTTTTCTGCAGGTGATATAAGTTGTACTAGTGGTGAGTCCTCATCTTTCTAGGGCGATGTTTACTTTCCTTTAGTTAATTTTTTTTGTCATTTAGATAGACTTAGAGTTAGCTGGGGGCCTGTCCCAGCAACTCATCAGAAATAGTGGCTTTCAGACTCAGTTTAGCATTTCAGACTTGTGAAGTTGTTTTCTAAAAAAGTTCTAACATTATGTGTCATCTTTACTTTCTTTAAATACTTATATTTCTCATTTAAATCTTTTGTTGTATGTATTTATATTACTTAGAATGCCAGTGTATGTATTTATGTTACTCAGAATGCTAGTGTATGATAGACCAGGGGTTGACTTGGGGTCACTTGTGACATCAAGTACCGTATTTCATCTAGGGTGTAAACTCGGGATGTGACACTGCATATCCTCTGTCTTCTGCACTGGCACTGTAAGGGAATAAAGAAAGAGACGGTCCAATGTATGGACCGTAAATCTACCTCGGTGGACCGTCTCTTGGCCCGTCTCTGCTCACTATTGAGGAAAAGTTAATGGGTCTATGAGGAGACTTAAGTTTGGGATAGGTATTGTATAATTAGTCCAGGTCGACCTTTAATTATCCCCCCATGGGCTTGACTAGCTAGACCCAAGTTTTTTTAAAAGGGCAATTGGATCTACGATGGGCATACTAACATTAACATACGCAGACCCTCTCCCCCATATTCTTCCTTCATTCCTTATTCTTACCCATTAGAGAACTCCTCCATTGTTTCTCATTTAAGCTTCAACATCTTGCATCTTTGTGGAAATACATTATCACCATACACTGATCGATGCGCAACTAGTGTTTCGTCACCCTTATTAGTCGCATCGCACCACTACACCAAAACACACTCACTCAGGTTATATTCTTCATCATGTGCCTTTGCTTTCATTCCTAATGTAATGTTTACACCTAGTATGGTGGTGGGGTTTTTTATACCTTGACTTGGAAGTAATATTTTGGGGTAGAACTTGCGCTTTTAATGTTTGATTGATTGGATAGGGCCTAGGGTTGTATAAATATGTGCTTCCATGTTAATTAATTGTATTTTGAGCTTGAATTTGGACTAGACCTGTCCATTGTCTGTACTTGTAAAACTAATTGAAAATACCCAAGTGAAATATGCCTGTACCCAAAAGACAGAAAAAACAGACAAACAATCTTTCATAAAGACGAACCGTTTGTCATTCTGCCAATTGAACCCGTAAGCCTTAATTCTCTAAGTCTAAGTACCACCCAAGGGATGGAAAATCCTTTCAAAGGATGACCCATACCTTGAACCGTACATTGAAATAGAGAAGGGAAATTTTTGGATTCAATTGACGGTACAGGGTACGATCCGTCCCTTGAAGATATGTACCGTCCCTTCAGCTATCCTACATTTCATTTCATCTATTTTTATGATACTCCAAATTGATGTTCTAACAAATCGGTGCATGATCACAAGAAAATAGGATGCAAAAGGTCTTTATCCCCAGGAGGCAAGTCCAGCGCATACAAAAGATCCCGCTTAGTGGAAAAGATGAGGAAGAATACTTGCCTCCTGTTAGTAGGAGAGTTGAGGTGCCACCCGCTTCATCAAATAGGGTGGCATCAGCTAAGACAGCAGCTCCGAATGCTACACTTGCTTCAGGTGATGATGAGGACTAGGCCAAATCTCAGGGGTCCCAGATAGAGATTTTTTTCCAGCGAGGCCACTAAGAAGGAATCATCAAGTCAAACCTCCTCCCTAGCACCACAATTGAGACACCAGGAGGAGGAAGAAATGTTTAGGATTTTATGGGCGGTACAGGGCTCAAGGGAGCGATATATATAAGGCTACAGTGTGGTCAATGGCAGAGTCCATCAGGGACTTCCCAAGGAGAGGACTGTTGTTGCTGGAGGATTGGACGCATACCCCGGTATTGTAGAGCAGCTCCGATTTCAGCACTAGGAGTTTCTCTTTCGGCCAGTGGGTCAGTACATTCAGACATTGGTCCAGGTGTTCCATGATTTATATGAAGAGATCCTTCTAAGATCAAATCTAGTGCTAAAAATGCAGATTGAGCCCCTACCCTCAGTGATGGTTCGAGGGGTTTCAGTTGATAACAGTCCCGAGGCAATCAACCGTTACTATTTTGGTGATGACTATGAGGTGGCGGACACCTCAGCTTATGATGAGATTGCCGACAGAGGCAGGCAGTCTAGAGGGTGGTTATCTAGAGTCATTGCTAGGGAGACCCCATGTTGGGCTATGCCTAATACAGCCGATATCTTCAAGAGGGATCTTCATCTTGGCGCCATGTTTGGTGGAATGCAGTCTACAGCAGGGTGTGCCTGATGAAGAGTGACAAAAAACTACATTTTGGACCAGGCTCTAGTCCTGGTGTCCGTAGTAGATAAGTGGAGCATACACTTTGGCTAGATGATCAGTGTGGAGATTAAGGATAGAGCAGTACAGACTACCACCTCCCTTTCTTTACCATGTCTGGTCACAACCCTATGCTGGAGGGTAGGGGTCCCTATGTGTCCTAGGGAGGACATAGTCATAGGTGCTCTCCTAGTGACCGACATTACCAAGATGCGGGATGACACTATGATCGCCGGGGCGAGTCAAACTAGCTCTACCTTACCAGTAGGGCCCACTTCTAAAGGGCAGGGTACTCAGATAGAGGTATCCACATCACAACCCACTGGTGTGGCAGACCCTGCAGCAGCAGCTTCAGCCACTACAGCATCTACGCCAGCTACCCCACCGAGGCCACAACTCATACCCAGGTAGGAGAGGCAGCTGGCCAAATTGATTACTTTCAGGGTTGGCCTAGAGGGTATACAGAGAGGGAGAGGTAGCTGGCTAGAATGATCGAGGACCTAGCAGCCCTTGTGGCCATTATTGTTGAGTGGGCTCTTCAGCCGCTCCGGAAGATTAGTGAGGACCTAGCATGAGGCATTGAGTTTGCTACTGGCGGCCATAGACGCCTAATTGCACCAGCTGAGAGGAGGTTCCAGCGTGTCTAATGTTGCTAGCCTCTGAGCGGATCTTGATGAGACTAGAGCTACCCTGCTCGAGATGTAGATGTGTAAGCGACAAACAGTTAACGTGCAGATACTGTTGGTGGATAGGACAGGACCAACAGACAGCATGCTGGATTTCATTCCATGAGTTATGCCTATTCCACTAGCCCAGACATAGCCTATACCACCACCATCAGTCCCCGTCACTAGGGCATGTACTACACTGGATCAAGCACCTGCTCAGACTCAGGCCCAGACATTCATAAAGGAATAGGCAGAGCTTCCTACCCTACTAGAAGATAATGGCAAGGGTATAGCTACAGAGGCACCAACAGTCCCGTTGTCTACCATTGAGGCAGAGGATCTCTGACGAGCGATAAAGGCATCGAGGTTTCACACCCATGGCCTAGCTCATGATGCAAAGTCTAGCTCCTCATTGCGACCTAAGGATGAGGTTCAATAGCGCGGTCTGAGCGCTACTGGAAGTTTTATTTGTTCTACCTACTTTCCTCCCTCCTTTGTACTTTATATTTATATATGCATTGAGGATACTATATTTTCTTCGGAGGGGATGGATATTTTGAATATGTGTTTGATGTTTGATTGAGTGTATGATGCTTGATATTATATACTTATGGTGCCAATTAAGATGTAATTTCACCGCTATCAAGTACAACTTTAGCATGTCTTGTATTGTCATTAATAAATGTCATTCATATATGTGCAAAAAAAACTACCAACAAGTAATATATAATGTAAATGATTTGGATAACTAGTAGCCATAGGAGTTATTATGTCATATTGGAATCAATTTTCTAAATTCACTCCTTTCACTTTGTTCTCCCATAAAAATTTATTCAAAGAAATGGTTAGAACGTGGCAATTGGTTGAAGAAATTGAATACTCAAATAATTTGAAGGAGAGATCCAATCAATGTTATAATAATACAATGACATTGAGTGAGATTGACGCGTTACGGAGGAATTAAGACTAGAAAAAAACTTAAGGGAATTAAGACTTAAACACCCAAAAAGTCATGCTACCACAATGACGCGTAGTACACCACAAGAGTTAAATTTTTCTCTAAGTCATTTTTGCAAAGAGAACAATCAGATGAAAATGTATTTCAATAGAGCTGAGTATAGTCAAAAAGGTTACATTGTCACATCCAAGTTAGATTTGGACGGCGAGATATCCGATGACAATGAGTTCTCGTGATGTAATTAATATCTATAGTAAATAAAATAAAAGAAGTCATACTGATAACTATTAAAACCCCACAAATATTAAGTTTTGTAACCCATAAATAGCCTTTCATTTCTTATAAATAGTTATCCTATTAATAATTCAATGTCGAGTGATAGAAATGTAGATTAGTTAGTATTTTTCTCTAAGGATCAAAATGTCGGTGATGGTGACAACTCAGATCATAGCAATTATTCCAGTTATTCCTCTCTTGATAAGAACGAATTTTATATAGATGAATACACGTCTCACCTTCTAATAGAGCGTAATGATAATTTTCGTGAGGTGAAGTTTTCAGATCCGCGTGAATATTATTGTGGTTTATGCCACAAGGGGCATATTAGTATGCTGAATCACAATTTCTCATTCTTGACATGAAAAAATTTGGAGCTCCGAAATTCCAATTGGATTATGTATGACCATTGCTTAAATTAATCAAAGAGTCTTGAGAGTTGGCAATAAAAAGGATTAAGAAACAAATAATTGAATGCTAGAAAGATGTTGTAAATTTTACATGCTCAAATTGGCCGAGGAACAAGCATCATCAACTCATAGAAAACTAACCTTTATGGATAAGCACATGTCTTGAGAAACTCACGTTATTTATCTTAAGGCAACATTGAGGACTTCTATCTTGATAATTAAAAATTTGATAATTGCACTAATATTTTTAATTTATGATAATTATTGGTGGATTTTAATTTTGAATTCATTATTATTTTATTGTTGTAAACATAGAAAATACAAGAAACATAAAAAAAACATTTCGTATTTTCATAAAAAGATAGGTAAAAACTACATTAGAATCTAAAAAGTTGATTTTATATATATATATATATATATATATATATATATATACACACACACTAAATCAGTACATAGAAAAACAAAAGAAATTACAAAAAAATCTAATAAACCTAACCAACTATGTAGCATTCACAAAATAAAAACAACGATAAGTTGACCACAAATCAGTCTCAAATGGTTGATAGTTTTATTATTTTTGTTCAGCTTTTCTCTACAAACATCCCTCTCACGTAAATTGTCCCTTAGCAATGACGTAACTTGATTATTATCTTCTTACACTTCATTCAACTTAGACTACATGCTAGACATCAAATTGATGTGTGAAGTAGTTGTATTTCTTTGAATTTTAGGGTCTTCTCTTTGTTGAAAAATTATTTTTTGATGAGAATAGTCTCATTCACCATTTGCCTATAAAAGTTAATAAACGAAATTTTCATATTTGAAATGAAAATATGTAATCTCCATATTTTTTTTCTCTAAAAAAATTACATAAAATCTTACTTTTGACGCTTTACAACCCCAGAATTTACGACCCCAGTTTATAGGTATCTTTGATGTCTTAATCCAATAATAACATATATTGGGTTGTATAGAAAATTTTGATGTTCTAAACTCTTAAGACATGGGTAATCTTTTAAGAAAGCATATAGAAAAAGAAAAAAAATTAAATATGAAGAAGATGAATTAGGGAAGAAATAATAAGTTTACTCTATTTTTAATGACTCATATAGCATACTAAAATAGTGAACTGTAAGAGTCCATAGACTATAATGACCGTTAAGGCTCGATCCGCGTTTATGAGACTTATATAGTGCTCTAATTTAATGCGCTATAAATAAAAAATAAAATTTTTTCTTCTTTAATCTGTTGTACTTCTATTTGGGCTTGCTTTTTAATTTTTTCTATTTCTTTTTCCTATCTATCTCTTCATTTTCTTTATTAATTCTTACCATTGCTGTTAAGCTATCTTCTAGTTTTGCCGATTCTTTTTCTAACATTAAATATAATTGATCTCCTATTTTTTTAAATCTTCTTCCTAAACTTGAGTGTATAATTTTTATTTCTAGTCCTTTTTGACTCATATATTTTTCTTCTTCTAGGGCATATTCTTCTTTATTCATGGTAATTCGTGTTGTAATTTATATTCTAGGCTTTGTAGTTGTCCTTCCAAATAAAATATTTCTTTTCTTTGTGCTTTAATTGATGTGTGGCATACTCCTGCAACTATGTTATAGTTTAATGTGCATATTCTAGATGTTCTAGATTTCTTTCTCTTATGTAATCATTTATATTAGTTTCTAACAAAATTACTAATAGTCTTATATTTTCCATAGTTTCTAACCAATATTCCATATATTCATAATTTATCATTATTAATCTGAATCTATATCTAGTTCTATAATATCTGCTATAGTCATTTCTGTCCATCCTTGTTCTATTAGTTCTATGGTTGCATTTAGTTCTGTTATTTCTTCCAATATCTGAATCAAGGTTTTGAGTATATATAGGATGAGTATTTTATATCTATGATCTTCATCTAACAGGTACGAATTCATTTTTTGAATTTTTTCTAAACATAATATTCCCTCTAATCTCTTTAGGTATTATTAGAAATTATCCGGTTATTATAACGTTATTTTGAATAGTCTTTTTCGGTCACTACTATGCGTTTTCAGCTTTGATCAGTTACCCTAACATCGCCTCAACTTTGTGTACTCCCCTAAAACGGCTCTCTTGGCCTCACCGGTTTCCACCTTAGGATGGCATAGTCTGGGCTTACTTACTCGCAGCTTACTGACCTCGTACATAGCAAACTTATTCAAGATTTCTTCATTATAACGGTATAACAAGAAGATAATATCACATAATACTTAGGAGATTATAAGGAATATAAAAGTTTAGCTATTCATATTCATGAATTTATATACCTTGTTTTGTAGATCTGCATCGTTGCTAGTTTTCTCCATAGCTTGATATTTTCTGGGTAGATTGTTTTATTTTATGTGCTAGCTCTGATACCAATTTGGGGGGTTGCGGAATTAGAAAGTAGAAATGAGAGGAAATTGTTGTGAAGACGGATGGTTGTTGCCTCCGTCTGGCTTCTCTATTTATAAACAAAAGAATTCTTTACAAATGACCTTTACTATTCATGAATGACCTTTACTATTCATGAACAGTAACGTTTTAGGGAAACCGGTGAGGCCAAGAGAGCCGTTTTAAGGTGGAAACCGGTGAGGCCAAAAGAAGAAAATATTACCCAAAATACCAAGAACAAACTATTTGAAAAAACATTCGTACCAAGGAAAAATATACAACCTAACCCTATTCCACAAACCAGTACATACAAAGAAAGCCTATACCAGGCAAAACAAACATACAACCATATAGCCAGCAACTACATACAAAATATCCACAAAATACAAACATTCTTAAACAAAAACCCAAGATCTACAAATACCAAGCACCCAGAAGAAGACTATATTACCCAATACCTACAGGGATATAATAAACTGATAGCACAACCAAATACCAACTCCAACCTATTCAGAACCTGTTACAATTATGGACTACTCAGCACAGTCTATACCAAGACAGGAGATGAAATAGCTACTATACCGGAACTACACAAAGCATTCACAACCTACAAAAGAATAACAAAAGGAACATTCTTCTACATAAAAATATACTCGGCACCAGCAGAGATACTATATGATGAAATAAAACCAATTATACAAGTTGTAAAGATAGGATTGACAAGAGAAATGATTATACCAGAAAAAATAGACCAACAGGAGGAGATAACATGTACAGATATACCAGAATTCTACGCTAACAAAAGAATTATTGGCCTAGCTACAATATTAAACGAACTAGCCAATAATTACTTAAATGGGAATTCTATCTGGAGCTATTATGCAAGAGACCAAACAATAATATATGCAAACTCGAGAGAGCATAAAGAAGCAGACATGGAAGAACTACGCCAGTGGATACTTAGTCTGCTTAAACAAGAAGAGATACCCACGACAAGAGCTATACGGAAAAATTATATTTCTCCAGCACTTCTGACAAGATATTGCAAAACCATAGGACAAAAATATCCAGATCACCATTGTTCAAAATGCCATGGTGAAGACAACAAACAACTACCAGAAGTCCAGCTGGAATGACATAAAGAGGAAGGCGACATAAAGAAAAAGATATGAAGAAAAAAGATATCAGTGTCTGTAAAGTTTTTTGTTTTTATGTAAAAAAGTCGTAAAATAAATAGTAGTAAATAGTAAGAGTCAGGTACTATTTATAATAGTAAAGGCCGAATACTGTGCAAACAGTAAAAGGCAAACACTATTAATAAATAGTAAAAGTCATATTACTGTGTAAATAGTAGAAGTCGGTTACTGTTCATGAATAGTAAAGGTCATTCATGAATAGTAAAGGTCATTTGTAAAGAATTCTTTTGTTTATAAATAGAGAAGCCAGACGGAGGCAACAACCATCCGTCTTCACAACAATTTCCTCTCATTTCTACTTTCTAATTCCGCAACCCCCCAAATTGGTATCAGAGCTAGCACATAAAATAAAACAATCTGCCCAGAAAATATCAAGTTATGGAGAAAACTAGCAACGATGCAGATCTACAAAACAAGGTATATAAATTCATGAATATGAATAGCTAAACTTTTATATTCCTTATAATCTCCTAAGTATTATGTGATATTATCTTCTTGTTATACCGTTATAATGAAGAAATCTTGAATAAGTTTGCTATGTACGAGGTTAGTAAGCTGCGAGTAAGTAAGCCCAGACTATGCCATCCTAAGGTGGAAACCGGTGAGGCCAAGAGAGCCGTTTTAGGGGAGTACACAAAGTTGAGGCGATATTAGGGTAACTGATCAAAGCTGAAAACGCATAGTAGTGACCGAAAAAGACTATTCAAAATAACGTTATAATAACTGGATAATTTCTAATAATACCTAAAGAGATTAGAGGAAATATTATGTTTAGAAAAAATTCAAAAAATGAATTTGTACCTATTAGATGAAGATCATAGATATAAAATACTCATCCTATATATACTCAAAACCTTGATTCAGATATTGGAAGAAATAACAGAACTAAATGCAACCATAGAACTAATAGAACAAGGATGGACAGAAATGACTATAGCAGATATTATAGAACTAGATATAGATTCAGATTAATAATGATAAACTATGAATATATGGAATATTGGTTAGAAACTATGGAAAATATAAGACTATTAGTAATTTTGTTAGAAACTAATATAAATGATTACATAAGAGAAAGAAATCTAGAACATCTAGAATATGCACTGGAAAACATAAAAGAAATACAAAGGATAGAGCCATTAAAAAATAAATATTACGACAAAATGTTTACACAAGACCCCGATAACGAATAATGGATAAAAAACTACATAAACCAAAGAAAGGACATATTCACAAAAAAGCCAAAAAGCTAAAAAACCAATTAAAAATACTATATCCCGAATATAAGCAATTAAGCTCAAGCAAAACAAATGATGTTAGACTTGAATACTTAATAGATCTAATTTCAAGAACAGAATATAATTATATAAAATATCTAAAAAAGAAAACATGAAAGACAATATCAATAACAAAGAAGAGTACAAACAACAACTACTTAATAAAATAAATGAAATAATAAATGAAATCGAATTTAGAAAAAAGAGATTAAACTATAACATAGTTGCAGGAGTATGCCACACATCAATTAAAGCACAAAGAAAAGAAATATTTTATTTGGAAGGACAACTACAAAGCCTAGAATATAAATTACAACACGAATTACCATGAATAAAGAAGAATATGCCCTAGAAGAAGAAAAATATATGAGTCAAAAAGGATTAGAAATAAAAATTATACACTCAAGTTTAGGAAGAAGATTTTAAAAAATAGGAGATCAATTATATTTAATGTTAGAAAAAGAATCAGCAAAACTAGAAGATAGCTTAACAGCAATGGTAAGAATTAATAAAGAAAATGAAGAGATAGATAGGAAAAAAGAAATAGAAAAAATTAAAAAGCAAGCCCAAATAGAAGTACAACAGATTAAAGAAGAAAAAGATACGAGAATCCAAGAATTAGAAAAGGAATTGGAAAAACTTAAACAATTGTATGAAGAAAAATTAAAAGCTAGAGAAAAACAACGTGAAGAATTAAAACTCACAGAAGAAATAGAAAAATTTAAAACATTACTAGAAGAAACAAGTACATTAGAAGACCAACCTAGAATAGGAATAGATGAAATAAATGAACAAAATAATGAAAATTCAGAAGCAGATCTAGATCAATATTCAGAAACTTCATAAACATATACTAACCTAATAGAAAAAAGAAAATAATATAAAAATTAATGTGGAAGATGTAGACGAAAAACCTAGTACATCAGGAACAAAAAGCACAAAAAGATTAGATACTAGCCCAATTTATTATACTTACGAAAGAGAAAGTAGAAATAAAACATTATGGGATAAAAGATTAAATAGAAACTGGACACCTAGACAAAACATAGAACAATATAACTTCTTAGATCTAGATTGTGTAGCAGATACAAACAAAACAATCCAATTATGGATAGGATATATTTCAAAACAACTAATAGATAATAAAATAACAGTAGCAGATTCCCCTGGATATATAGAAAGAACACTCATAGGAACAGCAAAAATATGGTTACAAAACTTATCAGCAGAAAGTTTAGAAACACTAAGAAATAATAAGAAACCCAATAACGAAGTAGCAGCAACATCTATAGATATATTAAACAAATATGAAATGGCAATAAGAAACGAATTTAGTAGCATGACAACTGAAATAGATGAACGACAAAAACATAAGGAACTAAATAGGAATCTAATAAATAAATTAAGTATATGTAAAATGAGTTATATAGATGAATATACATGTGCATTTAAAGAATATTACTATAAAGGATTATATATGAATGAAGAAAGCAGAGAAATAAGAAAATTATATTACGCAAAACTACCAGAACCATTTAGTTCAAAAATAACTAAAGAATGGCAAGAATTAGGATTAATAGATACACTAGGAGCTAGGATAAAATTCTTACAAAAATGGTTTACAGAATTATGTGAAAAACATAAGGAAGACATGAAAATGGAAAAAAATCTTAATAAAAAACTTAGCATGTTGTACAACAAAAACAGCACCACAATTTGGATGTACAAACAAATATAAATACAAGAAAAGAATCAAAAAATACAGACCATTTAGGACAAAATACAAGTATAAGAAACCAAGAAAAAGATATTATATAAAAAATTATAAACAAAAAAGACCTCATAGAACTAAGAAAAATATAACAGAATGTAAATGCTACAACTGTGGCAAAATAGGACATTTAGCTAGAGATTGTAAAATACCCAGAAATATAACTAAAAAACAAATATCAGAAGTAATAATAGAAAATGAAAAATACAAACAACTAGAATATATAGACTATGATTTAAACGATGACGATAGCATATATGAATTAACAGAATATGAAAAAACAGATAGTGAAAATGAGATAAAAGAATACGAGACAGATAATGACTGAGAAAGATATAAGAATAATAAGTAAGGAAGAATACCAAGACAATGAAAGTACAGAACAAAAAATAATATTTGACAACAATATGTTTGAACAAATAAAAAGAAAAGAATTAGACTTGAGCATAGATAAAATACTAGAAGTACCCAAATTAAGAAATTTCTTTAAAATAAAACAAGAAGAATATTATGTAGTAAGCCAAAAAGAACACATAATAGACTGCAAGTATGCTCAAGGAAAAGCTAAAATACCCATAATAAATAAAAAGATAATAAATAAAGAAATTCAAGAAATAAAGGCTAAAAATCCAATAAAATACGTACACCTAGGAGGAACAGAAATACTAATAAAAGCATGTTTCAGAGAAGGAATAGATACACCAATAGAAATATATCTAGCTGATGATAGAATAATTCACCCTATAGAAAAAAGTATAATAAGTGCAGTTAAAGAAAATCTAATATACCAAAAATTTAAATTTATAATAAGTGCAAATTATTCAGTAGCATTGGACGATAGAAATATAGATAAATCATTAGTATTATACTGGAAAATGTCAGGAATAGAGTTAGCACCAGGCAGTAAAATATTTACAGCTAGATGTAAAAATTTATATGTACTAACAACAAAACATAAGATAATGGCTAGAAATAAGATTCAAAGAATTAAGATAGAAAACCCTTTTGACAAAATAGTTACTATCATTGATAATAATGATTATAGTTATAAAGAAATAGATATTGAAGAAGATTTGGAAATAGTAAAAGAAAGACTAAGTACATCAAAAAGAATAAATTATGATACACCATCATCATCAAGAAGTAGTACCTCAAGAAGGATAGACTATGAATTACAACTAAAATTATTAGAACAAAAAATAAACGAAATACAACCTTACCAATATTATATAACAGGAATACTAGATCAACGAAAGTATTTAATAAAAATAGACACATGACAAATTGAAAACTATATTACAAGAGAATTAGTAAAGGAAGAAGAGATTAATAAAAACGAAAATATAAATACAGAATTACCTAGAATACTGACAAATACAGAACACAGTACAGAACAAGAATTAATTATTGGAGGAGTACCAATAAAAATAAAATTCAAAATATATCAAGGAAAAGATAATATTACTTTAGGAATAAGATGGCTAGAAACAGTAAAACCCTATAATTTAGATGAAAAACAACTAATAATACATTATGAAAATAAGAAGATAATTATTAAAAGAACTTTGATATAGAATAATGCCAAAAATTATATACTAACGAAAATAATAGCAGAAGGATATTATAATAGATACTACACACCTATGATAGATACAGGAGCAGAAGCAAACATGTGTAAATATAACTGTTTACCAGACAGTAAATGGGAAAAATTAAAAACACCATTAATAGTTACCGGATTTAATAATGAAGGAAGTATGATAACACATAAGGCTAAAAACATAAAAATACAAATATGGGATAAAATATTAACAATAGAAGAAATGTATAGTTATAAATTTACCAATAAGGATATACTATTAGGAATGCCCTTTTTAGAAAAATTATACCCACATACCATAACAAAAACACATTGGTGGTTTACTACCCCATGTAATAAGAAAGTAGGAGCAAAAAGAGTTAGTAACAAGGCAAGAAAAAATACACCATGGATAAAAGGAAGTGAAAAAATTACCCAAAAATTAGAAAATATAACGTCAAGTGATCACAAAATAGAAATTATAATATTCACAATAGATAGAATACAGGCATAACAAAATACGTTAAATTCGTTATATAATGAAAATCCGTTACAAGGATGGGAAAAACATAAAACAAAGATAAAAATTGAACTAATAGATGAAAATAGTATAATAACGCAAAAACCACGGAGATACAATTTTGAAGATCAAAAAGAATTTCAAATGCATATAAAAGAATTACTAGAAAATAATTATATACAAGAAAGTAATAGCAAACATAATAGTCCAGCATTTATAGTAAATAAACATAGTGAACAAAAAAGAGGAAAAAGCAGAATGGTTATAGATTATAGAAATTTAAATGCAAAAACTAAAACATATAACTACCCAATACCAAACAAAATACTAAAAGTAAGACAGATACAAGGATACAATTATTTTAGTAAATTTGATTGTAAATCAGGATTTTACCATCTAAAACTAGAAGAGGAATCAAAACAATTAACAGCATTTACGGTACCACAAGGATTTTATGAATGGAATATACTACCTTTTGGATATAAAAACGCACCAGGTAGATATCAACATTTTATGGATAACTACTTTAATCAACTAGAAAATTGCATAGTATACATAGATGATATACTACTTTATTCAAGAACAAAAGAAGAACATATAAAATTATTAGAGAAATTTATGCATATAATAGAGATATCAGGAATAAGCTTAAGTAGAAAAAAGGCTGAAATATTAAAAAATCAAATAGAGTTCCTAGGAATACAAATAGATAAGAATGGAATAAAAATGCAAACACATATAGTACAAAAAATAATTAATTCTAAAGAATTATTAGATACTAAGAAAAAATTGCAATCCTTTTTAGGACTAGTTAACCAAGTACGAGAGTATGTACCAAAGTTAGCAGAAAACCTAAAACCATTACAGAAAAAATTAAAAAAGGATATAGAATACTATTTTGATGAAAAAGATAGAAACCATATAAAAAAGATAAAGGACATGTGTAAAAACCTACCAAAACTATATTTTCCAGACGAAAATAGACAGTTTAGTTATATAGTAGAAACAGATTCTAGTGACCACAGCTATGGAGGAGTATTAAAATATAGATATAAAAATGAAAAGATAGAACACCATTGTAGATACTACTCAGGGTCATATACTGAACCACAAATAAAATGGGAGATAAATAGAAAAGAATTATTTGCATTATATAAATGTTTATTAGCATTTGAACCATATATTGTTTATAACAAATTCATTGTTAGAACAGATAATACACAAGTAAAATGGTGGATAACTAAAAAGGTACAAGATTCAGTCACAACAAAAGAAATAAGAAGATTAGTTTTAAATATACTAAATTTTTCATTTACAATTGAGATTATCAAAACTGAAAGAAATACAATTGCAGACTACCTCTCCAGATACAAATACTGAAGGAGGAAAAGACAAAATGGAACAAATACTCAATCTCCTTACTACACTTTGTAAAAAAGTGGATAGTATGGACATAGAGATACAACAGCTAAAAAGCAAAGCTAACAGTCAGCAGCATGACCCTAAACATGCGGAGCTACGTCGATCGTAAGACGCTAAAATTCCAGAGCTAAAACGTGACGTTGGGAAACACCTAAAAACCCAAACTAACAGTTTGTTGAGCTCAGCTGCAGGGACTTCAGGAACTGCAGGAAAAGAAGAAAATATTACCCAAAATACCAAGAACAAACTATTTGAAAAAACATTCGTACCAAGGAAAAATATACAACCTAACCCTACTCCACAAACCAGTACATACAAAGAAAGCCTATACCAGGCAAAACAAACATACAACCATATAGCCAGCAACTACATACAAAATATCCACAAAATACAAACATTCTTAAACAAAAACCCAAGATCTACAAATACCAAGCACCCAGAAGAAGACTATATTACCCAATACCTACAGGGATATAATAAACTGATAGCACAACCAAATACCAACTCCAACCTAGTCAGAACCTGTTACAATTATGGACTACTCAGCACAGTCTATACCAAGACGGGAGATGAAATAGCTACTATACTGAAACTACACAAAGCATTCACAACCTACAAAAGAATAACAAAAGGAACATTCTTCTACATAAAAATATACTCGGCACCAGCAGAGATACTATATGATGAAATAAAACAAATTATACAAGTTGTAAAGATAGGATTGACAAGAGAAATGATTATACCAGAAAAAATAGACCAACAGGAGGAGATAACATGTACAGATATACCAGAATTCTACGCTAACAAAAGAATTATTGGCCTAGCTATAATATTAAATGAACTAGCCAATAATTACTTAAATGGGAATTCTATCTGGAGCTATTATGCAAGAGACCAAACAATGATATATGCAAACTCGAGAGAGCATAAAGAAGCAGACATGGAAGAACTACGCCAGTGGATACTTAGTCTGCTTAAACCAGAAGAGATACCCACGACAAGAGCTATATGGAAAAATTATATTTCTCCAGCACTTCTGACAAGATATTGACAAACCATAGGACAAAAATATCCAGATCACCATTGTTCAAAATGCCATGGTGAAGACAACAAACAGCTACCAGAAGTCCAGCTGGAATGACATAAAGAGGAAGGCGACATAAAGAAAAAGATATGAAGAAAAAAGATATCAATGTCTGTAAAGTTTTTTGTTTTTATGTAAAAAACTCGTAAAATAAATAGTAGTAAATAGCAAGAGTCAGGTACTATTTATAAATAGTAAAGGCCGAATACTGTGCAAACAGTAAAAGGCAAACACTATTAATAAATAGTAAAAGTCATATTACTGTGTAAATAGTAGAAGTCGGTTACTGTTCATGAATAGTAAAGGTCATTCATGAATAGTAAAGGTCATTTGTAAAGAATTCTTTTGTTTATAAATAGAGAAGCCAGACGGAGGCAACAACCATCCGTCTTCACAACAATTTCCTCTCATTTCTACTTTCTAATTCCGCAACCCCCCAAATTGACGCGGAATTAGAAAGTAGAAATGAGAGGAAATTGTTGTGAAGACGGATGGTTGTTGCCTCCGTCTGGCTTCTCTATTTATAAACAAAAGAATTCTTTACAAATGACCTTTACTAATCATGAATGACCTTTACTATTCATGAACAGTAATAGACTTCTACTATTTACACAGTAATATGACTTTTACTATTTATTAATAGTGTTTGTCTTTTACTGTTTGCATAGTATTCGGCCTTTACTATTTATAAATAGTACCTGACTCTTACTATTTACTACTATTTATTTTACGACTTTTTTACATAAAAACAAAAAACTTAACAGACACTGATATCTTTTTTCTTCATATCTTTTTCTTTATGTCGCCTTCCTCTTTATGTCATTCCAGCTGGACTTCTGGTAGCTGTTTGTTGTCTTCACCATGGCATTTTGAACAATGGTGATCTGGATATTTTTGTCCTATGGTTTTGCAATATCTTGTCAGAAGTGCTGGAGAAATATAATTTTTCCGTATAGCTCTTGTCGTGGGTATCTCTTCTGGTTTAAGCAGACTAAGTATCCACTGGCGTAGTTCTTCCATGTCTGCTTCTTTATGCTCTCTCGAGTTTGCATATGTCATTGTTTGGTCTTTTGCATAATAGATCTAGATAGAATTCCCATTTAAGTAATTATTGGCTAGTTCGTTTAATATTGTAGCTAGGCCAATAATTCTTTTGTTAGCGTAGAATTCTGGTATATCTGTACATGTTATCTCCTCCTGTTGGTCTATTTTTTCTGGTATAATCATTTCTCTTGTCAATCCTATCTTTACAACTTGTATAATTGGTTTTATTTCATCATATAGTATCTCTGCTGGTGCCGAGTATATTTTTATGTAGAAGAATGTTCCTTTTGTTATTCTTTTGTAGGTTGTGAATGCTTTCTGTAGTTCCGGTATAGTAGTTATTTCATCTCCTGTCTTGGTATAGACTGTGCTGAGTAGTCCATAATTGTAACAGGTTCTGACTAGGTTGGAGTTGGTATTTGGTTGTGCTATCAGTTTATTATATCCCTGTAGGTATTGGATAATATAGTCTTCTTCTGGGTGCTTGGTATTTGTAGATCTTGTGTTTTTGTTTAAGAATGTTTGTATTTTGTGGATATTTTGTATGTAGTTGCTGGCTATATGGTTGTATGTTTGTTTTGCCTGGTATAGGCTTTCTTTGTATGTACTGGTTTGTGGAGTAGGGTTAGGTTGTATATTTTTCCTTGGTACGAATGTTTTTTCAAGTAGTTTGTTCTTGGTATTTTGGGTAATATTTTCTTCTTTTCATGCAGTTCCTGAAGTCCCTGCAGCTGAACTCAACAAACTGTTAGTTTGGGTTTTTAGATGTTTCCCAACGTCACCTTTTAGCTCTTGAATTTTAGCGTCTTCCGATCGACGTAGCTCCGCATGTTTAGAGTCATCCTGCTGACTGTTAGCTCTGCTTTTTAGCTGTTGTATCTCTATGTGCATACTATCCACTTTTTTACAAAGTGTAGTAAGGAGATTGAGTATTTGTTCCATTTTGTCTTTTCCTCCTTCAGTATTTGTATCTGGAGAGGTAGTCTGCAATTGTATTTCTTTCAGTTTTGATAATCTCAATTGTAAATGAAAAATTTAGTATATTTAAAACTAATGTTCTTATTTCTTTTGTTGTGACTGAATCTTGTACCTTTTTAGTTATCCACCATTTTACTTGTGTATTATCTGTTCTAACAATGAATTTGTTATAAACAATATATGGTTCAAATGCTAATAAACATTTATATAATGCAAATAATTCTTTTCTATTTATCTCCCATTTTATTTGTGGTTCAGTATATGACCCTGAGTAGTATCTACAATGGTGTTCTATCTTTTCATTTTTATATCTATATTTTAATACTCCTCCATAGCTGTGGTCACTAGAATCTGTTTCTACTATATAACTAAACTGTCTATTTTCGTCTGGAAAATGTAGTTTTGGTAGGTTTTTACACATGTCCTTTATCTTTTTTATATGGTTTCTATTTTTTTCATCAAAATAGTATTCTATATCCTTTTTTAATTTTTTCTGTAATGGTTTTAGGTTTTCTGCTAACTTTGGTACATACTCTCGTACTTGGTTAACTAGTCCTAAAAAGGATTGCAATTTTTTCTTAGTATCTAATAGTTCTTTAGAATTAATTATTTTTTGTACTATATGTGTTTGCATTTTTATTCCATTCTTATCTATTTGTATTCCTAGGAACTCTATTTGATTTTTTAATATTTCAGCCTTTTTTCTACTTAAGCTTATTCCTGATATCTCTATTATATGCATAAATTTCTCTAATAATTTTATATGTTCTTCTTTTGTTCTTGAATAAAGTAGTATATCATCTATGTATACTATGCAATTTTCTAGTTGATTAAAGTAGTTATCCATAAAATGTTGATATCTACCTGGTGCGTTTTTATATCCAAAAGGTAGTACATTCCATTCATAAAATCCTTGTGGTACCGTAAATGCTGTTAATTGTTTTGATTCCTCTTCTAGTTTTAGATGGTAAAATCCTGATTTACAATCAAATTTACTAAAATAATTGTATCCTTGTATCTGTCTTACTTTTAGTATTTTGTTTGGTATTGGGTAGTTATATGTTTTAGTTTTTGCATTTAAATTTCTATAATCTATAACCATTCTGCTTTTTCCTCTTTTTTGTTCTCTATGTTTATTTACTATAAATGCTGGACTATTATGTTTGCTATTACTTTCTTGTATATAATTATTTTCTAGTAATTCTTTTATATGCATTTGAAATTCTTTTTGATCTTCAAAATTGTATCTCAGTGGTTTTTGCGTTATTATACTATTTTCATCTATTAGTTCAATTTTTATCTTTGTTTTATGTTTTTCCCATCCTTGTAACGGATTTTCATTATATAACGAATTTAACTTATTTGGTAATGCATGTATTCTATCTATTGTGAATATTATAATTTCAATTTTGTGATCACTTGACGTTATATTTTCTAATTTTTGGGTAATTTTTTCACTTCCTTTTATCCATGGTGTATTTTTTCTTACCTTGTTACTAACTCTTTTTGCTCCTATTTTCTTATTACATGGGGTAGTAAACCACCAATGTGTTTTTGTTATGGTATGTGGGTATAATTTTTCTAAAAAGGGCATTCCTAATAGTATATCCTTATTGGTAAATTTATAACTATACATTTCTTCTATTGTTAATATTTTATCCCATATTTGTATTTTTATGTTTTTAGCCTTATGTGTTATCATACTTCCTTCATTATTAAATCCGGTAACTATTAATGGTGTTTTTAATTTTTCCCATTTACTGTCTGGTAAACAGTTATATTTACACATGTTTGCTTCTGCTCCTGTATCTATAATAGGTGTGTAGTATCTATTATAATATCCTTCTGCTATTATTTTCGTTAGTATATAGATTTTTGGCATTATTCTATATCAAAGTTCTTTTAATAATTATCTTCTTATTTTCATAATGTATTATTAGTTGTTTTTCATCTAAATTATAGGGTTTTACTGTTTCTAGCCATCTTATCCCTAAAGTAATATTATCATTTCCTTGATATATTTTGAATTTTATTTTTATTGGTACTCCTCCAATAATTAATTCTTGTTCTGTACTGTGTTCTGTATTTGTCAGTATTCTAGGTAATTCTGTATTTATATTTTCGTTTTTATTAATCTCTTCTTCCTTTACTAATTCTCTTGTAATATAGTTTTCAATTTGTCCTGTGTCTATTTTTATTAAATACTTTCGTTGATCTAGTATTCCTGTTATATAATATTGGTAAGGTTGTATTTCGTTTATTTTTTGTTCTAATAATTTTGGTTGTAATTCATAGTCTATCCTTCTTGAGGTACTACTTCTTGATGATGATGGTGTATCATAATTTATTCTTTTTGATGTACTTAGTCTTTCTTTTACTATTTCCAAATCTTCTTCAATATCTATTTCTTTATAACTATAATCATTATTATCAATGATAGTAACTATTTTGTCAAAAGGGTTTTCTATCTTAATTCTTTGAATCTTATTTCTAGCCATTATCTTATGTTTTGTTGTTAGTACATATAAATTTTTACATCTAGCTGTAAATATTTTACTGCCTGGTGCTAACTCTATTCCTGACATTTTCCAGTATAATACTAATGATTTATCTATATTTCTATCGTCCAATGCTACTGAATAATTTGCACTTATTATAAATTTAAATTCTTGGTATATTAGATTTCCTTTAACTGCACTTATTATACTTTTCTCTATAGGGTGAATTATTCTATCATCAGCTAAATATATTTCTATTGGTGTATCTATTCCTTCTCTGAAACATGCTTTTATTAGTATTTCTGTTCCTCCTAGGTGTACGTATTTTATTGGATTTTTAGCCTTTATTTCTTGGATTTCTTTATTTATTATCTTTTTATTTATTATGGGTATTTTAGCTTTTCCTTGAGTATACTTGCAGTCTATTATGTGTTCTTTTTGGCTTACTACATAATATTCTTCTTGTTTTATTTTAAAGAAATTTCTTAATTTGGGTACTTCTAGTATTTTATCTATGCTCAAGTCTAATTCTTTTTCTTTTATTTGTTCAAACATATTGTTGTCAAATATTATTTTTTGTTCTGTACTTTCATTGTCTTGGTATTCTTCCTTACTTATTATTCCTATATCTTTCTCAGTCATTATCTGTCTCGTATTCTTTTATCTCATTTTCACTATCTGTTTTTTCATATTCTGTTAATTCATATATTCTATCGTCATCGTTTAAATCATAGTCTATATATTCTAGTTGTTTGTATTTTTCATTTTTCTATTATTACTTCTGATATTTGTTTTTTAGTTATATTTCTGGGTATTTTACAATCTCTAGCTAAATGTCCTATTTTGCCACAGTTGTAGCATTTACATTCTGTTATATTTTTCGTAGTTCTATGAGGTCTTTTTTGTTTATAATTTTTTATATAATATCTTTTTCTTGGTTTCTTATACTTGTATTTTGTCCTAAATGGTCTGTATTTTTTGATTCTTTTCTAGTATTTATATTTGTTTGTACATCCAAATTGTGGTGCTGTTTTTGTTGTACAACATGCTAAGTTTTTTATTAAGATTTTTTCCATTTTCATGTCTTCCTTATGTTTTTCACATAATTCTGTAAACCATTTTTGTAAGAATTTTATCCTAGCTCCTAGTGTATCTATTAATCCTGATTCTTGTCATTCTTTAGTTATTTTTGAACTAAATGGTTCTGGTAGTTTTGCGTAATATAATTTTCTTATTTCTCTGCTTTCTTCATTCGTATATAATCCTTTATAGTAATATTCTTTAAATGCACATGTATATTCATCTATATAACTCATTTTACATATACTTAATTTATTTATTAGATTCTTATTTAGTTCCTTATCTTTTTGTCGTTCATCTATTTCAGTTGTCATGCTACTAAATTCGTTTCTTATTGTCATTTCATATTTGTTTAATATATCTATAGATGTTGCTGCTACTTCGTTATTGGGTTTCTTATTATTTCTTAGTGTTTCTAAACTTTCTGCTGATAAGTTTTATAACCATATTTTTGTTGTTCCTATGAGTGTTCTTTCTATATATCTAGGGGAATCTGCTACTGTTATTTTATTATCTATTAGTTGTTTTGAAATATATCCTATCCATAATTGGATTGTTTTATTTGTATCTGCTACACAATCTAGATCTAAGAAGTTATATTGTTCTATGTTTTGTCTAGGTGTCCAGTTTCTATTTAATCTTTTATCCCATAATGTTTTATTTCTACTTTCTCTTTTGTAAGTATAATAAATTGGGCTAGTATCTAATCTTTTTGGGCTTTTAGTTCCTGATGTACTAGGTTTTTCATCTACATCTTCCACATTAATTTTTATATTATTTTCTTTTTCTATTAGGTTAGTATATATTTCTGAAGTTTTTGAATATTGATCTAGATCTGCTTCTGAATTTTCATTATTTTGTTCATTTATTTCATCTATTCCTATTCTAGGTTGGTCTTCTAATGTACTTGTTTCTTCTAGTAATGTTTTAAATTTTTCTATTTCTTCTGTGAGTTTTAATTCTTCACGTTGTTTTTCTCTAGCTTTTAATTTTTCTTCATACAATTGTTTAAGTTTTTCCAATTCCTTTTCTAATTCTTGGATTCTCGTATCTTTTTCTTCTTTAATCTGTTGTACTTCTATTTGGGCTTGCTTTTTAATTTTTTCTATTTCTTTTTTCCTATCTATCTCTTCATTTTCTTTATTAATTCTTACTATTGCTCTTAAGCTATCTTCTAGTTTCGCCGATTCTTTTTCTAACATTAAATATAATTGATCTCCTATTTTTTTAAATCTTCTTCCTAAACTTGAGTGTATAATTTTTATTTCTAGTCCTTTTTAACTCATATATTTTTCTTCTTCTAGGGCATATTCTTCTTTATTCAGGGTAATTCGTGTTGTAATTTATATTCTAGGCTTTGTAGTTGTCCTTCCAAATAAAATATTTCTTTTCTTTGTGCTTTAATTGATGTGTGGCATACTCCTGCAACTATGTTATAGTTTAATCTCTTTTTTCTAAATTCGGTTTCATTTATTATTTCATTTATTTTATTAAGTAGTTGTTGTTTGTACTCTTCTTTGTTATTGATATTGTCTTTCATGTTTTCTTTTTTAGATATTTTATATAATTATATTCTGTTCTTGAAATTAGATCTATTAAGTATTTACGTCTAACATCATTTGTTTTGCTTGAGCTTAATTGCTTATATTCGGGATATAGTATTTTTAATTGGTTTTTTTAGTTTTTTGGCTTTTTTGTGAATATGTCCTTTCTTTGGTTTATGTAGTTTTTTATCCATTATTCGTTATCGGGGTCTTGTGTAAACATTTTGTCGTAATATTTATTTTTTAATGGCTCTATCCTTTGTATTTCTTTTATGTTTTCCAGTGCATATTCTAGATGTTCTAGATTTCTTTCTCTTATGTAATCATTTATATTAGTTTCTAACAAAATTACTAATAGTCTTATATTTTCCATAGTTTCTAACCAATATTCCATATATTCATAGTTTATCATTATTAATCTGAATTTATATCTAGTTCTATAATATCTGCTATAGTCATTTCTGTCCATCCTTGTTCTGTTAGTTCTATGGTTGCATTTAGTTCTGTTATTTCTTCCAATATCTGAATCAAGGTTTTGAGTATATATAGGATGAGTATTTTATATCTATGATCTTCATCTAATAGGTACGAATTCATTTTTTGAATTTTTTCTAAACATAATATTCCCTCTAATCTCTTTAGGTATTATTAGAAATTATCCGGTTATTATAACGTTATATTGAATAGTCTTTTTCGGTCACTACTATGCGTTTTCAGCTTTGATCAGTTACCCTAACATCGCCTCAACTTTGTGTACTCCCCTAAAACGGCTCTCTTGGCCTCACCGGTTTCCACCTTAGGATGGCATAGTCTGGGCTTACTTACTCGCAGCTTACTGACCTCGTACATAGCAAACTTATTCAAGATTTCTTCATTATAACGGTATAACAAGAAGATAATATCACATAATACTTAGGAGATTATAAGGAATATAAAAGTTTAGCTATTCATATTCATGAATTTATATACCTTGTTTTGTAGATCTGCATCGTTGCTAGTTTTCTCCATAGCTTGATATTTTCTGGGTAGATTGTTTTATTTTATGTGCTAGCTCTGATACCAATTTTGGGGGTTGCGAAATTAGAAAGTAGAAATGAGAGGAAATTGTTGTAAAGACAGATGGTTGTTGCCTCCGTCTGGCTTCTCTATTTATAAACAAAAGAATTCTTTACAAATGACCTTTACTATTCATGAATGACCTTTACTATTCATGAACAGTAAGCGACTTCTACTATTTACACAGTAATATGACTTTTACTATTTATTAATAGTGTTTGCCTTTTACTGTTTGTATTTTAATACTCCTCCATATTAATACTGTTTGTATTTTAATACTGTTTGAGCTCAGCTGCAGGGACTTCAGGAACTGCAGGAAAAGAAGAAAATATTACCCAAAATACCAAGAACAAACTATTTGAAAAAACATTCGTACCAAGGAAAAATATACAACCTCACCCTACTCCACAAACCAGTACATACAAAGAAAGCCTATACCAGGCAAAACAAACATACAACCATATAGCCAGCAACTACATACAAAATATCCACAAAATACAAACATTCTTAAACAAAAACCCAAGATCCACAAATACCAAGCACCCAGAAGAGGACTATATTACCCAATACCTACAGGGATATAATAAACTGATAGCACAACCAAACTCCAACTCCAACCTAGTCAGAACCTGTTACAATTATGGACTACTCAGCACAGTCTATACCAAGACAGGAGATGAAATAGCTACTATACCGGAACTACACAAAGCATTCACAACCTACAAAAGAATAACAAAAGGAACATTCTTCTACATAAAAATATACTCGGCACCAGCAGAGATACTATATGATGAAATAAAACCAATTATACAAGTTGTAAAGATAGGATTGACAAGAGAAATGATTATACCAGAAAAAATAGACCAACAGGAGGAGATAACATGTACAGATATACCAGAATTCTACGCTAACAAAAGAATTATTGGCCTAGCTACAATATTAAACGAACTAGCCAATAATTACTTAAATGGGAATTCTATCTGGAGCTATTATGCAAGAGAACAAACAATGATATATGCAAACTCGAGAGAGCATAAAGAAGCAGACATGGAAGAACTACGCCAGTGGATACTTAGTCTACTTAAACCAGAAGAGATACGCACGACAAGAGCTATACGGAAAAATTATATTTCTCCAGCACTTCTGACAAGATATTGCAAAACCATAGGACAAAAATATCCAGATCACCATTGTTCAAAATGCCATGGTGAAGACAACAAATAGCTACCAGAAGTCCAGCTGGAATGACATAAAGAGGAAGGCGACATAAAGAAAAAGATATGAAGAAAAAAGATATCAGTGTCTGTAAGTTTTTTGTTTTTATGTAAAAAAGTCCTAAAATAAATAGTAGTAAATAGTAAGAGTCAGGTACTATTTATAAATAGTAAAGGCCGAGTACTGTGCAAACAGTAAAAGGCAAACACTATTAATAAATAGTAAAAAACATATTACTGTGTAAATAGTAGAAGTCGGTTACTGTTCATGAATAGTAAAGGTCATTTATGAATAGTAAAGGTCATTTGTAAAGAATTCTTTTGTTTATAAATAGAGAAGCCAGACGGAGGCAACAACCATCCGTCTTCACAACAATTTCCTCTCATTTCTACTTTCTAATTCCGCAACCCCCCAAATTGGTATCAGAGCTAGCACATAAAATAAAACAATCTGCCCAGAAAATATCAAGTTATGGAGAAAACTAGCAACGATGCAGATCTACAAAACAAGGTATATAAATTCATGAATATGAATAGCTAAACTTTTATATTCCTTATAATCTCCTAAGTATTATGTGATATTATCTTCTTGTTATACCGTTATAATGAAGAAATCTTGAATAAGTTTGCTATGTACGAGGTTAGTAAGCTGCGAGTAAGTAAGCCCAGACTATGCCATCCTAAGGTGGAAACCGGTGAGGCCAAGAGAGCCGTTTTAGGGGAGTACACAAAGTTGAGGCGATATTAGGGTAACTGATCAAAGCTGAAAACGCATAGTAGTGACCGAAAAAGACTATTCAAAATAACGTTATAATAACTGGATAATTTCTAATAATACCTAAAGAGATTAGAGGAAATATTATGTTTAGAAAAAATTCAAAAAATGAATTTGTACCTATTAGATGAAGATCATAGATATAAAATACTCATCCTATATATACTCAAAACCTTGATTCAGATATTGGAAGAAATAACAGAACTAAATGCAACCATAGAACTAATAGAACAAGGATGGACAGAAATGACTATAGCAGATATTATAGAACTAGATATAGATTCAGATTAATAATGATAAACTATGAATATATGGAATATTGGTTAGAAACTATGGAAAATATAAGACTATTAGTAATTTTGTTAGAAACTAATATAAATGATTACATAAGAGAAAGAAATCTAGAACATCTAGAATATGCACTGGAAAACATAAAAGAAATACAAAGGATAGAGCCATTAAAAAATAAATATTACGACAAAATGTTTACACAAGACCCCGATAACGAATAATGGATAAAAAACTACATAAACCAAAGAAAGGACATATTCACAAAAAAGCCAAAAAGCTAAAAAACCAATTAAAAATACTATATCCCGAATATAAGCAATTAAGCTCAAGCAAAACAAATGATGTTAGACTTGAATACTTAATAGATCTAATTTCAAGAACAGAATATAATTATATAAAATATCTAAAAAAGAAAACATGAAAGACAATATCAATAACAAAGAAGAGTACAAACAACAACTACTTAATAAAATAAATGAAATAATAAATGAAATCGAATTTAGAAAAAAGAGATTAAACTATAACATAGTTGCAGGAGTATGCCACACATCAATTAAAGCACAAAGAAAAGAAATATTTTATTTGGAAGGACAACTACAAAGCCTAGAATATAAATTACAACACGAATTACCATGAATAAAGAAGAATATGCCCTAGAAGAAGAAAAATATATGAGTCAAAAAGGACTAGAAATAAAAATTATACACTCAAGTTTAGGAAGAAGATTTAAAAAAATAGGAGATCAATTATATTTAATGTTAGAAAAAGAATTAGCAAAACTAGAAGATAGCTTAACAGCAATGGTAAGAATTAATAAAGAAAATGAAGAGATAGATAGGAAAAAAGAAATAGAAAAAATTAAAAAGCAAGCCCAAATAGAAGTACAACAGATTAAAGAAGAAAAAGATACGAGAATCCAAGAATTAGAAAAGGAATTGGAAAAACTTAAACAATTGTATGAAGAAAAATTAAAAGCTAGAGAAAAACAACGTGAAGAATTAAAACTCACAGAAGAAATAGAAAAATTTAAAACATTACTAGAAGAAACAAGTACATTAGAAGACCAACCTAGAATAGGAATAGATGAAATAAATGAACAAAATAATGAAAATTCAGAAGCAGATCTAGATCAATATTCAGAAACTTCAGAAACATATACTAACCTAATAGAAAAAGAAAATAATATAAAAATTAATGTGGAAGATGTAGATGAAAAACCTAGTACATCAGGAACTAAAAGCCCAAAAAGATTAGATACTAGCCCAATTTATTATACTTACGAAAGAGAAAATAGAAATAAAACATTATGGGATAAAAGATTAAATAGAAACTGGACACCTAGACAAAACATAGAACAATATAACTTCTTAGATCTAGATTGTGTAGCAGATACAAATAAAACAATCCAATTATGGATAGGATATATTTCAAAACAACTAATAGATAATAAAATAATAGTAGCAGATTCCCCTGGATATATAGAAAGAACACTCATAGGAACAACAAAAATATGGTTACAAAACTTATCAGCAGAAAGTTTAGAAACACTAAGAAATAATAAGAAACCCAATAACGAAGTAGCAGCAACATCTATAGATATATTAAACAAATATGAAATGGCAATAAGAAACGAATTTAGTAGCATGACAACTGAAATAGATGAACGACAAAAACATAAGGAACTAAATAGGAATCTAATAAATAAATTAAGTATATGTAAAATGAGTTATATAGATGAATATACATGTGCATTTAAAGAATATTACTATAAAGGATTATATACGAATGAAGAAAGCAGAGAAATAAGAAAATTATATTACGCAAAACTACCAGAACCATTTAGTTCAAAAATAACTAAAGAATGGCAAGAATCAGGTTTAATAGATACACTAGGAACTAGGATAAAATTCTTACAAAAATGGTTTACAGAATTATGTGAAAAACGTAAGGAAGACATGAAAATGGAAAAAATCTTAATAAAAGACTTAGCATGTTGTACAACAAAAACAGCACCACAATTTGGATGTACAAACAAATTTAAATACCAGAAAAGAATCAAAAAATACAGACCATTTAGGACAAAATACAAGTATAAGAAACCAAGAAAAAGATATTATATAAAAGAATTATAAACAAAAAAGACCTCATAGAACTAAGAAAAATATAACAGAATGTAAATCCTACAACTATGGCAAAATAGGACATTTAGCTAGAGATTGTAAAATACCCAGAAATATAACTAAAAAACAAATATCAGAAGTAATAATAGAAAATGAAAAATACAAACAACTAGAATATATAGACTATGATTTAAACGATGACGATAGCATATATGAATTAACAGAATATGAAAAAACAGATAGTGAAAATGAGATAAAAGAATACGAGACAGATAATGACTGAGAAAGATATAAGAATAATAAGTAAGGAAGAATACCAAGACAATGAAAGTACAGAACAAAAAATAATATTTGACAACAATATGTTTGAACAAATAAAAGGAAAAGAATTAGATTTGAGCATAGATAAAATACTAGAAGTACCCAAATTAAGAAATTTCTTTAAAATAAAACAAGAAGAATATTATGTAGTAAGCCAAAAAGAACACATAATAAACTGCAAGTATACTCAAGGAAAAGCTAAAATACCCATAATAAATAAAAAGATAATAAATAAAGAAATTCAAGAAATAAAGGCTAAAAATCCAATAAAATACGTACACCTAGGAGGAACAGAAATACTAATAAAAGCATGTTTCAGAGAAGGAATAGATACACCAATAGAAATATATTTAGCTGATGATAGAATAATTCACCCTATAGAAAAAAGTATAATAAGTGCAGTTAAAGGAAATCTAATATACCAAAAATTTAAATTTATAATAAGTGCAAATTATTCAGTAGCATTGGACGATAGAAATATAGATAAATCATTAGTATTATACTGGAAAATGTCAGGAATAGAGTTAGCACCAGGCAGTAAAATATTTACAGCTAGATGTAAAAATTTATATGTACTAACAACAAAACATAAGATAATGGCTAGAAATAAGATTCAAAGAATTAAGATAGAAAACCCTTTTGACAAAATAGTTACTATCATTGATAATAATGATTATAGTTATAAAGAAATAGATATTGAAGAAGATTTGGAAATAGTAAAAGAAAGACTAAGTACATCAAAAAGAATAAATTATGATACACCATCATCATCAAGAAGTAGTACCTCAAGAATGATAGACTATGAATTACAACCAAAATTATTAGAACAAAAAATAAACGAAATACAACCTTACCAATATTATATAACAGGAATACTAGATCAACAAAAGTATTTAATAAAAATAGACACAAGACAAATTGAAAACTATATTACAAGAGAATTAGTAAAGGAAGAAGAGATTAATAAAAACGAAAATATAAATACAGAATTACCTAGAATACTGACAAATACAGAACACAGTACAGAACAAGAATTAATTATTGGAGGAGTACCAATAAAAATAAAATTCAAAATATATCAAGGAAAAGATAATATTACTTTAGGAATAAGATGGCTAGAAACAGTAAAACCCTATAATTTAGATGAAAAACAACTAATAATACATTATGAAAATAAGAAGATAATTATTAAAAGAACTTTGATATAGAATAATGCCAAAAATCTATATACTAACAAAAATAATAGCAGAAGAATATTATAATAGATACTACACACCTATGATAGATACAGGAGCAGAAGCAAACATGTGTAAATATAACTGTTTACCAGACAGTAAATGAGAAAAATTAAAAACACCATTAATAGTTACCGAATTTAATAATGAAGGAAGTATGATAACACATAAGGCTAAAAACATAAAAATACAAATATGGGATAAAATATTAACAATAGAAGAAATGTATAGTTATGAATTTACCAATAAGGATATACTATTAGGAATGCCCTTTTTAGAAAAATTATACCCACATACCATAACAAAAACACATTGGTGGTTTACTACCCCATGTAATAAGAAAGTAGGAGCAAAAAGAGTTAGTAACAAGGTAAGAAAAAATACACCATGGATAAAAGGAAGTGAAAAAATTACCCAAAAATTAGAAAATATAACGTCAAGTGATCACAAAATAGAAATTATAATATTCACAATAGATAGAATACAGACATTACAAAATAAGTTAAATTCGTTATATAATGAAAATCCGTTACAAGGATGGGAAAAACATAAAACAAAGATAAAAATTGAACTAATAGATGAAAATAGTATAATAACGCAAAAACCACTGAGATACAATTTTGAAGATCAAAAAGAATTTCAAATGCATATAAAAGAATTACTGGAAAATAATTGTATACAAGAAAGTAATAGCAAACATAATAGTCCAGCATTTATAGTAAATAAACATAGTGAACAAAAAAGAGGAAAAAGCAGAATGGTTATAGATTATAGAAATTTAAATGCAAAAACTAAAACATATAACTACCCAATACCAAACAAAATACTAAAAGTAAGACAGATACAAGGATACAATTATTTTAGTAAATTTGATTGTAAATCAGGATTTTACCATCTAAAACTAGAAGAGGAATCAAAACAATTAACAGCATTTACGGTACCACAAGGATTTTATGAATGGAATATACTACCTTTTGGATATAAAAACGCACCAGGTAGATATCAACATTTTATGGATAACTACTTTAATCAACTAGAAAATTGCATAGTATACATAGATGATATACTACTTTATTCAAGAACAAAAGAAGAACATATAAAATTATTAGAGAAATTTATGCATATAATAGAGATATCAGGAATAAGCTTAAGTAGAAAAAAGGCTGAAATATTAAAAAATCAAATAGAGTTCCTAGGAATACAAATAGATAAGAATGGAATAAAAATGCAAACACATATAGTACGAAAAATAATTAATTCTAAAGAATTATTAGATACTAAGAAAAAATTGCAATCCTTTTTAGGACTAGTTAACCAAGTACGAGAGTATGTACCAAAGTTAGCAGAAAACCTAAAACCATTACAGAAAAAATTAAAAAAGGATATAGAATACTATTTTGATGAAAAAGATAGAAACCATATAAAAAAGATAAAGGACATGTGTAAAAACCTACCAAAACTATATTTTCCAGACGAAAATAGACAGTTTAGTTATATAGTAGAAACAGATTCTAGTGACCACAGCTATGGAGGAGTATTAAAATATAGATATAAAAATGAAAAGATAGAACACCATTGTAGATACTACTCAGGGTCATATACTGAACCACAAATAAAATGGGAGATAAATAAAAAAGAATTATTTGCATTATATAAATGTTTATTAGCATTTGAACCATATATTGTTTATAACAAATTCATTGTTAGAACAGATAATACACAAGTAAAATAGTGGATAACTAAAAAGGTACAAGATTCAGTCACAACAAAAGAAATAAGAAGATTAGTTTTAAATATACTAAATTTTTCATTTACAATTGAGATTATCAAAACTGAAAGAAATACAATTGCAGACTACCTCTCCAGATACAAATACTGAAGGAGGAAAAGACAAAATGGAACAAATACTCAATCTCCTTACTACACTTTGTAAAAAGGTGGATAGTATGGACATAGAGATACAACAGCTAACAAGCAGAGCTAACAGTCAGCAGCATGACTCTAAACATGCGGAGCTACGTCGATCGAAAGACGCTAAAATTCCAGAGCTAAAAGGTGACGTTGGGAAACACCTAAAAACCCAAACTAACAGTTTGTTGAGCTCAGCTGCAGGGACTTCACGAACTGCAGGAAAAGAAGAAAATATTACCCAAAATACCAAGAACAAACTATTTGAAAAAATATTCGTACCAAGGAAAAATATACAACCTAACCCTACTCCACAAACCAGTACATACAAAGAAAGCCTATACCAGGCAAAACAAACATACAACCATATAGCCAGCAACTACATACAAAATATCCACAAAATACAAACATTCTTAAACAAAAACCCAATATCTACAAATACAAAGCACCCAGAAGAAGACTATATTACCCAATACCTACAGGGATATAATAAACTGATAGCACAACCAAATACCAACTCCAACCTAGTCAGAACTTGTTACAATTATGGACTACTCAGCACAGTCTATACCAAGACAGGAGATGAAATAGCTACTATACCGGAACTACACAAAGCATTCACAACCTACAAAAGAATAACAAAAGGAACATTCTTCTACATAAAAATATACTCGGCACCAGCAGAGATACTATATGATGAAATAAAACCAATTATACAAGTTGTAAAGATAGGATTGACAAGAGAAATGATTATACCAGAAAAAATAGACCAACAGGAGGAGATAACATGTACAGATATACCAGAATTCTACGCTAATAAAAGAATTATTGGCCTAGCTACAATATTAAACGAACTAGCCAATAATTACTTAAATGGGAATTCTATCTGGAACTATTATGCAAGAGACCAAACAATGATATATGCAAACTCGAGAGAGCATAAAGAAGCAGACATGGAAGAACTATGCCAGTGGATACTTAGTCTGCTTAAACCAGAAGAGATACCCACGACAAGAGCTATACGGAAAAATTATATTTCTCCAGCACTTCTGACAAGATATTGCAAAACCATAGGACAAAAATATCCAGATCACCATTGTTCAAAATGCCATGGTGAAGACAACAAACAGCTACCAGAAGTCCAGCTGGAATGACATAAAGAGGAAGGCGACATAAAGAAAAAGATATGAAGAAAAAAGATATCAGTGTTTGTAAAGTTTTTTGTTTTTATGTAAAAAAGTCGTAAAATAAATAGTAGTAAATAGTAAGAGTCAGGTACTATTTATAAATAGTAAAGGCCGAATACTGTGCAAACAGTAAAAGGCAAACACTATTAATAAATAGTAAAAGTCATATTACTGTGTAAATAGTAGAAGTCGGTTACTGTTCATGAATAGTAAAGGTCATTCATGAATAGTAAAGGTCATTTGTAAAGAATTTTTTTGTTTATAAATAGAGAAGCCAGACGGAGGCAACAACCATCCGTCTTCACAACAATTTCCTCTCATTTCTACTTTCTAATTCCGCAACCCCCCAAATTGAATCAAGTATATCTCGGCTTAAAGAAACTCTTGACCGACAACGCCGCAATATAAACACATGCACAAATATTCAACTGACCAAACAATTCATAGTAATAATAACCTCCTATGAGGGCCAACAAGACCACCAAGTTATGTAAATCAGATAAAGAGGAAAGTAAACATATATACAATGGCCATTAGGGCCGCTAAGCTGCTCAAGAAAAAATAACACAGCCAACATGGCCAACATCGTACTCCGATACAATTCCATTGTCTACAAGCCAATAAGGAGTAAATGCTTGGACGGGATAGGGCCTTAACCTACCTCAAAAGAACTGTACAGCAAAAGACAAAAAAACCTCTAAAGTATGACAACTCCAGAAGAGAGGAACTGACCAATATGTTGAGCCTGAACTGCTATTGAGTAGGTCTCTAAACCTATTTGTCAGAACTTATAAGAAAGAGTGCAGCGCCCCCAGGCTCACGCATCAGTACAACAATGCGCTGAGTGTGTAAGCAATAATAATAAGCTAGAATTGAATCGATAGTTAGAACTGAATGTAAATAGTTATAAGAATAAGAGAAAAACCTGAAAAGATCTTAAAGTTATACATGAAACTGAACAAAAAATAATTAAATAAGAACCTAATTTGGCCCCCATAAGCCTGACAGGTATAAAAAAAAACAATAAACAATAACCTACTCGAGCAGCCTTGAGCCTTAATAGGTGCACCTCAATATACATATCCTTATTCGCAACCATGTAGCCCAATAGGCAAGGTGTAACTGTATCTTGAGCACCCTTGATTCCTGTATCTGTATCTTGAGCCTTTTGGCTCCTGTAACTGCAACCTAAGTACACAAGGCTCTATTGAGGGTCAGTGATGCCAACATAGGCATAAACGAAGTCCATGAGTAAGTAGACTTCAATGTGGCTCTGCGGGTTTCAATATGGTCCTTCTAGACATTTTATAGCTCTTCTAAGCGAAGTACAACCTCATAGGCAAGGTACGCTTGTCAATAAGCCTTCTAGCCAATCTGTAAATGGACATATGTACATGCATAACTTAAAGAGATAGGCTCCAACACTAATAGTTAACGAGATAGCCAATGAAGGCATTAAACAATCTTCTAATCTACCAGCAAGTAAGGTAGCTTTCTAAGCGACCTACATGATGTTGTGTACGTCGTATCGAACTCTAAGGTTGCTAATAAAAAGGCGAGACACTTGGAAACTCACTATCACAACTATATAGGTAGCCACGACGCAATTAACATGAAGGTTGGACTACAATACGAATACTTTATCTCTGTAGGCTTTATATGCTAAAGGCCTATAGGTGAGCTATGTAGTTTATAGGCATCATAATTAAATGGTTCCTATGCCAAATTGATCATTATGCTGCCAACAACAACATGAAATGTTAACTAGCTAACCACAAGGCCCCTAAGGCTTCAATAAGGCAATAAATAATCAATAGCCTATTATGTGATGACAATTTAAACGAAAAGATTCTTATATCTCTTTTAATACAAGTCAATAAGTCATGATCCGAGTCTACACCTTGGATGCGATATCGTACTGAAAGTTACAAGTGACCCCAAGCAAACCCATGTCACGGAACATTTGTTATATACTTGAATCATAAATAGAAAACTGAGCGGAAGATACAGAGATACAATAAAATCTTATATTAAAAAAGATAAAGTCTGGCAAACACTGAATGTTTATAAACAACACTGAAAGAATTATAAGCTGAAACTAGTACCACATTGACTAAAAATCTTTCCTAACTAATGAGTTGCTGGGACAAGCACCCAGCTAACTCTAAGTCTGGAAACTGAAATAATATTACTAAAACATAAAGATCATCTCCGGTACTCAAAAGATGAAGACTCACCAATAGGGAACTGCTGCGCTGAATCTGAAGGAGAGCCTAACCACGCTGCTAAGCTTGGGTGCCTAAGCCTATATCATAAATTGATATAGCATGAGAAGTATACGTCAGTATTTTGAATATACTGGGTATGAAACATATCAAATAATACATAAAATGTTTATAGTTCATAAGCTAGACTGATATGATGTATAATAATCATGCATGAATCATAAATATTGATGAGTTTGTAAATTGGACAAAAATACTATAATATCTACCAAATTTGAAAATTGTACTTCATAATCATATCTGAAATCAGTAGGACTGGACTAGAATGGACTGTATTGTATTGTGAGCGTGTCTATTAACCGATATATAACCACTTGAGCTAGACGTGAAGTTCAACATTTACTCCCCATTGATAGGGCCCATCGTACCTTTCTAGGGTACAGTGACTAAACTATGTGATCACTAACTATAAAATCCATTCGGGTTAAATCCTACAGTGGCACATAGCTCAGGGAAACTAGGTGCACTGAACCTCAACTTGCTCAGTGCTAAATGCTACTCCCAACTGAAGAAACATAACATATGTACATATATAATACTTAATTGTACTGATATCTCGAAATGATATCCTAACGCTAAGTTAGAACTACTTATTTGGAAGTTGCTTGAGAGCCTAAAGGACCTAATAGACTGATAAATGAAATATTGATAAGCTGAAATACTAACTTCTGTTTAGATGCTGACACTAACATGCTAAGAGGACCAAAAAATACTATAACCATAAATGCTCAATTTTGGGAAATACCAAATAGGATTAGATAGTTCAAGCTAAATTAGCATCGTATAAGTTCTAATAACTTCCTTGAAAACATGTTAAAGCTGGAAATATATGAAGTGGATCATGCAAGCTGGAAAATCATATTAAACATTCTAAATACCATAGCTATGAGAGCACAATAGCATAAACAATATAGGAAATTCAACATCTAGAAGGATTGCCCTAAACCATGAATTCTAGGAAACTTCAAGAGCTAGGGTTGCAGAGAAACTTAGTATAGAAGGGTGGAAGAAGCCCTTGCTGAAATTCCACATACCTGTAGAAGAAATCCTTAAAAAAGGACCACGAAAATCTAAGAAAAAGGTTGAATCCCTAGTTCTTTCCTTGAATTGGCCGTTTGAGTTATTGCGGTGGAATCATGAGAGTGTGATGGAAGAACGAGGGAGGAATGTCGACTTGTCCCTCTAAATTCTTCCTAGTATACCTCAATAAGATGTAGTTTAGGAATTAAAATAGTGCGAAGTTATGAAAACTCTCCTGGAGAAAAAGTATGAAAAACTGTCGTCAGGATCCAATGGTCACACTACGAGTCATTAGTTGTGACCACGACTTATTGGGATCAGTCTTTGTTCTTGGGCTTGGAAACTCAATTTTTGGACTTCGACCAACGGATGGAAAGGAAGACCCATTTGATGGAACAACGGGTCATTGAGTCCCGTCGTGGTCACCAGAAGGATTTTGGACAACCTCTGAACTTCTCCCAAAGGATGGATAGAATGATCTCTTAAGTGGTACAACGGGTCATTGTTTCCACCCGTGATTACTAGGGGGATTTTTAACACCTTCTGGATCTCATTAAACAACTTAATAGGATGATTCCTTACATATACAAATGACTCATCCTCTAGCTCATTGCTTGGGAGAGGGATTTGACAAGTTTCTAGACTCGGTCATAACGGGCGACATGAAGACTCGTTATTTCATAAAAATGTCATTATGTGTCTCGTTGGTACTTGAGGGAGAATTTGCAAAAGCCAACAATGACTCTTCTGATGGGTCGTTGGTCCTAACAACGACTCGTTGGTTGAATTGTTCTAAGGCAAAAGAACTTTGTGGTTTTCATGCTAAGTTTGCGGTTTAGCCTTAGGAACTTTTGGGTATTACAATATCTCCCCCTTGGGAATATTCGTCCTCGAATGAAGACAAAATATGATGGCAAGGTAGGGAAAGAGCTTCAATCCCGAAACTGAAAATTATAAACTAAATACGGAAGGAGTGACTGACTCTGAACTGAGATAGATATACTAACTGAATTCATGCAACAAGTGTGCACACTAAGACATTAATAAAGCTAATGAGCATGGAACTGAATAGAGTACTGAGGAGGAATTTAGTACCTGATGCTGAAGCTGAGCTAAAAGGGAAAAAGTGAGGGTATCTAGCCATTATATCTGCTTTGGCTTCCCATGTAGCTCCCTCAACTAGATGGTTCCTCCATAAAAATTTTACTAAAGAAACCTCCTTATTCCTCAATATATGAACCTAGCGGTCCAGAATCTCAATTGGAACATTTTCATAAGATAGACTATCCTTTCCACCAACAAAATTGAGGTTGAATTATCGATGCATTTCTTCAACAGAGACACATGGAAGACTGGATGCACCTATGCTAACTCCGTAAGAAAATCCAACTCATAGGCCATATTGTCAATGCGTCTCAAGTTTCTGTAAGGGAAAACATAGCTAAGACTAAGCTTTCCTTTCTTCCCGAACCTCATCACCCCCTTCATAGGTGAAATTTTAAGATATACCCAATCATTCATAGAAAACTCCAGCTCCCTTCTCGGTAGTTCCTTGATAAACTAAATCTTCTACATGGCCTCAAGTACTGAATTAGGTCCTATTAAGGTAGCTTCACCAACCTCAAACCACCCTATAGGATACCTACATCTCCTACCATATAATGCCTAAAATGGGGCCATTTGAATACTGGGGTGCTAGCTATTGTTGTATGCAAACTCGATGAGAGGTAGGTGATCATCCCAATTGCCCTTGAAATTGATCGTGCAAGACCTCAACATATCCTCCAAAGTCTGGATGGTCTGTTCAGCCCGACCATCTGTCTGTGGGTGGAAAGCCGTGCTGATCTTAACCTGAGTACTAAGTCCTTTATGAAATTACTACCAAAAGTGCGAGATAAACCGAGTACCCCTATCCAAATGATGGACAAGGGGAATCCTTGTAGTATGACTGACTCTCGGATGTATAGTCTAGCATAATTTTCTGCTGAATCTATTGTCTTAACTGGTAGAAAATATGCTAACTTAGTCATTTGGTCTATATCCACCCAAATCAAGTCATGCTATCAGCGTGTATGAGGTAGACCTGTAATAAAATCTATGTTCACTTCTTTCAACTTCCAAGAAGGAATGCTAATATCCTATTTCTTACCCCTAGAACTCTGATGCTCAATCTTGACCTGTTAGCAAGTTTGGACACTTAGCTACAAATTCTGCAATGTCCTTCTTCATGTCATTCCACCAGTAGACTTTTTATAGGTCACGGTACATGTTGGTAGCACCTGGGTGTGGGTGGATATAGTACCTAGAGCTGTGAGCATCCATTAGTATCCATTGCCTCAAATAATCTACATTGGAACACACGAATCGCCCTGGTAACGAAGCACACCATCTCCTCTTAGGAGAATGCTTCTACCTCTTTATTTAGGACTGGTTCCTTCAACTTGAGTAGTATTAGGTCTTCATCTTATTTTGGCTTAACCTACACCATAGGGGAGGATTTTGACCATTTGGGACTACAACTTCACCTTTTACTGAATCAACCAAACGAACTCCTAATCGAGCCAGTATGTGGACATCGTTTACTAGCTCCTTTTTACCATCCTCAATATGAGAAACACTCCGCATAAATATCCTGCTGAGGGCATCAGCCACTACATTGGCTTTGCCCTGGTGATACAACATGCTCATATCATAATCTTTCTGTAATTCTAGCTATCTCCTCTGACGAGGATTCAAATCCTTCTGACTGAACATATACTACATCTTTTTTTGGTCAGTGAAAATGTTCACATAAGCTCCATAAAGGTAGTTCCTCCAAACCTTCAAGGCAAGTACTTCTACTTCCAGCTCAAGATCGTGAGACAGATAGTTCTTCTCATGAGTCTTGAGTAGTTTGGAAGAATAGGCTATGTGTTACACCCCGTAAATGTTAATGATTAGTAAGCGTACAAGTGGATTCGTGATGAATAAGAAGAGCTTGATGCGTGTGGAAAAAACCTCAGAAGTGGGGTCAGATGGGACCAGCGTGCACAAGGACAACACACTGTCCAGTGCAACGCACCAAGCCTGCTGGCGCTATAGGGGCGTGGCTCTGCACTGGGTTGCTGCGATGGCTGGCGCGAGGCAACCCCAGTCCTCCACCTAGACAAGTATATATAGCCCCTTAGTTCAATTGTGATTCATTTCCAAATTTTCTCTCGACCAGAAGTAAGAAAATATAAAGATTTCAATTATTTTTCGCTCGATTATGCTACCAAACGCCGTCCAATATCAAATTAATTTTGGGTAACGATTTCTAAGCCTATGGGAAGCATTACTGCGGAGTTATTTTCTCAAAATACACTCGACAAATCGGAACTCCGCCAAGTAGAAGTTATCAGAATTTCTCTAAATTGATTCCTATACGGCCACCGACTTTAGTATTAAAGTTACATTTGAAAATAGATGACGAATATAAGTTAAAACTCGTTTGTTAATCGGGAAAGGAAAATCGAGGTATGTTAAGGAGAATTCCTTCGGCAAGTTAGTTTCTGTAGTATTTAATACAATTTGAAATTCCAGTAATGGAGCCAGAAGTATTGTTATTGTGATTAGCTATTGCTATTAGCTGAGAACAGTACTCTATGTTTAGTTTGGGATTTACTTTACCCTGTATAGCCTTCCATGACCAACCCCAGGGTTACTAGTTGTGTCATTTCCTGTCAGGGGCTATATGACATTACTCCAAGGAGTGATATTCCATCCCAAGGGACAATGATGAGGTCCAAGGGCCTTATACAGTCCATTCCATGGCTAGACTACCAATTCTATGTCGTATCGGCATCACACCCCCATCGAGCCGGTGCCTCGGGTGCAGTTATTAGGAGTCCACTAGACTCAGAAACAGCTATGGTTCAGGGGCCGAGTGGGCTCAGTTGCTGACCCAAGGGACTGGTAGGTTGGCTATAGTTACTAGTTGACTCATTTTGACCTTGTTAGGGATATATAGGTTGAAGTGTGCTTGCCAGAGCTTATGGGGGCCCCAAGTGGGTCATTTAGTGTTGTTTATACCTTCTGGCTGATTGGGGTCAGGTAAGGTTCTTGTTTGCACTATTTACTAATAGATTAAATTACAAGAAGTTAGGTTCTTATTTGCACTATTTACTAATAGATTAGATAACAGGAAGTTAAGTTACTTAGGTTATATACCTATCCCTTATACTCAGTTACTTTCAGTTTCATTTCAAGTTTATTAAGTTATTTTTTGTTACTACCCTACATATTTAGTACATATTGTACTGACGCCCATCCTTGGGGTACTGCATTACTTTCCTGCAGGTGCGGATAGATGCGGATCAGGACCTTCCTAGCATCCATCTAGAATTAGCAGTACCGTCGGCTCCCTTCCTTCGGATCTAATAGTTAGAAGGTTTACTCTTTTTGATTAAAAAGTATATGGGTAGGTCGGGACCCTGTCTAGACCATTATTCCACTCATAGAGGCTTGCAGATTTAAAGATTCCCTATGGTTAGTTTGTTGTTGGCCGTGTGGGGCCTATATGTGTTTTATTTCCTGTGATGGTCATGTGGGGTCTTGTTTATATGTTAGATAGTGGCCTTGTCGGCTATAGTATAGTTATAGGTGCCTGATTTTCATTTCAGTTATAACTAGATAACATGGTGGTCTTGTCGGCCTGCATAGGATCCCTTTTTATTGCTTGTTGTTGGTTAGCTATTTTCGTTTAAAGGTGGCTATACAGCCTTGTCATTCAGAGGTTGTGCTTATAGCTGAGATATAGCTCGTTGTTTTCTTAAATTAAGCTGCAGGCTTGAACCATACGTGCATAAGCCCCGCCAGGTCAGTCAGATCACAGTGTGGCACTAGGTTCCATTCATGCCTCCCAAGGTGGGGCGTGAAATTTTTTGTATCAGAGCAGGTCATATCTCATGATTTCTGCAAGCCATGTGAAGTAGAGTCTTGTCTATGGATGTGTTGTGCACCACATTCTATAGACAGGAGGCTGCGAGGCATGATAGGATTGTTACTCTTCTTTCTCTTCCAGTCGTGCTATAGAGCTATATTGTAGAGGGTTGAGTCCCTAATCTTACTATATCTATTTGTCTATAGAGAAATGTCAGACACGTGACAGACCATGACTATCAGGAAGTTAGACGTCACAGTAGGAGAGGGCACTAGAAAGGTTCCCTAGTAAGAGCCAGCCCGATCTGAGGGAAATAGGGAGATTTTATCCCAGTCTCCCGAACAGTCTCCGCCCCGCTATGAGCCGTTCGGAGCGGCAGATGCGTCGGCACCACCTCCAACAGTTCCTATATCGATACCATTAGACCAGGAGGTTAGGAGTAATGTCTTCATGTTAGCTCAGATGATGGCTGCGCAACATTAGCCAGTGGCACTCGTGGTTGATGAATCTTCGAGAGGACAAGGTAGTTTGAGGGTCCGAGAGTTTCTCATGTAGAGTCCCCCGCAATTCACAAGGATGGACTGAGATGAGGACCCTCATGACTTTTTGGAATAGCTGCAGTGGATTTTTAGGGTAATGTATGCCATTCCTGCGGAGTCGATTGAGTTAGAGGTATTTCGGTTGCGGGACATAGCAGTGTTATGGTACGAGAGTTGGGAGAGGTCCCGGGGAAGAGATGTTCTTCCTCTGACTTGGTCCAGCTTTTTAGAGGCCTTCTTAGACCATTATTTGCTGCGAGAAATACGACAGGCCTGGGTAGATCAGTTTTTGCATTTAGAGTAGGGCTCGATGAGTGTTTGGGAGTATGCTATGAGATTTGATTCTTTGGCTCAATATGCACCAGCCTTTGTAGATACTATGCCAGCTAGGGTGCATTAGTTCATTATTGGGCTTCTTCCAGAGTACGTGGAGACTTGTGTTATAGCTACTCTACGGGAAAACATGGATATCACCCGTATTAAGGCATTTTCTCAGAGTATTGAGGGGATCACGCAGCGGCAGCAGGAGATAGAGAGGGAAAATTAGGAGTAGCACCGCAGAGCTAGACCTAGTGACACTCAGGAAGAGTTTAAAGGAGTACCTAGGCCTTGACTATAAGGCAGACCACCCAGACCCCCACCTTCACAGTAGCAGCAGGGTGGTAGACCAGGCCGTCGGGGATAGCCAGGACCCGATGAGAGCTCACGGCCATCGGGTTCACAACAAAAGAGAGGGTTAGAGTAGAGTAGATTCATTATGCCACCTTGCCCTATCTACACTCGAAGTCATCTTGGGGCATGCAAGCATGGTTCTACTGCATGTTACACCTGTGGACAAGAGGGTCACATGATGAGAGATTGTCCATCCAAGGGTTAGAGTGATTGGGACCGACAGGATAGATCTTCAGTAAGGTCACCTGCCCCAGCATCTCGATCAGGCGTAGGTCCTTAGCTCCAGCCGGCAAGGCCGAGGCAGATCAAGGGCATCGAGTTCAGCCACCGGTCCGGATCGCACTTATGCTTTATTGGGGAGACAGGAGTCAGAGTCGTCGTCGGATGTTGTGACAAGTATGTTGGACATTTGTTCTCGTTCTGTGTATGTTTTGATAGAACCAGGTTCCACTTTGTCTTATATTACACCATTAGTGGCCCGGAAGTTCTGTATAAGGGCAGAATTGCTTCAGCAACCCTTTTTAGTGTCCATGCTCGTCGGCCATTTTATTATAGCTAAAAGGAACTACCGGGGTTGCACAGTAGAGGTTGTTGGCCGCCAAACTTCGGCAGATTTAGTGGAACTAGAAATGATTGATTTTGATGCAATTGTGGGTATGGATTGGCTAGCACCATGTTACTCCAATGTAGAATGTTGGAGCAAGACTGTCTGATTTCACTTTCCAGGGGAAGTAGTGTGAGAGTGGAAAGGCAATGCACCTACCCCAAAAGGTAGGTTTATATCCTATCTTCACGCGAGAAAGTTGATAGCAAAGGGTTGCATTTATCATATTGTAAGGGTTTAGGATGTCTAAGAAAAATCCCCGACTCTCCAGTCTAATCCTATGGTTAATGAATTTCCAGACGTGTTCCCAGATGAACTCCCCGGCATCCCTCCAAAAAGGGAAATCGATTTTTCTATTGACTTGCTACCAGGTACTCAGCCTATATCCAACCCTCCATACCGAATGGCTCTTGCTGAGCTCAAAGAGCTGAAAGAATAGTTGAAAGATATGTTAGATAAGGGCTTTATCAAGCTGAGTACTTCATCGTAGGGTGCGCCAGTTCTATTTGTAAGAAGGAAAGGTGGCTCCCTCCGCATGTGTACAGATTACTGGTAGCAAATAAAGTCATTATCAAGAATAAATACCCGCTTCCTAGGATAGATGACTTGTTTGATCAACTACAAGGGGCAAAGTATTTCTCTAAGATCGACTTATGGTCTCGGTATCACCAGGTGCGGGTTCAGGAGAGAGATATCCCAAAAAGGGCTTTCAAGACCAAGTATGGCCATTTGGAATTCCTAGTCATGTACTTTGGATTGACGAATGCTCCTGCAGTGTTCATGGATCTGATGAACAACATCTTCAGGCAATATCTAGATTTGTTTGTGATAGTATTAATTGATGACATCCTGGTGTATTCCTTTTCAGAAGAATAACATCGAGGTCATTCGCAAACGATACTCCAAATTCTCAAGGATCGCTAGTTATATGCTAAATTTTGTAAGTGTGAGTTCTGGCTGAATTCGGTAGCCTTTTTGGGTCATATTGTGTTGGATGCTGGTATTCAGGTAGATTCATAGAAGATTAAGGTAGTAAAGACATGGCCTATACCTTCAACTCCACTGAGGTACACAGTTTCCTGGGGTTAGCTAGGTATTACAAAAGATTTGTAGAGGGATTTTCTACCTTATTAGTGCCTTTGACCAAGTTAACTCAGAAAGCAGTTAAATTTCACTGGACTAAAGCGTGTGAATAGAGTTTCCAGGAATTGAAAAGCAGATTGATATCAGTTCTCATACTAGCTTTGCAGGAAGGTTCAGAGGGTTACGCAGTGTACTGTGATGCTTCGGGCATTGGGTTAGGGTGTGTTTTGATGCAACATGGTAAGGTAATTGCAAATGCTTCAAGGCAGCTGAGGAAGCATAAAAAGAACTATCCCGCTCATGACCTGGAGTTAGAGGCAGTAGTTCACACCTTAAAAATCTAGAGACATTACCTATATGGGGTGCATGTGGACATCTTTAATTATCATAAGAGTCTCCATGTCATGACCCGAGTTCACACCCCAGCCGTAACATTGGACAAGGAACCGTGAAAGGCTCCAAGTCGACCCATGGCATAATCATAGCGTACACTTAAAACCCGATGTGACTAACAACACAAGTGAGCGGAAGAAAATAACACGAATCTAATATGATCCGTAAAGACAATTTAATAACACTTAGATACATAGTTGAAGCTTTCTATACAAGTCCGAAAGCATTCTACTAAACTGATGAGTTACTGGGATAAGCCCCCAGCTAACTCCCAAAGCCTAAAAACTGAAACATAATAAAACAAGAACATAAACCACGTCCTCGGAAGATGAGGACTCACCGCTAGAAACTAGGAGAGGAAAGAGCGTATCTAGCCACGTGGCTGAACCTTGAGACCTGAATCTATATCATGAAATGATATAGAGCTAGAGGCGTGCGGTCAGTACTTGGAATGTACTGAGTATATAGGAAGCGTAAATGACTAACTCATAAAGTATACCAGAAGGAAACAATGTAAAACATTTTAATAGAAATGTAATTGAAAGGAGATACGACAATTTTAAATGAGATTCACATAATCAAATAACATAACCACATTATAAAGACTTACGTTATGATAGTAATTGCTGATGTGCAAAAGTAACAATCGGGAATAATACAAGGTATGATGCCGTGGCTGATATGAAGAAGTTCCCTGATGTCTAAAGTGGAGTCCCTAACGGTCGAATGGAGCGAGAAAGCTTTGATATAGAGAGTCAATGGCTGAAGAAAATCCCAAACAACGCAAGGAAAATATAATACTCAACTGACTAGGGATGTAAGTCCCGACCAACTGCAAAAAGACATTCTCCACTAACGAATAGATGAGACATTCTCCAGTAACGTCTAAATGAGACATTCTCCACTAACGTCTACAAAAGACATTCTCCACTAAAGTATAGATAACACATTCTCCACTAATGTTTATAGATAATCTAAATTTACAACAGCTAGTTAGAGACACTAACATCCACCACTCTCATCATGCAGTACTCATATTAGAAGGGATAAGAGCTAGCCTTTAATAGGCACATGCTCAACAAGTTGACATACTAGTCACAGGCTTTATCATCATGATTCACATTATCACATAACCAATTTCCTCATTAGCTTTAATATCACAACCCAATGAGTATGCTATAAATTCATATCTAGCATTATTCTGTAATGGCATCTTGATTACGTACTCACCTCATTCAGTAGGTAATATAAGTTCATACATGATTTATAGAATTTAACTCATAAGCTACCAAGGATGCATAACTTCATGTAATTAGGTTACAACCATCTCACACACTTGTCACAATCACTTAATTTATGAACTCTTTAGCCACGGCGTTTTAGAGTCTAAGGTTTAATGAAAATGATTTTTTTATAAAGAAAATAATATAGAATCCGCCCAAGCATCATAGTTCAACAATGGAGATGCAATATTGTCAAGAACCATCAATTAAATCTAAAACATGGTGTTGGCACATAATTTACTTCAATTACTCAAGCCCCAAAATCCTATTCAATCCAACATGGTCATCAATATAATAATCCAGTCATTAGGGTTAATTTCACAATATTTTCACGATTCGATCATGTTCATGAATTCTACGACAATCAAGGGAGAAATGAACAAATACACAAATCGATTTATGAAGAACATAATGTACTCATACATTCTCAACCTATATTTCATAATTCAATATAAACCATCAATTAATAATCCAATTAAATTCATAATCGCAGTAGATATTAGCATTTAAGAAAATTAAAGAAGAATTTAGCCCTTTTCACAAACCCTATATAATGCTTTTCTAGAATTATCGAAATTGGTATTTAATGAAAATATTTTTGGGGCAGAAGGATGGAAGAGGATCCTTGTTGAAAAATTCGCATACCTTGTAGGGGAGAATCCCACTCGAAAATCTTCCTTGAAGCTTGAAGAAACCTTGGTGAAACCCTAGAATTTTTTAGAAGAGAGGAGGAAGAAGGACAGTTGAGAGAATGAGGGTTTAGGCATGAAAAGCCCTTAAAATCGTGCAAGGTAGAACCCAAAATGAAGTAGTTTAGGAGTTAAAAGCGTAGAAGTTTACAAAAATTCCCTAAAAAAAATTAAAAATCTGGCCGAACCGGAACCCACGACCCTCACCACAAGCCGTTGGTCCTTACCACAACCCGTGGTGGCCTTCCGTTGGATGCACTGGACTCCCCCGACTTTCAGCTTCTCCAAACAATGATCAATAGGACGAGTCGTTAGTTCCTGTAATGTCTCATGACACCCATCCATTAGATGCACTAGTTACATAACTGGTAGCCCAAACAACGATTTACACTACGAGTCATTGCTAGAACAAACGACTCATTGTTTCTTTCTATCACCCTCACTGGACCAGCCCTTAACTTCCTTTCCATGATTGACAAAATGAGTCGTTGAAACCATTCGTTGCCACCACTTGAACACCCAAGGCTCCAACCTAAAACCACTTACAACCCGTCAGAGGTACCAACGAGTCGTTGTATGGCTCGCTCCTTCCCAGTAGCCCAACCTGAAATCTCACCACGACTACAAACGATGGCTCGTTGATTATTACAATGAGTCATTGTGTCGGTCGTTGCTTCTACTGCCACCTGGACTTCTAAAACCACGACTAGAAACAACAGCTCATGGTTTCCTACCACGACTCATTACACCCCTTGTCCTGCAACTTTTCCCTAGTTTTCAGCAGTTTTAAATTTTTAACTCCCTGGTCTACTCTTAGGCACTTCCGGGGTGTTACCATATCTCCCCCTTAGGGATATTCTTTCTCGAATGTTGGCTGAACATACAGAAAAGATAGAGAAAGAGTTGATATCCAAATACCAATCAATCACATCTAAACACCAATAGGGTATCTGACTCTGGACCAACCTTATTCACTAAATCTTAAAATTCACATCTAGCATACTTACCATGACTCAAGGAAAACCAAAGAACATGAAACCACAATAGAACTAGACAAAACACCGAAAAGAATTCTTTCCCCTTCTTTTGTCCAACACGAAACTGATACAGACTAAACTTTCGTTCTCAAATCACTTCATGACACTAAGCTGGATTTCTCAATGTCTAATCTAATTGAGAGTAAGGACTTCATAAGCACGAGTCATTCTCGACATTTAAGATTGAGAACATGCATGAGATAATCTGACTTTACCGAGTTAACAAACAACTTTATGAGACTGAGTCCAATCCGAACACATAAGAAAACATAGATTAACACACATAACTGATCCATAACATGAAAATGAGCAATAAGGACTCATAGGGCAAGACTGACATCACTAACTGAAATGGTTACTTCTAAACCTCAAAAATTTGCACATAGGAATCGACACCACTTTAACTTCAACTGAATTTACAAGAGAAATTATCTGAACCTCAAAGATATCGACATACTGCATCTGCTAGAGCTGGAACTTCTTACGAGTGCTCTCACGATCTAACTTATTTCACATATTCACTATATCCCCCTTGGCTTAAAGTCATCATCGTAAGACTCCCGAATCCGTCCTTAAGTCAGGCTAACTTACTGATTAATAACTCCCCTTTCGCTTCTAGACTTCTCTGTGAGCCTTACACTAACAACTATTCATATCACACCCCAACAATCTTTTCTCATTATCACAACAAAACTTCTTATTCACTATCGAGATTGGCATCAGATAAAGAATGAAACAAGATTCATAACATACTTGTGGCCACTATCGTGGCCTTGCCCTTATCCTGATGGGCAAAAATAGCATAGGAGCAGTTTTGACGATGCCTACCACCTGGATGAGAGAATGCACCCTGCTGAGACAAGCGTGCTATCGAAGCTGCTGAAGAAGGGGTCGAGAATCTACTTTTGCCTCTCTTAGCTGTTGTGCAATCTCGATGCTTATGGCCCACCTTGCCGCACCAAAAACACACATCTGAGCCGGCCATGCATACTCACAAGTGGTTCTTTCCACAACTCATACACAATGGGTACGTAATCTCCCTCACCCTTGGCTGATAAGGAGCACTAACTGTCGAAGGTGCTGGAGCTAATGTATTTTGCTGGTAATGTGAGTGATATCCGAAACTCGACCGTAGTTGGGAGAACTCTAGATCTCCAGTCTTATCCCTCTTGGCCTCTCTCTCCTTTTCTTTCACCTGCTTGGGTTCCATCTGTTGAGCAAACATTACCAAATGTGGGAAGTCTACGTCTCGGTGCAACATGGCACTCCTGTATTCTTTGACCAAGGAGTCTGACACTCCATTCACAAACCTGCTCACCTAGACCAGCTGGTCGGCTACCATTTCCGATGGATACTTACATAATCGAGTGAACTCTAGCGCGTACTCCTGAACAGTCATGTCATTTTATTTCAAGTTAATAAAATCTGCCACCTTTGCCTCCCTTAACTCCTAAGGGAAAACCTATCCAAGAACGTGGCCATAAATTCATCCCAACCGATCGGACCCGCTTCAATTCCCTGACTATCTCTCCACTGACAACACCAGATATAAGCAACTCCCTTTAACGGGTAGGAGGCTAAGTCTGTGCTCTCATTCCCTGTCACTCCCATGATGCGAGTAATCTTTTGAATCTCCTCCAAAAACTCATATGGGTCCTCATCCACCTTTGACCCCAAGAATTTGGGTGGGTTCATTCGAAGAAAATCTCTCATCCTTGTCACCGCTTCATTTCCATTCTGAGGAGCTCAGGCCATCGCTTGTTGGTTAATCTGAGCGGTCAGGGCCTGCGCAAACATTGGAAAAGTTGCTCAGAACTCAACATGAGTAACATGATCTTCATAGAGTCTGCTCAGGCTGGTGGTACCTGCTGACAGTCGTTACCATGTCCTCTTCCATTCGCACATCGGGGAGGCATTATCTGCGAGCGCGTAAAGAACGAGTTAGTGGAGGAACTACTTAGAGCTTCATACTCCATGCACGATAAGAATCATGAAGAAAAGGGAACATTCCTAAAATGTCTCATAGCCTCTTTGTCATAAGTGTGGCGTGCTTCACACCCATGAAGAAGACTCTACGTAACGCGACTTTCAGACACCCTAGGACACTCTAAACCTTTGCTCTGATACCAAGTTTGTCACAACCCGAATTCACACCCTAGCCGTAACATGGGACAAGGAACCCCGAAAGGCTCCAAGTCGATCCATGGAATAATCATTGCATACACTTAACATCAGATGTGACTAACAACACAAGTGAGTGGAAGAAAATAACACGAATCTAATATGATCCATAAAGACAATTTAATAATACTTAGATGCACAACTGAAGCTATCTAGACAAGTCCGAAAGCCTTCTACTAAACTGATGAGTTGCTGGGACAAGCCCCTAGCTGACTCCCAAAGTCTGAAAACTGAAACATAATAAAACAAGAACATAAACGACGTCCTTAGAAGATGAGGACTCACCGCTAGCAACTAAGAGAGGAAGGAGCGTATCTAGCCACACGGCTGAATCTAGAGACCTGAATCTATATCATGAAATGATATAGCACAAGAGGCATGCAGTCAGTACTTGGAATGTACTGAGTACGAAGGAAGCATAAATAACTAACTCATAAAGTAACTAGAAGGAAACAATGTAAAACATTTTAATAGCAACGTAATTGAGATGAGATACGACAATCTTAAATGAGATTCACATAATCAATTATCATAACCACATTATAATGACATATGCTATGATAGTGACTGCTGATGCGCAAAAGTAACAATTGGGAATAATACAAGGTATGATGCCGTGATTGATATCAAGAGGGTCCCTGATGGTAGAAGGGAGCGAGAAAGCTCTGATATAGAGAGTCACTGGTTGAAGAAAGTGCAAAACAATGCAGGGAAAATATAATACTCAACTTACTAGGGATGTAAGTCCCAACCAACTACCAGAAGACATTCTCCACTAACGCATAGATGAGACATTATCCACTAACGTCTAGATGAGACATTCTCCCCTAACATCTAGATAAGACATTCTCCACTAACGTCTATAGATAATCTAAATTTACAATAGCTAGTTAGAGACATGAATATCCACCACTTTCGTCATGCAGTACTCATATTAGAAGGGATTAGAGCTATCCTTTAATAGGCATAGGCTCAACAAGTTGACATATTAGTCACAGGCTTTATTATTATGATTCACATTATCACAGAACCAATTTCCTCATTAACTTCAACATCACAACCCAACGAGCATGCATAAATTCGTACTAGCATTATTCTATCATGGCATCTTGATTCCGTACTGACCTCATTCAGTAGGTAATATAAGATCATACATGATTTATAGAATTTAACTCATAATCGATCAAGGATGCATAACTTCATGTAATTAGGTTACAACCATCTCACACACTTGTCAAAATCACTCCATTTATGAACTCTTTAGTCTCGGGCATTTTAGATTTTAAGGTTTTATGAAAATGATTTTTTATAAAGAAAACAACATAGAATCTGCCCAAGCTTCATAGTTCAACAATGGAGATGCAATCCTGTCATGCCCCATCAATTAAATCTAAAAATGGTGATGGCATATAATTTAATTCAATTACTCAAGCCCACAAATCCTATTTAATCCATCATGGTCATTAATATAATAATCAATTCATTAGGGTTAATTACACAATATTTTCACAATTCTATCATGTTCATCAATTACTATGACAATCAAGGGAGAAATGAACAAATCCCATCCAATACTCAAATCGATTTATGAAGAACATAATATACTCATACATTCTCAACCTATATTTCATAATTCAAGATAACCCATCAATTGATAATCTAATTAAATTCATAAACACAGTAGATATTAGCATTTAAGAAAATTAAAGAAGAATTTACCCTTTTCCACAAACCCTATATCATGCTTTTTCCAGAATTATCGAAATTGGTGTTTAATGAAAATATTTTTGGGGCACAAGGATGGAAGAGTATCCTTGTTGAAACACCCGCATACCTGGTAGGAGAGAATCCCGCTCGAAAATCTTCCTTGAAGCTTGAAGAACACCTTGGTGAAACCTTAGAATTTTTGAGAAGAGAGGAGGAAGAGGGAGAGTTGAGAGAATGAAGGTTTAGGCATGAAAATCCCTTAAAATCGTGCAAGGTAGAATCAAAAACGACATAGTTTAGGAGTTAAAAGTGTAGGAGTTTACAAAAATGCCCTTGAAGAAAACATAAAAATGTTATCGAACTAGAACCCACGACCCTCACCACGAGTTGTTGGTCCTTACCATGACCAGTGGTGGCCTTCCGTTGGATGCACTGGACTCCCTCGACTTTCATCTTCTCCAAACAACCATCAACAAGATGAGTCGTTAGTTCCTCTAACGACTTGTCACACCCATCTGTTAGATGCACTGGTTACTTAACTGGTAGCCCAAACAACGATTGACATAATGAGTCGTTGCTAGAGTAAATGACTCATTGTTTCTTTCCATCACCCACACTGGACCAGCCCTTAACTTCCTTTCCATGATTGAAACAACGGGTTGTTGCAATCATCTGTTGTCACCACTTGAACACCCAAGGCTCCGAACCACGACCACTTACAATGACCTGTCAAAGGTACCAATGAGTCATTGTATGGCTCATTCCTTCCCAGTAGCCCAACCTGAAATCTCACCACGACTACAAACGATGGCTCGTTGTTTCTCACAAGTAGTCATTGTGTTCGTCATTACTTCTACTGCCACCTGGACTCCTGAAACCACGACTTGAAACAACGGCTCGTGGTTTCCTACCATGAGTTGTTACACCCCTCATCCTTCAACTATTCCACAGTTTTTAGCAGTTTTCAATTTTTAACGCCCGGGTCTACTCTTAGTCATTTTGGGGGTGTTACACTCTAGTATATTTTCACTTATAAAGAGTTGAATTTACCGCAGCATCACTGGTTAGAACTGTAGAAGGGCTACGACGTGAACATCCTATATCATCCAGGGAAGGAAAATGTTGCAGCAGATGCCCTTCGCTGTAGATATATGGGAAGTTTGGCGTATTTGCGTCTTGAACAGTGGGTGTTGGCCCAAGAATTGCATCAGTTAGCTAGATTAGCTATCTGAATAATAGAATCGGAAAATAGTGGGGTAGTGATTCAGAATACCGTAGTATCATCTTTGGTTGTAGAGGTAAAAGAGTGGTAGTATGAAGTTCCTCTCTTAGCACGGCTCCGAGATAAGGTACAACAGGGAGAAGTATCTGGTTTCAAGGAAACTGAAGACGGGGTTCTGAGATTTAGCAGTCGCCTTTGTGCTCCAGATGTAGTAGGGCTCCGCCTGCAGATTATGGCTGAGGTTCACTACTCTCGTTTCTCTCTTCATCCAGGTTGAATGAAAATGTACCATGATATAAAAGAGATTTACTGGTGGCCTAGTATAAAAAAGAGTGTAGAAGAATTTGTAGCATAATGCCCTAATTATCAGCAAGTAAAAGTTGAACATCAAAAACCCAGTAGAATGACACAATAGATAATGATACCTATGTGGAAATGGGAAGCAATCAACATGGATTTTGTGACAGGGTTACCCCGTACCAGGAGTAGATTTGATTCTATCTTGGTGATTGTTGACATATTAATGAAATAAGCTCATTTTCTGCTAGTCAGGACCACCTTCTCAACCAAGGACTATGCTGAATTGTATATCAGAGAAATAGTTCGATTACATGGTGTCCCGACTTCTATCATTTCTGACAGGGAGCACAATTCACAACTAGATTTTGGCAGTTGTTCAGAAAGGCTTGGAACACAGGTTAATCTGAGTACATCCTTCCATCCTGAAATAGACAGGTAGGCAGAACATACAATTCAGACACTCAAGGATATGTTGTGAGCGTGTGTGTTAGACTTCGGGGGCAGTGGGATGAGCATTTTCCCCATATTGAATTTTCTTAAAATAGTTATCATTCGGCAATCCAGATGGCACTGTATGAGGCTTTATATGGCCGAAATTGATGATCCCCCATCGGATGGTTTGAAGTAGGAGAAACAGAGTTAGTTGGACTAGACATAATCCACCAATCAGAGGAGAAAGTAAAGCTTATCAGTGGGTGCTTGCTGACAACTCAGATTCGCCAGAATACCTAGTCTGATGTGCAGCATAGAGACCTGGAATTCAGTGTTAGTGACTGGGAATTTCTGGAAGTTTCGGTAATGAAGAGAATTATGAGGTTTGGTAAAAAGGGTAAGCTTGGTCCTAGGTTTATTAGGTCATATCGGATCCTCCTAAGAATAGGCCAAGTAGCATATGAGTTATACTTGCCTCCAGAGTTAGAATCTGTTCACCAAATCATTCATGTATCAATGCTGCAGAAGTGTATAGGGGATCCATCCTGAGTTGTGCTAGGTAAGGACGTCCAGGTTACTGAGGAGTTAGCCTACGAAGAGGTTCCAATGGCCAGATTAGATCGACGGGTTCATAGGTTGAGAAGTAAAGATGTTGCCTCTGTTAAAGTATTGTGGAGAAACAGGAGTAGAGAAGAGATGACCTGGGAAGCTGGGGAAGACATGAAAAATAGATATCCTCACCTGTTCCAGGATTGACCCAGATTATGCAGTTACAGTGAGATTGTTGTTCAATTGTTATTTTACTACTTATGTTATTAGTACTGTTACTTAGCTAACCCCCCTTGTATTGTATTTTGGTTATTGTAGCGCACAGTGAGACGCCTGTGTTGGACTTTTTTGTGTTTCAGGTTTTTGAATAGTCCATATTATAGGGGAGACTCTATCGAAACTTTTTTATAAAATACTAGTTGAGAGAGTTAGCTCCTTTAAGCCTGATGATGACATTCGAGGATGAATATTCCTAAGGGGGGAGGATGTTACACCCCATAAAGTTTAACAATTAGTAAGCATATGCATGGATTTATGACGAATAAGAAGAGCTTGACGCATGTGGAAAAAGCCTCGGAAGCGGGGTCAGAAGGGACTAGCGCGCACAGGGCCAGCGCGATGCTCTAGGCCTGCCAGTGCCTTGAAGGGCACGACACGGCATTGGGTTATCGTGATGGCTAGCATGAGGCGCCCTTAGTCCACTGCCTAGGCAAGTATATACAGAAGCTTTGTTCAATTGTGATTGGTTTCCAAATTGTACCCTTGGTCAGAACTAAGAAAATATGAAGATTTTCATTATTTTTCACCCGATTACACTACAAAACACCGTCCAATCGCAAATTAACTTGAGGTAATGAGTTCTAGGCCCACGGAAAGCATTAATACAGAGTTATTTCAGAACTCCACTGAGTAGAAGTTGTCAGAATTTCTCCAAATTGATTCCTATATAGCCACATGCTTTATATTAAAGTTACAACTGAAATGAGCTGACTAATACAAGTTGAAACTTGTTGGTTAATTGGGAAACCACAATCAAGGTATGTTAAGGAGAATTCCTTCGGCAAGTTAGTTTTTGTAGCATTGTAATACAATTTGAATCCCAACAAAGGAGGTAGAACTATTGTTATTGTGATTAGCTGTTGCTATTAGATGAGAACAGTACTCTATGTTAAGTTTAGGATTGACTTTGTCCTGTATAGCCTTCCGTGACCGACCCTAGGGCTACTAGCTATGTCGTTGCCTACCAGGGGCTACATGATGCCACTCCATGGAGAGATATGCCATCCTAAGGGACGATGATGAGGCCCAAGGGCCTTATACAGTCCATTCCATGGCTGGAGTACCAGTTCTACACTGTATCGGCATCACTCCCCTGTCGATCCTGGTGCCCGGGGTATAGTTATCAGGAGTCCACTTGACTTAGATACAACAATGGTTCAGGGCCAAGTGGGCTCAGTTGCAGACCCAGGGGATCGGTAGGTTGCTTATAGTTACTAGTTGACTAATTTTGACTTTTTTAGGGGTATAGATTAAAGTGTTCTCGCCAGGGCTTATAGGGGCCCCTAGCGGGTTATTCTATGCTATTTGTAACTTCTAGCTTATGGGGGTAGGTAAGGTTCTTGTTTTCACTATTTACTTATAGATTAGAGAGCAAGAAGTTAAGTTATTCAGGTTATATCCCTATCCCTTCTACTTAGTTACTTTCAGTTATATTTCAAGATTATTTAGTTATTTCCATTACTACATTACATATTCAGTACATATTGTACTGACGCCCTTCCTTGGGCGCTGCATTACATGCCTGCAGCTGCGGATAGACGTGAATCAGGACCTTCCTAGCATCTAGCAAGAATTAGTAGTACAGTCGGCTCCCTTCCTTGAGAGATAATAGTTAGAAGGTTTACTCTTTTTGATTATATAGTATGTTTGTAGGTCGGGGCCCTGTCTCGACCATTATTTCACTTCTAGAGGCTTGCAGATTTACAGATTCCCTTTAGTTAGTTTGTTGTTGGCCATGTGGGGCCTATATGTTTTTTATTTTGTGTGATGGTCGTGTGGGGCCTTGTTTAGCTGTTAGATAGGGGCCTTCTTAGCTATAGTATAGTTATAGGTGCCTGATTTTAATTTCAGTTATAACTAGACAACATGGTGGTCATGTTGGCCCGCATAGGATCCCCTTGTATTGCTTGTTGTTGGTTAGTTTTTTCTTTTACAGGTGGCTATACGGCCTTGTCGGCCGGAGGCTGTGATTACAGCTGAGATATAGTTCATTGTTTTATTTAGTAAAGTTGCAGGCTTGCACCAGACATGCATAAGCCTTGCCAGATCAGTCAGATCCCAGTGTTGTACTAGGTACTAGTCATGCCTCCCAAAGTGGGGCGTGACACTATGAATTTACCATGCTGAATCAAAGCACATGTAAGGCCAAGTATGGAGGCATCACAATAGATCACAAATCCATCTGAAGCTTTTGGCAAAGTCAAAACTAGGGTTGTAGTGAGTCAAGTTGTCAACTCCTGAAAACTCTTCTCACACAGATCAGACCATTAAAACTTCACTTTATTTAAGTTAGTCTAGTCAAAGGAGAGTCAATGGAGGAGAATCCCTCCATGAACCGTATGTGTTAACCAGCCAGACCTAAGAAACTCTTGATGTCTAATAGAGAGTGGGTCTTGCCCAGTCCTTAACTACCGCTATTTTTTGAGGATCTACCTGAATACCAGCACTGGAGACCATATGGCCAAGGAACACCACTGATTTTAGCCAGAATTCACACATGCTGAATTTCACGAACAACTAGTGGTCCTTGAGAGTCTGAAAAACTATTCTAAAGTGTTCTACATGTTCCTCCTCTGTTCTGGAGTACAACAAAATATCATCTATGAATACATTAATGAACATGTCCAAATACAGCTTTGTAATACCCCAGAAGCCCTAAGATCAAACCTGGGAGTTGAATCGGAGAAAATTGTAAAATCTGCACCAGGTCACAGAACGAGTCATTCTGTAACCCGTGGGGAAGACCATGTGTCGTGAGGTGACTCGTGGTGAGGTACTGGGCTTGTGTTAAAAGAATTGTCGAGGGGGTCATCACGGGTATGACTACGAGTCGTGGTCAGGCCCCACGACTCATCAGGTCAACCGTGGCCAAGGAAATTCAAAGGGGAAAAGGTGAGTGATAGTGCACCTGACGGATAGACCCCATGAGTCATAGTCAGACACCATGATTCGTTAGTTGGATCATGATCAACAAGTAACTAATGATCTGGGGTTGAGGCAGTGGAGATAATGAGTGGTGACCACGAGTCGTGGTCACCGGCAACAAATTGTATGATGGCCCATTACGATTTTTAGGTGAAGTCTTGGCAGTCTACCCAAAAACTGATGTGATGACTCATGGATTGTGGGAATGACTCGTTAAGGCCCTCATGCGAACTGACGAGCAGTTATTTTCTGCGAAGTTATTGAGGGTATTTTTATCATTTCTATGCTCTAAGGTCCTATACTATGTCTTTTTAAGCCATACTCAGAGTGTATTAAAGTGGGATAAGCCATTCTAGCCTATTCTAAACCCATGCATGCGAAGTTAGGAATTTAGGGAGGACATCAATCTTAAGCCCTTTCAATTCTTCTCAAATTCCTCTTGGGAAATCAAGAAAGTGTAAGGATCAACTTTAATCAGGTATGTAGGCTTATGAATGGGTGAATCCATTCACACCCATGCCCAATCTATCTCTAAAACATAAAATTCTTATATTGATTCTATGGGGTTTTAACCCAATGCATGAAATTCCTAATTCTGTACGTGGGTATGATTAAATGTACTTCTATTATTGAATAATGATTCGTGAGCAAGTTCAGATTATGTGTAGTATTCAACTATCATGTATGAAGTGTGCTTCTATTCTATGTTATTTCATGATTATGTTTCCGCTATGTTATTATGATAAGTATTCCGCTTTATTAATATTGAGTTAGATGTATTTTCATGCCATTGGTCAACTTGGAGTCTCTCGGGGCTCCTTGTTCGGTGTAGTGATCTGAGTCTATGTTCGGGTCGTGACAAACTTGGTATAAGAGAAATAGGTTTGAAGTGTCCTAGGGTGTTTGAAAGACACATCGAGTAGAGTCTTTTTCTTAGGTATGAAGCACACCAAGCTTACGAAATAGAGGCTACAAAATATTTAGGAAATATTCCCTTTTTTTATGATCCATGTCGTGCGCTGAAATGTCTCCCTCTCCTTCTAAATCGTGCTATTCGCAATTGCAGAATCATGGCTCCTCACAGAGTTAACGGTAGGAGGAATGGGAATGGAAAGATCCATGAAGATGACAACAGGGAGGAGCATCAGCAAGCCTCACCAGTCCAGAAGCACCATGCACCGGAGCCGGTTGTCCATGCTGAATTTAGGGCAGCTACTCAGATGCTAGCATAGGCCTTTACCATTCAGGTCAACTAGAAGGTAGTGGTGCATGTCCCGCAAAACAGAAATGGGTGGCAGCTCAAGTCAGGGATTTCTTGAGAATGAACGCGCCAGAGTTCCTTGGGTTAAGAGTAGATGAGAACCCACATGAGTTCATTGATGAGATTGTGAACATCACCCTAGTCATGGGGGTGAATGGAGTTCATTGTGCTGAGTTGACCTCATATTAGCTGAAATAGTCGCACACATCTAGTTTCGACAATGCAAGGATAGTAGGGTCGCTTGAGCAGGCCCTATCACTTGGGAGGAGTTCCATGTTGCGTTCCTAGATCGGTTCTTCCCTCGTGAGATGAGGGAGTTGAAGGTAGCCGAGTTCGTGAATCTTAAGCAAGGGAGGAAGACGGTTCAGGAGTATGCCCTTGAGTTCACTCGCCTATCGAAGTATGCCCCGGAGTTAGTGGTTTATCAGAGGGCACGAGTAAGCAGATTTGTTCATGGGGTGGCAGATTATTTAGACAGGGATTGCTGGACCGCTATGCTCCATCAGGATATGGATTTCCCTCGAATAGTCTTATACGCCCAACAGATGGAGGTGACGCATATGAGAGAGAGAGAGAGAGGCCAAGAGGGCCAGGACTGATAGCTACAAATTCTCCCAGCCGAGGTCAGGTGGTGGGCACCGAAATAAGACCCACCAAAGATCTTCAACCCTAGCATCTTCAGTGTTAAGTTTTACATTTAGACCTAGGAACGACCAGAGAGGGTTAACATCAACATTTAGGGGTCAGAGCAGCAGGCCCGCAGATTCTAGCATCCCAGTTTGCGACAGGTGTGGTCGGGGGTACACGGGCTAGTGCTTGGCAGGTTCAGGTGCTTGCTTCGGGTGTGGGAAGCCCGGACATATGCTTAGGGATTGCCCAGCATCTAGGCAGGGCGATGATAGGGGCCAAGTCCTAGCTTCCTGTTCAGCAGCCCCACCCGCGCGCTCAACACAACAGGGGGCATCTACTAGCACAGGTGGCAGTTAGCACCAAAATAGATTCTATGCCTTAGCATCCCACTAGGACAAGGAGGTCCCCCCGGATGTAGTCACTAGTATGTTATGATTTTTCCATATTTATATATATACTTTGTTAGATCCGGGGGCTACCTTGTCTTTTGTGACACCTTACGTGACTAGTAATTTTTGAGTCAGTCCCGAAGTCTTGTTGGAACCCTTCTCAGTCTCTACTCCAGTGGGTGGTTCAGTTGTAGCTAGACGGGTGTGTAGAGGTTGCCTGGTTAGAGTCCTTCAAAAGGTCACCTTAGCAAATTTAGTATAGTTAGCCATGACCGATTTTAATGTTATCCTCTGCATGATTGTCTATTTGCATGTTATGCCTCAGTTAATTGTAGAACCCGGGTAGTAGAATTTAGATTTTCGGGTGAGCCAGTCATAGAGTGGAAGGGTAGTTCAGTTGTGCCTGTAGGTTTGTTCTTTTTCTACCTTAAGGCCAAAAAGATGATTTCTAAGGGTTGTGTGTACTATCTAGTTAGGGTTAAGGATGTTGAGTCCGAGACCCCGACTATACAATAAGTCCCAGTAGAATGTGAGTATCCAGAAGTCTTCCTAGATGATCTACCGAGAATCCCTCCTGAACGGGATATTGATTTTGGTATTGATGTACTACTCAACATGCAGCCTATACCTATTCCTCCCTATGAAATGGCTCCATCCGAGCTAAAAGAGTTGAAGGAACAGTTGAATGACCTTTACATAAGGGTTTCATTAGACTGAGCAGGTCCCGGTGGGGTGCATCAGTTCTCTTTGTCTGGAAGAAAGATGGTTCTCTTCCTATATGTATTCATTATCAACAATTGATCAAGGTCACCATCAAGAACAGGTATCCTCTACCCAGAATCGATGCTTTGTTCAACCGACTTTAGGGTGCCAGTTGTTTTTTGAAGATAGATATCAGATCTGGGCACCATTAGCTTTGAGTTCGGGAGAGTGACATGCCAAAGACAACATTTAAGATGCGATATGGTCATTATGAGTTTGTAGTTATGTCTTTTGGACTAATGAATACTCTTGCTGCTTTTATAGAGTTGATGAATAGGGTGTTCAAGTCATACCTGCATATATTCGTGATTGTGTTTATTGATGACATCCTTATATACTCTCGGCGCGAGGAGGAGCATGCCGCTTATTTGAGGGTGGTGTTGCAGATCTTGAAGGATCGTCAATTATATGAAAAATTCAGTAAGTGTGAGTTTTTGTTGAACTTAGTGGTGTTTTTGGGCCATGTGGTATCAAGCGAGGGCATACAAGTGGACTCTTAGAAAATAGAAGCGGTGAAGAATTGGCCTAGACGGGTGAATCCTTAAGATATTCAGAGCTTTTTGGGCTTAGCTGGCTACTATAAGAGATTTGTTGAAGGTTTCTCATCTAATGTAGCACCCTTGACCAAATTGACCTAAAAGAAGGTGAAATTCCAATGGTCGAAGGCTTGTGAGAGGAGCTTTCAAGAGTTGAAGGCTCGACTTACTTTAGCACCGGTGTTAACCCTACCGGAGGGTATCGATGGGTTCGTAGTGTATTGTGATGCTTCAAGGATGGGACTTGGATGTAGCACGAAAGCGTTATAGCTTATGCCTCCAGACAACTGAAACTTCATGAAGAATAACTCGACCCATGATCTTGAATTGGCCGTGGAAGTATTTTCCTTGAAGATGTGGAGGCATTATTTATACTGGGTCCATGTGTATGTGTTTATGATCATAAGAGTCTACAATATGTGTTTACTCAGAAGGATCTCAATCTTTGGCAAAGGAGGTGGTTAGAGCTACTCAAGGACTATGACATTAGTGTGCTTTACCATCTAGGCAAAGCTAATGTAGTAGCGGACGCACTTAGTAGACTCTCGATGGAAATTCTGTCCCATATAGATGGGGGAAAGAAGGAGCTAGTGATAGATGTGCATCGACTTGCAAGGTTGGGAGTTCGGTTGGTGGATTCGACCAATGGAGGGGTTATTATTCAGAACCGATTAGAATCACTGCACGAGGCTCATGGATCTAGGAATTCTACCCATCCAGGTGCCACCAAGATGTACCTTGACTTATGAAAAGTCTATTGGTGAAATGGCATGAAGAAGGACATCGCGGAGTTTGTAGCTAAGTATCCAAACTATCAGCAAGTGAAGGTCGAGCACCAGAGACCGGGAGGTGTGCTTCAAGATAGCTGTATTCCTACTTGGAAATGGGAATAGATCAATATGGACTTCATAATAGGTTTGCGTCACACTCGTCAACAATATGACTCCATTTGGGTTGTTGTGGACAGGTTCACCAATGCCGCTCATTTTCTCCCAGTCAAAACACAGATTTGGCGGAGGATTATGCCAAACTATACGTCCGAGACCTAATTCAGTTGCATGGAGTGCCCTTATCCATAATATCAGATAGAGGTACCCAATTTACCTCTCAGTTTTGGAGGTCATTTCAAAAAGGACTTGGTACTCCGGTTAAGCTCAACACAACATTTTACCCGCAAACGGATGGTCAAGTGGAGCAGACAATTCAGACTCTCGAGGACATGTTGAGAGCATGCGTGATTGACTTCAAAGGTAGTTGGGATGATCATTTGCCTCTTATCGAGTTTGCCTACAATAACAGCTATCATTCCAGTATTCAGATGGCTCCGTTTGAGGCTTTCTATGGGTGGAGATGTAAATCACCTATTCGTTAGTTCGAAGTTGGTGAAGTTGCGATGATAGGACCAGATTTTGTCTATGAGGTTATGGGGAAGGTTTAGCTCTTACCGGACAGGTTGAAAACAGCTTAAAGATGCCAAAAGTCCTATGCTAATTTGAGAAGGAGAGAACTTGAGTTCGAAGTGGGTGATTGGGTGTTTCTGAAGGTGTCTTCCATGAAGGGAGCGATGTGATTTGGAATGAAAGAAAAACTAAGCCCTCGTGGAGGAATCAGCATGTTGAAGGAGCTACGTGGGAAGCCGAAGAAGACATGATGCCTAGATACCCACATTTATTCTCTACCGGCTTAGTTCCAGCTTAAGGTATAAGTTTTTGCCCTAAAACTCTATTTAATTTTCATGTTTAGTTCATGTGCCCCAGTTTCTTTCATGTATGTGGATGTGTATATGATTCATGAATTTAGTTTAGCAATATAGTTTGAATTAGTTAGTCATTCCGTCAGTTTTCAACTTTAATGATCGGTATTTGAAAATCATGATTGACTTTCTCTGTTTTTTTGTATGTTTTTCAATATTCGAGGATGAATATTCGCAAGGGGGAGATATTGTAATACCTTGGAACCTTAACACTAGACCCGGGAGTTGAATTGGAGAATTGTAAAATCTACACCAAGTCACAGAATGAGTCGTTCTATGGCCCGTAGGGATGACCGTGAGTCGTGAGGTGACTCGTGGTGAGGTATTGGGCTTGCGTTAAAAGAATTGTTGAGGGGGTAATCATGGGCATGAACAGGAGTCGTGGTCAGGCCCCACAACTTATTAGGTCAGCCGTGGCCAAGGAAATTCAAAGGGGAAAGTGTGAGTTGCAGTGCACCTGACAGATAGACCCCACGAGTCGTGGTCAGATACCATGATTCGTTGGGTGGATCGTGATCAACAGGTAACTAGTGATCTGGGGTTGAGGCAGTGGAGATAATGAGTGGTGACCATGAGTCATGGTCACTGGCAATGACTCGTATGATGGCCCGTTACGAGTTTCAGGTGGAATATCGACAGTGTACCCAATCACTGATATGATGACTCGTGGATGGTGGAAATGACTCGTTAGGTCCCTCATGGGGACTAACGAGCAGTTTTTTCTGTAATGTTATTGAGGGTATTCTCCTCATTCCTGTGCTCTAAGGTCCTATACTATGTCATTTTAAGCCATTTTTAGAGGGTATCAAGGTGGGATAAAACATTCTATCCTATTCTAAACCCATGCATGCAAAGTTAGGAAGTTAGATAGGAGATCAAGCTTAAGCCCTTTCAATTCTTCTAAAATTCCTCTTGGGAAATCAATGAAGTGTAAGGATCAGCTTTAATATGGTATATAGGGTTATGAATGGGTGAATCCGTTCACACCCATGCCCAATCTCTCTATATATCATGAAATTCCTATATTGATTCTATGGGGTTTTAACCCGACACATGAAATTCCTTATTCTCTACATGGGCATGATTTAAATATATTTCTATTATTGAATTATGATTTGTGGGCAAGTTTTACGTCCTTTTTCATTAAAATCATGTTTCAAGCTTTTTAAATTTAAATTGCCCAATTATGAAAAGTTGATGAAAGTTAAGATTTATGATGAATGTTCATGTATGATGAAGTATTGATTATGAAAAGCATGTTTCAAGTTACCCATGTTTATAATCATATTTTTAGGTGAATTGAATATTTTCAAGCATGTTAAAGTATTTTGCAATGCCCACATGTTCAAGAATGATTTACGATTTATGATATGGATTTCATGATTGATCGATTTATGATGTTGGCCGACTAAAGGGCCCTTGATTCATGGCTAAACATGTATGTAAATGGAGATCAATGATGTTAATGTTTATTTGGCCATGAATCTCATGAATGATGTATATGATTTATGTATGAGCCTAATGTTCATGTTTTTGGGAGTAGTGTTTAGCACCGAGTAGCCCGACGTTCAAAGGACTACGCCGGTGTCTCATAACTACTTTCCACCGTAGGTTCAAATCGATATATTACAATGTTAATGGATCCCCTATCTCGTGGTATCACATACTGCACGTCCCTTGCCCGGTAAGTCTGGGACGACTCTACAACTTGAGTGAGATAGTTGGGGCATCATGTAAGGCTCTACCATGATGGTGTTGGTTATGACGAGTCCTCCTATTGTTCAGCATGTTTTTATTCATTGTTATCTTAATCTTATTTTTTCTCAAGTTATGATATATAAAGTTTCTCTTATGACTATGATAGTGAATGGATTACAAATGTTTTGAAAACCTTGAGCCTTATGTTGCATTAGGCTATTTATATTATGAGCATGTTGTCCTACTCTTATTATCTCTTATGAACTTTTATGTATTTTAAATGTCCGTTTTACTTACCTTGCATACTCGGTACATTCCACATACTGAACGCATACTCTATGCTGTATCATTTCATAATACAGGCTCCGATCTTTAGACCCAGCACCATCATTAGCTCGTTCACAGAGTTAGTATCCAGCTCATTGGTGAGTACTCATTCTCCAAGGACTAGTATGATATCAGTTATCTTTTCATGTTTAGTTTTTTAGACTTATCGAGTTAGTTGGGGGTGTTGTCCCATCAACCCATCAGATATGTTAGAGGCTTTTAGATTATGTGTAGTATTCATCTATCATGTATGAAGTATGTTTCTATTTTATGTTATGTCATGATTAAGTTTCTGCTATGTCATTATGCTAAGTATTCCGCTTTATTAATATTGAGTTAGATGTATGTTCATGCCATGGGTCAACTTGGAGTCTCTCAGGGCTCCTTGTTCTGTGTTACGATCCGGGTGTATGTTCGGGTCGTGACAATATTGAATACCCTATTTATCAAATCCATAAAAGTTGCAGGAGCATCCATTAGTCAAAAAGGCATAACTACAAATTTGTAGTGACCACACTGAGTTTTGAAGGATGTTTTCGGAATGTCACATTCTCCGATTCTGAGCTGATGATAGCTTGATTTGAGGTCTATCTTGTAAAAGCTGCTAACTCCGTAGAGTTTGTTAAATAAGTCATCAATCCTGAGTAGAAAATACCCGTTCTTGACTGTGACCTTATTCAGCTGATGGTAGTCGATGCACATTTTGAGTGTACCGTCCTTCTTTCGTACAAATAGGACCGGCACACCCCATTGAGAGATGTTGGGTCTGATGAAACCCTTATCTAAGAGGTCCTTCAGCTATTCTTTTAGCTCTTTAGGCTCAGCTGGGACCATTGTATAAGGAGGAATTGAGATAGGCTGGGTATCTACGGAAGGTCTATGCCAAAATTTATTTCTTGTTCTGGAGGGGCTCCGGGAAGATCTTCGAAAAACACAATAGGGAACTCATTTATGACTGAAACTGAGTGAAAAGTTGCTTCTTCAAAACTAGAATCCTTGATCATAACCAAGTGGTAAATATACCCCTTTGAGATCATTTTTCTATCCTTAAGGTATGAGATAAATCGACCCTTTAGCGTGGAAGTACTACTCTTCCAATCTAGGACTGATTTTTTAGAAAACTAGAATCTAACGACTCCAGTTCAGCAGTCAATTTAAGCATAGCAAGAGTGTAGCTAGTCCATGCCAAGAATGAGGTCAAAATCAGTCATATCTAAGTCTACTAGATCAACTGAGGTGACTTTATGTAACACTGTGACTGGAAAATTCTTGTATATCCTACTGGCTCTAACTGACTTACCAATCGGACTAGAGACTAAAATGGTTTCGAGAGAACTTTTGGACTAGTATCAAACTTGATCGCAATGTAAGGAGTCATAAAAGAAAGTGTGGCTCTTGGACCTAGTAAAGCATAAATATCTGTGTAAAAGAGACGTAACATACCAGTGACTACGTTAGGTGAGTTCTCCTGGTCTTGATGGGAGGGTAGGGCATATAAGCGGCTCTGGCATTGACCGCCACCTGTACCTGAGGTAGTACCCTGCTGAGATGAGCAACCTGACGGAGCTTCTGATGTAGTGGATTGGGCCTTCCCTCGCGCTGCTGATGGGCAATCCCTCAACCTGTGACCTAGTTGGCCACAACAAAAGCAACCCTCCTTGCCCAGATGACACTCAGCCAGATGGTTCTTACCACACTTAAGACAAACTAGGAAAGTGCAACTGCTGGAGACATGGCTCTAAGACTGGGAGCCCAACGCTCCACCCCTCTTATCTTTACAGGGCCGAGAAGAAGGAGCGCTGGGTGAAGAGGGTGCTAGAGGTCTCTTTTGTAGCTGTGGGCGACTACCACTACCCGGCCTCTGTTGCGAATACTCGAACTGACCTGTCATTGCCCGCTTACTTTCCCTTTCTATCTCCTTCAATTTCTCTCCCTCTATCTATTGTGCATGGATGATAAGCCTAGAGATGTCTGTCTCGTTAATGAGCATGGCCATCCTGTACTCCTTAACCACCAAGTCTGAGACCCCATTCACAAATTTGAGCATGCGATCCCTCGGTCAGCAACCATTTTCGAGTATACTTTGATAGTTGGGTAAAGTTTAAGGCGTACTCCTACACTATCATGTCGCTTTGTTTCAAATTTACAAACTCTACAACCTTGCTTTCCTTAACTTCCGGGGAAAGAACCTATCTCAAAACAAAGTCACAAACTCGTCCCATTTCACCAGACTTGCACCAACCTGTTTCCCTTCCTTCCACTATCTATACCATATTTGGGCCACTCCTTTCAACTAATAGGAGGCCAACTTTGCACTTTCGACTTAGGTAGCACCCCTGATTTGGGTGATCTTCTGAACCTCATCGATGAAGTCCTGTGGGTCCTCATCTAACTTAGACCCATGAAATTTTGGGAATTCATCCGAGTAAAGTCCTGGACTCTAGCAGTAATTGAGGTCCAATCGCATTGGTAGGTATGATGGCCTACTGGTTGACTTTATTGGTCACCGCCGGCTCTAGCATTGATGTTGAGCATAATCTTATGCCCATTTTCTATGTTTTTACCAATATTTTTCCTTCTTTTGAGTTTATAATCCCTAGGAAATGTATGAGTTCATGTTTTTGTTTTTCTTGTGAGATAATGAATTTTTCTAGATGTTTTGAGCAGGAAACCAAGGAAAAAGGACCCAAAAATGATTCAACGTGTGAAGAAGAAGAGTTCGCGAAAGTCGGACTGGGGCTATGGCTGGCGTGGCTTGCCACCACTTGTGCTTCAAATAAAATACACCAAAGTTGGTGCTATGGATGGCATGGGACGACAGGTACCTTAGCTTCGGAGATGAGAATTTGACTAACACCTTAGCGAGATGGATGACGTGGAGCCCCAGAAGCATTCTAGACTTTGAAAAATTTCCTAACATTCTGGTGCTATGGTGAGAGTGGAGCACCAGAAGGGTCTTGTAGCTCATAATTTTGACTAACACTCTGGTGCTATGGTGAGAATGGGGCGCCATAGGTGTTAGAAGTGCAGAAATTTGATTAAGTTCTTGGTGCTATGGTGAGAGTGTGATGGCATAAGCTATTCTTTAGAGGAAATTTGACTAACTCTGTGGTGCTATACATGGGGTGGCGCGCCAGACCTTGCTGGATGAGATTTTGCTGATTTTTAAGCCAAATACTTGAGGGAAAAAGAGAGCCTCATCTATATATATATATATATATATATATATATATATATATAACATCTACGGTGTTTCTAGCAGATCGATAACCATATCGTTCATCATTTTGAAGGTTGTAAATGTTGCTTTTGGAGGAGAGACAAGTTCTACTTAGGTTTCTTCTTTTATTTCTTGTTTGACTAAGAATGATGATGTTATCTTTGTTTCTCCGCTTGTCTATGAGTGTCAAAACGCCCATTCTAGGGTTTTGTCCATAATTGATGGTTGAAGTTTGCAAAACTATTGATTGCTAGTCTTGATCCTTTCGTAAAGGTTATTTATATTTACTTGTTATAATTGCTTATTCACTAGCTTGATCGACTTGTGAGTAAATCTGCTGGCTTTTGGTTGAACTAGGGAAAGGGAACTAAAAGGGATAAAAGTAAATATAAAATAAGAATTCGAAGATCCTTTGGCCTATTGGTTGAAGGTTAGAAGTTGTTGTTGAGGATAGGGATATACCCTTTAACCCTGTTTAGTTGAAATACAAGTAGAGATAATCGTTGTTTCATGTTTCTCCTATGATCATAGGAATAGAGGCGTTAGGGTTCATGAGATAGTTCTTGGATGCTCGGTAGAGTGGAAAGAAATGGGATAGTAACTTGTTACTAGCAAGCTTAGGAGGAAGCAATCTAGCGTAATCATGTCTTGAAAAGTCAACTTGATACGAAAGTGCCAATTCCCTAGATTTTCATCATCATTTGAAATACAAATAAGTTTACTACAATATTTAGTTAATTTTATATTTAAAATTTAGTAGTTTAATTGTTCAAACCATTCTCCATTTTATCTGTTTTGTTAGAATAACAAAAAAAGTAATAACTTTATAATGATTGATCCAACAAGTTTCTGAGGGATCAATATTCGAGACTTCCAGTCCTATATTACTGACGACCACATGCTCTTGCGTGTGCTCGGGCGACATCAAGTTTTTGGCACCGTTGTTAGGGACTTGAATAGTGATTGGTCATTTATAGGTTAGGATTTTTATTCTACTATTCTGTATTTTGCGTTCCAAAGGTTAATCATGGAGAACAACGAGAAGGCACAGGGCCACAACTAGGAAAGGGTTCTAGTGATGAATTTTGCTAGGCTGAACTTGGAGAATGCTTCTAAACCGATCGTTAAGATGGAAATCACTGGAAACTTTGAGTTGAAGGAAGGGACCGTGCAGTTGGTCCAAAACACTTGCCAATATCAAGACAAGTCGCACGAGTATCCCTACAGGCATTTGTTGATATTCGTGGAGCTGAGTAAGAACTTTCACTATCAAAACATGTCAAGTGTGTATGTAAATATCACGTTGTTTCCATTCCCATTGATTGGTGAGGCCAAGGAGTGGCTTCAAAATGAGACAGCAGGTTCCATCACTACTTCGGAGGTTCTTTCCAACAAGTTCATCAATAGGTTCTTCTGTTCAAGGAAGACGAAAGAGTTGAGAGGGAAGATATCTGGTTTTGTGCTAAGAGATGGTGAGACCTTGCTTAGGCATGGGAACGATACAAGGGCAACTTGAGAGATTGCCCACACCACATGCAGCCAAAAGAGATCACTGGGCACAACTTTATAGAAGTGCTAAAGCCAGAGTCAAATGTTGCTTGATGTTACTGCACAGAGACAAATCTTGTCCAAGAGCTATGAAGAAATTGAAGCTTTTTTGAATCTTATATTAGTGGGTAGGAAACACTATCAGGACTTAGGTAAAGGATTCATAGCTGCTAAAGTGCTAGAAAAGCTCGAAGTAGATGGTGTGGCGGCAACCAAAGTAGATATAAGTCAGCTGGTGAATGTGATTAGTAAGCTTGTGACCACACCAACAAGAAGCCAGGTGCAGTAGGTCCATCAAGTCTAGACTCCACCACCATCATATGAGGTATGTGGAGAAGCCACGCTTATTCAGGTTATCCACTTAACCCTGAATCTATATTTTTTATGGGAAAATAAGGTCATGGTGGAGGTTTTGTAGGTAACAACAATAACTAAGGGTACGGTAATGCAACCAATCCCTCATGGGGAGGAATCAGAATTTCCAAAGGCCCTTGAACACATATTCAAGACCTCAGGGCCAGCAGCCTGGCAGTTCACTTGAGGAAACAATGAAGGAATGGATGGTACAACAGACCTAGGTAGTGAATGAGATATAGAAGTCCATCTATTAGCTTGAAAGATAGATACGGCAACTAGCCCTGCAGCAGACGAACATACCACAAGGGGAACTTTCAAGTAACATCGACAAGAACCCCAAGGAAAATGTGACTGCAATCTTTTTGCGCAACGGTAAAAAGCTGGGTGAGGTGATCGCCAGAGAAAAAAGCTGATAAGGAGCAGGTTTTGTTGTCCAAATCGGAAGTTAGTGAGTTAAGTAACTCAAAGCCAAAGATGGTAGAAACCAGGTCACCCCCTCCATTTACTAAAAGATTTAAAAAGCAGAAGGAGGATTCAGCTTTTCAGAAATTTCTTGAGGTGTTGAAGCAAGTACATGTCAACTTACCATTGGTGGAGCCTTTGCAGGAAGTTCCAAAGTATGCTATGATGCAAGATATTAAGGAAAGATAACTAACTAGACATAAATTGATTGGAATTAGCAACCCTTGTGAAAAAGGCACAAGGACCTCCAACTCTCAAATCAAGAAACACCTAGTTTTTAAGAGGACCTCGAGGGAGATGGTTCCCTTGCAACCCTCCTCTCTACATAATTAACAATCTAAGGCTAGACAAAAACATAGCAATCTACTGCACTCAAAATAAGATTTGTTCAAAGTCATGAAAATTCTACCATGAAAATTAAAAGAGACTTATTTATACTAAGTAAGGAAAAAGAGACTATTACAAATATGCCCTTAATGAGTAAGGGCCGTGATTGGATGGTCTATTGTTTCCATTAAATGCAAGATAGTCAATTTCACTTCTAACCACTTTCTTCATTCCTTTAGCCATATTGTGTTCCTTCTTCTTCCCAAGCTATGATCCAAATATGGAATCAATTAGATGTCTCCCATATGCACTTAAGTGCCTCCTTTTTTATGAAGAGGCCTTGTAGATCTTTGAGCTCTCTTTCTTGGCTCTATGTAAATGGTCTTGAAGGAACATGGATTGCATCATTCTCCCCTTCTTGAAAGAATTTTCCCTCAAATTCAAGGGGTCATCATCACAAATCACCATAGGAGAAAGATCACACACATTGAATGTATTGTATATATGGTAATCCGGAGGGACAACCACCTTGTAAGAATTATAGTTCAACCTTTCAAGCACTTTAAATGGACCATCTCCTTTAGGAATGAGCTTGGTCTTCCTTTTGTTGGGAAAATTTTCCTTGAAAAAATGGACCCAAATCCAATATCCCAGTTCAAAGACAACTTTTTTGGTGGCCCTTGTTGGCTTTCTTGGCCATCTCTTGATTTTTCTTCTCAAGTTGGAGCTGCACGGCCTCACCCCTTTTGTTTCCATCTAAACTCAACAAAACATCTTGAGACAAAGTGGTTAGATGAAGGGGAATAAAGGGGTTAAAACCATAAATAACCTCAAACTGAGACATGCCAATAGTACTATAAATCATACGATTATAAGAAAATTCAACTAGAGGCAATTGATATTCCCAAGATGTGAGCTTACCTTTAACCATGGCCCAAAGCATAAAACCTAGATTCCTATTCATAACCTCAGTTTGGCCATCGATTTAGGGGTGACATGATGTGGAAAATAATAATCTAGTACCAAGTAGGCCCCACAATTCCTTCCAAAAGTTGCTAAGGAACTTTGGGTCCCTATCACTCACTATGGTTTTAGAAATTCAATGCAATTTAACCACATGTTCAACAAACAAGGATGCAACATGAGAAGCTTCACCACATTTATGACATGCAATAAAATTAGACATATTTGAAAATCGGTCAACAACCACAAAAATGATATCCCTACCCCTTCTAGCCCTCGGCAAGCCCAACACAAAGTCCATAGAAATATCAAATCAAGGCCTTTGGGGCATGGGAAGAGGGTATATAAACCATGGAAAGTAGTCTAGATTTAGCACTACGACATTCAACACATTGACAACACAGTTTTGCAACATCACTACGTATCTTAGTTCAGTAAAATTGTTCTACAAGAATCCTCAATGTCTTATCAATGTCAAAATGGCCCATCAAACCCCCATCATGTGCCTGTCTCACAAGGAATTCCCTCTAAGAGCTCATTGGCACACATAAACGCATGTTTTTGAACAAGTAGCCATCAAATCTAGCAAAAGGGGTTGGGGTTTATCCTTAAGCCCATGATCCCTTTCCCATGCTTCACAGTCTTTAAAGATTTGAGCAAATTTCGGGTCCTTTGGATAAAAAGACTTTAATCTTTCAAAACCCATCAATTTGAAAGTCAAAGTAGTAACCGAAATATGCTTCCTAGAAAAGGCATCCACCACCACATTATCCTTCTCCTTTTTGTATTGGATTTCATAAGGGAAAGTTTCAAGGAATTCAATCCATTCGGCATGCCTCTTGTTCAATTTTTCTTGGGCCTTAAGATGTTTCAACGACTCATGATGAGTCCTTATGAAAAAATCTTTAGGCCACAAGTAATGTTGCCAATCACCCAAAACTCTAATCAAAGCATAAAGCTCAAGATCATAAGTGGAATAATTCGAGGTTGCACCTATGAGTTTCTCACTAAAATAAGCAATGGGCTTCAAATCTTGCATCAAAATGGCACCAATGCCCACTTTACTAGCATCACATTCAGTTTCAAAAGTCTTATCAAAGTTGGGTATTTGCAACAATGGTGTGGAGCTAAGTATTTTTCTTAAAGTTTTAAAAGACCTTGCTTGCTCCTCACCCCAAATAAAAGGCACTTCGGATAACCTTGGTCAAGGGAGCGGCCATGGTGATAAAACCCTTAACAAAACGTCTATAGAAACTAGACAATCCATGAAAACTACGAATATCACCGATGGATGTAGGAGTTGGTCAGTATCTAATAGCATTGATTTTTGGATTCATAAACCTCAATGCCGCTTAAACTCACAACAAAATTCAAGAAAACAACTTCATCAAAACCAAAAGAACATTTATCAATATTAGCGTAAAGTTGTTCACGTCGAAGCACATCAAAAATATATCTCAAATGATCAACGTGATCATCAATGGTCTTTCTATACACCAACACATCATCAAAATATACAACCACAAATCTACTAATAAAAAGCTTCATCACATGGTTCATTAGGTGCATGAAAGTACTAGGAGCATTAGTGAGACCAAAGGGAATCACCAACCATTCATATAGACCAAATTTGGTCTTGAATGCCATTTTCCATTCATCTCCGAGTTTCATACGGATTTAATGGTAACCGCTCCTAAATTTAATCTTGGAGAATATGAAAGAACCATTCGATTCATCTAACATGTCATAAAGTCGTGGAATGAAATGGCAATACTTTACTGTGATTTTATGGACGGCGCGACAATCGACATGCATCCTCCAAGTTCAATCTTTCTTTGGCACCAAGATCATCTGAATCGCATACGGGCTCATGCTTTCTCTCACCACCCCTTTTTCAAGGAGGGCATCCATTTGCTTTTGAAGTTCTTAGTGTTCGCTAGATTGGACCGGTAAGCCGGTTTGTTTGGCAATTGTGACCTTGGGATAAATTCAATTTGATGCACAATACCCCTCAAGGGAGGCAATCCCTTTAGGAGGTGCAATGGAAACACATCATCATAATCCTGCAAAAAAAAGAAGAAATAGGACTAGGCAATGAAGGGGTTAGTTCATTAGTAAGCAAAGAATAGTCCCTATGCATGAGAAGGAACATCAGTTGCCTCTCCTCCAACTCCTTCCTAACTTCCTTGAACTTCCAAAGAGAGCCACCTTTGCTTTCGCCGTAGGGTTCACCTCACTTTCACTCTCTTTTACGGCAACAACTAAGCTACTACACATAACTCCCTTGCACTTCTCCTTCAAATCCTTCATTTTGATGTACTTGTCACACACTTGCAATGGAGTCAAAGGGTAGAGAACATGTTTTTGCCCCTCGTGTACAAAGGAATACCGATTTGTTCGACCATCATGATGAGGAGCTCCATCATATTTCCAAGGTCGCCCAAGTAGCAAATGACAAGCTTGTATAGGCACCACATCATAAAGAATCTCTTCATGGTATGTACCAATCTTGAATTTGATCATACATTGGCAATGGACCCTCAATTCCCCACACTCACTCAACCATTGAAGTTTATAAAGAGAAGAGTTTTTGGTGGTGGGAAGGTGAAGAAAGTCTACCAGAGAAGAATTTACCACATTGGAATAACTACCACCATCAACAACCAAGGACCACACATTCCCTTTAATGAGACATTTAGAATGGAATAGATTTTCCCTTTGACTAGGGTCATCCATAGCCTTACTTATTGATGAAGAGCGTACTCACGCACTTCATAGACATATTTTTTCCGAATTTTGCTATGTTTTGAGAATAAATTATGTGTATTCGCATGTGTTTATGTTATATATTTGTGAAAATTAGCTAACGTATGTAATTAGATTTTTCAGGGCTAAAGAGAATCGATCTTAATGTATTTGAGGCTTATGGAATAAAGATGAAAAGAAACTGAAGGCTTGGGAAATTATTGAAGTTTGAAGAAGCAGAGACAGCGTACTTGACGGGTTGAGGGAATGAATCGTTACATATGGTAATGAGTCGTGAAGTCAGTTGTGAAGGCTGGAAGAGAAATTATTGCCACAGAAACCAGTGAAGGTGACGACAGACTTAACGAGTCATTAGTTGACTAAACGACTCATTGGCAGATCACTGGAACCCATCGTAAGGTACATTGAAAATTTGAAAAAGTTAGACCACAAGGGGCCTAACAACTCGTGCCCATGCACAACGAGTCATCCGGTGACCCGTTGCCAAAACTGACAACGCGGCAGTGGTTGGGGCGATACATAAGGCTCCCAAAATGGCAAAAATTGGCTTTCCTACTTTAACTAGGAAAATGAAAAATTTAAATCCCAAGTCAAATTCATCAAGGAACAAGAAAAATATAAATCTACTACTATAAATACCCCTTTATTTTCATGTAATAAGCATTTCTTCAAGAGTTGAAGTTTCAAGTTCAAATATATTCAAGTAGGATTAGAGTTTTAAGTCTCAAGTTTTTAGATATAAGTTTGGTGTCATACGTTTATAACTTCGAGATGATTGTTGAACTGTTCTTCTTTATTGTTGCGATAATCAAGTGAGTTTCTCCCTATCAAGGTTGTAAGTATTAATTTTTGCTTTTATTTATGAAATCTATTAATTTACTTATAAACATGATAGGATAAAACCATGACAACTGGGATTGTGGGAACCATGACAAATTAACACATATAGGTGAAATACTTAGTGATTCTTGAACGGAGTTTATGCATGTAGTGTTTTTTCATTCGTTTTAATTAATTTTTAATGATTGCAAACATTAGAACTTTCCTTATTCTTACTTACCGTACCAAGGAGGTAGTGAATGAGAAAAGGGATTAATAACAGAGATTTGAGGCTATCAACCCTCATCTAATAGCTTTACCTTGTCCGGGAATAGCTAACCCGATATCAAGGGTAAGGGTTAGTAAAGCATACACCCATAGACGGACCAAGTTGCATGGTGATAATCATCTAAATAGGGGACCAACCATTTAAGTGAAATTAACTTACCGATATTGCATGCTAAGCACCGGAATAGATCATTAGTATAAAACTCCTTGTTGTTATGATGTCATGGGGAACACTTACCCTAGTTAGTTGCATTAATTTGGAAACAACAAACAATTTCTCAATTTTGTTATTTATTACTCGTACAAATTCTCCCTCTTAGGAAATAATTAACAAAAAACTTAAACACTAGCGTTCTTCTACATCCTTCCATATTCTCTATGGGATCAACCCCAACCTCCAGTTGGGTTCTTTATTGACAGCATTTGCTTCATACTTCATAAGGAGGTGTGGTTTTAGCATTACAAAAAAAGTGGCACCGTTGCCAGGGAATACGATTTAGGATTAGATTAATTGCTTGTGTTTAACTTTTAGTCTTTATTTTCTTTTATTTTCTGACATGTCACAGGGAGGCGTGGTAAAACAAGCTGCCAAGATGTCACCACGGTCTCAACAGGTATCTTGATGAAGTCTGAGTAATCAAGATACCTGTGTCATGCCGCGACGTTAAATCAGGCGCTACTTGGGAGACAACCCAAGATAAAGTTTTTGTTCATTTTTACGTGTTTATTCAAGTGTGCAGGTGATAGGTCATAACTTACAATAAAGATTGAGCTTAAATATTGAAGACAAGAAGTAGAGGCCCAAGGAGTTCTTCTTGCATTCTATTACTTTATGCTTATTTGTTTTAGCACTAGGGATAGTGTAACCAATTAAGTGTGGGGTGGGAGATGTGAACTTCATATTACCATGCATTCCTTAATTGCTAAATTTGCACATGGTAGGCCTAGTTTTTTTAGATTTATGATTTGTCATGAATGCCTGTTGGTTTATAGTATTTTTTAAAAAATTTTATTTTGGGTTTCTCAGGTTTTTGTTTTCGGTACTTTTCTGGTGGATAGTCCGTTAGAACTAACTAGAGAGTCTAGATTTTATTTTTTATTTTAGTCATTGAGTAATAACTTTGCCTGATGATGGATGGATGATGGTCATCTTAAGGGTAAATTAGTCATTAGGAAGAACAAGAAGTTGGATCCTATGAATGCTAGGTGCTTCACTCTAGGTATCATTGGGACTTTATTAAATTCACTCAAGAATGCATGAAAAAGGTAGAAACACTTAGTCTTTTAGGAACTTGACTCATGTTCTTGAAAAGAGATAAATGGGCTTAATTATGATGTGCATGCAATATGAATATATGTGTTTATGTGATCTTGATTTCCATTGGTAAACCATCTTGTGCCAACGTGTGAAGAATTATTTTTGATATGCTCCATTCTTGTAAATTGACGTTTAGAACTTACTCGGCATGTGAGCAAAGTGAAATAAGAATGATGGATTTAGGAAGTGATATAGGCATTTCTTTGGTAACCATATTTTTATACTATTTTACTTATCTTGGTTGTAATTATCGTAGTTAGCTATGTTTGAGCCTTAGCCTATTCTTTTGATAGCCATATTACAAGCTTAATCCCTTTTGTTCTATTCACTTGTATTTGATCCAAATGACTCCTAGAGCACTTTAATAAATTTTTTTTGTATGCAAGGAGCATAATTGGAGAAGTGAAGGAAAAAGCTAAAAAGTGTGGTGAATTGGAAGAAAAGAAAAAGGTGAAATTTTGCTAAACAGGGAGGGTGATTTTTAGTGGAAAACAAAAAGATGAAAGATCTTTGAAAAATTGAAGATGAAAAAATCATGATTTACCGATTAACCGCACCCATTTGTTTACAATGAACCTGTTTTGGCCCTGGTCTTTCCTTATTTATTATGAAACCTCAACATAAGAAAAAAAATGCTTAAGTTGAGGGTGGCTAGAGTAGGGGTGCGTAAAGGGTGGGAACGAAGAAGAAAAAAATGTGTGTGAATGAGCTCAATGATGAAAAGTAAAATTCCCACTAGTCACCTAAGTTGAAAAATTGAAAAATAAGGAGGTATAGGGAGAAAATTTTGGAAATTGAAGAATGAGCTAAAAATCAAAGTGTTGTGAAGTATTAAAGTGCTTAGGGAGATTAGTCACTATTTTGGCCAAATAGTTCCTACCTGTCTCTTAGCCTACGTTACAACCAAATTAAAGTCCTAATTGATCCTTGATTCATAATTCTATATTAGTGGAGTATTACACTAAGGGAAAGCCTATGGGTCGTCTTTTGAATGTATGTTGAGTTCTTTTGTGAGAGCGAGTGAAAATTATTTTATTTATGCCCAAGTTAATCTTATTCTATATCTTGTGTGAAAACGAACATCTCTCCAAATTGTGAGGGGCACAATGGTAAGACTTTGGTTTAATCTTGATTGCTAAATTGCATATAATTCATGTTGGCCCAAAATATGTCTTAATGAGATAGTTTTCAAAAGTAAGTGATTTTGAACTTTGACATTTTAATGTTGATCCTATATGCATGCGAGTGAGTTGTTCGAGATTCATAAATTTGTGATCCTAAGTTAAGTAGACCTGTTCGTGGGATAAATTTTGTGATTAATTGTTAGAAGGGAAGTAGTAGATTGTTCGAGGAAAAATAATAGTTTAAGTGTGGGGTGTTTATTAAGGGCGTACTTACGCACTTCTTAGACATATTTTGCTCGTACTTTACTATGTTTTGAGAACAAATTGTGTATTTGTATGTGTTTATGTTATATATTTGTGAAAATTAGCTAACACATGTGATTAGATGTTTTCATGGCTAAAAAGGATAGATTTGAATGTATTTGAGGCTTATGGAATGAAAATGAAATGAAGCTGAAGGCATGGGAAATTATTGAAGTTTGAAGAAGCTGAGACAGTGTACCAGACGGGTTGAGGGAATGACTCGTTCCATCTTGTAACGAGTCGTGAAGGCTGGAAGAGAAATTATTGCCAAAGTAACCAGTGAAGATGGCGATAGACTTAACAAGTCGTTAGTTGCCTAAATGACTCGTTGGCAGATTACTGGAACCAACCGTCAGGTACACTGAAAATTTGAAGGAGTTAGACCATGAGGGACCTAACGTCTCGTGCCCGTGCACAACGAGTCATTAGGTACCCATTTCCATAACTAGTGACACGACAGTGGTTGGGGTAACATGCGAGGCTCCCTAAACGGCAAAAATGACTTTCCTACTTCAACTAAGAAAAGGAAAAATTTAAATCCCAAGTCAAATTCATCAAGGAACAAGGAAAACATAAATCTATATAAATACCCCTTTATTTTCATTAATAAGAATGTCTTCAAGAGTTGAAGTTTCAAGTTCAAAAGTCTTCAAGTAGGATTAGTGTTTTACGTCTCATGTTTTTTGATACAAGTTTGGTGTCTTATATTTGGAACTTCGAGACGGTTAGTGAATTGTTCTTCTTTGTTGTTACAATAATCAAGTGAGTTTCTTTATATCAACCTTGTAAGTATTAATTTTTTTTATTCATGAAATCTATTAATTTACTTATAAGCATGATAGGCTAAAACCACCACAACTAGGGTTGTGGGAACCATGACAAACTAACACACATAGGTAAAATACTTAGTTATTCTTGAATGGAGTTTATGCAGGTATTGTTTCTTCCTTCATTTTAATTGATTTTTAACGATTGCAAACATTAGAACTTGCATTATTCTTACTTACCAGACCAAGAAGGTAGTAAATGGGAAAAGGGATTGACAATGCAGCTTTGAGGCTATCAACCCTCATCTAATAGCTTGACCTTGTCTGGGAATAACTAATCCGATATAAAGGGTAAGGGTTCGTAAAGCATACACCCGTAGACGGACCAAGTTGCGTGGTGATAATCATCTAAATAGGGGACCAACCATTTAGGTGAAATTAACTTACCGATATTGCATGCTAAGCACCGGAATAGATCACTAGTATAAAATGCCTTGTGGTTATGAAGTCATGGGGAACACTTACCCTAGTTAGTTGCATTAATTTGGAAACAACAAACAATTTATCAACTTTGTTATTTATTACTTTTACATATTCCCCCCTCTTAGGAAGTAATTAAGTAAAAAGCTTAAGCACTAGCGTTCTTCTACATCCTTCCGTATTCTCTATGAGATCTACCCCAACATTTAGTTGGGTTTTTTATTGACAATGTCTGCTTCATACTTCGTAAGGAGGTGTGTTTTGAGCGTTATCATTTATCATGGCACGATGCACTACATAAGTTGGAACAGTAAGCTCCCCTTCTTAGGGCATATCATTAACTACCAAGACCCGCTTGGCTGGTCCACAAGGAACACCAACATCATCACCATCCCCATACTCCTCATCAACTACATCATAACCCTCCACTTGGGGTTCATCAATGTCAACCCCCTCAACAACATCAACATCACCATAACAATAAAGACCATCGACCAACACAATGAATGCCCTTCGATTGGGGCATTCACTTATCTTATGAGTTAAACCTTGACATTTGTGACATTTAAGAGGTTGAGAAGTGTTACCTCATTCTTTTTGAGAAAGAATGGTAGTAGGCTACTCCACTTGATTGCTTTTGACAAAGGACTTCATAACATCTTGCATGGCACCCTTGTCCTTTTGCAAATTGGAAGAAGAAGTTCCTCCAACTTTGTTATTGTTCCACGTACATTTGAAACCCCTTCATTTTTAAAACTTCTCCTCTTGGAGCCCTACCTCTATCTCAATAGCTTCCTCAAAAGTGTCCTTAATATCAAATAGTGGTGGAGTCTCATTTGGGAAGTAATCTCCTTACTCTACCCGACTCTAAATAGAGTAATAGCATTCAAAGGATCTTCATCAAAATCAATCCACATCTTCAAGAGTTGGAACTCATCATAGTATTTTTATACACTCTTGGTTCCTTGTTTTAAAGTGTAGATCTTCTTTAGTTGCTATTGGAAGTACCTCTCCGTACCATACTTCCTCCTAAAAATGGCTTTCAACTCATCCCAAGTTAGGTAGGAGAAAAACCATGAATCTGTCGTGCCTTGACTTGAGTTTCCCACCATGTGGAAGCAAAGCCCTCAAAGTGAGCAATCGCATAAGATGCCTTCCAGACATTGGACATCTCATTTGTCAAGAAGTCCTATCACATTGTATCACCCAATCAAGAAAGACATCCAAGTTGCTTTCACCCTTGAATGAAGGAAGAGTCACTTAGATGGAGTTGAGACTCATGCCCCGACCACCATTGTTGCCATTGAACTCATGAACCCCATAAGGATCCTCAACACAAAACTCATCATGGTAACGCTGACCACGATCATCTCTTTGATAAGCACCCCTATTTCTACTCATGTAATGGATAGGACCATATCAACCTCCTCTTCCACGGTGAGGGCTTTGAATGTTCATATGTGGCCCTCTCATATGGTTGTGGTAATCATTTAGAACATTATCGAACACCTCATGGAACTCCACATGGAATTCACCAACCAAAGATTGGGCATTGCGGATTGGATAGATATTTCAAATTGGAAGGCCGGTATTTGGTGGAGGAAAAGGTATATGTGGGTGTGGTGGAGGAACATGTGGTGGTGGTAGAGGAACATATGGTTGTGGTGGACGAACGTATTGTAGGGTAATAGTAGGTAATGGGGTGGTTGAAGATGGTAGGGGACTGGTGGAGATAGGGTGGAATAGTCTATGAAAAGTCCGTGGTGAAATTGGTGAAGAGGAGTCATGACAGACTCCACTTTTTTGACCATGGTGATAGAAAGGAGTAGAAGAAGAGTATATATTTTGTGTTTCGAGGTCCAAAATACGAGTTTCCAAGTTATCCAATCTCCCTTCCTTACAGGACGATAAAACGGCTAGCATGTTCACCACATCATGCAAGGTGGGTTCCCTGGTGGGCACCCTATTCACCACTTCTTGATTAACCATCGTACCTATGGAAGACACAAAAACAAAGCAAGAAAACTCGTTAGTTAGTTAAAAGAAATTCACACTCACTCAAGGAAAGCGCACCTTAGATGCCTCACAATTTCCAAGACCAAAGATTGTAGCTTGTGTAATTCATTAAGTTTCAAGTGTCCAAGCTCAACTTGAGGTCTAGAATAGGTACTTGTTGACTCAATGAATAAAGGCACAAGCTAATGTGATGGAATCAAGAAAATTCAAGGAGAATAAAGAAAAAAGGATATAAGAAGAAGTACAAAAAAAATCGAACTAAAAAAAACTAAATAACAAAAAGTAGGTGAAGTACTTGATATTAGTAGTTTTTTGGAATTAAAAGATGAAAAAAATGAAGAACTAATTAAAAAAATAATTAAATGTGTTAATTAGATATTAATTAGTGTAGATATCTAAAGAAAAATGAGTTTGGAAGAAGAATCGCGAAGTTTGGACACTTAGAAAAATTTTGGGGTCCAAAAAGTCCCAACACTTAGAAAAATTTTGGCTAAAAAGCCAAAATTGGCAGGAATTGCTCTCTAAAACTGCGACACACGCGCGGCTCGTGCACGTGGGGGAGGACCTAGGCATTGAATGTTGTGCTGTCAGCTTGATGGCATGTGTGTGGCGCCTCGCTGGCGCTGTCATGGCACCCTAACGCGGCTGCTGCTTGGCAGATGGCTGCTGAGTTGGCGCTGATGTGTCAGCTGACGTGGCGTCCACGTGGAACTTTTAAATTTTTGTAAATCTATTTTTTAACTAATAATTTTCACAAGTGGACCCACTAAAATATTTACACCAAATTAAAGGGAATACATAGATCAAAAGTACCTTTGGGTCTTCTTCTTCACCTTGAAGATATGAAGATCTTCAACAACACCAAGAACATGAAGCACAAAACCCTTGATCAAAACTTTTCCAAATTAGCTCAAAATTTAGGATTTTCTTCCCCTTGATGTAGATAACAAAACCCAATTAGAATTAAGCTCCAATTCAACCCAAATCAATAAGACCCAATGGCAATTTTCATAAAGTCTTCAAGTTTCAAGGTCTTCAATGGTAGATGGATATCCAAAACTGAAATTTCAAAAAGAACCTAAGAGATAGACACAAAAAACACTAGGGAACAACAATCTAGTGTCAAAAACAACTATTTAAACAAAAAATTTCCAGATTGTTTTGAATTTTGAGGAATTTTTTTTTTGATTTAATAACTAAATCTCAAGATTAGTATTATAAGAACAACACTAACCCTAGCTCTAGATACCAAATGATGTAAGAAATTAAAGAAATATAACTAACTAGACATAAAGTGATTGGAATTAGCAATCCTTGTTAAATAGGCACGAGGACCTCCAACTCTCAAATCAAGAAACACCTAGTTCTTGAGAATACCTCAAGGGAGATGATTCCCTTGCAACCCTCCTCTCTACACAATTAACAATCTAAGGCTAGACAAAAGCTTAGCAATCTACTACACTCAATATATGATTTGTTCAAAGTCATGAAAATTCTACCATGAAAATTAAAAGAGCCCCTATTTATACTAAGTAAGGAAAAAGAGAGACTATTACAAATATGCCCTTAATGAGTAAGGGCTTTGTTTGGATGGTCTTCTTTTTCCTTGAAATTCAAGATTAGCCAATTTCACTTCTAGCCACTTTCTTCTCTGCTTTGGCCATCTTGTGTTCCTTCTTCTTCCCAAACTACAATCCAAACATGAAATGTTTTAGACATCTCCCATATGCACTCAAGTGCCTCCTTTTTCATGAAGAGGCCGTGTAGATCTTGGAGCTCTCTTGCTTGGCTCCTTGTGAACGGTTTTGAAGGATCATAAATTGCATCATGCTAAGTATTTGAAGAACATTGTGGCTGATAAGGGGAGGTTAAAAAAGTTTGAAACTGTTGCTCTCACGAAAGAGTGCAGTTCTCGAGTACAAAACAAAATTCCCATAAAGCTGAAGGTTCCCGGGAGCTTCCCCCTACCAGTGGTGATTGGACACAAGGAAGTAGGTTCTGCATTGTGTGACATGGGTGTAAGCATTAATTTCATGCCTACATCCTTTTTTATAACTTGGGTTTAGGTGAACCACGTCCAACCACAATACTGACAGGTCCCTTGCTTATCATGATGGAATCATAGAGGATGTCTTGATTAAGGTCGGATATTTCATTTTACCTATGGACTTCATAATCCTGGATTACGAAGCAGATGCAATAATTCCCTTTATTCTTGGGAGAGGATTCTTAACAATCAGAGACGTGATCATAAAGGTGAAGTAAGGTAAGATATCGATGACTGTGGATGGTCAGGAGGTAGTCTTCAATGTGATTAGAGCGGCAAGGAGGCCACCTCATTATGAGTACTTCACAGTGAATCTAATGGTAGAGCTTGGAGGATGTAAGCCGACAGTTGAGTAGCATGTGCTGCATTGGAATTTAGCAAGTTCAATAGGTGATCCGAACTATCTAACTCGGTTGAAGGAATGAGAGTGACTTTCATCGTGCTGTGATGTTAAATCAGATGCAGCATGGAAGGAAAGCCATGAATGTCGTACCACGACTATAACTAAGGCACTTGGTGGGAGGAAACCCATATTCTTCTAATATTTTTTGATTTTGCAGAGATAAACAGGGCTTTAGAGGCACAACGAGCGAGGAAAATAAATTGAAAATGGTTAAGTCTGGGTTGAGATACCTGACGTGGGGCGCCAGGTATTAGCTCTAGAAAAGAAAAAAAATTCAGGTTGGTACTACGGGAGGCACGCCGTGCCAGCCCCTGTACATGAAGAAATTTTTTTTATGAGTGTGGCTAGGTAGTTGGCGCGCCACTCCAAGGTGTCGTGGTCCGAAAATATTTTGGTCAAATGGGTCAATGTTGATCCAAGGACCTTAAAATTACCAAAACCTATGAACCACACCATTATTTTAAATCTTTGTTGATCCCCTCTCTAATAGTCAAAAGAATAAGCAAAATAAAATTCTCTCTCTCTCCTCTAGGAGGCCGTGACTCCCTCTCCCTTGTCCTCCATTGTTGTCTTCTTGAAGAAGCTTGGTGAAGCTTGTTGATGTTGGGCATCATGTTATGCCCATTTTCCATGTTTTTTCCCATCTTTCGCCTTGTTTTGAGTTCATAACGGGATGTATGAATTCATATTTTCATGTGTGTTTTGATCTAATGAATGTTTCTAGATGTTTCGAGAAGGAAACCAAAGGAAAAAGACCAAAAATGACTCAAGGTGTGAAGAAGAAGAATTTGCGAAAGTCGTACGGGGCTATAGATGGTGTGGCACACCGAACGCTTATGCTTTAGAGAAAAATGCATCAATGTTGGTGTTATGGATAGTGTGGAGCTCTAGGTACTTCAGATCAGGAGACAAGAATTTGACTAACACCTTGGAGAGATGGATGGCATGGAGCCCTAGAAGCATTCCAGTCTTAGGATATTTTCCAAACGTTCTAGTGTTATGGTGAGAGTGGGGTACCAGAAGGGTCTTGAAGCTCACAAATTTGACTAATACATTGGTTCTATGGAAAGAGTGGGGCACCAGAGATGTTACAAGTGCAGATATTTGGCAAAATCCTTGGTGCTATGGTGAGAGTGTGGCTCCAGAAGCTATTCTTAATAGAAAATTTGACTAACTCTATGGTGCTATACATGGGGCGGCCGCCAAACCTCTCTTGGATTAGATTTTTCTGATTATTAGGCCAAATATGTGAGGGAAAAAGCATAATGTAACATCTAGGGCGTTTCTAGTATATCGATTATCATGTCGTTCATCATTTGAAGGTTGTAAATGCCACTTTTGGAGGAGAGACAAGTTCTACTTAGGTTTCTTCTTTTCTTTCTTGTTTGATTGGGAATTATGATGTTACCATTGTTTTTCTGCTTGTCTATGAGTGGCTAAATGCCTATTCTAGGGTTTTTAGCCATAGTTGATGGTTGATGTTGAAAGATTGTTGATTGCTAGTTCTTATACTTTCATAAAGGTTGTTTATATTTGTTATAATTGCTTATTCACTCGCCTGATCAACTTGTGAGTAAATCTATTGGCTTTTGGTTGAACTTGGAAAAGAGAACTAAAAGGGTTAAAAGTAAACATAAAACAAGAATTCAAATATCCTTTGGCCCATTGGTTGAAGCTTTGAACTTGTTCATGGGGATAGGGATATACCTTTCAACGCTGTTTAGTTGAAATACAAGTAGGCATAATCGTCATTTCTTGTTTCTCCTGCAACCATAGGGATATAGGCGTTAGGGTTCATGAGATAGTTCTTGGATGCTCGGGAGAGTGGCAAGAAATGGGATAGTAACTTGAAATTAGCAACCTTAGGAGGAATCAATATAGCATAATCACGTCTTAAGAACTCAACCTAATATGGAAGTGCCAATTCCCTAGATTTTCATCATCATTTGAAGTACAAATAAGTCTGGAACAATCTTTAGTTAATTTTACATTTTAATGTCTTAGTAGTTTAATTCTTTAAACCATTCTCTATTTTATCTGTTTTGTTAGAATAGCAAACAAAACTAATAACCTTATGACAATTGATCTGACAAGCCTCTGAGGGATCGATAATTGGGACTTCCAATCCTATAATACTTGACGACCATGTGCTCTTGCATGAGCTTGGGAGGCATCACTTGTCTCTTCAATTCAAGTAAGTAATTTTTTTCTCTCTTTGTTATATAGTATGAAAAGCATGCCCCCATTCCCTTCTATCCCAAGTTAAAGACCCAAAATCACCATTGTTGGTGAGAACCTTAAATTTCATTATGTGAGTTTCATGAGCTTTATTTTCTTAAATTCTTCCATGATAATATGTTATCCATGTTGGGCTGCTCATTTTTGGTTGAATTTAGTGATTTGAAGTTGTGGGATGCAAGGGATTGATAATTAAAATTTCATGATTTTGGTGGGTAGAACATTGATTATTGAGAGAGAAAGTACTTTGTTCTTATATCTTGAATGTGAAGAATATTGAGTTGTTGAGAAATTCATGTAATTCATTATGGATTGTAATAAATTGGTTGTTGGTTGTTGAATAAATTTAATGTAGCTACTTCTAAGTATGAGTTACTTGAATGATGAATTATTTGAGGGAAGGTGAAAGGAATGCCCTAAGTGTGGCATTCTTGAAAAAAAATTAATAAAGGAGAGGTATGAGAAATTCATGAACTTGGTTGCAATAGGAAGTTAGTGAATATTATGGAGGTTGAGATTTGGATGATAGTGGAGGAAGTCTGAGTACCCTATTTGACAAAATCTCACAAGTATGCCGATGAACTAAATGTGGGGTCACTTTGCACCCGTTACACCTAATTAGCTAGCCGTTTTTCTCAGGAACTAATCTCTTGTAGTTCTTGATTTTTTTTGATAGGTGCCATGGCATCAAACACTAACAAAGAAAGGAGATAGTGGCAACTGACAAGGGTTTGCAGCGGCTCTGAAAATGCACAGAAGGGTCGAGTTCATCGGCTAAGGGAGCCCCCTGATAGGAGGTTTGGAGAAAGAGCAGTGGAGCCTTATAGACTATCATGGTTCAACGCACAAAAGGAGGTCAAATATGATATTGAGAGTTGAATTGACGAAGGCCGCCTTGCATATGAGTTCGCCGCCATTCGGGAAAAGGTATGTGAATTAGGACTAGGATACATATTTGCTGAGCTGAAGGAGTGCAACCTCACTTTGGTGAGGGAATTTTATGCAAAATGGGACACTTCTTTTGGGGAGAGCACTAAAGTCAAAATACGGGGTCATGTTGTCCGGTTCACTTATAAGAGATTCAATGCTTTTCTTAAGCACCTGTCGTAGACCCATCAGAGTACTTCATTCTGCTAGAGAGGCCCACATAGCGAGACATTTGCCATTTTCTTTGTGGTGAGCATTCTTCAGCCCATTGGTTAAAGGACCATAATGGTACTCACTTCACACTTGCTTTCTCCTACCTAAATAAGAAGGAAAAATTCTAGGTGAAGTTGGGTTGTACGGTGTTACTCCCTGGGACTTATATGACAGAAATCACTAGAGAGAGATTTATATTGGTATACATGCTTATGAAAGGGATACCAATCATCTCCAGTGCAGTGCTCTGAGATAATATGTGAAGATCAAGAGGTAATTACAGATGGAAGTACTATTATGGTAGCTTCCTGACCAAGTTTTAAAAAGAGGCACGCATTGCGGAGGAAGAGGCAGACCTTCATCTACCGAGAGCAGGGCCCCTAGCAGGCAAGATGATGGATGTGACAAAAGTAAATGAGTCAATCACTTCTACAACTCCATATCTTACTATAGCTGATTTCCATGCCCGATGGTTGGAGAGGCTGTATATTCAGCATGCTTGATTTGCAGTTGAGGATTGGAGGCTGACCTGCCACAAATGATGAGATGGCAACCTTAGAGGATAGATACTAACTCACGGAGAATGTTATGCAGATGGGTAGAATAGGACCTACCTTTGAGGAGCTACTAGGTGTTGATGAGGCCACAATGCTCACTGATGTAGTTGATGATCTAGACAATGATGATGTCACTACCCACACATAGGTTTGGACTGAGACATAGAACCTATAACCACGAATGGATCCAAGTCGACCCATGGCAGGAACATGATAGCTAAAGCACATACTTTAAGCGGAAGATGATAACTGAAAACATGAATAAGTAGAAGTCTGAATACATATCAATCATATAGAGTCCACACTAATAAAGATTAAATTCAACATATTGTCTGATAAGTCTCTAACATTTCTGAAGAGCTGATGGGACAACAACCCCAACTAGCTCACTAAAGTCTGAGAACTGAAATAACATAACTCAACATCATACTGAAGGTCCTTCAAAGATGAGGATTCACAAACAAGGGAAATTGAACTAAACTGCGAGGACTAGATAACAACGAAACTGTGTCTGATCGCCTGAAGCTGTATCATGAAACGATAGAGCATAGAGTATGCGTTCAACACATAGAATATTCTAAGTATGCAAGGTAGGTAAAAATGTGCCGAGCAAGTATAAACTAAAATCATTCACATAAACATAAATCATAATATCATGAGAGTAAGGACTGCATGATGATATCTAGAAACATATATAATCATAAATTGAATCATATGTCTTTCCATAGCTGAAATCATAAGTAAAAAGCTTATAAACTGATCAATGGGTCAAACCTACTTAAAACATAATATCATAAGTCATAAACATGCATAACTAAAATCATGAGGAACAATGGGAGAATTGACATATAATCGACACCATCACAACAGGGCATACCTGATGCCCCAACTATTACAGTCAAGTGGGAAGAGCCATCCAAAACCCTGTCAGGGATAAAGACACTACCATGATATCGATATCAAGCTAAAGGCCCCTTGGTGGCAGGGGAAGCTCACAAGGGAGATCCCAATTTAAATTTATAAACCTACATTGGCACGTAGTTCTGAGACCGGGGAACCTTGGAACCCCAAGCCTACTCGGTCTAGACAGTAATCCCAAAAACATGCATAGTGCTCCCATCATTTTTCAACGAAGATGAAATCATAATTACATGCATAGTCTAAAATCTGAACATGGGAAGTCTTGGATCCAAATATACCATAAGCTGAATAGGGATTATTGACTCTTACAACGCTCAAACCACACCTGTTAGTGAAGTATGAAGCGGACGTTATCAATAAAGAACCCAACTAGAGTTTGGGTCGAACCTACTGGGAATATAGGAGAACAAGATTATAGTCTGTAAGTGAACTTGTAAGGTAGTTACTTCATGATTGGGGGGTTCTAAAGCAAATCAATAACGAAAAGGATTATCAAAACTATGGTTTTGAATCAATATTAAAGGATAACTAGGGTTTGTGTTCCCCATGGGTTCATAACTGCTTTGGATATAAACTCGTGATTATCACTATTACCTACTTGTAGAACTGATAACTTAGGATCATTCAAACGACCGACTAGTCCCTATTGAATGACTATATTCAATCACTCGATCAAGTCTCATGAGCGGTTTCGAACTATCTGTTATCACTAAGTTCCACATTTAACTATCCTGTGACCACAACTCAAGTTAATACAATGATTATGAAACTCAAGGCTTTGTTGTAATTCTCTTTTCCTAATCTCTACCCCTTAGTCCTAAGAAAGTAAGGAATTCGGGCATATTCTAACGTTGTGCACCATTAAGAAACGTTTAAGCATGAAGAGAATACAATATAAGTGTTTGTATTGGTTTCAAAATCACTTTGTGCAACCCTAGCTTGTTAATCCACCATGGATCCTACAACCCTAGCTACGGAGGTTTTAGCCTCTAATAGCTGTAAGGTTGTGAATTGTATTAAAGATTTAGAACATAAATCAATACTTGCAAGAATGAATGAGAAAAACACTTCCTTTAATTAATCACCAAAATCTTAAAGAAGAATTCAAGAAAAGGTTTATCACATGTTGAATCAACTCAATTCTGTCTTTCTCCCCTCAAAATCTCTTCTCCCGTCTTCTCTCTTGAATTATACTCTCTATAGAAAAATAAAATTTAAAACATATTTATATAGGCACAAGAATCCTTTTCCCAGGCAAAAAGGATGAATTTCCATATCTGGTTTCGCAGTCGCGACGAGCCAACCTACGATCCATAGCAGCCTCCTACGATCTATAGCTTCCTTTCGTACCTTGCATGGTTGGCTGAATTTTTGCTAAGTGTTGAATCCTGCTACGATTTGTACCTCCATCCTATGATCCGTACTAAGCTCCCGTGGTTTGGATCTAAAACTTTGGAATTCTTCTGAAGGTCATCATGACCGTCATGGTAAAAATTGTACCTTCTTCCCAAGGGTCATACTTTCTTTCCGTAGCAGGAGTCATCCACTTATGCAAATTTTCTAGATTTTCTCATGACTTCAACACCACGACTCATACCAGCTTGGTACGACTCGTAGTGAGACTCGTACATTGTATCTCTTCAATTCTAGCCTTCTGCAACTTTTCAAGGCCATCAGTACGACTTGTAGGACATTCCTACGGCTTGTACTGTGGTCTGCACTTTGAGCATATTTTGCATACTTCTTACTTTCTTTTTTAACTTTAAGGTCCAACACCAATTTATCCTGCAACAAAGGAAAAGTGCCTTATATCGATATAAACACACCTAAGTCCATTCTATTTTCTTAGTTTTGAGCGTCGAAAGTGCTCTAAATCCACAACACATCAACACCCTCAACTTAAGGCTTTTGCAAAAGAAAAGAAAAGCTTAAGATAAGTCCTCAGGCAAAGAAAAGAAAAGCTAAACATGATGCTGAACTAGAAAATATACTGAAGATACTGCAGCCAATATCCAAACAAGACTTGCACTCTCTATACAAATTCTATTGACCCTTTCTCATGGAACAACATCAGCTAATACATTATAAGAAACCTCAAAACATCATAAACAGGGATCAAAACATGTCATTCATCTATCGACACAAAATCAAGTCATCACCAATGTTTTTCACACAGACTAATGGTAAAAGCAAACATAATCCATGTACCCTCACACAAAAGAAGTCCCCACTCAGATATGAGATGTCAAACATCTTATGGGACTAAACAATTAAGGAACTCTCTCTCACAAAGAAGTTACAAGTTTTACGTGTCAGATACCATAGGCTTGAACTTATTTTCTCTGCTTTGGTTTATCAGATGGTCAAGTTAGAATCACTATAGGACTTGATATGGCTTGTAATGTAGGCTCAGGGCTGTACATGGTAAAGATGGAAGATTTTATAAGTGACTATCCCTTCCTTGGCACTACATACATTTTCTACACCATTCACCTTTTCACCCTTTACACCTCTTTTTACACATTTACATGAGTGTGGTGAGTTTTCAACTTTTTCATCATTTTTATTTTCTTTTGAAACTTATTTTTCAAGATTCTCAACATTTTTCATCTTTTTTCTTTTCATCTCACCACACCTCATTTTTCACCATTTCTTTTCTCTTTCTTTTCCTTTCTTCCGTTCCCACCATTTACGCACCCCTACTCTAGCCACCCTCAACTTAAGCATTTTGTTTATGTTGAGGTTCAAAATATCCAAGGAAGGACCAAGGCCAAAACAGGTTCATTGTAAAAAAATGGGTACGTTTAATCGGTGATTCAAAGAAACATGGTCTATTAAGGCTCAAACTTGGGATCAAGGGATTCATGCAACTTTGGTAGGGTAATATAGGCTAAAAGTGAGCTAACAAAAATGTCCTATTATCATATCCTAACCAACCATCCTTAGCATATGCAAACACCAACCAAGCAAGTTCTAGATCTTCAACACAATACTGAACTAACTATTATACCTCACTCACACATGGCACATGAACTATTTTCACCTCACCTATATGGTTTATACATGGATTAACAAGACTCCTCATGTTGACAAACTAAATGACATCAAAAGATCCACAACAATCATGCATGTTATCACAAATACATAGCTAATGCATTAGGAAATTTTTAAACAGGGTCAAATTTTTTCAAAAACCAAAACTAGTGCATTTTTATTGTCTGAGTACTCTTAAGCTACTTTCTAAATAAACAAAAATCACAAAATAAAAAATAAAAGTCCTACATATGTCGGTTCTATTAGATAGCATGCCTGAGGGAAAAGAAACACGACAAGAAAAACCCTTAGACGAACCAAAAATCCTAAAAATCACAAGTATACCCCCTCCCTTTTTTTAAAAGTAAGTTTTGTCCCCAAAGCATCAACTATAAGAACATAGGGAAGAGAACATACCTGGGGCTAGTCAGACTTCACCTTACAAGTAAGTTTTGTCCCCAAAGCATCAACTATAAGAACATAGGGAAGAGAACATACCTGGGGCTACTCAGACTTCACCTTACATGGGTTGCCTCCCATGCAGCGCCTGATTTAACAATACAACACGACATGACTTTTGTGACCCCTCAAGCATCATCAAGGTATACTTCCTCTATTCTTTTTAATTCTTCCTCATCTCCCAGATACACTTCTATCCTTTGCCCATTTACTTTAAATCTCTTTGCTTATTTGTTCTCAAGTTCCACTTCACCATACGGAGATACTTGCACTACTTTGTAAGGTCCCATCCATGTAGATTTCAACATCCCAGGATGCAACCGAAGTCTTGAGTTAAACAGTAGGACCAAATCACCTGGGCTGAACTCCCTTCTTGCAATCTCTTTGTCATGGTAGATATTCATTCTTTATTTATAGATGGTTGCACTCTCATAAGCCTTAAGTCAGAATTCATCCAACTCATTAAGCTGGTTATGTCTTAGCTTGGAAGCTTCGTTCCAGTTTATGTTTAGCCTTTTCATAGCCCATAATGCCTTATGCTCTAGTTCAACTGGTAAGTGGCATTCTTTGTCATAAACCAGCGGGTACATAGATGAACCAATGGGAGTCTTATAAGTTGTTTTATAAGCCCACAGTACGTCATTGGGCTTTCTTGACCAATCCATCCGGCTAGTATTCACTGTCTTGGCCAGGATGGTCTTGATTTCCCTATTTGAAACTTCCAATTGTCCACTCGACTGAGGGTGGTAGGGTGTGGACACCTTATGCTTGACACCATATTTCTCCAACAAGGTTTTGAAGAGGCGACTGCGGAAGTGAGATCCACCATCATTGATAATAGCTTTGGGAGTGCCAAAACCTACCAAAGATATGTTAACTAGGGAATGCTGTAACACTCTTGCCTTTATTGTTTAGTAGGGAAATTTCCTCCACCCATTTGGAGATATAATCCACAACCACCACAATATACTTCATTCCACATGAGCTGACGAATGGGCCCATGAAATTAGTCCCCTATACATCAAACAGCTCTACCTTCAAGATGGGGGTTAGTGGAAACTCATTCCTTCAAGTAATATTGCCCTGCCTTTGGCATTGATCACAAGACTTGGTAAAGTCATATGCATCTTGGTGAATAGATGGCCAAAAATATCCACGTTGTAAAAATTTTATGTTTCGTTCTGATACCACTGTGATGACCCCCAACTGAAGATGAGTGACATGCCTCTAGAATGCTCAGCATCTCTACTTCAAGGACACACCTACGAATGATACCATATGCACAAATGCGACATTGTCAAACCATACTCAAACCACACCTCTTATTGAAGTATGAAGCAGACGTTGTCAATAAAGAATCCAACTAGAGGTTAGGGTCGAACCCATAGAGAATATGGGAGAACTAGATTATAGCCTGTAAGTATACTTGTGAGGTAGTTACTTCAAGATTGGGGGGTTCTAAAGAAAATCAATAATGAAAACAATTATCAAAATTATGGTTTTGACTCAATATTAAAGGATAACTAGGGTTTGTATTCCCCATGGGTTCATAACTTCATTAGGTATACACTCGTGATTATCACTAATACCTACTTATAGAACTGATAACTTAGGTTCATTAAAATGACCGACTAGTCCCTATTGAAGGAGTATACTCAAATCACTCGACCTAGTCTCATGAGCAATTTCAAACTATCCGTTATCACTAAGTTTCATATTTAACTATCCTGTGACCATAGCTCAAGTTAATACAATCATTATAAAAATCAAGGCTCTATTGTAATTCTCTTTTCCTAATCTCTACCCCTTAGTCTTAAGCAAGTAAAGAATTCGGGCATATCCTAATGTTGCGCACCATTAAGAAATGTTTAAGCATGAAGACAATACAATATAAGTGTTTGTATTGGTTTCAAAATCTCTTTGTGCAACCCTAGCTTGTTAATCCACCATGGTTCCCATAAACCTAGCTATGGAGGTTTTAGCCTCTCATAGTTTTAAGGTTGTGAATTGTATTCATGATATATAATAAAAATCAATATTTACAAGAATGAATGAGAAAAAAACTTCCTTTCATTAATCACCAAAATCTTGAAGAACATGTAGCAAGAACAAGAAGAACTCAGGAAAAGGTTGATCACAAGTTGAATTAACTCAATTCTCTCTTTCTCCCTTCAATATCTCTTCTATCGTCTTCTGTCTCAAATTCTACTATCTACAGAAAAATAAAACCTAAAACATATTCATACAGACACAAGAATCCTTTTCCTAGTCTAACAAGATGAATTTCCATATCTGGTTCCGCAGTCGTCACAAGCCAACCTACGATCTATAGCAGCCTCCTTCGATCTGTAGCTTCCTTTCATACCTTACATGGTTGGCTGAATTTTGGCTAAGTGTTGAATCCTGCTAAGATTCGTACCTCCATCCTACGATCCGTACTAAGCTCCCGTGGTTTGATTTCTGAAACTTTGGAATTCTTATGAAGTTCATCACGACCGTCATGGTACGACTCGTACCTTCTTCCCACGGGTTGTACTTTCTTTCCATAGCAGGAGTCATCCATTTAAGCAAATTTTTTGGATTTTGTCACAACTTCAACAAAACGACTAATACTAGCTTGGTTCAACTCGAAATGAGACTCATACATTGCATCTCTTCAATTCTAGCCTTCTGCAACTTTTCACGGCCATCTGTACAACTCGTAGGACCTTCGTACGACTCGTACTGTGGTTTGCACTTTGAGCATATTTTGCATACTTCAGGCTTTCTTTTGCAATTTTTAGGTCCAACACCAATTTATCCTGCAACCAAAGGAAAAGTGCCTTATATCCACATAAACACACCTAATTCCATGCTATTTTCTTAATTTTGAGCATCGAAAGTGCTGTAAATCCACAGAACATTAGACTCCAAACCATATGGTATGTTCATCTTATAAAACTGAGCTGAATCATGAAAATATAATTAATTTGTATGTGCTTGCCCAAATCATAAAAATCATGCATACTTGAAATCGACTTCATAAGTCAAAATCATGGATTCATACATGGGTAATTCATAAACATTCAATTCATGCTAGATATCTCCTCATACTTGAAATCATGAATCATAAACTTGTCTTTTCATGAAACTTTCATAATTGGGAATAATTTTCTAAAACTTGAACTCATGAATTTATAATCAAAATAGGTATAAAATCTGCCCATGAATCTTAAAACATACTTTGAAACACTAAGGAATTGACTCATAAATAAATCATAAAGAATTTCATAAAATTTGGGTTAAAACCCTATAAGATAATGAAATTGATTTAGAACTCGAATTCATCGAATTGAGGAGAATTTTGAGCATGAGAGTGAAAGGAACTCTCATTCATAGCCCTACATACCTGGGTGAGCTGAATCTACACTTGTCTTTGAAAGCCCAAGAGACTTAGAGAAGAAATTGAAGGATTTAAGCTTGATCTTCAATAGAAAACCTCGAAATCTGCATGCATGGGAGTTGAATGAATTAAAAAAGGTTAAACTCCCTTGATACACTTCCTTCTAGTCTTAAAACGATGTAATTTAGGACTTAGAAGTTTATAAATTATGAAAATACCCTTACTAATTTAGCAAGAAAAATCACACTACCAGATGCCCCGACTCAAACAAAGAGTCAACCCTCGATCCCACAGCTTGCTACTTCCTTCCATAGTTTCTCAATTCTCAGGTCTTCGAATGACGACTCAACAGGACAAGTCGTTACTCGTCACAATGACCCGTGATGTCCTCTCGTCATCATCACTAGCTCCACAAGTAAAGCTTCTGGAATTTCCACCATGGACCGCAACAATGGGTTGTACCATGTGACTATGGGATGTTAGATCGTCCGTTGTCACTGCACCAGCTTTAACTGTGCCTTCCCAGAGTAGTAATCATGAGTTTTTATTCCTTACAATGAGTCGTACCACGACTCATACCATACACCTTGTCAATACAGAACCAAACAACGACCATGACCAACGACCCATTACGGTGACCCAGAAGTCATTCCATGGATCATTGGTCCTAGACCTGTCAAGAAAAAATTTCACCACGAGTGAAACCCACGATCCATTACTTCTCCCCACGACTCATACAATGAGTTGTTTTGAGGCATTTTTTTTCAACTTTTTCTGCTGATCACATTTCTTATCTAAGTCTAGTCGTAGGAACTTTTGGGGTATTATAATATCTCCCCCTGTGAACATTTGTCCTTGAATATAGGTTAAACATACTAAAAGGCCGGGGAAAGGAATTGGAATCCCATAACTGAACAACTGAAGCTGAAATCTGATGGAGTAACTGACTCCGGACTGATAAACATGACTGAAAGGAATTCAAGAATCTTATGTATATTCTAAAACATGAAAGGAACTGAGAGACATGAACTTGACATAAAATAGAAGAGAGTATTAAAGAGAGAACTAATACCTCATGCTGGAATGGAGCTGGAAGGGAATAAATGCAAGTATTTACCCATCATATCTACTTTGGCTTCCCATGTAGCTCCCTCAATGAGCTGATTCCTCCACAAGAATTTTACTAAAGCAGTTTCTTTATTCCCCAACATCCGAACCTGACAATCAAGGATCTCAATGGGTACCTCATCATAGGTAAGGGTATCCTTCACACCTATGCTCTCCACCAGAACAACCAAAGCCGGGTCACCAATGCACTTCTTTAACAATGATATGTGGAAAACTGGACGCACTTATGCTAACTCTGCTGGTAGCTCCAACTCATAGGCCACCTTGCCAACACGTCTCACAATCCTATGTGGATCAACGTATCAAGGACTAAGCTGCCTTTTCTTTTTGAACCTAACCACTCCCTTCATGGGAGACACCTTCAAGAACACTGTATCATCAACTTCAAACTCGAATTATCTCTGCCTAACATCCGCATATGATTTTTGATTACTCTAAGCTATTTTCAGCCTTTACCTTATAAGCGGAACTTTCTCCATGGCCTCATGAACTGAATCTAGCCTTATCAATGTAGCTTCACATACTTTGAACCAACCAATAAGTGATCTACAACCCCGCCCATAGAGAGCCCCAAACTGAGCCATTTGAATGCTAGAGTGGTAACTATTATTATTAGTAAACTCAATAAGAGGTAAATAATCATCCCAACTGCTTTTGAAGTCAATGACATAATCTCTTAACATATGCTCAAGAGTCTAAATGGTCCACTCAGCCTGACTATCTGTCTGCGAGTGAAAAGTTGTACCAAGCTTGACTTGAGTACCAAGTCCCTTCTGGAATGATCTCCAAAACTGCAAGGTAAACTCAGTACCTCTAGCCAAAATAATGGACAAGGGAACTCCATACAACTAAACTAAATCTAGAATATATAATCTAGCATAGTCCTCGGATGAATCGATAGTTTTGACCGGTAGAAAACGAGGTGCTTTAGTCAAACTGTCTACCACCACCCATATTGAGTCATACTGTCGGTGAGCGTGAGGAAACCCTTTGATGAAGTCCATATTGATCTCTTTGCGCTTCAAAGTGGGGATACTAATGTGTTGTAGCACACCTCATAGTCTTTGTTGCTCAACTTTCACCTGTTGACAATTTGGACACTTAGCCACAAACGCTTCTATGTCCCTCTTCATGCCATTCCACAAATAGACTTTCTGTAGGTCACGGTACATCTTGTTGGCACCTGGATGTATTGATCATCGGGAACCATGAGCCTCATGTAACATCCATTCTCTCAAATCATCGACATCCAGAACACATAAACGACCCTGATTTCAAAACACACCATCTCCCCCTTGGGAGAAGACCTCCACCTTTTGATTCCGAACCGCTTCCTTCAATTTTACCAAGATAGGATCCTCATCTTGCATAGCCTTGAATTCAATCACCAAAGAAGATTCTGATCCATTCTGAACAATGACAGCACCATCTATCGAGTCAACCAAGAGAACTCCTAATTATGTAAGCTGATGCACATCCTTCACCAACTCCTTCCTCCCATCCTCAATGTGGGACACGCTCTCCAAAGAGAATCTACTAAGGGAATCTTCCACCACATTGGCCTTGCCCCGATGATAAAGGACACTCATTACATAGTCCTTGACTAGCCCTAACCATCTCCTTTGTCACAAAATCAAGTCCTTCTAGTGAACACATATTGTAGGCTCTTGTGGTTCGTAAACACATCCACTTGGACCCCATATAAGTAGTATCTCCAAATATTCAATTTGAACACCATCGCATCCAATTCTAGGTCATGCGTACAGTAATTCTTCTTATAAGTCTTAAGCTATCTAGAGGCATATACAATGACCTTATCATGTTGCATCAACACCTAGCCAAGACCAATCCTAGAGGCATCACAATACATAATGAATCCTTCCGTTCCCTTTGGTAGGGTTAATACTAGGGTAGAAATGAGTCGAGTATTTAACTCATGATAACTCTTCTCATAGGCATCCAACCATTGAAATTTGACTTTCTTCTGGGTCAACTTATTCAATGGTGCTGCAATGGATGAAAATCCTTCAACAAACCTCTTATAAAAGGCAACTAAACCTAGGAAGCTTCTCATCTACAAAAGATTAACCAGTCTAAGTCAATTCTTTACTGCTTCTACATTTGAGAGTCCACCTGCACACCCTTGCTTGACACCACATGTCCTAAAAATGCTACAGAATCCAACCAAAACTCATACTTGCTAAATTTAGCAAATAGCTAGTGATACTTGAGAGTTTGTAGCACAATCCTCAAATGAGCGGCATGCTCCTCCTTGCTCCGGGGGTATATAAGGATGTCGTCTATGAAGAAAATCATGAACATATCTAAATACTGCTTGAACACCCCGTTCAACAAGTCCATAAAAGTGGCAGGAGCATTCGTTAGTCCAAAAGACATAACTACAAATTCATAGTGACTATACTAAGTCTTAAAAGCTATCTTCAAAATGTCACTCTCCCTAACTTTGAGCTGGTGATAACTAGATCTGAGGTCTATCTTTTAGAGGCACTTAGCACCCTAAAGTTGGTCAAACAAGTAATCAATTCTGGGGAGAGGATACTTGTTTTTTATTGTGACCTTGTTCAACTGTCGATAGTCAATGTACATATGAAGAGACTCATCTTTTCTTTCGAACAAAGAGAACAAGTGCATCCCACAGGGACTTGCTAGGTCTTACGAAGCCCTTATCTAGAAGATCCTTCAACTACTCTTTCGACTCCTTTAGCTCAGCTAGAGCCATTCTGTATGGAGGAATAGATATAGGTTGCGTATCGGGAGGAAGGTCAATACAAAAATTAATCTTCCGCTAGCGAGGGACTTTTGGTAGATCATCTGGAAAAACCTCCGGATACTCACATACCACAGGGACAAACTAAAGAGTTGAGGTCTGGGATGTAGCATCGTTAACCGAAACTAGGTGGTACATGCAACCCTTGGAAATCATCTTTCTTACCTTAAGATAGGAAACAAAGAGATCTATAGGCACAGTTAAATTACCCTTCCATTCTTGGATTGGCTCACCCGAAAATTAGAACTCTAGTGTTCGGGTTCTACAATTTACTGAGGCATAAACTGCATGCATCCAATCCATACCAAAGATAACTTTAAAATCAGTCATGTCTAATTCTACTAAAATAAACTTAAGTGACTTTCTGAAAGACTATGACAGGGCAATTTCTGTATACCAATTGAGTTATAACTGAGTCATGCACTGGAGCAGAGACTGAGAAGGGTTCTGAATGGATTTTGGGACTGACTCTGAAACTAATAGCAACATAATAAGTCACAAAAGGTAAAGTAGCCCCTAAATCTAACAATGCATATACATCAAGATGAAATACTCGTAACATTCCAGTGACCACATCTTGAGAGACCTCCTACTTCTTACAAGATAAGAGGGCATAAAATTTGTTCTGATGTTGACCACCACCTGTACTAGTGGATGCATCCTGCTGAACTTAGAGTGCTGGTGGTGCTGTTGAATCGGTGGCTGGGTCACGACCTCTACCATGGCCCTGTCTGGCCTCGGGGAAATCTCTAAACATGTGTCCTGGCTTCCCCAACCCAAAACATGCACCTAAACCTGCTAAGAACTCTCTGGTGTGCCTTCTACCACACCTGACACAAATGGTAAAGTCAGGCTCTATTAACATGCTCCGCTGACCTCGAGAGCCTGATGTCCTACATCTCTCATCATGCCTAGATTTAGATTGCACACTGCCTGATGATGGTGCTGGGGATGATGATCTCTAGTGGGACTGCTGATAATGTTCGCCACTGGACCTTTGTTGCGAAAACTTAAAGTTGCCTATCCTGGCCCTCCTGGCCACTCTCTCTCTTTTCTTCATCTGATTTGCCTTGATCTGCTGGGCATATATAACTAATTGAGAGAAGTATAGATCATTATTTAGCATTATGTTCCAATACTTCTTGACCAGCGAATCTAACACTCTATACACAAATCTGTTCATGTGAGCTCTCTGTTCCGCAACCATCTTCGGCGCATACTTGGATAGCCGGGTGAACTCCATGCCATACTCTTGGACAGTCATATGGTTCTACCTCAGGTTTACAAACTCTACCACTTTTGCCTCCCTTAACTCCCTAGGGAAGAATATCTTCAAGAAGACCATCATAAAATCACCCCAACTCAGGGAATGGTGCCCACTTCTCTACCGTCCCTCCACTGACAATGCCAAATGTAAGCAACCCCCTTCATCTGGTAGGAGGCTACATCTGTGATCTCTTCTGCCATAATTTTGGTTATCTTCTATATCTCCTCACAAAACTCATGCAGATCCTCATCCACTTTTTACCCAAGTAACTCGGGTGGTTCATCCTGCGAAAGTCCCGAACTCTAGCCACCGTTGTGTTCCCATTCTGAGGGACATGGGCCACCGCCTGCTAGTTTACTTGAGTGGTCATAGATTGCGCTAACATCTGAAAAGCCTCTCTAAACTCGGCATGAGAGACCTACTCAGGCAAAGGACCTACTGGTGTTGGCAGGGCATGCTGGTGCCCATCTCCATTGCCATCTTTATGGCCATGTCCATTTCCATTCCTTCTTCCATTTACTCAGCGAGGAGGCATGATATTGCAAACATGTATAGTATGAGTTAGAAGGATAGTGTCATGACCAAAATATAGGCCCGGATCGAGACATGGGACAAGGAACTCCGAGAGGCCCCAAGTCGGCCCATGGCATAATTATAGCATAACACTATAAAAATAACAACTAACAGAAATCATAATCGAGCGGAACCTTAACTGAAAGAGTCTAAATTGAATCCATAAGAACAGTTCTAATAAAAACTCTGAAATAAAAGTTGAATCTGATGTACAAGTTTGAAAGCCTCTACTATATTTATGAGTTGCTGGGACAAGCCCCCCAGCTAACTCCTAAAGTCTAAAAATTGTAACATAAATGAATTTGAAAATATAGATTGCATGCTCGAGAGATGAGGACCCACCACAAGCAGTTGAGACGGGAATGAAGCATATCTAACCATGTGGTGAGTCTAGAAGCCTGAATCTATATCATCATATGAAATAGAACATAAAGTATGTGGTCAATACTTGAAATGTACTGAGTATGCGGGAAGTGTAAGTAAGCTGAATATGCAAGTACACAAGAAGGAAGTAAACTAAATACATTGACATATAACTGAACCAGAATACAATAACCCTGTTTGAGATACACATATATTGGCATGAAGCTTTTATTTGAAAACATTACTGAAGTATAATCAAACTAATGCATAAAGGTCATGTACTCTACATACACTGAGAACTGAAGCTATAATTGATATCATACATTTTACTGACTATCTGCTGATAATTAAGTCTGAATCCTGCTAAACTGATTTTAACTGATATCTGAAATTATATGGACCTAAGCTGAACTAACATCGTAGATTAAGGGAGACATTCTCTGCTATGGAGAGTCCCTGACTAACTAAAGGAAACATTCTCATCTATGGAGAGTCCCTGATTGACTAAGGGAAAACATTCTCGGCTATGGAGAGTCCCTGACTGACTAAGGGAAACATTCTCGGCTATGGAGAGTCCCTAACTGACTAAGGAAAAACTTTCTCAGCTACGGAGAGTACATGACTGACTAAGGGAAACATTCACGGCTATGGAGAGTCCCTGACTGACTAAAACATAGGGGACACTAGTCTGACGTCATTCATCTAGTCTAAGTTACTTCAGCTAGTCAGAGACATGAGCATTTAACTAATTACATCATACTGAATTCATTTACAGTTGATTAAGTCTACTTTCTACCAACAACAAGCCCAAAAGTCTGAAGAATATTTCTCATGCTTTATCATCACAATTCATATTATTATAGTCTTGAATCTTCATTTAAATCATACATTCTACATTCATGAGATCTAAAGGATAAGATCATACTTTAACACATACCCAAAATCATAGTGAAGGAATATGCGTATTTCATATTCACTCAAGGCCATAAGTTCTAATCGTATCTCAACATATATATTAAATCAAATATTCTAGATTTACGTAAAACCCATATGATCGACTCATGCTTTGAACATATATAATGATTTCATGGTAAGACCATGTGAATGTTAATGAAACCCCCATTTCGAAATTTATGCAAAGCCATGGTGAAAATTCTAAAATCATGCTATTCACATATCATGTACATAATTCGAGAAGGTGTAGGTAACTTCATAATCATACACAACTATTAACCATGAGAGGTCTTAGAATTCAAGGTGAACATATGAGAAATCATGCATAAATTAAAACCCTATAACATGCTTTTCTAGAATCAAAGGATTTGGGTTTTTAATAAAAAAATTTGGGACACAAGGATGAAAGGAAGTTGTTATACTCTGGAAGCAAAAAGATCAGACCCGGGAGTTGAAATGGAGAAAAGTTGAAATCTGGCACTAGGAATTAGGACGGATCATGAGGTGTCCCGTGAGAGGAGCCCAAGAGTCGTGATGTGATTCATGGGGAGGCCTAGGGAATGAATTTAAAACTTGGGAAATGAGATCCCACGCGCATGACCACGACTTGTGGTCAGGCCCCACGAGTTGTTAGGTCAGTCATAGGGTGGGTGAGTAAGGAAAGAGAAGGAAGAGAAGCAGTGTACTTGATGGGAGGACCCCACGAGTCGTGGTAAGTCCCCACGATTCATAGGATGAGTCGAGACCAAGAAGGGAAAAGTATATGTGAGGCCAAGGCAGTGTACATCACGGATGGTGACCACGAGTTGTGGTCACCTGGAACGAGTCGTTAAGTCATCCATGATGAGCCCAAGAGACCTGTTGAGCAGTGTACTTCACAGATCAAACCACGAGTCTTTGTCAGAGGGGAAAAATCATTAGGTATCTTGTTAGGACTAGCTGGATGTGATTTTCTATGATTTTAGTTATGACTATTTCATAATTCCTAAGCTTCTAAGGCCTAAACTACGTCATTTTGAGTTATGAATAGTGACTTTTAAAGGGGTTAAGTTCATTTTAGGCCTTATTTATTCATGCATGCAAGGTAGAAGACTAGAGAGCGTGATCAACTCTAGCATTCTTCAATTTCTCTTCACTTTTCTATTGGGCATTCAAAGAAGTGTAAGAATCAGCTACCAATAGGTATGTAGGGTTATGAGTGGGTGATTTCTTTCACACCAATGCCCAATCCCTCTCTAAATCATGAGATTTCTATGTCTAATCCATGGGGTTTTAACCCAAATGCATGAATCTCCTATTTCTATTCATGGGTATGAGTTAATTATGTTTCTACTATTGAATTATGAAGCATGGGCAATTTTTATAATGTTTTCAATCAAAAATCATGTTTCTAGTTTTATGAATTAAAAGTCCATTTATGAGAAGTTCATGAAGGATGATATTTGTGATGAATGTATGATGATGATGAGATATTATGATGAAATATATGTTTTAAAGCTACCCATTTTTACAATTATGTTTTTTTAAGTGAATTGAGTATTTCTATGTATGATAAATCTTTGGGCAATGCCCACATGTCTAAGTATGAAGTATAATTTCCCGAACTAAGCTTACCACATGGTTTTGAAGCGAAGAGTCCCAATTATATTTTCAGCTTGTGGTATGTTTTGAGCTAAAGCTTCTCATATGCATGATTTCATATTTGAGATGTACTTGATTATTGAGCTTCGTCAATAGACGATGTTGAGCTTCGTTATAAAACGATGTAGAGCATATGCATGTTTTGGGAGTAATGTCTAGCACCGAGTAGGCTAAGGGTTGATCACCCTATGCCTCAAAAGTACGTGCCAATTGATCACGGGCAAAAATAGTATGCCTGAGATACACTTTACGACTTAAATTAGTCTTGTTTATCTAAGTTATTGTATACATTTTCATGTAATTTTATATGAATGTTAAGATATGTGCTAACCAACATGATTAGCCTCTGTTTTGTAGGTTCTGATGACTTTTGAGTAACTAATCCATGAGTTGGTGAAGTAGATGCTTGGAAACGGAATTAACCCGCGAATGTCGGCAAAGAGGAGGCACAAAACAGCCCACCTGCGCATTGGCAATGTGCCACGGCAGGCAGGCTGATCACAACAGCCCACCTGCACATTGGCAACGTGCCATGGCAGGCTGGCTGCGCAACATGGAGGTGTCAACGCGCTTCCCAAGCAGCGTGACACGCTGCCAATGCGGCAGGGTGCTGCCGAGGCCAAATTTTGGGTGATTTCCAAAGAGCTTTCGCGTTAGTGGCGTGTCACGGAGGCAGTTCTCCGCGATGCACTCCGTGACACGTTGGTTGTTATTCCGGGAAAAAGTCCCACTACTATAAATAGCACACTTAGGTTTTATTTGAGATATTCTGACTTGGTGGAGCAAGAACGTGGGTTACAGGCAGTTGAGGGAACGAAAATATCAGGGTTTTTCTCTATCTCCTTCTTCTTGAATTCAATTTCTTGTATGTTTAACACTCATTTAACGATGTTTAATCCACAAATGAGTGGCTAAATCCTCTTCTTGCTGAGGTTAAGAACAATTGTATTGAAATGTGATTGTTGATCAATTTGGTTTTTCATCTTTTCTTCCATGGTTGTTGTATTGATTCTTGTTCTTACTGCATTAATGTGTGGCCTATATTAATGTACACCTAAAAAGTCCAGTTTCACTCGAGAGAGTAAGAAATTGGAAAGTTGTGAATCAATAGGATATGATCTTTTCTTGGTTTGGGAAAATTGGGAATTGATTTACCTTCAGGATAGAAATATACCTGAAAGTCGTATTAGTCAATGAAGGAACCAGTTTTGTATGGCTAGAACATGAATTTCGTTTAATCACAGAAATGTAGGTGGACGGTTCATGATTCTTAAGTTGGGTTAAATACGAGAGTTTTAATCCATTGGCAATAGTTCTTGACTAGCAACCGAAGGAAAAGTTAACTAAATTATATCAATAATTTATTTCCTTACATGTTCGTTTAACCTCAGCATGCTCACATTCATAGTTCAGACTCAAATTATATAATCTTTGTAGACTTAGGATAAAATTAGAAATCAAAATATATCAAACTCTTCGTTGCACTGTTGTCTTCACTGTTAGAGTGAAAATATAGTACAGTTGAGTAATTTGTTACCTTATCCCAGTCCCTGTGGGATCGATACTTGGCTTACTTAAGCCACTTTACTACTTGTTCGACCAAGTGCACTTGCGTGTAGCTATACACCCATAGCAAACGAACGAACAAGTTTTTGGCGCAGTTGCCGGGGACTGGCAATTGGTGAATTTTTCTTAAGTGTAAATTAACTATATTTTTTTCGAAGTGCTGACAACTTGGTCTTAGTGTTTGTTTTAATTCTTTTTTATTATTATTGTTATTATTATTATTATTTTCGGATACCCTTATTGACATGACATCGTGGAATGCAAATGGTTTAAATGGTGGATACTCATATTTTGGTGAATCTTGTCTGAATTGCGGAGGACCCCACTTGTGGCAACACTGTAACACGTGCAATATATGTGGTGGTCAAGATGGCCATTGGGATGGCTGTCCGAATGCATATTCCCCTCACCCAAGCCCCTACTATGATCCTTCTATTGTTTCTGCTTAATATAGGCATGCTGAAAATAAGGACTTGGGACGCCAAGTTCAAATAGAAGATATGCTGAAACAACTCCTGGAGCAATCAGAAGCAATGAAGGAGGCGATGGAGGTATTGAGAATTCAGCAAGAAGAGAATGCAGAGTCTCTAGAAAGGATGAGCGTCAAATTCACGGAGATGATTGCTGAGGCTGAAGCTTGTGATAAATTGCAGGTAACAGTTTTAGCCGATATTCAAGAGGAACTATAAGAGGAAGACAAGGGTGAATTTTTGGATGAAGCCCAACAATTAGAATCTCTTGAGTGTCCCCGTGATGGGCTCACACTTATGGAAAATCTATTCGTGGAAGAAGAGATAGAATATCCCCCAGTTGACAGTATGGAGAGATAGATGTCGATGCTGAGAAGGTGTATACAAGTAAGGAGGTCAAGCATAATGCAGTTTCAGAGTTGAGGTGTATTGGACCACACTCGACGCATTTTTCAACATCAAGTTTGGTTGACAACATAGAAATAGAGTCTTCCAAGTTTATAGAGAAATGTCTAGAGGAGGACCAAGCCCCGTATATTTTGAAATTTGCTAACTCGGAGAGACAAAATGACTTTGCTTACTTAAGGACCAATAAATGCAAAAGGCAACATCTACAGCTTGTTCCTTAAAATTTTTCACCACCACCCCTGGAGCATAATAGGAAATTAGAGAAGAAATTAGGGGTGAGATTCATATCCTCATGGTGGAGGAAAAAGTGGTGAAACTTGGTACGTCGTGCTGCGACGTAAAATTAGGCGCTGCTTGGGAGGCAACCCAAGGGTACCATGGGTACCATTTTAATCTCTTGCATTTAAGTTGATTTTATTTATTTTTCATCTTGTGTTGTTTTGGTGGAAAGTTAAGCACAGATGGAGGGGAAGTCTGAGTACCCGTGGAGGAGGAAGCTAACAAGCATGGAAGAAAAAAGTGTGGGGTCGAATACCCACTTGTGCAAAGTTGAAGGAAGGCATGCTATTAGTTAGGCCTAAAGGCCTCAGGGAGTATTTCTCACCCTTTTTAAATTTTAATTTGATGCTATGAGGACATAGAAGGATTCAAGTGTGGGGTAAGGGAAATTTCAAGGGGAATTTAAAAAATTTTTTTTTGTGCTTAACGATTTTTGGTGAATGTAATGCTTGTGAGAAATTTGAAAATTTTGAAATTTTTTTTGTGAATTAAGCATGACTTCATCACCCGTTGGTTTTCTTTTCAGTTCTTTTCCAACGGGGGGGTCTTTGAACTGAAGAATAAAAATTTTCTTTTCTTTCCTTTATCTGTATATAGTGTTTTTAGTCATAGTTAGGGACTGTTTCCGATGATGGATGGATGACGACCGTCTTGAGGAAGAATTAGTCGATAGGTTGTGGGTTTGTGAACCCGTAGCTAATCGATGCTTGAGGTTCTTGTTATGTGCTATACGTGATTGTAAGATGCAAGTATGTTCAGTGTGAAGCATGCAAGTGTATAACTTTGTTTGAGACACTTAGGCTCTTGAGTTTGACTCAATATGAGTGAAGCTTAATTCTGAATTCTTGTGATTAGCTGAGTAAGAGTCTACTGAATGTGTCTTGATTTGAGCATGTGCCATGAGTGTAAGGTTTTTGAGTATTCTGTGCTATTGTGGATTGTCTAGAACTTTCCTGGTGTGTTTGTAAAATGAAATGAAGGATGTGAATTGTAGGAAATGATATAGGCATTTCTTTGAATGAACCAAACTATTATACCTCATTTTACCTACCTTGAAAAATTAATCCTAGTTAGCCCCATTGAGCCGTGAGCCTATTCTTTGACAGCTGCAACATAAGTTTGATCCTTTTTCTTTCATTAGCCTTGAAATTGAACCAAAACTCCTAAGTGCTTAAAGGAAAATATGAAAGAGTAAAGGAGTGAGAAAAATGAAAAAGAAGGGAAAGTAGCAATTGTAAGAGTTGAGAAAGGTCGAGGGTGCAGTTGTTTGAATATGGGTGAGTATTAGTAGGGAGTAAGAAAATAAATAAATGAAAAGTTACTTATAGAACTCCTTACTAATAAGCTAAAAGTTCCTAAAGAAATGGGGGAACAAAAGAGGAAAAAGAAAGATGAAAAGAGAAAAAGGTGAAGTGAGGGAAGGGAAGTTTTTAATGAAGGCGTGATGTATTAAAAGCGCTTAGGAAAGATAGTCACTATACTGGCCATAATAGTACCTACCCGCACCTGCGTTACATTACAACCTAAAAAGTCCTACTTGATCATACATTCATAAATCCTTAAATTAGTGGAATAAAACACTAAGGGCAAGCTTATGGGTCATTACATGATGCATGTGAATTCTTTGTGAGAGTGAATGTAATTCTATGCATGTACCAACACATGTTGTGATTTAAAAATTGTTTTTGCGTGTGATTGGGTAACTCTCTTTTCGTGAGGGGCACATGTTGAATGAAGGATATAATTCATGTGAGATTTCTTAAACAGTTGATTTCCATGAGTTTGCTAAGATTGAGAGTCAATTCTTGAGGTTAAGAAGTCTTATCATAGTTGTACTTCATTGCGATGATCAAGTCGTGCATGCTCAATTTTTAGCTTGTATCTTACGTAATCATTATAGTCGTAATTTGAATTATCTTGCTAAATTAGTTATGTGGGAGTCTCCATATGCAGGATATGTAAAAGGTTGTTCGAGGACGAACAAGGCTTTAAGTGTGGGGTTGTGATCAGGGGCAAAAATAGTATGCCCGAGATACGCTTTACGACATAAATTAGTCTTGTTTATCTAAGTTATTGTATACATTTTCATGTAATTTTATATGAATGTGAAGATATGTGCTAACCAACATGATTAGCATTTGTTTTGTAGGTTTTGATGACTTTTGAGTAACTAATCCATGAGTTGGTGAGGTAGAGGCTTGGAAACGGAATTAACCCGTGAACGTCGGCAAAGAGGAGGCACAAAACAGCCCACCTGCGCGTCGGCAACGTGCCACGGCAGGCAGGCTGATCACAACAGCCCACCTGCACTTTGGCAACGTGCCATGGCAAGCTGGCTGCCCGACAGGGAGGTGTCAACGCAGACACGCTGCCAACGCGACAGGGTGCTGCCTGATCTTGGGCAAATTTATATGCCCAAGTGATACTCAAAAGTACCATTTTAACCTTGTTTATCTATCAATCTGTATACATTCTCATGTAATTGGTAATAAAATGTGAATTTATACTAACCAACATGATTAGCATTGTTTTGCAGGTAAAATGTGATTTCGGGAAGCTTAAATGCATGTTGGATGATATCGGAGTTGGACTTGGATGCGAGCAAGGGATAAAGCATTGGACAACATGAATTAAAGGGGCTCCGCGATGGAGCTGTGTCACGCTGCCATCGCGGAGGCCTGCTGCCTGGATAAGGAAATTTCGCCCAAATTCCAGTGGAGGTCTGCGTTTGCTCCGTGGCACGGTGGCCTGGCTCCGCGTTGCACGCCGTGCCACATTGAGCCTTAATTCCTGGACCCCCAATTCCAGTGAGGGTCCACGTACGTAGCATGTCACGGAGGCAGTGCTCCACGATGCACTCCGTGACACGTTGCTCGTTATTCCGGGAAAAATTCCCAGCAGTATAAATAGAACACTTAGGTTCATTTTTCAATATTCTGACTTGGTGGAGCAAGGACGTGGGTTACAGGCAGTTGAGGGACGAAAATATCAGGGTTTTTTCTCTCTTTCTTTCTTCTTTAATTCAATTGCTTGTATGATTAACACTCATTTTAAGATGTTTAATCCATAAATGAGTGGCTAATTCCTCTCCTTGCTGAGGTTGTGAACAATTATGATGAAATTTGATCATTGATTCTTTGGTTTTTCATCTTTTCTTCCATGTTGTTCTATTAATTATTGTTCTTACTGCATTAATGTGTGGCCTACATTAATGTAAATATAAAAAGTCCGGTTTCACTCGAGAGAGCAAGAAATTGGAATGTTGTGAATTAATAGGATATGTTCTTTACTTGGTTTGGGAAAATTGAGTCTTGATTTGCTTCTAGGATAGAAATATACCTGAAAGTCATATTAGTCAATTTAGGAACCAGAATTGTATGGCTAGAACATGAATTGCATTTGATCACAGAAATGTAGACGGATGGTTCATGAATCTTAAGTGAGGTTAAATACGAGAGTTTTAATCTCTTGGCAAATGTTCTTGGCTTGCAACTGGAGGAAAAGATTAACCAAAGTATGATGACAATTTATTTCATTACATGTTCGTTTAACCTCAGCATGCTCTCATTCATAGTTCAGATTCAAAGTAGATAATTGTTTTTAGCTTTAGTATAATAAATTATAAAACAAACTATCAACTTTTTGGTTACACTGTTGTCTGCATTTTTAGAAGTAAAATATAGTATACTTGAGCAGATTGCACTTCATCGAAGTCTCTGTGGGATCGATACTTGGCTTACTAAAGTGACTTACTACTTGTTCGACCACGTGCACTTGCGTGTCGTTTTATACCCCACAAATCACGCGAACAAGTTTTTGGCGCCGTTACCGGGGACTTGGCAATTGGTGAATTTGTTTTAAGTGTTAATTTACTGTATTTTTATTTTCTTAGTGTTGAAAACTTGGTCTTAGCCTGTATTTTGCAGACTTAATTGTTGTTGAACGCTGGCAAGAGACAAGGAGCTGGTGGAATCGTATATAGAGCCAGAAAGGATATTTCACAGTAAAAGGAGAGAAACTCTACAAAGAAAGCTGCAGTTGCTCAGACAGACGATCATGGAGCAACAACAGAATCCACCGGTAGTACGGGCGGTGTTAGTGCCCGAAGAAGCAGCAGCTCGGCCGGTTCGCGAGCTGGCAATCCCACATGCCAATAATGTTACATCTAGTATCCGCAAACCTGAGCCAGGAGGGAAATTTGAACTTAAACAGAATATGGTGCAGTTGCTGCACACTAGCAGGCAGTTTACCGGTCTCCCTCATGAAGATCCACAGCAGCATCTCCAAAATTTTTTGGAGATAAGTGACACTTACATACCCGCTGGAGTGTCATCAGATTATGTCCGGCTTACATTGTTCCCATTCTCATTATTGGGAGAAGCCAAGAGGTGGTTGAAAGCTGAGCACCGAATTCTATTTCTACCTGGGATGATCTTGTACGGAAGTTTTTGATACGGTTTTTTCCCACTGGTAAAACAGCAAGACTTAAAAGTCTAATTCTATGTTTCAAACAGAGAGAGGGAGAAAATTTATATCAGGCCTGGGAGAGATTTAAATCCATGTTGCGGGATTATCCTCATCATCATCAGTCCAATGATGTGTTGGTGCACACATTTATAGAGGGTTTGGAACCCCACACCAAAATATTTCTAGACTCAGCAGCTGGAGGGCAAGCGTTGGAGGAAACTTATGAGGAGCTGTATAGCTTGTTGAACCGTATTTCGCTGGGCAATCCAGAATGGAATGCTGATTCATCAAGAGGTGGGACAAGGAAAGCAGCAGGAGTGCTTGAAGTGGATGGGTTTACAGCTATCGCTGCACAGATAGCTGCATTGCAAAATCAACTTAACACCCACTTCAGCAACATGACATTGAACAAGCCTCAAGCCCCAGTTAATGCAGTACAACAGATGTGGTGTGAAGTGTGTGGAAGCAGTGAGCACTCAGCTGAGTGTTGTGGAGCCAATCCTGACTCGGTAAACTTTGTGGGTAATGCACAAAGGAACCACCAACAGTATGGTAGTAGCTACAACTCCAATTGGAGGAATCACCCTAATTTCTCATGGGGTAGCAACAACCATCAGGGCCAAAGTTCGGGTCAGGGTGTGCAAAGGAACCAAGGAGGGCAGTAGAATTATCAAGCACAATTCAGAAATAACAATGCACCTCCTCCACCACCATCACCCAGCATTGAGGAGATGTTCAAGACCATGATAGCTAAACAAGCTCAATTGCAGGCTGACTATGTGAAATTGGCAGCCGAAGTGAAAAACAACCAGTTAGCTACCAAGGCACTTGAATATCAATTTGGGCAATTTGCTAGTGCCCAAAACACAAGGCCTAGAGGAGGACTGCCGAGCGACACGGATCCCAATCCCAAGCAGGTAAATGCAGTGACCACAAGGAGTGGTTTGCAGCTGAAAGAGGTGGAATCAGAAAGACCACCTCAACAGTCGGGAGTAGCTGAAGTTGAGAGGGAGCACAGTACTGAAAGGGGGAAGAATAAGGAAGCTGAATCAGAAAGACCTCCACCCTCGTTCCCTCAACGACTAAAGAAACACAAGGAGGAGGCGTGTTTCAAGAAATTTATGGAGGTGCTGAAACAGGTACATATTAACTTACCTCTTATTGATGTCTTGCAGGGAGTGCCGAAATATGCTAAGTATATAAAGGACATCGTGGCAAACAAAAGTCGGTTGACTGAGTATGCTACGGTGGCTCTAACGGAGGAGTTTGCTTCCCGGATCCAAAATAGACTGCCCATAAAGCTAAAAGACCTTGGGAGTTTTACTATCCAGATTACTATTGGGCAGAGCATCCGAGCTCGTGGATTGTGTGATTTAGGAGCGAGCATAAATTTGATGCCGTCTTCGGTATTCAGAAAGTTGGGCCTAGGGAGTCCTAGACCCACAACGGTAATCTTGCAGTTGGCGGATTGATCCTTAGCCAGACCGGATGGCATTGTTGAGGACGTTCTGGTGCAAGTTGGCTCCCTAATTTTCCCGGTAGATTTTGTCGTGCTGGATTTTGAACCAGACGCGGAAGTCCCATTTATTTTGGGACGTCCTTTCTTGGCAACCGGGAAAGCACTAATTGACGTAGCTGCGGGGCAGCTAACAATGGGAGCACATGAAAAGGTGGAGGTGTTCGATGTGTACAAGGCACCCAAGCTCTCGATGGTGCATGAAGAACTCTCGGTGATCAATGTGATTAATCAAGGTGATGTTAAGCAAATGAAGGATTCACGATAGTTAATGGGAAAACCACCGGAAAGGTGTAAGCACTACTGGGGGGAGGACGGTGATCGAGAGAAATTGTCCATCACCCTAGAGGACAATTGAGCTTAACGACGTCGAGCCGCGACGGTAAACCAGGCGCTGCACGGGAGGCAACCCGTGGAAATTTTTTTCTTTTATTTTGTAAAGTGTAAATAAATTTTTCTTTTCTTTTTCTTTTTCTTGATTTACAACAAAATTTTTCATTTTAGTTTTGTTTATGTGTATTTAGAGTGAAACCTATAATTCTAACCAATTTTGTATAGTGAGATGAATTTCAGGTCAAACGGAGAAGAATATGCATGGAATCGCGAAGGAAAAGTCGAGGTATGAAAAATAAATAATAAGTGGCAGACAGTGAGCTGAGGCAACAACTCCGTGTCATGGAGGTGGACCTCTGCGTTACCTCCGTGACACGTTGAGGTAGAATTCAAAAATTTTAAAAATTTCCAGAACAGTCTCGCGATGGCTCCATGTCATGGAGGCAGTGCACCGCGATGCACTCCGTGACACATTGCCTTGTTTATCGCGACGGGTCACACCGGGTCGCCGGGTGACCTGCGCGATTTCCTTACTTGTTAACCCCGAAAACCCTCCCTTTTCCCTCATTTTGTAATCTCTCCGCGACCAAACCCCCCAAAATCCATCCCCTATCAACGTGACACGGAGTAAGGCAAGAAATTCAACGATTTTTCTTCGATTCTTCAAATTCAAGGTATGTTTTTCGATTTCCTCTCAAATTCTTGTTGATTTTCTTCGAAAATTGAGCATGGGAGGTGAGCTAAATTGCCCTACATAGTAATTAATCATGAATTCGGGTTAATTGTTGTTGATGAATGTTCGGAATGTCGTTATGATTGCTTGAACTTGTCGATTGCATAACTTAATCGAATTTGATTGATAATATTAATTGTAGGGCTTGTATGTTGAATTTGGAGTTGAAAATGTATTGAACTTGTGAATTTCATGCTGGGATGGATGCGTTGAATGAGATGAGTCGATGTACAAATTGTTAGGATGTTAATAGAACGACTGATTCTCGGGTTAAGGGAATGTTGAAATTTGTAAGAATTTGGTTAGTTGTATAGGTTCGTGTAGATAAATTTTTGTTGTTGTTTTTGTTTCTTTGTTTTTCTTTGCTAAGTGTGATGGGTAAAATGTTAGCGATGGTAGTGATTGGATTAGTTGTACGAAGTCTGAGTAGTACGCAGAAGTTATACCGTCGAATTTTTCGAACGCACTAAGCATGATTGAATAGTTGTTTATTATGTGTAGATAAAGATAATCTTGCCATATTGTTGTAACTGTAGCTAAGGACTAAGTGTGGGGTAACCTAGCGTAACCTGACCTTAGCCAAAGTTAATATCCGTTAGCTTAACATTGATCTTCTTTACTTGGGTTGACAGGTAAAATGGCTAGCCGGCAAGATAAAGGAAAAGGCGCATCAAATTCGGGCGCCGGAAGGAAGCGAATCAGACTGAACACAGCAGTCCCAACTGCACCAGCAGTTCCACGCGGCCAACGCCGCCAATACGGAATGAGATGGGTGACTGATGAGGGGAAAAAGTGGTACGCAAAGCACAAAGAAAATAAATATTTCCCCGAGGAGCACATAGCACGGGAACCATTGGCACAGGAGTTCCCTAGGATGGTCCACTGGTTCGAGGCAGCTGGGCTCAACTTCATATTTGAGGAGCCCAAGGAATGCAATTTGCACCTAGTTCGGGAGTTCTATGCCAATTGGAACCCGACTATCAGAAGCCACACCATCAAGATCAGAGGGCAAATAGTCACTCTGGAGCCCCACCACCTCAATGCCATCATAGGAGCACGGGACACAGACGCCCACGTACTCCGACAGCTGAAACTTACCCCCACGTATGCGGACATCAGACGCACATTGTGTGGGACCCGATCGACAGCTAGATGGAGCAGACACAAAGAGAGGGGCTACCACCAGACTTTGCCATATTCGCAGATGAACAGGGAAGCCCGAATCTGGCTGAAGATAGTCTGCTCATGCCTAATCCCGGGGGTACATATGACAGATGTAACCCGGGATCTTGTATGCCTGGTGTACGCCCTGATGAAAGGGCTGGAGATCAACGTTGGGGCGGTAATTATCTCCGCCATGAAGAGAGCCCGGTTGCACCAGGGGCACAAGTATGGCTTTGGTGGACTAATCACCACCTTCATTAGGGGCCTAGATGTCGAGGAGGAGGCCCTTGACTATATCCCGCAGTTGGAGCGGCGTGCCTTAGATGTTACGAAAACTAAGGCTCCCGACACCACCCACGGGCCAGTGCTTACACTTGGCGAGCGACATGCTCGTGATGACCAGTATATGGCTCGGATGTATGGGATGCAGATGCTCCAGCTGAGGATAGGCGGGAGGTCGGCGACGGAGGAGGAGCTATGGCAGCTCGAGCTAGACTACCCTTTCGGCGAAAACGCCAGGGCTCTATGCCGAGTGGGGCCAGCATTTGTAGAGCCCACAGATGGTGATGTCCCCACAGACGAGGAGACACGTCGGGAGGACTCCGATGATGACGACGGAGGCGACTCGGACATGGGAGATGAAGCAGCAGCACCCGACGAAGAAGTGGAATACTTTCACTGATCAGGGAGTTCCACCACCCGATTTTGTGCTATTTTAATTTTTGTGAACACTGGGGACAGTGTTCGAACTAAGTGTGGGGTGGGAGTAGTTAGGTGCTGGGCTGGGCTGTTTTGTATGTATGCTCTCTTTTGTTGTCGTGTATGTTGTTTGTCCCTGTGAGTGTGAATTGTTAAGTTGTTCTGTATTTGTAGATGTTTATTAAATTGATGTGTGTTGCTGAATGTTGCTAGCTGATTCTGATTCTGTACATATTTTTGTTATCGAAATGATCGATATTTTTAAAATTTTAAAATATTCTGTACATATTTTTGTTATCGAAATGATCGATATTTTCAACATTTTTTACTTCTTGGGTTTCTCGGCGTTTGATTTTGGTTCTTTTACCAAGAATTGTTCCATTGAACCGAAGTCATAGTTAGTGACCGTTCCCTATGATGGATGGATGACGACCGTCTTAAGGGAAATGTAGTCGTTAGGAGTAGATTTTTTTAATTATTTTTCAATTTATTAGTCTTTTTCTTTGGTGGGTTGCATCCCAAAACCTGTAGTTACTGGATGGTTGCGAAATTCTGGTTGTGTGTTGTACATGATATTCAAAATGCAAAAGTGATTCGTATGAAAGCATGCAACTTTGTAAATATGTTGAGATACCTAGGCCGTAAAGTTCGATTCAGTGTGATTGAGGTTTAATGTTCGAATTCCTGTAATTAGCTGATTGAAGAGTCTGTGAATACATCTTGAATTGAGCATGTGCAAAAAAAGTGTGAAGTGAGGTGTTGTTATTCCATGCTATTGTGAAGTGTCTAGAACTTGCCTGGTGTGTGTACAAAACAAAATGAAGGAGGTGCATTGTGGGAAAGGATGTAGGCATTTCTTTGTTTTAACCTAGAGTTTCTATTTTTCCTTGTCGTACACACCTTGATTGTATACCCTAGTCAGCCCGTTGAGCCTTTAGCCTATTATTTTTTTCTTTTGTCATAAAGTGTAAACTGAGCTTAATTCCTTCTTTTCATTAGCCGTTAAGTCTATACAAAACTCTTAAGCGCTTAAGAAAAGAAAATCATTTTCCCAAAGTGTCAAAGAGTGAGAATGATGAAAAGAAAAAGAAAAGCAGAGTGATAGAAGAAAAGAAAAGGTTGAAGGTGCACTTGCTATAAATAAACGATAATGAAGGTGCTTGAATAATCTTTGTTGTTGTGTCAAGTGTGCTTAATGCAATGGGCCATACTAAAGAAAATCATTAAGAATGGGATGATGAAAAAAAAAAAAGAAACAATGTCCATGAGTTGATGGGATGTGTTGAAAAGGTGCTTAAGGATGCTAGTGACTATTATTGGCTAATCCAATATTTACTAGTTCCGTAGCTTCCATTACAACCCGTTCAAGTCCTACGTGATCTTACATCGCACTTCTTTATATTAGTGGAGTAATACACTAAGGGCAAGCTTATGGGTCATGACATGATGCATGTGAATTCTTTTGGGAGAGAGAGCGAAATTGTTTTTACATGCCCCTGTTTGAATGTTTGTGAGTCATATGAGAAAAAAGGGGAAGATTCTCTTGTGTTGTGAGGGAACATGCTTGATGAAAGATTAATTTTCGTGTCGGATATCTTGATCAGCTAATTTGCATGAGTTTGCCAATATCGAGAGTCGATTCTTAAATTCTAGGAGGTCTTAATGTATTGAAGGTCATTGCAATGATAAGACCATGCATGTTTCTTGATGATTTGCTGTATTGAATAATCGGTATGACTGTAGCCTAAATTGTCGAACCGAAGTAGCGAGGTTGGGATGTAAATTGCATGAAGTGTAGGATTGTTGTTCGAGGACGAACAAGGATTTAAGTGTGGGGTAAGTGATCTTGGGCAAATTTATATGCCCAAGTGATACTCAAAAGTACCATTTTAACCTTGTTTATCTATCAATGTGTATACATTCTCATGTAATTGGTAATAAAATGTGAATTTATACTAACCAACATGATTAGCATTGTTTTGCAGGTAAAATGTGATTTCGGGAAGCTTAAATGCATGTTGGATGATATCGGAGTTGGACTTGGATGCGAGCAAGGGATAAAGCATTGGACAGCATGAATTAAAGGGGCTCCGCGATGGAGCCGTGTCACGCTGCCATCGCGGAGGCCTTCTGCCTGGATAGGGAAATTTCGCCCAAATTCTAGTGGAGGTCCGCGTTTGCTCCGTGGCACGGTGGCCTGGCTCCGCGTTGCACGCCGTGCCACGTTGAGCCTTAATTCCTGGACCCCCAATTCCAGTGAGGGTCCGCGTCCGTAGCGTGTCACGGAGGCAGTGCTCCGCGATGCACTCCGTGACACGTTGCTCGTTATTCCGAGAAAAATTCCCAGCAGTATAAATAGAACACTTAGGTTCATTTTTCAATATTCTGACTTGGTGGAGCAAGGACGTGGGTTACAGGCAGTTGAGGGATGAAAATATCAGGGTTTTTTCTCTCTTTCTTTCTTCTTTAATTTAATTGCTTGTATGATTAACACTCATTTTAAGATGTTTAATCCACAAATGAGTGGCTAATTCCTCTCCTTGCTGAGGTTGTGAACAATTGTGATGAAATTTGATCATTGATTCTTTGGCTTTTCATCTTTTCTTCCATGTTGTTCTATTAATTCTTGTTCTTACTGCATTAATGTGTTGCCTACGTTAATGTAAATCTAAAAAGTCCGGTTTCACTCGAGAGAGCAAGAAATTGGAAAGTTGTGAATTAATAGGATATGTTCTTTACTTGGTTTGGGAAAATTGAGTCTTGATTTGCTTCCAGGATAGAAATATACCTGAAAGTCGTATTAGTCAATTTAGGAACCAGAATTGTATGGCTAGAACATGAATTGCATTTGATCACAGAAATGTAGACGGATGGTTCATGATTCTTAAGTGAGGTTAAATACGAGAGTTTTAATCTCTTGGCAAATGTTCTTGGCTAGCAACTGGAGGAAAAGACTAACCAAAGTATGATGACAATTAATTTCATTACATGTTCGTTTAACCTCAGCATGCTCTCATTCATAGTTCAGATTCAAAGTAGATAATTGTTTTTAGCTTTAGTATAAAAAATAATAAAACAAACTATCAACTTTTTGGTTACACTGTTGTCTGCATTTTTAGAAGTAAAATATAGTATACTTGAGCAGATTGCACTTCATCGAAGTCTCTGTGGGATCGATACTTGGCTTACTAAAGCCACTTACTACTTGTTCGACCACGTGCACTTGCGTGTCGTTTTATACCCCACAAATCACGCGAACACTAACGAGGCCAAATTTTAGGTGATTTCCAGAGAGCTTTCGCGTCAGTGGCATGTCACGGAGGCAGTGCTCCGCGATGCACTCCGTGACACGTTGCTTGTTATTTCGGGAAAAGGTCCCACTGCTATAAATAGCACACTTAGGTTTTATTTGAGATATTCTGACTTGGTAGAGCAAGAACGTGGGTTACAGGCAGTTGAGGGAACAAAAATATCAGGGTTTTTCTCTATCTCCTTCTTCTTGAATTCAATTGCTTGTATGTTTAACACTCATTTAACGATGTTTAATCCACAAATGCATGGCTAAATCCTCTTCTGCTGAGGTTAAGAACAATTGTATTGAAATGTGATTGTTGATCAATTTGGTTTTTCATCTTTTCTTACATGGTTGTTCTATTGATTCTTGTTCTTACTGCATTAATGTGTGGCCTATATTAATGTACATCTAAAAAGTCCGGTTTCACTCGAGAGAGCAAGAAATTGGAAAGTTGTGAATCAATAGGATATGATCTTTTCTTGGTTTGGGAAAATTGGGAATTAATTTACCTTCAGGATAGAAATATACCTGAAAGTCGTATTAGTCAATGAAGGAACCGGTTTTGTATGGATAGAACATGAATTTTGTTTAATCACAGAAATGTAGGTGGACGGTTCATGATTCTTAAGTTGGGTTAAATACGAGAGTTTTAATCCATTGGCAATAGTTCTTGACTAGCAACCGGAGGAAAAGTTAACCAAATTATATCGATAATTTATTTCCTTACATGTTCGTTAAACCTCAGCATGCTCACATTCATAGTTCAGACTCAAATTATATAATCTTTGTAGACTTAGGATAAAATTAGAAATCAAAATATATCAAACTCTTCATTGCACTGTTGTCTACATTGTTTGAGTGAAAATATAGTACACTTGTGTTATACCCCGTAGGATTCCCGGCACCTAGATGACCTATTCGCACATTGGTTAAGCATATTTGAAGGCCATACGTGCTAGAGAAAGGCCCGGGAAAAGATCGGACGAGAAACCTGTCAAACCATCGCGGAAGGAGCCGAGGCAGAGCCCCTCCGTGATGGCAGCGTGTCACGGAGGTGAGGCCTCCGCGTTGGCTCCGTGACACATTGGCCCTTTTCCAGGCCCAAGTATATAAAGCCCCACTTCGGTTTATTTTAGAATTAAATCATATAAACTTCAGAAAACAGAGAGCAAACGCAGGAGAAGGAAAAAGGAACGAAGTAGTAATATAATTTTCGTCCGATTACGCTGCTAAACGTTGTCCAAACTCAAATTAACCTCAGATACCGAGGTATTTAGCAGCATAGAGCATTCCTACGGATTTAGTTTCGTAAAATACGGCCGACGAAGCATCGAGCCACCGAGCTAAGGTAAGTGGAATTGCTCTAAATTAGTGTCTATGTGTTCCTAGATGCGAAGTGAACATTTCTCCCTTCTGGACCGCTGAAAAATAGTGAGTTTTCGATCATCTTTCGATAAGCCTATGTTTAGGCTATAAACTATATCTAAAGTGACATTGCTCTTTACAATAAAGTTGTATTTAGTATTGATTGGCACATTTATGAATGTAGTTGGGAGAAAATAGTTGAAGTACTGGCCGAGCCTCGTCCGACAGCCGGATAGTTCGAGGATAAGGTATGTAAAGCTAGTTTCCTCGGCAAGTTAGTAATCTCGGTATAGTAAAGTAATTTAAAGGCCAGTAGAATATTCAGAAGTCATGTGTTATGTTTATTACGAATGTCGGTACGATATTAGAAGCATCGAGTTATAACTCGTGTGAAACTTGCTAGTACGATATAGATTCTAATATAAGTATTAGGAATTCCACAGCATGCTCAGTATGTGATCTGACACAGAATGTTAGTATATCATTGTATTCAGTCGAAACTCAGTAGAGCAATGTAGTATCTGTAAGACATCTCTGAAATAGAATGATAAGTTAAAATGAAGTTGGAAAGCATGTTAGGAATAGTAAATCATGTTACTATAGAAACTCAGTATACAACATAGTTTTCAGAAGAAATACTATATCATGTTCAGCATTAGACTCAGTACAGTATGGCAGGAGGGTATATTTATATATATATACTATTAGCAGTTCCAGCATGTATTAAATACGTACCTATCACTATCACTAGTTCAGCATGCAGTATGTACAAACTCTTTATTATCATTAGTTTCAGTTTGTGGTATATGCCGATAGTATTACTAGTGAGACTGTTGTATTGTTTGGGGTTGGATTACCTAGCATCCATGACCGCCTAGGGTTAATAGCTGTATCGACTCGTCCGCCAGAGGACGAGGATACGCCGCTCTACGGAGTGGCATGCCGTTCCACAGGGGACGAAGATGGGATGCCAATTTTCCCTATATTGTGCCTTGGTCGACCCTTATACACCCCCGTCGAGCGGTTACGCCCGGGGTGTTGATTCAGGAGTCCTCCGGACTCAGGTACAGTTATAGCCAGGGGCTCATCGAGCCCAAGTGCATACCCAGGGGACCGGCAGGATGCTTACAGTTATTATAGGAGATGGGACGACCGGGGTAGGGGTGTAGATTGTGTGCTGGTTGTACCCCCCGGCTTATGGGGGCCGGGTAAGGTTTGTGTGTGCTATGTTATGTTATGTTATGTTATGCCATGTTACGTTAGATACGAGTAGATCAGCAGTAGAACGATACGTCTCCAGGTATGACTCCTACTCTTTCCAGTATAATTGAGAGAAGGTATGACTTACATTATCAGACAGTTAATCTATTTCTTCCTACTTCAGTTTCATCAGTTAAATTATTGTTTTCAGATATTCCTTTCAGTTATTGCTTTACATACTCAGTACCAGCGGTACTGACGCCCGGTGGGGTGCTGCATTACTTGCCTGCAGGTACTCATAGACGAGCAGGCGATACCACGTGATTCCTATCAGTGATCGAGTATTCAGCTCCTGTGATCCGGAGACTGAATTCCAGAGGTGTATTTCATTTTCTTTGTTGTATTATACGAGTAGGTTGGGGCCCTGTCCCGATCATTTCTATTGCCATTCCTAGAGGCTTACAGTCTGTATATGTTTTCCTGTGGTCAGATGAGCCGATCGTGTGAGGCCGTGCAGTTGTTAGCTGTTAGTACTTCTGTTTCTTTCATGTTGGCCATGTGGGGCCATAGCTTGACAGTAGTGGTGACCTTGCCGGTCACGTAGCTTTCTAATATTCTATGATTAAGTTACAGATAACTAGACAGCATGGTGGCCTTGTCGGCCCGCATAGGTTTCCCTATATCGACATGTTTTTGGTCAGCTGTTAGTACAGGTACAGGAGGCTATAGGCCAATGGGCCGGGGGCTGTGTTTACAGCCGTTATATAGCTCTTTGTTTCCAGAAATGTGAATTGGAGCTAGCCAGGCACCGGATGTGCCCAGGCTTAGCAGTTCAGCAGTTCAGGTCCCAGTAGGGCACCAAGTGCCAGTCATACCCCCCAAGGCGGGGTGTGACAAACTTGGTATCAGAGCAGGTCGTATCCCAGGGAGTCTGCAAGCCGTGCTAAGTAGAGTCCTGTCCATGGATGTGTTGTGCACCACATACTATGGGTAGGAGGCTGTAAGGCATGATAGTATGGTTGTCCTTTATTCTTATTCAGTCGTGCTGTAGAGCGATACAGTATAGGGTTGAGTCCCTAAAAACTTACTATATTCTTTGGTTACAGATAATGTCAGATCAGCGACATCCTATTACAAGCCGGAGCCTAGATATTGCAGCAGGGGAAGGCACCAGCAGGATGCCTCACCCTCGTTTAGAAATAGCCCGATCAAAGGGCACTACAGAGGCATCGTCCCAGCCTTCTCAGCAGTCTCCACCACATCAGGAGCCACTTGGGGCGACACTACCTTCAGTAGTTCTATACCGACACCTTCCGACCAGGAGGTTAGGAGTGTTGTAGTTATGTTAGCACAGATGATGGTTGCTCAGCGTCAGCCAATGCCGTCTACAGTTGCGGAGTCATCAGGAGGGCCCGGTAGTTCGAGTGTCCAAGAGTTCTTAGCTCTGAATCCCCCACAGTTTACAGGTACGGACCGGACAGAGGACCCTCAGGATTTTCTGGATCAAATGCAGAGAATCTTCAGGGTTATGCATGCCACGCCCACAGAATCAGTTGAGTTGGCAGCATTTCGGTTACGGGACATCGCCGTGTTATGGTATGAAAGCTGGGAAAGGTCCCGAGGGAGAGATGTTTCCCCTCCCACCTGGTCCAGCTTTTCAGGAGCTTTTCTGGATCACTATTTGCCGCGGGAGATTCGACATGCCCGGGTAGACCAGTTCCTACATATGGAGCAGGGGGCTATGAGTGTTCGAGAATATTCCTTGCGGTTTGATTCTTTGGCCCGGTATGCATCGGCCTTTGTTGATACCATGGCATCCAGAGTGCACCTCTTTATCATGGGGTTGAATCCAGAATATGTTGAGACTTATATTACGGCCACACTACGAGAGGACATGGACATTGCTCGAATTCAGGCATTTGCCCAGAATATTGAGGGCATCAGACAGCGACATCGGGAGATCAGAAGGGTTAATCAGGAACAGCATCGTCGGGACAGGCCAGTTGAGTTACAGAGGGAAGCCCGGGGAGGACCCAGGCCACGATTGTTAGACAGGCCGCCCAGGCCCCCGCCTCCGCCACAGTCGCAGGGGGATAGATTCAGCCGCAGGGGGCAGTCAGAGACTGGTAGAGGCTCGCAGATGGCAGATTCACCAGTACATAGGAGGGCGGAGCAGAGTAGGTATACCCTACCACTTTGCCCTATATGCAGTCGACGCCATCCTGGAGCATGCAGATATGGCTCCACTGCATGTTATATTTGTGGCCAAGAAGGCCATTTGATAAAAGATTGCCCAGCCAGAGGTTGAGAGGACCAGGATAGACAGGATAGGGCATCTGCGGGGTCACGAGCCACAACATCCTCAGCAGGGCGCAGGCCCTCAGTTTCAGCAGGCAGGGGTCAGGGCAGATCAGAGACTTCTAGTACAGGTGCGGGTCCAAGCCGCACATATGCCTTACCAGGAAGGCAAGATTCAGAAGCGTCGCCTGATGTTGTGACAGGTATGCTAACTATCTGCTGACACCCTGCTTATGTGTTGATTGATCCAGGGTCTACTTTGTCCTACATTACTCCATTTGTGGCACGAAAGTTTAGTATCGCACCAGAATTATTGCAGCAGCCCTTCTTAGTATCCACGCCCGTCAGTGATTCTATCACAGATAGCCGAATCTACCACGGGTTTACAGTAGAGGTTGCTGACCGTCAGACCACAGTAGATCTGGTCGAGTTAGAAATGATAGATTTCGATGCCATAATGGGTATGGATTGGTTAGTACCGTGTTTTACCAACGTTGAATGTTGGACCAAGACGGTCCGATTCCACTTCCTGGGAGAAACAGTGCGGGAGTGGAAGGGTAGTACCGCTACGCCAAAAGGTAGGTTTATTTCCTACCTTCAGGCGAGAAAGTTGATATCTAAGGGATGTATTTACCATCTGGTCAGAGTTCAGGATGTCCAAGCAGAATCTCCGACACTCCAGTCTTTTCCAGTGGTGAATGAATTCCTCGATGTGTTTCCTGATGAGTTACCTGGTATTCCCCCAGAAAGGGAGATAGATTTTGCTATTGATCTATTACCAGGCACCCAACCGATATCGATTCCTCCTTATCGCATGGCTCCTGCAGAACTCAGAGAATTAAAGGAGCAGTTGAAGGATTTATTGGATAAAGGTTTCATCAGGCCGAGTACTTCACCGTAGGGTGCGCCAGTTTTATTTGTGAGGAAGAAAGATGGCTCGCTCCGAATGTGCATAGATTATCGGCAATTAAACAAAGTTACCGTAAAGAACAAGTACCCGCTCCCCAGAATTGACGACTTGTTTGATCAATTGCAGGGAGCCAGATACTTTTCTAAGATTGACTTGTGGTCCGGATATCACCAGGTCCGAGTACGTGAGAAAGATATTCCTAAGACAGCGTTCAGGACCCGTTATGGACATTTTGAATTCCTAGTCATGTCATTCGGGTTAACGAATGCCCCGGCAGTCTTCATGGACCTGATGAACAGTATTTTCAGACCTTTCCTGGACTTGTTCGTGATAATGTTCATTGATGACATTCTGGTGTATTCTCGCTTTGAAGCAGATCACCGGACTGATTTGCGGACAGTGCTCCAGATTCTCAGGGACCATCAGCTGTATGCTAAATTTTCTAAGTGTGAATTCTGGCTTAACTCAGTGGCCTTTTTAGGGCATATCGTCTCAGATGCTGGTATACAGGTTGACAAACAAAAAATAGAAGCAGTTAAGTCCTGGCCTAGGCCTACCACTCCGACTAAAGTTCATAGCTTTCTGGGTTGGCAGGATATTACAGGAGGTTCGTTGAAGGGTTCTCGACCATTGCGGCACCTCTAACCAAATTGACACAGAAAGCAGCAAAGTTTCAATGGACAGAGGCATGTGAGTAGAGCTTCCAGGAACTGAAAGACAGATTAACCTCCGCCCCAGTATTAGCATTGCCGAAAGGCACAGAAGGTTATTCAGTCTATTGCGATGCATCAGGCGTCAGGTTAGGTTGTGTGTTGATGCAGCACGGTAGAGTAATTGCATATGCTTCCAGACAACTGAGGAAACACGAAAAGAATTACCCTACCCACGACCTGGAATTGGCCACAGTAATCCACGCCTTAAAGATATGGAGGCATTACCTGTACGGCATCCATGTTGATATTTACACAGATCATAAGAGCCTACAGTACATCTTCACTCAGAGGGAGTTGAATCTACGGCAATGCCGCTGGTTGGAGCTGTTAAAAGATTATGATGTGAATATTCTATACCACCCCGGAAAAGCTAATGTTGTAGCAGATGCCCTGAGTCATAAGTCAATGGGGAGTTTGGCTTATTTGCGACCTGAGAAATGGAAGTTAGCCAAAGAAATTCATCAGTTAGCTGGTTTAGCCGTTCGATTAATGGAAATAGAAAATAATAGAGTAGTAATTCAGAATTCTGCTGTGTCATCATTAGTTGCAGAGGTAAAAGAAGGACAGTACGAAGACCCTGATTTAGCCCAGCTCAGAGATAGAATTCAGAAAGGTAAGGAGTCAGATTTCCAAATGACTGAGGATGATGTGCTACGCTGTAAGGGCCGCCTCTGTGTCCCGAATGTTTCAAGGCTTCGCAGGCGGATCATGCATGAGGTACATTACGCTCGCTATTCCCTTCATCCAGGAGCGACGAAGATGTACCACGACATCAAAGACATCTACTGGTGGCCAGGTATGAAAGCTGAGATTGCTGAATTTGTATCTAGATGTTCTAACTGTCAGCAGGTGAAAGCAGAGCACCAGAAGCCGGGCGGTTTGATGCAAGATATAATGGTGCCTATGTGGAAATGGGAAACGATAAACATGGATTTTGTAACAGGGTTACCCCGTACCAGACACAGAAATGATTCCATTTGGGTAATAGTTGACAGGATAACAAAATCAGCTCATTTCCTGCCAGTGAAGGCTACCTTCTCGGCTGAGGACTATGCCGAATTATATATCAGAGAAATAGTTAGATTACATGGAGTGCCGGTATCCATTATTTCAGATAGGGGAGCACAATTTACAGCTAGATTCTGGCAGTCGTTCCAGAGGGGTTTGGGAACGCAGGTTAATTTGAGCACAGCATTCCACCCCCAGGCGGATGGGCAAGCTGAGCGGACAATCCAAACACTCGAAGATATGCTACGAGTGTGTGTGCTAGATTTTGGGGGTAGCTGGGATGAGCATCTTTCGTTAATTGAATTTTATTATAATAATAACTATCATTCAGCCATCCAGATGGCGCCTTTCGAGGCATTATACGGGCGAAAATGCAGGTCGCCGATTGGTTGGTTTGAAATAGGAGAATCAGCATTGGTTGGCCCAGACATTTTTCGGCAGTCAGAGGAAAAGATAAAGCTTATCCGAGAACGTTTACTGATTGCTCAGAGCCGCCAGAAGTCTTATGCAGATATGCGGCGCAGAAATCTAGAATTTGCGGTAAATGACTGGGGGTATATCTGAAAGTGTCTCCGATGAAAGGGGTAATGAGATTTGGAAAGAAAGGCAAGCTTAGCCCGAGATTTATTGGGCCATATCAGATTCGGCGAAGAATAGGCCAAGTTGCATACGAATTGAACTTGCCTCCAGAGTTAGCATCTGTTCACCCAGTATTCCATGTCTCTGTGTTGAAGAAGTTCGTAGGGGACCCTTCTACAGTAGTTCCAGTTCAGGATGTCCAGGTCACAGAAGGGTTAGCATATGAAGAGATTCCCGTAGCTATCATAGATAGATAGATTCGTAGGTTGAGGACTAAAGATGTTGCGTCTGTCAAAGTATTGTGGCATAACAGGAATCGTGAGGAAATGACGTGGGAAGCTGAAGAAGATATGAAAGCCAGATACCCTCACCTATTTCAGGCCTAGTCAGGCGACAGGTATGTCCGTATTATTACTATTTATGCAGTACCTTATAGTTGTATGTGTGTGAATGAGAAAGATTAATATTTAGTTATCCAGTGGATCTAAAAATATTGCGTGCAGTACCTGTATTGGATTTTTCTGCATTTCAGGTTTTTTCTATAGTCCATATTACAAGGGAAACTCTGCCGAAATTTTTCTCTAGAAAGTAAGTTAAGTAGTCCTCTAGATACCAATGTACATTCGAGGACGAATGTTCTTAAGGGGGGGAGAATGTTATACCCCGTAGGATTCCCGGCACCTAGATAACCTATTCGCACATTGGTTAAGCATATTTGAAGGCCATAGTGCTAGAGAAAGGCCCGAGAAAAGATCGGACGAGAAACCTATCGAACCATCGCGGAAGGAGCCGAGGCAGAGCCCCTCCGCGATGGCAGCGTGTCACGGAGGTGAGGCCTCCGCGTTGGCTCCGTGACACGTTGGCCTTGTCCAGGCCCAAGTATATAAAGCCCCACTTCGGTTTATTTTAGAATTAAATCATATAAACTTCAGAAAACAGAGAGCAAACGCAGGAGAAGGAAAAAGGAACGAAGTAGTAATATAATTTCGTCCGATTACGTTGCTAAACGTTGTCCAAACTCAAATTAACCTCAGATACCGAGGTATTTAGCAGCAGAGAGCATTCCTACGAATTTAGTTTCGTAAAATACGGCCGACGAATCATCGAGCCACCGAGCTAAGGTAAGTGGAATTGCTCTAAATTAGTGTCTATGTGTTCCTAGCTACGAAGTGAACATTTCTCCCTTCTGGACCGCTGAAAAATAGCGAGTTTTCGATTTTCTTTCGATAAGCCTAAGTTTAGGCTATAAACTATATCGAAAGTGACGTTGCTCTTTACAATAAAGTTGTATTTAGTATTGATTGGCACATTTATGAATGCAGTTGGGAGAAAATAGTTGAAGTACTGGCCGAGCCTCGTCCGACAGCCGGATAGTTCGAGGATAAGGTATGTAAAGCTAGTTTCCTCGGTAAGTTAGTAATCTCGGTATAGTAAAGTAATTTAAAGGACAGTAGAATATTCAGAAGTCATGTGTTATGTTTATTACGAATGTCGGTACGATATTAGAAGCAACGAGTTATAACTTGCGTGAAACTTGCTAGTACGATATAGATTCTAATATAAGTATTAGGAATTCCACAGTATGCTCAGTATGTGATCTGACATAGAATGTTAGTATATCATTGTATTCAGTCGAAACTCAGTAGAGCAATGTAGTATCTGTAAGACATCTCTGAAATAGAATGATAAGTTAAAATGAAGTTGGAAAGCATGTTAGGAATAGTAAATCATGTTACTATAGAAACTCAGTATACAACATAGTTTTCAGCAGAAATACTATATCATGTTCAGCATTAGACTCAGTACAGTATGGCAGGAGGGTATATTTATATATATATACTATTACCAGTTCCAGCATGTATTAAATACGTACATATCACTATCACTAGTTCAGCATGCAGTATGTACAAACTCTTTATTATCATTAGTTTCAATTTGTGGTATATGCCGATAGTATTACTAGTGAGACTGTTGTATTGTTTGGGGTTGGATTACCTAGCATCCATGACCGCCCAGGGTTAATAGCTGTATCGACTCGTCCGCCAGAGGACGAGGATACGTCGCTCTATGGAGTGGCATGCCGTCCCATAGGGGACGAAGATGGGATGCCAGTTTTCCCCATATTGTGCCTTGGTCGGCCCTTATACACCCCCGTCGAGCGGTTACGCCTGGGGTGTTGATTCAGGAGTCCTCCGGACTCATGTACAGTTATAGTCAGGGGCTCAGCGAGCCCAAGTGCATACCCAAGGGACCGGCAGGATGCTTATAGTTATTATAGGAGATGGGACGACCAGGGTAGGGGTGTAGATTGTGTGCTGGTTGTACCCCCCGGTTTATGGGGGCCGGGTAAGGTTTGTGTGTGCTATGTTATGTTATGTTATGTTATGCCATGTTACGTTAGATACGAGTAGATCAGCAGTAGAACGATACGTCTCCAGGTATGACTCCTACTCTTTCCAGTATAATTGAGAGAAGGTATGACTTACATTATCAGACAGTTAATCTATTTCTTCCTACTTCAATTTCATTAGTTAAATTATTGGTTTCAGATATTCCTTTCAGTTATTGCTTTACATACTCAGTACTAGCAGTACTGACGCCCGGTGGGGCGCTGCATTACTTGCCTGCAGGTACTCATAGACGAGCAGGTGATACCACATGATTCCTGTCAGCGATCGAGTATTCAGCTCCTGTCATCCGGAGACTGAATTCCAGAGGTGTATTTCATTTTCTTTGTTGTATTATACGGGTAGGTCGGGGCCCTGTCCCTATCATTTCTATTGCCATTCCTAGAGGCTTGCAGTCTGTATATGTTTCCCTGTGGTCAGATGAGCCGATCGTGTGAGGCCGTGCAGTTGTTAGCTGTTAGTACATCTGTTTCTTTCATGTTGGCCGTGTGGGGCCATAACTTGACTGTAGTGGTGACCTTACCGGTCACATAGCTTTCTAATATTCTATGATTAAGTTACAGATAACTAGACAGCATGGTGGCCTTGTCGGCCTGCATAGGTTTCCCTATATCGACATGTTTCTGGTCAGCTGTTAGTACAGGTACAGGAGGCTATAGGCCAATGGGCCGGGGGCTGTGTTTATAGCCGTTATATAGCTCTTTGTTTCCAGAAATGTGAATTATAGCCAGCCAGGCACCAGATGTGCCCAGGCTTAGCAGTTCAGCAGTTCAGGTCCCAGTAGGGCACCAAGTGCCAGTCATACCCCCCAAGGCGGGGTGTGACAACTTGAGTAATTTTTTACCTTATCCCAGTCCCTGTGGGATCGATACTTGGCTTACTTAAGCCACTTTACTACTTGTTCGACCGCGTGCACTTGCGTGTAGCTATACACCCATAGCAAACGAACGAACACCAATGTGGGTTTATACTATTATATATTACTTAGGACCTCCCTTGTGAGCTATCCCTGGCTCTATTGGCCCACGAGCTTGATATCGATATCATCGTATCGTCCCTAGCCCTAGCAAGGCTTTGGATGGCTCTACGCACTTAAGTGTGATAGTAGGGTCCACGTAAGCTCTATCGCGGAATGTCAGTTAAAAGAAGAGTCTCCCACTGTTCCTCATGATTTCAAATATGCATATTTATTACTCATGAGATTTATATATATATGCATGCCCTAAAGTAGGTTTGACTCATTGTTCGGCTTTACTTATAAATGTCAGAATTCAGCTTTGAGTCACTCGATTCAGTTATGATGTTGTGAAGTTATGTTATGTCATGTTATGAAGTGATCATGATTTTAGAAAGAATGCATACAACCCCTACTCTCAAATTCTTAATGTTTATGTTTTATTTAATGCATTGTCTTTAAATGATTTTACTTACTTAAGCGGTTTTACTTAGCTTACATACTCGGTACATTCCACGTACTGACCGCATACTCTATGCTATATCATTTTATGATACAGGACCCGACTCTCAGGTTCAGCCCCACACATAGTCCGTCTTCTGGGTTAGCATCATACGTTATTAGTGAGTCCTCATCTCTTGAGGATAGACTATTCAGATTTCCTATATGTATTTCAATTTCAGTTTTGTTGAGTTAGTTGGGGTCTTGTCCCATCAACTCATTATGTTTAGAGGCTCTTTAGACATATGTATGTATTTAGTTGTGGATGGTGTATTATGATGTTATGATTGATTTAGACTTTCTCTATGATTATCTTGTTGATTACGCAGTTTTATTGATCGAGTTAGGTGTATGCTTATGACATGGGTCAACTTGGCGTCTCTTGGGGCTCCTTGTCCCGTGTTGTCCGGGCCTCCATTTAGGTCATGACAAACTTGGTATCAGAGCAATAGGTTTGAAGTGTCCTAGGGTGTCTGGAAGCCACATTAAGTAGAGTCTTTTTCATGGGTGTCAAGCGCGCCCGACTTATGACGAAGAGGCTACGAACGTTTAGGAAATGTTCCCTTCTTTCATGATCTATGTTGTGCAATGAAATATCTCTCTATCTTTCTAATTCGTGCTATTCGCGATTACAGAATCATGGCTCCCCAAAGAATGAATGGTAGAAGGTATGGGAATGGATAAGGCCACAAGGATGGCAATGGGAACGGGCACCAGCATACCCCCAAAGTTTAGGAGTGCAATGAACCAGAGCCAGCTTCCCATGCTAAGTTCCGAACCGCTATTCAGCTGCTTGCGCAGACCTTGACCGCTCAAATCAATCAGTGGGCTATTTCGCATGTTCCATAAAATGGTAATACAATGGCGGCTCGAGTCAGAGACTTCTTGAGAATGAACCTTGCTGAGTTCTTCGGGTTAAAAGTATATGAGGACCCCCACAAGTTCATAGATGAGATTGTAAAGTTCACCCAAGTTACGGGGGTGAACGGCGTTTAGTGCGTGGAGTTGGCCTCGTACAAGTTGAAGGGGGTCGCGCACATCTGGTTTCGCCAATGGAAAGATAGCAGGGTCATCAGAGCGGGCCCTATCACTTGGGAAGAGTTCCATGTTGCATTCTTCGATTGGTTCTTCCCTCGTGAGATGAGGGAGATGAAGGCAGCTGAGTTCATAAATTTGAAGCAAGAGAGGATGACGGTGCAAGAGTATGACCTCGAGTTTACTTTGCCTATCGAAATATGACCCAGTGTTAGTGGCTAATTAGAGGGTGCGAGTGAGCAGGTTCGTGCATGGAGTAGCAGGCTATTTGGACAAGGATTGTAGGACCGCTATGCTCCACGAGGACATGGACTTCCCTTGGATGGTTTTATATGCCTAGTAGATGGAGGCGGCACAAACGAGGCAGAGGGAGGCCAAGACTGCCAGCATTGATAGTCATAGATTCTCACAACCGAAGTCAGGTGGCGGGAAACGACAACAGAACCATTAGAGATCATCGGCCCCAGCATCTTCAACATTGAATGCGCCATCTAGATCGAGGCATGATCAGAGGGGGTGAGCATTAGGCTTGGGGGGTCAGAGTAGCAGACCTGTAGATTCTAGCATCCCAGTTTGTCGCAGATGTGGTCGGGGGAACACGGGCCAGTCTTTGGCAGGTCAGGTGCTTTTTTCAGGTGTGGAAAGCCCGGACACATACTTATAGATTTCCCAGTAGTGACACAACATCAGGATGGGGGCCGAGGCCCAGCTTCTAGTTCAGCAGCCCCTCCCGCACGCTCAGCATATCAGGGGGTATCTACTAGTGCAGATGGTGGTCAGCGCCAAAATAGATTCTATGTCTAAGAATCCCGCTAGGAGCAGGAGGTCTCCCCAGATGTGGTCACTGGTATTTTATGAGTTTTCCATATTGATTTTTATGCTTTGTTATATTCGAGGGCTACCTTGTCTTTTGTGACACCTTATATGGCCAGTAGCTTCAGAGTCAATCCCGAAATCTTGTCAGAATCGTTCTCAATTTCTACTCCAATAGGTGACTCAATTGTAGCTAGACGGGAGTATAGAGGCTGCCCAGTCTCGGTCCTTCAGAAGGTCACCCCAGTAGATTTGATAGAGTTAGCCATAACTGATTTTTTATGTTATTCTCGGCATGGATTGACTATTTTCATGTTATGCCTCAGTTAATTATAGAATCCGGGTAGTAGAATTCATATTTTCGGGTGACCCAATGTAAGAATGGAAGGGTAGTTCAGCTGTGTCTGTAGGTCATTTCAGTTCTTACCTTAAGGCCAGAAAGATGATTTCTAAGGGTTGTGTGTAGCGTCTATTTAGGGTTTAGAATGTTGAGTCCAAGACCCCGGCTCTCTAGTCAGTCCCAGTAATATGTGAGTATCCATAGGTCTTTCCAGATGATTTATTGAGAATTCTTTTCGAGCGCGAGATCGATTTTGGTATTGTCCTTCTTCCTAACACACAACTTCTATCTGTTCCTCCCTACATAATGGCTCTAGCCGAGATAAAAGAGTTGAACGAGCAGTTGAAGGACTTGTTAGATAAGGGTTTCATCAGATCGAGCAAGTCCCTATGGGGTGCACCAATTCTCTTTGTCAGAAAGAAAGATGGTTCTCCTCGCATGTGTATTGATTATCGGCAATTGAACAAAGTCACCATCAAGAATAGGTATCCTCTACCCAGGATTGATGATTTATTTTACCAGCTTGAGGGTGCCAAGTGTTTCTCAAAGATAGATCATAGATTTGGTTACCATCATCTCAGAGTTCGGTAGAGTGACATCCCGAAGACAGCCTTTAGGATGCGGTACGGTCATTACGAGTTTGTAGTTATATCTTTTGGACTAACGAATGCTCCTGCAGCTTTTATGGACTTGATGAATAGGGTGTTCAAGACATACTTGGATATGTTCGTGATTGTGTTCATTGATGACATCTTGATATACTCTCGGACCGAGGAGGAACATGCCGCTCATTTGAGAATAGTGTTTCAGACTCTCAAGGATCGTCAATTATATGCCAAATTAAGCAAGTGAGAGTTTTGGTTGAACTCCATAGCATATTTGGGCCTTGAGGTATCAAGTTAGGGTATAAAGGTGGATTCTCAAAAAATAGAGGCTTGTGAAGAATTTTCCTAGACTGATGAATCCTTCAGATATTCAAAGTTTCTTGGGTTTGGAGGGCTACTATTGGTGGTCTGTTGAAGGTTTCTCATTGATTGAACCACCCTTGACAAAATTGACCCTGAAGAAGGTGAAATTCCTATGGTCGGATGCTTGTGAGATGATCTTCCAAGAGTTGAAGACTCGACTTACTTCAGCGTTGGTGTTGACCCTACTCGAGGGTACTGATGGATTCATGGTGTATTGTGATGCTTTAAGGATCGGACTTGGGTATGTATTGATGCAGCACGGGAAACTGATAGCACATGCCTCTGGACAATTGATAGTTCATGAGAAAAATTATCTGACCCATGATCTTGAATTGGCCGCGGTGGTATTCGCCTTGAAGATATGGTGACATTATTTAAATGGGGTCCACATGGATGTATTTATGGACCATAAGAGCTTGCAATATGTGTTTACGCAGAAGGATCTCAATCTTCAGCAAAGTAGGTGGTTGGAGCTACTAAAGGACTACTATATGAGTGTGCTATACCATCCGGGCATGGCTAATGTAGTAGCGGACACACTTAGTAGACTCTCTAGGGAGAGTGTGTCTCATGTGGATGAGGGGAAGAAGGAGTTGGTGAAAAATGTGCATCGACTCGCAACGTTAGAAGTTAGGTTGGTTAACTCGACCGACGGCGGTGTTGTTGTTCATAACGGAACATAATCATCCTTGGTAGCTGATGTGAAAGCTAGATAAGGTGAGGAGCCGGTCTTGGTAGAGTTGAAGGAAGCCGTTCAAAATCAGAAGGTAGGGATATTCTGCAAAGAGGGAGATGGTGCTTCGCTACCAAGGTCGCCTATGTGTTCTGGATGTTGACAATTAGAGGAGCCAGATGTTGCATGGGGCTCATGGATCCAGTTATTGTATCCATCTAGGTGCCATCAAGATGTACCGTAACTTACGGGAAATCTATTGGTGGAATGACATGAAGAAGGATATTGCAGAGTTCGTAGCTAAGTGCCAAAACTGTCAGCAAGTAAAGGTTGAGCACCAGAGATCGGGAGGTGTACTTCAAGATATCTGCATTCCTACTTGGAAGTGGGAAGAAATTAATATGGACTTTGTCACAAGTCTACCTCGTACTAGTTGATAATACGACTCTATTTGGGTTGTGTGTCTATGTTGACCAAGGTTGCCCATTTTCTACCGCTCAAAACCACGGATTTGGTGGAGGATTATGCCAAACAACATATCCGGGAGCTAGTTAAGTTGCATGGAGTTCCCTTATTCACCATTTCAGGCATAGGTTCCCAATTTACCTCTCATTTTAGGAAGTCGCTTCAAAAAGGACTTAGTACACAAGTTAAGCTCAATGCAACATTTCACCCGCAAAATGGATAATCAAGCGGAGCAAATAATTCAGACTGTTGAGGACATGTTGAGGGCATGCGTGATTAACTTCAAAGGTGGTTAGAATGATCACTTGCCCCTTATCAAGTTTTCCTACAATAACAGCTATCACTCCAAAATTCAGATGGCACTGTTTGAGGCACTCTATAGGCAGAGATGTAGATCACCCATCGGGTGATTTGAGGTTGGTGAGGCAGCGATGATAGGGCCGGATTCAGTTTATGAGGAAATGGAGAAGGTTCAGTTGATAAGAGATAGGTTGAAAACTGCTTAGAGTCGCCGAAACTCCTACACTGATGTGAGGAGGAGAGAACTTGAGTTCGATGTGGATGACTAGGTGTTTTTTAAGGTATTTTCCATGAAGGGAGTGATGCGGTTTGGGAAGAAAAGGAAAACTAATTCCTAGTAAGTTGGGCCTTACCGAATTGTGAAAAAGGTTGGTAAGGTGGCATACGAATTGGAGTTGCCCTCAGAGTTAGCTTCTATGCATCCTGTTTTCCATTTGTCGCTCTTAAAGAAGTGTTTGGATGATCCAACTCTAGTTGTTCCGGTGCACAGTATTGGTGTGAGAGACAGCCTTAGTATGAGGAGGTTCCTGTAGAAATACTGGATCATCAGGTTCGTAGGCTAAGGAACAAGAAAGTAGCTTCAGTTAAAGTGTTATGGAGGAATCTACATGTTGAAGAAGTTACGTGGGACGTCAAAGTGGATATGATTGCTAGATACCCATATTTATTCTCTACCAACTCAGTTTCAGCTTGAGGTATCAGTTTTTGACCTAAAACCCTATATAGTTTTCATGTTCATTCATATGTTCAAGTTTCTTTTATGTATGTTGATGTATGTATGATTCGTTTATTTAGTTCAACTATGTATTTTGGATCGGAGGTAGTCAATCTGTCAGTTTTCAGTTTAAATGATCTGAATTTGAATATGACAATTGCATTTCTTTGCTTTTTTATGTGTTTTTGAACATTCAAGGATGAATGTTTCAAAGTGGGAGATATTGTTATACCCCGAAAGCCCAAAGATCGGACCTAAAAGTTGAAACAGAGAAAAGTTGAAATTTGGCACAAAGCATTAGGATAGGTCATGACGTGACCCATGAGAGGAGTGCACGAGTCATGGTGTGACTCGTAGGGAGACCCAGTGAATGAATTTGAAACTTGAGAAATGAAATCCCCACGGGCATGACCATGACTAGTGGTCAGGCCCCGTGAGTCGTAGGTTAGTCATGGGTGGGTGAGTAAGGAAAGAGAAGGAAGAGAGGCAATGTAGTTGATGGGAGGACCCCACGAGTCATGGTTAGTCCCCATGACTCGTGCAGTGAGTCGTGACCAAGTAGGGAAAAGTATATCTGAGGCTAAGGCAGTGTACATCACGGATGGTGCCTACAAGTCATGGTCACCTGGAGCGAGTCGTTAAGTCGTCCGTGATGAGCCCAGGAGACCTGTTGAGCAGTGTACTTCACGGATCAAACCACTAGTCATTGTCAGAGGGGACGAATCGTTAGGTCTCTTGTTGGGACTACCTGACAGTTATTTTCTGCGATTTTAGTAAGGGCTATTTCATAATTCTTAAGCTTCTAAGGCCTAAACTACGTCGTTTTGAGTTATGAATAGTGATTTATAAAGGGGTTAAGTTCATTTAAAGCCTTATTCATTCATGCATGCAAGGTAGAAGACTAGAGAGGGTGATCAACTCTAGCATTCTTCAATTTCTCTTCAATTTTCTATTGGGCATCCAAAGAAGTGTAAGAATCAGCTACCAACAGGTATGTAGGGTTATGAATGGGTGATTTCTTTCACACCCATGCCCAACCCTTCTCCAAAATCATGAGATTTCTATGTCTAATCCATGGGGTTTTAACCCAAATGCATGAGTCTCCTATTTCTATACATGGGTATGATTTAATTATGTTTCTTCGATTAAATTATGAAGCATGGACAATTTTTGTAATGTTTTCAATCAAAAATCATGCTTTCAGTTTTATGAATTAAAAGCCCATTGATAAGAAGTTCATGAAGGATGAGATTTGTGATGAATGTATGATGATGATGAGATATTACAATGAAAAGCATGTTTCAAAGCTACCCATGTTTACAATTATGTTTTTGATGTGAATTGAGTATTTCTAAGTATGATAAAGCTTTGGGAAATGACCACATATGTAAGTATGAAGTATAATTTCCCGAACTAAGCTTACCACATGGTTTAGGAGCGAAGGCTCCCAATTATATTTTCAGCTTGTGGTATGTTTTGAGCAAAAGCTTCTCATATGCACGATTTCATATTCTAGATGTACTTGATTATTGAGCTTCATCAATAGATGATGTTGAGCATCATTAGAAAATTATGTGGAGCACATGCATATTTTTGGGAGTAGTGTCTAGCACTGAGTAGGCTAAGGGTCGATTAACCTATACCTCAGTACTACGCGCCAACGTAGGTTTATACTATTATATATTATTTTGGGACCTCCCTTGTGAGATATCCCCGGCCCTATTGGCCCACGGGCTTGATATCAATATCATGGTATCGTCCCTAGCCCTGGTAAGGCTTTGGAGGGCTCTACCCACTTGAGCATGATAGTTGGGAACACATAAGCTCTATCGTGGTATGTCGGTTAAAAGATGAGTCTCCCATTGTTCCTCATGATTTTAGATATATATGCATATTCATTACTCATGAGATTTATATATATGCATGTTCTAAAGCAGGTTTGACTCAATGTTCGGCTTTACTTATAAATGTCAGAATTCAGCTTTGAGTCACTTGATTCGGTAATGATGTTTTGAAGTTATGTTATGTCATGTTATGAAGAGATCATGATTTCAGAAAGAATGCAGCAAGCCCTACTCTCAGATTCTTAATGTTTATGGTTTACTTAACGCATTGTCTTTAAATGATTTTACTTGCTTAAAAGATTTTAATTACCTTACATACTCGGTACGTTCCACGTACTGACCGCATACTCCATCCTGTATCATTTCATGATACAGGTCCCGACTCTCAGGTTCAGCCCCGCACAAAATCCATCTTCTGAGATAGCATCGTACGTTATTGGTGAGTCCTTATCTCCCCATGACTATACTATTTAGATTTGCTATATGTATTTCTGTTTCAATTTTTTTGAGTTAGTTGGGGTTCATTCCATCAACTCATCATTTTTAGAGGCTCTTCAGACATATGTATCTGTTTAGTTTTGGATGGTGTATTCTGATGTTATGATTGATTTAGACATCCGCTATGATTATATTGCTGATTTCTAAGTTTTATTGATTGAGTTAGATGTATGCTTATGCCATGAGTCGACTTGGGGTCTCTCGGGGCTCCTTGTCCCGTATTGCGATCTGGGCCTCTGTTCTGGTAGTGACATAAGTCTTTGCTAAAAATCCACATACCTTATTAGAAGGAATCCCCTACATTCAGTTGAATCTTGAAGCCCTTGAAGAAACCATTGGTGATCCTCGAGTCTTCAGAGAGAGGAGGAAGAAGAGGTTAAGAGTGTCTTTTGATAGAACAAGGGGTTAGGTTAGGAGGAACCCTTAAAAACGTCCCATCTTATACTCAAAACAACGTAGTTTAGGAGTCAAAAGCATAGAATTTTATGAAAGCACCCTTAGAAATTCACAGGAAGAATCCATACTTTTAGTCCCCATGAGGCACTCCACGAGTCTTGGGGTTGACAACAACTTGTGGTGCCAAGTCATGGAGTGCACTCGAAATTTTCTATCTCTGAAGCCAACAATCTGTTCTTTCATTCTATGACTGACACGACAAGTCGTTACTTGATATGATGACTCATCCTGCCTCTCATTTCTACCACTTCCTCGGGACCCCTTTGAATTCTGGAATTCTTCCGACGACCGACGTAACGAGTCATTGCCTGCCTAGTGACTCATCGGGTCTTTCGTTGTCACTGAGCCACACATGCACCTTTCACTGCTTGCCACAAGTCTGACCACGACGTGTTGGGTCATCTAACGGGTGGTACCATGACTCATTCTGAGGCAAATTTTCCACTTCCCTGCTGATTTCTTATTTTAAGTCAGGGTTCTGTTCATAAAAACTTTTGGGGTGTTACAATATCTCCCTTTTGGGAACATTCATCCTCGAATGTAGGCTAAATAGACTAAAAACTGGGACGGAACTGATATCCTAAATACTGAGCATTTGCAATTGAAACTGATGGAGTATTTGATTCCAAGCTGATCTTACATATCCGAACTAAATATCTAAATCATACATGCATGCAAAGGTGTGAGAGGGACTGAAAGACATGAAACTAACATGGAACTAGATAGAACACTGAGACAGATTTGTTCCTTCTATCTGGCACTGAGCTGATACGGACTGAGTCATCATTCTTGAATCACTTTCTGATACTGAACTAAAATTCATGATATCTGGTCTAACTTAAAGTAAGGGACTCATGAGCACGAAGCATTCATGACATCTAAAACTGAGCACGTACATGAGGTACCCTTATCTACTAAGCTACTAAAACAACTTCTAAAGACTAAATTCGAGCTGAACATACTGGAAGACATGAGTTAACACACACAACTAGTTTATAACATGAAGATGAGCCTTAAGGATTAATAGGGCAAGACTAGCATCTTTTAAAGAAGCGGTTATCTAGAGACTCTAAAAGTCTAAACATAAGAATGGATGGAGCATAACTTCAACTGAAATACAAGAGGAATTATCTGAACCTGAAGGGATTGACATACCGTAATTGTTAGGGCTGGAACTCCCGTTCTATCATACTCAAGATTCGACCTGCCTCATAGGCTTCCCATGTCCCTCTTCGCTTTAACCCATCATTCTAAGGCTCCTGAATCTTTCTTAAGGTTGGGGCTAAACCACTAACTCTTGACTTCTCCTCCACCTCTAACATTCACTACAAACCTCATACTCACAGCTATTCACACCATGCATCGAGAATCTGTTCTCAACAAACATCAAAAGAGCTTCTTATTCAATACTGGGGTTCTACGGCTAGCAACATACAAAGAGTAACGCGACAAATTCATAACATACCTGTTTCTACTTCTGGTGACTTGCGCTTATCCTGATGTGCTGCCAAGACATAGAAGCATTTTTGACGCTGCCCTCCACCTGCGCTGCCAAGGAATAGGAGCAGTTTTGACGCTACCTGCCACCTGCGCTAGATGACGCACCCTGCTGGAATGGGTGGTTCACATGAGCTACTGAAGAGGTGGCTGAGGCTATATTGTCGCTCAGGTTAGCTGCTGCACAATCTAGGTGCTTATGACCCAACTTGCCGCACCATAAACAAGCATCTGAGTCGGCCATGCATTCTCCCAAATGGTGCTTCCCACAACTCTTACAAAATAGATACGTTATCTCCCTTACCCTAGGTATGTGCAGAACACTGGTTGTGGAAGGTGTTGGGGCTGATGACCTCTACTGGGAGCGTGAGCGGTGTCCTCCACTCGACCTCTGCTGGGAGAACTCTAAATATCCTGTTCTGGCTCTCTTGGCCGCTCTCTTTTTTTTTTTCACTTGTTCGGCCTCTATCTGTTTAGCATATACCACCAAATGTGAAAAGTCTATATCCTTGTGCAACATGGAGGTCCTGTACTCTTTGGCCAAGGAGTCTGCCACTCTGTTTATGAATCTTCTCACTCGAGCCCTCTAGTCGACTACCATCTGTGGTGCATACTTGGACAACCAGGTAAACTCCAGTGCATACTCCTGGACAGTCATGCGGTTTTGCCTCAAGTTGATAAAATCTGTCGCCTTTTCCTCCCTCAACTCTCTAAGGGAAAAACCTGTCCAAAAAGGCAGTCATAAACTCATCCCAACCTACCGGGGCTGCTCCAACTCCCCGACTATCTTTTCACTGACAAAACCTTATGTGAGCGACTCTTTTCAGCTGGTAGTAGACTAAGTCTGTGCTCTACGTTTTAGTCACCCCCATAATTTAGGTGCTCTTCTGGATCTCCTCTAAGAACTCATACGGCTCCTCAATCACCTTTGACCCTAAGAATTCAGGTGGGTTCATTCTGAGGAAGTCTCTTACCCTAACCGCCGCTACGTTCCCATTCAGGGGAACATGAGCCATTGCCTGCTCATTAATTTGAGTGGTCATCGCCTGCGCCAACATATGAAAGGCTGTCCTGAACTCGACATGAGTAATATGTTCATCCATCGGGTTCGCTGGGGGTGCTGGTGCTTGCTGGTGCCCATTACCATTTCTTCTTTGATTCGCTCATCTGGTAGGCATTATCTGCGAGCACGTAATGTATGAGTCAGGAGAGGAACCATTACAGTTTCATACTTTACGCATGATAAGAATCATGAAGAAAAAAGGGGAACTTTCCAAAAAACATCTGGTAGCCTCTTTATCATAAGTGTGGCACATATCACACCCATGAGAAAGATTCTACTTAACGTGGGTTTTAGACACCCTAGGACACTCTAAACCTTTGCTCTGATACCAAGTTTGTCACTACTCAAACATTGGCCCGGATCGAGACATGGGGCAAGGAACCCCGGGAGTCCCCAAGTCGACCCATGGCATAATCATAGCATAACACTTCCAGAATAACAACTAACAGAAATCAAAATTTAGCGGAAGCTTAACTGAAAAAGTCTAACTTAACCGCATAAAAATAGTTTTAATAAGAACTTTGTTCAAAAGCTGAATCTAATGTACAAGTCTAAAAGCCTCTACCACACTGATGAGTTGCTAGGACAAGCCCCCTAGCTAACTCCTAAAGTCTGAAAACTAAAACATAAATGAAATAAAAAACATAGATCGCGTCCTCGAGAGATGGGGACTCACCACAAGCAGTTGAGATGGGAATGGAGTGTCACGCCCAACCTTGGGAGGTATGACCGGCACCTAGTGTCGCATTGGGTCTGAACTAGTCTAACTAGACTGGTGTACTATTGGTGTGCATAGATATTCAATTCAAGAAACCAACAGGCTATATCTCGGCTGTATATACAGCCCCTGGCCGACATGGCCACCTGTAAAGGAAGACAACTCACTAGAACAACACAATAACAAGGATCCTATGCGGGCCGACAAGATCACCATGCTGTCTTGTTATAATTGAAATGTAAATCAGGCGCTAAACTACGTTTTGGCTAACAACGCCGCTATCTAACAACTAAGGAAGGCCCCACACGGCCATCACAGGGAATAAAGCACACATGGGCACCACACGGCCAACAACAAACTAACCACAGGGAATATACAATAGTTTGCAAGCCTTTAGGAATGGTATAATGGTCGAGATAGGGCCCCAACCTACCCCAAAACTATACATCAAAAGTAAACCTCATCTAACTTTCAACTCTAGAGGGAAGGAGCTAAATAAACTGCTGGCCTCAGCTGAAGGCTAGGAACGTCCTGAACCACATCTATCTGCACTTGCAGGCAAGTAATGCAGCACCCCGAGTGGGCATCAGAATAACATGTACCAAATATATAAGGCAGAAAGATAATAACTCATTAAAAGTGGATAAAACTGTAGTAATCAAAGAAGAGATTAAGAGTTTAACTTGAATACTTTCCCTGTCTAAAATATTTAAATAGCAAGTCTATCTATATGCAAACAAGAATCTAACCGGGCCCCTATAAGTCTGAAAGGTACAAATAACACAGGAAAACATACCTGGGCCCCCATAAGCCTCGACAGGTACAAACAAGGTATACTTCTACTGCTTAGCTACTAAAACTAAAAGAAAATTACAACTCTGGGTTACTCATTCTCTGAATACATGTCCGAGCCAAATAGTCTGCGGTGGCGGCATCTGTGTTTGAACTGTTTGGCTGTGTGACTGGACCCCAAGCCATGACTCGACTATGGGTCATAATGTAATCACTGATAGCTGGACCCTGAGCCTTGGCCCGACTATGGGTCGTAATGCAACTGTTGTATTTGGATCCTGAGCCTTGGCTCAACTATGGATTATAATGTAACCACTGATAGCTGGACCCCAGGCCTTGGCCCGACTATGGGTCGTAATGCAACTACTATGACTGGGCCTCGATCCTTGGCTCGACTATGGGCCACAATGTAAGTCATAAAATTGGATATGGTCCTCACGGCCTTACTCTTGTCCCGTAGACATAATACTGCCTTTGTGAATATAACTCTACAAGCAACAACACTCAAACCCCAAATAAAGCGAACTGACTAGGGTTAATTTTGATAAGAGTTACTAATCATCGTTACTAACTCAATTCAGTTCATAACAGCTAACCCCACTAGGTGTACTCAGTAATACTACCGGCATATGTGTCGTACTAACTTTATGATGAACAAAATGTGCCGAAAGAATAGCCTTACATACATCGTGCCGACTTTCTATTTAACCGGTGAGTTTCAGATTGTATTCAGCTGCTCTTCTCAATTGTAATCATATTACTGGGAGAATGAAACTAGTTTCAATACTAAATTGGGAAAAATGATAACTTTCTATATAAATATTAACTATATTTCAACTTAACGGAACACGATCGAAAATGCATACTTACTCGAAAGTCTAGAAGGGAGAAATACTTACTTGAAGACTGTGATCGTATAAAAATTAGTTTGGAGAAATTTTGATAACTTTACCTCGCCTTGGTGTGCCGCGCCTCTCATTGAGGCAGCAGGCCAAGCACCCCACAACTCTCAAAGCGCTAGAAGACTTGGAGCCCCGCGCTAGCTAATGCACTACTGGCTGTCGCGTCGCGCTGGCCATGTGCACACGGGTCCCGTCCGACAGCCCTTCCAAAGCTTTTTCCACACATTTCAAACTCTTCTTACTCGTCATCAATCCACGTGTACGCTTACTAATCGTTTACATTTATGGGGTGTAACATGGAGCGTATCTAACTACGTGGTTGAGACTGGAAGCTTGAATCGATATCATGAAATGATATAGCACATAAAGTATGTGATCAGTACTTGGAATGTACTGAGTATGCGGGAAGCAGAGCTAAGCTAAACATGCAAGTATACAGAATGAAGTAAACTAAATATGTCCACATATAACTAAATTGGAATACAACAACCCTGTCTGAGATACACATATATTGACATGAAGATTATTTGAAAACGTTACTGAAGTATAATCACACCGATGCATAAGGGTTATGTACTATACATATACTTAGAGCTAAAGTTGTAACTGATATCGTACAAACTATAGTGACTATCTACTGATAATGAGTCTGAATCCTGCTAAACTGATTTTAACTAAAATCTAAAACTATAGGGAGCGGATCTGAAGTGATATCGTAGAGTAGGGGAGGCCTTCTCTTCTATGGAGAATCCCTCACTGACTAAGTGAAACATTCTCTACTATGGAGAGTCCTTGGATGACTAAGGGAAATATGCTCGACTATGGAGAGTCCTTGGATGACTAACGGAAATATGCTCGACTATGGAGAGTCTCTGACTGATTAAGGGAAAACCCTCTTGGCTATGGAGAGTCCCTGAGTGACTAAGGAAACATTCTTGGCTATGGAGAGTCCTTGGATGACTAAGGGAAATATGCTCGACTATGGAGAGTCTCTAACTGATAAAGGGAAAACCCTCTTGGCTATGGAGAGGCCCTGAGTGACTAAGGAAACATTCTTGGCTATGGAGAGTCCCTGACCGACTAAGGGAAAATATTATTGGCTATGGAGAGTCCCTGACTAACTAAGGAAAACATTCTCGGCTATGGAGAGTCCCTGACTGACTAAAACATGGGGGACACTAGTCTGACATCATTCATCTAGTCTAAGTTACATCAGTTAGTCAGAGACATGAGCGTACAACTAATTACATCATACTGAATTCATTTAGAGTTAATTAAGGCTACTTTCTACTAACAACAAGCTCAAAAGTCTGAAGAATCATTCTCATGCTTTATTATCACAATTCATATTATCATAGACCTAAATCATCATTTAAATCGTACATTCTACATTCATTAGACATCTATAGGATCAGATCATACTTTAACACATACCTGAAATCATAGTGAAGGCATATACATATTTCATATTCACTTAAGCACATAAATTCTAATTGTATCTCAACATATATATTAAATCATGTATTTTAGATTTATGAAAAACCGATATGATCAACTCATGCTTTAAACATATATAATGAGTTCATGGAAAGAGCATGTGAAAGTTAATGAAATCCCATTTCGAAATTTATGCCAAGCCATGGTGAAAATTCTAAAATCATGCTATTCACATATCATATACATATTCGAGAAGGTGTAAGTAACTTCATAAGCATACACGACTATTAACCATGATGGGTCTTAGAATTCAGGGAGAACATATGAGAATTCATGCATAATTGAAACTCTAAAACATGCATTTCCATAATAAAGGGATTTGGGTTTTTTGTATAAAATGTTGGGGCACAAGGATGGAAGAAAGTCGTTGTTGAAAACCCACATACCTGTTTAGAAGGAATCCCCACTTGAACTTGAATCTTGAAGTCCTTGAAGAAACCCTAGGTTATCCTTGAGTCTTTAGAGAGAGGAGGAAGCAGAGGTTCATAGTGTATTTTGATGGAATGACGGGTTAGGCTAGGAGGAACCCTTAAAAAAGTCCCATCTTGAACACAAAACGGCGTAATTTAGGAGTTAGAAGCATAAATTTTATGAAAATAGCCTTGTAAATTCGCAATAAGAATCCATACTTCCAATCCCCTTGAGGCACTCCATCAGTCATGGGGTTGACAATGACTCTTGGTGCCAATTCATGGAGTGCACTAGAAATTTTCTCAAAAATTCCTCAAATGGATGACGACAGACTCCATGAGTCCTTAGTCGTCTTAAGGACTCATGGCTCCTCCCGTTATCACTTAAGCCAACAATCCTATTCTTTCATTCCATGACTGACACAATGAGTCATTACTTTATATGGCGACTCATCCTGTCCACTCTTTTCCACCACTGCCTCGGGACCCCTTTTTGAATTCTTGCATTTTTCCGACGACCAATGTAATGAGTCATTGCCTGCTTAACGACTCGTCGGATCGTCCGTTTCACTAAGCCACACATGCATCTTTGACTTCTTGTTACGAGTGACCACGACTCGTTGGGTCATCTAACGGGTCGTACCATGACTTATTCTGAGGCAAATTTTCCACTTCCCTGCTGATTTCTTATTTTAAGTCTAGGGTCTAATCATAGAAACTTTCGGGGTGTTACAGATAGAGAGATACTTCACCGCATGACATAGATCATGAAAGAAGGGGAATTGCCTTAAACTTCTTATAGCCTCCCCCACACCCATGGAAAAGACTCTACTCAGCGCGACTTTCAAACACCCTAGGACATTCTAAACCTTTGCTCTTATACCATGTTTGTTAATACTCGAACATAGGTCCAGACTGAGACATGTAACCTAGAATCATGAATGGCCCCAAGTTGACCCATGGCATGAACATGATAGCTAAAGAACATATTTCAAACAGAAGATGATAACTGAAAACATGAATAAGCGGAAGTCTGAATACACATCAACCATACAGAGTCCACACTGACAAAGCTGAAATTCTACATATTGTCTGATAAGCCTCTAACATGTCTGAAGAGATAAAGGGACCACAACCCCAAATAGCTTACTAAAGTCTGAGAACTAAAATAACATAACTCAACATCAAACAAAACATCCTCGGAGGATAAGGACTCACCAATAAGGGAAACTGATGAAAACTTCGGGGATTGGCTAAGACAAAATTGTGTTTGATCGCCTGAGCTTGTATCGTGAAATAATACAGCATAGAGTATGTAGTCAGTATATAGAATGTACTGAATATACAAGGTAAGTAAAAATGTGTTGAGTAATTATAAACTAAAATAATGCATATAAACATAAATCATAAGATCATGAGAGTAAGGACTGTATGCTAATATCTGAAAACATGTATAGTCATAAATTCAATTTCATATCTTAATAGAATGATCAAAAGCTGAATATAGAATCATATGGCTTTCCATAGGTGAAATCATAAGTAAAGCTTATAAACTGATTAATGGGTCAAACATGTTGAAAACATAATATCATTATTCATAAACATGCATATTTGAAATCATGAGGAACAATGGGAGACTCATTATATAACCAACACCATCACGATAGAGCTTATGTAATGCCTCAACTATTACACTCAAGTGGGTAGATCCATCCAAAACCTTGCTAGGGATAAATACGCTAGCATGATATCGATATCAAGATGAATTCCCCTTGGGGGAAAGGGAAGTTCACAAGGGAGGACCCAATATAAATATATACACCTACATTGGCGCGTAGTTCCAAGACCGGGGAACCTTGGAACCCCAAGCCTACTGGATGCTAGACACTACTCCCAAAAACATGCATAGTGCTCCCATTGTTATTCAAAAAAGATGAAATAATAATTACATGCATAGTCTCAAATCTGAACATAGGGAGTCCTGGCTCCAAACATACCACAAGCTGAATAGGGAGTATTAACCCCAAACCATATGGTAAGCTGATCTTACAAACCTGAGCTGAATTATGAAAACATATTTAACTTGTGTGGGCTTTCAAAAATCTTAAAAATCATGAATTCATGTAATTGACTTCATAAGGAAAATCATGGATTCATACATGGGTAATTCATAAACTTTCATTCATGTTAGACTTCTCCTCATACTTGAAATCATGAATCATAAACTTGTCTTTTCATGAAACTTGCATAGTTGGGCATAATTTTTTAAAATTTGAATTCATGAATTTATAATCAAAATAGGTATAAAATATGCCCATGAATTTTAAAACATACTTTGAAACATGAAGGGAATTGACCCATAAATAAATCATAGAGAATTTCTTAAAATTGGGTTTAGATCATGAACTTTATTTAGATCTTGAATTCATAGAATTGAGGAGAATTATGAGCATGAGAATGAAAGAAACACTCATTCATAGCCCTACATATCTGGGTGATCTAAATCTACACTTGTCTTTAAAAGCCAAAGAGATTCGGAGAAGAAATTGAAGGATTTAAGCTTGATCTTCAATAGAAAACCTCTAAACATGCATTGTATGGGAGTTGAATGAATTAGAATAGGTTGAACTCCCTTAATACACTTCTTTCAGGACTTAAAACAATGTAGTCTAGGAATTAGGAGCTTAGGAATTATGAAAATACCCTTATTGATTTCGTAGGAAAAATCACATTGCCAGATGCCATGACTCAACCAACGAGTCTTCCCTCTATCCAACGGCTCATTTCATCGCTTGTTACTTCCTTCCATAGTTTTTATGTTCTCAGGTCTTTGAATGAAGACTCAACAGGATGGGTTGTTACTCGATGCAACGACCCATTATGTCCTCTTGTCGTCACCATTGACTCCATAAGTAATACTTCTGGAATTTCCACCACATACACCAGCAATGTGTTGCACCATTTGACAACAGGTCGTTAGACCATCCGTTATCACTGCACCAACTTTCTCTGTCCCTTACCATGCCTAATAATCACGACTAATTGTTCTTTACAATAAGTCATGCCACGACTGGTACCATACACCTTGTAAATACATAACCAAAAAATGATCACGACCGATTACCCGTTATGGGGAATCATGAGTCATTTCATGGCTCGTTTGTCCTGGACCTGTTGACCAAAAATTTCATCACCACTAAAACCCACGATCCGTTACTATTCCCCACGACTCATAAAACAAGTCATTCTGAGGCATCTTTTTTTCCAACTTTTTCTGCTGATCACATTTCTAATCCGAGTCTAGTGTTAGGAACTTTCTAAGTATTAAAAATGGGGAGGAGGATAATTCTTCTATGGGAGCCATGCATATTGATGGCGAAGATGATAATAAGGATGAAGATGATCTGGAGTACAATCCTGATGATGATGCATAGTGGTCTAGGAAGTCCTTTTTCTGTACCTATTTGATATGATTGTGTGTTCACTGAGAAGAATTCACCATTTAAGTATGGGGTGGAGAAAAGATTCCTGTTTATTGTTTGACTGCTATAGTTGTTGTAGGCCGTAGCATAGTGCCATTCCCCGTGGTAGTAGCTCTATGATTTGTTAGGTCTTTTTTTGTAATATTTAGTATAATGATGACTGTTGACTTGGTTGCGTTGTGATGTTGGATAATATGTTCGTCTCTGGTAGTTGAGATTGTTAGAGTTTATTTTTTTGTTAGTTTAATTTTAGAGTCCAAATATTGTTAGTTGAGGGTGAGTATGCCATCAAGTTTTGTTTGAATTTTTTTGAAAATTTGCATATTTCACCTACCCTTTGATTTTGTTATGGCCTCGGTTCTTTTCGGAAGGGGAGTCCTTTGAACCCCGTAATTTTTATTATTGTTGAAGAACTGTGACCCTTCCCTGTGATAGATGGATGACGACCATCTTAAGGGAAGTTAGTCACAATTATTTTTTGGTTTGAGTCAGACATAATTCACTTGTGTGCTCTTTGACATTCGACTTAGACACTAAGCTACATGAAATGAAGTGGTCATCTTAAGTGAGAACTCCATAAGAGACACACATAGTTCTTTAATTCAACTCAATATATTTGTAGGGCTTAATAATAAGAAATTTCATTTAACGTGATTGTATGAATTTGTAGCTATAGGAAATATACTAGAGTCTCATTGCCATGTGAGGTGATATTAATTTCTTTGTTTTGTAGATATTGTAGCACCTAGACCTTACCTTAGTGTATGTTGGTGTCACGCCCTGCCTTGGGGGGTATGATTGGCACCTTGTGCCCTACTGGGACCTGAACTGCTAGACTGCTAAGCCTGGGCACATCTGGTGCCTGGCTGGCTCTAACTCATATTTCTGGAAACAAAGGGCTATATAACGGCTGTAAACACAGCCCCCGGCCCATTGGCCTATAGCCTCCTGTACCTGTACTAACAGCTGACCAGAAACATATCAATTCAGGGAAACCTATGCGGGCCGACAAGGCCACCATGCTGTCTAGTTATCTATAACTCAATCATGAAGTACTAGAAAGCTACGTGACCGGCAAGGTCACCACTACTGGCAAACTATGGCCCCACATGGCCAACATAAAAGAAAGAAAGAGTACTAATAGTTATACAACTGCACGGCCTCACACGACCGGCTCATCTGACCACAGGGAGAAATATACAGACTGGAAGCCTCTAGGAATAGCAATAGAAATGATCAGGATAGGGCCCCGACCTACCCGTACTATACAACAAAAGAAACAGAAATACACCTCTAAAATTCAGTCTCCGGATGACAGGAGCTGAATACTCGATCGCTGACAGGAATCACGTAGTGTCACCTGCTCGTCTATGAGTACCTGCAGGCAAGTAATGCAGCACCCCACCGAGCATCAGTACCGCTGGTACTGAGTATGTAAGGCAATAACTGAAAGCAAAATCTGGAAACAACAATGTAACTGATGAAACTGAAGTAAGAAGAAATAGATTAACTGCCTAATAATGTGAGTCACACCTTCTCTCATATATATATTGGAAAGGAAATAGGGGTCGTACCTGTAGACGTATCACTCTACTGCTGATCTACTTGTATCTAACGTCACATGGCATAACATAACATAACATAACACAACACACACAAACCTTACCCGGCCCCCATAAGCCGGGAGGTACAACCAGCACGGAATCTACACCCCTACCCCAGTCATCCCATCTCCTATAACCCTTGTAAGCATCCTGCCGGTCCCCTGGGTATGCACTTGGGCTAGCTGAGCCCCTGACTATAACTGTACCTAAGTCCGAAGGACTCCTGAATCAACACTCGGGCGTATCCGCTCGACAGGGGTGTATCAAAGCCGACCAAGGCATAATATGGGGAAAACTGGCATCCCATCTTCGTCCCTTGTGGGACGGCATGCCACTCTGTAGAGCGACGTATCCTCGTTCGCTGGCAGAAGAGTCGATACAGCTATCAACCCTGGGGCGGTCATGGATGCTAGGTAGTCCAACCCCAAATAATACAATGGTCTCAACTAGCAATACTGTCTACATATCTCACATGCTGAGGCTAATAGGGGTAAAGTATCGTATATATCACATACTAAGCTAGTGATAGTAATCTGTACATATTTAATACATGCTGAGGATGGTGAATATATACATATGAATATAATCTCTTGCCAGACTGTTCTGGGGCTAATACTGAACAGGATATAGTGTTTCTGCTGAAAACCATATTGTATACTGAGTTTCTATAGTAACATGATTTACTAGTTCTAATACGCTTTCTAACTTCATTTTAACTTGTCGTTCTATCTATGAGATGTCCTACAGATATTACATTGCTTTACTAGACATTAACTGAATACAATGATACCCTAACATTCCGCATTATATCACATACTGAGCATGCTATGCAGTCTCTAATACTTGTATTAACATTTATATCGTGCTAACAAGTCTCGCGCTGAACATAACATAACGTTTCTAGTATCGTACCATCATTCATAATAAACGTCAACATGGCTTCTGAATATTCTATCGGCCTTTAAATTACTGTACTGTACCAAGATTGCTAACTTGCCGAGGAAACTAACTTTACATACCTTATCCTTGAACTATTCATCTGTCGAACGAGACTCGGCCGGTACTTCAGCTATTTTCTCCCAACTGCATTCATAACCATGTCAATCAATACTAAATACAGCTTTACTTTAAAAGACAACGTCACTTTCGATATAGTTTATAGCCTAAACTTAGGCTTATCGAAAGACGGTCGAAAACTCGCTATTTTTCAGCGGTCTAGAAGGGAGAAATATTCACTTCACAGCTAGGAACACATAGACACTAATTTAGAGCAATTCCACTTACCTTAGCTCGGTGGCTCGACGATTCGTCGACCGTATTTCACGAAACTGAATCCGTAGGAATGCTCTCTGCTGCTAAATACCTCAGTATCTGGAGTTAATTTGAGTTTGGACAATGTTTAGCAGCGTAATCGGACGAAAATTATATTATTTCTTCGATCCTTTTTCTTTCTCTGTGTTTGCTCTCTGTTCTCTGGAAGTTATAATATGTTTTTATCATTTAAAACCTAAGTAGGGCTTTATATACTTGGGCCTGGACAGGGCCAACGTGTCACAGAGCCAACACAGAGGCCTCTCCTCCGTGACACGCTGCCATCGCGGAGGGGCTCTGCCTCGGCTCCTTCCGCGATGGTTCGACAGGTTTCTCGTCCGATCTTTTCCCGGGCCTTCCTCCAGCACGTATGGCCTTCTAATATGCTTAACCAACGTGCAAATAGGTCGTCTAGGTGCCGGGAATTCTACGGGGTATAACATTTTCCCCCCCTTAAGAACATTCGTCCTCGAATGTACACTGTTATCTAGAGGACTACTTACTTTCTTTCTAGAAAAACTTCGGCAGAGTTTGCCCTGTAATATGGACTATAGCAAAAACCTGAAATACAGAAAAGTCCAACACGGTACTGTGCATAGTAGTCTAGGATCCACTAGATAACTAAGTATCAATCTTTCTCATTCACACACATACAACTATAAGGTACTGCATAAGTGATAATACGGACATACCTGTCGCCTGACTAGGCCTGAAATAGGTGAGGGTATCTGGTTTTCATATCTTCTTCAGCTTCCCATGTCATTTCCTCACGGTTCTTGTTATGCCACAATACTTTGACAGATGCAACATCTTTAGTCCTCAACCTGCGAATCTGTCTGTCTAAAATAGCTACGGGAACCTCTTCATATGCTAACTCTTCTCTGACCTAGACATCCTGAACTAGAAGTACTGTAGAGGGGTCCCCTACGAACTTCCTTAACATAGAGACATGAAATACTGGATGAACAGATGCTAACTTCGGAGGCAAGTTCAATTCGTATGCAACTCGGCCTATTCTTCGCCGAATCTGGTATGGCCCAATGAACCTCGGGCTAAGCTTGCCTTTCTTGCCGAATCTCATCACCCCTTTCATCGGAGATACTTTCAGATATACCCAGTCATTTACCGCAAATTCTAGATTTTTGCGTCAAATATCTGCATAAGACTTCTGGCTGCTCTGAGCAGTCAGTAAACGTTCTCGGATAAGCTTTATCTTCTCCTCTGACTGCCGGACAATGTCTGGGCCAATCAATGCTGATTCTCCTATTTCAAACCAACCAATCGGCGACCTGCATTTTCGCCCGTATAATGCCTCGAAAGGCGCCATCTGAATAGCTGAATGATAACTGTTATTATAAGCAAATTCAATCAACGAAAGATGCTCATCCCAGCTACCCCCAAAATCTAGCACACACGCTCGCAACATATCTTCGAGCGTCTGAATTGTACGTTCAGCCTGCCCATCTGTCTGAGGATGGAATGTTGTACTCAAGTTAATCAGCGTTCCCAACCCTTTTTGAAATGACTGCCAAAATCTAGCTATGAATTATGCTCCCCTATCTGAAATGATGGATATCGGCACTCCATGCAATCTAACTATTTCTCTGATATATAATTCGGCATAATCCTCAGCTGAAAAGATAGCCCTTACTAGCAGGAAATGAGCTGATTTTGTCAGCCTGTCAATTATTACCCAAATGGAATCATTTCTGCGTCTAGTACGGGGTAACCCTGTTACAAAATCCATGTTTATCTCTTCCCATTTCCACATACGCACCGTTATATCTTGCATCAAACCACCCGGTTTCTGGTGCTCTGCTTTCACCTGCTGACAGTTAGAACATCTAGATACAAATTCGGCTATCTCAGCTTTCATACCTGGCCACCAGTAGATGTCTCTGATGTCGTGGTACATTTTGGTCGCTCCTGGATGGAGGGAATAGCGAGCATAATGTACCTCATGCATGATCCACCCGCGACGCCCTGAAACATTCGGGACACAGAGGCGGCCCTTACAGTGTAGCACATCATCCTCAGTTATCTGAAAATCTGACTCCTTACCTCTCTAAGTTCTATCTCTGAGCTGGACTAAATCAGGGTCCTCGTACTGTCGTTCTTTATCCTCTGTAACTAATGATGACACAGCAGAATTTTGAATTACCGCTCTATTATTTTCTGTTTCCATTACTCGAACGGCTAAACCAGCTAGCTGATGAATTTCTTTGTCTAGCTCCCGCTTCTCAGGTCGCAAATACGCCAAACTTCCCATTGACTTACGGCTCAGGGCATCTGCTACGACATTAGCTTTTTCGGGGTGGTATAGAATATTCACATCATAATCTTTTAATAGCTCCAACCAGCGGCGTTGCCGTAGATTCAACTCCCTCTTAGTGAAAATGTACTGTAAGCTCTTATGATCTGTGTAAATATCAACATGGACACCGTACAAGTAATGCCTCTACATTTTTAAGGCGTGAATTACTGCGGCCAATTCCAGGTCGTGGGTAGGATAATTCTTTTCGTGTTTCCTCAGCTGTCTGGAAGCATATGCAATCACTCTACCATGCTGCATTAACACACAACCTAACCCGACGCCTGACGCGTCGCAATAGACTGAATAACCTTCTGTGCCTTCCGGCAATGCTAACACTGGGGCGGAGGTTAATCTGTCCCTAAGTTCCTGGAAGCTCTGCTCGCATGCCTCTGTCCATTGAAACTTTACTACTTTTTGTGTCAATCTGGTCAGAGGTGCCGCAATGGTCGAGAACCGTTTAACGAACCTCCTGCAATATCCTGCCAACCCCAGAAAGCTACGAACTTCAGTCGGAGTGGTAGGCCTAGGCCATGACTTAACTGCTTCTATTTTCTGCTTGTCTACCTGTATACCAACATTTGAGATGATATGCCCTAAGAAGGCCACTGAGTTAAGCCAGAATTCACACTTAGAAAATTTAGCATACAACTGGCGGTCCCTGAGGATCTGGAGCACTGTCCGCAAATGAGTCCGGTGATCTGCTTCAGAGCGAGAATACACCAGAATGTCATCAATGAATACTATTGCGAACAAGTCTAGGAAGGGTCTGAAAATACTGTTCATCATGTCCATGAAAACTTCCGGGGCATTCGTTAACCGAAGGACATGACTAGAAATTCAAAATGTCCGTATCAGGTCCTGAACGCTGTCTTAGGAATATCTCTCTCACGTACTCGGACCTGGTGATATCCGAATCACAAGTCAATCTTAGAAAAGTATCTGGCTCCCTGCAACTGATCAAATAATTCATCAATTCTGAGGGGCGGGTACTTGTTCTTTACTGTAACTTTGTTTAGTTGCCGATAATCTATGCACATTCGGAGCGAGCCATCTTTCTTCCTCACAAACAAGACTGGCGCACCCCACGGTGAAGTACTCGGCCTGATGAAACCTTTATCCAACAAATCTTTCAACTGCTCCTTTAATTCTCTGAGTTCTACAGGAGCCATATGATATGGAGGAATCGATATCAGCTGGGTGCCTGGTAATAAATCAATAGCAAAGTCTATTTCCCTTTCTGGGGGAATACCAGGTAACTCGTCTGGAAACACGTCAGGGAATTCATTTACCACTGGAACAGACTGGAGTGTCGGAGATTCTGCTTGGACATCCTGAACTCTGACCAGATGGTAAATACATCCCTTAGATATCAACTTTCTCGCCTGAAGGTAGGAAACAAACCTACCTTTTGGCGTAGCGGTGCTGCCTTCCACTCTCGCACTGTTTCTCTTGGGAAGTGGAATCGGATCGTCTTGGTCCAACATTCAACATTGGCAAAGCACGACACTAACCAGTCCATACCCATTATGGCATCAAAGTCTATCATTTCTAACTCGACCAGATCTACTGTGGTCTGACGGTCAGCAGCCTCTACTGTACACCGGCGGTAGATTCGGCTAGCTGTGATAGAGTCACCGATGGACGTGGATACTAAAAAGGGCTGTTGCAATAATTCTGGTGCAATACTAAACTTTCGTGCCACAAATGGAGTAATGTAGGACAAAGTAGACCCTGGGTCAATCAACACATAAGCAGGGTGCGAGCAGAAAGTTAACATACCTATCAAAACATCAGGCGACGCTTCTGAATCTTGCCTCCCTGGTAAGGCATATGTGCGGCTTGGACCCGCACCTGTACTGGAGGTCTCTGATTTGCCCCGACCCCTGCCTGCTGAACCTGAGGGCCTGCGCCCTGCTGAGGATGTTGTGGCTCGTGACCCCGCAGATACCCTATCCTGTCTATCCCGGTCCTCTCGACCTCTGGCTGGGCAATCTTTCATCAAATGGCCTTCTTGGCCACAAATATAACATGCAGTGGAACCATACCTGCATTCTCCGGGATGGCGTCGACTGCATATAGGGAAAAGTGGTGGAGTATACCTACTCTGCTCCGCCCTCCTCTGTAATGGTGAACCTGCCATCTGCGAGCCTCTACCAGTCTCTGACTGCCCCTGCGGCTGAATCTACCCCCCTACGACTGCGGCGGAGGCGGGGGCCTGGGCGGCCTATCTAACAATCATGGCCTGGGTCCTCCCCGGGCCTCCCTTTGTAACTCAACTAGCCTGTCCCGGCGACGCTGTTCCTGATTAACCCTTCTGATCTCCCGTTGTCGCTGTCTGATGCCCTCAATATTCTAGGCAAATGCCAGAACTCGAGCAATGTCCATGTCCTCTCGCAGTGTGGCCGTAATACAAGTCTCAACATATTCTGGATTCAACCCCATAATAAAACGGTGCACTCTGGATGCCATGGTATCAACAAAGGCCGGTGCATATTGAGCCAAAGAATCAAACCGCAAGGAATATTCCCGAACACTCATGGCCCCCTGCTCCAGATGTAGGAACTGGTCTACCCGAGCCTGTCGAATCTCCCGTGGAAAATAGTGATCCAGAAAGGCCCCTGAAAAGCTGGACCAGGTGGGAGGGGAAACATCTCTCCCTCGGGACCTTTCCCAGCTTTCATACCATAACACAGCAATATCCCGTAACCGGAATGTTGCCAACTCAACTGATTCGGTAGGCGTGGCATGCATAACCCTGAAGATTCTCTACATTTGATCCAGAAAAACCTGAGGGTCCTCTGTCCAATCCGTACCTGTAAACTGTGGGGGATTCAAGGCTAAGAACTCTCGGACCCTCGAACTACCGGGCTCTCCTGATAACTCTGCAACTGTAGACGACAGTGGCTGACGCTGAGCAGCCATCATCTGTGCTAACATAACTACAGCACTCCTAACCTCCTGGTCAAAAGGTGTCGGTACAGGGACTGCTGAAGGTAATGTCGCCCCAAGTGGCTCCTGACGTGGTGGAGAATGTTGAGGAGGCTGGGACGATGCCTCTGTAGTGCCCTCTGATCGGGCTGTTTCTAAACGAGGGTGAGGCATCCTGCTGGTGCCTTCCCCTGCTGCAACATCTAAGCTCCGACCTGTGATAGGATGGCGCTGGTCTGACATTATCTGTAACCAAAGAATATGGAAAGCTTTTTGGGACTCAACCCTATACTGTATCTCTCTACAGCACGACTGAATAAGAATAAAGGACAACCATCCTATCATGCCTTACAGCCTCCTACCCATAGTATGTGGTGCACAACACATCCATGGACAGGACTCTACTTAGCACGGCTTGCAGACTCCCTGGGATACGACCTGCTCTGATACCAAGTTTGTCACGCCCCTCCTTGGGGGGTATGACTGGCACCTAGTGCCCTACTAGGACCTGAACTGCTAGACTGCTAAGCCTGGGCACATCTGGTGCCTGGCTGGCTCTAACTCATATTTCTGGAAACAAAGGGCTATATAATGGCTGTAAACACAGCCCCCGACCCATTGGCCTATAGCCTCCTGTACCTGTACTAACAGCTGACCAGAAACATATCAATTCAGGGAAACCTATGCGGGCCGACAAGGCCACCATGCTGTCTAGTTATCTATAACTCAATCATGAAGTACTAGAAAGCTACGTGACCGACAAGGTCACCACTACTGGCAAACTATGGCCCCACACGACCAACATAAAAGAAAGAAAGAGTACTAATAGTTATACAACTGCACGGCCTCTCACGACTGGCTCATCTGACCACAGGGAGAAATATACAGACTACAAGCCTCTAGGAATAGCAATAGAAATGATCGGGACAGGGCCCCGACCTACCCGTACAATACAACAAAAGAAACTGAAATACACCTCTGGAATTCAGTCTCCGGATGACAGGAGCTGAATACTCAATCGCTGACAGGAATCACGTAGTGTCACCTGCTCGTCTATGAGTACCTGTAGGCAAGTAATGCAGCACCCCACCAGGCGTCAGTACCGCTGGTACTGAGTATGTAAGGCAATAACTGAAAGCAAAATCTAGAAACAACAATGTAACTGATGAAACTGAAGTAAGAAGAAATAGCTTAACTGTCTAATAATGTGAGTCATACCTTCTCTCATATATATACTGGAAAGGAAATAGGGGTCGTACCTGGAGTCGTATCACTCTACTGCTGATCTACTTGTATCTAACGTCACATGGCATAACATAACATAACATAACATAGCACACACAAACCTTACTCGGCCCCCATAAGCCGGGAGGTACAACCAGCACGGAATTTACACCCCTACCCCAGTCATCCCATCTCCTATAACCCCTGTAAGCATCCTGCCAGTCCCCTGGGTATGCACTTGGCCTCGCTGAGCCCCTGACTATAACTGTACCTGAGTCCGAAGGACTCCTGAATCAACACCCGGTCGTATCCGCTCGACAGGGGTGTATCAAAGCCGACCAAGGCATAATATGGGGAAAACTAGCATCCCATCTTCGTCCCCTATGGGACGGCATGCCACTCCGTAGAGTGACGTATCCTCATCCGTTGGCGGACGAGTCGTTACAGCTATCAACCCTGGGGCGGTCATGGATGCTAGGTAGTCCAACCCCAAACAATACAACAGTCTCAACTAGCAATACTGTCTGCATATCTCACATGTTGAGGCTAATAGGGGTAAACTATCGTATATATCATATACTGAGCTAGTGATAGTAATCTGTACGTATATAATACATGCTGAGGCTGGTGAATATATACATATGAATATAATCTCCCGCCAGACTGTTCTGGGGCTAATACTGAACAGGATATAGTATTTCTGCTGAAAACCATGTTGTATACTGAGTTTCTATAGTAACATGATTTACTAGTTCTAATATGCTTTCTAACTTCATTTTAACTTGTCGTTCTATCTCTGAGATGTCCTACAGATATTACATTGCTTTACTGGACTTTAACTTAATACAATGATACCCTAACATTCCGCATTATATCACATACTGAGCATGCTATGCAGTCTCTAATACTTGTATTAACATTTATATCGTGCTAACAAGTCCCGCGCTGAACATAACATAACGTTTCTAGTATCGTACCATCATTCATAATAAACGTCAACATGGCTTCTGAATATTCCATCGGCCTTTAAATTACTGTACTGTACCAAGATTGCTAACTTGCCGAGGAAACTAACTTTACATACCTTATCCTTGAACTATTCGTCTGTCGAACGAGACTCGGCCAGTACTTCAGCTATTTTCTCCCAACTGCATTCATAACCATGTCAATCAATACTAAATACAGCTTTACTTTAAAAGACAACGTCACTTTCGATATAGTTTATAGCCTAAACTTAGGCTTATCGAAAGACGGTCGAAAACTCGCTATTTTTCAGCGGTCCAGAAGGGAGAAATATTCACTTCATAGCTAGGAACACATAGACACTAATTTAGAGCAATTCCACTTACCTTAGCTCGGTGGCTCGACGATTCGTCGGCCATATTTCACGAAACTGAATCCGTAGGAATGCTCTCTGCTGCTAAATACCTCAGTATCTAGAGTTAATTTGAGTGTGGACAATGTTTAGCAGCGTAATCGGATGAAAATTATATTATTTCTTCGATCCTTTTTCTTTCTCTGTGTTTGCTCTCTGTTCTCTGGAAGTTATAATATGTTTTTATCATTTAAAACCGAAGTGGGGCTTTATATACTTGGGCCTGGACAGGGCCAACGTGTCACGGAGCCAACGCGTAGGCCTCTCTTCCGTGACACGCTGCCATCGCGGAGGGGCTCTGCCTCAGCTCCTTCCACGATGGTTCGACAGGTTTCTCGTCCGATCTTTTCCCGGGCCTTCCTCCAGCACGTATGGCCTTCAAATATGCTTAACCAACGTGCAAATAGGTCATCTAGGTGCCTGGAATTCTACGGGGTATAACAGTTGGATAGCTACTGGTGTAGAGAGTTAAGAGATTAGTAATGTGTTTCTTTGAAAAAGCCATGTTTCCCTATGTTTGTTTTATCTTCCTGAAAATTTTTCCTAGTTAACCTCCTTGAGCCTTAAGCCATATTCTTTTCTTAGCCATAAAAGTAGTTGATTCCCTATTTGTTATGAGACCTCTAGAATTATTTATCCAAAGTAGTCTTAGACACTTTGAGGCTTCAAAGTGAAGGTCCACCAATGCTTGAATGACAAGGGAAAATAAAGAAAAAAAATATGTGAGGAAAGTTAACAAGAGAAAAAAGGAAGAAGGGCTGCCCATAAAATGTGTTGTTTGCTTGCAGCTAGGAAAAATGAAATAAACAGCTTTAAGAGTGAAAGTTCTTATATTCTATGAGCAAAGACTAGTAGTCGAATAGTGAAAAAAGGGGATAAAAGGAAAAGAAAAAGAGGTGAGTGAAAAGTTAAGGGTGAACAAAAAGGAAAAAGGTGGTGGACTTGAAAGAAAAAAATGTCTTAAAAGTGCTTAGGATTGGTAGTCACTATAAAAGAAAAATCATTCCTACCCGTCCCTTAGCAGAAATTACAACCAAGAAATGTCCGTATGATCTTAATTCTTGAAATGACTAAGTAGTCTAAGTGTACATAACATGAAAGCTTAATGTATGTTGTATATGTATGATACATCATTTTTGAGTGTGAGTATGCCTTAGTTATTATGTTCCATGCTTTGCATTGATAACATGAGAGGAACATCACCAAAAGTGAGGGGCATAAGATTTTAAGTCAGTGTACTATATGTTGCATGTTTTGTATTTAATCATGTTGTCCCTATTTTGGAAAGTAAGTGGGATATAGAAGTTGTGTAGTCATGAATGTGAATAATAATGCATGTGTTTGATGTGAATTACTTGAGTTGATGAACCACATAATCATATGCTCTTTGCTAGTTGTCTGAGTGTGAATTCATAGTGGTGATAAGTGATAAGAAAATATGAGGTTGTGCATGGAGTTGAGGATTGTTTGAGGACGAACAATGGTTTAAGTGTGGGGGTTGATGTTGGGCATAATCTTATGCCCATTTGTCATGTTTCTACCCATATTTTGCCTTATTTGGAGTTTATAATCCTTATGAAATATATGGATTCATGTTTTCATGTGTCTTGTGAGCTAATGAATGTTTCTAGATGTTTTGAGAAGGAAACCAAGGAAAAAGGACCCAAAAATGACTCAAGGTGTGAAGAAGAAGAGTTTGTGAAAGTCGGCCTGGGGCTATGGCTGGCGTGGCACGCCAACACTTGTGCTTCAGAGAACAAGGTAACTTAGCTTGGGAGATAATAATTTGACTAACACCTTGGCAAGATGGATGGCATGGAGCCCTAGAAGAGTTCCAGACTTAGGAAATTTTCCTAATATTCTGGTACTATGGTGAGACTGGAGCGCCAGAAGGGTCCCGAAGCTCACAAATTTGACTAACACTCTGGTGCTATGGTGAGAGTGGGGCGTCAGAAGCAATTCTGCAGAGGAAATTTTACTAACTTTGTGGTTCTATAGATGGGGCGGCGGCCCAGAACTTGCTGGACGAGAGTTTTCTAATTTGTATGCCAAATATTTGAGGGCAAAAGCATCATTTGAAGGCCCACCTATATATATAACATCTAGGGCGTTTCCAGCAGATCAATAATCATATTGTTTAGCATTTTGAAGGTTCTAAATGCAGCTTTTGGAGGAGAGACAAGTTCTACTTAGGCTTCTTCTTTTCTTTCTTGTTTGACTAGGAATGATGATGTTATCTTTGATTGTCCGCTTGTCAATGAGTGGCTAAACTCCCATGGTTGATTATTGAAGTTTGAAAGACTATTGATTGCTAGTTTTGATTTGTCACGATTCAAACATAGGCCCGGGTCTAGACATGGAACCTAGAACCATAAATGGCTCCAAGTCGACCCATGAAATGAACATCTAACTAAAGCTTAACATAAATCATTACGGAAAGAAATATTTGAAATAGCAGAAGTCTGAATAATCAATAACATCTGAGCAATGGAATACATAACACTGATCCTAAGCTGAATTCATACTATTTCTGGTAAACCTCTACAACCTGAGCAGTTGATGGGACAAGACCCCAACTAACTCACTAATAAACTAAAATTGAGTATACTGACAATAAACTGTTGAGAAGCTCCTCAAAGGATGAGGACTCACCAACAAGTTGAGAAATGCTAACTCTGAGGATCTGACTAACACCGGACTGAACTAGAGTGTCCGAGCTTGTATCATGAAATGATACTGCATAGATTATGTGGTTAGTACTAGGACTATACCGAGTATGCAAGGTAAGTAAAACCACTAAGTAAGTAAAACTGAAATCATACATATCATAAAAAATTTCATCATAATATTCTTAGAGTATGGCTTGCACGCTATTATCTGAAAACATGATTTAAACATGATTGAATATCATAACTAATTCGAATGACCCAAAGTTGAAACTAATAATCATAAGTAAAACTAAACGTTGGGTCAAACCTGCTGAAAACATAATATCATGACCATTGTCTTTAGATGAAGCTAAATCATATCAGTACATGCATAGTCTGAAAACATGAGGAGCCTTGGATCAAACCATACTACAAGCTGAAAAGTGGGAGTCTAGAATCCAAAACCATGTGGTAAGCTAACAACATGAAATTGAAGTAAATCATGAAACATACTTGATCATATGGGCTTGCCCAAACTTATATATGCTTTGAAGTAGACTTGATAGTAAAAATCATGGATATAAACATGGGTAATTCCAAATCATACTTTAATCATAGACATTTCATCATACTTGAAACATAGATCATAATCTCAACTCTTCATGAACTTTCATAATTGGGCATCATAATTGTAAAACTCTGAAATCATAATTTGTAGTTGAAATCATTATAAAACGTGCCCATGAATCTTAAAACAACAGTAGAAACATGAATAGAATTTACTCATTTTAGATACTTAGAGAATTCCACAAATTGGGTTAAAACCCCCATAGATTTATCAACCTTGAATTTCATGAATTTAGAAGAGGATTTGGCTATGGGAGTGAAGGAATGCTCCCGTTTATAACCCTACATACCTGGGTACTTTGATTTCAAAATCACCCTTGAAAACACAAGTGAATTGAGGAAGAACCTAAGGAATCCTCTAGCTTGATCTCCAATTAACTCCTTACACCTGCATGCATAGAATAGGAAGGCTTAGAATAGGTTAAGCACCCTTGAAACCCTCCAAACTAAGCTTAAAATGACGTAGTTTAGGACACAGGAGCTTAGGAATTACGGAAACACCCTTACTAAAACACAAGAAAAACACATACGACTAGTCACCACGAGGGACATCACGGCTCGTGGTGTACCTGACGATTTGTGGTGACTCACTCGTTAGGGACACTGCCCGAAATCAACCACCAAACCAGCCACTGGCCACGACAAACTCCACAAGTCATGGAGTCACTTCACAACTCGTGGCTTCCTTTTGTGGTGTCACGATGAGAATGTACACACGGATTATAGACACGGGACAAGGGACCCCGAGAGACCCCAAGTCGACCCATGGAACATGAATACAGCTAATATCCCTTAAATAAGCAGAATATCAAACATAAAGAATAGAGGAAACGTAACCATAGCAAAAAATCAAAAAAAAAATACTAGACGTACACATAAGTTGAGTACTATATTCTGTTTGAAAGCCTCTACTAAATACGATAGGTTGATGGTACAACATTCCCAACTAACCCGAACAATACTGAAAAACAAGATAACATACAAGTATGTCAAACGGCCCTCGCAACGTGTGGACTCACCAATAAGTTGAGAGCGTAAGCTGAGATGGACTAAGGATGAGGATGAGCCTGAGATCCGGACCCTGTATCATGAAAAGATACAACATAGAAAATATGTGGTAGTACATGGAATGTACCGAGTATGCAAGGTATGTAAAATTGACGTTAAAAGTAAAATAAACTCATAAATAAACATAGGATAGGGTCATCATCCATATATCATAAACTTCATAAGAAAACATAAGGCTCAAGGCTTTCGAGTCATTCATAAAGTGTTCATAATCATAATCGTAAGTAAAGATTATCAAAACATAACTTGATCCAATAACAAAAACATAACAATGCATAAGACATACGGAACAATGGGAGGACTCTTCATAACCGACACCATCATGGTCGAGCCTTTCATGATGCCCCAACTATCTCGCTCAAGTGGGCAGAGTCGACCCTGGCTTGCCAAGGGAGGGTCCTGCATTAGGCGTGATGTCACATTTGAGGGGATCATTATCAGTACAATATATCATTAAAAAACCACGGTGGCATGTCGTTATGAGACACCGAGGTAATCCTTTGAACGCCGGGGTTCTCGGTGCTAGACATGGCTCCCAAAATCATGCATATAGGCTCATACGTAAATCAATAACATCATGCATTAAGATTCATTGGCTAAAAGATAAAATTTATCATCATTGATCCCCTTTAAAACATGCTTATCCAAGAATAAAGGCTCTTTTTATCGTCCGACATCGTATATCGATAAATCATGTGATTTTTTTCATAAATTGGAAATCATTCTTCAACATGTGGGCATTGCCCAATACTTCAACATACTTATTTCAAATTATGCTCATAAACATGGGTAACTTGAATTCATGATTTTTTGTCATAAATAAATCTCAAAATATTGAATATTCATTATAAATTATAACTTTCAATAACCTTCATCAATGGACATTTTAGATTTAAAAAGGTTGAAACATGATTTTAAAGAAAATGCTATAAAACTTGCCCATCATTCTAATTCAATAATTAAAACTCAATTAAATCATACCCATAAAGAGAGAAATCACATTTTCATGCATTTGGATAAAACCCCATAGAACTTGAAAAGGAGAATTCACGATTTAATCGAAATTTGGACTTGGGTGTAAAAGGATTCACCCATTCTAAACCCTACATACCTGGGAATGGATTGATTTTAATGTTCCTCGAATACCCACAAAGAAATTGATGGAATTTTGGAGAAGAAAACCTTGAATCTCCCTAAAACCCCTCTAAAAGCTCTTGCATGGGAAGGTTTACGCATAAGGGACTTATCCCATCTCAACACACTCAGAAAAAATATGCAAAATGACCTAGTTTAGGAGCTTAAAGCATGGGAAAGTCGAAATTGCCCTTAATGAAATTTCCTCTGAAAAATGGTCTAGATAGACCAACGACCGATCCAACAGGTCGTTACACAATACCACGACTCGTGGTATCGAGTCATTGGGTCCACTGCCTCATGAAAAACCAAAGGTTCTTCCCATGACTTTTTAGGACAAGTCGTTGCTTCAATCAACGGGCTGTTGGATCGACTGTCGTCAACTCCTTGACCAATCTGGACTTCCTTTACCACAAGCCTCACCACGACTCGTGGTGGCTTCCAACGAGTCGTGGTCTCGATCCGTTGTATGCAGTAGAATTCTCAACCCACAAGCAACGACCGGAAAGCACAGACTGTCACTTCACACCACGAATCGTGGGATGGCCCTTTGTTTCCCTATCAGCCTAAGTTCATTACACCATCAATTGTCACCACTGCTTCCCTGAACTCCCATACCAAGACTGCTTCCGATGACTCGTGGTATCCTACCAGGAGTCGTTGAGTCGCTCGTCCTGTGATATTTTCCATATTTCTACACTTTTCAAATTCAACTCTTGAATCAATTCTTAGGCCTTTCCAAGGTATTACAATATCTCCCCCCCTTGGAAACAATTTGTCCTCGATTGTAGGAAAGAAGAAATAAAGAGAAACATTCTATTTGTCATAGCCATGTACAGATCATTTTAACCGAATTTTTCACGGAATGACTACCTCCGAATAAAACCACATAGCTGAAGTGATCTCATACTTCACATAAACATTTATACACATAAAAGAAACTTGTACACATGAATTCAACATGAAAACTAGATTGAGTCCTAGGGAAAATACTGGTACCTCAAGTCGGAATTGAGCTGGTAGAGAATAAATGTAGGTATCTAACCATCATATCCGCTTCGGCTTTCTGTGTAGCTCCCTCAACCTGTTGATTTCTCCATAATACTTTACTGAAGCTTCTTCTTTGTTCCTTACCTTACGGACATGATGATCTAAGATTTTAACCAAAATTTCTTCATAGCTGAGGCTATCCTTTACACTAACGCTGTCTACTGGGATTACTAAATCTGGATCACCCAAGCACTTTTTCAAGAGAGATACATGAAAAATGGGATGAACTGAAGCTAACTCTGAAGGCAAGTCCAATTCATACACCACTTTACGAACTCTCCTTATAACCCGGTAATGACTATCTGGGACTGAGTTTCCCCTTTTCCCAAACCACATGACTCCCTTCATGGAGATACCTTTAGCAATACCTAATCGTCCATCTCAAACTCCAAATCTCTTCTCCTCACATCAGCATATGATTCTGATGACTCTAAGAGGTTTTCAACCGGTCCTTTATCAACTGAACCTTCACCATCGCCTCGTGAACTAAATCTGGCCCTATCATAGCTTCCTCACTAACCTTAAACCATCTGATGGGAGATCTACACCTTGGTTAGTAAAGAGCCTCGAACAGTGCCATTTGGATACTGGAGTGATAGATTTTATTATAAGAAAACTCCATTAAGGACAAATGATCATCCCAACTACCTTTAAAATCCATGACACAAGAACTCAACATGTCCTCTTGAGTCTGGATTGTCCGTTCTTCCTGGCCATCCATTTGCGGATGGAATGCGGTGCTGAGCTTTACCTGAGTTTCGAGCCCCTTTTGGAAAAACCACCAAAATTGGGAGGTAAACTGAGTACCTCGGTCTGAAATAATAGACAAGGGCACTCCATGAAGTCGAACCAACTCCAAAATATACAACTTGGCATAATCATCCGCTGAATTTGTGGTCTTGACTGATAACAAGTGTGCAGCCTTGGTTAACCTTTCGACCACCACCCAAATGGAGTAGTATTGCCAGGGAGTACGAGGTAGACCTGTAATGAAATCCATGTTAATTTCTTCCCACTTCCAAGTGGGAATGTTGATATCCTGAAGTACACCTACCAGCCTTTGATGCTCGACCTTCACTTGCTGATAGTTTGGACATTTGGCTACGAACTCTGCAATATCACTCTTCATACCATCCCACCAATAGATTTCCCGCAAATCCCGATACATCTTCTAGATCCCAGATGGATGGAATATCTGGTACCATGTGTCTCGTGCAATATCTGAACTCTCAAATTATCAACGTCCGGGACACATTACCGACCCTGATATCGTAAAACACCATCTACCCCTCGGTAGAAAACCTCCACCTTTTTACATCGCACTTCTTCCTTCAGCTTCCTCAAAGTCGGATCCTCATCTCTCTTAGATTTGACATAGGCCACTAAGGACGATTCTGACCCATTCTGCACAATAACGCCGCCATCAGTCGAGTCGATCAATCTAATCCCCAACCTTGTAAGTCAATCGACATCTCTCACCAATTCCTTCTTTCCCTCGTCCACGTGGGACACACTCTACATAGAGAGCCTACTAAGCGCATCCGCAACCACATTAGCCTTCCCCAAATGGTAGAGGACACTCATGTCATAGTCCTTTAGTAACTCCAACCACCTCCTTTGCCGAAGATTTAGATATTTCGGTGTGAACACATATTGCAAGCTCTTGTGATCCGTAAATACATCCATATGGAGCCCATACAAGTAATGCTGCCATATCTTCATTGCAAACAACACCTTGGTCAAATTAAGACAATGGGTCGGGTAATTCTTTTCATGAACTTTCAGTTGTCTCGAGGCATATGCTATTACCTTTCCACGCTACATCAACACACATCCCAGTCCAACTCTCAAAGCATCACAATATACAACAAAGCCATTAGTACCCTCGTGTAAAGTCAACACTGGTGCTGAAGTGAGTTGGGTCTTCAACTCTTGGAAGCTTTTCTCATAAGCATCCGACCATTGGAACTTCACCTTCTTCTGAGTCAACTTGTTCAATGGGGATGCAATTGATGAAAAGCCCTCAATGAATCTTCGATAGTATTCTGCTAAGCCCAAGAAACTCCAAATTTCTGAAGGATTTACCAGTCTGGGCCAGTTCTTCACCGCCTCAATCTTCTGGGAGTCTACCGTTATGACTTCACTTGATACCACATGACCCAGAAATGCCATCGAGTCTAGCAAACATTCACACTACAGAACTTTGCATATAGCTGACGATCCTTAAGGGTCTGAAGCAATACTCTCAGGTGAGTGGCATGCTCCTCCTCACTCCATGAGTATATCAAGATATCATCAATGAACACAATCACGAACATGTTCAAATATGCCTTGAACACCCGGTACATTAGATCCATAAAAGCTGCAGGGGCATTGGTTAGTCCACAAGACATAACAACAAATTCGTAGTGACAATACCGAGTCCTGAAAGTGGTCTTCGGGATGTCACTCTCCCGAACCCTGAGCTGGTGATACCCAAACCTGAGATCAATCTTGGAGAAGCACTTGGCACACTGAATCTGGTCAAACAAATCATCGATCCTGGGTAAGGGGTACCTATTCTTGGTGGTAACCTTGTTCAACTACCTATAGTCAATAACATGCGAAGGGAACCGTCCTTCTTTCGAACAAATAGAATTGGTGCACCGCATGGAGACTGGCTCGGTCTAATGAATCCCTTATCCAATAGATCCTTTAACTGATTCTTCAATTCCTTTAGCTCGGCTGGAGCCATCCTATTGGGAGGAATAAAGATAGGTTGCGTATCGGGTAAGAGATCAATGCTGAACTTGATTTCCCTCTCAAAAGAAACACTTAGCAAATAATCGGGAAACACCTCCGGATATTCACACACCACAAGAACTAACTAGATAATCGGGGTCTCGGACTCCACATCCTTAACCTTAACTATGTGGTACATGCACCCTTTAGAGATCATATTCTTGGCCTTAAGACAAGAAATAAACCGACCTGCTGGTATCGCCGAACTAACCTTCCACTCCAACACTGACTCACCCAGAAAATGAAATTCCACCGTACGGGTCCTACAATTAATCGAAGCATAACATGCAAATAACCACTCCATGACAAGAATAACGTCATAGTCAGTCATGGCTAACTCTACAAGGTCTGCGGAGAAAACCTTATGCAACATAGTGACCGTGCATTCCCTATATACTCGTCTCGCTATGACCGAATCACCAACAAGGGCCGAAACTAAAAATGGTTCTGACAAGGTCTCGGGACTAACTCCAAGGCTACTAGCAATGTAAGGAGTCATGAAAGACAAGGTAGCTCCTGGATCTAGTAAGGCATAAACATCAATATGAAAGACACGCAACATATTGGTGACCACTTCTGGTGAAGTCTCCTACTCCTGGCGCGAGGCAAGGGCATAAAATCAGTTTTGGTGTTGTCCGCCACCCCCACTAGTCGATGCTCCCTGCAGAGCAGAATGGGCTGGAGTTGCTGTTGTCCTGGTAGTCTGTGCATGACCCCTATCATCACCCTATCTAGCATATGGGCACGCTCGGCGCATATGCCCAGATCTTCCACACCTATAGCAATCATCTGAACCGAGCAGGCACTCCGTGGCATAACTCTTGTCGCACTTCTCACAGGCTGATACTCTAACTGGGTGCCCCTCTGGTCCCTCGACCCTGAAGCCCTAGTCCTCTTATTACCCTTGGGTCTTGATGGAACACTAGCTGATGATGGAGTTGGGGCTAGTGATCTCTACTAAAACTATGGACGGTAGCCACTGCCGGACCTTTGTGCGAAAACCCACGACTACCTATCCGAGACCTCTTTGCCTCCCTCTCCCTCGCATGAGCCGCCTCCATCTGCTGGGCATACAACACTAAGCGAGGAAAGTCCATATCCTGGTGAAGCATGAAAGTCCTATAATCGTTGTCTAAGTAACCAGCCACACCATGAATGAATTGGCTCACCCGCGCCCTTTGATCCATAACTAACTCTAGGGCGTACTTTGACAAATGAGTGAACTCAAGAAAATACTCCAACACTGTCATATTTCCCTTCTTGAGGTTCACAAACTCCATTGCCTTTGTTATACCCCGTAGGATTTCTAGCACCTAGATGACCTATTCGCACGTTGGTTAAGCGTATTTGAAGGCCACACATGCTAAAGAAAGGCCCGGGAAAAAGATCGGACGAGAAACTTGTCGAACCATCGCGGAAGGAGCTGAGGCAGAGCCCCTCCGCGATGGCAACTGATCTTGGGCAGATTTATATGCCCAAGTGATACTCAAAAGTATCATTTTCACCTTGTTTATCCAGCAATGTGTATACATTTTCATGTAATTGGTAATAAAATGTGAATTTATACTAACCAACATGATTAGCATTGTTTTGTAGGTAAAATGTGATTTCGGGAAGCTAAAATGCATGTTGGATGATATCAGAGTTGGACTTGGATGCGAGCAAGGAAAAAGGCATAGGACTGCACGAATTAAAGGGGCTCCGCGATGGAGCCGTGCCACGCTGCCATCGCGGAGGCATTCTGCCTGGAGGGTGAAAATTCATCCAATTTCCAGTGGAGGTTCGCGTCTGCTCCGTGGCACGGTGGCTAGCCTCCACGTTGCATGCCGTGCCATCTTGGTGTTTAAATTCCCGGACCCCCAGTTCCAGTGAGGGTCCGCGTTCACGGCGTGTCACGGAGGCAGTGCTCTGCCATGCACTCCGTGCCACGTTGCTCATTATTCCGGGAAAAATTCCCACTAGTATAAATAGAACACTTAAGTGTATTTTTCACAATTCAGACTTGGTGGAGCAAGGACGTGGGTTACAGGCAGTTGAGGGACGAAAAGTTCAGGGTTTTTTCTCTCTTTCTTTCTTCTTTAACTCAATTGTTTGTATGATTAACACTCGTTTTATGATGATTAATCCAAGAATGAGTGGCTAATTCCCTTCCTTGCTGAGGTTATGAACACTTGTGATGAATTATAATTATCAATTATCGGTTTTTCATCTTTTTCTTCCATGTTGTTCTATTAATTCTTGTTCTTACTGCATTGGTGTGTGGCTTACATTAATGTACATCTAAAAAGTCCGATTTCACTCGAGAGAGCACGAAATTGGAAAGTTGTGAATTAATAGGATATTGTTCTTTACTTGATTTGGGAAAATTGAGTTTTGATGAACCTTCAGGATAGAAATATACCTGAAAGTCGTATTAGTCAATTTAGGAACCGGAATTGTATGGCTAGAACATGAATTGCATTTGATCACAGAAATGTAGACGGATGGTTCATGATTCTTAAGTGAGATTAAATACGAGAGTTTTAATCTCTTGGAAAATGTTCTTGGCTAGCAACTGGAAGAAAAGATTAACCAATTTATGATGATAATCAGTTTCATTACATTTTCTTTAACCTCAGCATGCTTTTATCCATAGTCCAAATTGAAAGTAGATAATTGTTTGTAGTCTTAGTATAAAATTTATAAAACAAATTATTCAATTTTTGGTTATTTAGTTGTCAGCATATTTAGAAGTAAAAATATAGTATACTTGAGCAAATTGCACTTATCTCAAGTCTCTATGGGATCGATACTTGGCTTACTAAAGCCACTTACTACTTGTTCGACCACGTGCACTTGCGTGTCAGTTTTATAACCCCAACAAACACACGAACAAATTTTTGGCGCCGTTGCCGGGGACTTGGCAATTGGTGAATTTGTTTTAAGTGTTAATTTTACTATATTTTTATTTTTCTTAAGTGTTGACAACTTGGTCTTAGCCTGTATTTTGCAGACTTAATTGCTGTGAACACTGGCAAGAGACAAAGAGCTGGTGGAATCTTATATAGAGCCTGAACGTATATTTCATAGTAAACGCAGAGAAGCTCTACAAAGGAAGCTGCAGTTGCTCAGATAGACCATTATGGAGCAACAAAATCCACCTGTTGTAAGGGCAGTATTAGTGCCCGAAGAAGCAGCAGCAAGGCCGGTTGGCGAGGTGGCAATCCCACATGCCAATAATGTTACATCCAGTATCCGCAAACCAGAGCCTGGATGTGAGATTTGAACTCAAGCAAAATAAGGTGCAATTGTTGCACACAAGCGGGCAATTTATTGGTCTCCCTCATGAAGACCCACAACAGCATCTCCAAAACTTTTTGGAGATAAGTGACACTTACATACCTGTTGGAGTGTCACCTGACTATGTTCGGCTTACATTATTTCCGTTCTCATTACTCGGAGAAGCCAAGAGGTGGTTGAAAGCTGAGCCACCAAATTCCATTTCAACGTGGGATGATCTTGCATGGAAGTTCTTGATAAGGTTTTTTCCCTCTGGTAAAACAGCAAGACTTAGAAGTCAAATTCTAAGTTTCAAACAGAGGGAGGGAGAAAATTTATATCAAGCCTGGGAGAGATTTAAATCCATGTTGCGGGACTGTCCTCATCATCATCAGTCCAATGAGGTGTTGGTGCACACATTTATTGAGGGTTTGGAACCCCACACCAAAATATTGCTAGATTCAGCAGCTGGAGGGCAAGCACTGGAAAAGACTTATGAGGAGCTGTATACCTTGCTAAACCGGATTTCACAGGGCAATCTAGAATGGAATGCTGATTCATCACGAGGTGGGGAAAGGAAAGCAGCAGGAGTGCTTGAAGTGGATGGGTTTACGATTATCGCTGCACAGATAGCTGCCTTGCAAAATCAATTGAACAACCATTTCAGCAACATGACTTTGAACCAGCCGTCAGCTCCAGTTAATGCAGTCCAGCAATTGTGGTGTGAAGTGTGTGGAAGCAGTGAGCACTCAGCTGAGTGCTGTGGAGCAAATCCTGACTCAGTAAACTTTGTGGGTAATGCACAAAGAAATCACCAGCAGTATGGTAGAAGCTACAATTCAAATTGGAGGAATCATCCTAACTTCTCTTGGGGTAGCAACAACCATCAATGCCAAAGTTCGGGTCAGGGTGTGCAAAGGAATCAAGGAGGGCAACAGAACCACCAAGCTCAATTCAGAAACAACAATGCACCTCCTCCACCACCATCACCCAACATTGAGGAGATGTTTAAGACCATGATAACTAACCAAGCTCAATTGCAGGCTGACTATGTGAAATTGGCAGCCGAAGTGAAAAACAATCAGTTAGCTACCAAGGCTCTTGAGTATCAATTTTGGCAATTTGATAGTGCCCAAAATACAAGGCCTAGAGGAGGACTGCCAAGCGACACGGATCCGAATCCCAAACAGGTAAATGCAGTGACCACAAGGAGTGGTTTGCAGATGAAGGAGGTGGAACCAGAAAGATCACCTCAACACTCGGGAGCAGCAGAAGTTTAGGGGGAGCAATGTTCGGAGAGGCGGAAGACCAAAGAAGCTGAATCAGAAAGACCTCCACCCCCATTCCCTCAACGACTCAAGAAACACAAAGAGGAGGCGTGTTTCAAGAAATTCATGGAGGTGCTTAAATAGGTACATGTTAACTTACCTCTTGTTGATGTCTTGCAGGGAGTGCCTAAATATGCCAAATACATAAAGGACATCGTGGCCAACAAAAGTCGGTTGACTGAGTATGCCACGGTGGCTTTAACGGAGGAGTGCACTTCCCGGATCCAAAATAGACTGCCCACAAAGCTAAAAGACCCTGGAAGTTTTACTATCCAGCTTACTATTGGGCAGAGCATCCGAGCTCGTGGATTGTGTGACTTGGGGGAAAGTATAAATCTGATGCCGTCTTCGGTATTCAGAAAGTTGGGTTTAGGGAGTCCTAGACCCACAACGGTAATATTGCAATTGGCGGATCGATCCTTAGCTAGGCCGGATGGCATTGTTGAGGATGTTCTAGTGCAAGTTGGCTCCCTAATTTTCCCGGTAGATTTTGTTGTTCTGGATTTTGAACCAGACGCGGAAGTCCCATTTATTTTGGGACGACCCTTCTTGGCAACCGGGAAAGCATTAATCAACGTAGCTGTGGGGCAACTGACAATGCGAGCACACGACAAGGTAGAGGTGTTCGATGTGTATAAAGCACCCAAGCTCCCGATGGTGCATGAAGAACTCTCGGTGATCAATGTGATTGATCATGGTAATGCCAAGCAGATGGAGGATGCCCGAGAGTTAATGGGAAGACCACCGGATAGGTGTAAGCACTACTAGGGGGAGGACAGTGATCGAGAGAAATCGTCCATCACCCTAGCGGACAATTGAGCTTAAATGACGTCGAGCCGCGACGGTAAACCAGGCGCTGCACGGGAGGCAACCCGTGGAAATTTTTTTCTTTCATTTTGCAAAGTGTAAATAGATTCTTCTTTTTCTTTTTCTTGATTGATTACAAGATTTTTCGTTGTAGTTAGTATTTTTATTTTTAGTAGGTGCAAGCTATTATTATAACCAATGTTATTTAGTGATATGATTTTCAGGTCAAACAGAGAAAAATGTGCACGGAATCGTGAAGGAAAAGGCGAGGTATGAAAAATTAATAAAATGAAGAAGACAGTGAGCTGGGGCGATAGCTCCGTGACACGGAGGAGGACCTCCGCGTTACCCTCCGTGACACGTTGAGGTGTAACCCGGAAATTTTAAAAATTTCCCGTATGCTGTCGCGATGGCTCCGTGTCACGGAGGCAGTGCACCGCGATGCACTCCGCGACACGTTGCCTTGTATATCACGACGGGTCACACCGGGTTGTCGGGTGACCCGCGTGTTTTTCTACCTTTTAAACCCCGAAAACTCCCCTTTTCCCCTCATTTTCAATTTCCTCCACGACCAAACGTCCCAAAACCCCTCTCCCACCAACGTGCCACGGTTTAAGGGAACAATTTACCCAGTTTTCTTCGATTATTCAACTACAAGGTATGTTTTCCGATTCCCTCTCATGTTTTTGTCGATTTTCTTTGATTTTAAGCATGGGAGGTGGACTAAATCACCCTAAGTCAAAATTAAGCATGAATTTGAGTTATTTGTTGATTGATAATTGTTCGGAATGTCGTTATGATTGCTTGAACTTGTCGATTGCATAAAGTTTTCGAATTTGATTGCAAAAATCAATTCTAGGGCTTGTTGTTAAATTTGAAGTTGGAAATGGGTTGAAATTATTAATTGTATGCCGGGTTGTACGTGTTGAATGAGATGAGTCGTTGTACAAAGTGTTAGGATGTTAATGGACGACGAATTCTCTGGTTTGGGGGAAATGTTGAAAATTGTTTGTATTTGGTTGGTTGGATAGGTTAATGTATATAAATTTTTGTTGTTATTTTTGTTTCTTTGTTTTTCTTTGCTAAGTGCGAGGGTTAAAATATTTGCGATGGTAGTGATTGTGATTAGCTGTACGAAGTCTGAGTAGTACGCTGAAGTTATACCGTCGAATTTTCTTTTTAAACGCACTAAGCATGATTGTATAGCTGGTTGTTTTGTCTAAATAAAGTTATTCTTGCCATAGGTTATAACTGTAACTAAGGACTAAGTGTGGGGTAATTTAGCGTAACCCGACCTTAGCCGAAGTTAATATTTATTTAGCTTAACATTGCGATTGTTGACGTGTGTTGACAGGCAAAATGGCAAGCCAGCAAGATAAAGGAAAGGGTGCATCAACTTTAGGCACCAGAAGAAAGCGACTCAGACTGGGCACAACAGTCCCAGCTGCACCAGCAGTTCCACGCGGCCAGCGCCGCCAGTATGGAACAAGATGGGTGACGGACGAGGGGAAAAAGTGGTACGCGAAGCATAAAGAGAACAAATATTTCCCCGAAGAGCATATAGCACGGGAGCCATTGGCACAAGAGTTCCCCAGAATAGTTCACCGGATCGAGGCAGTGGGGCTCAAGTTCATATTTGAGGAGCCCAAAGAATGCAACTTGCACTTGGTTCGGGAGTTCTATGCTAACTGGAACCCGTCAATCTGAAGCCACGCCATCAAAATTAGAGGGCAGATAGTCACTTTGGAGCCCCACCAGCTTAATCCATCATAGGAGCACGGGACACAAACGCCCATGTCCTCCGACAGCTGAACATTACCCCACCGTATGCCGACATCAGACGCACACTGTGTGGGGCCCGATCCACAGCTAGATGGAGCAGGCACAAGGAAAGGGGCTACCATCAGACTCTGCCATATTCTCAGATGAGCAGGGAAGCCCGTATTTCGCTGAAGGTAGTCTGCTCCTTCCTTATCCCGGGGGTACATATGACTGATGTAACCCGGGATCATGTTTGCCTGGTGTACGCCCTGATGAAAGGGCTGGAGATAAATGTTGGGGCGGTTATTATATCCGCCATGAAGAGAGCCCGGCTGCACCAGGGGCACAGGTATGGGTTCAGAGGACTACTCACCACCTTTCTCCGGGGCCTCGATGTTGAGGAGGAGGCCCTCAATTATATCCCGCAGTTGGAGCGGCGGGCCTTGGATGTGACCAAAACTAAGGCTCCCGACACCACCCACAGGCCAGTGCTGACACTTGGCGAGCGACACGCTCGTGATGACCAGTATATGGCGCGGATGTATGGGATGCAGATGCTCCAGCTCAGGATAGGTGGGAGGCCAGCGACGGAGGAGGAGCTATGGGAGCGCGAGCTAGATTACCCGTTTGGCAAAAACGCCAGGGCTCTATGCCAAGTAGGGCCAGCCTTTGTAGAGCCCACTAATGATGACGTCCCCACGGACGAGGAGACACGTCGGGAGGACTCCGATGTGGAGTCCGATGATGATGACGGAGGCAACTCGGACATGGGAGATGAGGCAGAAGCACCTGATGAAGAAGTGGAATACTTTGACTGATCAGGGAGTTCCACCACCCGATTATGTGCTATTTAATTTTTGTGAACACTGGGGACAGTGTTCGGATTAAGTGTGGGGTGGGAATAGTTAGGTGCTAGGCTGGGCTGGTTTGTTTGTATGTTCTCCTCTGTATCTTTGTATGTTATGTTTCCCTGTGTTTGTGAATTTTCAAATTGTTCTGTATCTGTAAATATTTGTGGAATTGATGTGTGTTGTTGAATGTTGCCAGCTGATTCTGTAAATATTTTTAAATATTTTTGCTTATCGAAATGATCGATATTTTTAAATTTTTTTTTGAAAATATTTTGTTCATATTTCAAATATTTTGTAAATAATTTTTCTATCAAAATGATCGATGTTTTGCAAATTTTTCAACTTTTTAATTTTGGGTTTCTCGACGTTTGTTTTCAGTTCTTTTACCGAGAATGGTCCCATTGAACCGAAGTCATAGTTAGTGATCGTTCCCTATGATGGATGGATGACGACCGTCTTAAGGGAAATGTAGTCATTAGGAGTAGTTTATTTTAATTTATTTTCAGTTTTTTTCTTTGGTGGATTGCATCCCGGAACCTGTAGTTACTATATGGTTGAGAATTTTTGGTTGCGTGTTGTGCATGATATTCAAAATGCAAAGGTGATTCGTATGAAAGCATGCAATATTGTAAATATGTTGAGCTACCTGGGCTGTAGAGTTCGATTCGGTGTGATTGGGGCTTAATGTTTGAATTCATGTAATTAGCTGATTGAAGAGTCTGTGACTACATCTTGAATCGAGCATGTGCGTAAAGTGTGAAGTGAGGTGTTGATATTCCATGCTATTGTGAAGTGTCTAGAACTTGCCTGGTGTGTGTACAAAGCGAAATGAAGGAGGTGTATTGTAGGAAAGGATGTAGGCATTTCTTTGTTTTAACCGAGAGTTTCTATTTTTTTTCTTGTCATACTCCCCCTTTCTGTGATTGTATACCCTAGTCAGCCCTTTGAGCCTTTAGCCGATTATTTCTTTCTTTTGTCCAAAAAGTGTAAACCGAGCTTAATTCTTTCTTTCCATTAGCCATAAAGTCTATACAAAACTCTTAAGCGCTTAAGGAGAGAAAATAATGTTCCCAAAGTGTCAAAGAGTGAGAATGGTGAAAAGAAAGAAGAAAAGTAGAGTGATGAAAGAAAAGAAAAGGTTGAAGGTGCACTTGCTATAAATAAACGATAATGAAGGTGCATGAATAACCTTTGTTATTGTGTCAAGTGTGCTTAATGAAATGGGCCATACTAAAGTAAATCATCAAGAATGGGATGATGGAAAAAAAAAAGAAAAAAAAAAGAGAAACAATGTCCATGAGTTGATGGGAATATGTTGCAAAGGCGCTTAAGGATGCTAGTGGTTATTATTGGCTAATCCAATATTTACTAGTTCCATAGCTTCCATTACAACCCATTAAAGTCCTACGTGATCTTACATTGCATTTCTTTATAGTAGTGGAGTAATACACTAAGGGCAAGCTTATGGGGCATGACATGATGCATGTAAATTCTTTTGGGAGAGAGAGTGAAATTGTTTTTACATGCCCCTACTTGAATGTTTGTGTGTCACATGAGCAAAAAGGGGAAGATTCTCTTGAGTTGTGAGGGCACATGCTTGAGGAAAGACTGATTTTCGTGTCGGATATCTTGATTAGCTGATTTGCATGAGTTTGCCGATATCGAGAGTCGATTCTTAAAGTCTAGGAAGTCTTAATGTATTGAAGGTCACTGCATTGTTAAGACCATGCATGTTTTCTTGATGATTTGCAATAATGAATGATCGGTATGACCGTAGCTTAAATTGTCGCACCATAGTAGCGAGGGTGGGATGTAAATTGCATGAATGGTACGTTTGTTGTTCGAGGACGAACAAGGATTTAAGTGTGGGGTAAGTGATCTTGGGCAGATTTATATGCCCAAGTGATACTCAAAAGTATCTTTTTCACCTTGTTTATCCAGCAATGTGTATACATTTTCATGTAATTGGAAATAAAATGTGAATTTATACTAACCAACATGATTAGCATTGTTTTGTAGGTAAAATGTGATTTCGGGAAGCTAAAATGCATGTTGGATGATATCGGAGTTGGACTTGGATGGGAGCAAGGAAAAAGGCATAGGACTGCACGAATTAAAGGGGCTCGTTGGATGGGAGCAAGGAAAAAGGCATAGGACTGCACGAATTAAAGGGGCTCCGCGATGGAGCCGTGCCACGCTGCCATCGCGGAGGCATTCTGCCTGGAGGGTGAAAATTCATCCAATTTCCAGTGGAGGTTCGCGTCTGCTCCGTGGAACGGTGGCTAGCCTCCGCGTTGCACGCCGTGCCACGTTGGTGTTTAAATTCCCGGACCCCCAGTTCAAGTGAGGGTCCGCGTTCACGGCGTGTCACGGAGGCAGTGCTCCGCGATGCACTCCGTGACACGTTGCTCATTATTCCGGGAAAAATTCCCACTAGTATAAATAGAACACTTAAGTGTATTTTTCATAATTCAGACTTGGTGGAGCAAGGACGTGGGTTACAGGCAGTTGAGGGACGAAAAGTTCAGGGTTTTTTCTCTCTTTCTTTCTTCTTTAACTCAATTGTTTGTATGATTAACACTCGTTTTATGATGATTAATCCACGACTGAGTGGCTAATTCCCTTCCTTGCTGAGGTTATGAACACTTGTGATGAATTTTGATTATTAATTATATGGTTTTTCATCTTTTTCTTCCATGTTGTTCTATTAATTCTTGTTCTTACTGCATTGGTGTGTGGCCTACATTAATGTACATCTAAAAAGTTCGATTTCACTCGAGAGAGCACGAAATTGGAAAGTTGTGAATTAATAGGATATTATTCTTTACTTGATTTGGGAAAATTGAGTTTTGATGAACCTTCAGGATAGAAATATACCTGAAAGTCGTATTAGTCAATTTAGGAACCGGAATTGTATGTCTAGAACATGAATTGCATTTGATCACAGAAATGTAGACGGATGGTTCATGATTCTTAAGTGAGATTAAATACGAGAGTTTTAATCTCTTGGCAAATGTTCTTGGCTAGCAACTGGAAGAAAAGATTAACCAATTTATGATGATAATCAGTTTCATTACATGTTCTTTAACCTCAGCATGCTTTTATCCGTAGTCCAAATTCAAAGTAGATAATTGTTTGTAGTCTTAGTATAAAATTTATAAAACAAATTATTCAATTTTTGGTTATTTAGTTGTCATCATATTTAGAAGTAAAAATATAGTATACTTGAGCAAATTGCACTTATCCCAAGTCTCTGTGGGATCGATACTTGGCTTACTAAAGCCACTTACTACTTGTTCGACCACGTGCACTTGCGTGTCGGTTTTATAACCCCAACAAACACCCGAACAACAACGTGTCACGGAGGTGGAGCCTCCGCGTTGGCTCCGTGACATGTTGGCCTTGTCCAGGCCCAAGTATATAAAGCCCCACTTCGGTTTTAATTCATTTAAACTTATAAATTTCCAGTGAAACAGAGAGGAAAAACTAGAGGAGAGAAAAGAACGAAGGGGTTAATATAATTTCGTCCGATTACGCTGCCAAACATTGTCCAAACTCAAATTAACCTCAGATACCGAGGTATTTAGCTGTAGAGAGCATTCCTACGGATTTAGTTTCGTGAAATACGGCCGATGAATCATCGAGCTACCGAGCTAAGGTAAGTATAATTGCTCCAAACTAATGTCTATGTGTTTCTAGCTGTGAAGTGAGTATTTCTCCCTTCTGGACTTCTGAAAAATAGCGAGTTTTCGACCGTCTTTCGATAGGCCTAAGTTTAGGCTATAATTATATCGAAAGTAATGTCGTTCCTCAGAATAAAGTTGTATTTAGTACTGATTGATATATATATGAATGCAGTTGGGAGGAATAGCTGAAATACTGACCAAGATACGCTAGTTAGTTGAGAAATCAGAAGCGAAGGTATGTAAAGTTAGTTTCCTCGGCAAGTTAGTAAGCTCGGTATAGTAAAGTAATTTAAAGGCCAGTAGAATATCTAGAAGTCATGTGTTATGTTTATTACGAATGTTGGTACGATATTAGAAGCATCATGTTATGATTAGCGCGAGACTTGCTAGCACGATATAGATTATAATATAAGTGTTAGGAACTGCATAGCATGCTCAGTATGTGATGTAATACAGAATGTTAGGATATTATCGTATTCAGTTGAAACCCAGCAAAACAATGTAATATCTGTAAGGCACCTCAGAAGTAGAATGATAGGTTAAAATGAAGTTTAGAAAGCATGTCATAAATAGTAAATCATGTTATTACAGAAACTCAGTATACATCACAGTATGGCAGAAGATTATATTTATACATATATACTATTATCAGTCTCAGCATGTATTAAGTACGTATACATTACCATTACTAGTTCAGTACACAGTATGTATGGATACTTTACTACTATTAGCTTCAGTATGTGGGATATGCAGATAGTATTACTAGTTGAGACCGTTGTATTGTTTTGGGGTTGGATTACCTAGCATCCATGACCGCCCCAGGGTTAATAGCTGTATCGACTCGTCCGCCAGAGGACGAGGATACGTCGCTCTATGGAGTGGCATGCCGTCCCACAGGGGACGAAGATGGGATGCCAGTTTTCCCCATATTGTGCCTTAGTCGGCCCTTACACACCCCTGTCGAGCGGATACGCCCGGGTGTTGATTCAGGAGTCCTCCAGACTCAGGTACAGTTATAGTCAGGGGCTCAGCGAGCCCAAGTGCATACCCAGGGGACCGGAAGGATGCTTATAGCTATTATAGGAGATGGGATGACCGGGGTAGGGGTATAGATTTCGTGTTGGTTGTACCTCCCGGCTTATGGGGGCCAGGTAAAGTTTGTGTGTGCTATGTTATGTTATGTTATGTTATGCCATGTCACATTAGATACGAGTAGACCGACAGTAGAATGATACATCTCCAGGTACGACACCTACTCCTTCCAGTATAGTTAAGAGTAGGCATAGTTTTATATTATCAGACAGTTAGTCTTTTCCTTCCTACTTCAGTTTCATCAGTTGTATTGATGTTTTCAGATATTCCTTTCAGTTGTTGCTTTACGTACTCAGTACCAGTGGTACTGATGCCCGGTGGGGCGCTGCATTACTTGCCTGCAGGTACTCATAGACGAGGAGGTGATCCCTCGTGATTCCTGTCAGCGATCGAGTATTCAGCTCCTGTCATCCGGAGACTAAATTCCAGAGGTGTATTTCGTTTTCTTTTGTTGTATAGTACGGGTAGGTCGGGGCCCTGTCCTGATCATTTCTATTGTTATTCCTAGAGGCTTGCAGTCTGTATATATTTCCCTGTGGTCAGTTGAGCCGGTCGTGTGAGGCCGTGCAGTTCTATAGTTGTTAGTACTTTTACTTCTCTTATGTTGGCCATGTGGGGCCATAGCTTGACAGTTGTGGTGACCTTGCCGGTCACGTAGCCTTCTAGTATTTCATTGTTGAGTTGCAGATAACTAGACAACATGGTGGCCTCATGGGCCCGCATAGGTTTCCCTATATTGAATGTGTTCTGGTTAGCTGATAGTGCAGGTACAGGTGGCTATAGGCCAGTTGGCTGGAGGCTGTGTTTACAGCCGTTATATAGCCGGTTGGTTTCTTCGAATAGAGCCAGGGCCAGCCAAAAGCACCAGACGTGCTTAGGCTGGACCATCTAGTAGTCCAGAGTCTAGCAGGCACCAGGTGCAAGTCATACCCCCCAAGGCGGGGTGTGACAACTTGGTATCAGAGCAGGTCGTATCCCAAGGAGTCTGCAAACCGTGCTAAGTAGAGTCCTGTCCATGGATGTGTTGTGCAACACATACTATGGGTAGGAGGCTGCAAGGCATGATAGGATGGTTGTCTTTTATTCTTATTCAATCGTGTTGTAGAGCGATACAATATAGGGTTGAGTCCCTAAAAGCTTACTATATTCTTTGGTTACAGATAATGTCAGACCAGCGACATCCTATCACAGGCCGGAGTTTAGATATTGCAGCAAGGGAAGGCACCAGCAGGATGCCTCACCCTCGTTTAGAAATAGCCCGGTCAGAGGGCACTATAGAGGCATCGTCCCAGCCTTCTCAGCTGTCTCCACCACATCAGGAGCCACTTGGGGCGACACTACCTCCAGCAGTCCCTATACCGACACCTTCCGACCAGGAGGTTAGGTGTGCGGTAGTTATGTTAGCACAGATGATGGCTGCTCAGCGTCAGCCGATGCCGTCTACAGTTGCGGAGTCGTCAGGAGGGCCCGGTAGTTCGAGGGTCCGAGAGTTCTTGGCTCTGAATCCCCCACAGTTTATAGGTACGGACCGGACAGAGGACCCTCAGGATTTTCTGGATCAAATGTAGAGAATTTTCAGGGTTATGCATGCCACGCCTGCAGAATCAGTTGAGTTGGCAGCATTTCGGTTACGGGACATCGCCGTATTCTGGTATGAAAGCTGGGAAAGGTCCCGAGGGAGTGATGTTTCCACTCCGACCTGGTCCAGCTTCTCAGGAGCTTTTCTGGATCATTATTTGCCGCGAGAGATTCGACAGGCCCGGGTAGACCAGTTCCTACATCTGGAGCAGGGGGCCATGAGTGTTCGGGAATATTCTTTGCGGTTTGATTCTTTGGCCCGGTACGCACCGGCCTTTGTTGATACCATGGCATCCAGAGTACACCGCTTTATCATAGGGTTGAATCCAGAATATGTTAAGACTTGTATTACGGCTACACTGCGAGAGGACATGGACATTGCTCGAGTTCAGGCATTCGCCCAGAATATTGAGGGCATCAGACAGCGGCATCGGGAGATCAGAAGGGCCAATCAGGAACAGCGCCGCCGGGACAGGCCAGTTGAGTTACAGAGGGAGGCTCGAGGAGGACCCAGGCAACGATTGTTAGATAGGCCGCCTAGGCCCCCACCTCTACCACAGCCTAGGGGGGTAGATTCAGTCGCAGGGGGCAGTCAGAGACTGGTAGAGGCTCGCAGATGGCAGATTCACCATTACAGAGGAGGGCGGAGCAGAGTAGGTATACCCTACCACTTTTCCCTATATGCAGTCGACGCCATCTTGGAGCATGCAGGTATGGCTCCACTGCATGTTATATTTGTGGCCAAGAAGGCCATTTGATGAAAGATTGCCCAGCTAGAGGTCGAGAGGACCGGGATAGACAAGATAGGGCATCTGCAGGGTCACGAGCCACAGCATCCTCGGCAGGGTGCAGGCCGTCAGTTTCAGCAGGCAGGGGTCGGGGAAGATCAGAGGCCTCCAGTACAGGTGCGGGTCCAAGCCGCACATATGCCTTACCAGGGAGGAAAGATTCAGAAGCGTCACTAGATGTTGTGACAGGTATGCTAACTATCTGTTCACAGCCTGCTTATGTATTGATTGATCCAGGGTCTACTTTGTCCTACATTACTCCATTTGTGGCACGAATGTTCAATATTGCACCAGAATTATTGCGGCAGCCCTTTTTAGTATCCACGCCCGTCGGTGACTCTATCATAGCTAGCAGAATCTACCGTGGGTGTACAGTAGAGGTTGCTGACCTTCAGACCACCGTAGATCGGGTCGAGTTAGAGATGATAGACTTCGATGCCATAATGGGTATGGATTGGTTAGTGTCATGCTTTGCCAATGTTGAATGTTGGACCAAGATGGTCCGATTCCACTTCCCAGGAGAAGCAGTGCGGGAGTGGAAGGGCAGAACCGCTACGCCAAAAGGTAGGTTTATTTCCTACCTTCAGGTGAGAAAGTTGATATCTAAGGGATGTATTTATCATCTGGTCAGAGTTCGGGATGTCCAAGCAGGATCTCCGACACTCTAGTCTGTTCCGGTAGTGAACGAATTCCCTGATGTGTTTCCTGATGAGTTACCTGCTATTCCCCCAGAAAGGGAGATAGATTTTGCTATTGACTTGTTACCAGGCACTCAGCCGATATCAATTCCTCCCTATCGTATGGCTCCTACAGAACTCAAAGAATTAAAGGAGCAGCTGAAAGACTTGTTGGATAAAGGTTTTATCAGGCCTAGTACTTCTCCATAGGGTGCGCCAGTTTTATTTGTGAGGAAGAAAGATGGCTCGCTCCGAATGTGCATAGATTATCAGCAATTGAACAAGGTTACAGTAAAGAACAAGTACCCGCTTCCCAGAATTGATGAATTATTTGATCAATTGCAGGGAGCCAGGTACTTTTCTAAGATTGACCTGCGGTCCGGATATCACCAGGTTCGAGTACGTGAGAGGGATATTCCTAAGACAGCGTTCAGGACTCGATATGGACATTTTGAATTTCTAGTCATGTCCTTAGGGTTAACGAATGCCCCGGCAATCTTCATGGACCTAATGAATAGTATTTTCAGACCCTTCCTGGACTTGTTCGTGATAGTAGTCATTGATGACATTCTGGTGTATTCTCGCTCTGAAGTAGATCACCAGACTCATTTACGGACAGTGCTCCAGATCCTCAGGGACCGCCAGTTATATACTAAATTTTCTAAGTGTGAATTCTGGCTTAACTCAGTAGCCTTTTTAGGGCATGTTGTGTCGGATGCTGGTATACAAGTTGACAAGCAGAAAATAGAAGCAGTTAAATCATGGCCTAGGCCTACCACTCCGACGGAAGTCCGTAGCTTTCTGGGGTTGGCAGGATATTACAGGAGGTTCGTTGAAGGGTTCTCGACCATTGCAGCACCTCTGACCAAACTGACACAGAAAGCAGTAAAGTTTCAGTGGAAAGAGGCATGCGAGCAGAGCTTCCAGGAACTGAAAGACAAATTAACCTCCACCCCAGTGTTAGCATTACGGGAAGGTACAGAAGGTTATTCGGTGTATTGCGACGCATCAGGCGTCGAGTTAGGCTGTGTGTTGATGCAGCATAGTAAAGTAATTGCATATGCTTCTAGACAGCTGAGGAAACACGAAAAGAATTACCCTACCCACGACCTGGAATTACCCGCAGTGATCTACGCTCTAAAGATGTGGAGTCATTACCTGTATGGCGTCCATGTTGATATTTTCACAGATCAGAAGAGCCTACAGTACATCTTCACTCAGAGGGAGTTGAATCTGCGGCAACGTCGCTGGTTGGAGTTGTTAAAAGATTATGATGTGAACATTCTGTATCACCCGGGAAAAGCTAATGTAGTGGCAGATGCCCTGAGTCGTAAGTCAATGGGGAGTTTGGCATATTTGCGACCTGAGAAGCGGGAGTTAGCCAAAGAAATTCATCAGTTAGCTAGTTTAGTCGTTCGAGTAATGGAAACAGAAAATAATAGAGCGGTAATTCAGAATTCTGCTCTGTCATCATTGGTTACAGAGGTAAAAGGACGACAGTACGAGGACCCTGACTTAGTCCAGCTCAGAGATAAAGTTCAGAAAGGTAAGGAGTCAGATTTCCAAATGACTGAGGATGATGTACTACGCTGTAAGGGCCGCCTTTGTGTTCCAAATGTTTCAGGGCTTCGCCAGCAGATTATGCATGAGGTACATTACGCCCGCTATTCCCTCCATCCAGGAGCAACGAAAATGTACCACGACATCAGAGACATCTGCTGGTGGCCAGTATGAAAACTGAAATAGCTGAATTTGTATCTAGATGTCCTAACTGTCAGCAGGTGAAAGCGGAGCACCAGAACCCGGGCGGTTTGACGCAAGATATAACGGTGCCTACGTGGAAAGGGGAAGCGATAAATATGGATTTTGTAATAGGGTTACCCCGTACCAGACGCAGAAATGATTCCATTTGGGTAATAATTGACAGGCTGACAAAATCAACTCATTTCCTACCAGTGAAGGCTACCTTCTCGGCTGAGGATTATGACGAATTATATATCAGAGAAATAGTTAGATTACATGGAGTGCCGGTATCCATCATTTCAGATAGGGGAGCACAGTTTACAGCTAGATTTTGGCAGTCGTTCCAGAGGGGTTTGGGAACACAGATCAATTTGAGCACAACATTCCACCCTCAGACAGATGGGCAGGCTGAGCGGACTATCCAAACGCTTGAAGATATGCTACAAGCGTGTGTACTAGATTTTGGGGGTAGCTGGGATGAGCATCTTTCGTTGATTGAATTTGCTTATAATAACAGTTATCATTCAGCTATTCAGATGGCGCCCTTTGAAGCATTATATGGGCAAACATGTAGATCGCTGGTAGGCTGGTTTGAAGTGGGGGAATCAGCGTTGATTGGGCCATACATCATTCAATAGTCAGAGGAGAAGATAAATCTTATCAGAGAACGCCTGCTGACTGCTCAGAGCCGCCCGAAGTCTTATGCAGATATACGGCGCAAAAATCTAGAATTTCCGGTAAATGACTGGGTATACCTGAAAGTGTCTCCGATGAAAGGGGTGATGAGATTTGGCAAGAAAGGCAAGCTTAGCCCGAGATTCATTGGGCCATATCAGATTCGGCGAAGAATAGGCCGAGTTGCATACGAATTGAACTTACCTCCAGAGTTAGCATCTGTTCACCCAGTATTCCATGTATCCATGTTGAGGAAGTTCGTAGGAGACCCTTCCACGGTTGTTCCAGTTCAGGATGTCCAGGTCACAGAAGAGTTAGCATATGAAGAGGTTCCAGTAGCTATCTTAGACAGACAGATTCGCAGGTTGAGGACTAAAGATATTGCGTCTATCAAAGTATTGTGGCGTAACAGGAACCGTGAGGAGAAGACGTGGGAAGCTGAACAAAACATGAAAGCTAGATATCCTCACCTATTTCAGGCCTAGTCAGGTGACAGGTATGTCCGTATTATTACTTATGTAGTACCTTATTGTTGTATATGTATAAATGAGAAAGATTGATACTTAGCTATCCAGTGAATCTTAAAATATTGCGTACAGTACCTGTGTTGGACTTTTCTACATTTCAAGTTTTTGTTATAGTCCATATTTCAGGGGAAACTCTGCTGAAATTTTTCTAGATAGTAGGTTGAGAAGTCCTCTAAATAAAAGTTTACACTCGAGGAAGAATGTTCTTATGGGGGGGAGAATGTTATACCCCGTAGGATTTCCAGCACCTAGATGACCTATTCGCACGTTGGTTAAGCGTATTTGAAGGCCATACGTGCTAAAGAAAGGACCGGGAAAAAGATCGGACGAGAAACCTGTCGAACCATCGCGGAAGGAGCTGAGGCAGAGCCCCTCCGCGATGGCAACGTGTCACGGAGGTGGAGCCTCCGCGTTGGCTCCGTGACACGTTGGCCTTGTCCAGGCCCAAGTATATAAAGCCCCACTTCGGTTTTAATTCATTTAAACTTATAAATTTCCAGTGAAACAGAGAGGAAAAACTAGAGGAGAGAAAAGAACGAAGGGGGTAATATAATTTCGTCCGATTACGCTACCAAACGTTGTCCAAACTCAAATTAACCTCAGATACCGAGGTATTTAGCTATAGAGAGCATTCCTACGGATTTAGTTTCGTGAAATACGGCCGACGAATCGTCGAGCTACCGAGCTAAGGTAAGTAGAATTGCTCCAAACTAATGTCTATGTGTTTCTAGCTGTGAAGTGAGTATTTCTCCCTTCTGGACTTCTGAAAAATAGCGAGTTTTCGACCGTCTTTCGATAGGCCTAAGTTTAGGCTATAATTGTATCGAAAGTAATGTCGTTCCTCAGAATAAAGTTGTATTTAGTACTGATTGATATATATATGAATGCAGTTGGGAGGAATAGCTGAAATACTGACCAAGCTATGCCAGTTATTCCAGAAATCAGAAGCGAAGGTATGTAAAGTTAGTTTCCTCGGCAAGTTAGTAAGATCGGTATAGTAAAGTAATTTAAAGGCCAGTAGAATATCCAGAAGTCATGTGTTATGTTTATTACGAATGTTGGTACGATATTAGAAGCATCATGTTATGATTAGCATGAGACTTGCTAACACGATATAGATTCTAATATAAGTGTTAGGAACTGCACAACATGCTCAGTATGTGATGTAATACAGAATGTTAGGATATTATCGTATTCAGTTGAAACCCAGCAAAACAATGTAATATCTGTAAGGTATCTCAGAAGTAGAATGATAGGTTAAAATAAAGTTCAGAAAGCATGTCAGAAATAGTAAATCATGTTATTACAGAAACTCAGTATACAACACAGTATGGCAGAAGATTATATTTATACATATATACTATTATCAGTATCAGCATGTATTAAGTACGTATACATTACCATTACTAGTTCAGTACACAGTATGTACGGATACTTTACTACTATTAGCTTCAGTATGTGGGATATGCAGATAGTATTACTAGTTGAGACCGTTGTATTGTTTTGGGGTTGGATTACCTAGCATCCATGACCGCCCCCGGGTTAATAGATGTATCGACTCATCCGCCAGAGGACGAGGATACGTCGCACTATGGGGTGGCATGTCGTCCCACAAGGGACGAAGATGGGATGCCATTTTTCCCCATATTGTGCCTTGGTCGGCCCTTACACACCCCTGTCGAGCGGATACGCCCGTGTGTTGATTCAGGAGTCCTCCGGACTCAGCTACAGTTATAGTCAGGGGCTCAGCGAGCCCAAGTGCATACCCAGGGGACCGGCAGGATGCTTATAGCTATTATAGGAGATGGGATGACCGGGGTAGGGGTATAGATTTCGTGTTGGTTGTACCTCCCGGCTTATGGGGGCCGGGTAAGGTTTTAGTGTGCTATGTTATGTTATGTTATGTTATGCCATGTCACATTAGATACAAGTAGACCGATAGTAGAACGATACATCTCCAGGTACGACTCCTACTCCTTCCAGTATAGTTAAGAGTAGGCATAGTTTTATATTATCAGACAGTTAGTCTTTTCCTTCCTACTTCAGTTTCATCAGTTGTATTGTTGTTTTCAGATATTCCTTCCAGTTGTTGCTTTACATACTCAGTACCAGCGGTACTGACGCCCGCTGGGGCGCTGTATTACTTGCCTGCAGGTACTCATAGACGAGGAGGCGATCCCTCGTGATTCCTGTCAGCGATCGAGTATTCAGCTCCTGTCATCCGGAGACTAAATTCCAAAGGTGTATTTCGTTTTCTTTTGTTGTACAATATGGGTCGGTCGGGGCCCTGTCCCGATCATTTCTATTGTTATTCCTAGAGGCTTGCAGTCTGTATATATTTCCCTGTGGTTAGTTGAGCCGGTTGTGTGAGGTCGTGCAGTTGTATAGTTGTTAGTACTTTTATTTCTGTTATGTTGGCCATGTGGGGCCATAGCTTGACAGTTGTGGTGACCTTGCCGGTCACGTAGCCTTCTAGTATTTCATAGTTGAGTTGCAGATAACTAGACAGCATGGTGGCCTCGTCGGCCTGCATAGGTTTCCCTATATTGAAAGTGTTCTGGTTAGCTGATAGTGCAGGTACAGGTGGCTATAGGCAGTTGGCCGGAGGCTGTGTTTACAGCCGTTATATAGCCGGTTGGTTTCTTGGAATAGAGCCAGGGCCAGCCAAAAGCACCAGACTTGCTTAGGCTGGACCATCTAGCAGTCTAGAGTCTAGCAGGCACCAGGTGCCAGTCATACCCCCCAAGGCGGGGTGTGACAACCTTCAACTCCCTCATCTCCCGAGGGAAGAACGTATCGAGAAAAGCCATGTGGAACTCATCCCAGCTTATAGGGCCCGCTCCCGCTACCATGCTATCCTTCCATTGCTTGTACAAAATATGAGCAACCTCTTTTAGCTGATAAGAGGCCAAGTCCACATGCTCCCCATTTGTCACCCCCATAACTTGAGTGACCTTCAAGATCCCTTCAATGAACTCGTGTGGATCCTCGTCCACCTTTGATCCTGTAAACTCAGGACGGTTCATCCTTAAGAAGTCTCTAACCTATGTTGTTGTTGCATTGCCATTTTATGGGACCTACGCAACAACCTACTAGTTGACCTGAGCGGTCAAGGCCTGCGCCAACATCTGAATAGCCTCCTGAAACTCAACGTGGGCAGCTGGCTCTGGTGCTTGGGGCTCCTCAACAGGTGGGGCTTGCTAATGCCCATGGTCATTTCCACCCCCCTGGCCTTCATCATTTCCATTCCTCCTTCCGTTCATTCTTCTAGGAGCCATAATTCTGCAATCGCGAATAGCACGAATAAGAAGGATGGAGAGACTTTTCATAGCACGACATAGAAAATGAAAGAACAGAACATTTCAAAAATGTCTAGTAGCCTCCTCGTCATAGGTGTGGCACGCTTCACAACTATGAAAAATACTATACTTAACAAGTCTTTCAGACACCCTAGGACACTTCAAACCTATGCCTCTGATACCAAGTTTGTCATGACCCGAACGTATAGCCGGATTGTAGACATGAGACAAAGGACCCCGAGAGACCCAAAGTCGACCCATGACACATGTATACAGCTAATCTCCATTAAATAAGCGGAATATCAAACATAAAACATAGCAGAAATATAACCATAGCATAACATCAGATAATACTAAACGTACATATAAGTTGAGCACTACATACTGTCTGAAAGCCTCTACTACATACGATGGGTTGGTGGGACAACATCCACAACTAAACCAAACAATATTGAAACACAAAATAACATACAAGTCTATCAAACGACCCTTGGAACATGAGACTCACCAATAAGCTGAGAGCGTAAGCTGAGAAATGCGATGGTCATCGGTTCGATTATAGCCGACCTTGTATCAAAAAACGATACAACATAGAAAGTATACAGTCAATACATGGAATATACCGAGTATGCAAGGTAAGTAAAATGGACGTTAAAAGTAAAATAAAATCATAAATAAACATAGGAGAAGGACATCATGCATATATCATAAACATCATAAGAAAACATAAGGCTCAAGGCTTTCGAATCGTTCATAAAGCATTCACAATCATAATCATAAGTAAACATTATCAAATCATAACTTGAGCCAATAACATAAATATAAAAATGCATAAGACACGCGGAACAATGGGAGGAATCATCATAACCGACACCATCATGATAGAGCCTTTCATTATTCCCAACTATCTCGCTCAAGTGGGCAGAGCCGACCTTGGCTTGCCATGCAAGGGTCGTGCATTAGGCATGATATCACATTTTATGGGATCATTATCTGTCACGCCCCACCTCGGGGGGTATGACTAGCACCTGGTGCCCTAGTAGGACCTAGACTGCTATCCGGTGAGCCTAAGCAGATCTGGTGCCTGGCTGGCTCTAACTCAAATTCATGAAATCAACGGGCTATATAACGGCTATAAATACAGCCTCTGGCCGACTAGGCCTATAGCCACCTGTACGAAACTTCAGCTAACCAAAAACATACTTACAAGGGGGAAACCTATGCGGGCCGACAAGGCCACCATGCTGTCTAGTCATCTGTAACTCAACAATAGAATACTGGATACTACATGACCGGCAAGGTCACCACTACTATCAAACTAAGCCCTCACACGGCCAACATAAACTGAAATGATAAACAGCTATAACAAACTGCACGGCCTCACACGACCAGCTCATCTGACCATAGGGAAATATACACAGACTGCAAGCCTCTAAGAATACTGATAAGATGGTCGGGACAAGGCCCCGACCTACCCGTACTATACAACAAAAGAAAATGATATAAACCTTTGAAATATCAAGCTCCGGATGATAGGAGATGATGACTCTGCGCTGGCTAGAATCACGAGGGATCGCCTCCTCGTCTATAGGTACCTACAGGCAAGTAATGCAGCGCTCCACTGGGCGTCAGTACCGCTGGTACTGAGTATGCAAAGCAACTAAAATAACATAACTGAATACAATAACATAACTAGCAATTCTGAATAGTAGAGGAATACTGAATCTGTAAGAACTGATATGAACTGAATCAGACTTCCTGTGTTGTGATAGGGCAGGAGCGTACCTGTAGACTTAGCGGCCTGCTGCCTATTAACTAACACGTAGCATATAAATACATATATACATATATAGCAACAAGAGCCAATACCAACCCCCATAAGCCGGACGACGCCAAACAAGCAAACAATCTATATACCCCTACCCGAGTCAAAACCAGCCAAAAATAAGTCACTCCACTCATCTGCTCACTCGGAGCTCCTTTATCGTCCCCCTGGATCTCCGGCTCGGGCCATAGCCTCCGATATGAATAACCGTGTCTGAGTCCGGAGGACTCTTGTACTGCATCTGTAATAGATAGGGTCTGTTTCCCTGGACACAACTCAATAGGGCTATCTGAAATAGGAAATGTATCTACTCCCTGGACACACTCAATAGGGAATATCTGTACTGGAAAGTACCCTGAACACTGCTCAACAGGGCTGTCTGTACTGTAGTGCTGATCAGACCTATATGGGGAAAGATTCATCCCATCTTCGTCCAAACTGGGGAAGGCGTGCCACTCCTTGGAGCAACGTAAACACACCCGCTCAGTGGGTGACACAATTACCAACCCAGGGGCGGCAAGGACGCTCAATAAGGTGCCCTCACGCCACATCAAGTCTCAACAACAAATAGCACATATAAATAGCAAACATGTATAACTGAAAAAGACTATCTGAAATCTAATTTCTTATTCTGATGTATTTCTATATTATACTGACTCTTTACTGATTATACTGATTCTGAAATCTTTATTCAACTGTTTGGCTAATCTGTAGCCGGGATACTATCTGTCTCAATGGCTAATCTGTAGCCATAAAACAGTCTGTCTATCTGATTTTACTTTACTAACTTTTATTCTGAAAATCCGTCTCTTTTTATTCTACAACATGCTTGCTAATCACACAATAAGCTGTACTAAATCTGGAATGCTAACTCGCCCTTTGGCGCATGCTTTGGTAACTTTCGGACTGAATACGATACGGCAACACAACTCAGAATCTATTAGATTTACTTAATTCTTAACATTCAACTCCGAGAGTTACAAATACGGAGTTTACTATGATTTACCAAGCTAAATCTTACTAACTTGTTGAAGAACAACTTCACATACCTTAACCTCGAGTTATCCGACTATCGGACGGGGCTTGGTCAGTACTCCAGCTATTTCTCCCAACTGCATTCATACATATGTCAATTAATACTAAATACAGCTTTATTCTGAAGAACGACGTCACTTTCAATATAATTATAGCCTAAACTTAGGCTTATCAAAAGACGGTTAAAAACTCGTTATTTTTCAAAAAGTCCTGAAGGGAGAAGTATTCACTTCATAGCTAGGAGCACATAGACACTAGTTTGGAGCAATTCTACTTACCTTAGTCTGGTAGCTCGATGATTCGTCGGCTGTATTTCGTGAAACTAAATCCGTAGGAATGCTCCCTGCTGCTAAATACCTCAGTACATGAGGTTAATTTGAGTTTGGACTACGTTTGGTAGTGTAATCGGAAGGAAATTATCAAGGAACCTTCGTCCCTTTTTCCTCTCTGGTTTTTCTCTCTATTTTCACTGGAAATTATAAGAATGATCTAATTTAAAACCGAAGTGGGGCTTTATATACTCTGGCCTGGACAGGCCCAACGTGTCACGGAGCCAACGCGGAGGCTCCACCTCCGTGACACGTTGCCATCACGGAGGGGCTCTGCCCCGGATCCTTCCGCGATGTTTCGACAGGTTTCCTCGTTCGGTCTTTTCCCGGGCCTTTCTCTAGCACGTATGGCTTCCAAATATGCTTAACCAACGTGCGAATAGGCCATCTAGGTGCCGGGAATCTTACGGAGTATAACATTCTCCCCCCCTTAAGAACATTCTTCCTCGAATGTAAACTTCTATTTAGAGGACTTCTCAACTTACTACTTAGGAAAATTTCGGCAGAGTTTCCCCTGTAATATGGACTATAGCAGAAACCTGAAACGCAAAAAAGTCCAATATAGGTACTGCACACAATACCTTAAGATTCACTTGATAGCTAAACATCAATCTTTCTCATTTATAGATATACAACCATAAGGTACTGCATAAGTAATAATACGGACATACCTGTCGCCTAACTAGGCCTGGAATAGGTGAGGATATCTAGCTTTCATATCTTCCTCAGCCTCCCATGTCATCTCCTCTCGGTTCCGGTTACGCTACAGTACTTTGACAGATGTAATATTCTTAGTTCTCAATCTACGAATCTGTCTGTCTAAGATGGCTACTGGAACCTCTTCATAGGCCAGCTCTTCTGTAACCTGGATATCCTGGACTGGGACTACTATGGACGGGTGTCCTATGCATAGATACATGAAAGACCGGATGAACGGATTCCAATTCTGGAGGCAAGTTCAACTCATATGCTACTTGGCCTATCCTTCGATGAATCTGATAAGGCCCAACAAACCTCGGACTGAGCTTACCTTTCGTGCCAAATCTCATCACCCCTTTCATTGGAGATACTTTCAGAAATACCCAGTCATTCACATTAAATTCTAGGTCTCTGCGCCGCACATCAGCATACGATTTCTAGCGGCTTTGTGCAGTTAGTAAGCGTTCTCTAATAAGCTTTACCTTCTCCTCTGACTGTTGAACAATGTCTGGCCCAATCAATGCTGATTCCCCTATCTCAAACCAGCCAACCGGCGATCTGCATTTTTGCCCGTATAAAGCCTTAAAAGGCGCCATCTGAATAGCCGAGTGATAGCTATTCTTATAAGCAAATTCAATTAATGGAAAATAGTCGTCCCAACTACCTCCAAAAACTAGCACACACGCTCACAGCATGTCCTCGAGTGTCTGAATAGTGCGCTCAACCTGTCCATCTGTCTAAGGGTGGAATGCTATGCTCAGATTAATCTGCGTTCCCAGACCCTTCTGGAATGATTGACAAAATCTAGTCGTAAATTGTGCTCCTCTGTCTGAAATAATGGATTTTGGTACTCCGTGCAACCTGACTATTTCTCGGATATACGATTCCGCATAATCTTCGGCCGAGAAAGTAGTTCTTACTGGTAGGAAATGAGCTGATTTTGTCAATCTGTTAACTATCACCCATATAGAGTCATGTCAGTGTCTGGTACGGGGTAATCCTGCTACAAAATCCATATTCACGGCTTCCCATTTCCAGAGAGGCACAACTATGTCCTGAGTTAACCCGTCTGGTTTCTGATGTTCTGCTTTCACCTGTTGGCAGTTAGGACACTGGGCTACAAATTCGGCAATTTCTCTTTTCATTCCTGGCCACCAATAATTTTCCTTGATATCATGGTACATTTTCGTCACACCGGGGTGAAGAGAATAACGGGCGTAATGTACCTCGATCATAATCTGCTGGCGGAGCCCTGAAACATCTGGAACACAGAGGCAGCCTTTACATAACAACACTTCTTCCTCAGTTATCTGAAAATCTGGTGCTTTCCCCTGCAGAATATGATCTTTAAGCCGGATCAGGTCAGGGTCCTCATATTGCCGTTATTTCACTTCCACAACTAATGATGACTCGGCGGTGTTCTGGATTCCCGCTCTATTGTCCTCTGTGTCTGCTATACGAATGACTAGGCTAGCCAACTGATGTATCTCCCTGACCAATTCCCGCTGCTCGGGTTGCAAATATGCCAAACTCCCTATGGACTTACGACTGAGAGCATCTTCTACAACATTGGCTTTTCCCGGGTGGTACAGAATATTCACATCATAATCCTTTAACAGCTCCAACCAGCGACATTGTCGCAGATTCAACTCTCTCTAAGTGAAGATATACTGTAGGCTCTTGTGATCTGTAAAAATATCAACATGGAGGCCATACAAGTAATGTCTCCACATTTCAAGGCGTGGATCACTGCGGCTAACTCCAAGTCATGGGTAGGGTAATTCTTTTCGTGTTTCCTCAGCTGTCTGGAAGCATACGCAATCACCTTACCATGCTGCATCAATACACAACCCAACCCAACGCCTGATGCGTCGCAATACACTAAATAACCTTCTGTACCTTCCGGCAATGCTAACACTGGGGCGGAGGTTAATCTATCTTTTAACTCCTGGAAACTCTGCTCACATGCCTCTGTCCACTGAAACTTCACTGCTTTCTGCATCAGTTTGGTCAGAGGTGCCGCTATGGTAGAGAATCCCTCAACAAACCTCCTGTAATATCCCGCTAATCCCAGAAAACTACGGACTTCGGTCGGAGTGGTAGGCCTAGGCCATGATTTGACTGCTTCTATCTTCTGCGTGTCAACCTGTATACCGGCATCCGACACAATATGCCCCAAGAAGGCTACTGAGTTCAACCAGAATTCACACTTGGAGAACTTAGCATATAACTGGCGGTCCCTGAGAATCTGGAGCACTGTCCATAAATGAGTCCGATGATCTGCCTCAGAGCGAGAATACACCAGAATGTCATCAATAAACACGATCACGAACAGGTCCAGGTACGGTCTGAAAATACTATTCATCAAGTCCATGAATACTGCTGGGGCATTCATTAACCCAAAGGACATCACTAGAAATTCAAAGTGTTCCTATCGGGTCCTGAACGCCGTTTTGGGAATATCTCTTTCACGAACTCAAACCTGGTGATACCCAGACCGCAAGTCAATCTTGGAAAAGTATCTGGCCCCTTGTAACTGATCAAACAAATCATCTATTCTGGGAAGCGGGTACTTATTCTTTACTGTAACTTTATTCAACTGTCGATAATCTATGCACATACGGAGCGAGCCATCTTTCTTCCTCACAAATAGAACTGGCGCACCCCATGGTGAAGTACTCGGCCTGATGAAACCTTTATCTAGCAAATCTTTCAACTGCTCCTTTAACTCTCTGAGTTCTGCAGGAGCCATACGATAAGGAGGAATTGATATAGGCTGAGTGCTTGGTAATAAATCAATAGCGAAATCTATTTCCCTTTCTGGGGGAATACCAGGTAACTCATCTGGAAACACATCAGGGAACTTGTTCACCACCGGAACAGACTGGAGTGTCGGAGATTCTGCTCGGACATCCTGAACCCTGACTAGGTGGTAAATACATCCCTTAGTTATCAATTTCCTCGCCTGAAGGTAGGAAATAAACCTACCTTTTGGAGTAGCGGTGCTGCCTTTCCACTCTCGCACTGCCTCCCCTGGAAAGTGGAATCGGACCGTCTTGGTCCAACATTCTACATTAGCACAGCATGGCACCAACCAATCCATACCTATTATGGCATCGAAGTCTATCATTTCTATCTCTACCAAATCTACTGTAGTCTGGCGGTCAGCAACCTCCACTGTACACCCTCGGTAAATTCTGCTAGCTATAATAGAGTCACCAACATGCGTGGATACTGCAAAGGGCTGCTATAATAATTTTGGTGCAATATTGAACTTTCGTGCCACAAATGGGGTAATATATGACAGAGTGGATCCTGGATCAATCAATACGTAAGCAGGGCATGAACAGATAGTCATCATACCTTTCACTACATCTGGAGATGCTTCTGAATCCTGTCTCCCTGGCAATGTATAAGTACGACTTGAGCCCGTACCTGAACTGGAAGCTCCTGATCTACCTACGCCTCTGCTTACTGAACGTGATGGCCGACGCCCCGCTGAAGCTGTTGGGGCTCGTGGCCCTGCGGATCCTATGTCCTGATTGTCTCTACTCCTCTGACCTCTTGTCGGACAATCCCTCATGTAGTGCCCCTCCTGCCTGCAACTATAGAACCTCAAGGAGCCATATCTACAAGCTCCGGTGTGAGGTCGGCCGCAAGTAGGGCAGGGTGGGGATGTAAATCTGCTCTGTTCCCGCCTCCTCTATTGCGGGGAACCCACTGTTCTGAAACTACCACTAGGCTCTGACTTCCCTCGTCGCACATATCTACCTCGATGCTGCTGCTGTTTTGGTGGAGGTGGGGGTCTAGGGGGTCTATCTGATAGTCGAGGCCTGGGTCCTCTCTGAACTTCCCTTTGTATGTCATCTGGTGGTGTTGTTCCTGACTAGTCTATCTACTACTCTGCTGCCGCTGTCTAAGACCCTCTATGGTCTGAGCAAAAGCCTGTACTCGGGCAATGTCCATATCCTCTCTCAACGTCGCCGTCATACATGCCTCAGTATACTCCGGATTCATACCCATGATAAATCTGTGAACTCTCACTGGCATAGTATCAACAAATGCTGGAGCATAACGGCCTAAGGAGTCAAACTGTAGGGCATATTCTCGCACACTCCTCGCCCCCTACTCTAGATGTAGAAAATGGTCCATCCGGGTCTGCCGGGCCTCTCGTGGCAAATAATGATCTAGAAAGGCCTCCGAGAAGCTGGTCTAGGTCGGAGGGGTAATATCTCTCCCTCGGGACCTTTCCCAACTCTCGTACCACAATATAGCTATATCCCGTAACCGGAACACTACCAGCTCAACAGACTCTGAAGGGGTCACATGCATAACTCGAAATATCCTCTGCATCTGATCTAGGAAATCCTGGGGGTCCTCTGCTTAATCTGACCCAGTGAACTGTGGGGGACCTAGTGCCAAAAACTCCCTGACCCTGGAACTACCTGACCCACCTGATGGCTCTGCTGCTATAGGTGGCACTGACTGGCACTGTGTGGCCATCATTTGTGCCAACATAACTACAGCGCTACGAACCTCCTGATCTGATGGCGAAGTCACAGGAGCTATCGGGGGTGGTGTAGTGCCCAACGGCTGCTGATGTGAGGGGGACTGCTGAGAGGGCTGTGATGAAGCCTCTATATCTCCCTCAGATCGGGCTGACTCTGACTGAAGCTGAGGCATCCTGCTGGTGCCTTCTCCTGCTACTGTGTCTAGTCTCCTGCCTGTGGCAGGGTGTCACTGATCTGCCATTCTTATCTGTAGACAAAGAATATAATAAGTTTTAGGGATCTAACCCTATATTGTACCGCTCTATAGCACGACTGAATGCGAAAAAAGAGTAACCATCCTATCATGCCTCGCAGCCTCCTGCCTATAGTATGTGGTGCACAACACATCCATAGACAAGACTCTACTTAGCACGGCTTGCAGACTCCCTGGGACACGACCTGCTCTGATACCAAGTTTGTCACGCCCCACCTCGGGGGATATGACCGGCACCTGGTGCCCTAGTAGGACCTAGATTGCTATCTGGTGAGCCTAAGCACATCTGCTGCCTGGCTGGCTCTAACTCAAATTCATGAAATCAACGGGCTATATAACGACTATAAATACAGCCTCCGGTCGACTAGGCCTATAGCCACCTGTACGAAACTTCAGCTAACCAAAAACATACTTACAAGGGGGATACCTATGCGGGCCGACAAGGCCATCATGCTGTCTAGTCATCTGTAACTCAACAATAGAATACTGGATACTACGTGACCGGCAAGGTCACCACTACTATCAAACTAAGGCCTCACACGGCCATCATAAAATAAAATGCTAAATAGCTATAACAAACTGCACGGCCTCACACGACCGGCTCATCTGACCACAGGGAAATATACACAGACTGCAAGCCTCTAGGAATACTGTTAAGATGGTCGGGACAGGGCCCCAACCTACCCGTACTGTACAACAAAAGGAAATGATATAAACCTCTAAAATATCAAGCTTCGAATGACAGGAGCTGATGACTCTGTGCTGGCTAGAATCACGAGGGATCGCCTCTTCGTCTATGGGTACCTGGAGGCAAGTAATGCAGCGCCCCACTGGGCGTCAGTACCGCTGGTACTGAGTATGCAAAGCAACTAAATAACATAACTGAATACAATAACATAACTAGCAATTCTGAATAGCAGAGGAATACTGAATCTATAAGAACTGATATGAACTGAATCAGACATCCTGTGCTGTGATAGGGCAGGAACGTACCTGTAGACGCGGCGGCCTACTGCCTATTAACTAACACGTAGCATATAAATACATATATACATATATAGCAACAAGAGCCGATACCAACCCCCATAAGCCGGACGGCGCCAAACAAGCAAACAATCTATATACCCCTACCCAGGTCAAAACCAGCCAAAAATAAGTCACTCCACTCATCTGCTCACTCGGAGCTCCTTTATCGTCCCCCTGGGTCTCCGGCTCGGGCCATAGTCGTCCAAACTGGGGACGGCATGCCACTCCTTGGAGCGACGTAAGCCCACCCGCTCAGTGGGTGACACAATTACCAACACAGGGGCGGCAAGGACGCTCAATAAGGTGCCCTCACGCCACATCAAGTCTCAACAACAAATAGCACATATAAATAGCAAACATGTATAACTGAAAAAGACTATCTGAAATCTAATTTCTTATTCTGATCTCTTTCTATATTATACTGACTCTTTACTGATTATACTGATTCAGAAATCTTTATTCAACTGTTTGGCTAATCTGTAGCCGGGATACTATCTGTCTGAATGGCTAATCTGTAGCCATAAAACTGTCTGTCTATCTGATTTTACTTTACTAACTTTTATTCTGAAAATCCGTCTCTTTTTATTCTACAACATGCTTGCTAATCACACAATAAGCTATACTGAATCTGGAATGCTAACTCGCCCTTTGGCGCATGCTTTAGTAACTTTCGGACCGAATACAACACGGCAACACAACTCAGAATCTATTAGATTTACTTAATTATCAACCTTCAACTCCAAGAGTTACAAATACGGAGTTTACTATGATTTACCAAGCTAAGGCTTACTAACTTGTCGAAGAACAACTTCACATACCTTAACCTCGAGTTATTCGACTGTCGGACGGGGCTCGGTTAGTACTCCAGCTATTTCTCCCAACTGCATTCATATATATGTCAATTAATACTAAATACAGCTTTATTCTGAAGAACGACGTCACTTTCAATATAATTATATCCTAAACTTAGGCTTATCGAAAGACAGTCGAAAACTCGCTATTTTTCAAAAAGTCCAGAAGGGAGAAGTATTCACTTCACAGCTAGGAGCACATAGACACTAGTTTGGAGCAATTCTACTACCTTAGTCCGGTAGCTCGACGATTCGTCGGCCGTATTTCGCAAAACTAAATCCATAGGAATGCTCCCTACTGCTAAATACCTTGGCACCTGAGGTTAATATGAGTTTAGACTACGTTTGGCAGCGTAATCGGAAGGAAATTATCAAGCAACCTTCGTCCCTTTTTCCTCTCTGGTTTTTCTCTCTGTTTTCACTGGAAATTATAAGAATGATCTAATTTAAAACTGAAGTGGGGCTTTATATACTTGGGCCTGGACAGGCCCAATGTGTCACGGAGCCAACGCGGAGGCTCCACCTCCGTGACACGTTGCCATCACGGAGGGGCTCTGCCCCGGCTCCTTCCGCGATGGTTTGACAGGTTTCCTCGTCCGGTCATTTCCCGGGCCTTTCTCTAGCATGTATGACTTCCAAATATGCTTAACCAACGCGCGAATAGGCCATCTAGGTGCCGGAAATCTTACGGGGTATAACATTATCGATATATTATATCATTAGAAACCCACGGTGGCACGTGATTAGGAGACACCAACATAGTCCTTTGAACACCGGGCTGCTCGATGCTAGATACGGCTCCCAAAAACATGCATATAGGCTCATACATAAATCAATAACATCATGCATTAAGATTCAATGGCTAAAAGATAACACTTAACATTATTGATCCCCTTTAAAACATGCTTAGCCAAGAATCAAGACCCTTTTTATTGACCGACATCATAAATTGATAAATCATTTAATTCATTTCATAAATAGTAAATTATTCATCAACATATGGGCTTTTCCCTATACTTCAACATACTCACTTCTTTCAAAATATGCTCATAAACATGAGTAACTTGAATTCATGCTTTTCCATCATAAATAAATCACAAAATATAGAATATTCCTCATAAATCATAACATTCATGAACCTTCATCAATGGGCATTTTAGATTTAAAAAGCTTGAAACATGATTTTAAAAGAAAATACTTTAAAACCTTCCCATCACTCATAATTAAATAATTAAAACTCAATTAAATCATACCCATAAAGAGAGAAATCACATTTTCATGCATTTGGGTAAAACCCCATAGAATTTGAATAGGAGAATTCATGATTTAATCGAAATTTGGTCATAGGTGTGAAAGGATTCACCCATTCTAAACCCTACATACCTGGGAATGGATTGATTACAATGTTCCTCGAATACCCACAAAGAAATTGATGGAATTTTTGAGAAGAAGACCTTCAATCTCCCTAAAACCCCTCTAAAAGCTCTTGCATGGGAATGGGTATGCATTAGGGACTTAACCCATCTTAACACACTCAGAAAAAATACACAAAACGACATAGTTTAGGGTCTCAAAACAAGGGAAAGTCAAAATTTCCGTTAATGAAATTTCCTCTGAAAACTGGTCTGGACAGACCAACGACCGATCCAACGGGTCGTTGCACGATACCATGACTCAGAGTATTGAGTCCTTGGGTCCACTACCTCACGACAAACCTCAGGTTCTTCCCACGACTCGTTAGGATAAGTCCTTGCTTAAATCACGGGTCGTTGGATCAACCATCGTCATCTCCTTGACAAATCTAGGATTCCCTTACCATGATCCTCACCAAGACTGGTGGTGGCTTCCAACGAGTCGTTGTCTCGATCCATTGTATGCACTGGAATTCTCAACCCATAAGAAATGAATGGAAACCACGGGCTGTGACTTCTCACCTCGAATCATGGGATTCCCCGTTGTTTCCCCATCAGCCTACGTTCAGCCCTTCCTACTACTGGTAACAATGACTTGTTGTTCCTTAAAATGAGTCGTTATATCGTCCTTTGTCACCACTGCTTCCCTAAACCCCCATACCACGACTACTTCCGATGACTCGTGGTATCCTACCACAACTCGTTGAGTCGCCCATCCTCTGATATTTTGCCAATTTTATGCACTTTTTAAATTCAACTCCCAGGTCTATTCTTAGCCCTTTTCGGGGTATTACATGTGGTCAACCCCCAGATCAAGAATCATTACCACTCATCCCTTCACTTCACGAGTCACTTAACGACTCGTAAAGTCCTCCCACAGATCTGATTGTAGGGACTTTCAGAGTATTACAATATCTCCTCCTTGGGAAATTCATCCTCCAATGTGAATGAACATACAGAAAATCTGGGAAATAGAACTGTCATCCTAAATATTGAACATCTAAAGCTGAAAATTGATGAAGTGATTAACTTCGAACTGAAATACATGACTGAACTAAATTAATGAATCACACATATATGCACTGACATGAAAGAAATTGGAACACATGAACTGAACATGAAACTTAGTATAGTACTAAGGAGAAAACTGATACCTCAAGATGGAACTGAACCGGAAGGGAAAAGATGTTGGTATTCATCCATCACATCTGCTTTGGCTTCCCACGTAGCTCCCTCAACATGCTAATTCCTCCACTAAACCTTTACTGAAGCTACTTCTTTATTCCTTAGCTTCTGAACTTGATGATCAAGTATTTTAATCAAAACCTCTTTATAGCTAAGGCTATCCTTCACACCTATGCTCTCCACTGGAACAACCAAATCCCGATCACCCATGCACTTCTTTAAAAGCGATACATGAAAAATCAGATGTATTGAAGCTAATTCTAAGTGCAACTCCAACTAATTTGCAAATTCGTCTCACAATCCTGTATGGGACAACATAACAGGGACTAAGTTTCCCCTTCTTTCCGAATCTCATCACTCCCTTAACAGGAGATACCTTTGGAAACACCCATTCATCAGCTTCGGACTCAAGTTCTCTCCTCCTCACATCAGCATAGGATTTTTGATGACTCTGAGCTGTTTTCAACCCTTCCCTTATAAGCTTCAAATTTTCCATCACCTCATGAACTAAATTTTGTCCTATAAATGTAGTTTAACAATCTTCGAACCAACCAATAGGCAATCTACACCTCCGCCCATAAAGAGCCTCAAATTGAGCGATCTGAATACTAGAGTGACAGTTGTTGTTATATGCAAACTAAATGAGATGTAAAATTTCATCCCAACTACGTTTAAAATAAATCACACATTCTCTCAACATATCCTCAAGAGTCTAAATAGTCCCCTCAGGTTGACCATCTATTTGCAAGTGAAAAGTTGTGCTAAGCTTGACCTGAGTACCAAGCCCTTTCTAAAACAATCTCCAAAACAAGGAGTTAAACTGAGTACCTCTATCTGATATGATGGACAAGGGAACTCCATGCAACTGAAAAAACTCCCAAATATACAATTTGGCATAATCATGAGGTCTTTTCTTGTAGAGGGTGCAGTCATAAGTTTTTCACCGATTCATTCTTCCATGAATTACTGAAAGTGAAAAGGATTTTTTGACTGAAAAAATCCATACTGATTAGTTATATATCAAGTTGTATTTTCTTATTTCATTAGGAAAAAAAATTTGGAGACCCCATAGTAACAACAACTAATGTACTAAATTATTAGCAGGAGTAGAAACGGTGGTAGTTAAGAAATTGCAACCTTCCAAATAAGAACTGGCCAACCTACTCTAACAAATTGAAATTTATGAGGTGAAAATTCTGTAATTGTAGCATCAATAGGCTTTCTTATAATTTTGATATGCTATTTTGGGGTCAATCTATTAGGAATAAGGTTACATAGTTATGGTTCTTTCCATCAACATTTAATTTTCTATGAGCGAATGAGTCCATACTTATTTATCATTAGAAAGACCTATTTATAATAATTTGGCTTTATTCATTTTGTCTTTCTTTATGAATTTTTCTCCGCTGAATCGGTAGTTTTGATTGGTAGAAAATGAGCTGCCTTAGTAAACCTATCTACAACCACCCAAATAGAGTCATATTGTCGATGAGTATGAGGAAACCCTATAATGAAGTCCATATTGATTTCCTCCCATTTCTAAGTAGGGATGCAAATGTCTTGAAGCACACCGCCAGGTCTTTGATGCTCAACTTCAGCTTTTGACAATTTGGACACTTAGCCACAATCTCTGCTATGTCCTTCTTCATGCCATTCCACCAATGGACTTTCAGTAGGTCATGATATATCTTGGTAGCACCTGGATGTATAGAATATCGGGAACCATGAGCCACATGCACCATTTGGTACCTCAAATCATCAACACTCGGGACACACAACTGACCCTGATATCGAAGCACACCATCTCCCCCTTGGTAGAAAACCTCCACCTTTTGATTTTGAACCACTTCCTTCAACTTAACAAAAATAAGATCCTCGTCTTGCGTAGCTTTGACTTTGGTCATTAAAGAAGATTCTGATCCATTCTGAGCAATGGCACCCCCATCTGTCGAGTAAATAAGACAAACACCAAGTTGTGCGAGCCGATGCACGTCCTTCACCAACTCTTTCCTCCCCTCATCTACATGAGACGCACTCTCCATAGAAAGCCTGTTGAGAGCGTTTCCCACCACATTAGCCTTTCCTGGATGATAAAGGACACTCATATCATAATCTTTAAGAATCTCCAACCACCTTCTCTGACATAGATTTAGATCTTTTTGGGTAAACATATACTGTAGGCTTTTGTGGTCCGTAAACACATCCACATGGACCCCGTACAAATAGTGTCTCCAAATTATCAAGGCGAATACTACTGCTACCAACTCGAGGTCGTGAGTCGAATAGTTCTTTTCATGGACCTTAAGCTGTCTAGAAGCATAGGCTATAACTTTACCATGATGAATTAATATAAAACCAAGGCCGATCCTCGAGGTATAACAATATACCATAAATCCATTTGTACCCTCAGGTAGAGTCAAATCTAGTGTTGAGATGACTCGAGTCTTCAACTCTAGGAAGCTCTTCTCACAGGTGTTTGACCATTAAAACTTTACTTTATTTTGGGTCAACTTGGTCAATGATGCTAAAAAGGATAAAAACCCTTCAACAAACCTCCGGTAGTAACTGATTAAACCCAACAAACTCCTGATATCTGAGGGACTAACTGGTTTGTCCCAATTCTTCAGAACTTCTATCTTTTGAGAGTCCACCTGTACACCCTGACATCACATGACTCAAAAATGCTACTGAGTTCAATCAAAACTCACACTTGCTAAATTTAGCATACAACTGGTGATCCTTCAGAGTCTATAGCACCATCTTCAAATGAGCGGCATGCTCCTCCTCGCTCTTAGAGTATATGAGAATGGTATCTATGAACACAATCACAAACATGTCCAAATATATATTAAACACCCTGTTCATCAAATCCATAAAACCTAACAGGAGCATTCGTTAGTCCAAAAGACATAACTACAAACTCATAGTGGTCGTATTAAGTCTTGAAGGTTTTCTTTAGAATGTCACTCTCTCTAATTCTGAGCTGATGATATCCGGATCTTAGGTCTATCTTTGAAAAGCACTTGACACCGTGATGTTGGTGAAACAAGTCATCAATTCTGGGGAGAGGATACCTGTTCTTGGCTGTGACCTTGTTTAATTACCTATAATCAATGCGCATCTGAAGGGAACCATCCTTCCTCCAAACAAAGAGTACTGGTGCGCCCCATGGAGATTTTCTAGGTGTGATGAAACCCTTATCTAAGAGGCCCTTCAACTGCTCCTTCAACTCCTTTAGCTCAGCCAGAGCCATTCTATAAGGAGGAATAGATATATGTTGCATTTCGGGAAGAAGGTAGATGGCAAAGTCGTCCCCCACTCGGGAGGAATTCCCGGTAGATCAGTTGGAAATACTTCTAGATACTCACACGCTATTGGAACTAACTTGATAGTCGGGGTCTCGAATGTAGCATCCTTAAAATGGTCTAGATGGTACATACAATCCTTAGAGATTATCTTTCTGGCCTTAAGGTAGGAAATAATTCAACCTATAGGCACAGGTAAACTACCATTCCACACTAGGATTGGCTCACCTGGAAATCATAATTCTACCGCATGGGCTCAACAATTTACTTAGGCATAACATGCATGTATACAATCCATGAAAAAGATAACATCAAAATCTAGCATGGCTAGCTCTACTAAATCTACTGAAATGACTTTCTGAAGGACTGTGAAAAGGCAATTTTTGTATACCCGTAGAGCTATAACTGAATGACTGACTGGAGTAGAGACTGAGAAGGGTTCTGATAAGATTTTGGGACTGACTCCAAAACTACTATAAACATAGGGATCCACAAAAGGTAAGGTAGCTCCTAGATCTAACAATGCATAAACATCAAGGTGAAATACTCATAATGTACCAGTCACTACATCTGGAGAAAACTCCTGATACTAACGAGATACGAGGTAATAGAACCTATTCTGATGCTGACCACCACCTGTAACAGTTGATGCACCCTGCTGAGCTGAGAGTGATGGTGGGGCTGCTAAACTAGTGGCTGGGTCTCGGCCTCTACCATGGCCCTGCCTAGTTTCTAGAAAATCTATGAGCATGTGTTCGGGCTTCCCACAACCGAAACAAGAACCTGTATCTACTAAGCATGACTAGTTTGCCTCCTCCCACACCTGTCACATCATCGAATACTGCGCTCTACGGGTCTGCTCTCTTGACCGTGAGAGCTTGATGCTCGTCCCTTCTGATCGGGCCTAGATCTGGATGGCACACTCGTTGCTGATGGTGTTGGGGCTGATGATCTCCGGTGGGACTGTTGATCATGCCTACCACTAGGCCTCTGATGGGAGTACCCAAAAACTGTCATTTCTGGCCCTCTTGGCCTCCCTCACTCTCCCACTCACTTGTACAGCCTCTATCTATTGGGTGTACATGACCAACCTCGAGAAGTCCATATCCAGATGAAGCATAGAGGTCTTGCATTCCTTGACAAAAAGTCCTTTATCCCATGAACAAACTTGCTCACTTGAGCCCTCTGATCAGCCACCACCTCTGGTGCATATTTGGACAAGCAGGTGAACTCTAAAGCATACTCCTGGACCGTCATGTTATTCTATCTCAGGTTCACAAACTCAGGTGCCTTGATTTTCCTCATCTCTCGGGGAAAGAACCAATCCAAAAATGCGGTAAGAAACTCATTCAAACCAATGGATCCTGCTCCAACTGTTCTACTATCCTTCCAATGTCTGAACCAGATATGCAAGCCCCTTTTAGTTGATAAGAGGCTAGGTCTGCGCACTGCTCCCCTATCACCCCCATAATCTTGGTGATCTTATGGATTTTATAAATAAACTCATGTTGATCCTTGTCCACCTTCGATTTGAGGAACTCAGGAGGATTCATCTTGAGGAAGTCCTTGACTCTTGCCACTGTCTTATTCACTTTTTGGGGAACATGCGCCACCGCCTGCTGGTTGACCTGGGTGGTCAATGTCTGTGCCAACATCTTTATAGCTACTCTAAACTCATCATGGGCAACCTTCTCGGGAACATGATCCTCGGGGGCTGTTAATGTTTGCTGGTGCCCATCTACATTTCCACTTTTATGGCCATTTCCGTTCCCGTTCCTTCTTCTGTTAACTCGGTGAGGAGGCATGATTCCGCAAATGCGTGTCACGTAAGTTATAAGGATAAAGAGACATTTCATAACATGACATAGATCATGAAAGAAGGGAAATTTCCTAAAACATTTCATAGCCTCTTCGTCATAAGTGTGGCGTGATTCACACCCATAAAAAAGAATTTACTTAACGTGGCTTTTAGACACCCTAGGATACTTCATGATTAATGCTCTGATACCAAGTTTGTCACAACCTGAACATAAGCCTGAATCTAGACACGGAACCTAGAACAATAAATGACTCCAAGTTGACCCATGGCATGAACATGACAACTGAAGCTTAACATAAATCATTGAGAAAAGAAACATTTGAAATAGTAGAAGACTGAATGACCAATAATATCTAAACAATGGAATACATAACACTATTCCGAAGCTAAATACATACTATGTCTTATAAGCCTCTACTACCTGATGAGTTGATGGGACAGGACCCCAACGAACTCATTAATAAACTAAAACTGAGATTACTGATAATAAACTGTTTAGAAGGTCCTCGAAGCATGAGGATTCACCAACAAGTTGAGTAATGCTAACTTTGAGGATCTGGTTAACGGCGGGACTGAACCTAAGCATCCGAGCCTGTATCATGATATGATACATCATAGAGTATGTGGTCAGGATTTCGAATGTATCGAGTATGAAAGGTAAGTAAACCGCTAAGTAAGTAAAACTGAAATCAAGCATATCAGAAAGTATTTAATCATAAGATTCTAAGAGTAAGGCTTGCATGCTATTATCTAAAAACATGATTTAACATGAATGAATATCATAACTGATTCAAATGACCCAAAGATGAAACTGATAATCATAAGTAAAACTGAACATTGGGTCTAACCTGCTGAAGAAATAATACCATGAATGATGAACATGCACTACTGCAATAATGAGGAACAATGGGAGACTCATCATATAACCGATACTACCACGATAGAGCTTACATGGTCTCGACTATTACACTTAAGTGCGCAGAGCCGTCGAAAGCCTTGCTAGGGCTAAGGGCGCTACCATGATATTGATATCAAGATGAAGGCCCCTCGGGAGTAGGGAAAGCTCATAAGGGAGGTTCCAAAGACTCTGAGCATACATACATTGACACATAGTTCTGAGGCATAGGGTTAAGTGCACCTAAGGTGCTAGACAGTACTCCATAATACATGTATATGCTCTCCATTATTTTTCAACAAAGCTGAACCATTGCCTTTCGATGAAATTGAATCATAACAGTACATGCATAGTCTGAAAACATAAGGAGCCTTGGATCAAATCATACCACAAGTTGAAAATTGGGATTCTTGACTCCAAAACCATATGGTAAGCTAATAACATGAAATTAAAGTAAATCATGAAACATACATGATCATATGGGCTTGCCCAAACTTATACATGCTTTGAAATAGACTTGATAGTATAAATCATGGATATAATCATGGGTAATTCGAAATCATACTTTCACCATAGACTTTTCATCATACTTGAAACATAAATCATAATCTCAACTCTTCATGAACTTTCATAATTGGGCATCATAATTGTAAAATTCTCAAATCATAATTTGTAGTTGAAATAATTATACAACATGCTCATGAATCATAAAACAAGATTAGATACATGAATAAAATTTACCTATGATAGATACTTAGAGAATTCCACAAATCGGGTTAAAACCCCCATAGATTTATCAACCTTGAATTTCATGAATTTATAAAAGGATTTGGGCATGGGAGTGAAGGAATACTCCCATCCATAACCCTACATACCTGGCTGCTGATTTCATAATCTCCCTTGAAAACCCAAGTTAATTGAGGAAGAAGCTAAGGAACCCTCTTGCTTGATCTCCAATTAACTCCTTTGTCTTTCATGCATGAATGAGAAGGCTTAGATTAGGTTAATCACCCTTTACACCCTCCTAACAAAGCTTAAAAAGATGTATTTTAGGACCTACGATCTTAGGAATTACGGAAACACCCTTATTAAAACACAGAAAAAATACATACTGCTAGTCACCATGAGGGACACCACTACTAGTGGTGACTCACTCGTTAGGGACTGAGGCCAAAATTAACCACCAAACCTGCCCCTGGCCATGACCTACTCCATGAGTCATGGAGTAACTTCATGACTCATCGTTGCATCTCATGGTCACCCCTAGACCAAGAATCACTGTCACTCATCCCCTCACTTCAGGAGTCACTTAATGACTCATGAATTCCTCCCACGAGTCTTATCATAGGTAATTTCAGGGTATTACATGATTCTTCCGTAATGGTTGCTTATATTTACTTATTATAATTGCTTATCACTAGCTTGATCAACTTGTGAGTAAATCTATTGGCTTTATGTTAAACTTGGGAAAGGGAACTGAAAGGGTTAAACATAAATATAAAACAAGAATTTGAAGATCCTTTGGACCATTGGTTGAAGGTTAGAAGTTTTTGTTGAGGATAGTGATATACCTTTAAACCCTATTTAGTTGAAATACACGTAAGCATAACCATCATTTCATGTTTATCCTGCAAGCATAGGGATATAGGCATTAGGGTTCATGATGTAGTTCTTGGATGCTTAGGAGAGAGGCAAGAAATGGGATAGTAACTTGCAACTAGAAAACTTAGGAGGAACTAATCTAGAGTAATAACGTCTTGAAAACTTAACCTGATATGAAAGTTCCAATTCCCTAGATTTTCATCATTATTTGAAGTACAAACAAGTTTGCAACAATCTTTAGTTAATTTTATATTTTAAATTTAGTAGTTTAATTATTAAAACCATTCTCCATTTTATATTTTTTGTTAGAAGAGCAAAATAGAGTAATAACCTTATAACGATTTATTTGACGTCTCTAAGGGACCGATAATCAGGACTTCAAGTTCTATATTACTTGATAACCATGCGTGCTTGGGTGATATTAAGAATCTGAATAGCAGCCCTGAATTCAGCAGTTGTTCACCTGATCATCCTGAGGGGCTGCTGTAGCTGGTAGGGCTTGCAGGTTGGCATTACTGGTCCTCATTCCGTTTTCTCTTCTGGGAGGCATTGTCAACTGAAAATGGTAGAGCATGAGTTAGAAGGACACTTTAGAGATTCATATTCCATGCATGATAAGAATCATGAAAAAAAGGGAAATTTTCTAAAAATGCCTCGTAGCTTCCTCCTCATAGGTGTGACGCGCTTCACACCTATGAAAGGGACTCTACTTGACAAGCTCTTAGACATCCTAGGATAGTATAAACCTGGGGCTCTGATACCCAGTTTATCATGACCCAAGTCTACACCCTGGACGCGACACGGTACATAGAGTCATAAGTGACCCCAAGAAAACCCATGGCATGACATATTAATTATATACTAGAATCATAAATAGAAAACTAATCGGAAGCTATTGAGATACAAAACAATCTTATATAAAAAAAAAGATAAAGTCTAGCAAACACTGGATTTTTGTAAATGACACTGAAAGAGTTATAAGCCGAAACTAGTACCGGTTTGTGTAAAAACCTCTACTAACTAATGAGTTGCTGGGACAAAACCCCAACTAACTCTAAGTTTGGAAACTGTTCTAAGACTACTAAAACAGAAAGAACATTTTTGGTCCCTCAAAGATGAGGACTCACCAATAGGATGCTACTGCACTAAATTTAAAGGAGAGACTAAACACCCTATTGAGCCTGAGTGCCCAAGCCTATATCATAAAATGACATAGCATGAGAAATATGCATCAATACTTTGAATGCACTGAGTATGCGAGATATCAAATAAAACATAAAATGTTGATAGTTCATATGCTAGACTGATATGATGCACAATAATTATGCCTGAATATAAATAATGATGAGTTTGTAAATTGGACAAAAATGTTGTAAGAACTGATAAATCTGAAAATTGTACGTCATAATCATATCTGAGATCTATAGGAATGGACTATACTATACTGTTGGAGTGTCTGTTAACCGACATATAACCACATGAGCTAGACATGGATTTTGATATTTACTCCATATCGATAGGGCCCACGGTACCTTACCAAGGTACATTGACTGGACTATGTGATCAGTAACTGTAAAACCCATTCGGGTTAAATCCTACGATGGCACATAGTTTGAGGAGCCTGGGTGCACTGAACCCCGGCCCGCTTTGTGCTAATTGCTACTCTCAACTAAAGATATATAACAGATGCTAAGGCTAATTCAGAACTACTTATTTGGAAGTGTCCTGAGAGCCTAAAGGACCCAGTAGACTGTTAAATAAAATACTAACTTCTATTTAAATGCTAAAACTGACATGCTAAGAGGACTGAAAAATACTATAACCATAAATGCTCAATTCTGGGAAATACCAAATAGGGTTTGATAGCACAAGGGAAATCAACATCATATAAGTTCTAATAACTTCCTTAAAAACATGTTAAAGCTGGAAATATAGGAAGTGGATCATGCAAGATGGAAAATCATATCTAACACTCTAAATACCTTTATTATGAGAACACAATGCCATAAATAAGATAGGAAATTCAACATCTGGAAGGATTTCCCTAAAACATGAATTCTAGGGAACTTCAAAAGCTAGGGTTGCTGAGGAATTCGGGAAATAAAAGTAGAAGAAGCCCTTGTTGAAGTCCCACAAAGCTGTAGAAGAAATCCCTGAAGAAGGAGAACAATAATATGAGAAGAAGGTCTAAGCGCTAGTTCTTGCCTTGAACTGCCTCTTTGAGTTCTTCCGATGGAACTTTGAGAGAGTGATGGAAGAATGAGGGAGGAATATCGACCAGTCCCTCTAAATTCCCCCTATGATACCCCAATACAACATCATTTATGAATTAAAATAGTGGGAAGTTACAAAAATGCCCCTAGATAAACATGTTTAAAAAACTACCATTAGGATCCAAAGGGTCACATAACGAGTCGTTGACTACGACCACGACTCATTGGGACCAGTCTTTGTTCTTGGATTTTGAAACTCTATTTTTGGACTTTGACCAACGGACAGAAAGGAAGACCATTTAGATGGAACAATGAGTCATTGAATCCCATCGTGGACACTGGAAGGATTTTGAACAACCTCTGAACTTTTTCTAATGGACGGACAAAATGACCCGTTGGATGGTACAATGGGTCATAGAAATAATTTGAAAGTAACAACTTGAAAATACTACAAGGTAGGAGTAAGATGAAAGATAATTACTACTAGTAAATAATAAAGCAGAAGGGAAGCAAAATACTTACAAAGAGTTATTTATTAATAAGAAGGAGATACAAAGAGAGAGAAGGATTTGGGGAGCGACGAATTAAGTAGAGTGTTTTCGAATATTGAATACTATCAGGATTATCTAAAAATTTTAATTTATGCTTAATTTTTACTGAATTGGTATATGTTAAAATGAACTCATAATACCTACGGGTTTTAAGGGGATCATCTGTCTCCACATAATTTCAATTTTTGTAGCAGGATTTTAGTAACTCTGGTACTCTAAAACCATCATATATTTTAGGGCCATGATCGGTAGTACCGATAAAACTGTTAGCTCAAACTACTTTTTATTTGGAATATTTTTCTCCATTTTCTTTTCAGGAGTCACTGGTAGAACAACCTGAGAGTATGTCTCTGGTGGCTTCATTTCATAGCTATCCTTTGTTTGGATAGAAATACTTTTATCGCCTAATGAAGAGTCTCCTTTGAAAACTGATTTTAATGGTTGTAATCTGGTCAAACTGGTTATGGGTTTCTTTAATGAGGAAGAAATAGTAGCTTTTATCAGAGATAGAAATTCTACCAGAACTGAATATCTATTTTCTGATTTTTGTTTTTCCTCTTCTTTGAAGGGTCATTTCATTATTTCTTCTGGTTTGAAGGGATGAAATAGAGTCCTCAAGGGCCTTATACCTGGTTTTTCGGGTCTCATTTAGTTCCCTGTAGAAATTCCCTAGTTAAAAATATGTGGGGAAGAATTATTTTCCTCCTTGTATAAATTCGATTTGAAAATCAAAGCTGGATAACAAAGCCTGTTTAGAAACTAGCTTTTTAAACATTTTTTTGTAAAATATTTTTGGATGCTTTATAGTATACTCTTAGTAAAAATTCTTTATTTATTAAGTCATCTGGAAATTTTGTGATACATAACACTGTTGATGTACCATGATTTTACGACACTTTTGACGCTTAAAACCAAGAAATTATGCACATTCCAGGTATGTTTATATAGCTATGATGTGTTTTGTGCTTAATGTTGTAGGAAAACAGGTTCGGGAGTGAATGGGTCGAATTAATGTTGAAATCATTGAAAAGGTGAGCCAGGCACTTCACGTCATGCATCTAATGATGCCCATGCTCACCTGACAAATTTCGTGGGAATATATAAGGCATACAAGCAACCAGGGGTGAGCCAGGACGCTATCAGACTGAGGTTATTTCCATTCTCTCTAGGGAATGAGGAAACGATGTGGCTGGCTGAGTTGCAAAATGATTTCATCAAGACATGGGAAGAGCTTAAGAGAGCTTTTCTTGAAAGGTTCTTCCCACCATAGCAGTTGAAGGATGAGATTTATAACTTTAGATAGCTAAATTCTAAGGTACTCCACGAAACCTGGCTGCGTTTCAACAAAAAGCTCAAAAAGGTGCCAAATCATAGAATTTCTAATTATACATTGTAGGAGATCTTTTATAGGTCTCTGAATGGAAACACCAAGGTAGTGTCTTATACCATCTCTGGAGGAACTTTTATGAGTCACACCTATGTAGAAGTTGCGAAGCTGCTAGACAAGATCACCAAAACCAACAAAGCTTGGCATACTAGAGAGTCAGAGGTTCTGGTTGGTTCTTATGCATCTGATATGTCTTCTAAATAGAGGAGAAGAGATGAAGAGCGTGATTAGGATATAGCAGAGAAAAATACTACCATGGGGTTGCTTGCCAAACACCTAATGGGAGTCGGATTAGAAAAGGTGAATGTTGTAGGTTCTCAGGGAAAGGCCCTGAGAAATGATGGTTGCGAATCTGAGTCTGAAGAAGAGGTAAACTATTTGAATGATCAGAGGGTTGGTTTCCGGACCAACACCCAAGGGTCTAACCAGGATTCTTTGCGTCAAGGTCAAGGGAACCAAGGTCGGAATTTCTAAAAAGATAATAATTACAACCTTGGCCAATACCGAGACAATGGGGAATGGAAGAAGCATAAGGAGTTCAAAAATGATAGGAGTGGTCTGTATGTTCCTCCACGAAATCGAGAGCCAGAGTCTAGTGGTTCAAGGGTTGAAGATATGCTATCCAAAGTGCTCAAGAAGATGGAGACAGTAGACAACCACTTTAAGGAGCTTCGCACTGATATTTTTGGCTTAAATCAAAAGATGGAGTCACATGTCGTGGCAATCAGGCAGATTGAGCAGTAGATGAGTCAGTTTTCTGTTTCAATGAATCAAAGAAAGAGAGGTACACATCCCAACAATACTGTGCAAAATCCAAAAAATGACAGTTACTGCATGGAGGTCACTACTAGGAGCGGGAAGGCCATAGTTGATCCCCTGAGGCCAGTTGTAGTTAAGGAGTTAGAGAAGCCCGTGTCGATAAATGAGGATTGTGTGGCTAATTTCGAAAACCCAACTTTTGTTGGGGACTCAGATTTGCAAACTGCTCTAGGTAGTGGAAAGGAGCAAGGAGATGTCCATGGGAAGGAGAAGGAGGCACAACAGAAACTGACAACAATTCCTAGAGCTCCTCCTCCTTATCCATAGCGCTTGAAGAAGAAAGCTGAAGATCGGAAATAGCATAAGATTATCTCTATGCTCAAGCACCTATTGATGAACATCCTATTGGATGAGGCACTTGAGAAAATGCCTAGACATGCAAAATTCGTGAAGGACCTCGTCACTAGAAAAAGGACGGTAAGTTTGAGACCTGCCGATAATTTGCACCACTATCGTGCCATCACTACACGGGTCCTAGCACAGCAGAAGGACCCAGGGGCATGTATTATACCTTGCACCATTGGGGAGGTTGAGTTTGCAAGGGTGCTTTGTGACTTGGGAGCTAGCATAAATCTGATCCCCTAGCAGTGCATAAAAAGTTAGTCTTGGGAACCCCCACACCAACTACTATGCGACTACTGATGGCCAATAGAATGGTTAAAGAGCCAGTGGGGATTTTGTTTGATGTTTGGTAAAAGTGGACAAATTCATATTCCCAGCAGACTTTGTGATTTTGGACTGTGAAGTCAATTCTGAGGTCCCCATCATTTTGGGCGACCTTTCCTTGCAACAAATAGGGCCGTAGTAGATTTTGAGGCAGGCCACTTGAAATTTAGATTAAACAAAGAAGAGGTCCCCTTAAACATTAGTCGAACCATGAAACAACCAAAGGAATTCAGCATAATTACAGCATTAGAGGATGGAGAAGAGTCACTTGACGAACTCTGAGTAGTCAAGTGACGTACATCGTGCCGCGATGTTAAATCAGGCGCTGCATGGGAGGCAACCCATGGAGGTGTTTTGGTGAAGTTTGAGTAGCTTAAGCACCCATGTCGTGCCACGACGTTAAATCAAGCGCTTCTTGGGAGGCAACCCAAGTTGTAAAATGTAAGAAATAGTTAGTGTTCCCATTTTTTTATGGGTGCAGGTGAATAAGATGGAAAATCTGAAGTTGGAACCAAAAACTAGAATTCAGCTCCACTGCAGAAAAATCACAGAACGAGTCGTCACCTGACTTGACGACTCGTTCAATCAATCCGTGAAGAAAACTGCAGAAAATAAGGGAGCAACGAGCGACTTAATGATTCGTGTCTTCAAGAGACGAATCGTCATGTCCCCCGTCATGTACACTGGAGCAATGTATGAATTAAAAGGAAAAGGTTGATAACATCCCATTCAATGAATTGTTGGGAAACCAAACGAGTTGTCAATTTGCTCGTCGTTAAGCTGCACAAGTCCAAGGACCATGACTCAGGTCATGACACGTTGGGTTACCCCACAAGTTGTTACTTGAGTCGTATGTCCCATGTAAGTTTATTAAATTCCAGTCACGACATGCAAAGGCTCAACGAGTCGTTTAAGAACTTAACGACTCGTCACACTAGGTGTCTTAAAATTTAATTAAACATGCAACCCAACCTAGGACCTAAATTAGGGTAGATTTTTTTATAACCCATGAAGAACCCGATTTATTTTTCAACAAACTCTCCCCATTAAAACTTAAACACACACAAAACCTTCAAACTTTCCCTCTTCTCTTCTTCTTCTTCTTCACTCAGCACCATCGAAAGCACCATTGACAAGACCTTCATCACTGCATGCCCAGTCACTGAAGCACACTCACGAAAATAATTGCACTCCATCTCTGATCAAGCAAATTGTGAGTAGATTTCCCCATGAAATTTTTAATATTGTTGCATTTAAAGATGAATTGTTAGGAGCCAAGTTGATTTTGAATTCATTTCGATTAACATTGTGTTTATCTGTGCCTCTTGATGAAAATAAACCCTAGGATGATCTAAACAAAGATTTCGATCGTATGTTCACTTGGGTTGATCTTAGATAGCGAAGCTCTGTATTTTTGGAATTGACAATTAGGAAGAAGATGAAGTAGAATTGTGTGAACTAAAACTCTTGTGCACGAGCTACATTATGAGTTGTTGGATGACCAAACGACTTGTTGTATAGCTCATCCTGAGTGGTAAATTTAGCTAATGAGGTAGTGTACCTCGCAACCGACCTAACGACTCGTGGCCTTTGGAAATAACTCATTGGGACCAGTCGTCAAGTACACTGGACCAATATGAAAGAAAGGCCAATTTGGGGTGACGAGCAACCTCACGAGTCCTTGCCAGTGGCAACGACTCGTTTAGTCACCCGTTAGGACCACTGGGCACTATTCCAAAAATAATTTTTGTTTCATCTCATCTTGCACACTAAAAATATTTCCGCAGGTACAATGGCTCCAAGAGGTACACCAAATAAGGGCCCAACAAAGAAAAAAACACCTGAGCACGGTCAACCTTTACATCATAGACTGCGTGATGATCCATCGTCCTCCGAGGAGTCGAATGGGTCTGAGGAGGAATATGAAGTGTTGGAGGAGAAGCTAGTGAGGAGGACAACTAGGGATAGGGCTCAACAAACTTCAAATCCGATGGCCCGGGTTGATACTCCCACTCCACTTGCAAGAGATCCGCCCAGCCGCACTGATGAGAATGCTAGGGCTGAAGCTACACTTATTTTTTAGCCTCCCACAATCGAGCAGAACATGGAGAGAGTTGATGAATCATTTGCCCAGCGAGGGGACTTTGATAATGAGATGATGGAGACCTTGGACACATCATATGAGCAACCGAGAAATGTGCAGAGGTGGTGTGTCCATGGCATGCCGGCTATATACAATCGAGATATTGCTCCCAATGAAAAATGCAATCCGAAGAGGAGCATATACAAGGAGCTAAGGCTAGTCACTATAGGGCTTAATGATCTTCCCAAGGTACAAGCAATATTTGATAAATACAAGTTCGAGTTGTTGATCGATCCATCAGGCAGCTACAACCCGTGTTTCATTCGAGAGTTCTATGCAGCATATGCAGCCACATTGCATTGATTGGCATTAGAGGTCCAGGATTGGAAGAAGAGGCCCGCATTGAATTTGGTGTTGGTGCGTGAGATTCCAATTGACATTTCTGAGAGGACGATCTCCAGGATGCTGTATGGATCGGATTATCAGGCTCCGTTGAACATGGCAGAATTTGATCACAGGCTATCTGAGTTGAAGAAAGCCAAAACCAAGAAGTTGAATAGCCAGGAGCACATCCAGCAGTACACTTGGTTTTCTAGGATTATTGCTGCGAGAGGTCCACTGGTAGAACGGCTGCATGATATAGAGACGCAGATAAAGAAGGCCACATTGAATTTTTAGGCAAAGTTTTGGAGGTCACTAGTATGGCATAGGCTGGTACCAACTAGAAATGACAATATACTTTCACCTGACAGAGCTTCCTTGGTAGCAAGTACAATGGAGGGGTATGCCATCAATTTCCCATGATATATTGCAGAGGAGATTCGAGAGCGGGCAATCAATGACGACACTACCATTCCGTTTCCATGTTTGATTGATAGACTCTGTCAAGAGTCAAAGGTACAAGTATTGCCATCAGTGGACTAGAGAGTGGTGGTCGAGAAAATTACCGATATCGAGTTGATTTGAGATGATACAAACCCGGTATCGAGGGTGAGGAATCAGGAAGCTACATCCACGGGAGAGAAAATATTAGCAGAGGTATTTGGCAGTGGGATGCAGACTGATGCAGCACAGTTCGCTGGAGTTGGCAGTTGAGCCTATGGAGGGGAGAGAGATAGGTAGCCAGGCTGAGGCTACAGATGCAGTGGATACCTCGACACCTGCTAATGTCCCTGAGTCTTCATCTACTACAGGAGCCTCGAGACCACCAGTTGCGCTTCCATGAGCCACCACAACAGGCCTAGTCATGATTTCACAGGAGTTTTTGGTTTATATGGCTAGGCGTCAAGCTAAGGCCTAGAAGCAGCAGGCACACACGGCTCTACAGGTCAAAGTCTTGATGGAGCAGGTAAAGTCGTGGGTGTCAAAGGAATTTGAGACACTGTCAAGCTAAGTGCATGGGCGACTGGATGCTTTTGAGAGGAGAATAGATGAGCACCTTGCACATTTATAGGCGCCGGAGTTATCTAGATGGTACTCAGAGCTAGGAGCGCGGCGATTCAAGTTGCGGGACTTGGCCGCACAACCGATAGTTGTAGTACCTCTACCGGTACTTCCCGTGATAGATGACGAGTTTGAAGAAGAATTTTGATCTATTTTCAACTTTATCATGGAGGAGCCAGTGGCACACGATAAATGGAAGAGGCCTCGTGAGGAGGCAAGTGTTGATGATGACGCTTCTCTGCTCCGTCAACAAAAACGGGAGCGGAGTGAGATGGAGTGAGCACTGCATGAATCGAGAGCGGAGGCTCGATAGAGATCCGAGACTGGGGCAGCGAGAGTTCATGGAGAAGTCATGAGCTCTGTTGGATCTGAGAATGCACTGGCTCAAGCCGTTAAATTTTGAGATTACATTGGAGGCGTATCTACACCCTCCATTGACCAGGTAGCTGACACCTAGGTCCCACAGGTGTGTTCCCTATTTCCTTAATTTTTGTTTGTTTATATATACGTTGTGGACGACACGTGGTTTCTTGATGGGGGTGGGGAGGAATACCTGTGCATTCTGTTTTGCTGAACATAACCCGAGGGATTTTCTTGCTGGATATCTTTTCCCTCGGGTGTTCCATATCTAGTAGAACCGACATGTTTAGGATTTTATTTTATATTTTTTTGTATTAGTTGGAAGAAAGTAGGAAAACTAAAAGTAGACAAGAGTTTAAATTGTTGAAAATAAATGTTGTTTGATAATTTGAGACCCCTCTGAAAAATTTGTATATGTGTATGTGAAAGTTGACAAGTACGATCTTTGTGAATCTTTGCATGGCATTGAAACTGTGAATTTGTTTATCATTGTATGGCTGCACCTGAACTAGAAATTGGTAGAAATGATGATGTTGAGATGTTCTATGTGTGAGTGAGGTTTAATAGATGAATTCAATTGTGTGTGTCAATCTAGAACTTTTCTGGTCAGTCGTACCGAGATAGATGATAGGAAATTAGGAAAGGATCATCAGCCATTTTTGATTTATGAGTCCACTTTAGCCTTAAAGACCTACCAAAAGTGAATAAAAATCCCTTGATTCAAATGTTTGAGCTTAAATTATCCTTTCTTTTTGTTTACACCAATTCAGCTGCCTGATTTTATTATGAATGAATCTATTTTGGCCCTGGTCCCTCCTTGGACATTGTGAACCTCAACTCAAGAAAATCGCTTATGTTGAGGGTGGCTATTATAGGGGTGATTAAGAAGAGTTGGGTGGAGAGAAAATTGGGTAATGAAAAAGGGAAAGAGCGGGTGCAGTATGCATGATGAAAAGAAAAGTAAAAATTGTTGTCAAAAAGAAAGAAAAGAAAAGAGAAATAATGTGTGACATCAATGAGTGTTTGAATAAAGAGAAACCACATCTGTAGTTGCAAAAGAAAAGAAAAAGAAGCAAAAAAAGGAAAAAGGGAGAAAATAGAAATAAAGGTGAAAATGGAGTCAAGAGGCATACTTTCAAGGAGGGTTGAGCTACTAATTCTATATGTACCAAACCCAAGCCCGAGCCTATGTTACAAGCCTAGAAAGTCCTATTGTGATCCTAGCTACTTGTTTGAAAATTGAGGTATTGAAAGCAAAAGGAAAGCCTATGGTATTGTATGCACACAATTCAAATTTCTTTGTGAGAGTGAGTGGATCTTACCTAGTCCGAAGAGAAATATATTGAGATAATCATATACACATGTGTGAGTGTGGGACTTCTTTGAGGTGAGAGCATTTGGTCAACAAAATCATCTGCAAATTGTCTGAGTTAGTGTTATAGATTTATGTTCGTGGTTGCACATGACAGTATTTTGCCATGTTTTGAATCCTTTGTGTTATTGTTGGAAATTTTGCATATGTATTGTGATTTTATTAGATACGATGAGGGAGGGGTTGAAATTTTTGATTTAGATATGTAAGTGTGACTGCCATAAGTTTCCTGGAGTTCTTCCGATTGAAGCACCGAAGTAGTTTAGTTTGTTTTGTTTTATTTTGTTTTTACCTGAGGACATGCAAAAGTTCTAAGTTGAGGGTGTTGATGTTCCATGATTTTACGGCACTTTCGACACTTAAAACCAAGAAATTACGCACATTCCAGGTATGCTTATATAGATATGATGTGTTTTTGCTTAATGTTGCAAGAAAACAGGTTCGGGAGTGAATGGGTCGAATTAATGCTGAAAATCACTTAAAAGGGGATGGCCAGGCACTTTACGAGTTATTGGCAGGAGGCACGACTCGTTGCTTAAGGCGTGGGCAAAAGATGAAGTTTGGAAGATGAAAGACGGTGTACCTGACGAGTTGAGGAAACGACTCCTTACAACTGGTAACGAGTGATGAGGTCAACCGTGAAGGCTAAGAAAGGAAATCTCAACCAAGTGACCAGTGTATTTGATGACATACATCACGAGTCGTCACATGAAGGATTGACTCGTTGGTAGATCACTGGGACCAACCGTAAGGTGCACTAGAATTTCTGAGGAAGGAGACCACGAGGGACCTAACGGCTCATGCTCAGGCTCGATAAGTCATTAGGTGACCTGTTGCCAAGACTGTGTACGTTGTTGAGGACGACTGTTTTAAGGAAGGAATGACTCGTCAGAGGGCCATATGAATCGTCACCAAGCCTATTGCCACTGCCGACCTGGTTTCCAGTTTTAATTAGGAAAAGGATTTCTTGGTGCTACAAATACACAGTTTTGGTTTATTTTTGAACGAGGATTTTGAAATGATTTTAGAAGGATTTTTCAGATGATTTTTCTTATAGTTCTAGAGTTATTGATAGAGCCAACATTATTAGTTTTCAACTATAATTTTGGTATTGATCAATTGTTCTTGATTCAAGAAACAAAAGCAACATTGGAGTTTATTCATCTATTGTTCAGTTTTTATTCAATCTACGTGGTTTTTATTCTATGATAATTTGTAAGTTGCAATTATGATTTCTTCAATATTTTGTGATTGCGATAATAAAGTATGAGTAGCTAAACATGTAAACAAGGTTTATGGGAACCAAGATGAATTAACACATATAGGTAAAAACACATAGTGATTCTTGAACGGGGTTTTATGCATGTATTATTTTTCCCTTCATTTTGATTGATTCTTGACGATTACAAACATTAGGACTTGCCTTATTCTTACTTACTGGACCAAGGAGGTAAGAATAAAAAAAGTGATTAACAATGGAGATTTGAGGCTATCAATCCTCATCTAGTAGCTTGAACTTGTCTGAGGATAGCTAATCCGATATTAAGGGTAAGGGTCAACTAATGTACACCCGTATACAGACCAAGTTGCATGGTGATAATCATCTAGATAGGGAACCAACCATTTAGGTGAACCTAACTTACCAATATTTCATTTAAACACCGAAACAGATCACTAGTGTATAAGCCTTATGGTTATGAAATCTGGGAACACAATCCTAGTAAAATTGTTAATTGAATACAAACCGAATTTGATTTTAACATTCAACAATTGTACTTAGTTTATTATTCTATTCCCCCCCCCCCCTTTTGAAAATAAGTAACTAGATAGTAATAGTTATTCGAATTAACTTAAGTTCTTACTATTTTCCCTGTGGGATCGACCTCAACCTTTGTTGGGTTCTATATTTGACAATCGATCACTTATATCTCAATTGTGTAGTGTAATTTGGGCGACATCAACTATAGCCATAATTTTCTTTTTAATGGTGCTGTAATTTTGATGAACATTATTCTAGATCCCTTAAGTGAATCTTACTAATTGTTTAGGGTTTTCTAATGAGATTCTTTATATAAGGATACCTCCATATACTATGTCAGAGGCATCAGTTTCTACTATCATGAATGCCTCTGGATGTGGTATTCCTAGACATGAAAGTTTTTGAACTATTGATTTTATTTTTTGAATTGTCTCTTTTTGCTCTAGTCAACACGGGACTGGATCCTTCTTAAGACATTGATAATGAGGCTCACAAACCTGTATAATATTTGAAATAAAATTTGCAACAAAATTGAGACTCCCTAAAGATCTCTTGAGCTGAGTTTTATCAATTAATTCATCTAGAGATTTGGATGAGAACTCTATGGCTCTACAAATCAGTTTATAGGTTCGTTGATATAAGTCATGACCAAGGAATCTAATAGCATTCTATAATAACTCAATCTTTTTAGCGGTTACTGCTAATCCATTTTGTTTAACAACCTTTAAAAAGGTTTGGATAAGTTTGAAGAGTTGGTCAATTCTTCTTAGTATATTAAAACGTCACCTATATAAACTACATAAATATGACTATATGGATTAAATATATTGTTAATTATATACTAAAATTTAGATGGTGCATTCGTTAGTCCGAGTGACATTACATTCCATTCGTATTGTCCAAAAGGTATATTAAAAACTATTTTATATTTATCTTTTTCTACTATTTGTATTTGCTAAAATCCTGATTGTATACCGAACTTACTATAAATGTTAACTTTATAAGTCCTTTTAAGAAGATCTCTTTTATTGGGTATTGGGTACCTAATCCATTTTATAACTTTTTTAAGGGGCTTATAGTTAATGACTAGCCTTGGGACCCCTCTTTCTTTTTCCGCACTATTGTTGACATACAATGCCGAACAACTCCACAGTGACTTGGAAGGTCTAATAATCTTTTTATCAAGTAAATCATTAATTTCCTTTTTACTATATTCCATTAACTCTTGATTCATTTGAATGGGTCTTTCCCTAGTAGGGATAATCTTTTCATTGAATCGCTCAATGTATGGTAATTCAATAATATGACGTTTCCTATCCCTAAAGGAATTACTAAACAGACTTCTCGTTCTATAACTTCTTGTAGTCTTTTAATTTTGGCTCTACCTTCAGATGTTATAAAGGGGATTCAATCCCCGTTTAAATTTTATCTCATTCTTCAAAAAGTTTATTTGCTGGGAAAGAAGATTTATTCTAAAGATAGTTTTCTCTTTTATAAATTTATTTTCTTCTTTTGACATGATATTTAGGTAGGGGAAAATGATCTCTTTTCCTCGAACAATAATGTGGATGTTGTCTAAATTAGCGACATATGATTTTATTTGGGTTATAAAGGGGGTGCCTAATATTATTTCTTCGTTTATATCTTTAGTTATTATAAAATCATTAATAAAGCAGATTCCATTATTGCATATGTGTGCCTTATGGAGTTTACAATATATTTTGAGCCTTTCTCTTATTGCAGATACTAATTTTTGTTGAACACTGGCAAGAGACAAGGAGCTGGTGGACTCATCTTTAGAGACGGAAAGACAATTCCATCGTCAAAGTAGAGAAGCTCTAGAGAAAAAGCTGCAGTTGCTCAGACAAACAATCTTGGAGCAACAACAGAATCCAGCAGTTGTAAGGGCAATGTTAGTGCCCGAGGAAATGGCAGCTAGGCCAGTTCACGAGGTGGCAATCCCACATGCTAACAATGTCACATCTAGCATCCTCAAACCTGAGCCATGAGTGAGGTTCCAGCTTAAACAGAACATGGTGCAATTACTGCACACCAGTGGGCAGTTCACAGGTCTCCGTCATGAGGATCCACAGCAACATCTCCAAAATTTTTTGGAGATAAGTGACACGTACATCCCTGCTGGAGTGTCATCAGATTATGTCAGGCTTACATTGTTCCCATTTTCACTTTTGGGAGAAGCTAAGAGGTGGTTGAAAGCTGAGCCACCTAATTCCATCACCACATGGGATGATCTTGCAAAGAAATTCTTGATATGATTCTTTCCATCTGGTAAAACAGCCAGACTTAGAAGTCAAATTCTCGAATTGGTTGAGGAAAAGGAATCCCCAGCGACCAAGCACTCCCGCCCCCAAAAGTGGAGACCGAAGAACCGCCAGGTTGTCGAGGACACATCTAAAGAGGAGGCGGGCGCCCTCTAAGTTGACCACCCTACCCACTAATGGACTATGAGGGGGGGAAGGCGAACGGGAACCGACCGAAAACCCGAACCGCTTGACTGACCCCTTCATAGCGCGTCTTGGCTAACCCCCGAGCAAACCACCCTGATGAGCGCTATTGCTCGGTTAGCATTAAGTGAGAAGGCACTGAAGAAAAGAAGATATATGACACCTCCGATCAAAGAACCCATACATTTCAAAAAAAAGCAGAGAAGATCAAAGAAATGGACGGATGAAAATATTCCAAAACGGAAGTCAAGGAGGCACGAAGAGCTAACAAAGAGTCTTTCTATTTGACTGTCCGAAATCAAGTGGGAGATTTAATTGAAAAGGCCCCTTACTACCTTTTATTACTCGCTCCAAGTATTTCGCTCGTTGGGTTTTAGCGCTGTTTCTTGAAATAAGGACGTTTAGGTTTGACTAATAAGATAGAAAGGGGTTAAACAGAGAGAGGGAGAGAATTTGTATCAAGCCTGGGAGAGATTCAAATCTATGTTGCGGGATTGTCCTCATCATCACCAATCCAATGATGTGCTGGTAGATACTTTCATAGAGGGTTTGGAACCCCATACAAAAATCTTGTTAGACTCAGCAGCTTGGGGAAAAGCATTAGAGAAGACTTATAAAGAGTTGTATACCTTGTTAAATCGTATTTCACAAGGGAATCAGGAGTGGAATGCGGATTCGTCAAGAGGAGGAACCAGGAAAGCAGCAGGAGTCCTAGAAGTGGATGGTTTTACAGCTATTGCTGCACAGATAGCTGCATTACAGAATAAACTCAACACCCACTTCAGTAACATGAGCATGAACTAGGCTCAGGCCACAGTGAATGTAGTGCAGTAGATTTGGTGTGAAGTGTGCGGAAGTAATGAACACTCAACTGAGTGTTGTGGAGCAAATCCTGATTCGGTGAACTTTTTTGGTAATGTACAGAGAACCAACCACCTACAGTATGGCAACAACTACAATTCCAACTGGAGGAATCACCTGAATTTCTCTTGGGGTAGCAACAACCATCAAGGGCAAAGTTCGAGTCAGGGGGCGCAGAGAAATCCAGGAGGGCAGCAGAACTATCAGTCACAATACAGAAACAACAATGCACCTCCTCCACCACCATCACCCAGCATTGATGAAATGTTCAAGACAATGATAGCTAACCAAGCTCAATTGCAGGCTGACTACATGAAATTGGCAGCCGATGTAAAGAACAATCAGTTGGCTACCAAGGCTCTGGAGTACTAGTTTGGGGGAGCCCAAAACACCAGGCCTAGAGGAGGACTTCCGAGTGACACTGACCCCAACCCTAAGCAAGTAAATGCAGTGACCATGAGGAGTGGTTTGCAACTCAAGGAGGTGGAACCAGAAAGACCACCTCAACAGTCGGGAGCAGCAGAAACTGAGAGGGAGCAAAGTGATGAGAGGGGGAAGAAAAAGGATGCTGAACAAGAAAGACCACCACCCCCGTTCCCTCAAAGATTAAAGAAACACAAGGAGGAGGCGTGTTTCAAAAAGTTCATGGAGGTGCTTAAACAGGTACACATTAACTTACCTCTTGTTGATGTTTTGCAGGGAGTGCCGAAGTACCCAAAATATATCAAGGACATCGTGGCAAACAAAAGCAGGTTGACTGAGTACGCTACGGTGGCGCTTACGGAGGAGTGCACTTCCCGGATACAAAATAGGTTTCCCACAAAGCTCAAGGACCCTGGGATCTTTACAATACAAATTTCAATTGGGCAGAGTATCCGAGCTCGCGGATTATGTGATTTGGGAGCGAGCATTAACTTGATGCCGACATCGATATTCAAGAAGTTGGGACTAGGGAGTCCTAGACCAACAACAGTGATCTTGCAACTAGCAGATCATTCCTTGGCAAGACTTGATGGCATTGTGGAAGACGTGTTGGTGCAAGTGGGCTCCCTTATCTTCCCGGTAGACTTCGTCGTGCTGGACTTCGAGCCAGACGCGAAAGTGCCATTTCTTTTGGGACGTCCTTTCTTGGCGACCGGGAAAGCACTTATTGATGTAGCTGCAGGGCAGCTAACCATGCGAGCACACGACAAGGTGTAGGTGTTTGATGTGTACAAGGCCACCAAGCTCCCGGCCGTGTACGAGGAACTCTCGGTGATCAACGTGGTTGATTGAGTGGATGTTGTCCAGAGCGTTGAGTCACGGGAGTTATTGGGGATACCACCGGAGAGGTGTAAGCTTGACAAGGGTGACGACGGTAGTCGAGAGAAGACGTCCGTCACCCTAGAGGATGACTAAGCTTAATGACGTCGAGCCGCGACGGTAAACCAGGCGTTGCACGGGAGGCAACCCGTGAAATTGTTGTATTGTATTTGTACATTAGTTAAGAAAAAAAAAGGAGAAAAAGAAAAAGAAAAAAAAAATATATATATATATATATATATAAAATGTAATATAAAATATATATATATATTGTGTTATGTTTCAAACCTTGGGATTCTAACCAATTTCTTGTTGTAAGATAAATTTCAGGTTGATCGGAGGGAAAAATGTAAAGAATCACAAAGGAGAAAATTGAGGTAAGAAAAAAATAATAATAATAAATAAGAAAAAGTGGCAAAACAGTGAGCCCACGTGATGGCTCCATGTCACGGAGGAGGGCCTCCGCGTTACCCTCCGTGACACGTTGAAGGCAATTCTGGAATTTTTACAAATTCCAGAACACCTGCGCGATAGCTCCGTGTCATGGAGGGGATGCTCCGCGTTACCCTTCGTGACACATGGAGGTGTTATTCGCGTCGGGTCACACCGGGTCACGGGTGACCCGCGCAAAATCCCCACCTTTTAACCCCGAATTCCCCTCATTTTACCTCATTTTTCATCCCCTCTGTGACAAATATCCCCAAAACCCCTTCTGATTCAACGTGACACAGACCTAGGCACACATTTTCATCAAGTTTTCTTCATTTCATCAAATTCAAGGTATGTTCTTCAACTCTATCTCAATTCTTGTCGAATTTTTTGATGTTGAACATGTGATGTGAGCAAAACTTGCCCTATGTAGAAATTAAGCTTAAATTCAATTGAGTTATTGTTGATTGACGTTCGTAATATCATTGTGATTGTATGAACTCGAGAATTACATAGCTTGATAGAATTTTTGTAAAATTTTAGGTAGGGCTTGAATTTGAATATGAAAAGGGGTAAAATTTAGTTGACATGTGAAATTCTTTTTGGGTTGTGTATGTTGGGTGAGATGAGTTGGTTGTGCTAACTTTTAATATGCTAAAAGACCGATGGATTTTCGGGGTAACGAAATTGTGATATGCAAGAAATGGGTGAATTGTATAGGTTTATGTAGATAAATTTTTTTCTTTTTTTTCGTTGCTAAGTTCTATGTATAGAAATGTGATCGATGGTAAAGTTGTGGTTAGCTGTACGAAGTCTGAGTAGTACAAATGAATTTATACCGTCGAATTCTCTGAATGCACGAGGCATATTTGTTGTGTTTTTGTTTTTTTATGTAAATTGGAAATAAGTATGATCTTATCTTAATGTTGTGATTGAGGCTAAATACTAAGTGTGGGTTGGCCTAGCTTGACCCAACCTTAGTCGAAGCTAATTTTAATTGGAATAACATTGGACCTGTCTGTTTGATTTGACAGAAATAATGGCAAGCAGGCAATATAAAGGGAAGGGCGCATCTACATCGGGCGCCAGAAGGAAAAGAATCAGACTGGGAACAGCAGTCCCTGTAGCACCAGCGGTTCCACGCGGCCAACGTCGGCAATAGGAACCCGATGGGTGATAGAGGAGGGGAAGAAATGGTACGCAAAGCATAAGGAAAGCAAATACTTCCCCGAGGAACACATTGCTAGGGAACCATTGGCACAGGAATTCCCTAGGATTGTCCACGGGATTGAGACAGCCGGGCTGAAATTTATCTTTGAAGAGCCCAAGGAGTGCAATCTGCACCTAATTCAGGAATTCTACGCCAACTGGAACCCGACACTCAGAAGTCACACCATAAAGATAAGAGGGCAGATATTCACTTTTGAGCCCCATCAACTTAATGCCATCTTGGGGGTGTGGGACACAGATGCCCATGTGCTTCGGCAGCTGAATATCACTCCACCATATGCGGACATCGGACGCACTTTATGTGGAGCCCGGTCTACAGCACAGTGGAGCAGGCATAAGGAGAGGAGCTACTATCAGACATTGCCCTACTCACAAATGAACAGGGAAGCCAGGATATGGCTTAAGATTGTTTGTTCCTGTCTAATCCTGGGGGTGCATATGACAGATGTCACCTGAGATCGTGTGTGCATGGTCTATGCCTTGATGAAAGGGCTGGAGATCAATGTTGGGGCGGTGATTATCTCCGCCATGAAGAGAGCCCTTTTGCATCAAGGGCACATGTACGGGTTTGGTGGATTACCGACCACGTTCCTGAGTGGCCTAGATATTGATGAAGAGGCCCTTGACTACATCCCGTAGATGGTGAGGCGGGCCTTATATGTCACCAAAACTAAGGCACCCGACACCACTCACGGGCCAGTTCTTACACTAGCTGAGCGACATGCTCGGGATGATCAGTACATGGCTCGCATGTTTGGGATGCAGATGCTCCAGCTACACATAGGCGGGAGGCCAGTAACGGAAGATGAGTTGTGGCAGCTCGAGCCAGACTACCCTTTTGGCGAAAATGCCAGGGCTCTATGCCGAGTGGGGCTAGCTTTTATGGAGCCCACTGATGATGATGTCCCCACAGATGAGGAGACACGTCGTGACGACTCCGATGTTGAGTCAGATGATGACGATGGGGGCGATTCAGACATGGGAGACGAGGCAGCGACACCTGACGAAGAAGTGGAATACTTCGATTGATCAGGGAGTTTCACCACCTACTTTTGTGCCATGTTGAATTTTGTGAACACTGGGATAGTGTTCGATTTATGTGTGGGGTGGGAGTAGTTAGGTGCTGGTTGTTGTTGTTATTAATGTCTCTGTTCTGTTGTTGTGCTTGGAAAAACTTGACCCTGTGACTTTTGTGTGTATGTCTGTATTGTAATTAATATGAAGCTGTTGTGTGTTGTTGAATGTTGTTAGCTGGTTTTGTAAATATTTTTGTTTTATTGAAATTATCGATATTTTTAAAATTTTTCATGAAACTTTTTATTTTTGGGTTTCTCGGCATTTATTTTCGGTCCTTTTACCGAGAATAGTCCAATTGAACCAAAGTCGTAATTAGTGACTATTTCCTATGATGGATGGATGACGACCATCTTAAGGGAAATGTAGTCGATAGGAGTAGATTTCTTTTGTTTTTTTTAAATTTTTTTTCTTTTGTTTGTGTGTATCCCAAACGTGTCGTTACTTTGTGGTTGCGAAATTCTGGTTGCGTGTTGCACATGATATTTAAAATGCAAAGGTGATTCGTATGAAAACATGCAACTTTGTAAATATTTTGAGATACCTAGGCCATAGAGTTCGATTCGGTGTGATTGAGGCTTAATGTTTGAATTCTTGTAATTAGCTTATTGAAGAGTCTGTGAATATGTCTTGAGTTAAGCATGTGCAATGAGTGTGTGGTGAAGTTTCGTTTCTTCCATGCTATTGTGAAGTGTCTAGAACTTGACTGGTGTGTGTACAAAACGAAATGAAGGATGTGTATTGTAGGAAAGGATGTAGGCATTTCTTTGCTTTAACCGAAAGTTTTTTTTTTCTTTCATTATCGTACCTACCTTGACTGTACATCCTAGTTAGCCCATTGAGCCTTTAGCCTATTTTGTTTCTTTTGTCAAAAAGGTGCAAACCGAGCTTAACCCCTTCTTTTCATTATCCGTGAATTTGATCCAAAACTCTTAAGAGCTCAAGAAAAAATAATTTTTCCCATAGTGCCAGGGAGTGAGAATTTTGAAAAGAAAAGAAAAAGCAAAGTGATGAAAGGAAAGAAAAGGTCGAAGGTGCACTCGTATAAATTAAATATAATAAAGACGTATAACTACTCTTTGTTATTAAGTCGAGTGTGCTTAAAGATATGGGGTCAAAAATAAAGACAGACTTCAAGAATGGGAGGCTGAAGAAAGAAACAATGCCCATAAGGCTAATGGGATGTATTGAAAAAGCGCTTAAGGAGGCTAGTTTGTATTATTGGTTAGCCCAGTATTTGCTAGTTCCGTAGCTTACAATACAACCCGTTAAGTCCAACGTGATCTTACATCACATGTCCTTATATTAGTGGAGTAATACACTAAAGGCAAGCCTATGGTTCATGACATCATGCAAGTGAATTCTTTTGGGAGAGAGAGCGAAATCTTGTTTATAAGCCCCTGCATGTAATGTCTTTGAGTTCATGTGATTAAAAAGGGGAACATTCTCTTGTGTTGTGAGGGCACATGCTCGACGAGAGATTGTATTTCGTGTCGGATATCTTGATCAACTGATTTGCATGAATTTGCTGATATCGAGAGTCAATTCTTGAGTCTAGAAGGTCTTAATGTGTTGAAGGTCATTGTATTGATAAGAATGTGCATGTTTTCTTGATGCTTTGCTATATTAACTAATCGGTATAACCGTAGCTTGAATTGCCGAGCTAAAGTAGCCATGATTGGGTGTCAATCGCATGAGGTGTAAGATTATTGTTCGGGGACGAGCAAGGATTTAAGTGTGGGGTAAGTGATCTTGGGCAGATTTATATGCCCAAGTGATGCTCAAATATGTCATTTTGCCTTGGTTATCTATCGATGTTTGTATATTCTCATGTGAATTGTAATAAAATGCGAATTTATACTAACCAACATGATTAGCGTGGTTTTGCAGGAAAAATATAATTTTACGAAGCTAAGATGAGGTTGGGAGAAATTGGGATTGGACTTGGAAGCTAGCAAGGGAAAAAGCACAAGGAAAGCACGAAGTAAAGGGGCTCCGCGATGGAGCCGTGTCACGCTGCCATCGCGGATGCATTCTGCCTGGAGGTTGAAATTATGCCACAATCCAGTGAAGATGCACGTTGGGGCCGTGGCACGTTCCGCGTTGCATGCCGTGCCACGTTGGGTGTGAATACTTGGACGACCGGATTCCAGTGAGGGTCCGCGTTGGTGGCGTGTCATGGAGGCAGTGCTCCGCGATGCACTCCTTGACACGTTGCTTGTTATTCTGGGAAAAATTCCCATTAGTATAAATAGAACACTTAGGTTCATTTTTAATTATTCTTACTTGGTGGAGCAAGAACATGGGTTACAGGCAGTTGAGGGGATGGAAATCTCAGGGTTTTTCTCTATCTCCTTCTTCTTTATTTCAATTGCTTGTATGATTAACACTTAGTTAACGATGTTTAATCCACAAATGAGTGGCTAAATTCCCTTCTTGCTGAGGTTAAGAACAATTGTATTGAAATGTGATTATTGATAAATTGGTTTTCATCTTTTCTTCCATGGTCGTTCTATTGATTCTTGTTCTTACTACATTAATGTGTGGCCAACGTTAATGTATATCTAAAAAGTCCGGTTTCACTTGAGAGAGCAAGAAATTTGAAAGTTGTGAATTGATGGGATATGATCTTTTCTTAATTTGCGAAAATTGAGAATTGAGTTACCTTCAGGATAGAAATATACCTGAAAGTCGTATTAGTCAATTAAGGAATCGATTTTGTATGGCTAGAACATGAATTTCTTTTTGTCACAGAGATGTATGTGGAAGGTTCATGATTCTTCAGTTGGGTTAAATACGAGAGTTTCAATCCATAGGCAATAATTCTTGACTAGCAACCGGAGGAAAGATTAATCAAATTGTATCGATAATTTATTTCTCTACATGTTCATTTTAGCCTCAGCATGCTCATACTTATAGTTCAGACTCAAATTATATATTCATTTTAGACTTAGTATAAAATTAGGAAACAAAATATCAAAATCTTCTTCGCACTGTTGTCTGCAGTTTAGAGTTAAAGTTTATTGACACTTGATTAGATTGATACCTTAGTCCAGTCCCTGTGGGATCGATACTTGGCTTATTTGAGCCACATTACTACTTGTTCGACCACGTGCACTTGTGTGTAGTTATACCCATCATGCCAAACAAGTAGCAGTTGTAAAAGTTGAGAAAGGTCAAGGGTGCACTTGTTTGAAAATGCCTGAGTATTGGTAGGGAGTAAGAAAGTAAATGAATGAAAAAGTTGTGTAAGTACCCCTTACTAATAACCTAAGTGTTCTTAAAGAAATGGGAACAAGAAGAGAAAATTCAGGTTTGAAAAGAATGAGGAGGATGTGAGAAAAGAGATGTCTTTAATGAATGTTCAATGTATTAAAAGCGCTTGGGAAGATAGTCACTATTATTGGCCAGAATAGTACCTACCCGGCCCTTAGCTTATATTACAACCCCTTAAATCCTCCTTGATCTTACGTTCATACATCCTTAAATTAGTGGAGTAAACACTAATTGCAAGCTTATGGTTCACTACATGATGCATGTGAATTCTTTGAGAGAGTGAGCGTAATTTTATTCATATACCCATACCTTTTGTGATTTGAAATTCTTTTGAAGTAAAAATGGGGTAACTCTCTTGTGTTGTGAGGGCACATGTTTAATGAGAGATAACATTCAGGTGTATTTCTTGATTGGTTGATTTGTAAGAGTTTGCTAAGATAGAGAGTTGATTCTTGAGGTTAGGAAGTGTTAATATAGTTGTATTTCATTTCAATGATTGAATCATGCATGCCCTATTTTTAACTTTCTATCTTAAATAATCATTATAGCCATAGCTTGAATTGTCTTGCTAAATTAGCTATGCGTGAGTCTTCAATTACATGAGATGTGAAAGGGTTGTTCGAGGACGAACAAGGCTTTAAGTGTGGGGTAGGTGATCTTGGGCATAATTGCATGCCCAAGTGATACTTTATTACTTAATTTGGACTTGTTTATCTACTTTTATGTGTACATTCTCATGTGGTATTTATGTAAATGTGGATTTATACTAACCAACATGATTAGTTATTGTTTTTGCAGTTTAGAATGAATTTTGGAAACTAATCTACAAGTTGGTGAAGTGGAGGAATGGGCTCGAAAGCAAAACGCGAAAGTCGGCAAGAAAATACTAAAAACTTGATGCTCCACGATAGAGGTCGTGTCACGCTACCATCGCGGTAGCATTCTGCCTAGAGTAAAATTGTAGGCAAATTCTAGTTAAGGTGCACGATGGCACCCTGTCACGGAGCCTATGCTTTGCATTCACTTTCATGATAGGTTGGGAAGACTTTGCTGCACACCCGAATTCCAGTGAGGCTCCGCGACACCCTCCGTGCCACGTTGCCAGTTTATTCCGGGAAAATTCTTACTTGTATAAATAGCACACTTAGGTTTTATTTTAAGTTATCTGACATTTCATGCTAGAACGTGGGTATCAAGAAATTGAGCTGAAGAAGTCCTAGGGTTAATTCTCTTCCTTTTTCTCTTAAATTTCAATTGCGTGTATGTTTTCTACTGGTTTGAAGATGTTTAATCCTCAAATGAGTGGCTAATTCACCTTTGGCTGAGGTTGAGGATAATTGCAGTAGTATGTAATTGATGTTATTTCAGTTTTTATCTTCCCTAAAACGGTTGTTCTACTGATTCTTGTTTTTACTACATTAATGATTGGCCATTGTTAATGTATATATTAAAATTCCAATTTTATTTCCGAAAGGAAGATTATTTGTATGGATGTGAATTGGTAGAATATGTTCTTGTCTTGGTGGAGAAATTAATAGAAGATTAACGTTCAGAATAGAAATATATCTATAATGTCATATTTGGTCATTTATGGAATTTAGTTTGGTTTATGAGAATATGAGTTGTTGTATCACAGAGATGTGTAATGTAAATCTCATAACTCTTTAATTGGTGAGGAGTTCGAAAGACCCAATCCATTGTTAATAATTCCTGACTAACAACCGAAGAGAAGTGTTGACTGAAATTTAATCAAAAAATTACATATCTGCATGTTTTTCCTTAACCTAAGCTTGTTCGTGCTATTGTTCAGATTATAATTTATAATTTTCACTTAAGGTTACATTAACTAATATTCTTGAAAAATCACCATTTTTTTTCTTGTCTACTTGTATAAAGAAGTGTGTATACTAAACACTTAGAGAAAAATTACTTCTTCGTTATAGTCCCTGTGGATTCAATACCTGGCTTGAAATAAAGCCACTTTATTACTTATACTGAAAAGAAATAATCCCCCTCCTCGAAAGATGAGGACTCACCAATGATGAAGCTGAACTTCTGAGCGAGGTGTGCTAATGGTGCTGAGACTGAGAACCTGCAGTTTTATCATGAAACGATACAGCATAAAAGGTATGCGTCAGTACTTAAAATGTATTGAGTAAGTAGGAGAAACCATACACAAGGAATAGATAACTGAACTAGAAAGACATGCAATGACCAGCTGAAATAATGAAATTTAATAACTATGATATACTGAGGTGGGTAAAATCACCATGTCTGATGGTCAAAGACATGCCCTAAATCTGAGATACTGATCTGAACTGCTATACCGAACTACTTACTGTACTTAGTAGTCTGAAACTATTCTGAATGGAGCTAAATTGAGACTGAACTGAACTGAGCTAATATAAAACTGAACTGACTAGTAGGAGAGGCTATAACCAACATATAGCTACGTGAGCTAGACATGGAGTCTGATGTACACACCCCATCGATAGGACCCAATATACCTTGCCAAGGTATAAAGGCATGGACTGTGAGATAACTATCTAGGGCCATGAGGCCAATAAAATATAACCTACAGGGGCAATGTAGTTCTGGGAACCTGCGTGCACTGGAACTTGGCCCTCTCAGAGCTAAGTCCTACTCCCACGGGATAGTTCTACCAGGACTACTACTGCCAACCGAATAGTTTGATACTGAGGGTCCAAGACTACAACTAGATCATGTATACTGTCTGAGTATCTTGAGAGTCTTATAGGACCATATTTGGAAACTGGTGTTCAAAGACTAGTCAAAGCTGCCCATCTGACTGTATCGTAGCCGTTTGAAGAACAAACTGAGGATGATGCTGCTGGTTCTAAGACTGGTGAAAGATTCTTATTTGGAAGTGTCGTAGCCGCCTAAATAACCATAAAAATCTGATAACTGATGTCTAAGTCTAAATTCTAATAACTGGGAGGGATCACTGACACCTCAAAATTAACTGTGGTCAAACTGATTAGATGAAATTTTTATAGACAACATTGAGGTTTCTAAAAATCTGACTGAGATTGGACTAACATGAATCTGACTGAGATTTTAACATAAATTAAATATATGCATCCATAAACTGATAGAACCAAGCTATAAGGAAAACTAGTTCAACCTGCAAGATTCTAATTTCTACTGAGCTGGGAACTAGGGCTGAATCATTCTACTAGATACAATCTTTCACAAATTTCTAGTAATAGGGAATAATAATGCAATTAAAGTCATAAGAAATATTCCATTTGAATCAACAAAGAAATCTGTATGAAAATTTTCCACATTTTAAAGCTACAAGGTTGTAACTGATAGGGAAATTAGGCATGGTTTTTAGGGACACAAGGGAAGAACTCTTCCCTTGTTGAATTCCCACATACCTGGTGAAGAAATCCCGAAGAAAATTTCTTGAAAATCGGAGAAGTCGATTGCTGTATTTCTAGCCCTGAGAGTTTCTGCGTCCTGAGTCTAAGTATTGAGAGAATGGATGAGAGGAAAATGTCGATCAACCTTTTAACTGCCTCCTGGACGAGCCCAAAACGATATAGTTAAGAGCCTAGGATTTTAGGAAATTACGGAAAGGCCCCTAAAAATTTTGCAGAAAAATTGTCTAGCCAATCCCAATAAGGGACTGGACGAGTCATGCCCAGTGACCACGAGTCGTGGTCACACTCATGAAGTACACTGCCAAAAATCCACTACTGCGACCATAGGGAACATAACGGGTCGTTAGTTATGACCATGACTCGTGGTCACCTCTCGTCCTCAACACTGCCAAAAATCACAAGGGGGTCACTACAGGCAACACCACGACTCTTGGTGTTCCAACGAGTTTTGGTAAGGATTCGTTGAGTACACTATCACACTTTTATATGCCCTACACCCATCCTTGACCACGGGTGACCTAACAAGTTGTGTGGCTTACCACAACACGTGGCCACACCCGTGGTCACTTAGATCCCAAAATTTTCCACCATGTCCGAACCCTTCCCCACGAGTCACTCCATGACTCGTGGCTTACCCCATGAGTCACCGGACAACTCGTTCTATGACCTAGTGCAGAAAAATCCTGTTTTCTCCATTTCAACTCCCGAATCTGGTCTTCGTGTTTTCGAGGCATTACAAGTACGGGGTCCATGTGGATGTGTTTACACACCACAAAAGCCTGTAATACGTGTTCTCCTATAAGGATCTAAATTACATCCAAGGAGGTGGTTGGAGCTTCTGAAAGATTACGATATGAGTGTCCTTTACCATTTGAGCAAGGCTAGTGTAGTGGAAACACTCTTAGCAAGATTTCTATGGAGAATGTGTCACATGTAGATGAGTAGAGGAATGAGTTAGTGAAGGATGTGCATCAGCTTGCATGACTAGGAGTTTATCTTGTTGAGTTGACGGATGGCGGTGTCATTGTTTAGAATGGATCAGGATCTTCCTTGGTGACCGAATTCAAGGCTAGGCAAGAGGGTGGTAAAGATGAAGAAGGTGGTTCATAATAATAAGGTAGATGTTTTCTCCCTAGGGGAGATGGTGTGTTACGATATCCAGGTTATTTATGTGTGCCAGGTGTTGATGACTTGAGGTAGCAGATGTTAAATGAGACTCATGGTTCCAGATATTCCATACATCAAGGTTCCACCAAGATGTAGTGTGACCTATGGGAAGTTTATTAGTGGAATGGCATGAAGAAGGACATAGCAAAGTTTGTGGCAAAGTGTCCGAATTGTCAACAGGTGAAGGTTGAACATCAAAGACCTGGAGGCGTGCTTCAAGACATTAGTATCCTACTTGGAAGTGGGAGGAAATCAATATGGAATTCATTACAAAGTTGCCTCGTACTCATCGACAGTATGATTCCATTTGGGCTGTTGTAGAAAAGTTTATTAAGGCATCTCATTTTCTACTAGTCAAAACTACCGATTAAACGGAGGATTATGCTAAGTTGTATATTCTGGAGCTAGTTATATTGCATGGAGTACCCTTTTCCATCATATCAGATAGAGGTACTCAGTTACCTCCCAGTTTTGGTGATTATTTCAAAAGGGACTTGGTACTCAGGTCAAGCTTAGCATAGTTTTTCACCCGCAAATAGATGGTCAGGCTGAACGGACCATTCAGACTCTTGAGGATATGTTGAGAGCATGTATGATTAATTTCAAGGGTAGTTTGGATGATCATTTACCTCTCATTGTGTTTTCATATAAATATAGTTACCATTCCGGCATTCAGATGGCTACGTTTGAGGCTCTTTATGGTTTGAGATATAGATCGCTAATTGGTTGGTTTGAAGTCGGTGAAGTCACATCGATAGGATCAGATTCAGTTCATGAGGCTATGGAGAAAGTTCAGCTTATAAGGGAGAGGTTGAGAACAAATCAGAGTCGCCAAAATCCTATGCAGATGTGAGGAGGAGAGAACTTGAGTTTGAGATTGATGATTGGGTGTTTCTGAAGGTATCTCCTATGAAAGGAGTGATGAGATTCGAGAAGAAAGGGAAACTCAATCCCCGTTATGTTAGCCTGTATCGGATTGTGAGACATGTTGGCAAGGTGGCTTATGAGCACCTCAAAATTGGCTTCAGTGTATTTAGTTTTTCATATATCTCTTTTGAAGAAGTGTATGGGTGATCCGGCTTTGGTTGTCCTGGTGGAGAGCGTAGGAGTGAAGGATAGCCTTCGCTATAAAGAGGTCCCAGTTGAAATACTTAATCATTAGGTTCAAAACTTGAGGAACAAAGAAGTAGCTTCAGTAAAGGTTTTGTGGAGGAATCAACATGTTGAGGGAGCTACGTGGGAAGTCGAAGCTCACATGATGGCTAAATACCCATATCTATTCCCTTCCGGTTAAGTAGTAGCTTGAGGTATCAGTTTCCTCCTTAGAACTTTATTCAGTTTCATGTTTAGCTCATGTGTTCCAGTTTCTTTCATGTCAATTTATGTATGTGTGCTTAATGAATTTAGTTCGGTCATTCAGACAATTTTCAGCTTTAGATCATCAGTATTTGAGATGTCGGTTCTATTTTTCCCCAGCTTTTCAGTATGTGCATTCAGATTCGAGGATGAATTTTCCCAAGGGGGAGATATTGTAATATCTAAGAAGTTCCTAAGACTAGACTTTGGAATTTGTACTGAAAAGCAGTAGAAAATCTAAACTTTTTCTCAAAACGACTTGTGGTATGAGTTGTTAGAAGGTGTAATGACCCATGGGATCCACTCGTGGTCAGATTCTGCAGTAGAAGAGTAAGTAGTAACGGGCCCAGGGACGACCCGTTGGGTGAGGTAACACGTTGGGTAAGGTAACACGTCATGGGTTAAGGTCGTTGTTTGTCTCTGTAATCCTAGGGTTGGATGGCACGAGTTGTGGTACAACTCACTGTGAGGAGCCACGAGTCGTGGTAAGGGGACATGAGAAGGTGCAGTTAAAATTTCATAGAGGTAACAGATAGTTCCAACGACACATGGTTTGGAGTTAAGAGTCGTTGGTTGACTCATGGTGGAAGTCTCAGAAATTGTATGTGTGGAGTCAGTGGTGACAATAAGAGGACACAACGGGTCATTGTGATGAGTAATGACCTGTTCTGTCTAGTCGTCATACGTAGGACCTGAGAACTGAAGAAATCCTAGAAAGAAGTAACGGATGGATGCCACGAGTCGTGGTATCGAAGGACGACTCGTGGTATTGGTCCCGGTCACTGGTAGTGCTAAATTTTTAGACTTTTCATTGAGGGTATTTTCATAATTCCTAAGCTCTAAGGTAGTTTAGAATTGAAAGTAAAGCATTGGGAATTCTAAATATTCCCCGAGGGAAAAATGGAGATGCCTCCTAAGTTACCCATAATATGTAGAGGTATCGACCAAATTGAACAAATGACAGATCAAGATCATGTTGTTCATTGGGAATTGAAGAGGGGAGAATGAGCAAGCACGTCGTTTTATGCTCAGCCAAAAGGATTTTGAGAGTGCTAAAACTATCCTAAGCCTTACCGTTCCATGCATGTAAGTTTAGAGTCATTCCTTGAGATCAAGCTTAAAAAATTCTATAATTTTTTCCAATTCCCTTTGGGCTTTAAAAGAGGAATGTAAATCAGATTTTCCCAGGTATATAGAGCTATGAATAAGAGTTCATTTCACTCTTATGCTTAAAATTCTTCTCAATTCAATGAATTTAAATTCTAGATTCATGTTCAAGATCTGTTATACCTCGGGAACCCAAGGATCAGACTCGGGGGTTAAAACGGAGAAAAACTGGAAATTCACACCAGGTCACAGGATGGTTCATGAGGTGGCTTTTTAGGTGGGATCACAAGTCGTGAAGTGACTTGTGGTCAGGATGGGCTTGGCAGAGCATTGGGAGGCCACCGGGGTGACCATGAGTCATGGTCAGACCTCACGACTCGTGAGGTCACCCGTGGTGAGGATGGAATGCATGGATAGGGATTTGAGGTAGTAGGGACCACGGGTGGTGACCAGAAGTTGTGGTCAGCCACCATGATTCATGGGGTCCCTCATGGGGTCTCCTAAGCTTGGTTGAGCGATAGACATCACGGATCCCAGCCACGAGTCGTGCCCCCTGGCAACGACTCAGAAGGTCCCTCGTGGGCACTGTCAACTAGGAATTTATGCGTTTTCAGTAAGGGTGTTTTCATAATTCCTAAATTTCTAAGGCCTAAACTATGTCGTTTTAAGGTTTGAGTAGGGTCTTTTAAGAGGGATTAGTCCATGTTAAGCCTCACTCATGCATGCAAGAGTGTAGAGAGAAGTCTAGAAGGTGATTCAAGGTGTTATTCCCCAATTTCTCTAAATTCCTTCTTGGTCATTCAAGGGAGATTACGAATCAAGTGTTTCTAGGTATGTCAGGCTATCAATGGGTGATTTCTTCCATACCCATGCACATCCTCCATGATTTTTACAAAAATCTTACTAAAAACTCATGAGGTTTTGAAGATGATTTTTTAAACGTCTAATAATTTGATAATGGGTTTTGTGATTTTAGAATGTCATCATAATCTATGGGTTTTGTCAGTTTTTATTATATAAATCATTTATAATTTTATCGATTTTTTAATTTCTATGAAATTAAGCCTAATTATGCATGACCCATGATAAATCGATTTATGGTCTACTATTCCCTTTGATGATATTTTCAAGTCTAGCATGGATTATGATTCAAATTATGGATTTATGATATTACCCATCATGATTTTATGAATTTCAAGCTATATGCATGATTTACATGTATGTATGAACCTTATGAATCATGAATTATATTTTGGCCGACTCACGGGCCTTATATCATGGCTGGTTCACGTATATACAAGCATTTTTATAATTATCATGATTTAACTAGCCCATGAATTCACACATGTTATACTATGAGCACTATATATGTTTTGGGAGTAGTATCGAATACTGAGTAGGTTCGAGGCTTAGGTTAAGCCCCGGATCTCATGAATTACGTGCCACCGTAGGTATGTTGCGACCCCTTTCATGACTGTCCCCAGCCCAAATTGCCCTTTCTTCATAGTGATATCACACATTGATGGTCCTACCCTTGGAAAGATATGGACACCCTCCCGACTATGGTTATAAGTCGGACTTTGTGTGTGCTCATATGGGGTATGTTAAGTAAGAGAATCTCCCACTGTTCCTCATGATTTATGCATGTCATGATTATGTATTTGGCTCAAGTAGTGTTAAGTAAATCTCTTCTAATGTGATTGTGATTATGCTATATTACGAATGTTTTGAGAAACCTTGGGCCACATGATATGTTATTATGATTTACGATACGAGCATGACGTCCTACTCCTATAATCATTTATGTATTTCATATATATGTTTTAAATGTTCATTTTACTTACCTTGCATACTTAGTACATTCCAGGTACTGACCGCATACTTTCTATGCTGTATTGTTTCATGATAGAGGTCCTAGTTCTCAGGTTCATCCTCACCGGTAAGTTTCAGATTCAGTCTCAGCACTCTTGGTGAGTCCTCATGTTTCAAGGGATGTATGTTCATACTCTATGTTGTTCTTTCAGTTTTGGATGTTGGATTAGTTGGGGAGTTGTCCCATCAATCCGTCCTTCATGTTTAGAGGCTTATCAAACTACAAGTTGTAATCCACCGTATTGTATAAGTCTTGTACTGATATTCCCTTATGCTATGCTATGATAACGTTCTTTACGTTAAGTCTTCTTCTAATGTGATTGAATTAGATGTATGCTCATGCCATGGGTCGACTTGGGGTCTCTCGAGGCTCCTTGTCCCGTGTCTACGATTCGGGTGTACGTTTGGGTCGTGACAAACTTGGTATCAGAGCCATAGGTTTTGAAGTGCCCTAGGGAGTCTGAGAGTCGCGTTAAGTAGAGTCTTTTTCATGGGTGTGAAGCACACTACACTTAAGACGAAGAGGCTACTAGATGTCTAGGAAATGTTCCCTTCTTTCATTATCCATGTTGTGCGATGAACGTCCTTTACTCTTCTAATTCATGCTATTCGCATTTGCAGAAGCATGCCTCCAAGTTGAGTAAATTCTAGGATAAACTGTAATGGTAATGATCATGAGGGTGCCCATGATGGTGAGCATCAGATAGCCCCACCCGTTCATGAGGAACATGTACCAGAGCCAGCTGCCCACACGGAGATTAGGGCAGCGATTCAGATGCTGGCACAGACCATGACTGCCTAGTTCAAGAATCAGAAATTGGCACATTTCCCTTAGAATGAGCTCTCCGGCTTTCACGGGGTCAAAGGTGGATGATGATCCACACGATTTTATAGAGGAGATTCTGAAAATCACCCTGGTTATGGGGGTGAACAATGGGGAATGCATTGACTTGACCTCCTACCAGCTAAAGGGGGTAGCACATATATGGTTTAAGCACAGGGATGCCAGGGTAGCGGGTGTAGGCCCGATAGGTTGGAATGAGTACACACGCATTCATGGATCGATTCTTCCCTCGGGAGATGAGGGAGCTCAAGGCGGTTGAGTTTGTGAATCTGAAGTAGAGTAACATGTCTGTCTAGGAGTATGCATTAGAATTCACCCGGTTATCAAAATATGCTCCGGAGTTGGTGGTGAAGCAGTGGGCTCGGGTGAGCCAATTCGTACATGGAGTAGCAGATTACTTGGACAAGGATTTCTGGATCGCCATGCTTCACTGGGACATTGATTTTCCCTGTATTGTACTGCATGCGCAGCAGATGGAGTCAGTTTACTGGAAGCAAAGAGAGGCCAAGAGGGCCTAGACCGAAACCTGTAGGGTTTCTCAAGCCAGGTCAAGGGGTGGACCATGTCAGCAGACCCAGCACAGGTCCATTACTCCATCTCCATCATCGGTCAGCACGCCATCCAGGTTCAGGGGAGACTAGAGAAGCAGGGCTACAGGCCCAAAGGATTATGGTAGCATGCAGGTGTAGCGCACTTTTACAATTTGTGCAAAGTGCGGCAAGAATCATCCTGGGAGGTGCCTGGTCGGCACAGATTCTTGTTTTGGGTGTGGCAAACCCGGACACAAGATCAGAGATTGCCCTACAGCCATTTGTACCGCTCCAGCAGCACGACCCCCCTCAGCGGGGTGCTTCAACTAGTTCAACAGGTGGTCAGCACCAAACTAGGTTTTATGACCTAGTACCTCGCCAGGAGTAGGAGGATTCGCCAGATGTGGTCACGGGTCTGTTGCGAGTCTTTCATATTGATGCTTAATCTTTGTTAGATCCAGGAGCTACATTGTCTTTTGTGACGCCTTACATTGCTACTAGCTTTGGAGTTAGTCCTGAAATTTTGTTAGAACTGTTCTCTGTGTCTACTCCTGTCGGTGATTTCAGTTGTAGCTAGGCGGGTATGTAGAGGTTGCCCCATTAAAGTATTGCATAAGGTCACCTCTGCAAACTTAGTAGACTTAGCTATGACTGATTTTGATATTATTCTGGACATGGATTGGTTTTTTGCATGTTATGCTTTGGTTAACTGTAGAACCCTAGCGGTGGAGTTCCATTTTCCGGGTGAACCATCTTTAGAATGGACGGGTAGTTCAGCAGTACCTATAGGTCGCTTTATGTCTAACCTCAAGGATAGGAAAATGATATCTAAGGGTTGCATGTACCACCTAGTTAGGGTTAAGGATGTTGTTATACCCCGTAGAATTCCCGGCACCTAGATGACCTATTCGCACATTGGTTAAGCGTATTTGAAGGTCATACGTGCTAGAGAAAGGCCCGGGAAAAAGAACGGACGAGAAACCCGTCGAACCATCGCGGGAGGAGCCGAGGCAGATCCCCTCCGCGATGGCAGCGTGTCACGGAGGTGAGGCCTCCACGATGGCTCCGTGACATGTTGCCCAGGCTCAGGCCCAAGTATATAAAGCCCCACTTCGGTTTTAAATGCTATAACCTTTAAAAATTTTCCAGAGAACAGAGGCAAACGCTGAGAGAGAAGAAAGGAACGAAGAAATTAAATAATTTTCGTCCGATTACGCTACCAAACGCTGCCCAAACTCAAATTAAACCTAGATACCGAAGTATTTAGCAGCAGAGAGCATTCCTACGGATTCAGTTTCGTAAAATACGGCCGACGAATCGTCGAGCCACCGAGCTAAGGTAAGTGGAATTGCTCTAAATTAGTGTCTATGTGTTCCTAGCTGAGAAGTAAATATTTCTCCCTTCTGGGCCGCTGAAAAATAGCGAGTTTATGGCCGTCTTTCGATAAGCCTAAGTTTAGGCTATAAACTATATCGAAAGTGACGTTGCCTTTTGAAATAAAGTTGTATTTAGTGTTAATTGATATGTTTATGAATGCAGTAGGGAGAAAACAGTGAAGTACCGGCCGAGCCTCGTCCGACAGATGAATAATTCAAGGATAAGGTATGTAAAGCTAATTCCTTTGGCAAGTTAGTAATCTAGTACGATAGATAGCGTGATGTACAGAAAAAAGAACTTATAAGTCAAGCACTAAGTCCAGTTTGAATTTTGTAAGCATGTTTTTATGAAATTATGATATACATATACTCAGAATCAAAGTTAGTAAAGCAACATCAGATAGTCAGATAATATCTCAGATACAGTATAGTTCAGTATTGCGTTATTATGAACATTGGTACAACATGAGAAGCATTGGGCTGTAACGTGTACGAGACCTGTCAGTATGTGATGTAATATGCTACGTTAAGATATTGTTGTGTTCAGCTGAAACCCCGCGGAGTAGTTTAGTATCCGTAAAGCATTTCAGACATAGAATAGTAGACTAAAATAAAGTTTAGAAAGTATGTCAGGAATAGTAACTCATGTTACTATAGAAAATCAGTATACAATATAGTTTCAGCAGGAAGTCTATATCATGTTCAGCATTAGCCTCAGTATAGTCTGGCAGAAGACTATATTCGTACATACGTATATAGTATTTCCACTCTCAGCATGTATTAAGTATGTACCTATTTCTATCACTGGTCCAGCATATAGTGTATACAGAAACTTAGTAAACAGCAGAATTTTCAGTAGAAACATTGTCTTATATAGCATTTGCCCAGTACAGCTGGCAGTAGACTATATTCATATTCATATATCTTTACCTGCCTCAGCACGTATTACATACGTACAAATTACTATCATTAGCTCAGCATGTAATATATATGATACTTCACCCCTATTAGCCTCAGCATGTGAGATACCCAGACAGTATTACCAGTTGAGACCGTTGTGTTGTTTGGGGTTGGATTACCTAGCATCCATGACCGCCCAGGGTTAATAGTTGTGTCGACTCGTCCGCCAGAGGATGAGGATACGTCACTCTACGGAGTGGCATGCCGTCCCGCCAGGGGACGAAGATGGGATGCCAGTTTTTCCCCCATATTTGTGCCTTGATCGGCCCTTACACACCCCAGTCGAGCGGATACGCCCGGGTGCAGATTCAGGAGTCCTTCGGACTCAGATGGAGTTATAGTCAGGGGCTCAGCGAGCCCAAGTGCATACCCTGGGACCGGCAGGATGCTTACAGCCACTATAGGAGATGGGATGACCAGGGTAGGGGTATAGATTCTGTGTTGGTTGTACCTCCCGGCTTATGGGGGCCGGGTAAGGTTTGTGTGTGCTATGTTATGTTATTTCATATTATGCCATGTTATGTTAGATACAAGTAGATCAGCAGTAGCACGATACGTTCCAGGTATGACTCTTATCCCTTCTAGTAAAGATTGTGAGAAGGTAAGGTTTACATTATCAGACAGATAAGTTATTCCTTCTACTTCAGCTTCATCAGTCATATTATTGCTTTCAGATGTTGTTTTTAGTTATATTATTTCAGTTGCTTTACATACTCAGTACCAGCGGTACTGACGCCCAGTGGGGCGCTGCATTACTTGCCTGCAGGTACCCATAGACGAGCAGGCGATACTACGTGATCCCCATTAGCGGTTGAGTATTCAGCTCCTGTCATCCGGAGACTGAATTTCTAGAGGTGTAGTCCAGTTCTTTTTATTGTACAGTACGGGTAGGTCGGGGCCCTGTCCCGATCATTTCTATTATCCTTCCTAGAGGCTTGCAGTCTGTTTATATTCCCTGTGGTCAGATGAGCCGGTCGTGAGAGGCCGTGCAGTCGTATAGTTGTTAGCATTCCTTCTTTCTATTGTGATGGTCGTGTGGGGCCATAGTTCTCAGTAGTGGTGACCTTGTCGGTCACGTAGCTTTTTAATACGTTATGATTGAACTGCAGATAACTAGGCAGCATGGTGGCCTTGTCGGCCCGCATAGGTTCCCCTGAATTACCTTGTTTCTGGTCAGCTGATAATACAGGTACAGAAGGCTATAGGCCAATAGGCCGAGGGCTATGTTTACAGCCGTTATATAGCCCTTTGTTTCCAGAAATGTGAGTTAGAGCCAGCCAGACACCAGATGTGCCCAGGCTTAACAGTCCAGCGAGTCAGGTCCTAGTAGGGCACCAGGTGCCAGTCATGCCCCCCAAGGCGGGGCGTGACAAACTTGGTATCAGAGAAGGTCGTATCCCAGGGAGTCTGCAAGCCGTGCTAAGTAGATTCTTGTCTATGGATGTGTTGTGCACCACATACTATAGGCAGGAGGCTGCGAGGCATGATATGATGGTTACCCTTCTTTCACAGTCAGTCGTGCTTTAGAGCGGTACAATATAGGGTTGAGTCCCTGAGAACTCACCGTATTCTTGATTTCAGATACAAAGGCAGATCAGCATTATCCTAATACAGGCAGAAGATCAGAAATAGCAACGGAAGAGAGCATCCGTCAGTAACATGATAACTACAGCAGCAGGAAGAGGTATCAGAGACCTCCCAGCGTGATACCTTTATTGGCATTATTCTTAGTATACGTTGATAACGTCAGAATAGGAAGTCAGAAGTATAATATACATATGAGTTGATTTACTTATTAGTTATATAAAATCTGATTATGATTACAGATAAGGTCAGACCACCAGGTAAGTATAAGAAAGAGAAAAAGAATGCAGGAATCCCAAATACATCTTTTTGGGTGCGGTACAGTTGAATGCTTTTATTGTTGCAATACGAAAAGGGTTGATTGATCCTAGTAAGTAGTAGAAAATATAGAGAGCCCTTATGATTACGTAAGCTGTACAGACCCTTATGATAACAAGCCAGTAAAGAAAGTAAGACTGTTAGCTTACCCGAAGTAGGGGTAACAGACCTGCTAGGGATGAATGTCTAATAATAGTCAAGTTTGAGTCAGAAAAAGGCCAAGTCTGCCATGTACTCTAACAGATAGTAAGACATACCTGTAAGATTATAGTTATGATCTAGTTGTGACCTCGAAAGATATAGAGGTCAGGTGAATCAGATGGGCTTGAATATACGCCAGAAGGAGTATAGACCGAGGCTGGATCAGTAATTTCATTAGCAATGAAAGGGAGGTACCTTGAACCCTAGAGTTCAGTTTAAGTAAGATGAGAGGAAGAAGCAGGAATGTCAGATCTTGTGGGAAAATTAGAACTACTCCGGATTGATAAAGTATTGTATTAAGGATTAAGCTTCGCGCTGATAGTAAGATCGCGGTTCAGAATACCGCAGTATGTTCGCTATGGAAAAGTTAAGAAGTTACCGATATAGCAATTCTAATCTAGTGTGGCTTAGAGATAAGGCCCAGCAGATAGACATGGGCTCTCAATATATGCCTAGTAAGGCTACAGGATTCGAACGTTGACCCCCACATCGCAAGAGTGGCGGAATTTCAAACAACAGACAATAACTAGAATGTTTATGATGTTACTTTCAGAATGGGGTAGCAATGCAATGAAATGATAAGTCAGGGCAAGAGATGGTATTAGGCCGTAGAAGCAATGTATCATGTACGATGTGAGACTCAGCAGAACCTGTCAGAGATTATGAACTACCGCAGAAATCAGTACATATTGTACGTAGCTAGCGATATATAGATATACAGATAATAGATAGGTTGTGAGTGGCTGCCTATAAGGGCTACAATCACAGATGCTGATTAGTAATAGAAAGCCTATACAAATTGCATTGGGGGACTAAAAAAAAAAAAGAAAAGAAGAAGAGAGAGGGCGGATTAAGTATGAGTTACGTATGAAGTCATAAAAACTATCTCAGTTCTCAGTTATTAAGTTGATAGATTCATGTGTTGTTGTCGGATCTAGGCTCTAGGAGCTTACCAGAATTATTGACCTAAGACAGATGGCTAGATGATGAGGGCGCAGTTAGACAGTCTACCGACCAGCTGTCGCCTGCATCAGCAGGGAGGCATCCCTGAAGATCGGTAACAGTAGTGCATTTGCCGGAACCAGGGTTAGAGACCGAATAGGCAAATTTCAGAGATTAGCAATACCAGAATTGTTCTAGCATGCTAAGTGGTCATACGTCGTTTTCCCAGCCTTGTGGGTGACAGTCGGCCTTAGCCAACCTAGCAGTTGTTATGTAGGACACCTCATAAGTCAGCCGTCCGTCCCAGTCAGAATACCCGTGGGTACCCCAAGGAAGGGTCCACATCAGCAGTCAGCGATAGACTAGTATTTCAGCTGGTTTTCGTAAGGTATTTAGATACAGAGCCCTAGCAGAGGGCCAGTATTTACAGAATAGCTCATAAGACCGAGAATTCCCCAGAATAGCAGTATAAATCCAAGTGGATACACACGAGGCATAAGAAATTAACGGTACCCTGCTAGCATAGTGTTTATTAAGACCAGGGGATCAGTAGACTCCCCGTGGAGATACAGAGACTGATCGCCTGGGAGTAAGTAGATTAAGTCCAACCTTACAGTGGTTTAAGAAAAATAACAGAGCAATTAGATGCCCACGAGTTGGCGCTGATGCACGAACTATAAGTACTCAAGTAGTACAGTTAGAGCATTACTAGACTATTGTCACATTCGGGTCATTCAACCCGACTATTCAGTCATTTAAGGTTATGTAGCTAGATCATTAGAGATCATGGTCAGTATTAGGACCCTCTGATCAGATAAAGGCACAAGGTGCGCAGACAGTCGTTCAGGTTATCCCAGCAATAAGTAGCCTTAGCATGCGGCCAGAAGGCCAGATAAGCTCTAACTATACCGGTAGATTACTTGTCAGATTCTCCGGTATAATAAACCAGTATGACCGTCAGTTATATGTCAAATTTTATAAATGTAAATTTTGATTGAGTTTAGTAGCTTTTTTTGGTCACATTGTGTCGAAGGTTGGTGTACAGACAGATACACAAAAAATCGAAATAGCGAAGACACAGCCAGACCTACCACTCCGACCGAAGTACGCAGTCCCTGCGGTTAGCCGAATACCGCAGAGGGTCTATGGAAGGATTTTCCACCTTAAACAGCACCTCTCACTATGTTGACACAGAAGGCCGCGAAGTTCCAGTAGACTGAGGTGTGTGAGCAGAACTTCCAAGAGTTAAAAGCCAGGTTAACATCAGCTCCAGTGTTAGTATCGCCAGAAGGTACAGAGGATTGGTGCAGCATGGTAAAGTAACAGTTTATACTTTCAGGCAATTGAAGAAACGTGAAAAGAATTATCCCACCCACGACTTGGGTATTACCCAGTTAGCTGCAGTAGCTTATGCCTTATAAGAGCGAAAATTTTGTATCATCCAGGAAGGGCTAACATGTTAGCAGACGCCCTTAGCCATAGATCTATGGGGAGTTGGCATACTTATCGCCTGAACAGCGGGAGTAGACCCGAGAATTTTACTAGTTAGCCGGTCTAGCCGTTCGCATAGCAGAAATAAAGGATAACAGAATGATAGTACAGAATATCGCAGTATTGCGGTTAGAGGTGGAAGTAAAGGAACGGCAGTATAGAAACCCTAGCCAGGTTTAACTTGAACACAAGATTCAGTAAGGAGAGATGACATATTTTCAAATACCTGGGGATGAAGTGTGGCGATATAAAGGCCGCATTTGTACTCCAGATATTTTGGGGCATCGCCAGCAGGTTATGAGCGAAGTACATTACGCCCGCTATTCCCTTCATCCAGATACGACAAAGAGGTACCATGACATTAAAAAGAACTACTGGTAGCCCAATGTCCTAACTGCCAACAGTTGAAGGCAGAATATCAGAAACCAGGCAGGTTAGTTTAGAACATAGCTGTGCCTCTTTGGAAATGAGAAGCGATGAATATGAATTTTATAGCAAGATTACCCCGTACTAAACACAGACATGACTCTATATGAGTGATAAGTGACAGATTGACAAAAATCAGCTCAGTTCTCGCCAGTAAGAGCTACTTCCTCGGCCAAAGATTATGCTGAGTTGTATATCAGAAAGGTAGTCAGATTACATGGAATACCAGTATCCATTATTTCAGACGAAGGAGCACAATTTACAGCTAGATTCTGTCAATCATTTCAGAAAGGTTTGGGCACGCAGATTAATTTAAGTATAGTGTTCTATTCTCAGACAGATGAGCAGGCTGAGCGCCCAATTCAGACGCTCGAAGACATGTGCTAGATTTCGGTAATAGCCAAAATGAGCAGTTACCATTAGTTGAATTTGCCTCCAGAGTTAGAATCCATATATCCGGTGTGTTATGTAGCTATGCTGAGGAAATGCATAGGGGACCCGTCCAGAGTAGTCCCAATCCAGAATATCCAGGTTACGAAGAAGCTGGCCTATGAAGAGGTCCCAGTAGCTATCCTAGACAGATAGATTCGCAAACTCCGCACTAAAGATATTGCGTCTATCAAGGTATTAGGGCGTAACAAGAACCGAGAGAAGATAACTTGGGGAGCAGAGGAAGATATGAGGACCAGATATCCTCACCTATTTCAGGCCCAGTTAGGCGACAGGTATGCCCGTATTATTACTCATGCAGTACCATACGATTGTATGTCTGTAAATGAGAAAGATTGATATTTAGTTATCCAGTGGATCCTAGAATATTACGTGCAGTGCCTGTGTTGGACTTTTCTGCATTTCAATTTTTTGCTATAGTCCATATTACAGGGGATACTCTGCCGAAATTTTTCTAAACAAGTAAGCTAAGTAAGTCCTCTAGATGGCAGTATACATTCGAGGACGAATGTTCTTAAGGGGGGAGAATGTTATACCCCGTAGAATTCCCGGCACCTAGATGACCTATTCACACGTTGGTTAAGCGTATTTGAAGGTCATACGTGCTAGAGAAAGGCCCAGGAAAAAGAACGGACGAGAAACCCGTCGAACCATCGCGGGAGGAGCCGAGGCAGATCCCCTCCGCGATGGCAGCGTGTCACGGAGGTGAGGCCTCCGCGATGGCTCCGTGACACGTTGCCCAGGTTCAGGCCCAAGTATATAAAGCCCCACTTCGGTTTTAAATGCTATAACCTTTAAAAAATTTCTAGAGAACAGAGGCAAACGCTGAGAGAGAAGAAAGGAATGAAGAAATTAAATAATTTTTGTCCGATTACGCTGCCAAAACTCAAATTAATCCTAGATACCGAAGTATTTAGCAGCAGAGAGCATTCCTACGGATTCAGTTTCGTTAAATACAGCCGACGAATCGTCGAGCCACCGAGCTAAGGTAAGTGGAATTGCTCTGAATTAGTGTCTATGTGTTCCTAGCTGAGAAGTAAATATTTCTCCCTTCTGGGCCGCTGAAAAATAGCGAGTTTCTGGCCGTCTTTTGATAAGCCTAAGTTTAGGCTATAAACTATATCGAAAGTGACGTTGCCTTTTGAAATAAAGTTGTATTTAGTGTTAATTGATATGTTTATGAATGCAGTTGGGAGAAAACAGTGAAGTACCGGCCGAGCCTCGTCCGACAGACGAATAATTCAAGGATAAGGTATGTAAAGCTAATTCCTTTGGCAAGTTAGTAATCCAGTACGATAGATAGCGTGATGTACAGAAAAAAGAACTTATAAGTCAAGCACTAAGTCCAGTTTGAATTTAGTAAGCATGTTTTTATGATATTATGATATACATATACTCAGAATCAAAGTTAGTAAAGCAACATCAGATAGTCAGATAATATCTCAGATACAGTATAGTTCAGTATTGCGTTATTATGAACATTGGTACAACATGAGAAGCATTGGGCTGTAACGTGTACGAGACCTGTCAGTATGTGATGTAATATGCTACGTTAAGATATTGTTGTGTTCAGCTGAAACCCCACGGAGTAGTTTAGTATCCGTAAAGCATTTCAGACATAGAATAGTAGACTAAAATAAAGTTTAGAAAGTATGTCAGGAATAGTAACTCATGTTACTATAGAAAATCAGTATACAGTATAGTTTCAGCAGGAAGTCTATATCATGTTCAGCATTAGCCTCAGTATAGTCTGGCAGAAGACTATATTCGTACATACGTATATAGTATTTCCAGTCTCAGCATGTATTAAGTATATACCTATTTCTATCACTGGTCCAGCATATAGTGTATACTGAAACTTAGTAAACAGTAGAATTTTCAGTAGAAACATTGTCTTATATAGGATTTGCCCAGTATAGCCGGCAGGAGACTATATTCATATTCATATATCTTTACCTGCCTCAGCACGTATTACATAAGTACAAATTACTATCATTAGCTCAGCATGTAATATATATGATACTTCACCCCTATTAGCCTCAGCATGTGAGATACCCAGACAGTATTACCAGTTGACACCGTTGTGTTGTTTGGGGTTGGATTACCTAGCATCCATGACCGCCCAGGGTTAATAGCTGTGTCGACTCGTCCGCCAAAGGATGAGGATACGTCACTCTACGGAGTGGCATGCCGTCCCGCCAGGGGACGAAGATGGGATGCCAATTTTTCCCCCATATTTGTGCCTTGATCGGCCCTTACACACCCCAGTCAAGCGGATACGCCCGGGTGCAGATTCAGGAGTCCTTCGGACTCAGATGCAGTTATAGTCAGGGGCTCAGCGAGCCCAAGTGCATACCCTGGGACCGGCAGGATGCTTACAGCCACTATAGGAGATGGGATGACCAGGGTAGGGGTATAGATTATGTGTTGGTTGTACCTCCCGGCTTATGGGGGCCGGGTAAGGTTTGTGTGTGCTATGTTATGTTATTTCATATTATGCCATGTTATGTTAGATACAAGTAGATCAGCAGTAGCACGATACGTTCCAGGTATGACTCTTATCCCTTCCAGTAAAGATTGTGAGAAGGTAAGGTTTACATTATCAGATAGTTAAGTTATTCCTTCTACTTCAGCTTCATCAGTCATATTATTGCTTTCAGATGTTGTTTTCAGTTATATTATTTCAGTTGCTTTACATACTCAGTACCAGTGGTACTGACGCCCAGTGGGGCGCTGCATTACTTGCCTGCAGGTACCCATAGACGAGCAGGCGATACTACGTGATCCCTATCAGCGGTTGAGTATTTAGCTCTTGTCATCCGGAGACTGAATTTCTAGAGGTGTAGTCCAGTTCTTTTTATTGTACAGTATGGGTAGGTCGGGGCCCTGTCCCGATCATTTCTATTATCCTTCCTAGAGGCTTGCAGTCGGTTTATATTCCCTGTGGTCAGATGAGCCGGTCGTGAGAGGCCGTGCAGTCGTATAGTTGTTAGCATTCCTTCTTTCTATTGTGATGGTCGTGTGGGCCCATAGTTCTCAGTAGTGGTGACCTTGTCGGTCACGTAGCTTTTTAATACGTTATGATTAAACTGCAGATAACTAGACAGCATGGTGGCCTTGTCGGCCCGCATAAGTTCCCCTGAATTACCTTGTTTCTGGTCAGCTGATAATACAGGTACAGAAGGCTATAGGCCAATAGGCTGGGGGCTGTGTTTACAGCCGTTATATAGCCCTTTGTTTCCAGAAATGTGAGTTAGAGCCAGCCAGACACCAGATGTGCCCAGGCTTAACAGTCCAGCGAGTCAGGTCCTAGTAGGGCACCAGGTGCCAGTCATGCCCCCCAAGGCGGGGCGTGACAGATGTAGAGTCCGAGACCCCGACTATTTAGTCAGTTCTTGTGGTGTGTGATCCGGAGATTTCCCCCGATGATTTGCTAGGTGTTCCTCCTGGAGGGAATTTGATTATAGTATTGATCTATTGCCCGATACGCAGCCTATCTCCCTTCCTCCTAACAGGATGGCTCTAGCCGAGCTAAAAGAGTTAAAGGACTTGTTGGACAAGGGTTTCATTAGATTGAGAAATTCTCCAAGGGGTGCACCATTTCTCTTTTTTCGAAAGAAGGATGGAACCCTTCGAATGTGTATTGATTATCAGTAGCTGAATAAGGTCACTGTCAAGAACAGGTACCCCTTTCCTAGGATCAATGATTTATTTTACCATCTCTAGGGTGCCAGGCATTTCTCGAAAATTGATCTATGGTCTGGATATCACTAGCTCAGAGTTCTGGAGAGTGACATCCCGAAAACCGCTTTAAAGACTCGGTATGGTCACTACGAATTTGTTGTTATATCTTTTGGACTAACCAATGCTCCTGCAGCTTTTATATACCTGATGAACAGGGTGTTCAAGTAATATCTCTACATGTTCGTGATTGTGTTCATTGATGACATCCTCATATACTCTCAGAGTGAGGAGGATCATGCCGCTTACTTGAGAATAGTGCTTCAAACCCTCAAGGATCGTCAGTTGTATGCAAAGTTCAGCAATGTGGGTTTTGGTTGGACTCGGTGGCATTTCTTGGCCATATGGTATCAGGTGAGGGCATAAAAGTAGATTCTCGGAAAATTGAGGAGGTGAAGAATTGGCCTAGACCAGTGAGTCCTTTAGAAATTCAGAGTTTCTTGGGCCTAGAAGGTTACTACTGGAGATATGTTGAGGGTTTCTCATCTATTGCAACACCTTTGACAAAGTTGACTCAGAATAAGGTGAAGTTCCAGTGGTTGGAGGCTTGTGAGGAAAGCTTCTAGCAATGGAAGACCTGACTCATTTCAGCACTAGTGTTGACTTTACCCGAGGGTACGGATGGTTTTGTTGTATATTGTGATTCTTCACGAGTTGGACTGGGGTGCGCGTTGATGCAGCATGGGAAAGTAATAGAATATGTCTCTCGATAGTTAAAGGTTCACGGACCTGAAACATGATCTCGAGTTGGCCGCGGTGGTGTTCGCATTGAAGATATGGCGGCATTACTTGTATGGGGTCCACGTGGATGTATTCACGTATCACAAAAGATTGCAATATGTGATCACGCAGAAAGATCTCAATCTTCGGCAAAGGAGGTGGTTGGATCTATTAATGGACTATGATATGAGTGTTCTTTAATACCCGGGCAAGGCTAACATGGTGGCGGATGCACTTAGTAGGCTCTCAATGGAGATTGTGTCCCACATGAATGAGGGAAAGAAGGAGTTCGTGAAGGATGTCCACCAGCTTGCAAGATTAGGAGTTGGATTGATCAACTCGATCGATGGTAGCATGGTTGTGCAGAATGGGTCAGAATCGTCCTTGGTGGTCGATGTCAAGTATAAGCAAGATGAGGATCCAATTTTGAGGAAGTTAAAGGAAGCAGTGCTGAGTCAAAAGATGGTGGTTTTCTCCCAAGGGGAAGATGGTGTGCTACGATACTAGGGTCAACTATGTGTTCCAGACGTTGATAATTTGAGAGTTTGGATATTACATGAAGCACATGGTACCAGGTACTCTATCCATTCGGGATCCACAAAGATGTTCGGGACTTGCGAGAAATCTATTGGTGGGATGGTATGAAAAAAGATATTGCGTAGTTATCCAAATGTCCAAATTTTTAGCAAGTCAAAGTCGAGCATCAAAGGCCAGGAGGCGTACTTCAGGATATCAACATTCCCACATGGAAGTGGGAAGAGATTAATATGAATTTCATTACAGGCCTACCCCGTACTTACCGACACTATGATTCCATTTAGGTGGTGATAGATAGGTTAACAAAGGGTGCACACTTTCTACCGGTCGAGACCATGGATTCAATGGATGATTATGCCAATTTGTATATTCGGGGGTTGGTTCGACTACATGGAGTGCCCTTGTAAATTATTTCAAACCGAGGTACTTAGTTTACCTCCTAGTTCTGGCGGTCTTTTCAGAAGGGCCTTGGGACTCAAGTCAAGCTCAGCACGGCCTTTCATCCGCAAAGGGATGGCCAAGCCGAGTGAACAATCCAGACTCTTGAGGACATGTTGAGGGCATGTGTCATTGATTTCAAAGGTTGTGGGGATGATCATTTTCCCTTAATCGAGTTTGCCTATAGTAACAGTTATCACTCCAGTATACAGACATATTACAAGGTTGGGATAGTTCCTCCCCTCATTCTCACGTTTATTCTTAGGAAACCTATCGAAAGTCCTCTCAAGAAACTCTCAAGCAAGCTTAGAGTTCTCATATATTGCAGCAGTTCAAGTCCTCTTCTCTGGGTGAACTTTAGTCAGATATGTGGGAATTCAACAAGGGAATTGTTCTCCCCTTGTGTCCCCCAAGATCTTGCCATAATCTTCCTATCAGTTTTAGCCCTGAGCTTTTGAATACGAATGAATTTCATCTGGAATAATATCCATGCTAATTGTCCGTATTATCTTTATCAGTGCCTAATTAAATTGTCAATGTTCATATAAAAGTGAATTTAAGCCCTAACTTTTGAGTAATGATTATGCTTATTAAATTCCATTAGTGAATGAAGAATGTTTTGGGATGCATTTCCTAGAAATTCTTACTATATATATATTGAGAAAATGTTCCATTGATAAGAATGAGTTTAGCCTTGTCGGATGAGATTTCTTTAATTCTGTAGATTTTGATATATTATGAAATTCTCGTTTTGTTGGAATAAGTTGAGTTCTCTATTAGCTTCTAGTAGTTAAGACCAGTTAGAATGTAGGTATCTTTAGAAACATTAAGAAAATTGTCAACTGATCAGTTTGTCTTCAGCCTTCTTTCGAGGTGTCAATCGTGCCTCTCAGTTATCAGAATAAGATTCAGATTATAGTTATTTGGTCCATTAGGAGGTCATGAAATTCTTGTTATATAGCTCTGACTAGCCCTAGGAACCCAGTTCAATTACATCTTGTTCTTAGACGGTTACAATGCTTCCAAATAAGCAGCTCTGACCAGTCTAGAACCTAGTTTCAGAATTTTGTCCGACAAGACTCTCAAGGTACATGCAGTGATACGTCTCTGACTAGTCTTGGGCCCTAATTTTGAGCTATCAGCCTAGTAGTTTAGTTTAGGTTTTTCAGTGGGAGTAGAACATAGCACCAAGCGGGTTGGGGTTCCAACGCACCCAGGTTCCCAAAACTACGTTGCCAGCGTAGGTTACAGTATTACTCGGCCAGATTGGCCCCAGACTTTTGTGATCACCCAGTTCATGCCTATATACCCTGTCAAGGTGTATTGGGTCTTACCAGTGGGGTGTATACATCAGACTCCACGTCTACCTCACGTGGTTATATGTTGGTTATAGACTCTCCCACTAGTCAGTTCAGTCCAATTTTAGAATAAGCAGCTCAGTTTAGTTCTAGTTTTATCAGTTTAGCTCGGTTCAGTTTAGTATCTTAGACTCAGTACTTTCATACTTAGGACATGCCTTGACCATTAGAACGGGTCATCTTGACCACCGTAGTTTACTTCAGTAATTCAGTTCAGTTTACTTATTGGTCATTGCATGTCATATTAGTTCAGGAATTATATTCAGTTATGCTTTCTCCCGCTTACTCTGTACATTCAAAGAACTGACGCATACTTTTGTGTTGTATCATTTCATGATACAATTGCTGCAATTAGACTCAACACTATTAGTTGTCGCAGTACAGATTCTCCACCTCCGCAGTGAAGTGTGAGTCCTCATCATCCGAGGGCATTGTTTCTTTCTTACAGTCTTTTATTAGATTCAGTTAGACTTAGAGTTAGTTGGGGGCTTGTCCCAGCAACTCCTCCATTAGATAGCTTTCAGATAGACATGATTTTCAAATTTATCAATATTATTCAATTGTTTTGAACTTTATGTTCTCAGACTTTTTTTCCATAAATGCTTTATGATATTGTTTCAAAGTTCTGTTGTGCATGTTTACACAAAATACCAGTGTATGATAGGCCAAGGGTTGAATTGGGGTCACTTGTGACTTCAAGTACCGTGTTACGTCCAGGGTGTAGTCTCGGGGCGTGACAAACTTCATATAAGAGCGCTAGGTTTAGAGTATTCTCGGAAAGTCTGGAAGCCAGATCGAGTAGAGTCCTTTATATGGGTGTGAAGCGCGCCACACTTATGACGAGGAGGCTACGAGATGTTATTAGGAAAACTCTCTTTTGTCCGTACTCTTGATCCTGCGTTAAAGTTTAATTCTAGAAATTTCCTTCTAAATCGTGCTTTGTTTCATTTTAGTAAACCATGCCTCCCGGATATGGTATTGGAAGAAGGGCCGGTAATGTCAACAGACTTGCCCCACCAGCCCTGACAGCCCCTCAAGATGATTCGGTGTCTACTGCCAAATTCAGGGCAGACATTCAACTGCTGGCCCAAACAGTCAGCAGCCAGGTGAACCAGCAAGTGGTGCCAATGAACACCAATGGGTCTGCAGCAGCTGCGATTGTGCAGGACTTCACTCCGATGAGCACTCTAGATTTTCTTGCAACAAAGGTGGGAGAGGACCCACAAGGTTTTGTAGATTAGATTAGGAAGATTACCCATATTATGGGTGTCAGCTCCTCCGAGAGTGTCGACCTGGCTATCTACCAGCTTAAAGTGGTAGCCAAGGTTTGGTTTGAGAAGTGGAAGGAGGGGCAGCCAGCAGAAGCAGGACCGGTAGAGTGGGAGGAGTTCCACACAACTTTCCTAGATAGGTTTTTCCCTCAGGAGCTGAGGGAGGCGAAGATGGCAGAGTTTATGAGCTTGCGACAGGGCAACTACACAGTGAACGAGTATGCTCTAGAGTTTACCAGGCTATCAAAGTATGCTCCAGAGATGGTAGCCGAGCCAAGGGCTCATATGTTGAAGTGCGTTAATGGAGTATCTAATATGGTCCTCTAGGAGTATAGGACCGTAATGCTGATCAAGGACATAGACCTTTCTAGCTTAATTTTCTATGCCCAACAAATTGAGGCTGAAAAGATGAAGAATATGGAGCATAAGAACAAAAGGGAAAGGACTGGCCAGTCAGATTTTGGCCATCAAAGATCTAGCGGTGGTAGTCGCCCATAGTAGCAGCAGCAACAACATCAGCAGAGAGCCCCAACACGCAGCTTAGCCAGCTCCCCAACCTTTCGGTCCTACCAGGATCAGAGGGGTGGGTCATCTGGCACTCAGTCTCAGGCTTATAGTACCGAGAACAAGTATGCATCTTGTCCCAAGTGTGGTATGAATCACCCAGGAGAATGCCTTCAGGGACGAGAGGGCTTCTTTGGGTGTGGACATCTTGGACACAGGCTTAAGGAGCGCCCATCAGCAAGGCGAGGGAGATCACAATCTACCACATCATCAGCTCCAGCAGGTCGACCAGCCCAGTAGGCTAACACATCAGGTACAAATGGCGGTCAGTGCCAAACTCATTTCTATGCTCTATCTTCCTGTCTGGATCAGCCAGGATGGTGGTCGACCGTCTAGCTCAGCAGGGTAATACATCGTATATTGATGGCGGTCAGTTCCAAAACCGCTTTCATGATTTTTCCTCTCGTCAGGATCAAGAGAGCTCACCTACTATGGTTACGCCTCTTCTATCTATATGTGTATGACCTACTAGATCTAGGAGCCACACTATCATTCGTGATTCCCTATGTAGCTGTCCAGTTTGAAATTAGTGAAGAAGTCCTCTCAGAACCCTTCCTAGTTTCTACCCCAGTTGGTGTGTCAGTTAGAGACAGCCGGGTGTGTAGAAACTCCCCAGTCTCAGTGGTGAATAAAGTCATTCCAGTTGATTTAGTAGAATTAGACATGGTCGATTTCGACTTCATTCTTGGCATGGATTGGTTGCACTTCGATTATACCTTAGTCGACTACAGAACTTGAGTCGTCAGATTTCAATTTCCAAAAGAGTTAGTTTTAGAATGGACAAGTAGTACTTCAGCTCCTAAGTCGGTTTATTTCGTACCTTAAGGCAAGGAAGCTCATTTAAAAAGGGTGCATCTATCACTTAGTTCGGGTTAAAGATTCTAACTATGAGGCCTCAACTATCCAGTCAGTTCCTGTTGTTAGCGAATTCCCTAACGTGTTTCTCGAAGATCTTCCCGGAGTCCCTCCCGAGCGGGAAATTGACTTCTGCATAGACCTTCCAGACACTCAACCCATCTCAATTCCTCCTTATAGGATAGCTCCGGCTGAGCTTAAGGAGTTGAAGGAATAGCTAAAAGACCTCCTTAATAAGGGTTTCATCAGGCCCAACATCACTCCATGGGGTGCTCCGGTGTTGTTCATGCGAAAGAAAGACGGTACTTGATAATGTCCAAAATACACTCTTCTTTTACGAAAGAGTGTAAACAGTCGCTGCTCAAAACAAATATTCCCGACAAGTGGTTGGGGTCGTATCCCACGGAGAATTGAGTCGATAATTCAAAATTTATAAACTAATTTAAACTAGAGCGCATAATTTTTCAACATTTGAAAAGTAAAATTGGGGGGAACAAAATGGGAAAATTAACTAACTAATTCTAGACAAAAACTAATTGGGGTGGATTCCAATTGAAGTAATCACAAGTGAGAGGCTAGGGACATTCTATAGTTGCGATCCCAATTAAATCAAAAATTTCTTCAATGTCGTAGACTCAAGTGTAAATAATCTCAGGAAGTAGGTAGCCTCAGCTTCTCAGCCTATTGACTACCCCTAGCTAGAGTTTTCCAAAAATCTAGTTGCGATTTAGCTCAACCCGAATTGATTTGGATTAGTAACTTCACTATTCCTAGCTATTAGCTGCCAATTAGGAAGGAGGAAGTAATTTCAACTATTTCTAGCTTAATTTTATAATCTCCTATCCATACCCACTACTAGATTCCCTTCCAATACTTAATCATTCTCTCTCGAGAAACAATCAAGCAAGTATAGATAGACCCATATCATAATCAATGGATCTTTATTAATAGATTGAAGAGAACCTAATATATTTACACTTAATTGAACAATAGGAAGATGACTCTAACAACACCCACCTACAATTCAATAAGAATCCAAGAGCAATTTATCAAAACCCAATCAAATTAACAAACCCACCATAACTATACTTCTAACTAGTAAATTAGTAAAGCATATTTAAAGATAGAGAGAAGATGCCAAGAGGATTCCCCTCATATTGATTGCCTTAGCTTCACAAATCTGCTTCACAAGCTCTTACAACAATGGTGGAATTCCCCCAAAATGGGTTAAATAAAAAGAAGAACAAAAGTGCTACCTAACTCTACAAAACTATGGAGAAAAGAATCTCCTCAAAATTCTATGAAGAAGATGAAAATTAGATGAATGAATTGTTGGTTGGATGGTTCTCCTCTTTGTTGGTGTACAATGGAGGTTATATATTGGTACTTTCTTGTGTACAACTTTCCCCAAATGTCCTTGGAGCTTCTAGATGCTTTTGAGACCTTTTTGGACCCTTTTACCCTTCATTAGACGGCCTCTCTGGTGAGGAACCAGTGTTTCTCCAGTGCCAATTCATGAAGAGCACAAACTATTGCCGGTTGAAAATAGTGGTCTGGTAGAGGAAACCGGCAATTCCATAGGCTTTTAGCCGGTGCAATTTTGTGAAGGGCTGGTAGTTTAGCTGGTCTGGGCAGTAGCTTCGGCATTTCGCCCTTCCAGATCCGCGTTTAGCCAATTCAAAGCATTTATTTGCACCTCTTTTTGAGCTCAAATCTTCCCTTTTCTTTAGCTCCTCTCCCTCATATGCTAACTCATCAAATTTCTTCTCAAATTCCATGTACTTTTCTCGATTTCATTTTTTTTCTTTACCCACATGAGGTACCTACAAAGAAATCAAGAGAAAGGGAATAAAATCCATATAAATGACTCAAAAACTGGGCCAAAACTCATGATTAGGAGCCTAATAAGTTGGCAAATTTCCAACTCATCAAACCCCCAAACTTGAACCATTGCTTGTCCTCAAGTAATGCAATTCTTTTTACAGTTAAGAAAATGAACAACATGCTATACATGAGTTTTTGCATCAAGGACAAATCGAGACATTCTTGCACAAGGGAACATTGCTAAGGCTTAGGGCACTATGGTAGTTGTACATAAAATCATCAATCCGCAAGACAACCCAAACATTATACACTAATTCAAGAAAAAACAAAGAGTCAAACCATGTTGCACAAGCTTCAATAGGTAACCACAATCATTAAACATATCTTGCATGCATTCTTTTCATTCAAGCAAGGGCGTAGTTCCTTAAAACAAGTTCAAAGAGCATCTCAAGTCATTAACTGTTCACATTCAAAGCTTTCCTTAAAGTTGACTACCCGCTTTCCTTAATCATACCTCTCTTTCAAAACAATTGTAAGGATGTAGTCCAAGGAAATGATGCCCCTCTCAAGATAAGAGAATCCTATACACATAATCGTAGCATTTCACACAATAGGATTATTGGATATGACAAATGAGCTCACTCTCACAAAGAAATTCAAGTGACACAAATTGACACATAGGCTTATCCTTCATGTATATTGCCACTAATGTAGTGTTGCTACACCTACAATCAATTAGGACTTGCGGGTCATAATGAAGGCTAGGGGTGAGGGTAGGATGATTGTTTAGCTTTAGTGACTAAAGCCTCCCTAATGCCTTTACAAAATCTTGTAACACCTCATCATCTTATCGAAATCACTCCACCTTATTTCTCCTTGTTCATCATCTTTATATTTTGTATAACACAAGCACCCTTCTAACACCCATGACTTTCACATTTAGCCTTATCTATGCAAGAGATAGCACCTTATTACTATCCTTTCTCTTTTGATGATTCGAGGTCTGTCAACCCATCTATGCATTCAACTCATCAACATTTTGGTGCTAACTCACTTTTAGGCTTCTCATTTTTCCTCCTACTCTTGCAAACCCCCAAACTTAGGCTTTTGCCTCATCTCATTCATTTCCTTATAACTCCCTATCTCATGGGCTTCAAGACCCATTTTTCATTATTTTATCACTAGCAATTAGGGAGGATGGGTGCCAAAGAGAAGGATTGAAAATGATCATTAGGCTTGTAATTTGGTTTCCAAAGAAAGGGTCCAAGGCTCAAACTTTGGTTATCAAAGATTAATGATCAAAGAGGCTATTTGGGTGAAGTGACTAACAAAAGAGGGCCCAAGATCATGTTCTAAGTGCAACTACATCTATCATTTCTCCTTGAATCACAGTTAGGGAAAGTTCTAGGCAATCATGCATACACAAGAATTATGCTAAAAACATCACCACACAAGGCGTCACAATCCAAGGAGTTCACACACTTCCTTTGTCACATTAAGAGGATGACTTTCAACGAGCTAGTTAAGAATAAACAAGACAAGCAAGGAATATATAATTCATGACAAGAATGCTCATTTTCATATTTAGATACCCCTCTTTTCTTCTCAAATCTCATACACAATGCCAATCAAGAAATATTGGTGTTACCTCCTCAAGCAAGTGCAGAAACGACTCAACAAGACTCTTGACTTAGCATTTTCCCTTAAGAAAGTCGCCTCTCAATCTATCATTGCGAAGTGCCAACCCGGTTCGACAAGAAAAAAAAGACAAAGAAATCTCTCCTTGCGAAAGAACCATAGTATAAAGAAAACCCTTGGAGTTTATTGAAAGACTATTATCTAAAAAGGCGATACAAACTCGCATGTAATGAGGATTTACCTTTAATAATGACGTCACCCAATCTATCATAGGGCCATATCATGCATCAATTAACAAGTGGGTTACTCAGACTTCACCCCTAATAAAAATAAAGCATTTCACATGGTTAAGAAAAATGAGGAAAGAATGGGTGAGAGATCTCCCTGATACGATGGAGGCATCCATTTTACACACATTTTCCATGCTCTCCTTTTTCTTTTTGTTCTCTCACTGTTTTCCATGTTCCACACTTGTTCCATCCCTGTAAAATCAAAGACAACAAAAACGTAAAGTAAAACAAAATAAAAATAAAAAGTAAAAAAAAAAAAGTAAAAACACTTGCGTTGCCTCCCAAGAAGCACCTTAGTTTATGTCGTGGCTTGTTGACTCCAACTTCACCATTTATCTCTCCACTTTGAACATTTGAATCACACCCCTAGCTTCTTATCCGTTCTTTCACTCCGCTTTAGGGGTGGTGGTGTAAGAATAAAAGGACCAAGCAATGGATGTTGCATCTTGTGCTTCTTGGCCCTTGAAGGAGGGATGTGCTTTGACACTGTTGGCATGGCATACTGTAACATGAATCCACCTTGATCTTCCTCCTCAATGCCCTTCATCGACTTGGTATCCTCAGTTTCCATTTTCTCAACCAAGGTCAATGTTGAAAAATGATAAGAGGGTAGTTTAAGTCGCTCCCATTTCAAGTATGCTTCTAACTTGACATCCTCCTCTCCAAGTGCACTATATCCTTGAGCATGAATTGTTGGATATCATTTGGAGACTCTAGTGTCACTTCTTAAACCATGGAATCTTGCATTTTTTCTATGTTGGTTGGTTGGCACACCTCTATGACTTCTTCAAAGCTCACCTTGACTCTTTCTTCATCATCATTTTGAACTTCCTCCCATGATTTAAGTGGAGCTATGCCCCATTGTTCACGTCTTATTGTTATGCTCCTCAATATCTCCTTCGCTTCTTCTTTTAGAGTTTCACACCTTTCTTCTTGAGGAGTTGATGATTCCATGGGCATGGAGGGGTTGTCATTCTTGTCTGCATTAGACTCCCGCTCCAAAAAGGCTTGGAGCATGACTTCTATGCGCCCACATGTATTTCTCCTTCCCTGTCTTGCCATGGTTTCATTCCCTTCAAACTTAGGAGCACAACTTCTATCATAACCATTGTAGTGGGAAGTGAACCCATTTGGGCATCCATCCCAATGTCTCCCATGACTACCACATATTGTGCATCTATACTTCCCATTTGGGCATCCATCCCAATATCTCCCATGACTACCACATATTGTGCATCTATACCCACTATAGAAAGGAGATGGTGCCTCATCTCCCTTCTAGTAGCATATTTGCAATCTTGCCAATGGTGTGATCCTTCAAAATAGGGACATGGGTCTTCGTAATAAGGGTTGCCACCAACAAACCTCCTTTCATTCCATGATGCCATCATTCAACTAAAAACAAACAAATACAACAACAAAAATAAAAGCAAAACAAAATTTAAAACAAAAACGCAAAACTAGTTCCAATCAATAAATAACTAATGTCTTATCAAAACTCAATTCCCCGGCAACGGCGCCATTTTTGATAACGTCCAAAATACACTCTTCCTTTATGAAAGAGAATAAACGGTCACTGCTCAAAACAAATATTTCCAACGAGTGGCCGGGGTCGTATCCCACGGAGAATTGAGTCGATAATTCAAAAGTTATAAACTAATTAAAACTAGAGCGCATAATTTTTAAACATTTGAAAAGTAAAATTGGGGGGAAATAAAAAGGAAAAATTAACTAACTAATTCTAAACTAAAACTAATTGAAAGGAATTCCAATTGAAGTATCAAAATTGAGAGGCTAGGGACATTCTATGGGTGAGATCACAATTAAATCGGGATTTTCATCAATGTGTTAGACCAAGTGTAAATAATCTTAGGAAGTAGGTAGCCTCAGCTTCTCAGCCTATTGACTACCCCTAGCTAGAGTTTTCTCAAATCTAGCTGCGATTTAGCTCAACCCGAATTGATTTGGATTAGAAACTTCACTATTCTAGCTATTAGCTGCCAATAAGAAAGGAGGAAGTAATTTCAGCTATTTCTTGCTTAATTCTATAATCCCCTATCCATACCCACTACCAGATTCCCTTCCAATACTAAATCATTCTCTCCCGAGAAACAATCAAGTAAGTATAGATAGACCCATATCAGAATCAATGGATATTCATTAATAGATTGAAGAGAATCTAATAGCATCATTTTGGAATCGGCGAAGGTACCAGCGGTTCGCCGATGAAATCTGTGAACCGCTGGATACTTGCTCTTCTTCTTCAGTCATTTCGAGTGAACTTCTGTGGTTCACCCGGCATTTCGCCGATGCCAACCCATGAACCACCGGACCTTAAATGCCAATTACAGAAGTTTCTGAGTGTCATTCAACGACTGAACCGGCATCCGCCAGAGGTGACTCGTGAACCTCCAGTGGCATTCCTCCTATGAGGAAGTGACCTTCATCTTTTAACTGGCATTTCCACGGTTAACACCTACGCCTTTCACCTCTTCTGCTCATTTCCTCCTTTTTACCCCATTTTGCTCTTTTCTTCAAACTTAGGCATATGTACACAACAAAAGCAAAAAGGGCATAAAATACAAATAATCAACTAGAGAACTAGACAAAAACTCAAGCTTTAGAATCTAATGAGTTGGTAAATTACTATCACGACCCGAACATACACCCGAGAGACTCCAAGTTGACCCATGGCACATGCATACATCTAATCTCATTTAATAAAGCAGAATAATTAGCATAAACAAGAAGAAACGTAAACATATCATAACACCAAAAAATACTAAGCGTACACATGACCTGAATTCTACACATTGTCTAAAATCCTCTATTACATACGATGGGTTCATGGGACAACATCCCCAACTAACCCGAACAATACTGGAACATAAGATAACATAAAAGTCTATTAAACATCCCTCGGAACATGAGGACTCGCCAATAAGCTGGGAACGTAACCTGAGATGGACTAGGGGTGAGGATGAACCTGAGATTCGGACCCTGTATCATTAAATGATACATCATAGAAAGTATGCGGTCAGTACGTGGAATGTACTAGTATGCAACTTAAGTAAAATGGGCGTTTAAAAGTAAAATAGATCTCATAAGTGTAAGTAGGAGAAGGACATCATGCATATATCATAAACATCATTAGAAAACATAAGGCTCAATGCTTTCAAATCATTCATAAAGCGTTCATAATCATAATCGTAAGTAACTTTATCAATACATAACTTGAGCCAACAACATAAATATATCAATGCATAAAACATATGGAACAATGGGAGGACTCGTATAACTAACACTTTCATGGTAGAGCCTTTCATGATGCCCCAACCATCTCACTCAAGTGGGAAAATCCGACCCTGTCTTGCCAAGCGAGGGTCGTGCGTTAGGTGTGATATCACATTCGATAGGATCATTATCAATACAATATATCATTAAAAACCATGGTGGCACGTGGTTATGATACACCGGCGTAGTCCTTTGAACGCCGGCTGCTCGGTGCTAGACACGGCTCCCCAAAACCTGCATATAGGCTCATACATAAATCAATAACATCATGCATTAAGATTCATTGGCTAAAATATAATATTTATCATCATTGATACCTTATAAAACATGCTTAGCCAAGAATCATAGGCCCTTTTCATCGTCCAACATCATAAATCGACAAATCATGTAATTCGCTTCATAAATCATCAATCATTTTTCAACATGTGGGCATTGCCCAATACTTCATCATATTAAATTCTTTCAAAATATGCACATAGACATGGGTAATTTGAATTCATGCTTTTCCTTCATCAATAAATTGAAGATATTGAATATTTATCATAAATTATAACTTTCATGAGCTTTCATCAATGGGAAATGTAGATTTAAAAGATTGAAACATGATTTTTAAGAAAATAATATAAAACTTTCCCATCATTTATAATTCAATAATTAAAAGTCAATTAAATCATACCCATAAAGAGAAATCACTTTTTCATGCATTTAGGTAAGACCCTATAGAACATGGATAGGAGGATTCATGATTTAAATAGAAATTTTTGCATGGGTGAGGAAGAATTTCACCCATTCTAAAACCCACCATACCTGAAAATGGATTGACTCAAAGGTCCTTTAATACCCACAAAGAAATTGATGGAAACTTGGGGAAGAAGACCTTGAATCTCCCAAAAATCTCTCTAAAGTTCTTGCATGAGAATTGGCATGCACAAAGGACTTAACTCATCTTATCACACTCAGAAAATATCCAGAACGATGTAGTTTAGGGTCTAAAAGTGTGAAAAAGTCAAAACTACACTTAATGAACGTACCCTGAAAACTGGTCAGATGGAACCCAAAAGTGGTACAACGGGTTGTGGGATCAACCAACGACCCATCATGTACCTCGTTGAATGGACTGCTAAATGACCTAGTCTCGGATCCAAACAACAGGTCGACAGGATTTCCTGTGCCAAAAACCCACTACTCGTTACATTGTCCGTTGTTTGCTCATCATAAAATCTGAAACCCCTTACCACAAGCCTTACCACGACTCGTGGTTCCTTCCAATGAGTCATGCTTTCAACCCATTACTTACACTAGAAATTCTTACCCTCCAACAATGTCCACAACCAATGACCCGTGGCTTCTCCTAATGGGTCGTTGGGTCTCCTATTGTTTACACTATTGCCCAGCCTGACCCTAACCACAACTGCAAAGGATGGCCCGATGTATCCCACAACGGGTCGTCATACCTCTCGTTATTTCCATTGCCACCATCCTTTGCCCATCCAACGGTAGCATACAACGACTCATGGTTTGACACCATGAGTCATTCTGTGGTCCATCCTGTGATGTTTTTGCTAGTTTTCTTGATTTTTTGAATCCAACTCCCAGATCTATTCTTAGGCTTTTCTGGGGTATTACAATTACCAACTCATCAGTACTCTCAAAATATGTATCAACTACTGTTAGCTAAACAAAGTTACAATAAAGTACAGGTATCCCCTACCTAAGATTGACGACTTGTTCGATCAGCTTCAAAGAGCTAGTTGTTTTTCCAAAGTAAATCTCAGGTCAGGGTATCATCATCCAAGAGTCAGGGAGTGTGACATACAGAAAATAGCCTTCAAAACTCGATATAGTCACTATGAATTCGTGGTTATGTCCTTTGGAATAACTAATGCCCCTATCGCTTTCATGGATATAATGAACAAGGTTTTCAAATAGTATTTAGACATGTTCGTCATTATATTCACTGATTACATTCTGGTATAGTGTAGAAATGAGGAAGAGCATGCTAATCATCTGAGGATAGTGTTACAAACTCTCAGAGACAGCTAGTTGTTACCTAAATTCAACAAATGTGAATTCTAGTTGAAGTCTGTGGCTTTCCTAAGTCATGTGGTCTCAGGTGAGGGTATTCAGGTAGATCCTCAAATGATAGCAGCGGTGAAAGACTGTCCAATACCTACTTCCCCAACAGATATTAGAAGTTTCCTGGGTCTAGTAGATTATTACCAACGATTTATAGAAGGATTTTCCTGTATTACGTCTCCTTTGACTAAGCTAACACAGAAAAAGGTGAAGTTTCAGTTGTCAGATGCATGTGAGAAGAGCTTCTAGGAGTTGAAGACTCGACTCACTACTGCTCCAGTTTTGACCTTACTAGAAGGAACAGATGGATTCGTAGTATATTATGACGCTTCTAGAGTCGGACTCAGTTGCATTCTAATGCAGCGGGGTAAGGTGATAGCTTATGCCCCTAGACAACTCAAGGTTCATTAGAAGGACTATCCGACTCATTATTTGGAATTGGTAGCAATGGTGTTTTCCTTGAAGATATGGAGGCATTACCTCTATAGGGTTCAAGTAGATGTTTTTACCGACCACAAGAGCCTTCAGTACGTGTTTAGTCAGAAGAATTTGAACCTTCATCAGAGAAGGTAGTTAGAATTACTGAAGGATTATGTCATGAGCATGTATACAACTCGGGAAAGGCAAATGTGGTGGATGACGCCTTAAGTAGAATGTCAATGGGGAATGTTGCTCATGTTGAAGTGTGCAGAAAGGAGTTAGCAAAAGATATTCACATATTAGCTAGGTTGGGAGTGCAATTGGTCGTTTTAGCTAAGGGTGGAGTAGTAATGCACAATGGGTCAGAATCCACGCTAGTTATTGAGGTTAAGTAAAACCAAGGTAAAGATCCCATGCTGCTTAAGCTGAAAAGAGCAGTTCTCAGAAAAGAAGTAGAGGATTTCTCCAGAGGGGGAGATGGTGTGCTTCATTACTAAGGCAGACTATGTGTTCCAGACATGGGTGACTTGAGACAACAGACACTGGCAGAAGCACACAGCTCCAGATATTCTATCCACCAAGGTGCCACTAAGATCTACCGTGATCTACGTGAAATCTACTAGTGGAACGGAATGAAGAGAAATATTGCAGAATTTTTGGCTAAGTGCCCCAACTGCCATTAGGTTAATGTTTAACATCAGAGACCTGGAGGTATAACTCAGGATATCAGCATACCCACATGGAAGTGGGAATACTTTATTACAGATCAACCTCGTATTCTTCAGCAGAATGATTAAATTGGGTAATAGTAGATCAGATGACCAAGTCAGCACATTTCCTTCCAGTTAAAACTACAGACTCAGCTTAGGATTATGTTAGGTTGTACATCCAGGCGTTATTTAGATTGGATTGGTTGCCCTTGTCCATCATATAAGATAGAGGTACCCAGTTCACCTAGAATTTATGGAAGTCATTTCAGAAAGGACTTGGTACTCAGGTCAAGCTAGCTCAGCACAGCTTTTGACCCTCACACAGATGGACAAGCCGAGTAGACAATTAAGACCTTAGAAGATATGATCAGAGCTTATGTGATCAATTTCAAAGGAAGTTGGGATGATCACCTACCTCTCATCGAGTTTGCATACAACAACAGCTACAACTCCAGTATTCAGATAGCCCGGTTCAAGGCATTATATAGTAGGAGGTGTAGGCCTCGTATAGGGTGGTTTGAAGTTGGTGAAGCTACCTTGATAGGACCAGACTCAATTCATGAAGCTATCCAGAAAGTGCAACTTATCAGGGAAAAGTTCAAAACTGCTCAAAGCCAACAGAAATCATATGCTGATACGAGGAGGAGAGAGTTAGAATTTGCTATAGATGATTGGGTGTATTTGAATATTTCACCCATGAAAGGGGTGATGATGTTCAAAAAGAAAGCGAAGGTCAGTCCGAGAGATGTAGGACCCTACAGGATTCTGAGGCAAATTGGCAATGCATCCTATGAGCTAGAACTACCTGCAGAATTAGCATATGTGCACCTAGTCTTCCACGTGTCACTATTGAAGAAGTACATCGGTGATCCGAGCTCAATTGTTCCATTAGACAATGTGGGAGTGAAGGATAGCCTCTCTTACGAAGAAGTCCCAGTTTAGATCCTAGAACATCATGTATGTAAGCTGAGGAACAAGGAAATAGCTTCCGTAAAAGTCTTTTCGAGGAACCAACTAGTAGAGGGAGTCACATGGGAGGCCGAAGCAGACATGATGGCAAAATAACCTCATTTTTTCCCTTCTAGTTCAACTTCAGCAATAGGTATTAAATTCCTCCACAGTACTCTGTTAAGTTCCATTTTCAGTTGATGTGCCCCAGTTTCATTCATGTATATGTAGGTAAGTGTGATTTATGAATTCAGTTCAGCCATATAGTGCAGTCCGGAGTCAGTCGCTCCATTAGTTTCCAACTTAAATAGTTCAGTATTTGGTATGATGATTGCATTTCTTATCTTTTCAATGTGTTTACCAACATTCAGGGACAAATGTTCCCAAGGGGGAGATATTTTAATACCCAAAATCCCTAAGATCATACACGAGGGTTGAAACGGAGAAAATAGGATTTCTGCACCAAGTCACAGGATGAGTCATCCAATGACCCATGAGGTGCACCATGAGTCGTTAGGTGACTCGTGGGGAGGAGGATGAGCTTGGTTGGATTTTTGGTTTTAGGGTTGACCATGGGTGAAGCCACTAGTCGTGGTCAACCACACGAGTCATTAGGTTGGCCGTGATCAAGGTCATGCTTTGGATGTGGAAATGTTGGCAGTGTTCCCAACAACTAGTCACCCCATGAGTCTTCGGGTACACAACGAGTCATGGTGTCCATCGTGGTGACCCCTGAAGAGAAATTTCCCGTGCTGGCAATGAGATAGACCATGACTCATGGTCAATAACAACGAATCGTCCAGTCCCTCGTTGGGTCGGACAGTGCGATTTCATGCAAATATTTTAAGGACTTTTTCATAATATCCTGAACTCCTAAACTCTAAACTATGTCGCTTTGGGCATGTTAAGGAGGGAATTAAAGGAGTGATTAATGTATTCCTCGCATTCCTTCTTTCAACACTCAAACTCAGTATGAAGTGCTCTCATATTGACTCCTCAAGGCCAAGCTAGGGCATTCAAATTTTATTATCAATTTCCCAAGGGTTTTTTCTGGGATTTCTATACTAGGTATGTGAGAATTTAGCAAGGAAATTTTCCTTCCCTTGTGCCCCAAAATCCATCTAAATTTCCTTATCAGTTCTAAGCCCTGAAACTTTTGAATTTGAGGAATTTTTTGGTCATGTTCCAATTAAATCATGTGAAATGTTGTTCATATTGTTTGTTGCTATATTTTCACTATCTAGTGATCATATGGATACTTGTCTCCTGAAAAGTGACCTCAGCCCTAATTCAATAATTGTAGTAATTAGGGTCCTGCATAATTGTATAGACATAATGTTGCTTGACTATATCATTGTTGAGAATTCCATGTTATTATTATCAGTTGAATTCTCAGTTAGTTGCATGGTAGCTCAGTTTCAGTCATGATGTTAATATCTTCAGTATCTTTCAGTAATGTCAACTGATCGGTTTTACTATAGTCAGTTCTTGAGGTGTCAATAATGCCTCCCAGTTATTAGATATCAGTTATCAGTTAGTTCTACAGATGGTTAAGACACTTATAGATAACCAGCTCTGACAAGTCTTAGAACACCAATTACACTTTCGATCTGATAAGACTCTTAGGGTACTTCTAGATAAGTATCTCTGACTTAGTCTGGGGCCGCAGATTTGAGCTATCGTAGTAGTCATGTTAGGACTATCTAGTGGGAGTAGGACTTAGCACCGACAGGGAAGTGGTTACAGTGTACCCAGGTTCTCAGAAAAACGTTGCCACCGTAGGTTATATTTTTGCCCGAATAGGCCCAGACAGTGATCACACAATCAATTCCTTTATACCCTGGAAAGGTATATTGGTTCCTATCGATGGGGCGTATACATCGAACTCCATGCCGATTATCGACTCTCCCACTAGTTAGTTAAGTCTAAGTTAAGTTCAATTCAGTTCATTCTCAGTTTAGTTTAATTTAGTTCAGTTATGCTCAGTTTATCTTAGTTCATTATCTCAGATCCAAGACATTTCTTTGACCATCAGCTAGGGTCATTATTGACCATATCATTTATATTTCAGTTGTATCAGTTTTCAGTATGCAGTTGGTCATTTCATGTCATTTCAGTTTAGTTACTTGTTCTTCCACATTTACTATATCTCTCACTTACTCAGTACATTAAATGTAATGATATATCTTTCATGTTGTATCGTATCATGATGTAGGCGCGGGTTCTCAGTCCCAGCATCATCGGTAGTTCCCTCGGATGACATCAACAACAACATTTGGTAGGTCCTCATCTTTCGAGGACGGCATTTATTTTCAGTTAGTTCATTTTTGTCAGATTATAGAGTTAGCTAAGGGCTTGTTCCAGCAACTCATCATTTAGTATTTGGCTTTCAAACATAGAAATAGAAATTCACTATTGTTTTTCAGATGTATTGACTCTTGTCAAATTAGTTTTCTTAAATGGTTTTATTTATTTTAAAGCTTCCACTTATTTTTACTCAGTTTACCAGTATAATGATAGACTATGGGTTAGCTCGGGGTCACTTGTGGAACCAAGTACCGTGTCTGGTCCAGGGTATAGACTCGAGTCATGACAATACGTCTCAGTAAATCAATCACATCACAAGTTGTGGAATATAATAAATACATAAATAGATTTCATGTAAAATTACCCATATCATGACACTGTACATGTATAAATGCTTGTCACCTCATTTATAGGGGACCCCCTTATTACCCATTATCCTTACGTTCATTTAAAATATACAAAACTAACACCTCAAAGAATCAAGAATTCTCTACTTGCCTCAAACAAAGCCCAAGCGTTAAATTACAAATTTTCCTTTTCGTAACACTCCTAAATGATCAAAATCTGGTCAAATATATATTCTACATAAGAAAATAAAACCATGGACACCCATATTGATATTCTTTTATTCCAGGACCAAAAAGTCAACTCAAAAGTCAATCCCGAGCCCGCAAGAGAAAAACCGAAATTGTTTTTGAAAATCATGTTACCCATAATGTAAAGAACTCAAATATGAAATTTCATCCAAAATGGAGCTTAAATCGACCTTGAATTCATCAAGATACTATTTCTTAACTTTAGGCTCAAAATTCCAAATTTCCATGCTCATATACGGTCTTAAACGATGAAATATTGATAAATCAGAAATTTAATACCAAAATTTATTTAACTATAACATATAAACCTTAAAAACGAAGTCCGAATTGAAACCCAAATCAAAGAAATACAATTTCTAGATCTAGGGAGAAAACCCCCAATTTTTATCCAATAAATTCATGGATAAAAATGAAAATCAACCGAAGAAATCATAGAGAAATACCAAAATAAAGATTAGATACTTATCCCCTTGTTAAATAGAGAAGAATGCCACAAAAATCACTCTATTCCGAGCTCTAGAACTCCAAATATACTAGAAATACAAAATAAACACAGTCTGTGTAAAAATACATTGTTCAGTTATTTAGATAGGGCTGCACCAACACTGCACAAGCAACTTTAATTTTCACTAAAATGGCCATAACTTCTTCATACGAACTCGAAATGCATTCCTAAATAGTGAGACGGGCCTACTCGATCAGTCGAAACTCCATTGGGTTCTCATTTGCTCAGTCATATATCATTTTTACTCGTTTAAGAATTATTTCATCTTTTGTGATAAAAATCCGATCTTGACTTATCAAAATTGCAACAACTTTCCTGATCACTCTTATAATTCATGCTAAGAATTTTGAAAGTCTCGAAATAATTTTTCAATCTCTAGAACTAAAAACAGACCTCTGATTTTCACATTTTATGGTTAAAACCATACTAAAACACATAGAATGTTCAAATCCATCCGAAACTCTTCGGAAATAAATCAAAATTTGTGGAAAAGTCAAAAGTATTCATACAAACCCATTGGAACTTTCAAATCCTTAACCCGAGCTCATTAGTTAACTATTTGACCGAGGTCAAATCTTAACTTTAAGTTCTATTAGAATGCAACTAGATTGTCCAAAACTTATCTGAAATTCTCTTGACACAAACCAAATATGTAAATTAATCATAAAAGAACGTTCTGGATCTGTTGGAATCATTAAATCACAGATATGAGGTTGTTTTGACCAAAAGTTGACTGTGGTCAAACTTAGCTTCCTTAAAGCTCATAAATTCAACACTAATCTTTCAAATGAGCTAGAATGCAACCATTCACTCAAATCACTCATGAACCCTCGAGATCATTGAAAACTCTCCAACTAAGCCATAAGTCATCCTTCAAACCTAACAGAGCTGTCAAAACTCAAATATGACCTCATTAACCCCCAAATGTTGACTACGATCAAACATTTCCTTCTTTCAATATAAGAACTTCAAATTTTAGTTTTTCTTCTCCGAAATGCATCCGATTATCTCAAAAATTGTGTCACCTATTCCCGCAAGTCATAGATCACATATCCCAAAAATATGAGGAGGGTTAAAATGGGAAAAATAGTTATAAATCACGAAATGACTAGAAGGGTCGTTACACTATTATCTTCAATGAGATAATTATCCCACCAATATTTTAATGTCCCTGTGAATCAAGATATAATTAATGTGGTGGCTTGTTTATCCGTATAATTTTTCATTATGGCCATTTCCATTTCATGTAACTTGTTGTATATCTGATGTTCTGCAAGTCCATTAATATTCCATTCAATAATTTCATTTCCAAAGTATGAAGTATGACATAGAAATTCATTTTCCTCATACTAAAGTATGAGATAGAAATTCATTTTCCACATACTGCATATCCTGGAACGAGGGTTTATTATAATTATTTTTTTGATGAAATATTTGTAGCTTAACTTATTAATGTCATTATCAGACTTTTCAGATATTATTCTTATGAACTTATCATCTTTTAATCATAATTCATTTTTTAATTTTAATTCATTATTTAATTTTACTTCAGCTTTTAATTTTCCATTAATCTTTTCTATAAGATCGTCTGTGATTTCAAACTTTTCTTGAAATTTGGGGAATTTATCTTTAGAAAATTCTAATGATTTAAATATTGTATGGGTTTCTAATTTCTTATTATTATAGGAAGGGCTTGATTTATCATTAAAAAATAATTTATTATCAATCTTAATGATTTGATTAGAGACCATGTATATTAGTGGATTAGTATAATTATTTTGTTGAATTAATCTATTTATATTTTTATTCTTAGTATCACCTTGGGTATCTACTATATCAATTTTAAAAGGTGTAGCTGTAACAATTCTACCACCTATTGGTAAATTAATTTCTTCCAATGGGGGAATTATAGATTCAACCACCTTAGTTTTGGCATGCCATTTATTAACGATCATTTTTAATTATTTCTTTTGATCATCTAATTTTCCTGTGTACTCAAACCATTTAAAGAACTCTATATTGCATCTCATTCTTTTCATATCGGCGCACCAATATTTCCTAAAGGATAACTATTCCTTTAATGAATATGTTTCTGGATACCATTACCTTTTTATGCTATTTTTTGGATCTAACCAGAGTTTATGTAAATATTCAAAGTCAGGTTCGAACTTCTCATCTGATATGATCATGCATAAAAGAGTCTCTTATTCCTAGCATCTCTCTAGTAGTGGGACTTGTTCTTTTGGTAATTCTAGGTTCATATTCAAACATAGGGATTTTTTTAGAGAAATCTACTCCTTTTCTTCTTGGGTTTTTGAAGATGAAGGTCTTGAAAAAGAAATTCTTTTACTTGAAGAAGCATTACTAAAGGATTGGGATCTTAGAAATTTTAAATCTATAGATCCATCCGAAAATTGTACTACCTGCTCAATATTTGAATTTTACTCCTCAATTTTTGGCTCCGTTATGGAGTCAAAATGCCAATTATCCTTTACTCACATATCATCCCACTTTATCATTTTTGGGACAAAAATATTATTGTGATTGTTATTGACTTCAATAAGCATGGTAACCCCTTTGTTACTTACTATCTTTGCTTTTGGAGCTAGGATACTTTTGATTAGCCTAAAATGTACTCTATATATTATGGCTATTTCTCTTGTATTTGCTTTGCTATTCATGTTTTTTGTTTTAACATTCAATGTTAGGGTATCCATAACATTTTGATTAGAGACTATGTATAGTAGTTGATTAATATAATTATTTTTTTGAATTAATCTATTTATATCTTTATTCTTAGGATCACCCTGAGTATCTACTATATCAATTTTAAAAGGTGTAGCTGCTCCAATTCTACCATCTATTAGTAAACTAGTTTCTTCTAATGGGGGAATTATAGATTCAACCACCTTAGTTTTTATATTCCATTTATTAATGATCATGCTTAATGATTCCTTTTGATCATCCAATTTTCCTATGTACTCAAATAATTTAAAGAACTTTATATTGCATCTCATTCTTTTCATATTTGCGCACCAATTTTTCCTAAAGGATAACCATTCCTTTAATGAATATTTTTCAGCATACCATTGCCTTTTTATGATATTTTCTTGATCTAACCAGAGTTTATCTAAATATTCTCAGTCAGGTTCGAATTTCTCATCTTATCTGACCATGCATTAAGAGTCTCTTAGTCCTAGCATCTCACTCACAGTAGGACTTGTTCTTTTGGTAATTCTAGTGTCATATTCACCCTTAGGAATTGTTTCAGAGAAATATACTCCTTTTAAAAATGTTCCTTTTGTTTTAGTAGTCTTAGAACAGTTTCCAGGCATAGAGTTAGCTGGGGTTTTTTCCCAGCAACTCATCAGTTAGTAGTGGTTTTTTGACAAACTGGTACTAGTTTTAGGTTATAATTCTTTTAGTGTTATTTACACACATCTAGTGTTGTCTAGACTTTATCTTTTCTGACATAAGACTGTTTTGTATCTCACTAGCTTCCGCTTAGTTTTCTATTTATGATTCTAGTATATAACTAATATACCATGCCATGGGTTTGCTTGCAGTCACTTGTGACTCTATATACCGTGTTGCCTCTAGGGTGTAAACTAGGTCATGAAAAACTTGGTATTAGAGCCCCATGTTTATAATGACCTAGGATGTCGAAAAGCTGCATCAATTAGAGTCCTTTTCATGTGTGTGAAGTGCGCCATACCTATGAGGGGGAGGCTATAATGCGTTTTTAGGAAATTTCCCTTTTTTACATGATTCTTATCGTGCATGGAGTATGAATATCTAAAGTGTCCTCCTAACTTGTGTTCTACCATTTTCAGTTGGCAATGCCTCCTTGAGGAGAACACGAAAGGAGGACCAGTAATGACAACTGGCAAACTCCACCAGCTCCAGCAGGCCCTCAGGATGTTCAGGTGACACCTGTCGAATTTTGGGTTGCTATTCAGATACTTGATATCGTCCAAGAGCACGCAAGCGCACGTGGTCGTCTAGTAATATAGGAGTAGAAGTCCCAATTATCGATCCCTCAGAGACTTGTTAGATCAATCGTTATAAGGTTATTACTTTATTTTGCTATTCTAACAAAATAGATGAAATGGAGAATTGTTTGAAGAATTAAACTACTAAATTTAAAATATAAAATTAACTAAAGATTGTAGCAAACTTGTTTGTACTTCAAATAATGATGAAAATATAGATAATTGGCACTTTCATATCAGGTTGAGTTTTCAAGACGTGATTACGCTAGATTAGTTCCTCCTAAGGTTACTAGTTGCAAGTTACTATTCCATTTCTTGCCACTCCCTCAAGCATCCAAGAACTACCTCATGAACCCTAACATCTATATTTCTATGATCGCATGAGAAAGTTGAAACGACAATTATGCCTACATGTATTTCAACTAAACAATGTTGATGGGTATATCCTTATCCTTAACAACAACTTCTAACCTTCAACTACTAGGCTAAATGATCTTCAACTTCCTATTTTATATTTACGTTTAACCCTTTCAGTTCCCTTCCCAAGTTCAACCAAAAGCTAATAGATTTACTCACAAGTTGATCAGGATAGTGAATAAGCAATTATAACAAGTAAATATAAACAACATTTATGAAAGAATCAAAAGTAGAAATCAATAGTCTTTCAAACATCAACCATCAACTAGGGCCAAAACCCTAGAATGGGTGCTTAGCCACTCATATACAAGCAGAAAAAATAAGATAACATCATCATTCCCAGTCAAACAAAAATGAAAAGAAGATACTTAAGTAGAACTTGTCACTCCTCCAAAAGCTGCATTTAGAACCTTCAAAATGATGAACAATATGATTATCGATCTTCTATAAATGCCCTAGATGTTATATATATATATATATATATATATAGGTGAGCCTCCAAATGACACTTTAGCCTGGTATCTCCTAACATCCAAAATATACTCCTTAAATCAAAGAATATACACGGGCAAAGTATTAGAATAAGTAACCCAACGAGTGTCGGGGTCGAATCCCACGAGGATCAAGGAATGATAATTTCATGTGTCGATTGAGAAATTGATGTTAGTTTGCACCACGTAGATTTAATATAAAAACAAATAAAATTGGGGTAATTGAAATTTTCAGAGAATTCTATTGGTTGATTTGGTGAAGTAAAATAGCAAGATCAGCTAAGTTGTCAACAAGGGTGTGAAATACTAGAGGTGCGGTGTAGATGAAATACCAAATAGATCGAACATGCTAGGTCATCTTGTAAGTTCAATAAGTGTAAATAATCTCGAAAAGTGGGTAATCTCTGATTCTCAGCCAATTGGCCATATTTATAGAGTTTTATTAGAACTCTAACCACAACTTAGCTCAACTCGATTTAATTTGAATTAGCAATGACACTATTCCTAGATGTTAGTTGCCAATAAGTAATGAGAAATCAATTTCAGCTATTTCTTGCTTAATTTCACAATCTTTTATTCATGCTCACTACTAATTCTCTTCCAATACTTAATTATTCTCTCACAAGAAATAATCAATAGACCCATATCATAATCAATGGATATTCATTAATAGATTGAAGAGAATATAATAGATTTACACTTAATTGAACAACATGAAGATGGATCTAGCAATACCCAATCCAATTAAGTATTCATCATCACACACCTCTAGTTAATGATTTTAGCTACTCATAGTTAGGAAATTCAAAAACACATTTATCAATAGCATCATTGAATTTAACAGCAGGATTAGATAAATCAACTTCATAAAATAATCATCAACAATAGCTGAAACTTACTAGTACAAAAGGCAATAGAACAGAGTACTTTCTACACATTGTACTCAAAATCTCCCTCTTTCAGCTAAGAGAATGTTCTTCAGCTAAAAGAAGAAAAAATGATGTGATGTAAGCTTTTGTTCTCTCTTAAAATTCTCTATATCTATCTTTCTCTCTACATATCTGAGTACAAAGTACTTTATCTCCATCTATACCCGGAAAAGTAGGGAGCTTTTCATCTCCTTTTCTGTGTTTGACGATTATACTCTTATGAGCACCATTTTGGAACCGGTGGAAGCAACGGCGGTTCATCGGATACAATTCGGGAACCGCCGAGTGTCTTTTCTGCATCTTCACTAAATTCCAGTGAACACCGGCGGTTCACCCGGCGTTTCGCCCAGCGTTTCGCTTATCCGAATCCATGAACCACCGGGTCTTCAAGTTATTTTCCAAAATTTTTGAGTATCATTTGGCAACTGGAATGGCGACTCGCCGCTGGCAAAAACCACAAGTGGCATTACTCCTCTGAAGCAGTGATATTCGACCGTTGGCCAACATTTCGCTGCTTTACGTCTGCAAATCACCGATTCACCCTCACTTTCTTCTTTTTGCTCCATTTTTTCTCTTTTCCACTTTTATCCATTTGAACACAATGAAAACAAAAAGGGCATAAAATACAAATAATCAACTCAAGAATGAAATAAAAACTCAATTTTTAGAGCCTAATGAGTTGGTAAATTATCAACTCATCGAAACGCCAAACATAAATCATTTCTTATCCTCAAGTAATGCAATACTCAACTATTAAGGAATATACCACCTCTCTTCCCAATTAGACCTCTCCGATCACCTGAACTATGACAATCCAAAAATACTCACCACGCTCACCCAAAAAGAGAATAAAATACCCTAAAAGATCAAAACAATGAAGTTGTTTCAAGAAGGAAACCACTTTCTATCAAGCAACACTTATGAAAGGAATCATTTATCTATAACAAGGGAATTGCTCAACCAATTATCAATACAAGGGCATTGCTCAACAAAGTAACACACATAGCATCTCAAGTTATAATCACTGAAAATTCTAAGCTTGCCTTAAAGTTTACACTCCTTGCCCTATGTCCACCTTATCTCTGAATGCTCTTGCATCCCCAAAAAAGTATGATGCCACTCACCACAATAAGGATACCTATTATTTTGGTCATATGATCATTTGAATGCATACAAGAGATTAATTGGAAGGGATACTCATGCTCACTCTCCCAAAAGATATCTTCATGCATACACTTGACCCATAGGCTTGCCCTTCACGTAATTTGCCACTAATGTAGAGTAGCTTCACCTAGAATCATTTAGGACTTGCGGGTTATGATGTAGGCTCGATGTGAGGGTAGGATGAACATTTGGCTACAATGACTAGATCCTCCCTAATGCTCTTTGTGACTTACCTTACATCAATTTCACTCACTTAACCTTCTTTCCCTTCTTTCCTTGTTGTTGACTTTCATTTCTTTAACACTCCCCTTTATAACTCCTTTTTTTGCTTTCACAATTATCCTTATTACATCAAGAGGAACACCAATTCAAACAACTTGTCTTTTTCTTTTTGATTTATCCTTTGGTGCACTTTGACAAAAGGCGGTGTTCCCTTCACACTATAATTCTTATCTTCCCCCTTTGTTTTGCATACCCCCAAACACAGGCTTTTGCCTCAATTTTCACAAATGTTTTTATCACTCCCTCTTTCTTAGGCCTTAAGCCTCATTTCATTACTTATCTTGTCACTAGCATCTAGGGAGAATGGGGGCCAAAAAGAGGTATTAGGAATTGTGTTAAGGCTTGTAATGTGGTTTCCAAGGAAAAGGTTTAAGGCTCAACATTGGCTAACAAGGATCATGCCTATGGAGGGCATATGGGTGAAGTGAATAGAGAAAGGAAAGCCTAAACTCATGTTCTTTGCGCAACTACATCTAGGATTTTGCCTTGAATAACATTTGGGGCAAGTTCTAGATAAGATGTAATGCATGAGATTCATCAAAAATGTCCTCAGCACACAAAGCATCATCCTTAAAGGGTCAACAAGAGTCATTCTCAACACAAAACACCAAACTAGGACATCAATGCAAGCACACTTCATAAGTCAAACAGGGAATTTACAATGGATGACAAAGAATGCTATGCTACAGTGTCAACACTTTCTCATTATCTTTATTCTCATGCCCATGTTTTTGCAATTCCATTTCAACAAAAAAAAATCCGGTGGTGCCTCTCAAAACAACGTCACAAAAAACTCAAAGCAAAATGGCATTTTCCCTTAAGAATGTCGCCACTCAATCCATCGCCGAAAAAACCAACCCGATCCAACAAAAAAAATAACAAAAATAAAAGAGAATGCTCATTGGGAAAGAACCATGGTCAAAACAAAACCATCAGAGTTTTAATATCTACACTACTATTTATAATGGCGACTAAAAAACAAGACTTTGGAGTCATTTCATCCAAGATTTTCAATATTTTGCAATTCAAAGCAAAGACCCCATTTAGTCACTAATCATTCATCATAAACAAAAAAAAATCTTGAACCAAATCATACATTCATTCATTTAAAAATAGGACATGCCCAACAAGGGTAATCATTAATCATTGAAATAAAACCTAACAGCCCGACAAAGGCTGGACTTACTAAGACTCAAATAAAAAATAAAAATATCAAAAGAAACATTCATCCTTGGCCCCCTCATCAATCACGCTTATCCCTCCCCCACTTAAGAGCATATATTGTAATGTAAATATGTAAAAGGGAAAGGGACAAGGAACTCCCTGAGTGGGTTACTCCTCTTCATTGTCAGCATCTGCCTCACAACCATCACCGCCGCTGGCCTCACCTAGCCCAGCGAAATTATCTCTCAGCCCTTCAAACAGATCATCAATTGGTCCCCTAACTGAGGAAGGAGCAGCCGTTGCAGCATCCAAGGTGCTCATATCAAGCATCTCGATCGAAGTCCGACTCTTCCACTTATGCACCTCAGTTCAGAGGAAAGTGACTGCCCCTTTTACTGCATTCACCCTCTTGCATAGAGTGGTGACATTCTCGTATAGTGACTTGAGTTCCTTCTTGATAGTTTTAGCAATTAGTGTTGGGAGGCTCTTAGCCAAACGTTGAAGTTGGATTTCGTGCAGGTTTGTCATCTCCACAAGTCGATAGTGACTACTTGGCTGAGAGGATTATAGAGGGGGAGAAGCTCCTCGCTGAGGCATGTCACCCGATGCTTCGCCCGACATTTTAGGCTGGGGCACATTGGACTATGGGGCTATTTCTTATTGGGATAACCCATGGGAGAGGGATTCTTCTTGCACTCCAAAGGCCTCCAGTCACTTTCATTTCACTGTCGGTGCCTCGGCATCTCTCTTTCGCTCAATATCTATCACACCCGAAGTAATGGAAGGAGTTTCATCCTGGAATAGAGGCATCCCAGCTGCTGTGCAAAGATGGAAAATTAAGACAATGTAGGGCTTTGAGGTACTAGACTGTCGGGCCTTTTTCTTCATTTGTTGAGCGACAATTTCCTCGAAGATAATGGGGACTCCCGTCATTATGCAAGCGATATGGATGGTGGTTTCAAGGCTGACCCTCTACAAATTTTTAGAGGGGATGATCCGAGCACAAACAAAATCGAGCCACAACTTGGCCTTGAACTTTAAGTCGTGGCGAGAAATTTCGCCACCCATAGAGGCCCAAAGAGGATTACCAGTAGGTATGATGCGGCCTACCCAAGTGAACTGATCATTCATATCAGCCACCCTTGCCATGTACTCCATAGCGGAGTCAACTTTTTCCTCCCAGAATAGGTATTTTATGGCCGCCGGGGTTATATTAACCTCCACACCCCGGATCATCACTAATGGCAAGCGTGGGAAATCATCCACTTTGCCCCTATTGCGGCATACTCTCCTGTTGGGCGTGATATGAGGCATAAATTCCACTACCAAGATGGGGTAGTATGGTGGAAGCGAGTTGGCAAATGCATGCTACCGCCTATCGGTGAACTACTCGATGATATTGGAAAAATCTCCTTTTATCCCTGCCAAATTGAACCGCTTTTCTATAGTGATTGAACGGCCTTAACAAATGACATAGTGCTCTTTCATATTGGGGATGCAGAAGATGATTGCCTCCTTTGTGTTGGCCTGAGGTGAGGCAGCCTTTACCTTGCCTTGCCTTTGCTAGCAGAAGAAGCAGGGGCCTTTCCTTTTCCTGTGTTTCTGGTTGAAGACATGGTTTGTTTTTCTACAAGACGTATGTTAGTGACAAGAATTTTATGTGGAAATTAAAAGAAAAGAAACTAGACTACAGAAGAACTGAGAAATAAGGGAAAACCAGACAATCATGTAAAGACCCAATAGCACCGGAGGAGGACGACCGGTTTGCAGAAGGCATTTCGCGGATTGCTAATTGCCCGTCGATGCTTTATAGAAAACTAGGAAAATAAGAGGGTTTCGGCAGTTTAAGCGGCGAATCGCTGGTCTAGGTTCGCGAACTGCTGATGTAGCGTGGGATTCACTCAGTGGCCATAGCCAATTTTCAAAGTTAACTGGCCCTCTATCGGCAATTCGGCGAATCTGATTGGCGAATCACCGGACCCTGTCATCCCTAAATTTGAACTCACTATTTATAGGCATCCATTAACACACACTCAACATACATAATAAAAGCAGCACTACTCCATTCAAACACATATTTTTGACGTTTTGCCCTTTAGAATGGCGTCACCTGGTCTATCATCGGGCAAAATGTCCTGCTTTATGCAAATGGGTTACTCAAACTTCACCCTTTTCATAATTTCAGACACAAAAGCACATCCCCATCCCATTCAACAAGCATGTCTTATTAAAGAATTATAAAAGGAAGGGAAACAAAGTATCACTTCTAAAGAGTTAAGCTCCAATAATAAAATTAAGACGAGCAAGAAAATTCTTACCAAATTAGGAGATTGCTTGCACACACTTGACTTTCTTAAAGGGCTTAACTAAACCTTGCAATGGCACCTTGAGATAGATGTAGTGAAGAGAGTATGAGTGAATTGAGTGTGTCGTGAAATATAGAGGGGGTTTTATAGGTGAAGGATGGAAGTGTGATAGGTTGAGGGCAAGGTGGAGAGTTTAATGTTGATGTGTTGGTGGGAAGTGGGTAGGTGGAAAGGTAGGAAAGTGGAATGGTTGAAAATGGATGAATATGGGAAATTGGTAATGTGGGATAATGGAAAGACAAAAATGGAATGAAAAAGTGTTGGGAAAAAGGGAACTATGGGAATATTTGCAGAAAAAGGTGGCTGGTGAAGTATTTGGGATTTTGTGGGCCAACTTCTTAAATTCCAATTTGTAATAACTTCGCAACTCGACCGGGGTGTAATCGATTGTTCATGAATCGCATCGGCGACCCATCGGTTACCCACCAATTCTGTGGCCGAGGTTCAAGTTTCCTATTCTCTATCGGCTATCCACCGACGGCCCACGGATCCAATTTGGTGGTTCATCGATGGGCCCGCCGGTTCTTCGATCCAAACCTCAGCCTTCTGCTTTGTGCTCTCCTTCATCGGCAGTTTGCATTTCTTGACCGACGGCTCACCGGTCTCTCACCGTTCCTTCCCTCACAGTTTGTTTCTCCCTTTGTATCTCATTTTAAAACTCCTACACAAACAAAAACAACAAAAACATCATATAATTCACTAAACACTTGGGTTGCCTTTCAAGAAGCGCCTTAGTTAATGTCGTGGCATGATGTAGACCTATTTTTAGCAGCTCTTTTCCGATGAGTCATCATACGACTCCGTCTCCTTCATCTCCCATCCCTTATCCTCATTGTCATTTTTCAATACTCTAACCACTTTGCATTCGGGAGGTGTTGCAGCTGGTGGACTCACCTTGAAAGTTACCTCCTCACTCCCTACCGGAAATTTTAGCTCTCCAAGCTCCATATCCACCACAGGTCTCCCCGTATCCAACAATGGTCTTCCCAAAATAATGGAAACCTCGGCATCCATCTCACAATCCAGAATAAAAAAATCAGTCGATAGAATAAACTTGTCCACTCTAACCAGCACATCTTCAAGCATCCCCACCAATATTTTTATTGACCTATCTACCATTAGTAGCCTCGTTGACATCAGTTTCGTGCTTCTGAGTCCCAATTTCTTAAAAATGAGCAGAGAAATCAAGTTTATGCTGGCGGTGAGATTAAGTAGGGCCTTTTTAAATACACATATCCGAATTGTGCATGGAATTGTAAAAGCTCCAGGATCCTCCCTTTTGGGAGAAAGATTACTCATCATCACCGCACTACAATGGTGCGTTTTCTCTTCATTGCCTGCATCAACTACCTTTTTCTTCTTTAGCAAGTCCTTCATGAACTTTGCATAATTGGGCATTTGGTGTAAAGCATCCTTTGACCGTATATTTATGGACAACTTGCAAAACATGTTAACAAACTTCCCAAATGTGTCATGCTTCTTTTTCTTGGTCAGCCGTTGTGGATAAGGATATGGGATTCTTGATTCAACCCTATCTTCATTCGGGGCCTTCATGCTCGCCTCATCATCATCAGCATGAAGGAGGATTTCATCATTGTTTCCCTCTTTGTCCTCCTCAATATTTTCTTCATTCACTAGAGTCATTGGCGTTTTATCGACTCCATTTTCTTCAACTAATTTCAGTCTTTCCTCCTCGCTAGGCTTCACTGGGGCATCTCCAATCACCTTGCCACTCCTAGTTACAATGTCCATGCATTGACCATCTTTCTTGGAATTAGGCATTGTGTCAATAGGTAGTGTTCCCTTCATTCGGGGATTCATTTGAGCCCGGTAGGTGATTCATTTGGGCTTCCAAATGCTTGATGCAAGCCGAGTGTGAACTCACTATTTGAGCAAGGTTAGACACCTCACCTCTCAATTCCTTCACCCCACTCTTGGTCGACTCCACCTTTTTCAGAACTCTTGATAACATTTCTTTAATTTTTGAATATCCCGCATCACTCATGCCCGGCTAATTTTGAGGATTGCCAACCTTAGGAGATGGAGTATATGGGTTCAAACACCGGTGATAGCGATCACTCTCTTGGTTTGGCTCTCTATTACCCCACCACTCATTACTTTTAGGCCATCCTTGTGGATCACGATTTCTCCATACTTGATTGTCATCCCTTGGGCGTCATGGGCCTGGGTTTTCTCCTTGGAAGCCAAGTCATGGACCTCCCCTTTGGTTTCCCATATATTGGCATTCTTCACCATATCTCGGCGGTGGTGACTCACCTTCATATTGTAAGGGACATTGCATTTCCACGGCATTTACTACCTTTGGCCCTGCTCTCATCACATGCTTGCTCATCAATTCCAATTATGTCATCATCTTGGTGAGATTTTCATCCCGCTCTTCATCCTTTTTTTCGCAACTCCTCTTCCAATGCACTTGAACTAATCTCATGAGCGAACACACTTGTTTCTCTTGTGTGCCAAGCCCTGTTGGTCTTTATCATTCGGTCTAGGAGAGCTTTGGCCAACCCGTATGTTTGGTCCATAATAGAACCACAAGCTAGGTTGTTTTCCATAGACTTGTTGATTGAATCGAGGGCCCTATAGAAGCTTTGGAGTAGCTGTCTATTCGGCAATCATGATATTGGCAAAGAGCCACCTTCTTTTTAAACCTTAACCAGGCCTCGTGTAAAGGCTCTCCCGATTCTTGCCTGAAATTTGTAATATCATCCCTCAACTAAAGCATCTTTGATGGAGGGAAAAAGAAGTCTAGGAAGGCCTCGGTTAGCTCCTACCATGAAGAAATACATCCCTGAGGGATTTACTCTGGCCATATTGTTGCCTCCCCCGTCAATGAAAAAGGAAAGATTCTCAAACTAATGGACTCTTGACTAACATTTGTTATATTGAATTGCTAGCATATTTCTGAGAAATTCCTCAAATGATGATTCGCATCCTCACTTGGTTTTCCGCCAAAGAGCCCCTTCATTTTCAACAAGTGAAGCATTGTGTTGGTGACATGAAACACTGCATTCCCTACCATTGGTGGTAGATAAATAACTCCTTCAACTTCCGGCATCACCGGAATATCTTCCTCGAGTTCCATGTTACCCTCCACTAAGCTATCCCCTGCTTGGGAGTGATGACTCATGTAGTTATGAGCTCCTAACAAGACAGAAAACACACATTAAGTAGCTGCAATGCAACACTATTTCAAGTTAACAATCAACACAAGATCATCAAGCGCTAGTTCCCAACAACGATGCCATTTTTGATAATGTCCAAAATATATTCCTTAATTTAAGGAATATACACGGACGAAGTATCAAAACAAGTAACCTGACAAGTGTTAGGGTAGAATCCCACGAGGAATAGGGATTGATAATTTCAAGTGTCAATTGAGAAATCGATGTAAGTTTACACCATGTAGATTTAATATAAAAACAAATAAAATTAGGGGAGTTGAAATTTTCAGAGAATTGTATTGGTTGATTTGGTGAAGTAAAATAGCAAGATCAGCTAAGTTGTCAACAAGGGTGTGATATACTAGAGGTGCGGTGTAGATGAAATACTAATAAGATAGGGACATCCCCAATCATCTTATAAGTTCAATAAGTGTAAATAATCTTGGGAAGTGGGTAATCTCAGCTTCTAAGCCTATTTACTAACTCTTGCTAGAGTTTTATTAGAACTCTAACCACAAATTAGCTCAACCTGATTTGATTTGGATTAGCAAATGTACTATTCCTAATATTTATTTTCCAATAAGGAATGAGAAAGCAATTTCAGTTATTTCTAGCTTAGTTTCACAAACTCTTATCCAGGCCCACTACTAAATTCTCTTTCAGTACTTAATAGAGGGATATGCCATTATAATAGAGGGATATGCCATTATAATAGAGGGATATGCCATCAATTTCCCGTGGTGCATTGCTGAGGAGATTAGAGAGTGGGCAATTAATGATTGTACTACAATTCCCTACCCATGTTTGATTGATAGACTCTGTTAGGAGTAAAAAGGTCTCAGAGTTGCCATCGGTTGACCAGGGAATAGTGGTCCAAAAGATAACTAATATCGAGTTGATTCGAGATGACACAAACCCGGTATAGAGGGCAAGGACTCTGGTAGCTGCATCCGCTGGAGCAAACATATTAGCAGCGGCATTTGGTAGCGGGATGCAGATTGATGGAGCATTGTTCACTGAGTTGGCTGCTGAGCCTACCAAGGGAAGAGAGACGGGTAGCTAGCTTGAGGCTACAGATGCAGCGGACACCTCTACACCTGCTGATGTTCCCAAGTAATCATCTACAGCAGCAGCCCCCAGACAACCAGTTGTGCCTCCAAGAGCTAGTACTGTCAGCTTAGTTACGATTTCACAGGAGTTCTTAGTAGATATGGCTAGGCAGCTAGCTAAGGCTGAAAAGCAGAAGGCACAGAGGACTTTACAGGTTAAAGTTCTGATGGAGCAGGTAATGTCGTGGGTGTCGAAGGAGTTGGAGGCAATGTCCAATTATGTGCATGGCTGATTGGATGCTTTTGAGAAGAGAATGGATGAGTTCTTTGCACAGTTACAGGCGCCTGAGTTTTCAAGATTGTACTCATAGCTAGGAGCGCTTAGAGCTGAGGTGCGGGACTTGGCCGCATGAAAGGTAGCTGCAGTGCCTCCACCGATACTTCCTGTGATAGATGATGAATTTGAAGAAGAGTTGCCACCAATTTTTTATTTTATCACGGAGGAGATGGTGGCACATGATAAGGGAAAGAGGCCTCGTGAGGAGGCAAGTTTAAAAGATGATGCTTCTCTGCTCTGTCAGCAAAAATGAGAGCGGAGTGAGATGGAGAGACCAATACATATATAAAGAGAGGAGGCTCCACAGAGAGCTAAGACTGAGGCAGCGAGAGCTCGTGGAGAAGGAACACGCTCTGTTGGATATGAAAATACATCGGGTCAAGCCGGTAATGTTGGAGATAACATTGGAGGCGTATCATACCCTCCACCGGCCAGGTAGCTAACACCTAGGTCGCATAGTTATGTTCCCTATTTTCTTAGTTTTGTTTGATATATATGTGCGGCGAGGACGACGCATGCTTTCTTGATGGGGGTGGGGAGGGATACCTGTGCATGATTTTGCTGAATGTAACTCGAGGATTTTTCTTGCCAGATATCTTTTACCTTGGGTTTTCCATATCTAGTAGAACTGACACGTTTAGGATTTTATTTTATGTTTTTTTGTGTTTTTTGTGTCAGTCAGAAGAAATTTAGGTGAATTGAAGACAGTCAAGAGCTTAAATTGTTGATTTTTTTGATTGATAATTTTATACCCCTCCGAAATTTTTTTATATGTGTAGGTGAAAGTTGACAAGTATAACCTTTGTGAATCTTTGCATGGCATTGAAATTGTAAACATGTTTACCATTGTATGGCTATACTTGAACTAGCAGTTAGTAGAAGTGATGATGCTGTCCTGTGTAATATATGAGTGAGGTTTAATAGCTAAATCGGTTATGTGTGTCAGTCTAGAATTTTCTTGGTCAGTCGTACCAAGATAGAAGATAGGAAACTAGGAAAGGATTATAAGCCATTTATGATTTATGAGCCCACTTTAGCCTTAAAAGACATACCAAAAGAGAATAAAAATCCCTTGCTCAAAATGTTTGAGCTTAAATTGACCTTTCTTTTTGTTTACACCAATTCACCATCCTGCTTTTATTAAGAATGAACCTGTTTTGGCCCTGGTCCCTCTTTGGACATTGTAAACCTCAACTCAGGCAAATCACCTAAGTTGAGGGTGGCTATTATTGGGGTGATTAAGAAGTGTTTGGTGGAATGATAATTGGGTAATGAAAAAGGAAAGAGCTGGTGCAGTATGCATAATGAAAGGAAAGAAATAAAAATTTTGTGTCAAAGTGAAAGAAATGAAAAGAAAAATGTGACATCAATGAGTTCTTGAATAAAGAAAAACTACATCCGTAGTTGCAAAAGCACAGAAAAGAAGAAGCAGTTAAAGGAAAAGGGGGAGAAAATAGGAAAAAAGGTGAAAAGTGGAGTCAAGAGGTGTGTAGTGCCAAGGAGGGTTGAGCTACTAATTCCATATGTACCATACCCGAGCCCGAGCCTACGTTACAAGCATAGAAAGTCCTATAGTGATCCTGGTTACTTTTCTTATAATCAAGGTATTGAAAGTAAAGGCAATCCTATGGTATTGCATGCACATAGTTAGAATTTCTTTGTGAGAGTGAGGGAATATTACCTAGTCCTAGGAGAAATATATTGAATTAATCATATACACATGTGTGAGTGTGGGACTCCTATGAGGTGAGAGCATTTCGTCAACAAAATTGTTTGCATATTATTAGGGTCAGTGTTATAGATTTATGTGTGTGGTTGCAAGTGACATTGTTTTTCCATGTTTTGATTCCTCTATATTATGGTTGGAAATTTTGCATATGCATAGTGATTTGAGTTGATGTGATGAGGGAGAGGTTAGAAAAGTTTGATTTAATGAGTGAATGTGACCACTATAAGTTTCCTAGAGTTTTTTTGATTGAAGCATCGAAGTAGTTTATTTTATTTTGTTTTTGCCTGAGGACGTGCAAAAGTTCTAAGTTGAGGGTGTTGATGTGCCGTGATTTTATGGCACTTTAGATGCTTAAAACCTAAGAAATTATGCACAATACAGGTATGTTTATATAGGTATGATGTGTTTTTTTTAATGTAGCAGGAAAATAGGTTCGGAAGTGAACTGGGCAAATTTATGTTGAAAATAACCGAAGGAGTGACTGTCAGGCACTTCACGGGTCATTGGCAACAAGCACGACTCGTTGCTGAAGCCATGGGTAAAAGATGAATTCTGAAGATGCGGAGAGACGTAATGAGGGGCCTAACGACTTGTGCCCAGGCACGACGAGTTGTTACGTGACCCATTTCCACAACTAGGTACGATGCTGAGGACGACTATTTTTATCAAGGCATGACTCGTCAGAGGTCCAAACGATTCGTCACCAAAACCATGGTCACTGACGACCTGGTTTCTACTTTTAGTTAGGAAAAGTTTTTTTTGGACTATAAATACACTGTTTAGGTTTATTTTTGAAGAGAAGCTTATTATTATTATTTTTCAAGTAGGATTTTGGTGTTGTATAATTATTCTTGGGTTAAGAAACAAGGTTTATAATTTCGTTCTTGAATTTGAGGATCAAAAGCAACATTGGAATTTATTCATCAATTTTGGAGTTTTACTCAATCTACTTGGTTTTCTTCTACGATAATTTGTAAGTTGCAATTATGATTTATTCGATAATTTGTGATTATGATCATACAAGCATGAGTAGATAAACCCATAATTAGGGTTGTTGGAACCAAGATGAATTAATGCACATATGTTAAATACTTAGTGAGTCTTGAATGAGGTTTAATGCATGTATTAGTTTTTCCTTCATTTTGGTTGATTCTTGACGGTTAAAAACGTTAGGACTTTCCTTATTCTTACTTACTAGACCAAGGAGATAATAAATGGGAAAAGGGATTAACAACGGAGATTGGAGGCTATCAACCCTTATCTAATAGCTTGAACTTGTATGGGGATAGCTAATATGATATTAAGGGTAATGGTCAATTAAAAGTACACCTGTATACGGACCAAGTTGCATGGTGATAATAATCTAGATAGGGGACCAACCATTTAGGTGAACCCAAGTTATCAATATTGCATGTGTCACGACCCGAGAGTACACCCAAACTGTAGAAACGGGACAAGGAGCCTCGAAAGACTCCAAGTCGACCCATTGTATGAGCATATAACTAATTCATTCATAAAGGCGGGAAACTTGACTTAATAATCATGAAATAACTAAAAATCACAACATGAGAGGTAAGGAACAACAAAACAAAATACAAACAGTAACGGAAGAATACTACACATGTGTATGAAAGCCTCTACTCCAGATAGACGGGTTGAAGGGATAAAACCCCAACTAACCCAAACATTCTAAAAGAAATACACAAGATAAGTAAACAGGTCTGAACATGAAGCCCTCGAATCATGAGGACTCACCACTGAAGACTGACCGGAAGTCAGCGCATGCTAGGGACGATGTTGAACCTGCGAGCTGGATCTTTAAAATTTGTGGGTCAATACTTGGAAGGTACTGAGTATGTAAGATATTCAAGATAATGCTTTAAAACATAAAAGTTTTAGGAGGGGGGATATCATGATCATTAAACCAAAATCATAAATCTATCGTAAGGCTCAAGATTTTTCAAGTACATTCGTAAACCTGTCATAGTCATTACGTGAGGGGAAATAGTTCATAAAACATATCTTGGGCCAAACAAACAAAATCATGCACGCATCAAACAATGAGGAACAATGGGAGATTTCTATAACCAACACACTCCACATGAGCACACATGGAAACCGACCTGTAAACCTAGTCGGGTGGTTGTCCATATCTTGCCAAGGATATGAACCATGAATGGCGTGATATCACTCATGAAGGCCTCGTGGGGCATAGGGGATAGTCACTGAGGAGGTACCGACATAACTACGGTGGCACATAGTTTTGAGATTCGGGGCGTAACCTAGGCCCTGAACCTGCTCGATGTTAAGTACTACTCCAAAAACATGCAACGTGCTCCTAGAAATTCATACATGACATGCGTGACTAGTCGAATGATAATAATCATACATGCCTGAAAATTTATAGTCCTAGCCATGGAATTGGGCCCGTGAGCCATCCAAAGTCATAGTTCATAAGACTTAAACACATGTGGGCTTTTTCCCATAATTTTAATCATGCTTGAGATGCTTAAATTTATATGAAACATGATCATGCTAACATGAGAAATAGAAAACGTGAAGACATGCTTTAAATTCAAAAAGAATCATATCGTACTTGCGGAATAATCATGAACATATATTTTACTAAAAATCCTTAATAATTGGGCATCCATACTTTTAGAGTCTTAAATCATGAAATATAAAATATGTACAAGTAAAATCATCCCAAACACTTCAAAACCCGCGATTTAAACATAATACCACAAGCTCAGGTAAACTTTTGAGGAATCATGCAAACGGAGTTAAGATCCATCAGAATTTAGCAATTTAAACATAGCAAATGGGATGAAATGGGCATGGGTAGGGGCTAAACTACCCATTCAAACCCCACATACCTGGGAATTTTGAGACTCCTAACTCCCTTGAAAACCCTAGGTAGAATCTTGAAGAACTTGAAGGTGAGCACTTGAATTCCCTTTCCTCCTTCCTCTCTACTCTTACAAGTATCAAATGAGGTTTATCATGGCTTATTTCCCATTAAAAGACCCTATCCTGACCTCAAAATAACATAGTTTAGGTCTTAGGAGTGTAGGAAATTATGAGAAGGCCCTTACTAATTCGCAGGAAATCACTTTCAGGTGACCCTAATGGGTGACCTGCACTGCTGCAACATTTTCAAGATTTTTTTTCCGTTTGTCTCCTGGGTCTGATTCTTGGGTTCCCAGGGTATACCAACATGTTAAACACTGGAATAGATTACTAGTGTATATGCGTTGTGGTTATGAAGTCTTGGGGAACACAATCCTAATCAAGTCGTTAATTGAATACAAACCGAATTTGATCTAAGCTTTTAGTAGTTTTACTTTGGTTTATTATTCTATTTCTTTCCCCCTTAGGAAATAAGTAACTCGATAGTAAAAACTATTCATATTAACTTAAGTTCTTTCCATATTCCTTATGGGATCGACCTCAACCTCTAGTTGGGTTCTATATTTGACATCGATCGCTTTATATCTTAATTGCGAGGAGTAATTTGGGCAACATCAACGATACAACATAGAAATAATGTGGTTAGTACATGGAATGTACTGAGTATGCAAGGTAAGTAAAACGGATGGTTAAAACATATATGAAATTCATAAATGATCATAAGAGTAGGACGTCAGCTCGTATCGTATATCATTAAAACATAACATATCGCTCAAGGTTTCCAAAACAATCGTAACATAACATGATCATAATAATAATAGAAGAGATTTACTTAACATGACTTGAGCCAACATACATATTCATAACATGCATAAATCATGAGGAACAGTGGGAGATTCTCTTAACCGACATACCCTATATGAGCACACATGAAGCCCGACTTGTAACCTTAGTCGGGAGGGTGTTCGTACCTTGCCAATAGTAGAACCATAAAACTATGATATCACCTGAAAAGGTCCATTTGGGTCAGGGACTAACATGAAAGGGGTCCCGACATACCTACGGTAGCACGTAGTTCATGAGATCCGAGGCTTAACTTGAACCCCGAACCTACTCGATGTTTGATACTACTCCCAAAACCTATATAATGCTCATAATATGCATACATGTGTTCATTGGCTAGTTAAATCATAATAATTGTAAACATGCTTGAACATATGTGATCTAGCCATGACATAAGACGGGTGAGTCTGTCAAAAACATAATTCATGAATAGTAAGATTCATACCTACTTGTAGATCATGTACATAGATTGAATTTCATAAAATCATAATGGATAATAAAATAAATTCATAACTTAAATCATAATTCATGTTCGGATAGTAAAGAATATCAATGGGAAAATAGCTCATAATTTGATTCATCATTGGGCATGCATAATTAAGCATAATTCCTTACAAAATCAAAATCAACAATATTATAATCAATTTAAAATTCAAAAGATGATCGAAATCCATAGATTATGATAATATTTCAAAATCACAAAACCCACAATTAAGTCATTACAATTTATATAATCAAATACAAAACCCCATGAGTTTTTAATAAATTTTAAGTAAAATCATAGAGTAGGAACATGGTTATAGAAGAATTCACCCATTGATGATGTTACATACCTAGAAACACTTGATTCTTAATCTCCCTTGAAAGCCCAAGATGAAGTTTATAGAAATTGGGGAAGAACACCTTGAATCACCTTCTAGACTCCTCTCTATACTCTTACACGCATGAATGAGGCTTAAAATGTACTAACCCCCCTTAAAAGACCCTATTCAGACCATAAAATGACATAGTTTAGGCCTTAGGAATTTAGGAATTATTAAAACGCCCTTACTAAAAACGCAGAAATTTCTGGTTGCCAGTTCCCACGATGGACCTCACGAGTCATTGTTAGGGGGAACGACTCGTGGCTGGGATCCATGATGAATAATGCCCAAACAAGCTCAGGGGACCCCATGAATCATGGTGGCTGACCACGACTCATGGTCACCACCCATGGTTCCTACTGCCTCAAATCCCTAGCCATGCAGTCCATCCTCGCCATGGGTGACCTCACGAGTCGTGGGCCTCCCAATACTCATCACAGCCTACCTGACCATGAGTCACTTCAAAACTCGTGGTCCCTCCTAACAATCCACCTCACGAACCATCTAGTCACCTGGTGCGAATTTCTAATTTTTCTCCGTTTTGACTCCCAGGTCTGATCCTTGGGTTCCCGAAGTATAACAATATCTCCCCCTTGGGAACATTCATCCTCGAATGTTAGAAACATGTAGAAAACTTAGAAACAAGCAATCATCATATGCAATTACTGATTATTTAGGCTAAAAACTAATGAATTGTCCGTCTCCGAAAAGAACTACATAACTGAACTAAATTCTGACATCACAAATAATTACCATATCATAAAAAAAACTCGTACACATTAATTGAACATGAAAACTGATTATAGGTTTTTTTATACCCCGGGAACCCATGGATCAAACCCGGGAGTCAAACGGGGAAAACTTTTGAAAATGTTGCAGTAGTGCAGAACGAGTCGTGAGACGACTCATTAGGATACCCCATGAGTTGTCAGGTGTCTCATGGGAAGGTTGAAATTTGATAAGGATTTGAGGTGTCCACGGGCATGGGAATGACTCGTGGTCGGCCACCACGAGTCGTCAAGTCTCCCATGGGGTAAGGTTAAGGGTTAGCTGGGAGGTTTGACCAATGTACCTAACGGATGGGACCCCATGAGTTATGGCCAGGCCCAACGACTCGTGAGGTGGGTCATGAGCCAGCCTGTAGAAATTTTGTTAAGGATAAGGCAGTGTACTTGACAGAAGCTGGTAACGAGTCGTTTCCTCGGGGCACAAGTCGTCATGTCCTCCGTTAAGAGCCCAGGTGAAAAGTTCCATTGGACTAGACGAAATGACCCAATGACTCATTGTCCCTAGTAACGAGTTGTTAGGTCGCCCATCAGGGTCAGTTGGCAATTATTCCCTGCGAATTTGTAAGGGCCTTCTCATAATTTCCTACGCTCCTAGGATATAAACTACGTCGTTCTGAGGTTGGGAGAGGGTCCTGTTAGGAGGAAAAACTCATTCTAAGTCTAATTTGGCATTTTGCAAGATCAAGAGAAGGGAGTAGGAGGGGGTTCAAGTGTCTTCTTCAAGATTCCTCAAGATTCCACCAAGGGTTTCTCAAGGGAGTTAAGAATCACGTATTTCCATGTATGTAAGGTTTTGAATGGGTAGTTTAGTCCCTACCTATGCCCAATTTCTCTCAAATACTTAGTTTAAATTAAAAACTCTTGATGGGTCATAACCCAATTGCATGTTCCTCAAAAATCGATATGAGTGTGTGGTAGTATGTCTAGAATCATGGATTCAAATTATTGGGTTGTTTTCACTTATTTTCTTCATTATTGATTATTTAATCCCTAAAAGAACATGTACCCTAAGTCATGGGGTTTTAGTGAAATTCATAATTGTGGTGGTTTCTAAAGCATGGTATGAACTTTTGAATTTTAAGCATGTTTTCAATTACTCATGTTATTATGATCATGTTCTCCTTAAATTTAAGCATTTTAGGTATGATTGAAATTATGGGCAATGCCCACATGTAGCATATGATTCAACAACTATGATTTTGACCGAACCAAGTGCCCCATTTCCATGGCTAGTATCACGAATTCTCAAGCATGTTATGATTATCACAATTTATCTATCCATGCATGTCATGTATGAACTTTATGAGCACATTGCATATTTTGGGAGTAGTACTTAAGGCCTAGATTACACCTCGAATCTCAGAAATACGTTCCACCGTAAGTTATGTTTGGGACCACCTCAGTGTCTGTACCCTATGCCCTATGGGGTCTTTATGACTGATATCAAGCCTTTCATTGTTCATACCCTTGGCAAGGTATGGACAACCTCCCCACTAGGTCTTATAATTCAGGCTCCATGTGTGCTCGTATGGGGTATGTTGGTTATAGAAATCTCCCACTGTTCCTCATGTTTTAATGCATGTATGATTATGTTCTTTTGGCTCAAGTCGTGTTTATGAAATGTTTTCCCTCATGTTATGACTACGACAGGTTTATGGATATTTTGGAAATCTTTAGCCATGCAATATATATATGTGATTTCAGTATTTATGATCATGATGTCCCGACTCATATCACTTTTATGTTTTTAAGTATTGTGTTACATACCTCGCATACTCAGTACCTTCCTAGTACTGACCCACATATTTTGAGGATCTGGTTCGCAACTTCAGCATCGTTCCTAGCTTGCTTTCAGTCCCGCTCCCAGCTTTCAATGGTGAGTCCTCATGGTTCAAGGGCTTCATGTTCGGGCCTTGTTTAACCCTTTTTTCTTTAAAAATATCAGGGTTAGTTGGGGTCTTATTCCTTCAACCCACATATTATGATTAGAGGCTTTCAGACTTAACTGTAGTATTACGCTCTTTATGCTTGGATTGGGTGTTATTGATTCATATATATATTTTCTGTTGCATTTTCATTTTTAATTTCAAAGATTGTAAGCTAAGTCTTTCGCCTTTTGTGAATTGATTAGATATATGCTCATGCCATAGGTTGACTTGGATTCTTCGAGACTCCTTGTCCCGTGTCTACTATCTGGGTGTCCTTTCGGGTCGTGACAAACTTTGTATAAGAGCTATAGGCTTAGATGTGTCCTAGGGAGTCTGAAAGTTGCGTTTAGGTAGAGCCTTTTTCGTGGGTGTGAAGCGCACCACACTTATGACGAAGAGGATACTAAATGTTTGAGGAAATATCCCCTTCTTCATGGTCTATGTCGTGCGTAAAAAACTCTCCATTCTTATAATTTGTGCATTTCGTGTTTGAAAAAAATTATGGCTTCTAGGAGGATGACAAAAAGGAGTAACAAAAATGGCGAAGGCCGTGAGGGTGGCCCTGATAATGGGTGTGAGCAAGCCCCACCTATTCAGGAGCCCCAGGCACCAGAGCCAATTGCCCACGCCGAGTTTCGGGCGGCTGTACAAATGTTGGCATAGGCCTTGACCGTTCAGGTCAACCAGCTGGATGTTGCGCATGTTCCACGGAACGGTATTGTAGCGGCAGCCCGGATCAAGGACTTTCTAAGGATGAACCCTCCCAAGTTCACAGGGGTAAAGGTGGACGAGGATCCACACGAGTTCATTTAAGGGATCTTGAAGGTCAGTCAGGTTATGGGAGTGACAAATGAGGAGTGTGTTGATTTGGCCTCCTATCAGCTTAAGGAGGTCGCCTATATTTGGTTCGAGCAATGGAAGGACAGTCAGACAGCGGAAGCAGGCCGTATCAGTTGGGAAGTGTTCCACATGGACTTTCTCGACAGGTTCTTCCCTTGGGAGATGAGGGAATTAAAGGCAGTTGAGTTTGTTAATCACAAAATGGGAAAGATGACGGTGTTAGAATATTCACTTGAGTTCACTTGCCTATCAAAGTATGCCCCTGAGTTAGTGATGGACCAGAGGGTGGGTGAGCAGATTCGTGCAGGGAGTAGCCAAGTATTTGGACAAGGACCATAGAACAACCATGCTTCATCAAGATATGGACTACCCACAGATAGTCCTTTATGCCCAGTAGATGGAGGCAGCTCATATGAGGCAGAGAGAGGCCAAGAGGGCTAGAACTGATAGCTATAGGTCCTCCCACCTGAGGCCAGGAGGTGGACCTCACTAGCAGTCCCTGCATAGGTCTATTACACCAGCACCATCTTTGGCCAGTACCCCATTCAGGCCATGAGGCGAGCAGGGGAGCAGGGCCTCAGGTTTGAGGGGTCAAAATAGCATGCGCATATAGCACACATTTCCATCTTGTGGTAGTTGTGGAAGAAACCACCCAGGAAAGTGTTTGATGGGCTCAGATGCTTGTTTCCGATGTGGCAAACCCAAACACAGGATCAGGAATTGCCCTGCAGCTAGATCAGGGGGTGGAGGATCCCGCACCCCGGCAACTAATTCAATAGCCCTAGTGGCACGTCCTACGCAGCAGGGTACTTTGACTGGTCCAGCTGGCGGCAGCGCCAGAATCGATTTTATGCACTTGGCTCTCGACAGGGGCATAAGAATTCTCCCCTATGTGGTCACGGGTATGTTGCAAGTTTTTCATATTGATGTTTATGCTTTGCTATATCGGGGAGCTACACTGTCTTTTTTGACACCATACATTGCTGGTAACATTAAGGTCAGTCCTGAAACTTTGTTAGAACCATTTTTAATATCTACTCCAATTAGGGATTAAGTCGTAGCGAGGCGGGTATATAGCTGTTGCCCCATTACTGTATCACATAAGGTTACCTCCATAGACTTATTAAAATTGGCCATGACTGATTTTGACATTATTTTGGGCATGGATTGGTTGTTTGCATGTTATGTTTCTGTTCACTTTAGAACTTGAGCGGCAGAGTTTTGGTTTTCGGGTGAACTTATTTTAGAATGGAGGGGTAGCTCAGCGGTCCCTATAGGTCGTTTTATTTCCTATCTCAAGGCCAGTAAAATGATTTGAAAGGGTTGTATTTACCATTTGGTTAGGGTTAAGGATGTCATGTCTGAGACCTCGACCATTCAGTCAGTCCCTGTGGTATGTGAATATCCTGAAGTATTTCTAGATGAACTACCAGGTGCTCCTCCCGAGAGGGAGATTGATTTAGAGTTTGATCTTCTGCCCAACATGCAACCCATATCGATTCCTCTCTACCGAATGGCCCCAGCCAATCTAAAATAGTAGAAGAAGAAGTTGAAGGATTTGTTGGATAAGGGTTTCATTAGACCAAGTAAATCCCCATGGGGTGCCCCAGTGTTGTTCGTCCGAAAGAAAGATGGTTCTCTTTGGATGTGTATTGACTATAGGCAATTGAACAAGGTCATCATCAATAATAGGTACCCTTTACCCAGGATTGATGACCTATTAGATCAGCTTCTGTGTGCTAAGTATTTCTCCAAGATAGATCTCAGGTCCAGGTATCACCAGCTTAGGGTTCGAGAGAATGATATCCCAAAGACTGCTTTCAGAACCCGATATGGCCATTATGAATTTGTTGTAATGTATTTTGGACTAACCAATGCCCCTACTACTTTTATGGACTTGATGAACAGGGTATTCAAGGAATATCTGGATACATTCGTGGTCGTGTTCATTGATGACATATTAATATACTCCAGGAGCGAGGAGGAGCATGCCGCACATCTAAGGATAGCACTCTAGACCCTCAAGGATAACCATCTATATGCCAAGTTCAGCAAATATGAGTTTTGGCTGAATTCAGTTGCATTCTTAGAACATGTAGTGTCAAGCAAAGGTATAAGGGTGGACTCCCTAAAAATAGAGACGATAAAGAACTAGCCCAGACCGGTAAGCCCTTCAGAGAGCAAGAGCATTTTGGGCTTAGCGGGTTACTATCGGAGGTTCGTAGAAAGTTTCTCATCCATTGTAGACCCATTGACTAGATTGACTCAGAAAAAGATGAAGTTCCAATGGTCGGAGGCTTATGAGAAGAGCTTCTAGGAATTGAAGGCCAGACTCGCTTCAGCACCGATTTTGACTTTGCCGGAGGGCTCCGATGGTTTTGTTGTATACTGTGATGCTTTGAGAGTCGAATTGGGATGTGTATTGATCCAGCACAAAAAGTTCATAGCATATGCTTCCAGACAGCTGAAATTTCATGAGAAAAATTACCCGACCCTTGATCTTGAGTTGGCTGCGGTGGTGTTTGCGTTGAAGATGTGGTGACACTATTTTTTTGGGGTTCATGTAGATATATTCACTGACCACAAAAGCTTAGAATACATGTTCACATGGCATTGTCTCAATCTTCGACAACGGAGGTGGTTGGAGCTACTTAAGGACTATGACATGAGTGTCCTTTATCATCCGGGTAAGGCCAACGTGGTAGCGGAGGCCCTTAGTAGACTCTCTATGGGGAGTGTGTCTCATGTTAGTAAGGGAAAGAAGGATCTGGTGAAGGAGGTGCATCGTCTTGCATGGCTGGGGGTTAGGTTGGTTGGCTCGGCTGATGGTAGGGTAGTTGTTCAAAACGGATCAGAGTCGTCCTTGGTGACAGAGGTGAAGGCTAAGTAAGATGAAGATCCAACATTGGTAAAGTTGAAAGAATCTATTAAAAATCAGAGGGTAGAAGTCTTCTCCAAAGGGGAGATGGCGTACTCTGGTACCAGCATCGCTTATGTGTTCCGAACGTGGATGATTTGAGGAGCTGGATGTTGCATGAGGCTCACGAATCCAGAAACTCTATCCACCTAGGTGCCACCAAAATGTATCATGCCTTGCGGGAAATCTACTGGTGGAATGTCATGAAGAGGGACAATGCAGAATTTGTAGCCAAGTGTCAAAACTGCCAACATGTGAAAGTTGAGCACCAAAGATCGGGAGGTGTACTTCATGATATCAGCATTCGTACTTGGAAGTGGGAAGAAATCAACATGGACTTCATAAGAGGTTTTCCCCGCACTCATAGACAGTAGGAACACATTTGGGTTGTGGTCGATAGGTTGACCAAGGCTGCTCATTTCTTACCGGTCAAAACCACCGATTCAGTGGAAGATTATGCTAAGTTATACATCCGAGAGCTGGTTAGATTGCACGGAGTGCCCTTGTCCATTATATCAGATAAAGGTACCTAGTTCACCTCTTAGTTTTGGAGATCCTATCAAAAGGGACTTGGTACCCAGGTCATGCTCAGCACGACATTTCATCCGCAAACAGATTGTCAGGCAGAGCGGACTATTCAAACTCTTGAGGACATATTGAGATCTTGTGTTATTGACTTCAAGAATAGTTGGGACAATCATTTACCTCTTATTGAGTTTGCCTACAACAACAACTACCACTCTAGTATTCAGATGGCACCATTTGAGGCTCTCTATGGGCGAAGGTGTAGATCGCCCATTGGTTGGTTTGAAGTCGGTGAGGCTTCGTTAGGGGGTCCAGATTCAGTCCATCGGGCCAAGGAGAAAGTTCCGTTGATAATAGAAAGGCTGAATATGGCTCAAAGTCACCAAAAGTCTTACGCGGATGTAAGGAGAAGAGAGCTTGAGTTCGAGATCAATTGTTGGGTTTTTTTGAAGGTATCTCCCATAAAGGGAGTAATGAGGTTCGGAAAGAAAGTAAACTCAGTCCCTGCTATATTGGCCTATAATGAATTGTGAGACGAGTGGGTAAAGTAGCCTATGAGTTAGAGTTACCTTCAGAGTTAGCTTCAGTTCATCCCGTATTTCATGTATCGCTCTTGAAAAAGTTCTTGGGAGATCCAGCCTTAGTGGTCCCAGTGGAAAGTGTTGGTGCAAAGGATAGCCTTAGTTATGAGGAAATTCCTATTGAAATCTTGGATCGTCAGGTTCAGAGACTGAGGAACAAGTAAGTAGCCTTAGTGAAAGTGTTATGGAGAAATCATCATGTTGAGGGAGCTACATGGGAAGTCGAAGCGGATATGATAGATAAATACCCTCATTTGTTCCCTATCGGCTCAGTTTCAGTTTGAGGTACAAATTTTTTTCCTAAACCTCTATTCAGTTTTTCATGTTCCGTTCATGCGTGCAAGTTTGTTTTATGTTATGATACATGTATGTGATGTCTAAATTCAGTTCAACTGTGTAATTCTTTTTGGGGGTAGTCGTTCCGTTAGTTTTCAGCATAAATGTTTAGTATTTTCATATGGTTAATGTTTGATTCTATGTTTTCTACTTATTTCTAACATTCGAGGATTAATGTTCCGAAGGGGGAGATATTATTATACCCCGGGAACTCAAGGATCAGACCCGGGAGTCAAATAGGGAAAAATCTGAAAAATGTTGCAGCAGTGCAGAATGAGTCATTAGACGACTCGTGAGGAGACCCCACGAGTCCTTAGGTGGCTCGTGGGAAGGTTGGGTTGTGATAAGGAGTTAAGGTCCCAGCGGTCATGGGTACAGCTTGTGCTTGGCCACCACGAGTCGTTAGCTCTCCGGTGGTGCGAGACCTAGGAGGTTTGACCAGTGTACCTAACGGATGGGACCCCACGAGTTGTGGCCAACCCCAACGACTCGTGAGGTGGGTCGTGAGCAAGCTTGTAGAAATTTGATTAAGGATGAGGCAGTGAAGTAAATAGTAGTAAATAGTAAAAGTCAGTTACTATTTATAAATAGGAAAGGCCAAATACTGTGCAAACAGTAAAAGGCAAATACTATTAATAAATAGTAAAAGTCATATTACTGTGTAATAGTAGAGGTCAGTTACTGTTCATGAATAGTAAAGGTCATTCATGAATAGTAAAGATCATTCTTTTGTAAAGGCATTCTTTTGTCTATAAATAAGAAGTGAAACGGAAGCCAAAGGCATCCGCATCCGTCTTCACAACAATTTCCTCTCATTCATACTTCCTAATTCCGCAACCCCCCAAATTGGTATCAGAGCTAGCACATAAAATAAAACAATCTACCCAGAATTATCAAGCTATGGAGAAAACTAGTAACGATGCAGATCTACAAAATAAGGTATATAAATTCAGGAATATGAATAGCTAAACTTTTATATTCCTTATAATCTCCTAAGTATTATGTGATATTATCTTCTTATTATGCCGTTATAATGAAGAAATCTTGAATAAGTTTGCTATGTACGAGGTTAGTAAGCTGCGAGTAAGTAAGCCCAGACTATGCCATCCTAAGGTGGAAACCGGTGAGGCCAAGAGAGCCGTTTTAGGGGAGTACACAGAGTTGAGGCGATGTTAGGGTAACTGATCAAAGCTGAAAATGCATAGTAGTGACCGAAAAAGACTATTCAAAATAACGTTATAATAACCGGATAATTTCTAATAATACCTAAAGAGATTAGAGGGAATATTATGTTTAGAAAAAATTCAAAAAATGAATTCGTACCTATTAGATGAAGATCATAGATATAAAATACTCATCCTATATATACTCAAAACCTTGATTCAGATATTGGAAGAAATAACAGAACTAAATGCAACCATAGAACTAATAGAACAAGGATGGACAGAAATGACTATAGCAGATATTATAGACCTAGATATATTCAGATTAATAATGATAAACTATGAATATATGAAATATTGGTTAGAAACTATGGAAAATATAAGACTATTACTAATTTTGTTAGAAACTAATATAAATGATTACATAAGAGAAAGAAATCTAGAACATCTAGAATATGCACTGGAAAACATAAAAGAAATACAAAGGATAGAGCCATTAAAAAATAAATATTACGACAAAATGTTTACACAAGACCCCGATAACGAATAATGGATAAAAAACTACATAAACCAAAGAAAGGACATATTCACAAAAAAGCCAAAAAACTAAAAAACCAATTAAAAATATTATATCCCGAATATAAGCAATTAAGCTCAAGCAAAATAGATGATGTTAGACTTGAATACTTAATAGATCTAATTTCAAGAACAGAATATAATTGTATAAAATATCTAAAAAAGAAAACATGAAAGACAATATCAATAACAAAGAAGAGTACAAACAACAACTACTTAATAAAATAAATGAAATAATAAATGAAATCAAATTTAGAAAAAAGAGACTAAATTATAACATAGTTGCAGGAGTATGCCACACATCAATTAAAGCACAAAGAAAAGAAATATTTTATTTAGAAATACAACTACAAAGCCTAGAATATAAATTACAACACGAATTACCATGAATAAAGAAGAATATGCCTTAGAAGAATAAAAATATATGAGTCAAAAAGGACTAGAAATAAAAATTATACACTCAAGCTTAGGAAGAAGATTTAAAAAAATAGGAGATCAATTATATTTAATGTTAGAAAAAGAATCAGCAAAACTAGAAGATAGCTTAACAGCAATGGTAAGAATTAATAAAGAAAATGAAGAGATAGACAGGAAAAAAGAAATAGAAAAAATTAAAAAACAAGCCCAAAAAGAAATACAACAGATTAAAGAAGAAAAAGATACAAGAATCCAAGAATTAGAAAAAGAATTGGAAAAACTTAAACAATTGTATGGAAAAAAAATTAAAAGCTAGGGAAAAATAACGTGAAGAATTAGAACTCACAGAAGAAATAGAAAAATTTAAAACATTACTAGAAGAAACAAGTACATTGGAAGACCAACCTAGAATAGGAATAGATGAAATAAATGAACAAAATAATGAAAATTCAGAAGCAGATCTAGATCAATATTCAGAAACTTCAGAAACATATACTAACCTAATAGAAAAAGAAAATAATATAAAAATTAATGTGGAAGATGTAGATGAAAAACCTAGTACGTCAGGAACTAAAAGCCCAAAAAGATTAGATACTAGCCCAATTTATTATACTTACGAAAGAGAAAATAGAAATAAAACATTATGGGATAAAAGGTTAAACAGAAATTGGACACCTAGACAGAACATAGAACAATATAACTTCTTAGATCTAGACTGTGTAGCAGATACAAATAAAACAATCCAATTATGGATAGCATATATTTCAAAACAACTAATAGATAATAAAATAACAGTAGCAGATTCCCCTAGATATATAGAAAGAACACTCATAGGAACAACAAAAATATGATTACAAAACTTATCAGCAGAAAGTTTAGAAACACTAAGAAATAATAAGAAACCCAATAATGAAGTAGCAGCAACATCTATAGATATACTAAACAAATATGAAATGGCAATAACAAACGAATTTAGTAGCATGACAACTGAAATAGATGAACGACAAAAAGATAAGGAACTAAATAGGAATCTAATAAATAAATTAAGTATATGTAAAATGAGTTATGTAGATGAATATACATGTGCATTTAAAGAAAATTACAATAAAGGATTATATACGAATGAAGAAAGCAGAGAAATAAGAAAATTATATTACGCAAAACTACCAGAACCATTTAGTTCAAAAATAACTAAAGAATGGCAAGAATCAGGATTAATAGATACACTAGGAGCTAGGATAAAATTCTTACAAAAATGGTTTACAGAATTATGTGAAAAACATAAGGAAGACATGAAAATGGAAAAAATCTTAATAAAAAACTTAGCATGTTGTACAACAAAAACAGCACCACAATTTGGATGTACAAACAAATATAAATACAAGAAAAGAATCAAAAAATACAGACCATTTAGGACAAAATACAAGTATACGAAACCAAGAAAAAGATATTATATAAAAAATTATAAACAAAAAAGACCTCATAGAACTAAGAAAAATATAACAGAATATAAATGCTACAACTGTGGCAAAATAGGACACTTAGCTAGAGATTGTAAAATACCCAGAAATATAACTAAAAAACAAATATCAGAAGTAATAATAGAAAATGAAAAATACAAACAACTACAATATATAGACTACGATTTAAACAATGACGATAGCATATATGAATTAACAGAATATGAAAAAACAGAAAGTGAAAATGAGATAAAATAATACGAGACAGATAATGACTGAAAAAGATATAAGAATAATAAGTAAGGAAGAATACCAAGACAGTGAAAGTGCAGAACAAAAAATAATATTTGACAACAATATGTTTGAACAAATAAAAGGAAAAGAATTAGATTTAAGCATAGATAAAATACTAGAAGTACCTACATTAAGAAATTTCTTTAAGATAAACAAGAAGAATACTATGTAGTAAGCCAAAAAGAACACATAATAGACTACAAATATACGCAAGGAAAAGCTAAAATACCCATAATAAATAAAAAGATAATAAATAAGGAAATCCAAGAAATAAAAGCTAAGAATCCAATAAAATACGTACACCTAGGAGGAACAGAAATACTAATAAAAGCATGTTTCAGAGAAGGAATAGATACACCAATAGAAATATATTTAGCAGATGATAGAATAATTCACCCTATAGAGAAAAGCATAATAAGTGCAATTAAAGGAAATCTAATATACCAAAAATTTAAATTTATAATAAGTGTAAATTATTCAGTAGCCTTGGACGATAGAAATATAGACAAATCATTAGTATTATACTGGAAAATGTCAGGAATAGAGTTAGCACCAGGCAGTAAAATATATACAGCTAGATGTAAAAATTTATATGTACTAACAACAAAACATAAGATAATGGCTAGAAATAAGATTCAAAGAATTAAGATAGAAAACCCTTTTGACAAAATAGTTACTATCATTGATAATAATGATTATAGTTATAAAGAAATAGATATTGAAGAAGATTTGAAAATAGTAAAAGAATGACTAAGTACATCAAAAAAAATAAATTATGATACACCATCATCATCAAGAAGTAGTACCTCAAGAAGGATAGACTATGAATTATAACCAAAATTATTAGAACAAAAAATAAACGAAATACAACCTTACCAATATTATATAACAGGAATACTAGATCAACGAAAGTATTTAATAAAAATAGACACAGGACAAATTGAAAACTATATTTCAAGAGAATTAGTAAAGGAAGAAGAGATTAATAAAAACGAAAATATAAATACAGAATTACCTAGAATACTAACAAATACAGAACACAGTACAGAACAAGAATTAATTATTGGAGGAGTACCAATAAAAATAAAATTCAAAATATATCAAGGAAAAGATAATATTACTTTAGGAATAAGATGGCTAGAAACAGTAAAACCCTATAATTTAGATGAAAAACAACTAATAATACATTATGAAAATAAGAAGATAATTATTAAAAGAACTTTGATATAGAATAATGCCAAAAATCTATATACTAACGAAAATAATAGCAGAAGGATATTATAATAGATACTACACACCTATGATAGATACAGGAGCAGAAGCAAACATGTGTAAATATAACTGTTTACCAGACAGTAAATGGGAAAAATTAAAAACACCATTAATAGTTACCGGATTTAATAATGAAGGAAGTATGATAACACATAAGGCTAAAAACATAAAAATACAAATATGGGATAAAATATTAACAATAGAAGAAATGTATAGTTATGAATTTACCAATAAGGATATACTATTAGGAATGCCCTTTTTAGAAAAATTATACCCACATACCATAACAAAGACACATTGGTGGTTTACTACCCCATGTAATAAGAAAGTAGGAGCAAAAAGAGTTAGTAACAAGGTAAGAAAAAATACACCATGGATAAAAGGAAGTGAAACAATTACCCAAAAATTAGAAAATATAACGTCAAGTGATCACAAAATAGAAATTATAATATTCACAATGGATAGAATACAGGCATTACAAAATAAGTTAAATTCGTTATATAATGAAAATCCGTTACAAGGATGGGAAAAACATAAAACAAAGATAAAAATTGAACTAATAGATGAAAATAGTATAATAACGCAAAAGCCACTGAAAGAACTAAGATCAAAAAGAATTTCAAATGCATATAAAAGAATTACTAGAAAATAATTATATACAAGAAAGTAATAGCAAACATAATAGTCCAGCATTTATAGTAAATAAACATAGTGAACAAAAAAGAGGAAAAAGCAGAATGGTTATAGATTATAGAAATTTAAATGCAAAAACTAAAACATATAACTACCCAATACCAAACAAAATACTAAAAGTAAGACAGATACAAGGATACAATTATTTTAGTAAATTTGATTGTAAATCAGGATTTTACCATCTAAAACTAGAAGAGGAATCAAAACAATTAACAGCATTTACGGTACCACAAGGATTTTATGAATGGAATGTACTACCTTTTGGATATAAAAATGCACCAGGTAGATATCAACATTTTATGGATAACTACTTTAATCAGCTAGAAAATTGCATAGTATACATAGATGATATACTAATTTATTCAAAAACAAAAGAAGAACATATAAAATTATTAGAGAAATTTATGCATATAATAGAGATATCAGGAATAAGCTTAAGTAGAAAGAAGGCTGAGATATTAAAAAATCAAATAGAATTTCTAGGAATACAAATAGATAAAAATGGAATAAAAATGCAAACACACATAGTACAAAAAATAATTAATTCTAAAGAATTATTAGATACTAAGAAAAAATTGCAATCCTTTTTAAGATTAGTTAACCAAGTACGAGAGTATGTACCAAAGTTAGCAGAAAACCTAAAACCATTACAGAAAAATTTAAAAAGGATATAGAATACTATTTTGATGAAAAAGATAGAAACCATATAAAAAAGATAAAGGACATGTGTAAAAACCTACCAAAACTATATTTTCCAGACGAAAATAGACAGTTTAGTTATATAGTAGAAACAGATTCTAGTGACCACAGCTATGGAGGAGTATTAAAATATAGATATAAAAATGAAAAGATAGAACACCATTGTAGATACTACTCAGGGTCATATACTGAACCACAAATAAAATGGGAGATAAATAGAAAAGAATTATTTGCATTATATAAATGTTTATTAGCATTTGAACCATATATTGTTTATAACAAATTTATTGTTAGAACAGATAATACACAAGTTAAATGGTGGATAACTAAAAAGGTACAAGATTCAGTCACAACAAAAGAAATAAGAAGATTAGTTTTAAATATACTAAATTTTTCATTTACAATTGAGATTATCAAAACTGAAAGAAATACAATTGCAGACTACCTCTCCAGATACAAATACTGAAGAAGGAAAAGACAAAATGGAACAAATACTCAATCTCCTTACTACACTTTGTAAAAAAGTGGATAGTATGGACATAGAGATACAACAGCTAAAAAGCAAAGCTAACAGTCAGCAGCATGACTCTAAACATGTGGAGCTACGTCGATCGGAAGACGCTAAAGTTCCAGAGCTAGAAGGTGACGATGGGAAACACCAAAAAACCCAATCTAACAATTTGTTAAGTGCAGCTGCAGGGACATCAGGAACTGCAGGAGATAAAAAAGATATCACCAAAAATAAACTATTTGATAAACCATTTACACCAAAAAGAAATATACCAATTACCCCTACTCCCTAAACTACCACATACAAAGAAAGCCCAAACCAGGCCAAACAAACCTATAACCACATATCCAGCAGATATATACAAAATATCCATAAAATACAAACCTTCTTAAATAAGAATCCAAGATCTACCAGCACCAATAACCCAACATAAGACTATATAACCCAACACTTACAAGGATACAACAAACTGATAGCCCAACCTAAAACAAATGCTAACCTAGTAAGGACTTGTTACGACTACGGACTACTTAGTACTGTATATACAGCAACAGGAGATGAAATAGCTACCATACCAGAAATACATAAAGCATTTACTACATTCAAAAGAATAACTAAAGGCACATTCTTTTATATAAAAATATACTCGGCACCAGCAGAGATACTATATGATGAAATAAAACCAATTATACAGGTTGTAAAGATAGGATTGACAAAAGAGATGATAATTCCGGAAAGAATAGAACAACAAAATGAGATACAATGTACAGAGATACCCGAATTCTACGCAAACAAAAGGATTATCGGACTCGCCACTATACTCAATGAGCTAGCAAACAACTACCTAAATGGCAACTCAATTTGGAGCTACTATTCAAGAGACCAGACAATAATCTATGCAAACTCCAAGGAACATAAAGAAGCATACATGGAAGAACTACGCCAATGGATACTTAGTCTGCTAAAACCAGAACAAATACCTACGACAAGAGCTATACGAAAAAATTATATTTCTCCAGCACTTCTGACAAGATATTGCAAGACTATAGGACAAAAATATCCAGATCACCATTGTTCAAAATGCCATGGTGAAGACAATAAACAGATACCCGAAGTTCAGCTGGAATGACAAAGACGTAAAGAAGACATAAAGAAGACGTCGACATAAAGGAAAAAATATATGTATATGTGTCTTTACTTTTTTGTAAAGTTTTTTGTTTTTATGTAAAAAGTCGTAAAGTAAATAGTAGTAAATAGTAAAAGTCAGTTACTATTTATAAATACGAAAGGCCAAATACTGTGCAAACAGTAAAAGGCAAATACTATTAATAAATAGTAAAAGTCATATTACTGTTTAAATAGTAAAGGTCAGTTACTGTTCATGAATAGTAAAGGTCATTCATGAATAGTAAAGGTCATCCTTTTGTAAAGGCATTCTTTTGTCTATAAATAAGAAGTGAAACAGAAGCCAAAGGCATCCGTATCCGTCCTCACAACAATTTCCTCTCATTCTTACTTCCGCAATTCCCCAAACCCCAAATTGGTATCAGAGCTAGCACATAAAATAAAATAATCTACCCAGAATTATCAAGCTATGGAGAAAACTAGCAACGATGTAGATCTACAAAATAAGGTATATAAATTCATGAATATGAATAGCTAAACTTTTATATTCCTTATAATCTCCTAAGTATTATGTGATATTATCTTCTTATTATGCCGTTATAATGAAGAAATCTTGAATAAGTTTGCTATGTACGAGGTCAGTAAGCTGCGAGTAAGTAAGCCCAGACTATGACATCCTAAGGTGGAAACCGGTGAGGCCAAGAGAGCCGTTTTAGGGGAGTACACAAAGTCGAGGCGATGTTAGGGTAACTGATCAAAGCTGAAAACGCATAGTAGTGACCGAAAAAGACTATTCAGAATAACGATATAATAACCGGATAATTTCTAATAATATCTAAAGAGATTAGAGGGAATATTATGTTTAGAAAAAATTCAAAAAATGAATTCGTACCTATTAGATGAAGATCATAGATATAAAATACTCATCCTATATATACTCAAAACCTTGATTCAGATATTGGAAGAAATAACAGAACTAAATGCAACCATAGAACTAATAGAACAAGGATTGACAGAAATGACTATAGCAGATATTATAGAACTAGATATAGATTCAGATTAATAATGATAAACTATGAATATATGGAATATTGGTTAGAAACTATGGAAAATATAAGACTACTAGTGATTTTGTTAGAAACTAATATAAATAATTACATAAGAGAAAGAAATCTAGAACATTTAGAATATGCACTAGAAAACATAAAAGAAATACAAAGGATAGAGCCATTAAAAAATAAATATTACGACAAAATGTTTACACAAGACCCCGATAACGAATAATGGATAAAAAAACTACATAAACCAAAGAAAGAACATATTCACAAAAAAGCCAAAAAATTAAAAAACCAATTAAAAATACTATATCCCGAATATAAGCAATTAAGCTCAAGCAAAACAAATGATGTTAGACTTGAATACTTAATAGATCTAATTTCAAGAACAGAATATAATTATATAAAATATCTAAAAAAGAAAACATGAAAGACAATATCAAAGAAGAGTATAAACAACAACTAATTAATAAAATAAATGAAATAATAAATGAAATCGAATTTAGAAAAAAGAGACTAAATTATAACATAGTTGTAGGAGTATGCCACACATCAATTAAAGCACAAAGAAAAGAAATATTTTATTTAGAAATACAACTACAAAGCCTAGAATATAAATTACAACATGAATTACCATGAATAAAGAAGAATATGCCTTAGAAGAAGAAAAATATATGAGTCAAAAAGGACTAGAAATAAAAATTATACACTCAAGCTTAGGAAGAAGATTTAAAAAAATAGGAGACCAATTATATTTAATGTTAGAAAAAGAATCGGCAAAACTAGAAGACAGCTTAACAGCAATGGTAAGAATTAATAAAGAAAATGAAGAGATAGATAGGAAAAATGAAATAGAAAAAATTAAAAAACAAGCCCAAATAGAAGTACAACAGATTAAAGAAGAAAAGGATACAAGAATCCAAGAATTAGAAAAAGAATTGAAAAAACTTAAACAATTGTATGAAGAAAAATTAAAAGCTAGAGAAAAACAACGTGAAGAATTAAAACTCATAGAAGAAATAGAAAAATTTAAAACATTACTAGAAGAAACAAGTACATTAGGAGACCAACCTAGGATAGGAATAGATGAAATAAATGAACAAAATAATGAAAATTCAGAAGCAGATGTAGATAAATATTCAGAAACTTCAGAAACATATACTAACCTAATAGGAAAAGAAAATAATATAGAAATTAATGTGGAAGATGTAGATGAAAAACCTAGCACGTCAGGAACTAAAAGCCCAAAAAGATTAGATACTAGCCCAATTTATTATACTTACGAAAGAGAAAATAGAAGTAAAACATTATGGGATAAAAGATTGAATAGGAACTGGACACCTAGACAAAACATAGAACAATATAACTTCTTAGATCTAGATTGTGTAGCAGATACAAATAAAACAATCCAATTATGGATAGGATATATTTCAAAACAACTAATAGATAATAAAATATCAGTAGCAGATTCCCCTGGATATATAGAAAGAACACTCATAGGAACAACAAAAATATGGTTACAAAACTTATCAGCAGAAAGTTTAGAAACACTAAGAAATAATAAGAAACCCAATAATGAAGTAGCAGCAACATCTATAGATATATTAAACAAATATGAAATGGCAATAAGAAACGAATTTAGTAACATGACGACTGAAATAGATGAACGACAAAAAGACAAGGCATTAAATAGGAATCTAATAAATAAATTAAGTATATATAAAATGAGTTATATAGATTAATATACATGTGCATTTAAAGAATATTACTATAAAGGATTATATACGAATGAAGAAAGCAGAGAAATAAGAAAATTATATTACACAAAATTACTAGAACCATTTAGTTCAAAAATAACTAAAAAATGGCAAGAATCAGGATTAGTAGATACACTAGGAGCTAGAATAAAATTCTTACAAAAATGGTTTACAGAATTATGTGAAAAACATAAGGAAGACATGAAAATGGAAAAAATCTTAATAAAAAACTTAGCATGTTGTACAACAAAAACAGCACCACAATTTGGATGTACAAACAAATATAAATACAAGAAAAAAATCAAAAAATACAGACCATTTAGGACAAAATACAAGTATAAGAAACCAAGAAAAAGATATTATATAAAAAATTATAAACAAAAAAGACCTCATAGAACTAAGAAAAATATAACAGAATGTAAATGCTACAACTGTGGCAAAATAGGACATTTAGCTAGAGATTGTAAAATACCCAGAAATATAACTAAAAAACAAATATCAGAAGTAATAATAGAAAATGAAAAATACAAACAACTAGAATATATAGACTATGATTTAAAAGATGACGATAGCATATATGAATTAACAGAATATGAAAAAACAGAAAGTGAAAATGAGATAAAAGAATACGAGACGGATAATGACTGAGAAGGATATAAGAATAATAAATAAAGAAGAATACCAAGACAGTGAAAGTACAGAATAAAAAATAATATTTGACAACAATATGTTTGAACAAATAAAAGGAAAAGAATTAGATTTAAGTATAGATAAAATACTAGAAGTACCCAAATTAAGAAATTTCTTCAAAATAAAACAAGAAGAATATTATGTAGTAAGCCAAAAAGAACACATAATAGACTGTAAATATACTCAAGAAAAAACTAAAATACCCATAATAAATAAAAAGATAATAAATAAAGAAATCCAAGAAATAAAGGCTAAGAATCCAATAAAATACGTACACCTAGGAGGAACAGAAATACTGATAAAAGCGTGTTTCAGAGAAGGAATAGATACACCAATAGAAATATATTTAGCAGATGATAGAATAATTCACCCTATAGAAAAAAATATAATAAGTGCAGTTAAAGGAAATCTAATATACCAAAAATTTAAATTTATAATAAGTGCAAATTATTCAGTAGCCTTGGACGATAGAAATATAGATAAATCATTAGTATTATACTGGAAAATGTCAGGAATAGAGTTAGCACCAGGCAGTAAAGTATTCACAGCTAGATGTAACAATTTATATGTACTAACAACAAAACATAAAATAATGGCTAGAAATAATATTCAAAGAATTAAAATAGAAAACCCTTTTGACAAAATAGTTACTATCATTGATAATAATGATTATAGTTATAAAGAAATAGATATTGAAGAAGATTTAGAAATAGTAAAAGAAAGATTAAGTACATCAAAAAGAATAAATTATGATACACCATCATCATCAAGGAGTAGTACCTCAAGAAGGATAGACTATGAATTACAACCAAAATTATTAGAACAAAAAATAAACGAAATACAACCTTACCAATACTATATAACAGGAATACTAGATCAACGAAAGTATTTAATAAAAATAGACACAGGACAAATTGAAAACTATATTACAAGAGAATTAGTAAAGGAAGAAGTGATCAATAAAAACGAAAATATAAATACAGAATTACCTAGAATACTGACAAATATAGAACATAGTACAGAACAAGAATTAATTATTGGAGGAGTACCAATAAAAATAAAATTCAAAATATATCAAGGAAAAGATAATATTACTTTAGGAATAAGATGGCTAGAAACAGTAAAACCCTATAATTTAGATGAAAAACAACTAATAATACATTATGAAAATAAGAAGATAATTATTAAAAGAACTTTGAAATAAAATAATGCCAAAAATCTATATATTAGCAAAAATTATAGCAGGAGGATATTATAATAGATACTACACACCTATGATAGATACAGGAGCAGAAGCAAATATGTGTAAATATAACTGTTACCAGACAGTAAATGGGAAAAATTAAAAACACCATTAATAGTGACCGGATTTAATAATGAAGGAAGTATGATAACACATAAGGCTAAAAACGTAAAAATACAAATATGGAATAAAATATTCACAATAGATAGAATACAAGCATTACAAAATAAGTTGAATTCATTATATAATGAAAATCCATTACAAGGATGGGAAAAACATAAAACAAAGATAAAAAATGGAACTAATAGATGAAAATAGTATAATAACACAGAAACCACTGAGATATAATTTTGAAGATCAAAAAGAATTTCAAATGCATATAAAAGAATTAAAAGAATTTCAAATGCATATAAAAGAATTACTAGAAAATAATTATATATAAGAAAGTAACAGCAAACATAATAGTCCAGCATTTATAGTAAATAAACATAGTGAACAAAAAAGAGGAAAAAGCAGAATGGTTATAGATTATAGAAATTTAAATGCAAAAACTAAAACATATAACTACCCAATACCAAACAAAATACTAAAAGTAAGACAGATACAAGGATACAATTATTTTAGTAAATTTGATTGTAAATCAGGATTTTACCATCTAAAACTAGAAGAAGAATCAAAACAATTAACAGCATTTACTGTACCACAAGGATTTTATGAATGGAATGTACTACCTTTTGGATATAAAAACGCACCAGGTAGATATCAACATTTTATGGATGCATACTTTAATCAACTAGAAAATTGCATAGTATACATAGATGATATACTACTCTATTCAAGAACAAAAGAAGAACATATAAAATTATTAGAGAAATTTATGCATATAATAGAGATATCAGGAATAAGCTTAAGTAGAAAAAAGGCTGAAATATTAAAAAATCAAATAGAATTCCTAGGAATACAAATAGATAAAAATGGAATAAAAATGCAAACACACATAGTACAAAAAATAATTAATTATTAGATACTAAGAAAAAATTACAATCCTTTTTAGGACTAGTTAACCAAGTACGAGAGTATGTACCAAAGTTAGCAGAAAACCTAAAACCATTACAGAAAAAATTAAAAAAGGATATAGAATACTATTTTGATGAAAAAGATAGAAACCATATAAAAAAAGATAAAGGACATGTGTAAAAACCTACCAAAACTATATTTTCCAGACGAAAATAGACAGTTTAGTTATATAGTAGAAACAGATTCTAGTGACCATAGCTATGGAGGAGTATTAAAATATAGATATAAAAATGAAAAGATAGAACACCATTGTAGATACTACTCAGGGTCATATACTGAACCACAAATAAAATGGGAGATAAATAGAAAAGAATTATTTGCATTATATAAATGTTTATTAGAATTTGAACCATATATTGTTTATAACAAATTTATTGTTAGAACAGATAATACACAAGTTAAATGGTGGATAACTAAAAAGGTACAAGATTCAGTCACAACAAAAGAAATAAGAAGATTAGTTTTAAATATACTAAATTTTTCATTTACAATTGAGATTATCAAGACTGAAAGAAATACAATTGCAGACTACCTCTCCAGATACAAATACTGAAGGAGGAAAAGACAAAATGGAACAAATACTCAATCTCCTTACTACACTTTGTAAAAAAGTGGATAGTATGGACATAGAGATACAACAGCTAAAAAGCAAAGCTAACAGTCAGCAGCATGACTCTAAATATGCGGAGCTACGTCGATCGGAAGACGCTAAAATTCCAGAGCTAAAAGGTGACGTTGGGAAACACCTAAAAACCCAAACTAATAGTTTGTTGAGTTCAGCTGCAGGGACTTCAGGAACTGCAGGAAAAGAAGAAAATATTACGGAAAATACCAAGAACAAACTATTTGAAAAAACATTCGTACCAAGGAAAAATATACAACCTAACCCTACCCCACAAACCAGTACATACAAAGAAAGCCTATACCAGGCAAAACAAACATACAACCATATAGCCAGCAACTATATACAAAATATCCACAAAATACAAACATTCTTAAACAAAAACCCAAGATCTACAAATATCAAGCACCCAGACGAAGACTATATTACCCAATACCTACAGGGATATAATAAACTGATAGCACAACCAAATACCAACTCCAACCTAGTCAGAACCTGTTACAATTATGGACTACTCAGTACAGTCTATACTAAGACAGGAGATGAAATAGCTACTATACCGGAACTACACAAAACATTCACAACCTACAAAAGAATAACAAAAGGAACATTCTTCTACATAAAAATATACTCGGCACCAGCAGAGATACTATATGATGAAATAAAACCAATTATACAAGTTGTAAAGATAGGATTGACAAGAGAAATGATTATACCAGAAAAAATAGACCAACAGGAGGAGATAACATGTACAGATATACCAGAATTCTAAGCTAACAAAAGAATTATTGGCCTAGCTACAATATTAAACGAACTAGCCAATAATTACTTAAATGGAAATTCCATCTGGAGCTATTATGCAAGAGACCAAACAATGATATATGCAAACTCGAGAGAGCATAAAGAAGCAGACATGGAAGAACTACGCCAGTGGATACTTAGTCTGCTTAAACCAGAAGAGATACCCACGACAAGAGCTATACGGAAAAATTATATTTCTCCAGCACTTCTGACAAGATATTGCAAAACCATAGGACAAAAATATCCAGATCACCATTGTTCAAAATGCCATGGTGAAGACAACAAACAGCTACCAGAAGTACAGCTGGAATGACAAAGACATAAAGAAGACATCGACATAAAGGAAAAGATATATGTTGTATATGTGTCTTTGCTTTTTTGTAAAGTTTTTTGTTTTTATGTAAAAAGTCGTAAAGTAAATAGTAGTAAATAGTAAGAGTCAGTTACTATTTATAAATAGGAAAGGCCAAATACTGTGTGAACAGTAAAAGGCAAATACTATTAATAAATAGTAAAAGTCATATTACTGTGTAAATAGTAAAGGTCAGTTACTGTTCATGAATAGTAAAGGTCATCCTTTTGTAAAGACATTCTTTTGTCTATAAATAAGAAGTGAAACGGAAGCCAAAGGCATCCGCATCCGTCCTCACAACAATTTCCTCTCATTCTTACTTCCGCAATCCCCAAACCCCAAAGTCATATTACTGTGTAAATAGTAGAGGTCAGTTACTGTTCATGAATAGTAAAGGTCATTCATGAATAGTAAAGGTCATTCTTTTGTAAAGGCATTCTTTTGTCTATAAATAAGAAGTGAAACGGAAGCCAAAGGCATCCGCATCCGTCTTCACAACAATTTCCTCTCATTCTTACTTCCTAATTCCGCAACCCCCCAAATTGGTATCAGAGCTAGCACATAAAATAAAACTATCTACCCAGAATTATCAAGCTCTGGAGAAAACTAGCAACGATGCAGATCTACAAAATAAGGTATATAAATTCATGAATATGAATAGCTAAACTTTTATATTCCTTATAATCTCCTAAGTATTATGTGATATTATCTTCTTATTATGCCGTTATAATGAAGAAATCTTGAATAAGTTTGCTATGTACGAGGTCAGTAAGCTGCGAGTAAGTAAGCCCAGACTATGCCATCCTAAGGTGGAAACCGGTGAGGCCAAGAGAGCCGTTTTAGGGGAGTACACAGAGTTGAGGCGATGTTAGGGTAACTGATCAAAGCTGAAAACGCATAGTAGTGACCGAAAAAGACTATTCAAAATAACGTTATAATAACTGGATAATTTCTAATAATACCTAAAGAGATTAGAGGGAATATTATGTTTAGAAAAAATTTAAAAAATGAATTCGTACCTATTAGATGAAGATCATAGATATAAAATACTCATCCTATATATACTCAAAACCTTGATTCAGATATTGGAAGAAATAACAGAACTAAATGCAACCATAAAACTAATAGAACAAGGATGGACAGAAATGACTATAGCAGATATTATAGAACTAGATATAGATTCAGATTAATAATGATAAACTATGAATATATGGAATATTGGTTAGAAACTATGGAAAATATAAGACTATTAGTAATTTTTTTAGAAACTAATATAAATGATTACATAAGAGAAAGAAATCTAGAACATCTAGAATATGCACTGGAAAACATAAAAGAAATACAAAGGATAGAGCCATTAAAAATAAATATTACGACAAAATGTTTACACAAGACCCCGATAACGAATAATGGATAAAAAACTACATAAACCAAAGAAAGGACATATTCACAAAAAAGCCAAAAAATTAAAACCAATTAAAAATACTATATCCCGAATATAAGCAATTAAGCTCAAGCAAAACAGACGATGTTAGACTTGAATACTTAATAGATCTAATTTCAAGAAATGAATATAATTATATAAAATATCTAAAAAAAAAAACATGAAAGACAATATCAATAACAAAGAAGAATACAAACAACAACTACTTAATAAAATAAATGAAATAATAAATGAAATCAAATTTAGAAAAAAGAGACTAAATTATAACATAGTTGCAGGAGTATGCCACACATCAATTAAAACACAAAGAAAAGAAATATTTTATTTAGAAGGACAACTACAAAGCCTAGAATATAAATCACAACACGAATTACCATGAATAAAGAAGAATATGCCTTAGAAGAAGAAAAATATATGAGTCAAAAAGGACTAGAAATAAAAACTATACACTCAAGCTTAGGAAGAAGATTTAAAAAAATAGGAGACCAATTATATTTAATGTTGGAAAATGAATCGGCAAAACTAGAAGATAGCTTAACAGCAACGGTAAGAATTAATAAAGAAAATGAAGAGATAGATAGGAAAAAAGAAATAGAAAAAATTAAAAAACAAGCCCAAATAGAAGTACAACAGATTAAAGAAGAAAAAGATACAAGAATCCAAGAATTAGAAAAAGAATTGAAAAAACTTAAACAATTGTATGAAGAAAAATTAAAAGCCAGAGAAAAACAACGTGAAGAATTAAAACTCACAGAAGAAATAGAAAAATTTATAACATTACTACAAGAAACAAGTACATTAGAAGACCAACCTAGGATAGGAATAGATGAAATAAATGAACAAAATAATGAAAATTCAGAAGCAGATCTAGACCAATATTCAGAAACTTCAGAAACATATACTAACCTAATAGAAAAAGAAAATAATATAAAAATTAATGTGGAAGATGTAGATGAAAAACCTAGTACGTCAGGAACTAAAAGCCCAAAAAGATTAGATACTAGCCCAATTTATTATACTTACGAAAGAGAAAATAGAAATAAAACATTATGGGATAAAAGGTTAAACAGAAATTGGACACCTAGACAGAAGATAGAACAATATAACTTCTTAGATCTAGACTGTGTAGCAGATACAAATAAAACAATCCAATTATGGATAGGATATATTTCAAAACAACTAATAGATAATAAAATAACAGTAGCAGATTCCCCTGGATATATAGAAAGAACACTCATAGGAACAGCAAAAATATGGTTACAACACTTATCAGCAGAAAGTTTAGAAACACTAAGAAATAATAAGAAACCCAATAATGAAGTAGCAGCAACATCTATAGATATACTAAACAAATATGAAATGGCAATAAGAAACGAATTTAGTAGCATGACAACTGAAATAGATGAACGACAAAAAGATAAGGAACTAAATAGAAATCTAATAAATAAATTAAGTATATGTAAAATGAGTTATATAGATGAATATACATGTGCATTTAAAGAATATTACTATAAAGGATTATATACGAATGAAGAAAGCAGAGAAATAAGAAAATTATATTACGCAAAACTACCAGAACCATTTAGGTCAAAAATAACTAAAGAATGGCAAGAATCAGGATTAATAGATACACTAGGAGCTAGGATAAAATTCTTACAAAAATGGTTTACAGAATTATGTGAAAAACATAAGGAAGACATGAAAATGGAAAAAATCTTAATAAAAAACTTAGCATGTTGTACAACAAAAACAGCACCACAATTTGGATGTACAAACAAATATAAATACAAGAAAAGAATCAAAAAATACAGACCATTTAGGACAAAATACAAGTATAAGAAACCAAGAAAAAGATATTATATAAAAAATTATAAACAAAAAAGACCTCATAGAACTAAGAAAAATATAACAGAATGTAAATGCTACAACTGTGGCAAAATAGGACACTTAGCTAGAGATTGTAAAATACCCAGAAATATAACTAAAAAACAAATATCAGAAGTAATAATAGAAAATGAAAAATACAAACAACTAGAATATATAGACTACGATTTAAACAATGACGATAGCATATATGAATTAACAGAATATGAAAAAACAGAAAGTGAAAATGAGATAAAAGAATACGAGACAGATAATGACTGAAAAAGATATAAGAATAATAAGTAAGGAAGAATACCAAGACAGTGAAAGTGCAGAACAAAAAATAATATTTGACAACAATATGTTTGAACAAATAAAAGGAAAAGAATTAGATTTAAGCATAGATAAAATACTAGAAGTACCTAAATTAAGAAATTTCTTTAAGATAAAACAAGAAGAATACTATGTAGTAAGCCAAAAAGAACACATAATAGACTGCAAATATACGCAAGGAAAAACTAAAATACCCATAATAAATAAAAAGATAATAAATAAGGAAATCCAAGAAATAAAAGCTAAGAATCCAATAAAATACGTACACCTAGGAGGAACAGAAATACTAATAAAAGCATGTTTCAGAGAAGGAATAGATACACCAATAGAAATATATTTAGCAGATGATAGAATAATTCACCCTATAGAGAAAAGCATAATAAGTGCAGTTAAAGGAAATCTAATATACCAAAAATTTAAATTTATAATAAGTGCAAATTATTCAGTAGCCTTGGACGATAGAAATATAGACAAATCATTAGTATTATACTGGAAAATGTCAGGAATAGAGTTAGCAGCAGGCAGTAAAATATTTACAGCTAGATGTAAAAATTTATATGTACTAACAACAAAACATAAGATAATGGCTAGAAATAAGATTCAAAGAATTAAGATAGAAAACCCTTTTGACAAAATAGTTACTATCATTGATAATAATGATTATAGTTATAAAGAAATAGATATTGAAGAAGATTTGGAAATAGTAAAAGAAAGACTAAGTACATCAAAAAGAATAAATTATGATACACCATCATCATCAAGAAGTAGTACCTCAAGAAGGATAGACTATGAATTACAACCAAAATTATTAGAACAAAAAATAAACGAAATACAACCTTACCAATATTATATAACAGGAATACTAGATCAACGAAAGTATTTAATAAAAATAGACACAGGACAAATTGAAAACTATATTACAAGAGAATTAGTAAAGGAAGAAGAGATTAATAAAAACGAAAATATAAATACAGAATTACCTAGAGTACTGACAAATACAGAACACAGTACAGAACAAGAATTAATTATTGGAGGAGTACCAATAAAAATAAAATTCAAAATATATCAAGGAAAAGATAATATTACTTTAGGAATAAGATGGCTAGAAACAGTAAAACCCTATAATTTAGATGAAAAACAACTAATAATACATTATGAAAATAAGAAGATAATTATTAAAAGAACTTTGATATAGAATAATGCCAAAAATCTATATACTAACGAAAATAATAGCAGAAGGATATTATAATAGATACTACACACCTATGATAGATACAGGAGCAGAAGCAAACATGTGTAAATATAACTGTTTACCAGACAGTAAATGGGAAAAATTAAAAACACCATTAATAGTTACCGGATTTAGTAATGCAGGAAGTATGATAACACATAAGGCTAAAAACATAAAAATACAAATATGGGATAAAATATTAACAATAGAAGAAATGTATAGTTATGAATTTACCAATAAGGATATACTATTAGGAATGCCCTTTTTAGAAAAATTATACCCACATACCATAACAAAGACACATTGGTGGTTTACTACCCCATGTAATAAGAAAGTAGGAGCAAAAAGAGTTAGTAACAAGGTAAGAAAAAATACACCATGGATAAAAGGAAGTGAAAAAATTACCCAAAAATTAGAAAATATAACGTCAAGTGATCACAAAATAGAAATTATAATATTCACAATGGATAGAATACAGGCATTACAAAATAAGTTAAATTCGTTATATAATGAAAATCCGTTACAAGGATGGGAAAAACATAAAACAAAGATAAAAATTGAACTAATAGATGAAAATAGTATAATAACGCAAAATCCACTGAAAGAACTAAGATCAAAAAGAATTTCAAATGCATATAAAAGAATTACTAGAAAATATTATATACAAGAAAGTAATAACAAACATAATAATCCAGCATTTATAGTAAATAAACATAGTGAACCAAAAAGAGGAAAAAGCAGAATGGTTATAGATTATAGAAATTTAAATGCAAAAACTAAAACATATAACTACCGAATACCAAACAAAATACTAAAAGTAAGACAGATACAAGGATACAATTATTTTAGTAAATTTGATTGTAAATCAGGATTTTACCATCTAAAACTAGAAGAGGAATCAAAACAATTAACAGCATTTACGGTACCACAAGGATTTTATGAATGGAATGTACTACCTTTTGGATATAAAAACGCACCAGGTAGATATCAACATTTTATGGATAACTACTTTAATCAGCTAGAAAATTGCATAGTATACATAGATGATATACTACTTTATTCAAAAACAAAAGAAGAACATATAAAATTATTAGAGAAATTTATGCATATAGTAGAGATATCAGGAATAAGCTTAAGTAGAAAGAAGGCTGAGATATTAAAAAATCAAATAGAATTTCTAGGAATACAAATAGATAAAAATGGAATAAAAATGCAAATACACATAGTACAAAAAATAATTAATTCTAAAGAATTATTAGATACTAAGAAAAAATTGCAATCCTTTTTAGGACTAGTTAACCAAGTACGAGAGTATGTACCAAAGTTAGCAGAAAACCTAAAACCATTACAGAAAAAATTAAAAAAGGATATAGAATACTATTTTGATGAAAAAGATAGAAACCATATAAAAAAAGATAAAGGACATGTGTAAAAACCTACCAAAACTATATTTTCCAGACGAAAATAGACAGTTTAGTTATATAGTAGAAACAGATTCTAGTGACCATAGCTATGGAGGAGTATTAAAATATAGATATAAAAATGAAAAGATAGAACACCATTGTAGATACTACTCAGGGTCATATACTGAACCACAAATAAAATGGGAGATAAATAGAAAAGAATTATTTGCATTATATAAATGTTTATTAGAATTTGAACCATATATTGTTTATAACAAATTTATTGTTAGAAAAGATAATACACAAGTTAAATGGTGGATAACTAAAAAGGTACAAGATTCAGTCACAACAAAAGAAATAAGAAGATTAGTTTTAAATATACTAAAATTTTCATTTACAATTGAGATTATCAAAACTGAAAGAAATACAATTGCAGACTACCTCTCCAGATACAAATACTGAAGAAGGAAAAGACAAAATGGAACAAATACTCAATCTCCTTACTACACTTTGTAAAAAAGTGGATAGTATAGACATAGAGATACAACAGCTAAAAAGCAAAGCTAACAGTCAGCAGCATGACTCTAAACATGCGGAGCTACGTCGATCGGAAGACGCTAAAGTTCCAGAGCTAGAAGGTGACGATGGGAAACACCAAAAAACCCAATCTAACAATTTGTTAAGTGCAGCTGCAGGGACATCAGGAACTGCAGGAGATAAAAAAGATATCACCAAAAATAAACTATTTGATAAACCATTTACACCAAAAAAAGATATACCAATTACCCCTACTCCACAAACTACCACATACAAAGAAAGCCCAAACCAGGCCAAACAAACCTATAACCACATATCCAGCAGATATATACAAAATATCCATAAAATACAAACCTTCTTAAATAAGAATCCAAGATCTACCAGCACCAATAACCCAACATAAGACTATATAACCCAACACTTACAAGGATACAACAAACTGATAGCCCAACCTAAAACAAATGCTAACCTAGTAAGGACTTGTTACGACTACGGACTACTTAGTACTGTATATACAGCAACAGGAGATGAAATAGCTACCATACCAGAAATACATAAAGCATTTTCTACATACAAAAGAATAACTAAAGGCACATTCTTTTATATAAAAATATACTCGGCACCAGCAGAGATACTATATGATGAAATAAAACCAATTATACAGGTTGTAAAGATAGGATTGACAAAAGAGATGATAATTCCGGAAAGAATAGAACAACAAAATGAGATACAATGTACAGAGATACCCGAATTCTACGCAAACAAAAGGATTATCGGACTCGCCACTATACTCAATGAGCTAGCAAACAACTACCTAAATGGCAACTCAATTTGGAGCTACTATTCAAGAGACCAGACAATAATCTATGCAAACTCCAAGGAACATAAAGAAGCAGACATGGAAGAACTACGCCAATGGATACTTAGTCTGCAAAAACCAGAACAAATACCTACGACAAGAGCTATACGAAAAAATTATATTTCTCCAGCTCTTCTGACAAGATATTGCAAGACTATAGGACAAAAATATCCAGATCACCATTGTTCAAAATGCCATGGTGAAGACAATAAACAGATACCCGAAGTTCGTCTGGAATGACAAAGACGTAAAGAAGACATAAAGAAGACGTCGACATAAAGGAAAAAATATATGTATATGTGTCTTTACTTTTTTGTAAAGTTTTTTGTTTTTATGTAAAAAGTCGTAAAGTAAATAGTAGTAAATAGTAAAAGTCAGTTACTATTTATAAATACGAAAGGCCAAATACTGTGCAAACAGTAAAAGGCAAATACTATTAATAAATAGTAAAAGTCATATTACTGTGTAAATAGTAGAGGTCAGTTACTGTTCATGAATAGTAAAGGTCATTCATGAATAGTAAAGGTCATTCTTTTTTAAAGGCATTCTTTTGTCTATAAATAAGAAGTGAAACGGAAGCCAAAGGCATCCACATCCGTCTTCACAACAATTTCCTCTCATTCTTACTTCCTAATTCCGCAACGCCATTTCCATGGCTAGTATCACAAATTCTCAAGCATGTTATGATTATCAAAAGTTAACTAGCCATGCATGTCATGTGCGAACTTTATGAGCACATTGCATGTTGTGGGAGTAGTACTTAACACCGAGTAGGTTTGGGCCCTAGGTTACGCCCCGAATCTCAGAACTACATGCCACCATAGGTTATGTTTGGGACCGCCTCAGTGTCTGTCCCCTATGCCCTACGGGGTCTTCATGAGTGATATCACACCTTTCATGGTTCATACCCTTGGCAACGTATGGACAGCCTCCCGACTAGGCTTACAAGTCGGGCTCTATGTGTGCTCGTATGGGGTATGTCGGTTATAGAAAACTCCCACTGTTCCTCATGTTTTAATGCATGTATGATTATGTTCTTTTGGCTCAAGTCGTGTTTATGAAATGTTTTCCCTCATGTTATGACTACGACAGGTTTATGGATATTTTGGAAATCTTGAGCCTAACTGTATATATATATATATATGTGATTTTAGTATTTATGATCATGATGTCCCCACTCCTATAACTTTTATGTTTTCAAGTATTGTGTTGCATACCTCGCATACTCAGTACCTTCCCAGTACTGACCCACATATTTTTAGGATTCGGTTCGCAGATTCAGCATTGTTCCTAGCTTGCTTTTAGTCCCGCTCCCAGCTTACAGTGGTGACTCCTCATGATTTGAGGATCCGGTTCGCAGATTCGGGCCTTGTTTACCCCTTTTTGCTTTTAAAATGTTGGGGTTAGTTGGGGTCTTGCCCCTTTAACCCGCCTATTATTATTAGAGGCTTTCAGACTTAACTATAGTATTACGCTATTTATGCTTGGATTGGGTGTTATCGATTCATATATATTTTCTGTTGCGTTTTCATTTTTAATTTCAAAGATTTTAAGCTAGGTCTTCCACCTTTTGTGAATGGATTAGAAATATGCTCATGCCATGGGTTTACTTTGAGTCTTCAGGGCTCCCTGTCCCGCGTTTACGATCCGAGTGTGCCCTGGGGTCGTGAAAGATTTAGGGAAAAAGCTGATACCTCAAGCTGAAACTGAGCCGGTAGAGAACAGGTGCGGGTATCTATCCATCATATCTGCTTCGGCTTCTCATGTAGCTCCTTCAACATGCTGACTTCTCCATAAAAAATTAACTGAAGCTACTTCTTTGTTCCTTAGCTTACAGATTTGATGATCTAATATTTCCACGAGTACCTCTTCATAAATGACGTTGTCTTTTACACCAACGCTTTCCACCGGGACTACTAAAGTAGGATCAACCAAACACTTTTTCAATAGTGACACATGAAACACAAGATGAATTGAAGATAACTCCGAGGGCAAGTCCAACTCATACGCCACTTTACCAACCCTCCCTACAACCCGAAAGGGACCAACATAGCGGGGGATGAGTTTCCCTTTCTTTCAAAACTGCATGACTCCCTTCATTGGAGATATCTTTAGAAATACCCAGTCGTCCACATCAAACTCCAAATCCCTTCTACGTACATCATCATATGATTCTGATGACTCTGAGCGGTTTTCAACTGGTCCCTTATCAACTAAACCTTCACCATCGCCTCATGAACCAAATCTGGCCCTATCGTAGATGCCTAACCAACCTCGAACCATCCGATGGGAGATCTACACCTCCGCCCATAGAGAGCCTCGAACAGTGCCATTTGGATACTAGAGTGATAGTTGTTATTATAAGAAAGCTAGATTAAGGGATAATGATTATCCCAACTACCTTTAAAATCCATAACAAATGCCCTCAACATATCGTCAAGAGTCTGGATCGTCCGCTCCGCCTGGCCATCCATTTGCGGATGGAATGCGTGCTGAGCTTAACTTGAGTCCTAAACCCCTTTCGGAAAGACCACCAAAACTGAGAGATAAACTAGGTACCTCGGTCTGAAATAATAGACAAAGGCACTCCATTAAGTCGAAACAACTCATTGAATATACAACTTGGCATAATCATCCGCTGAATCTGTGGTCTTGACCGGTAGAAGGTGTGCAGCTGCGGTTAACCTATCCACAACAACCAAAATGGAGTCATACTCTCTCCGAGTGCGGAGCAAACCTATTATAAAGTCCATGTTAATCTCTTCCCACGTACATGTGGGAATGTTGATATCCTAAAGTACACCTCCCGGCCATTGATGCTCAACTTTCACTTGCTGACAGTTTGGACATTTGTCTATGAACTCTGCAATATCCTTCTTCATACCATCCCACTAATAGATTTCTTGCAAGTCCCGATACATCTTCGTGGATACCGGATGGATAGCATATTTGGTACCATGTGTCTTATGTAATATCCTAACTCTCAAATTATTGACGTCCGGAATACATAGTCGACCCTGGTATCGTAGCACACCATCTCCCCCTTAGGAGCAACCCTCCACCTTTTCACTCCGCACTACTTCCTTCAGCTTCTTCAAATCGGATCCTCATCTTGCTTAGATTTAACATCGATCACCAAGGGCGATTTTGACCCATTCCGCACAATAACGCTACCATCAGTCGAGTCGATCAATCTAACTCCCAATCTTGCAAGCCGGTGGACCTCCTTCACCAGCTCCTTCTTTCCCTCATGCACGTGGCACACACTATCCATAGAGAGCCTACTAAGTGCATCTGCCACCATATTAGCCTTTCCTGGGTGGTAAAGGATACTCATGTCATAGTCCTTTAATAACTCTAACCACCTCATTTGTTAAAGATTGAGATCTTTCTGCATGAACACATATTGCAAGCTCTTTTGATCCGTGAATACATCCATGTGGACCCCATATCAGTAATGCCACCACATCTTCAACGCAAACACCACCGTAACCAACTCGAGATCATGGGTCGGGTAATTCTTTTTGTGAACTTTCAGCTGTCGAGAGGCATATGCTATTACTTTCCCATGCTACATCAACACACATCCCAGTCTGACTCTCAAAGCATCACAATATACAATGATGCCATCCATACCCTCGGGTATAGTCAACACTAGTGCTGAAGTGAGTTGGGTCTTCAATTCCTATAAGCTTTCCTCACAAGCCTCTGACTATTGGAACTTCACCTTCTTATTAGTCAACTTGGTCAAAGGTGCCACAATAGATGAGAAAACCTTAAAAAATCTCTAGTAGTAACTTGTTAGGCCCTAGAAACTTCAAATTTCTAAACGACTCACCGGTCTAGGCCAATTCTTCACCACCTCGATTTTCTAAGAATCTACTTTTATGCCCTAACCTGATGCCCATGGCCTAGAAATGCCACTGTGTCCAACCAAAACTCACATTTGCTGAACATTGCATATAACTGACGATTCTTGAGGGTCTGAAGAATTATTCACAAATGAACAGCATGCTCCTCCTCGCTGCGAAAGTATATATGATGTTATCAATGAACACAATCATGAACATGTCTAGATATTGCTTAAACACCCAGTTCATTAGGTCCATAAAAGCTGCAGGATCATTGATTAGTCCAAAAGAGATAACAACTAATTCGTAGTGACCATACCCAGTCCTGAAAGTAGTTTTCGGGATGTCACTCTCCCAAACACTAAGATAGTGATACCCGGACCTTAGATCTATCTTTGAGAAACACCTGGCACCCTGGAGATGGTCAAATAAATCACCGATCCTGGGTAAGGGGTACCTTTTCTTGACAGTGACCTTTTTCAGCTGTCGGTAATCAATACACATCCGAATGGATCCATCCTTCTTTCGAACAAAGAGAACTGGTGCACCCCATGGAGACTTTCTCGGTCTAATGAAACCCTTATCCAACAAGTCCTTCAACTGTTCTTTTAACTCTTTTAGCTAGGCTAGAGCCATCCTCTAAGGAGGAATGGAGATAGGTTGCGTATCGGGCAATATATCAATATTGAAATCAATTTCTCTTTTCGTAGGAACCATGGAAAATAAACAGGAAAAACCTATGTATACTAACACACCACTGGAACTGACTGAATAGTCGGGGTCTCAGACTCTACATCCTTAACCCAAACTAGGTGGTACATGCAACCCTTATAGATCATTTTCCTGGCCTAAAGGTAAGATATAAAGCAATAGGTACCGCAAAACTATCCTTCCATTCTAAAGTTGGTCCACCCGGAAAATGGAACTCCATCGCTTGGGTTCTACAGTTAACTGAAGCATAACATTCAAATTACTAATCCATTCCCAGAATAATATCAAAATCAGTCATAGCTAATTCTGCTAAGTCTGCGAAGGTGACCTTAAGCAATATTGTAATGGGCAACCTCTATATACCCGCCTAGCTACAATTGAATCACCGACCGAAGTGGACACAGCGAATGGTTCTTACAAAATTTCAGGACTAACTCCAAAACTATTAGCAATGTAAGGCGTCACAAAAGAAAATGTAGCTCCCAGATCTAACAAAGCATAAGAATCAATATGAAAGACTCGCAACAAACTCGTGACCACATTTGGCGAAGCCTGCTACTCCTAGCTAGGTGCTAGGGCATAAAACTTGTTTTGGTGCTAACCACCTGCTGACCTAGTGGAAGCACCTTGCTGAGGGGGTCGTGCTTCTGGAGTGGTAGAACTGGCTACGGGGCAATCTCTGATCCTGTGTCCGAGTTTTTCACACCCGAAACAAGCACCCATGCCGACCAGGCACCTCCCGGGATAATTCTTGCCGCACTTCGCACAAATTGGAAAGGTGTGGTCCACCTCGTGCTAACACGATCCCTCGAGCATGTAGCCCTGCTCCTATGGTCTCCCCTAAACCTTGATGGCGTGCTGGCCGATGATGGAACTGGAGCAATGGACCTGTGCTGGGTCTGCTGACGTGGTCCACCCCCTAACGTGGCTTGAGAAACCCCGTAGCGGTCGGTCCTGGCCCTCTTGGCCTCTCTCTACCTGCTGTATACTGAATCCATCTGCTGCGCATGCCATAAAATATGGGGAAAATTAATGTCCTGGTGAAGCATGGAGATCCGACAATCCTTGTCAAAGTAATCTGCTACTCTATGCACAAAATAGCTTACCCAAGCCTGCTGATCCACCACAAACTTCGGAGCATATTTCAATAACTGAATGAATTCCAATGCATATTCTTGTATAGACATGATACCGTGCTTCAGATTCACAAACTCGGCCGCCTTGAGCTCCTTCATCTCCCGAGGGAAGAATCGATCGATGAATGCGGTGCAAAACTCATCCCAACCTATCGGGCCTACACCCACTGCTTTGGCATCCCTCCATTGGTTGAACCATATATGTGCTACCCCTTTTAGCTGGTAGGAGGTTAAGTCAACGCATTCCCCATTTTCACCCCCATAACCTGGGTGATTTTTAGAATCTCCTCTATAAAGTTGTATGGATCGTCATCCATCTTTGACCCTGTGAACTCCTGAGGGCTCACCATCAAGAAATCCCTCACCCTAGCTGCCGCTGCATTCCCATTCTGAGGGAAATGTGCCACTGTCTAATTCTGGACCTGGGTAGTCATGGCTTGTGCCAACATCTGAATCACTGCCCTAAACTTGGTGTGGGCAGTTGGCTTTGGTACATGCTCCTCATGAATGGGTGGGGATGGATAATGCTCACCATCATGGGCACCCTCATAACAGTTACCATTACTGTTTCTCATGGAGTTAACTCAATGTGGAGGCATGATTCTGCAAACGCGAATAGCATGAATTTGAAAAGTAAAGGACGTTCATTACACGACATAGATCATAAAAGAAGGGAACATTTCCTAAATGTCTAGTAGCCTCTTAATCATAAGTGTGGTGCGTTTCACAACCATGAAAAAGAATCTACTTAACGTGGATTTCAGACTCCCTAGGACACCTCAAAACCTATGGCTCTGATACCAAGTTTGTCATGACCCAAACGTACACTCAGATCTTACACATAGGACATGGAGCCCCGAAAGACCCCATGTCGACCCATGAAATGAACATACATCTACTCCAATCGTGTGAGCGGAAGACTTAAGATAATAGCATGGAATAAATGGAAACCATGACATGAAATATAAGAGATGACGATACACGATCCAAACATAACAGCTGAATACTACATGTAGTCTGAAAAGCCTCTAATCATAATAGATGGGTTGAAGGGATAAGACCCCAACTAACCCTAATATACTGAAATTGAAAGAATGATAAAGTCTAAATATAAGACCCTCAAAACATGAGGACTCACCAACGAGAACTGAGAGGTAATACTGGGAGCAATCTAGGAGCAAGGCTGAACTTGAGAACCGAGTCCTATATCATGAAACGATACAACATAAAAAGTATGTGGTTAGTATGTGGAATGTACTGAGTATGCAAGGTAAGTAAAATGTACATTTAAAACATATGTTAAATTCATAAATGATCATAAGAGTAGGACATCATGCTCGTATCATAAATCATAAAAACATAACATATGGCTCAACGTTTTCAAAACATTTGTAACATAAAAATATTATAATAGTAATGGAAGAGATTTAATTAACATGAATTGAGCCAACATACATAATCATAACATGCATAAATCATGAGGAATAGTGGGAGATTCTCTTAACTAACATACCCCATATGAGCACACATGAAGCCCGACTTGTAACCCCTGTCGAGAGGGTGTTCGTACCTTGACAAGGGTAGAACCATGAAATTGTGATATCACCATGAAAAGGGCCATATGGTCCAGTGAATAACATCAAAAGGGTCACGACATACCTACGGTGGCACATAGTTCATGACATCCGAGGATTAACCTGAACCCTGAACCTACTCGGTGTTTGATACAACTCCCAAAACATATATAGTGCTCATAATAATACATACATGAGTACATGGGCTATTTAAATCATAATAATCATAAATATGCTCGAACATATGCAATCTAGCCATGACATGAGACCCGTGAGTCGGCCAAAAACATTATTCATCAATGATAAAATTCATACATACTTGTAGATCATGTACATAGATTGAATTTCATTAAATAATAATGGATAATAAAATAAATTCATAACTTAAAACATAATTCATATAGGGCTCGTAAAGAACATCAATGGGAAAATAGCTCATGATCCTATTCATCATGCGACATGCATAATTAAGCTTAATTTCTTAGAAAATCAAAATCAACAATATTATAATCAATTTAAAACTCAAAAGATGATCGAAATCCATATACTATGATAATATTTCAAAATCATAAAACCCACAATTAAGTCATTAGAATTTATATAATCAAATATAAAACCCCATGAGTTTTTGATAAATTTTAAGTAAAATCATAGAGTAGGAGCATGGGTGTGGAAGAATTCACCTATTGATGACCTTACATACCTGGAAACACTTGATTCTTAATCTCCCTTGAAAGCCCAAGATGGAATTTAGAGAAATTGGGGAAGAATACCTTGAATCACCTTCTAGACTCCTCTTTATACTCTTGCATGCATAAATGAGGCTTAACATGGACTAACCCCCCTTAAAAGAACCTATTCATACCTTAAAAAGACACAGTTTAGGCGTTAGGAATTTAGGAATTACGAAAACACCCTTACTAAAAACACAGAAAATTTTGGTTGCCATTCCCCACGAGGGATCTTATGAGTCTTTTCTAGGGGGCACGACTCGTGGCTGGGATCCATTATGTCTACTACCCAAAAAAGCTTAGGGGACCCCACGAGGGACCCCATGAATCGTGATGGCTGACCCGATTCGTGGTACCACCTATGGTCCCTACTGCCTCAATTCCCCAGCCATGGAGTCAATCCCCGCCATGGCTGACCTCACAAGTCGTGAGGTCTGACCATGACTTGTGGTCACCCCTGTGGCCTCCCAATACTCTGCCAAGCCCAGCTTGACAATGAGTCACTTCATGACTCGTGGTCCCTTCTAACTAGCCACCTGACGAATAGTCCTGTGACTTGGTACGAATTTCCTATTTTTCCCCATTTTGAATCCCGGGTCTGAGCCTTAGATTCCTGGGGTATAACACTGCCTTTATCTGCTGGGCATATATGACCACCCGAGAGAAATCTATAGCATTGATTAACATAGTAGTCCTGCACTCCTCGACTAGCCAATCTGCCTCTCTATTTACAAACTTGCTCATATGAGCCCTTAGATCAGCAACTATCTCTGGTGCATATTTGGACAACCGGGTAAACTCTAAGGCATACTCCTAAATAGTCCTTTTGTTCTTTTTCAAATTGATAAACTCAACCGCTTTTGCCTCTCTCAACTCCCGAGGAATGAACTTGTTAAATAATGTGGCCACAATCTTATCCCAACCCAAGGGACAACTCCAACTCTTCTATTGTCCTTCCACTTGATGGAAGCATATGTGAGCAACCCCCTTCAGCTGATAGGAGGCCAAGTTCGCACTCTTACCTCTAGTCACACCTATAATTTGGGTGATCTTCTGCACCTCCTCAATGATCTCATATGGGTCCTCATCCACCCTCGACCTATGAAACTCAGGTGGGTTCATCCTGAGGAAGTCTCACACTCTAGCAGTTGCTGCATTACCATTCTGAGAAACATGGGCCACTGATTCCTAGTTGACCAGAGAGGTCATGGCCTGTGCTAACAACTGAAAGTCTACCCTAAACTCAGCATGAGTAACTTGCTCGGGCAAGTGATCCGTTAGAGCTGGTGGGGCTAGATGATGCCCTTCTCAATTGCCGTTACCATGATCATTTCGGCTGCCATTTCTTCTACCATTTACTCGGCGTGGAGACATATTTATAAAAACACATATATAACGAGTTATAGGAAAAGAAAGGTAATTCATCGCACGAAATAGATCATGAATAAAGGAAAATTTCCTAAAATGTCTTGTAGACTCTTCCCCATAAGTGTGGTGTACATCACACCCATGGAAAAGACACTGCTTAATGTGGCTTTTAGGATCTTTAAGACATACCTAAACCTTAGCTCTAATGCCAAGTTTGTCATGACCCGAGTTGAGACCCCAAATTGGGACATGGGACCTAGAACCACAAATGGCTCCAAGCTTACCCATGGTACATACATAGCATGACTTAAGAGCATAATCAAGTGGAAATAAACATAATCATGAATACTCTTGATGAGTTGGTAATTTACCAACTCACTAAGCTCTTAAACATGAGTTTTTGCTTAGTTTTCAAGTAAATTAGGTGTATTTTGTGTCTTTTCTTCTTGATCTTTGCAGTTACTTAACTTGAATGGAGTATAGAATTAAAGTGAGCAAAAAGCATGAACAGAGAGTTGAGGACCGGTTCTCCACAGGAGGGAACTGGGGAAACACCGTTCAACCATAGTCATCTACTGTGTTGAGGAAGGATGGAGACTGGCAAACCGCAGATCAGCAAAGGCGAACCGCCGATGCCAACGTTGAACTTCTAAAGAACTTACCGCCATCAGTTGTGATCTACCAATGGTCCACGAATCAGCAGCGGTGAACCTCTAGTGCCAATGCCTAAGCACCCAAAAATCTCATGGTCCTTCAGCTAGGACTGACCAGCGCCTCGCGAACCTGCACCGGTGAACCGCAGGTGAAATGCAAGTGACGCCCGTTAGCAAAGGGTAAAAACATCAATCACGGGAAAAGAGGAGAAGGTTTGTACCCTATTTTTGTACATCTCATAAAGGAACTAAATATTCCATTCCAGAAAGTATTGATTATTCAATTGCTTTGGCTTGTATTGAAAGTAGAGAGAAGTAGAAAGAGAAAGAGTCATTGAGAAGGTAGAAAGCTTTATTAGAGCTCATACCTTGCTTGAATGTTTCTTACACAAGTTTGTGAATGGATGTCGAATTGTTGTTTAATGCAAAGTATCACTTTACTTACATGAGTAGCTAAATTCATTGCTAGGGATGTGTGGATGATTGGAGCCGATTTGGGTTGGGTATTGTGTATTTAATCTTAGATTTACTCAATTAGTATGATTTTAGTGTTTCCTCTGAATTTTAAGTTGAAAACTCATAGTTGTAAATGTGGGTTGCATTTTCGTACTTTAATTTTTCTTGAAAAAGAAAATTTAGATATGGGTGATGAAACACTAATGGGTATTTTGGTGGTAATTATGTGTGGTTGGGATAAACATAGACAAAACCCATTATTACACGTCCATAAAGGAATGAAGCTAGAAATAGTAAAGCCATACCCAAGTTGATGTGGTTGTTGTGAAGAGGAACCTCAGGATTTGAGAAAATCTGAGGTATAAGACATCTAATTGGTTGAGAAACTTAAGATGTTTCGTAATCCGCAGCTAGTTGTCTCGACCTGAACATAGGCCCGAATCGAGACACGGGACAAAGAACATCGAGAGGCTCCAAGTTGACCCATGACATGAACAAAACATCTAAGATCAACATTCTGAAATATGGAAATCTAACGTATATAACATAGAGGTAGTCGGAAAGTTTGATAACATGAATATCTGAATAAATACACAAGTCTAAAGCTGAAATACATACTATGTCTGATAAGCCTCAACTAGTGACAAGCTGATGGAACAAGACCCCAACTAACTCACTAAAGTATGAAACTGAAAATACTAAAAGTACAACTAATAAAAAGGGCCCTCATAAGATGAGGACTCACAAACTCTAGCTTCAAAGGCTACCACTGAGGATCTGGCTAACAATAGGACTAAGCCTAAATATCTAAGCATGTATCATGAAACGATACAGCATAGAGTATGCGGTCAGTACGTGGAATGTACCGTGTATGTAAGGTAAGTAAAATTGCTTAGTAAGTAAAATCAGAGATCACACATATCATAAATATTTCATCATAAGAGTCCGAGAGCAGGGCTTGCATTCGATTATCTAAACACATGTTTTGAACATAACTAAATATCATAACTGAATCGAATCACCAAAGCTGATAATTGATAATCATAAGTAAAACTGAACATTGGGTCAAACTTGCTGAAAACATAATATCATGTCTGATGAACATGCATAACTGCAATTATGAGGAATAATGGGAGACTCATCTTATAACCGACATTACCACGATAGAGCTTATGTGGTCTTGACTATTACACTCAAGTGGGTAGAGTCGTGCAAAGACTTGCCAAGGCTAAGGATGCTACCATGATATCAATATCCAGATGAAGGCCCTTTGGGGGCAGGGGAAGCTCAAAAGAGAAGTCCCAAATAATCTGAACATACCTACGTCGGCATTTAGTTTTGAGGCATAGGGTTGACAGACCCTTAGCCTACTCGGTGCTAGACACTACTCCCAAAAAAAGGCATATGCTCTCTATCATTTTTCAACAAAGCTGACCATTACCCACTGACAAAGCTGAATCCTAACATACATGCATAATCTGAAATCATAAAATGAGGAGCCTTGGTCTCAAACCATACCACAAGCTAAAAATAGTGAGAGTCGAGATTCTAAAATCCATGTGGTAAGCTAATACATAATGTTTAGATAAATCATGAAACGTACTTGATCATATGGGCTTGTGCCAATATTGAAACATGCTTGACATAGACTTTATCATACGAAAACATGAACATGGACATGGTAATTCACAATCACACTTTCAACATATAAATCACATCATGCTTGAATACAAATATCATGATCTCAACCTTCATGAACTTCCATGGGTGGGCATCAAAATTTGTAAAAAAACTTGAAAACATATTTTGTAATTGAAAACATGGTAAAATATGCACATGAATCATAATTTAATATTAGAAGTATGTATAGATCATACCCATGATTGAGACATAGAGAATTCAAATATTGGGTTAAAACCCCATAGATTCATCAACTGAAATTTTCATGAAATTGAAGAGGAATTGGGCATGGGTGTGGAAGAATACGCCCATTCATAAACCTATTTACCTGGAGAAATCTGATTTCACAAACCTTGTTGAAAGCCCAATGAAATTTGGGGAAGTACTCGAGGAATCCTAAGCTTGATCACCCTCAGTAACCACTAAGTTTGCATGCATGGAAGAGAATGGGTTAGAATGAGCTTAGCCCTTTTAAAACACCCTTTTCTAAGCTTAAAATGACGTAGTATGGGTCTTAAGAATTTATGCATTACGGAAAATCCCTTAATAAATCCATAGGAAAATACCCACTGCCAGTCCCAATGAGGGAGTGGATGACTCGTGGCCTGAGGGATGAGTAGTGGCCTACCTGTCATTGCCATCACTGGTATTCCTCCTCTCTAATAGTCACCATGAGGGATACCACGACTTGTGGTGTACCCTATGACTCATGGTGACAAATCCTTAGGATCACTGCCAGAAGCCTTCAACATTTAAGTCAACACACTAACCTCGAGTGACTTAACGACTCGTGGTCTCTCTCGTGATCAACCCATTGAAAAAAAATTCAACCAAGTCCACCTTCCTCCTCATGAGTCACTTAATGACTCGTCTTGTGACCTGGTGCAAAAAATCCTATTTTCTCAGTTTCAATGCTCGAGTCTAATCTTGGGGCTTTCAAAGTATTATAATATCTCCCCCTTCGGAATATTCGTCCTCAAATATGGGTAAACATACAGAAAAGCTGAGAAATGTAATTGCCATAACAATTTTTGAACATTTAAAGCTGAAAACTGACGGAGTGACTGACTCCGAACCGAACTACATGATTGAACTGAATTCATAAATCACACATACATATATTGATATGAAAGAAACTGGGTCACATGAACTGAACATGAAACTGAATAGAGTAATAGGGAGGAAACTGGTCCCTCAAGCTGAAACTGTGACATAAAGGAATAGATGTGGGTATTTAGCCATCATATTTACTTCGGCTTCCCACATAGCTCCATGAAGATGCTAGTTCCTCCACAAAATATTAACTGAGGCTACTTTTTTGTTTCTTAGATTCTGAACCTGATGATCAAGTATTTGCACTAGAACCTCCTCACAGCTAAGACTATCCTTCACACCCTCGCTCTCCACTATCACAACTAGAGCTGGATCACCCAAGCATTTCTTTAAGAGCAATACATGGAAAACTGGATGAACGGATGCTAATTTTGATGGCAACTCCACCTTATTAGCTACTTTTCAACCCGTCTCACAATCTTGTACAGGCCAACATAACGGGGGCTGAGTTTCCCTTCCTTTTCAAACCTCATCACTCTCTTCATGGGTGATACCTTCAGAAACACCCAATCATCAACTTCAAACACAAGTTCTCTCCTCCTCATATCTGTGTAGGAATTTTTATGACTCTAGGTTGTTTTCAACCTTTCCCTTATAAGCTGAACCTTCTCCAAAGCCTCGTGAACTGAATCTGGGCCTATCAATGTAGCTTTATCAACCTCAAACCAACCAATAGGTGAACTACACCCCTCCTATGGAGACCCTCAAACGAAGCCATCTGAATGCTGGAATAGTAGCTCTTTTTATGTGCAAGATTGATGAGAGGCAAATGATCATCCTAACTACCTTTGAAATCAATAACAGACGCTTTAAAAAAAATCCTCCTGAGTCTAAATGGTCCGGTTGGCCTGGCCATTTGTTTACGGGTGAAATGTTGTGCTAAGTTTGACCTGAGTACCAAGTCCCATCTGAAATGATCTCCAAAACTGAAAGGTAAACTGAGTACCTCTATCTGATATGGTGGACAAGGGTACTCCATGCTACAGAACTAACTCAAAGATGTATAACTTAGCATAATCCTCTGCTGAACCGGTAGTTTTGATAGTAGAAAATGGGCTACCTTAGCCAATCTATCTACAACTACCCAAATAGAGTCATACTATCGACGAGTGTGAGGAAAACCTATAATGAAGTCCATATTCATTTCCTCCCATTTTCAAGTAGGGATACTAATGTCTTGAAGCACAACCGTAGGTCTTTGATGCTCAACCTTCACCTGTTGACAATTTGGACACTTAGCTACGAACTTTGCTATGTCCTTCTTCATGCCATTCCACCAGTAGACTTCCCGTAGGTTATGGTACATCTTCATAGCACGTAATTGTACTGAATATTAGGAACCATGAGCCTCGTGCAACATCTGATCTCTCAAATCATCAACACTCGGAACATACAGACGACCCTGATATTGAAGAACGCCATCTCCCCTTGTAAGAAAACCTCCACTTTTTGATTCTGAATGGCTTGCTACAACTTTACGAAAATCGGATCCTCGCCTTGTCTAGCTTTGGCCTTTATGACCAAGGAAAATTCTGATCCATTCTTATCAATGGAACCTCCATCTGTTGAGTCAACAAGACAGAGTCCTAGCTGTGCAAGCCGATGCACATCCTTTACTAACCCTTTCCTTTCCTCATATACATGGGACACACACTCCATACAAGGCCTGGTAAGAGTGTCTTCTACCACATTAGCTTTTCCCGAATGATAAAGGACACTCATATCATAATCCTTCAAATGCTTCAACCACCTCCTCTGACATAGATTTAGATCCTTTTGGGTAAACATGTACTGTAGGTTTTTGTGTTCCATAAACACATCCACATGGAACCCATAAAGATAGTGTCTCCATATCTTCAAGGAAAATACTACCGCTGCCAACTCGAGGCCGTGAGTCGAATAATTCTTTTCATGGACTTTCAGCTACCTAGAAGCATATGCTATAACTTTATCGTGCTGCATCAATACACAACCAACGCCAATTTTAGAAGCGTCACAATATACCAAAAACCCATCGATACCCTCAGGTAGGGTCAATACTGGTGCAGAGGTGAGTCAAGTCTTCAACTCTTGGAAACTCTTCTGACAAGCCTTCGACCATTGAAACTTCACTTTCTTTTGGGTCAAATTAGTCAATGGTACATAAATGGATGAAAACCCTTCAACAAACCTCCGGTAGTAACCAGCTAAACCCAAGAAACTCCTGATATCTGAAGGACTAATTGGTCTAGCCCAATTCTTCACCACTTCTATCGTTTGAGAGTCCACCTGAACACCCTCGCTTTACACCACATGACCCAAAAATGCCATTGAATTTAACCAAAACTCACATTTGCTGAACGTACCATACAACTGGCAATCCTTAAGAGTCTGTAGCACCACCCTCAAATGAGCAGCATGCTCCTCTTCACTCCAAGAGTATATGAGAATATTATCTATGAACACAATAACAAACATATCCAAATATGACATGAACACCATGTTAATCAAATCCATAAAAGCTGTCAGAGCATTCGTTAGTCCAAAAGACATAACTACAAACTCATAGTGACATTCCGAGTCCTGAAGGCTGTCTTCGAAATGTCACTCTCTCTAACTCCGAGCTGATGCTATCCGGATCTAAGGTCTATATTTGAAAAGAAATTTGCACCCTGAAGATGGTCAAATAAGTCATCAATCCTGGGGAAAGGATACCTCTTCCTGCTGGTGACCTTGTTCAATTACCGATAATCAATGCACATCCGAAGGGAACCATCCTTCTTCTGGACAAAGAGGAATGGTGCACCCTACGGTGATTTTCTAGGTCTGATGAAACCCTTCTCTAAGAGGTCCTTCAACTCCTTTTGCTCGGCTAGGTCCATTCTGTAAGGAGGAATAGATATAGTTTGTGTATCGGGAAGAAGGTCAATACCAAAAATCAATCTCCCACTTGGGAGGATCTCCTAGTAAATCATCTGGAAACACTTCTTGATATTCACACACTACAAGAACTAATTGAATAGTTGAGGTTTTGGATGTAGCATCCTTAACCCTAACTAGGTCATACACGCAGCACTTAGAAATCATCTTTCTAGCCTTAAGGTAGAAAATGAAGCGACCTACAAGCACAACTAAACTACCCTTCCACTCTAGTATTGCCTCACCCGAAAGTCAAAACTCTACCGCACGAGTTCTAAAATTTATTGAGGCATAACATGCATGTAGCCTATCCATTCCAAAGATAACATCAAAATCTTTCATGACTAGCTCTATTAAATCTACTGAGGTGACTTTCTGAAGGTCTGGGAAAGGGAAATTTTTATATACTCGTTGGGCTGTAACTGAATCATCAACTGAAGTAGAGACTGAGAAAAGTTTTGATATGATTTTGGGACTATCTCCGAAACTACTAGCAAAATAAGGTGTTACGAAACATAAAGTAGCCCCTAGATCTTACAATCCATATACATCATGGTGGAATACTTGTAACATACCAGTGACTACATCTGGAGAGACCTCCTACTCATTACAAGATCTGAGGCATAGAAGTTGTTTTGACGTTGTCCCCACCCACACTAGTGGTTGCACCTTTCTAAGTTGTGCGTGCTGGTGGGGCTGCTGAACTAGTGGCTAGGCATCAACCCCTATCATGGTGCTATATCGCTTCTACAAAATCTCTGAGCATATTTCTGGGCTTCCCACACTTGAAACAAGAACCTATACCTACAAAGCATTCACCCGTGTGTCTTCAGCCACACCTGCCACACTCTGGGATGCTGGACTCTGCAGGTCTTCTCCCCGGAGCTCGAGAGACTGATGCTCGTCCCCTTTGGTCGCGCTTAGATATGGATGGCACACTTATAGTTGACGCTACTGGGGCTAATGATCTCTAGTGGGACTATTAACGGTGCCCACCTCCAGGTCTCTGTTGGAAGAATCCAAAGTTATCAGTCCTGACCCTCTTGGCCTCTCTTTCCCTCTCACTCACTTGTATCGCCTCTATCTGTTGGGCATACAAAACTATCTAGGGGAAGTCAATGTCCTGATGAAGCATCGCGGTCCGGCAATCTTTGACCAAATAGTCTGCTATCCTATGTACAAACTAACTCACTCGAGCTCTCTAATATGTCACCATTTTAGGTGCATACTTTGAAAAGTGAGTGAACTCTAAAGTGTACTCCTGGACTGTCATCTTACCTTGCTTCAGGTTCACAAACTCAGCTACTTTAATCTCCCTCATCTCACAAGGGAAGAACCGATCTATAAATGTGGTATGGAAGTCCTCCCAACCTATAGTGTCTGCTCCAACTACCTTGCTATCCTTCCATTGATTGAACTAGATGTGCGCAACCCCTTTAAACTAATATGAGGCTAGTTACACACACTCCTCCCCAGTCACTCCCATGATCTAGGTGATCTTCATAACCTCATTAATAAACTCATTTGGATGCTCATCCACCTTTGAACAAGGGAACTCTGGAGGGTTCATCCTCAGAAAATCTCTAACTCTCGCCACTACTACATTTTCGTTCTGAGGGACATGCTCTATAGCTTGTTGGTTGACCTGAGCGGTCAAAGCCTGAGCTAGAATCTGTATGGCTACCCTAAACTATATGTGGGCTACTTGATCGGGTACATGATCCTCAGGGACTGGTGTGTCTTGCTGGTGCCCATCCCCATTGACATTCTCGTGTCTATTTTAGTTTCTATTTTTTCTTCCATTAACTCAGTGAGCAGGCATGATTCTGCAAACACATATAGCACGATTTAGAAGGATAGAGAGACATTTCATCACACAACTTAGATAATGTACGAAGGGAACATTTCCTGAATGTTTTGTAGCCTCTTCTTCATAAGTGTGGCATGCTTCACACCTATTAAAAAGACTCTACTTAATGCGACTTTCAGACACCCTAGGATACTTCAAAACTTATTGCTCTAATGCCAAGTTTTTCACGACCCGAACAGAGACCCAGATTAAAGACACGGGATAAATAACCCCGAGAGTCTCTAAGTCAATCAATGGCATGAACATAAAATCTAAGCTCAACATTTTGAAATGCGGAAATCTAACATATATAATATAGTGGAAGTTTGAAAGTCTGATAACATGAATATATAAATACATACACAAGTCTAAAGCTTAAAATACATTTTGAAAAGAAGGGCCCTCGAAAGATGAGGACTCACCAACTCTGACTGGAAAGTGCTAACACTGAGGATCTAGCTAATAACGGGACTGAGCCTGAATATCTGAGCCTATATCATGAAATTATACAGCATAGAGTATGCAGTCAGTACGTGAAATATACTGAGTAAGTAAGGTAAATAAAACATCTACATAAGTAAAATTAGATATCATGCATATCATAAACATTTCATCATAAGAGTCTGAGAGTAGGGCTTGCATGATATTATCTAAACACATGTTTTGAACATAACTGAATAACATAACTAAATCAAACGACCCAAAGCTAAAAACTGATAATCATAAGTAAAACTAAACATTGGGTAAAATCTACTAAAAATATAATATCATGTCTGATGAACATGCATAACTGAAAACATGAGGAATAATGGGAGACTCGTCTTACAGCCAACATTACCATGATAAAGCTTATGTGGTCCTGACTATAACTCAAGTGGGCAGACCCAGCCTAAGCCTTGGTAGGGCTAAGAACGCTACCATGATATTGATATCAAGCTGAAGGCGCCTTTAGGGCAGGGGAAGCTCACAAGGGAGGTCCTAAATAATCTGAACATAACTACGTTGGCACGTAGTTCTGAGGCGTAGGGGTGACTGACCCTTAGCCTCCTCGGTGCTAGACACTACTTCTAAAAACATGCATATGCTCAATCATTATTAAACGAAGCTAACCACCATCTAGTGACGAAGCTGAATCATAAAATACATTTATAATCTGAAATCATAACATGAGGAGACTTGGGCTCAAACCATACCACAAGCTAAAAATAGTGGGAGTCTAAACTCCAAAATCTATGTGGTAAGCTAATACATGAAGTTTTGATAAATCATGAAATATACTTGATCATATGGAATTGCCCAATACATAAACATGCTTGACATAGACTTTATCATACGAAAACATGAACATGGATATGGGTAATTCGAAATCACACTTTCATCATATAAATCTTGTCATGCTTGAATGCATATATCATAATCTTATCCTTCATGAACTTCAATGGGTGGGTATAAAAATTTTTAGAAAAAACATGAAAACATTATTTTTAATTGAAGACATTGTAAAATGAGCCCATGAATCATAATTCAACATTACAAACATGTGTATATCCTAGCCATGATTGGTACTTAGAGAATTCACATATTTGGTTAAAACTCGATAGATTCATCAACTAGAATTTTCATAAAATTAAAGAGGGATTGGGCATGGGTATGGATGAATACACCCATTAATAACTCTACATACCTGGATAAAACCCTCTGGAAAGCCTAATGAAATTTGGGGAAGAACTTGAGGAATCCCAAGCTTGATCACCCATAGAAACCATTGAGTTTGCATGCATGGAATAGAATGGGTTATAATGTGTTTAACCCTCATAAAACACCCTTTTTTGAGCTTAAAACAATGTAGTATAGGTCTTAGGAACTTAGAAATTACAGAAAAATTCCTTAATAAATTCCTAGTAAAATACTCACTGCCAGTACCAATGAGGGACTAGATGACTCGTGACCTGAGGGATGAGTTGTGTCCTACTCGGTGTTTCTATCACTAGTATTCCTCCACTCTACTGGTCATCATGACTCGTGGGGTACCCTACGACTCATGGTAACAAATCATTAGGATCACTACCAGAAGCCTCCAACCTTTAAGCTAACCACTGACCACGAGTGACTTAAGGACTCATAGTCCTAACCACGACTCGTGGTCTCTCCTGTGACCAACCCCTTAACAAAAAATCCAACCAAGTCCACCCTTCTCCCCATGAGTCACTTAAGGACTCGTGCTGCACCTCATAGGTCACTAGATGACTCATTCTGTGACCAGGTGCAGAAAATTCTATTTTCTCCATTCCATCCCTCGGGTTTGATCTTGGGGCTTTCGGGGTATTACACTAATCACACTATTGAGTAAATATAGGTCTATTGAGTAATGCCTGAGTCACAACATCAAGGTCTGAGCCAAATTGAGCAAGGCGGCCACTTCGTGATATTGTGCCAATTCCAGTTTGCAATTAACAATTCCACCCAATTGAAGCCCTTCTCAATATCACACCCCTTGTAGTCTCTCCCTTGGTATTTTCTATACTTTGTCTCTATTTTTTGTGTGCAAATCCACATCTTATTTTATAAATCGTGATTCCCCTAATTTTATCTTATTTTTCTTGCAACATTAATGCTAATTATTTAAATTTAATAGATGAATATTGTGTGATTAGTTTACATTCCTTATGGGATTAGACACCGACACCCGTTGGATTATTTTTTTTGATCAACGACCGTGTACGCTCTTTCGTAAAGTAGAGTGTAGTTTGGACCTTATCAAAAATGGCGTCGTTGTTGGGGAATGTAGTTTGATAGCCTTTTGTTGTTTCTTACTCTGAGTTGATTTTTCATCTTGTCAATTGAGTTGAGGTAATTTAGCATTTTGTGCCTCATTTTCCTATTGTTGAGTCATTGATGATATGCTAATGAGTCCATTTGAGAGGATACTGAGAGATCCCGAAAGGGCATCTTATGTTGAAACCCTCCAATTAATGGATATGATGCGGAGGGTATAGGAGAGTAAAGACACAGTGTTGATGGTAGTGATGAAGCAAATAGAGCTGCTAGCGAATTGCATGATAGGTTTTCATATGAGGTATCGACAAGCCACTCAGGGCTATGAGCATCATTATAATGAAAAGAAAGGTTGGATATATGTCTTCTCAGTTGAGATGAGTAGTCAGGTATGTGACGAGGCCCTCTCATCTTGGAGTGGAAGCATGCTTGAGGTAGTGCTTGAGCAAGTTGTTTCGACTGATTTAAGAATGAAAGAGTTGTGAAGTTATCTATTAGACTTCATTAAAATAGTGAAAGATAATGAGAGGGCCATAAGAAAGAGGACGGAATGAACTTGTTAGCATCTCAAATGGCAACTCAACAGGTAACAAAGGAAACAAAGGCTCCACCACCCCCAACCTATGTGCATGAAGAAGCCATGGGGTGGAGGTGGAAGAAGAAATTTTGAAAGAAATGCTTACTAGCATTCTCTTGAACTATGGAAGATTAGAAGATGTGTGTCAAGTGAGCAAAGGGCCTGGAACCTACACCTTTCAACAGAGGAAACTCGATCTTGACCTCAAAAATCGGAGAACACCACCATCACAACCATCCATCATTGTACCACCGGTCTTGGAACCCAAACCATTACCTACCCATTTGCAATATGCATATTTTGGGGCAACTGAGACATTCCCAGAGATTATCTCAGCAATGCTCTCCCACCAAAAGGTAGAAAAACTTATAGAAGTATTGAAAAGGCATATTCGAGCAATTAGGTGGTCTATAGCTGATATCATTTGTATATCTCCAGGTATTTGTACTCACAATATCAACCTTCGAGAGAATTGTAGCCCTTCAGTTGAGCATCAGAGGCATTTAAATCCACCAATGCAGGAGGTAGTGAAGAAAGAAATTATCAAATGGTTAGATGCGACCATTGTGTGTCCTATAGATAATAGAAGTTTCGTAAGTCTTTTCCAATGCATGCCAAAGAAAGAGGGAATTAAAGTTCTAATAAATGAAATTAATAAGTTGATTGCAACTTACCTAGTTATCGGATGGAGGATGTGTATGGATTATCACAAGTTGAACTCGTGGACAAAAAAAGATCACTTTTCAGTTCCCTTCATTAAACAAATGCTAGAACCCTTGGATGGGAAAGAATATAAGTATTTTTTGGATAGGTACTCAGGCTAATATCTAATTTCTATTGCTCCTGAAGATCAAGAGAAAACCATATTTAGATGCCCTTATGGGACTATTGATTTCAAGAGGATGCCTTTCGGGATTTGAAATGCTCCCTCCACTTTCTAGAGGTGTATGGTGTCAATTTTTTCTGATCTGGTGGAGGATACTATGGAAGTCTTCATGGATGACTTCTCAATTATAGGAAATTCATTTCAAGATTGCTTGGTACACTAGAAGAGGTGTTGAAGAGATATGAAGAGGCAAACTTGGTACTTAATTGGGCAAAGTTTTGTTTCATGGCAAAAGAAGGGTTTCTTTTGGGACACAAAATTTTTAAGAAAGGGATCGAGTTAGACCAAGCCAAAAATAACACCATTGCACAGTTACCTCCGCCAAGCACTATGAGGGTATTAGGAGTTCTCTAGGACATACGGGATTTTACCACCGTTTCATCAAAGATTTCTCAATGATAGCTCATCCTTTATTCTGATTGTTAGAAAAAGATGCAAAGTTCAATTTTGAGGAAGAGTGTGTGAGGGATTTTGTGGAATTGAAACAAAAGCTTGTATCTGCTTCAATTATCATGGCAGCAGACTGGTCAAAGCCCGTTGAGCTAATGCGTGATCCCAATGGTGTAGCTTTAGTGGCAGTCCTTGGTCAATGGAAGGAAAAGATTTTCCACCCCATTTACTATGCTAGCAAAGCCCTGAATGATGCACAAACTAACTACACAGTGATAAAACAAGATTTGCTCACTGTTGTATTTGCGTTTGAAAAGTTTTGGGCATACCTGTTGGGGACCAAAGTGATGGTGCACACGGACCATGCGACACTCAGATACTTGATGTCCAAGAAAGATGCTAAACCCAGGCTTATTAGGTGGGTCATGTTGTTGTTGCAAGAATTCAACATTGATGTAAAGGATCGGAAGGGATATGAGAATCAAGTAGCTGACCATCTATCGCGCCTAGAGAAAAATGGTAAGTCGGGAGTACATGAGGAGATTAATGATGAATTCCCTAATGAACATATTGTAGATGCAATCCTTGAATTAACACCTTGGTTTGCAGATTTTGCTAATTATTAGGCAAGCAATATCACACCTGAGGGGATGGCCTTTCATCAAAAGAAGATATTCATGCATAATGTTCGGAAGTTTTATTGTGATGAACCCTACCTTTTCCATAGTTGTGATAATGGTATAATTTGTAGGTGTGTCTCAAAGGTTGAAATAATATCGATTCTAGAATCTTGTAATTCGTCATTGGTTGGGGGCCATTATGGGAGTGTTCAAACAACGACAAAAGTGCTACAGTTTTTATTGGCCTACCCTTCATCAGGATTCCCATGACTTTGTTAAGCTGTGCGATCAGTGTCAATGAACAGGGAGCATTTCGATGAGGCATGAACTTCCTTTAACACCAATCTTAGATGTAGAATCATTTGATTTGTGGGGACTCAATTTTATGGGCCCTTATGTGAGCTCTTATGGAAACACGTACATTCTAGTGGCTGTTGATTATGTATCTAAGTGGATGGAAGCTGTAGCATTGCCTAACAATGAGGGGAGGAGCATAACAACCTTTTTGAAAAAGCATATTTTCTCACAGTTTGGCACCCCTAGAGCCATCAGTAGTGATTGAGGATCACAATTTTGCAATCGATTGTTCAGCACTTTTCTAGACAAGTCTGGTGTGAAGTACAAAGTGGCCACCTCTTATCATTAGCAGACAAGTAGACAAGTAGAAGTTTACAAACAGGAAATCAAATCTATCTTGACTAAAGCAGTCAATGTGAATAGAGTGGATTGGGCTCAGAAGTTAGATGACGCCTTGTGGGTGCATCGGACTGCATAGAAGACACTAATTGGAATGTCGTCGTACAATCTTGTTTTTGGCAAAGTATGCCACCTCCCTGTTGAGCTAGAACATAAAGCTTTGTAGGCACTAAAGAGCTTAAACCTTGATTATGGGAAAGCTGTCCATGGGCAACTGGAAAATCTGCATGAGCTGGATGAATTTAGAATGAGGGCATATGAGAACGCAACTATTTATAAAGCTCGCATGAAGCATTACCATGACCAGAAAATCTTACATCAGAATTTTATTCCAGGAGATTTGGTATTGTTGTTCAATTCAAGACTGAGGTTATTCCCTAGAAAGCTCAAATCTAAATGGTCAGGACCATGTAAGTTGTCCCAAGGTTTTCGAAACGGTGCCATTGAAGTTAAAAGAGAAGATGGGTCAAAATTAAAGGTGAATGACCATAGGGTAAAGAAGTTTTTGGGAGTTTTAGAGGAGGTTGATCAGATAGAGGTCATGTACCTAAATTAGCCATAGCACGAGGAGCCTCTATCGTGTCACGACGTTAACTAAGGCGCTTCTTGAAATGCAACCCAAGCATTTATATCTTGAGAATTTTGATGTTTTGTTGTTTATGATTTTGTAGGTAGATTGGATGCACAAACAAGGAGAAGAAGAACAGGGTAGGACCTATGCCAGACTGCCGAAATGCTGGTGCAAAAATGCAAGGCGCCACCCTATCGCATGTGTAAGGCAGAAAAATGAAGAATGAGAAAGGAGATCAACCGATGGAATGCTGATTCCAATATGCATACCATTTGTGAAATGTCAGCTTAGAATAGTACACCTGGGAGTTATGGTACCATCTGGGACCCAATCGGCGAAAGGCGGTGCAAACATGTAAGCTGTCGGACGATCGCCGACTGTAAACTAGAGAACTGAAAAGGTGATGATCATCAGCATGCAAACGGGAAAACTGCCAGTATGCACTGGCTATCGCCGGTTAAGCACCTCTCCAGGTATACACATCCATTAAAAATGTTGACTATTCGTTGGCCAACTGATCCAGGAATTTGAAAACCCAGTCCAGATCCCAGAACAATCCTTATTTCATCAAGCCCATCCCAGTTTTCCATTTTCCAAAAATTTTAACTTTCCCACAACCTCTTAAATTTCCAACAAACCACCTTCCCTACATAAACTCCATTATCACCTACCTTCTTCTTTCCCAATCACTTTCCCTCTCTTAGATTTTAAATACCTCTCATCCATTATCCATCTCACCTGACCTGAATTCCCATGACTTTGGAGACACCATAATTGAGCAAGTCACAAGGTTTTCATCTCCCTACTTATTCTCACTTCTCAGCTTGGTATGTGTCTCCTAGCTTTGTTGTACTTAAGTTGAGCATATAAATTTGAACTCAAGCATGCTAGAATAGATATTAGTCCAACTCATGTTCCCCATTCTCTTCTTTTACTTGATTGAATATTGTTCATGTAATGGGTATGTTGGTGGTGATATCTTGGGGTTCACATGTTAATGTGGGTGTCTTATTTGTTATGTGTGCTTCATGATTTCTATGGTCGATATTCTAACTTAGGGGTGAAGTCTGAGTAGCCTAGTGTGCTCCACTTGCACGATTTGCCCAATAATAGATAGAGTTATGTCTTTCTTAAGGAAAAATCATCGTTATCATTTTGATTGTACTTGATTGAGTAAGAGATAATGAGAGGTAGTGAGTGGATGAATCTTTATTTTAGAAGGATTTTTGATAGACTGAATGTGAGGAAACCCATTGTTGAAATGCCGGTCATGACCGGCGAACCGACGGTTGGAACACGGGTCTGGTTGAAAGGTTATAGGCCACTGCTACGAACCCACATTTCACCGGTGCTTCACTCTACGAGATCGGAGACTCACCAGTGTAGGATGTCTTTGTCAAGCTTTCTGCCTTATGACGACGGCTCATCGGGGCTTCGCGGGTCACCACCTGCGTTTCGCTGGTGTTCCGCCGGTGTTACTAGCTTTAACATTTCTTTGCTTCTAATTGGATATCATTAAGTTTTAGATTTTTGTCCATCAATTCTTCTTAGCTGTTGTTCTCCTTTCAAATCATTGTATGGTACTAACATTAGCCCGCAACATCATGTCCATCTCCATCTAGAGTAGCACAGGGAAAGCCCTAGTGACCAACACCAACATACAAGACATAACTTCTTAGGAGGCCCACTGTATTTTTCAACTTCTCTTCGGGCTGGACAAAATGGAAGCTTACTATTTTTCCTTCAAGGGGAATAGGTCCATCACTATAGAATCTCAATTTGAGGTGGAAACCTTCAAGGATGACTTCCCAAATATCTACAATCAAATCAGCATTCGGGATTGGGGTCCATTCAATATACCAGTAGGCTCATACTTCCCTTAGTTGGTGTGGAAGTTCTACGCCTCTTACAGGGCACGAAAAAGCACCTAAAAGAACAAAGGTTGACTAGACACAATGCCCTATCTTTCGTCTATGTGGGTGGGGGGACAAGAAGTGAACATCACCCCAGAACAATCAATTCCATCTATTTGGCTGACCCAATCCGGCCATGTTTAGGGTTCCAAAGGAATGTGGAAGATACAGAAAATCAGTTTCAATAGGTAGCTGGAATAATTGCAAGAGATAAACCACAGTGGGCTGCTTCCAAAGGAATGATTCACCGCCATGATCTAATACTTGAAGCTCGAATGTGGCTGGATTTGGAATGTGTCGGATTATCCCTTCAAAGAATACAATGCAGGTCCCCATTGAGGTCACAATTCTTGTGGCCTACATCATGGATACGACACACATCAATGTGAAGGATTGAGGATCAATTTAAAAGGAAGGCCAAGAAGCATGCAACGTCGTTGCCTTATCCTAGCCTCATGAGTATATTATGCCTACGAGCCACATGCCCACTCTTTCAGCCACTATATAGAGTTGTGACGGCTGATGGAGTAATTACACTAGACACTAAAACAAATAAAGATGCCCCAACTTCAAAGCTGCCTAAAGGGATGGTGGATAGAATTAACCCGCCACCTTCTATGTTCTTTAGAATAACTCCAGGGTCTACCCAAGAAGCCACAGTCACATCCTCTCCACCAATCGACCTGTTAAGGATAGCACAAATGGCCTAAGCTCATGATAGCCAGATTATAAAGTTGTCCAAAGCAATACCTTCCATTATGGAGAAAGTCTTTAAGAAGGCCATGTAACCTGCAAGAGAAAAGTTTAGAGGCCTATGTGTTAAAGTTAAGGTCATAGAGAATGAAGTGATTACCTTGAGAGATGAAGTGTCAGGTCATGCAGATCCTTTGCCCTACAGTAATATTAACCTCTATTAACCCACAGTTGCATTTACCCAGTCTGAGGGGCCTAGGAGCCCACCGGATGATTAGTGCGTGTGGTTTGACAGTCCTTCAAAAATTATGTTTAATGAAGAGATATATTATAGCCAACCACAACCCCATCGAATTCTCACTATGAGATAAATATATTCATCATGGAAGCCCGGTTGGGTGGATACCACTTCATATCATGAACTCAGAACTCTATCAGAAGTGGGTGGTTCCCAAACCAGGGAAACCACTGAAACGCCCACCTGATCTATTGATGTCGTCTGCAACGGAAACTGCTTCATGGCTTTTTGATGAACCCACATACTCATGGATCCCTCACCCCAATCACTAAATCTTTCATGGAGTCTTCTTCAACGTCTTGTTCTTCTCTTTTTACTTTGGGTGCAATGTGTTATTTAAGTTTGGGGGAGGGGAGTGTGTATCTTATATTGACGTTTTTAAGCTTTTGTCGAGCTATGGAGTAATGAAACAAAATGTTGTTAGTACTAATGAATGGGTCTTTCTTTTCATTGCCAAAAGTTTGTGACCTAGTTTAATTTTTGCCTTTGTGAATACTAGAAAAAGGGTTTTCTTTCTACGATGGTTCTTTACCAAGGAGAAATTTTTTTTCTTTTTTTTTGTTGTCAAACCTGGTGACATTTTCCAATGATAGATTGTGAGATGACTTTCTTAAGGGAAAATACCATGTTTTACTTTGAGTCTTTTGTGAAGCTATTTTTGAGAGGTACCACAAAAATTTTTGTGTGGCATGAAAACTAAATTTTAAAAAAAGGGCATTTGAATTGGGAAATGTAGCACTTTCTTATCATACATTGCATATTCCTTGTTTGGCTTGTGGATTCGCTTACTCAATTGTCTTGAATAAAAACTTGTGGTAATAATGACTTGTGTGAACTCTTTGGGTGTGATTCTTTGTGCGGTAAGGTTATTTGAATGAGCCTCATGCATCTCTTCTTGTCTAGAACTTTCCCTAAGTGTGACTCAAGGTTAAATCCTATATGTAGCTTGACTTAGAACATGATTTTAGGCTTTCTATTGATGTCACTTCACCAAAAATGACCTTTGGAAACATCACTTCAGCAAAAATGACCTTTGGAAACATCTTCCCTTGCTAGCCAATGTTGAGCCTTAGCACTATTTATTCTTGAAAACCACATTACAAGTCCAATGTCCCTTTGTAATCCTCTTCTTTAACACTCATCATCTCTAATTGCTTGTGATGAATGAATGAAAATAATGGGGTCTTGAAGCCCAAGACATAGGGAGAGATAAGGAAATCAATGGATAATAGGCAAAAACCCTAAGTTTGGGGGTTTACAAGAAGGGGAGAAATGTGATAAGATTTAATATGAGGTAGCACTGAATTGTAATCAAAATAAATAAAATAATGTGTTGAGAAACCTTGAATAAAGAAAAGAGAAAAAGAATAGTGTAACAGTTTTACCTCTGTCTTAGATGAGGCTTAATGTAAGAGCCAAAGGGGTTATATGGAGGGCTTTTGAGAATGAAAAGATGAAGATGATGAAAAGGAGAAAGAAGGAACAATGATCAAAAGAGTTTGATGGAAGGATAAAAGTGGTCACAAAAAGGCATTAGCGAGGTTCTACTCAGTAGAGCTAAACATTTATCCTACCCTTACCCCTAGCTTTCATCATGACCCGCAAGTCCTAATTGATTTTGAATGTAGTTGCTCTACATTAGTGGCAAGTTACATAAAGGGAAAGCCTATGGGTCAAGATTTGTGCAAGGAGAATTCTTTTGTGAGAGTGAGTGTTATCGTCTTATTCTATAATCCCTTGTGTGAGCAGCGTTTTATTATAAAGAAAGGGGATTTTCTCTTGTAGTGAGTGGCATCATTCCCTTTGAGGACATGCTTGCATTGAGGTAATGATGTGATTGAGGCATGAGCAGTGTAAACTTCAAGGAAAGCTTTGAATGCGAAATGGTTATGACATGAGATGCTATGCGTGTTTAATTGGATAAACCATGCCCTTGTTTTGAAATATGAAAGCAGTTGTGAAGCATTCCTATTCATTATGGTTACCTCTTGAAACTTTCTCACACTTTAAGGGGAGTCGTTTCCCTTTTTCCTTGAGTTGGTGAGCGTTCTTGGGTTGTCTCAGGCTCATTGGTCTGTGATGCATATCTTCATATTTGATATGATGTCCACTTGTTCAAATGAAAAGAATTGCATTACTTGAGGACAAGTAATGGTTGAAGTTTGGGGATTTGATGAGTTGGTAATTTACCAACTCACTAGGCTCTTAAACATGGGTTTTTGCATAGTTTTCAAGTCAATTAGGTTGATTTTATGTCTTTTCTTCTTGATCCTTGAAAGTACTCAACTTGAATGAAGAAAAGCATGAAATTGAGCAAAAAACATAAAAGGGGAGTTGAGGACCAGTTATCCACTCTAGGGCGCCGACAAAATGCAGGTAACTGCACTCATCTACTGTGCTGAGGAAAGATGGAGACCATCGAACCACAGATCAGCACCGAAGAACCACCTATGCTGATGTCATCCAAATTACAGCTCATAAATGAGATCTTTCATGCCCCATAACTGGGGGGAGGGCGCGACTGGATCCCCATACCTAACTGACTGGAAAGCCGGCTATATGACATCTGTAACGTAACACTTGGGCCGTCCAGGCCACCTGTCAGAATCAACTAGAGCACAAACTGGACCCATAATGTCTCAATCAATATAGGGTAAACAACTATAATGCAAAAACGGCTATGAGTATGCTAAACTAAACAATAAAAAGTCGATAAGGCCACAAACTGAATACCATTTTACACACTAAGTGCACAAATCCTCTAAAGAGTAAACTGATTGATGGTCGGAACAGGGCTCTGACCTACCCATAACTGCATCTCAAAACTCTAAATAAAACAAAACCAGTCTTAGCTCCAGAAAGAAAGGATCATACCAACACATCCACTAATCTCATGACCTGCTACTGCAACTAGCAATCTCGACCTCTACCTGCACCTGCGGCACGAAAGCAGGTCCCAAGGTGAAGGGACATCAGTACGAATGAAATGTACTGGCATGTAAGGCAGAAAAATGTAAACGTGTAAGATAGAAATGATAACTGAGCCAGAAATAAGGAATAGCAACAACGTGGAATCCTGGAAACTGAAACCTGGCAATAAGTCAACACTGAAGTGCAAATGCAACCAAGTAATGCACAAGAAAAACTATAACTGTAATGCCAGCAACCAGCCAACCGTAAATCCATATATAAATTCATCCAGCCGGTGTACCATACCAAGTAAAAATAAAAATATCTTCAGCTGATGTATCACACCGTGGTGAAATAAAAATATCTCCAGCCGATGTACCACACCGGGGTAAAATAAAAATATCTCCAACCGATGTACCACACCAGGGTAAAATAAAAATATCTCCAGTCGATGTACCACACCAGGGTAAAATAAAAATATCTTTAGCTGATGTATCATACTGGGGTAAAATAAAAATATCTCCAGCCGATGTACCACACCAGGGAAAAATCTAAATATCACCAGCCGATGTACCACACCGGGGTAAAATAAAATTAATCCAATCATAATCATAAATATGGCCGATATGGCTTATATTGAGTCAATTTAACACGTATGGCATATGAATGACAAATGTTAAATCTGTGGCCGGAATAGGCCTCTTTCGTAACCCATAAATGCAAGTGAAAACCCATATCATGTAAAGCTAGAAAATATGTATATATATCACGTAAAGATGTCAGATTATACATGAACATGTCGACTCAGTTACTTGAAGGACTTTCAAGATGTTTAGACAACATAAGAACTTTTGTACGCTTACGAACAATGTCCAACAAATAATCCTACCAATTTAACATATTACTTGGATAGAAACACATAGAGCTCATTTCTACATAATTCATTAACATTTGGGAACTGCAAATATATACTGCCTACCAGGTGGTTCCTTTACCTGTATCGACAACTATACATTGGAATTTCATTGCTAAATTTATCATGTAGATAAGCACATATAGTTCTTAATTCATTTGAATTATTTGCAGGAAAACATGGGTATTGTAACTAGGAACATGGAGTTATTTGTCATATACATAGAGTTGAGAACTGAACTACAGACATTCAACATATGAGACTTCTATATAATGTATAACTTGTATTTAGTTAATTGGGTTACCTCCAGGAGACTTCCTGGTATTCAAAGTTCTGAGCTTAACTGATCATTATCATAGCTTGCACTTATACTTACTTAGACATTAGAAACATTGGTAGATGGGAGAATCTCTCCTTTGATTTGGGAAATTCAACTGATAACTCAACAAGAGCTAAACATAATGATGCATGACTTGAATATAACTGAAAGAATTCAACTGTATGTTATAACATGAAAATCATATACATTAAGACTTCTTACTTGAAAGTCATATAAAGACTTGAATTTTTAGACTCGTATACAACATCAGACACATGACCGAGACATTAGCATAATTCTCATAATATGATCTCTCAAAAACATCTTAGATCAACTATCGCATTTCAACATAAATTAGGGACGTAAATACATAACTTAAGGATCTGAGACATGGAGCTCTATAAATTAGGAACTCGTGAGTAACCCTCTAAGTGATTCCTTATAGGCAAATAAAGATATATAGCCGTAATTCGGGTGATACTGGATTGACTGAAATAACTTTGCAATTATATGCGGAGCTTAAGAAAGCTTACATAATCATAAGTGTGTTAGAATATCCTAGGATTACCCTTTTCAGACTTGGTAGAAAATTTCAACACTTAGAATAGATAACTTAACTTAATCTTTTAGGGGAATAGCGGAGAGCTTCTCAACTTAAGTTACTATTTTGCAGATGTTCAACTCTAATTATTTCGTAGAAGGTTAACACTTTAGTGGTTATTCATCAACATAACATATATTGAACATAAACAACTTAATTTATAACTCTTTTGCTAAACATCTTTAGAACAGGGTTAATCTTCCTAGTTTTTGCCTACCTCATTGACCATCGTAACCCGTATCGTCTAATTTAACAATATTTAGCTCTACTTTCCTTATTCATCTTAACTTCTTTGCCAAAAATTATTCACACTACACTCAAGTCTTTGCCCTCGTGTTCACTATTCCATCAATTCTTAGATGCACTTACCTCTTTGCCCAATTGACAACTTAGCCATGCTTTCCCTGTTAACATGTATCGACTAAGCTTATTCGCTATGTGCTGCTTGCTTAGCTTCAAAGAGGAAAAATATAAAATCTACTTTTTACCTTAAGCACTTCAAAACATAAACATATTGGAGTGATTAACAATATTATTAAAACTTCATTTCAATAAGCTCGTTTACCCTCAATCGGCTTAGTGTCATCTTCTTAGCTTAAGTTCAATTACATGTCGTCGTCTTAGCATTTCCTACCAATTTCACTAAGTGACCAGATCTTAACGTATATTCAACATCACATATACAGTATACTGCAAAGGACCAGCTCACGGTGTCCACATTAAGGGCACTTCAGACTCGATTTCAAACTACGACAACAATCGAATAAAAATTACGTCTTTCACTTCACATTTCTTCGCTTGAACCATTCGTAACGATTCAAGCTTTATTAAAAGTATTTCCAACTTCTTGGAAAGGATCATACATGCCTCAATATGATGATAAAAACATAGGAATATTGATCCTTTCAATAACTTAGTTTCTTGCTTGAAAAATAAGGAAAGGAACACCTTCACATACATTGGCACGTCTACTCTAATTTTGCCGAAAATCTTCCTTTCAAGCTTACTCATTGCTCGCGCTCTGCTGCTCGGTATATATTATACACCGACACGCAAGTGTACGTGGTTAAGCAAGTAATAAAGTGGCTAAGTAGCCAAGTATCGATCCAAGGAGGCTGCTCTAGATATGCAAAACTGCCTAGTTTACTATATCTCTATTCTATTTCTAACTATGTTAACAACAATCCAACCAAGATTTGAGTGAGTTTTGTTTCTAAACTAATTATCTACTAAAATTAATAACTACTATTTACGTTGAGTTTAGACAATGGATATGCACATGCCAAGGTTAAGAACGAGTAATGAACTTGATAATCATGATAATTTGGTCATCTTCTTCTTCATATTGCTAGCCAAGAACGTTGCCTAGAAATTAAAACTTCCGTATTTAATTTCACTTTAGATTCATAAACCATTCGTCTACATTTCTGTGATCAAATGCAATTTATGACCTAACACTACAATTCCGGTTCCTAAATTGACTAATACGGCTTTCAAGTATATTTCTATTAAGAAGGCACATCAAAACCCAATTTTCCCAAAGCAAGTTAAGAACAATACCCTATTAATTCACAACTTTCCAATTTCATGCTCTCTCGAGTGAAATTGGACTTTTTAGATATACATTAATGGTGGCCAATCAAGAATGTAATAAGCACAAGAATTAATGGAACAACATGCAAGAAGAAGAAGAAACCATATCAATTATTACCAACATTCATTACACAAGTTCAAAACCTCAGCAAGAAAGGAATTAGCCACTCATTCTTGGATTAATCATCCTAGAATGAGTGTGAATCATGCATACAATTGAAGGAAAGAAGAAAGGAAGAGAAGAAAACTCTTATCTTTTCTATTCTTCAACTGCCACAAAACCACGTTCCTGCTCCCACTTCTGAACTCAGGCTAAAAACTAAAACTAAAAAAAAACTCTCTTTAAAAATAACCTAAGTGTGTTATTTATACTAGTGGGAAATTTTTCCCGGAATAACAAGAAACGTGTCACGGAGGCCAACGCGGAGCACTGCCTTCGTGACATGGCGTGGACGCGGACCCTCTCTGGAAATTGCATGGTCCAGATAATTAGCCTCAACGTGGCACGGAGGCCATCGCGGAGGCCTGTCTCCGTGCCACGGAGCTGTCGCGAGGCCTCACTGGAATCTGCCAATTAATTTCCTCTCCAGGCAGTGTGCTACCGCGATGGCAGCGTGGCACGGCACCATCGCGGAGCCAGTGTAAAATATGCCATCCGAGGTCTTTTCCACGCTCGCATCCAAGTCCAACTCCGACATAGTTCCAACACGCATTTTAGCTCTTAAAAATCACATTATCCTACAAAACAAATGCTAATCATGTTGGTTAGTATAAATTCGCATTTTATTACCAAATACATGATATTATATACACATTGCACAACAAACAAGGTAAAAATGATACGTTTGAGTATCACTTGGGCATATAAATCTGCCCAAGATCACTTACCCCACACTTAAATCCTTGTTCGTCCTCGAACAACACATACACAAATCATGCACATCACATCTCAACCTTTGTCACTATGGTGCAACCATTTACGTTACGGTTATACCGATTATTCGATTTTTGCAAATCATCAAGAAAACATGCTTGGTCGTACAAGACAATGACCTTAATACATCGAGGCTTCCTAGACTTTTAAGAATTGATTCTTGATATCGGCAAACTCATGCAAATCAACTAATCAAGAAATCCGACACGAAAATCAATCTTTCATCAAGCATGTACCCTCACAACTCGAGAGAAACTTCCCCTTTTATGCTCGTGCAGCACACAAACATGCAAGTAGGGGCATATAAAAATTAATTTCACTCTCTCTCCCAAAAGAATTCACATGCATAATGTCATGACCCATAGGCTTGCCCTTAGTGTATTACTCCACTAATATAAAGAAATGCAGTGTAGGATCAAATAGGACTTTTAATGTGTTGTAACTGGGCTATGGATCTAGTATATATATATTGGATTAGCCAATAATAGTCGCTAGCATCCTTAAGCGCCTTTTCAACTTATTCTCATCGACTCATGGACATTGTTCCTCTCTTTTCTCTTTTTCTCCCATTCATGCTGGTTTACTTTCATACAGCCCATTTCATCAGGCACACTTGACCCCAAACGGAAGGTTTTCATGTACCCTCAATTTCATTTAATTACAACTAGTGCCTCTTCAACATCATCTTTTCTTTCCTCACTTTTCTTTTCTTTTCTTTTCACTCTTTTCACTCTTTTACACTTTGGGAAAAAATTTTCTGTTCTTTGTAAGCGCTTAAGAGCTTCTTATAGACTTTAAGGCTAATGAAAAGAAGGAAAAAAGCTTAGTTCATACAATTCTGGACAAAATAAAGAAATCGGCTAAAGGCTCAACGGGCTGACTAGGGTATACAACATATAAAAAGGTAGAATTTGACAAGAAAACAATGGAAACTAACGGTTAAAACAAAGAAATGCCTACATCCTTTCCGACACTACACCTCCTTCATTTCGCTTTGTGTACACACCAGGCAAGTTCTAGACAATTCACAATGACATGGAATAGCCAAACCTCACTCACACTTCATGCACATGCTCGAATCAAGATGCATTCACAGACTCTTTAATTAGTCAATTACATGAATTCAAGATTAAGCCTCAATCATAATGAACCAAATTCTATAGCCTAGGTAACTCAACATATTTACACAATTGCATGCTTCCAAACGAATCACTTTCACATTTCGAACATCAATTACACACGCAACAAAATTTTAGCAACCATAAGCAACTACAGTTTATTGATGCAATCCACCAAAGAAACTAAAAACAAAACATCTACTCCTATCGACTACATTTCCCTTAAGACGGTCGTCATCCATCCATCATAGGGAATGTTCACTAACTATGACATCGGTTCAATGAGACTATTCTCGGTAAAAGAACCGAAAACAAACTCCGAGAAACCCAAAAATAAAACTTCAAAATTTTTGCAACACATCGATCATTTCGATGAAAAAAATATTTACAAAATATGTTGATAAGTGCAACATCTTTTCGCAAAAATTTTGAAAAATATCGATCATATCGATAAAGAAAAAAAATATTTACAAAATTTACAAAATATTTACAAAGGCAACCATAACTTTTAAAAACACACATCATTAGCCACAAACAAATATATACACATCATTCACAAATCAGTTCACAACTACAGGGAAAGCACAGACATACATAAACGTCAGGGAAGAATATACAACAGATTTAGAGCCTATGACCCAACACCTAACTACTCCCCACCCCACACTTAAATCGAACACTGTCCCAGTGTTCACAAAAATACAAAGCACAAAATTATGGGTGGTGAAACTCCCTGCACAGTCGAAATATTCGACTTCCTCATCCGGTGCTGCGGCCTCGTCGCCCATATCTGAATCAGCTCCCTCGCCGTCATCGGACTCCACATCAGAGTCCTCACGACGTGTCTCCTCATCAGTAGGGACGTCGTCGTCAGTCGGCTCCACAAACGCTGGCCCCACCTTGCATAAAGCTCTGGCGTTCTCGCCAAAAGGGTAGTCCAGCTCCAGCTGCCAGAATTCATCCTCGGTGGCTGGTCTCCCACCTATTCATAGCTGCAGCATCTGCATACCGAACATACGGGCCATATACTGGTCGTCACGAGCATGTCGCTCGCCCAGAGTCAGCACAGGTTCGTGTGTAGTGTCGGGGGCCTTGGTCTTTGTCACATCAAGGGCTCTCTGCTCCAACTGCGGAATGTAATCCAAGGCTTCTTCCTCAACGTCGAGGCCTCGGAGGAAGGTGGTGATGAGTCCGCCAAACCCGTATCTATGGCCCTGGTGTAGTCTGGCTCTCTTCATGGCGGATATTATAACCGCCCCCACATTAATCTCAAGCCCTTTCATAAGGGCATACACCAGGCAGACACGGTCCCGGGTCACGTCTGTCATATGTACTCCCGGGATCAAACACGAACATACAATTTTTAGCCAGATTCTGGCCTCCCTGTTCATCTGCGAATAAGGCAAAGTCTGGTGGTAACCCCTCTCTTTGTGTCTACTCCATCGGGCTGTGGATCGAGCCCCACACAACGTACGTCTGATGTCGGCGTACGGTGGGGTGATGTTGAGCTGGCGGAGAACGTGGGCTTCTGTGTCCCCCGCTCCAACGATGGCATTTAGCTGCTGGGGTTCCAGAGTGACAATCTGCCCTCTGATTTTAATAGTGTGGCTTCTGATGGCCGGGTTCCAGTTGGCATAAAATTCCCGGACCAAGTGAAGGTTGCACTCCTTGGGCTCCTGAAAAATAAAGCTGAGCCCAGCTGCCTCAATCCTCTGTACGATGCGAGGGAACTCCTGTGCGAGTGGTTCCCTTGCAATATATTCCTCCGGGAAGTACTTGTTCTCCTTATGCTTTGCGTACCACTTCTTCCCTTCATCGGTAACCCATCGTGTTCCGTATCGGCGGTGTTGACCGCGTGGAACAGCAGGTGCAGCTGGGACAGCAGTGCCCAGTCTCATTCTCTTTCTGCCGGTGCCTGAGGTTGAAGCACCCTTGCCTTTATCTTGTCGGCTGGCCATTGTACCTGTCAATTTACACAGACAAGCACAACGTTAAGCTAAAAACTTTTTAGTTTTGGCTAAGGTCGGGTTAAACAAAATTTACCCCACACTTAGACTTTAACAATATTTACAACATGTTAGCAAGGATAGCTCTATTTACACCCCAAACACAATCACTATAAACATATTGCTTAGTGCGTTCACAAAAATTCGACAGCATAACGGCTAGCGAACTACTCAGACTTCATACAGCTAACCCAATCCTACTATCGACAGCTCTTCACCCATAGCACTTAGCAACGATAACAACAACAAAATAGAAACAACAATACAAACATTTTATATACACTAATCTAAGCAATTCAACCAATTCACATATTACGCAATGTCCCACAAAAATTCGAGAATTAGTCGTCTTTCACCAATTATACAATATTTACCACGACTTATCTCAAATAATAAACACACCCCGGCATCAATTTCGTCAAACTATCAAGTTACCCAAGTTAAAATTCAACAACCCCAAGCCCTAGAACTCAATTCGACAATCAACAATGAATTATTCAATCAATCGATAATTTCACACGTCAACTACAACAATCCGAACACAATCAATCGCAAAATAATTCACGTCATGTTTAATTTCTACCTAGGGTGATATATCTCACCTCACATGCTCAAAATCGACAAAAATCGCCAAAAATTTGAGATAGACGATGAAAACATACCTTGGAATTGAAGAATCGATAAAGACTTGACGTTTTCCTTGCCTCTTAACGTGGCACGGAGCTTGGGGGTAGGGGAATGGGTGTTTGGTCGCGGAGGGTAGAGGGAATGGGGAAAAATGGGCGAAAATCGGGGGTTTATTTAAAAGAAACACGCGGGTCACCCGGAAACCCGATGTGACCCGGCACTGGGATAAGGGCAACGTGTCACGGAGGGTAACGCGGAGGCCCTCCTCCGTGACACGGAGCCAACGCGTTGGCTTACTGGAATTTAAAAAAATTCCAGATTTGCCTTCAACGTGTCACGGAGGCCAACGCGGAGCATTGCCTCCGTGACACGGCGCCAACGCGCCAGTGCTCTGTTTCACTATCAAATTTTATTTTTCATACCTCGCCTCGTTTTCTCGATTCCAAGTATTTTTCCTCCGGTATACCTGAAAATCACCTCACTAAACAAAAATTGGTTAAATGACTAGATTCCCTACTAAAAAAATAAAAATTACTAATTAAAATGCACATCTAAACCAAGTCAAGAAAAAGAAAAGAAAATAAAATAAAAGAAAAACTTTACACTAAGGAAAAAGAAAGAAAAATATTTTTCACGGGTTGCCTCCCGTGCAGCGCCTGGTTTAACGTCGCGGCTCGACAGCCTTTACGCTCAATTTTCTACTAGGGAGATGGACGATTTGACCCGATCATGGTCATCTCCCCAGTAGTTCTCAACCTTGTCTGGTGGCCTACCTAGTAACTCTCGGGAATCACTCAATCCATTTGCATTCCCATGATCAATCACGTTGATCACCGAGAGTTCCTTACAGACAGTCGGGAGCTTAGGTGCCTTGTACACGTCGAACACCTCAACCTTGTCGTGTGCTCGCATCGTGAGTTGACCCGCAGCTACATCGATCAATGCCTTTCCGGTTGCCAAAAATGGTCGTCCCAAAATAAATGGGACTTCCGCATCTGGCTCAAAATCCAGAACAATGAAATCTACCGGAAAAATGAGGGAGCCTACCTGCACTAGCACATCCTCAACTATGCCATCCGGCTTAGCTAAAGACCTGTCTGCCAGCTGCAAGATCACTGTTGTAGGTCTAGGACTCCCTAGCCCTAACTTTCTGAATACCGAAGATGGCATCAGATTTATACTTGCCCCTAAGTCGCATAACCCACGAGCTCGGATACTTTGCCCAATCGTCAGCTGGATAGTAAAACTTCCAGGATCCTTCAGTTTAGTGGGCAACCTGTTCTGAATACGGGATGTGCATTCCTCCGTTAAAGCCACCGTGGCATACTCAGTCAAGCGACTTTTGTTGGCCACGATGTCTTTGATATACTTTGCATATTTTGGCACACCCTGCAAGACATCAACAAGAGGTAAGTTAACATGTACCTGTTTAAGTACCTCCATGAATTTCTAGAAACACGCCTCCTCCTTGTGTTTCTTAAGTCGTTGAGGGAACGGGGGTGGAGGCCTTGTTGGTTCAGCTTCTTTGGTCTTCCCCGTATCTGAGGTTTGTTCTCCCTCAACATCTGCTGCTCCTGACTTCTGAGGCGGTCTTTCCGGTTCCACCTCCTTTAATTGTAAACCACTCCTCGTGGTCACTGCATTTACCTGCTTAAGATTGGGATCCGTGTCGCTAGGTAGTCCTCCCCTTGGTCTAGTATTTTGGGCACTAGAAAATTGCCCAAACTGATATTCAAGAGCCTTGGTTGCCAATTGATTGTTCTTTACTTCGGCCGCCAGTTTGGCATAGTCAGCCTGCAATTGTGCCTGGTTGGCAATCATGGTGTTGAACATTTCCTCAATAGTCGGTGATGGTGGTGGAGGAGGGGCATTGTGATTTCTAAACTGATTCTGATAGCCTTGTTGCCCTCCTTGGTTTCTGTGCATACCCTGCCCTGAACCTTGACCTTGTTGATTGTTGCTACCCCACGAAAAATTTGGATGATTCCTCCAATTCGAGTTGTAGCCACCGCCAAACTGCTGTTGATTCCTCTGTGCATTGCCCACAAAGTTGACAGAATCAGGATTTGCACCACAACATTCATCTGAATGCTCACTACTACCACACACTTCACACCACATCTGTTGGACTGAATTGACTGAGGCTGATGGCTGGTTCAAATTCATATTGCTAAAGTGAGTGTTTAACTGATTTTGCAAAGCATCTATCTGAGCAGCGATAGCTGTGAATCCATCCACTTCAAGCACTCCCGCTGCTTTCCTTGCTCCACCTCTTGAAAAATCTGTATTCCATTCCGGATTGCCTTGTGAAATTCGGTTGAGCAAAGTGTACAGCTCTTCATAAGTCTTCTCCAGCGCTTGCCCTCCAGCTGCTGAGTCTAACAAAATTTTAGTGTGGGGTTCCAAACCCTTAATAAAAGTGTAGACCAACACCTCATTTGACTGATGATGATGAGGACAGTCCCGCAACATGGACTTGAATCTTTCCCAAGCTTGATAAAGATTTTCTCCTTCCCTCTGTTTAAAACTTAGAATCTGACTTCTAAGTTTAGCTGTTTTACCTGAAGGGAAAAATCTGATCAAGAACTTCTTTGCAAGATCATCCCACGTTGATATAGTGTTGGGTGGTTCAACTTTCAACCACCTCTTGGCTTCACCAAGTAAGGAAAATGGAAATAAGGTGAGCCGAACATAATCAGGTGACACTCCAGCGGGGATGTAAGTGTCACTTATCTCCAAAAAGTTCTGGAGATGTTGTTGCGGATCTTCGTGAGGGAGACCGGTAAACTGCCCGCTAGTGTGCAAAAGTTGCACCATATTTTGCTTTAACTCAAATCTCCCCCTAGGCTCTGGTTTGCGGATGCTGGAATGTACATTATTAGCGTGTGGGATTGCCACCTCGCGAACCGGCCTGGCTGCTACTTCCTCGGGCACTAACACTGCCCGCACAACAGGTGGATTGGGTTGCTCCATTATAGACTGTTTGAGCAACTGCAACTTCTTCCGAAGAGCTTCTCTACGTTGACTGTGCAATTCGCATTCTGGCTCTAAGTAAGATTCCACCAGCTCCTTGTCCCTTGCCAGTGTTCACAAAAATAAAAATCTGCAAAATACAGGCTAAGACCAAGTTGTTAACACTTAAGAAAGTAAAAATACAAATACAGTAAATTTACACTAAACAAAATTTTACAAATCGCCTAGCCTCCCCGGCAGCGGCGCAAAAAACTTGCTCGCGCTCTGCTGCTCGGTATATATTATACACCGACACGCAAGTGTACGTGGTCAAACAAGTAATAAAGTAGCTAAGTAGCCAAGTATCGATCCAAGGAGGCTGCTCTAGATATCAAAAACTTCCTAGTTTACTATATCTCTATTCTATTTCTAACTATGTTAACAACAATCCAACCAAGATTTGAGTGAGTTTTGTTTCTAAACTAATTATCTACTAAAATTAATAACTACTATTTACGTTGAGTTTAGACAATGGATATGCACATGCCAAGGTTAAGAACGAGTAATGAACTTGATAATCATGATAATTTGGTCATCTTCTTCTTCATATTGCTAGCCAAGAACGTTGCCTAGAAATTAAAACTTCCGTATTTAATTTCACTTTAGATTCATAAACCATTCGTCTACATTTCTGTGATCAAATGCAATTTATGACCTAACACTACAATTCCGGTTCCTAAATTGACTAATACGGCTTTCAAGTATATTTCTATCAAGAAAGCACATCAAAACCCAATTTTCCCAAATCAAGTTAAGAACAATACCCTATTAATTCACAACTTTCCAATTTCATGCTCTCTCGAGTGAAATTGGACTTTTTAGATATACATTAATGGTGGCCAATCAAGAATGTAATAAGCACAAGAATTAATAGAACAACATGCAAGAAGAAGAAGAAACCATATCAATTATTACCAACATTCATTACACAAGTTCAAAACCTCAGCAAGAAAGGTATTAGCCACTCATTCTTGGATTAATCATCCTAGAATGAGTGTGAATCATGCATACAATTGAAGGAAAGAAGAAAGGAAGAGAAGAAAACTCTTATATTTTCTATTCTTCAACTGCCACAAAACCACGTTCCTGCTCCCACTTCTGAACTCAGGCTAAAAACTAAAACTAAAAAAAACTCTCTTTAAAAATAACCTAAGTGTGCTATTTATATTAGTGGGAAATTTTTCCCGGAATAACAAGCATCGTGTCACGGAGGCCAACGCGGAGCACTGCCTCCGTGACACGGCGTGGATGCGGACCCTCTCTGGAAATTGCATGGTCCGGATAATTAGCCTCAACGTGGCACGGAGGCCATCGCGGAGGCCTGTCTCCGTGCCACGGAGCTGTCGCGAGGCCTCACTGGAATCTGCCAATTAATTTCCTCTCCAGGCAGTGTGCTACCGCGATGGCAGCGTGGTACGGCACCATCGCGGAGCCAGTGTAAAATATGCCATCCGAGGTCTTTTCCACGCTCGCATCCAAGTCCAACTCCGACATAGTTCCAACACGCATTTTAGCTCTTAAAAATCACATTATCCTGCAAAACAAATGCTAATCATGTTGGTTAGTATAAATTCGCATTTTATTACCAAATACATGATATTATATACACATTGCACAACAAACAAGGTAAGAATGATACGTTTGAGTATCACTTGGGCATATAAATCTGCCCAAGATCACTCATTAAGGATCCTTCCGAGTCCAATTTACAAACCAAACAAGTAGCAACTTCACTTCACGAAAGTTCTGGAAAAATTGTGCAGCAACATGCCACAAAAACACACAAAGAAACAAAAACACAATACTACAACATGCTCCAAGTTATAACCTCATAAACTTAAAGAAATCAAAAAGGGAATTACCTGCCCTTTCTTGGAGATGTTATCAACTAAAGTAGGAGTAAACTCCTACACTTTCCTCTTCCTAGAATAATCTAAAAACACATAAATACAACAATCAACCACAAGGAAACAACAAGCCATAACTTTCTTCCAAGGTTCTCTTTTCAAAGCCTAAAAGAGAAAAGAGTGAAGTTTATTACCTGAGATATCTTTTAACCATGTGATAGGGCTTTTAATTCTCTGAATTTTGAAAGAAACATCAACTAAAACGGAGTAGAATTGAGATTTCTAGCTCAATTTTACTTCGTATAGGCGGGCTGGCCAAGATCTGGGTGGCGCCCGCGTGCGGCGCCCGCGCGACATGCCCTCACAGGTGCGCACGCCTGCTGCCTGCCTGTCTCGGCGCCCGCGCGCCTGGGTGCTTTCCCAGCCGATAGTGCTGTCTTCAAACTAGCATAACTTTTTACTGCGAACTCCGATTGATGAGCGGTTTTTTCCACTGTAAAATAGACTCAAATACCTATCATTTGATATATTATGGGAATTATGGATCATTATATGTTTTGAGATATGACTATTTAAAGTTAACCCTTATTTACAAACTTCACATACTCATCGCTTTTCCCTTTGCACATGTTTCCCTCCTCACCTAAGGACAACAGACAACCCATAATTCCCTTAATATTACATATAACCATCAAATAATCATCAAAACAAAATTCCATGGTGTAACATACAAAGTGATCGATGTCAAATATAGAGCCTAACAAGGGTTAGGGTTGAATCCCTCGAGAAATATGACTAGAAAGTTACCTAATGCGTATAGCTAATACTATCGGTTTTCTTATTTTCTTAGGGGAAGGTTTTAAACACAAAATAAGGAAAAGTAGTAAAACTAATGAGTAGACTATCACGCCCTGCCTTGAGGGGTATGACTGGCACCTGGTGCCCTATTAGGACCTGAACTGCTAGACTACTGAGCCTAAGCACATCTGGTGCCTGGCTGACTCTAACTCAGATTTCTAGAAACAACGGGCTATATAACGGCTGTAAATACAGCCTCCGGCCGACTGGGCCTATAGCCTCCTGTACTGTATCATCAGCTAACAAGAATCATCTCATATAGGGAAACCTATGCGGGCCGACAAGGCCACCATGCTGTCTAGTTATCTCTAACTCTATATAATAGAATACTAAATAACTACGTGACCGGCATGGTCACCATTACTATCAGACTATGGCCCCACACGGCCGGCACAACTAATTACAGGGAAATATATACAGACTGCAAGCCTCTAGGAACACTGATAAGATGGTCGGGGCCCTGCCCCGACCTACCCGTACTATACAACAAAAGAAAATGAAATACACCTCTGAATATCAAGTCCGGATGACAGGAGCTAATGACTCTGCGCTGGCTAGGATCACAAGGGATCGCCACCTCGTCTATGAGTACCTGCAGGCAAGTAATGCAGTGCCCCAAACGGGCGTCAGTACCACTAGTACCGAGTATGCAAAGCAACTGGATACAACTGAATACAATTAACATAACTAGCAATTCTGAATAGCAGGAGATAACTGATTTTGTAAGAACTGATATGAACTGAATCAGACTTTCTGTGTTATGATAGGGCACGAGCGTACCTGTAGACGTGGCGGCCTGCTGTCTATTAACTAATATATAGCACATAAACACACACACATATATATATATATAGCAGACAAGAGCCAATACCAACCCCCATAAGATGGATGGCGCCAAGCAAGCAAACAATCTATATACCCCTACCCGGGTCAAAACCAGCAAAAAATTAAGTCACTTCACTCTTCTGCTAACTACGAGCACCTCTGCCGGCCCCCTGGGACTTCGGCTCGGGCCATAGCCTCCGATATAAATAACCGTGTCTGAGTCTGGAGGACTCCTATACTGTATCTGTAACTGTAACTGTATCTGAATCTATTCCTTGGGCGCTTGCGCACAATAGGGCTATCTGTACTGTAATGCTGATCAGCCTGATATAGGGAAAGCTTCATCCCATATTCGTCCAAACTGGGGACGGCATGCCACTCCTTGGAATGATGTAAACCCACCCGCTTAGTGGGCGACACAGTTACCAATCCAGGGGCGGCGAGGATGCTCAAAAGGGTGCCCTCACGACACAACCAAGTCTCAACAAACAATAAGCACATATATAGCAAGCATGTTTAAACTGAAAAATACTATCTGAATTCTGATTTCTTATTCTGACCTCTTTCTGTATTATACTGATTCTCATACTGCTTTATACTGAATCTGTGATCTTTATCTAACTACATGGCTAATCTGTAGCCAAGATATCATCTGGCTGTATGACTAATCTCTAGCCAAGATACTATCTGACTATCTGATTTTACTTTACTAACTCTTATTCTGAATATCTGTCATATTATTCTAGAAACACGCTCGCTAATCACATACTCGCTATATTGAGTCTGGAATCCTAACTTGCCATTTTGGCGCATGCTTTACTAACTTTCGGACTGAGTATGATATAACAACACAAACTAGATTTACTGAACTTGCACAATACTCAATATTCAACTCCGGTAATTCTACTACGGAGTTTACTGTGCTATACAAGGCTGAAACTACTAACTTCTCGAAGAAACTGGCTTTACATACCTTAACCTCGGTTTATCCGACTAACGGACGAAGCTCGGTTAGTACTCCAGCTATTTCTCCCAACTGCATTTACATATATGTCAATTAGAACTAAATACACCAATATTCTGAAAGAAAACGTCACTTTCAATATATTTATAGCTAAACTTTGGCTTATTGAAAGACGGTCAAAAACTCGCTATTTCTCGAAATTCTAGAAGAGAGAAATACTCACTTTAGGGATACGAGTATACTGACACTAGTTTGGAGCAATTCCACTTAACTTAACCCGGTAGCACGACGATTTGGCGGCCGAATTTCGCGAAACTAAATCCGTAGGAATGCACCTTGCTGCTAAATACCTCAGTATCTGGAGTTAATTTAAGTTTGGACAGCATTTGACAGCGTAATCAGACGAATATTGGTAAGGAATCTTCGTTTTCCCCTATTTTCCCTCAGTTTCTCTGGAATTATAAGCATTTTATGAAATAAACCAAAGTGAGGGGTTTATATACTTAGGCCTAGACCGGGCCAATGTGTCATGGAGCCAACGCGGAGGCTCCACCTCCGTGACACGTTGCCATAGCGGAGGGGCTCTGCCCCAGCTCCTTCCGCGATGGTTCGATAGGTTTCTCGTCCGGTCTTTTCTCGGGCCTTTTTCTAGCATGTATGGCTTTCAAATACTCTTAACCAACACGTGAATATGCCATCTATGTGTTGGAAATTTTACGGGTGTAACATTCTCCCCCCCCTTAAGAACATTCATCCTCGAATGTAAACTTCTATCTAGAGGACTTCTCAATTACTCAACTTGTTTCTAGAAAGAATTTCAGCAGAGTTTCGCCTGTAATATGGACTATCCCAAAAACCTGAAATACAGAAAAGTCCCATACATGTACTCCACACAATGCTATAGTATTTAAATAACAGATTAAAATAGACCTTCTCATTTATAGGTATACTATAAGGCACTACATAAGATAATAATACTAACATACCTGTCGCCTAACTAGGCTTGAATTAAATGAGGGTATCTGGTCTTCATATCTTCCTCCGCCTCCCAAGTCATCTCCTCTCAGTTCTTGTTACGCCACAATACCTTGACAGACGCAATATCTTTAGTTCTCAATCTACGAATCTGTCTGTCTAAGATGGCTACTGGAACCTCTTCATATGCCAGCTCTTCCGTAACTTGGATTTCCTAGACTGGGACTGCTCTGGATGGGTCTCCTATGCATTTCCTCAACATAGATACATGAAAGACCGGATGAACGGATTTCGATTCTGGAGGCAAGGTCAACTCATATGCCACTCGACCTATCCTTCGACGAATCTGATAAGGCCCAACAAATCTCAGACTGAGCTTACTTTTCTTGTCGAATCTCATCACCCCTTTCATCGGAGATACTTTCAGAAATACCCAGTCATTCACATCAAATTCCAGGTCTCTGCGCCGCACATCAGCATATGATTTCTGGCGGCTCTGTGCAGTCAGTAGGCGTTCTCTGATAAGCTTTACCTTCTCCTCTGACTGTTGAATGATGTCTGGCCCAACCAATGCTGATTCTCCCACTTCAAACCAGCAAACTGGAGATCTGCATTTTCACCCACATAATGCTTCAAAGGGCGCCATGTGGATGACAGAGTGATAGCTATTATTATAAGCAAATTCAATTAACGACAAATGCTCGTCCCAGCTACCTCCAAAATCTAGCACACACGCTCGTAGCATGTGCTCGAGCGTCTGAATAGTGCGCTCAGCCTGTCCATCTATCTGAGGGTGGAATGCTGTGCTCAAATTAATCTGCGTTCCCAGACCTCTCTGAAATGACAACCAAAATCTAGTTGTAAATTGTGCTCCTCTGTCAGAGATGATAGATACTGGAACAACATGTAATCTAACTATTTCTCTAATATACAGTTCGGCATAATCCTCGGCAGAGAAAGTAGCTTTCACTGGCAGGAAGTGGGCTGATTTAGTCAGCCTGTCAACTATTACCCAAATAGAATCGTGTCTATGTCTGGTACGGGGTAATCCTGCTACAGAATCCATGTTAACTGCTTCCTATTTCTAGAGAGGCACAGCTATGTCCTGTGTTAACCCGCCTGGTTTCTGGTGTTCCGCTTTTACCTGTTGGCAGTTAGGATACTAGGCTACAAATTCGGCAATTTCTCTTTTCATTCCTGGACACCAATAATTCTCCTTGATATCCTGGTACGTTTTCGTCGCACCGGGGTGTAGAGAATAACGGGCGTAATGTACCACGTTCATAATCTGCTGGCGGAGCCTTGAAACATCTGGAACACAGAGGCGGCCTTTACATAACAGTACTTCTTCCCCAGTTATCTGAAAATCTGGTGCTTTAACCAGCTGGATTCTGTCTTTGAGCTGGATTAGGTCAGGATCCTCATACTGCCGTTCTTTTACTTCCACAACTAATGATTACATGGCGGTGTTCTGAATTACCGCTATGTTGTCCTCTGTGTCTGCTATACGAACGACTAGGTTGGCTAATTGATGTATCTCCCTGACCAACTCCCGTTGCTCGGGCTGCAAATATGCCAAACTTCCCATGGATTTACGGCTGAGAGCATCTGCTACTACGTTGGATTTTCCCGGATGATACAAAATATCCACATCATAATCATTTAATAGCTCCAACCAGCGACGCTGTCGTAGATTCAACTCCCTCTGGGTGAGGATATACTGTAGGCTTTTATGATCTGTGAAAATATCTACATGGACGCAATACAAGTAATGTCTTCATATCTTTAAGGCGTAGATCACTGCGGCTAACTCCAGGTCGTGGGTAGGGTAATTCTTTTCGTGTTTCCTCAACTGTCTAGAAGCATACGCAATCACCTTACCATGCTGCATCAACACACAACCCAACCCAAGGCCTGATGCGTCGCAATACATTGAATAACCTTCTGTACCTTCCAGCAATGCTAACACTGGGGTGGAGGTTAATCTGTCTTTTAACTCCTGGAAGCTCTGCTCACATGCCTCTGTCCACTGACACTTCGCTACTTTCTACGTCAGTTTGGTCAGAGGTGCCGCTATAGTAGATAATCCCTCAATAGATTTCCTGTAATATCCCGCTAACCCCAGAAAACTGCGGACTTCGGTCAGAGTGGTAGGCCTAGGCCAGGTTTTAACTGCTCCTATCTTCTGCGTGTCCACCTTTATACCAGCATCCGACACAATATGCCCCAAGAAGGCTACTGAGTTCAGCCAGAATTCACACTTGGAGAACTTAGCAATTAATTGACGGTCCCTGAGAATCTGGAGTACTGTCCGTAAATGAGCCTGGTGATCTTCTTTAGAGCGAGAATACACCAGAATATCATCAATAAACACTATCACGAACAGGTCCAGGTATGGTCTGAAAATGCTATTCATCAGGTCCATGAATATTGCTGGAGCATTCATCAATCCAAAGGACATAACTAGGAATTCAAAGTGTCCATATCGGGGCCTGAAAGCCGTTTTGGGAATGTCTCTTTCATGAACTCGAACCCGATGATATCCGGGCCGCAAGTCAATCTTGGACAAATATCTGGCCCCTTGTAGCTGATCAAACAAATCATCTATTCTGGGAAGCGGATACTTATTCTTTACTGTAACTTTATTCAGCTGCCGGTAATCTATACACATGCGGAGGGAGCCATCCTTCTTTCTCACAAATAGAACTGGCGCACCCCACGGTGAAGTACTCGGCCTGATAAAACCCTTATCTAGCAGGTCCTTCAGCTGCTCCTTTAATTCTCTGAGTTCAGCAGGAGCCATGCGATACAGAGGAATTGATATAGGCTGAGTACCTGGTAGCAAGTCAATTGCAAAATCTATCTCCCTTTCTAGGGGAATACCAGGTAACTTGTCTGGAAATACATCAGGGAATTCATTCACCACCGGAACAGACTGAAGTGTCGGAGATTCTACCCGAACATCCTGAACCCTGACTAGGTGGTAGATACATCCCTTAGTAATCAATTTCCTCGCCTGAAGGTAGGAAATAAACCTACCTTTTTGAGTAGCTATGCTTCCTTTCCACTCTCGCACGGCCTCTCTTGGAAAGTGGAATCGGACTGTCTTGGTCCAACATTCTACATTAGCATAGCATGGCACCAACCAATCCATACCCATAATGGAATGGAAATCAATCATTTCTAACTCTACCAGATCTACTATAGTGTGGCGATTAGCAACCTCTACTGTAAACCCTAGATAAATTCTACTAGCTATAATGGAGTCACCGACGGGTGTAGATATGAAAAGGGCTGCTGTAATAACTCTGGTGCGACATTAAACTTTCGAGCCACAAATGGGGTAATATATGACAGAGTGGACCCTGGATCAATCAGTACATAAGAAGGGCATGAACAGATAGTCATCATACCTGTCACTACATCGTCTCTGAGTCTTGTCTCCCTGGTAATGCGTAGGTACGGCTTGAGCCCGTACCTGAACTAGAGGCTCCTAATCCACCTTGGCCTCTACCTATTGTACCTGAGGGCCTATGCCCTGCCGAGGCTGCTGGAGCTCGTGGCCTTATGGATCCCCTGTCCTGACTATCTCTGCTCTCTTGTCCCCTGGCCGGACAATCTCTTATGCGATGCCCCTCCTGGCCGCAAATATAACACCCCGAGGAGCCATATCTACAAGCTCCGATGTGAGGTCGGTCACAATTAGGGCAGGGTGGGGGTGTAAATCTGCTCTGCTCTCCCCTTCTCTACTGCAGGGAACCTACTGTTCGAGAATTACCACCAGACTCTGACTGCCCTAGACGAGCAAATCTACCTCGCTGCTGCTGTGATGGAGGTGGGGGTCTAGGGGGTCTGTCTGACAACCGGGGCTTGGGTCCTCTCTAAACCTCCCTCTACATACCATCTGATTTGTCTCTGCGGCGCTGTTCCTGATTTGTCTATCTACTACCCTATTGCCGCTGTCTAAGGCCCTTAATGGTCTGGGCAAAGGCCTGTACTCGGGCAATATCCATATCTTCTCGTAGCGTAGCCGTCATGCAAGCTTCAATATATTCCGGGTTCAGACCCATAATGAACCGGTGGACTCTGGATGGCATAGTGTACAACAAAAGCTAGAGCATAGCGGGTTAGGGAGTCAAACTGTAGGGCATATTCTCGTACACTCCTCGCCCCCTGCTCCAAATGCAAAAAATGATCCATCCGGGCCTGCCGGATCTCCCGTCGCATATAATGGTCCAGGAAGGCCTCCGAGAAGCTGGACCAGGTCAGAGGGGCAACATGTCTCCCTCAAGACCTTTTCCAACTCTCGTACCATAATACAGCTATGTCCCGCAACCGAAACACTGTCAGCTCAACTGATTCTGTAGGGGTCACATGCATAACCCGGAAAATTCTCTGCATCTGATCTAGGAAATCTTGGGGGTCCTCTGCTTGATTTGACCTAGTGAACTATGGGGGACCTAGTGCCAAAAACTCCCTGACCCTGTAACTACCTGATCCACCTAAAGGCTCTACTATTATAGGTGGCATTGACTGGCGTTGTGTGGCCATCATTTGTGCCAACATAACCACTATGCTCCGAATTTCCTGGTCTGTTGGCGAAGGTACAGGAGCTATCGGAGGTGGTGTCGTGCCCAATGGCTCCTGATGTGAGGGGGACTGCTGAGAGAACTGAGATGAAGCCTCTATATCGCCCTCAGATCGGGCTGACTCCGAATGGAACTGAGGCATCCTGCTGGTGCCTTCTCCTGCTGCTGTGTCTAATCTTCTGCCGGTGGCAGGGTCACGCTGGTCTACCATTCTTATCTGTAGACAAAGAATATGATAAGTTTTAGGGACCCAACCCTATACTATACCACTCTATAGCATGACTGAATGAGAAAGAAGAGTAACCATCCTATCATGCCTCGCAGCCTCCTTCCTATAGTATGTGGTGCACAACATACCTATAGACAAGACTCTACTTAGCACGGCTTACAGACTCCCTGGGACACGACCGGCTCTGATACCAAGTTTGTCACTCTTCGCCTTGGGGGGTATGACTGGCACCTGGTGCCCTATTAGGACCTGAACTGCTAGACTACTGATCCTAAGGACATCTGGTTCATGGCTAACTCTAACTCAGATTTCTGGAAACAACGGGCTATATAACGACTGTAAATACAGCCTCCGGCCGACTAGGCCTATAGCCTCCTGTACTGTATCATCAGCTAACAAAAATCATCTCATATAGGGAAACCTATGCGGGCCGACAAGGCCACCATGCTGTCTAGTTATCTCTAACTCAATATAATAGAATACTGAATAACTACGTGACCGACATGGTCACCACTACTATCAGACTATGGCCCCACACGGCCAGCAAAACTAACCACAGGGAAATATATACAGACTGCAAGCCTCTAGGAATACTGATAAGATGGTCGGGATAGGGCCCCGACCTACCCGTACTATACAACAAAAGAAAATGAAATACAACTCTAAATATCAAGCTTCGGATGACAGGAGCTGATGACTCTGCGCTGGCTAGGATCACGAGGGATCGCCTCCTCGTCTATGAGTACCTACAGGCAAGTAATGCAGTGCCCCAAACGGGCGTCAGTACCACTGGTACCGAGTATGCAAAGCAACTGGATACAACAGAATACAAATAACATAACTAGCAATTCTGAATAGCAGGAGATAACTGAATCTGTAAGAATTGATATGAACTGAATCAGACTTTTTGTGCTGTGATAGGGTAGGAGCGTACCTGTAGATGCGGCGGCCTGCTGTCTATTAACTAATATATAGCACATAAACACACACACACACACACAAACACACACACACACATATATATATATATATAGCAGGCAAGAGCCAATACCAACCCCACAAGCCGGATGGCGCCAAGCAAGCAAACAATCTATATACCCCTACCCGGGTCAAAACAAGCCAAAAAGAAGTCACTCCACTCATCTGCTAACTACGAGCACCTCTGCCAGCCCCCTGGGTCTCCGGCTCAGGCCATAGCCTCCGATATAAATAACTGTGTCTGAGTCCGGAGGACTCCTATACTATATCTGTAACTGTAACTGTATCTGAATCTGTTCCCTGGGTGCTTGCGCACAACAGCGCTATCTGTACTGTAATGCTGATTAGCCTAATATGGGGAAAGCTTCATCCCATCTTCGTCCAAACTGGGGACGGCATGCCACTCCTTGGAGTGACATAAACCCACCCACTCAGTGGGCGACACAGTTACAAACCCAGGGGTGGCGAGGACGCTCAAAAGAGTGCCCTCACAAAACAACCAAGTCTCAACAAAGAATAAGCACATATATAGCAAGCATGTTTAAACTGAAAAATACTATCTAAATTCTGATTTTTTATTCTGACCTCTTTCTGTATTATACTGATTCTCATACTACTTTATACTGAATCTGTGATCTTTATCTAACTGCATGGCTAATCTGTAGCCAAGATACTATCTGACTGTCTGATTTTACTTTACTAACTCTTATTCTGAATATCTGTCATATTATTCTAGAAACATGCTCGCTAATCACATACTAGGCTATACTGAGTCTGGAATGCTAACTTGCCATTTTGGCGCATGCTTTACTAACTTTCGGACTGGGTATGATATAACAACGCAAACCAGATTTACTGAACTTGCACAATACTCAATATTCAACTCCGGGAATTCTACTACGGAGTTTACTATGCTATACAAGGCTAAAACTACTAACTTGCCGAAGAAAACTGACTTTACATACCTTAACCGCGGTTTTTATGACTAACAGACGAAGCTCGGTCAGTACTCCAGCTATTTCTCCAAATTGCATTTACATATATGTCAATTAGAACTAAATACACCAACATTCTGAAAGAAAATGTCACTTTCGATATATTTATAGCTAAACTTTGGCTTATCGAAAGACAGTCAAAAACTCGCTATTTCTTGAGAGTCCAGAAGGGAGAAATATTCACTTTAGGGATAGGAGTATATTGACACTAGTTTGGAGCAATTCCACTTACCTTAGCCCGGTAGCACGACGATTTGTTGGCCGAATTTCGCGAAACTAATTCCGTAGGAATGCTCCTTGCTGCTAAATACCTCAGTATCTGGAGTTAATTTATGTTTGGACCGCGTTTGATGGCGTAATCGGAAGAATATTGGTAAGGAATCTTCGTTCTCCCTTGTTTTCCCTGGGTTTCTCTGGAAATTATAAGGATTTTATGACATAAACCGAAGTGAGGGGTTTATATACTTAGGCCTGGACAGGGCCAACGTGTCACGGAGCCAATGCGGAGGCTCCACCTCCGTGACACGTTGCCATCGCGGAGGGGCTCTACCCCGGCTCCTTCCGCGATGGTTCGACAGGTTTCTCATCCGGTCTTTTCCCGGGCCTTTTTCTAGCATGTATGGCTTTCATATACTCTTAACCATCACGCGAATAGGCCATCTATGTGTTGGGAATTTTATGGGTGTAAGATAGACTCTTGATTTAATTTCGAATGTATTCAATAAGTGAGTTGGCTAGGATTGTGTTCCCCGTGACTTCATAACCATAACGTTTTTTATACTAGTGATCTATTCAGGAGTTTAACATGCAATATCGGTAAGTTAAATTCACCTAAATGGTTGGTCCCCGATCTAGATGATTATCACCACGCAACTTGATCTGTATGCGGGTGTATACTTAATTAACCCTTACCCTTTAATATTGGATTAACTATTAATGGACAAGGTCAAGCTATTAGATGAGGGTTGATAGCCTTAGATCTCCGTTGTTAATCCCTTTTTCCATTCAATACTCCCTTGATCTGGTAAGTAAGAATGAGGAAAATTAATGTTTGCAACTGTTAAGAAGCAATTAAACCGAAGGAAAAAACAATACATGTAAAAACCCAATTTAAGATTCACTAAGTATTTTAACCTTTGAGTGTTAAATCATCATGGTTCCCACAATCCTAGTTATGGGTTTAGCTACTCATGCTTGAAGAATCACAATTACAAAATAGAGAAGAAATCATAATTGCAACTTACAATGATTTGTAGGAGAAACTACTCATATTGAATAAATCAGCGAAATCGAAGAACAAAAATCCAATGTTGTTTTAATCGTCCAAATTCAAGAACAAAATTATAAACGTTATTTCTTGAACCTTGATGGTAGTCAACAACACCCAAAAATCACGTTCAAAGTCGTAGAAATGCGTAAACTATAAATTAAACCTAAAAAATATATTTATAGACATGAAACAAATCCTTTCCTAAATCAACTAGGATTCTGGTGTTGATAGGTACCACGGTCCGTTGGTAGCATCAACGAACTGTTAGAGTGTCTGTTGTTCAAGTCGTCGCTTCCCTAAAACTTTTCTTCATTCAGTATCTGACCACAAACAATGGCTCGTTATGAGATCCTACGAACCGCTGGTCTGGTTCGTTATTTCCTCGCCTCCTGAGCATGGTTTATGATCCTAGAGGTACGTGTGCTCAGACCGACCCATCCTTAAAAGGTACAGTCCATACTGTCTGTTCTTTGGATGCAACCTTCTCTTTATCAGTCTTCTCTGATGATTTTCACGACCGCATAGGACGATCAGTTGTAAGTTCAGATTATCTGTACGAACTATCCATTGCATGGAACTTCATTTGACATTCTCTCTGTTTCAACCCACGGACGATAAAGACAATCCGTTGTAAGCTCGTACGATCCGAGTGCTTCAACCGTTGTTTGGCACCCTACTTAACAACTTCACTGAATTGGCTGCAACGGCTGACCAGGATGGCTCGTCGTAAGGACCAACGGTCCGTAGTTCAGCTCATCTGAGATATTTTTATTTTGTGTTCTTTCCTTTTCCTCATTTTTGGCTCTCACGGCCTGTTTTACCTGAAAAACTACCAAAATGCGTCATATCCACATAAATGTACCTAAATTCATGCACATTCACAGAGTTTTAAGCATCGCTACAGCCGTAAATGCAAGGCACATCAACACCTTTAACTTAGCATCTTTGAAATTCCTCAGGTAAAAAAATAAGATCAACCCATGGAGACACTTAACTAAAGGAAACCTAGGAGATGCATTGCAGTCTAAACTCACAAAACATACAAAATGTTCACACAATAAACCTCACTCCTATCGGGTTAAAACAGAACACAGTGTGACAACTCAGCACTTCTCAACATGACATAATAGGATCAAAGGATGGCACCGTATTATCACTACAAAACAAAGAACACACAACTGAAATTCCCCTAGGTAGCTAGAAATCAACCCATAAAACACGCGCCCGCACCACCAAGAAGTCCCCCCCCCACATATATATATGATCATGCCAATGTTTATCTTGGGACTGGTAAAGAATGCACTCATGCTCACAAAGAAATTCTAATCGTGTGCATACAATACCATAAGCTTGACTTTTCTTGCAATACCTTGGTTTTCAGACGATTGAACTAGGATCACTATAGGATTTTATCAGTTTGTAATGTTAGCTCAGAGTTGGGTATGGTAAATATAGGAATAGTAACTTAACCCTCCTTGGAACTACACTAGCTTTGGCTCCACTTGACCTCTTTTTCACTTCTCCCTTTTTCCCTTGCTTTCTTCTTCTTTAACTTTCTTTTGAAACTACGAGTGCGGTGCTCCATCTTTGAAAAATTCATTTTTTTCTTCAATCTCACTTTCATTTTTCTTTTTTCTCTTTTTCTCTTTAACAATTTTTTTCTCATTATTCACACCGCACCTGCTCTTTTATTTTCATTACTCAATTATATATCACTCTACTCTTCTTATTCAACCCTGTGATAGCCACCCTCAACTTAGGAAATTTATTGGAGTTGAGGTTCACAGTGTCCAAGAAGGGACCAGGGCCAAAAAAGGTTCATTAAAATAAAATTAGGAAGGTGAATTGGTTTCACCAAAAAGAAAGGGTCAATTTAGGCTCAAAATTGGGATCAAGGGATATTTATTTCCATTTGGTAGGTCTTTTAAGGCTAAAGTGAATTATTCATTAAAAATGGCATATGATTCTTTCCTAATATCCCGTCCTATACCTTGGTGTGACTTACTAGGCAAGTTCTAGAATGACACACATAGCAGAACTTGCTATTAAACCTTACTCGCACAAGCACCTAATTGCATGGCTAAGTACCAACCACCAGGTTCATGATAGTGTTGACATTAATTATCCTAGCGATACCTATGATTCCATACAGAGATCCATACTGATCATGCCTCACAACACAAGTATACTCACATAAAAGCATTTAGGAGGGGTTGATTTTAACATACATCACAAACTCAGTTCATCACATGCTTTGTTTGACTGCTCTTACGCCTCCTATTTTTCTTCTAGTGAACCAACAAAACAAAATAATACAACAACCCCAAGCATGCCGGTTCTACTAGATAAAGAGCACTTGAGGGAAAAGATATCCGACAAGAAAAACCCTTGGGTTATGTTCTAAAAATATAAGTACTACCCTACCCCATAAAGAAAAATCATGTGGCGTCCTTGATGCATTCAAAAAGTAAAATAAGAGAATAGGAACGTACCTGGGCATCCTAGACGCCAGTGGTCTGGTCATCGAGGGTTGCAGATGTAACCCCATAATCCTCAATAGTTGGAGTCTCAGTCTAGACTACAGTCTATGTAGCAGTAGCATCAGTTGTGGCTTTTGCATTCTCTAAAGCTTCCTATACAAGAGAATTAATGTTGCACCCACTCTCCTCAGGAACATCTCGCACACTAGAGCTGCCGGCACCTTTAGCCCACTCCATTATCTCTCTCTCATGTGCATCAGCTATGTGTCAACATTCTCTGAGGGAAGCATTCAATGCCCACTTTTCCATCTTTTTTTTATTTTTTCCTCATCCTCCACTACCTCAGCGGCCCGCTTCATTTTGTCTTTTTCACACGAGGCCGGCTTGAGGTTAAAGAACTAAGAAATCTCCACATCCAGCTCCTCCTCTATTACTGATAAAGTCTACAATTTTAAAAGTGGAGTAGGTATGGATGACAACTCTAGCACGGAGGTTCTTAATGCTACAAGATCTCTCTCCATTCTGTCCTAATCCCAGGTCTGTGCATTAGACCAAAACTGGTTGAGGCATACCTCAAAACCATCCAACCTCATATGTAACCCCCGTTCTACATCTTCTATTTCTTTTTTTACCCACGACTTAACTTGCTCAAGCAACATGTCAATCTTTCGCTATGCAATGTCAGTCTCTTGGCCATTTTTGTCATCTCACTCTTTGGGACAAATAAATGTCCAATAGGAATGGACTGGGTTGTACTTCCTGATGGAATAGGAGTGGTCGTTGCGGTATCATTGGCTCGAGTAAAAGGGAACTCTATGGTCTACTCAACCTGGATGGATGTGTCACCCTTCTCACCTCCTCTCGGTGTACTCTCACTCAATTTGGGTCTACCAAATGGAACTCGAACCCTGGCCATTAGATTCACATCATCTTTAATCGATGTTATGTCATCTATCCTGATGGTTGTAACCATATGATCAATATCTGGGAAGACAGACACTCCAGACTCTAGGCATAACTGATAGACCAGGCTCAGGAACGAAAGTGTAGTGTGTTCTTTTAGCGTTGTCTCTCGAATCTATGTGGGAATAATTTGAGGAATGTTCAGCAGGTACTCAGACATAATGCATGCCACCAAAGCTGCACTATCTACGCTCAAAACATTATCATTCATTGTAGGCGCGAGTTGATGTTGAATGACGGACAATCATGACTTGGCCAAAAAATTCAGGGAAACCTTGTATATCGGTTTCCTGCCTGTAACCCATTCTACTCCCTCCTTATCTTCAGCAATAATATTTTCCATCCACTGAAAGTGCATCACTTTGTCCTTGGTGCTCAATTTTCTGATCCCCTTAATTGCCTCTATTAAATAATCACATTCAGTAGTTCTAGTAGGCACTGTATAGTCACCACCCATTAAGACCCTGGTGATGGTTCGCTCAGATATGTCAACTGGGATAGCTTTTACCCTGATAGAGTCAAGAACGGGCTCCTTTTTATTGAAATTTTTGAGGTGACCTTTTTCTCCATAGTGCAGTAGTAATTTGCGTAGAACTCAGGCACCATCTCCATGCTATATTTGCTCAAAGTCTTGGCCATCCAATACATGTTGTAGCCCATGAAGAGCCTTTTGAGCTCTGGGACTTTATTTAGGGTAAGGATCTGAATCTTTGGCTCCTCCTGAATACTACGACCGGGATTCTCATTTTCATTGAGATTGAGCCCTGTATAATACACATCTTTGGAGCCCTATAAAAACCATCTCTTGGACCTTGCTTTTGGTATGGTGGTAGGGTCAGATTCCCCCACCTGCTTGTGAGAATTTTCAACAGCACTCTCCTTCTCACCGGAATCCTCTGCCTCAGTATCATCATCTGTTGACTCTTCAGCATCATATTTCCCCCTTCTGCATTATCCGCAGGACAATTTTCACCATCAGACTCGGCCTCTTCACCTCCCTCTTTATACTGGGGAGGTGAGGCAGTAGTCTCTACATTTTTCTAGGCTTTGGACTTTGCCCGAGTGGTCACCACTGGAGATTCGTCAGAGGTTTCAATGTTGTAGTGTACCTCCGACCACTAGAACTGTCTGATTATGACTCATCACAAAGCTGCCGCCTTTAGCAATTTCCTTCCTGTTGCTTCTTGTTTCCTATTGAAGTCATTTTATCTGGGTGACACATTGTTAGATTAACAAAAACTGGACCAGCTATATCAGTGTTCTGGCACAACAAACGACCATTAGTACGGGTCATTATAGGAAACAACGACCGGTTGTTGTGGTCGTTGAATCAAATTACTGAAATTTTGCATTGTTCCCACGAGCGAGTACAATAGTCCGTTGTAAGATACAATGGTCCATCTGAGTGGTCTATGCGAAGGAGGATAGGGCTTAGGTTTCGAAACTTTACACAACAACTAGTTTCAACAATCCATTAGGTGAACCAATGGTCCATTGAATTAGTCATTGTGCGACTAAACTATGGGATCTCTAATCAATCCCAACGACCCGATCAATGAGTTGTTGTGGGGTACAATGGGTCATTGATTGGGTTGTGAAGCCTGCCCTCACCCGCATCTATTCCATTCAAGCTTTAGTTAAAAACCAAGATTAGTTTAGGCATTGAAGCAAATATTTGGGGATTATTAAACCTCTACCCCCATCAAAATTTAGAACTCATTATATTTTTTACTTCGCAAGGATGCATCCTATTTTCCAGATTTCACAAAACTACCTTATGCCCATACTCCTTCCTATTAGTTAACTTCCCGTGTTAGGTTAAATATGAGGAACAATAACATGAATCCCAATGCATAATTTCCCGGTATGTGATATCATGAAGCAAGCACTATTGAAATTTAATCCGAGAAGGGTAGATGATGAGAGAAAAAAAGAAAAACAAGTTTTTATTTTACTCACTTTAGCAAGAAAAGAATCAAATTCTTGGTCAATGTTGGAGGAATGCGAATCAATCTCACGCTTGTAGGGGCAATGGTGCTGGTCGAGTTACTGAAACAGGAGGGAGCGAAGGTCATGATTTTGCTTTGATTTTAAAAGTTTAGGTGTGTGGTGCTTGGGATGTTGGGGTTCTAAATAGAATTGATCTTGGCAAGTGGGGTCGGGCTAGTGAAAATTAGGAGCTTTAGTTTAGGCCATGACGCATCCAATGGGTCGTTTGAAGTAAAAATGACCCCTACCTTCTTCCCTTTATTTAGAGTTTTAGAAACTTAATTAGGGAACTTATAGGCATACATGATTTTTAGAAACTTACCTGTGGAACTTACAGGCACACAAGACGGGCCGTTTGTATTCACAACGACCTGTACTATATGTTCGTAGATTATTACCATGGATCTCAGGCCTACAGGAAGTTGTTAGAATAAGCGATACCATGACCCGTTTAAGCTAAGTATGGTCCATTCTAAGTGCCCTTTCGTTCGACTCTGAGACAGGGCACTCCGGATAGTAACAACGGTTGGAAACCACGAGTCGTGCCTTCATGCAATGACCTGTTCTGAGAGTCGTGATTTCATACCTGAGCTAAACCATCCGAGTTTTCTTTTGCCTTACACATGCACACTTCAACAACTGTGATCACTATATTTACAGTACAATGTCAACTTGGGTTGCCTCCCAAGAAGCACTTGATTTAACGTCGCATCACGACACAGGTATCTTGATTACTCAGAATTCACCAAGATACCTCTATGGGATGCCTCCTATGCAGCGCCTAATTTAACTTCGCGCCATGACGCAAGCCCCTAGGTTACTCAGACTTCACCTAGAGCCCAAAGGGCCACCAGTTTAATTTCTTTGCTCTTTCCCAAATATGCTTTCACCCATTGTCCATTCACCTTTAACCGTGTGCCTTCATGGTTTTCCAATTCAATTGCCCCATAGTAGAACACTTAAACCACTCAAACTGGTCCCAACCATTTATACTTCAACTTTCCAGGAAACAAGCAAAGCCTAGAATTGAATAGTAATACCATATCACCTGGGCTGAACTCTCTTCTCAGTCTTCCAGTCATGTTGAATTTTCATCCTCATTTTATAAATTTCAGAACTTTCATAGGCTTTAAAATGAACTTCATCTAGCTTATTCAACTGATCAAGCCTCAAATTCACATCATCACTCCAATTCAAATTCAGCTTTTTGAGTGCCAACATAGCTTTGTGCTCATGATCGAACAGAAGATGACATGCTTTCCCATACACAAGCTAATATGGGGACATACCTATAGGGATCGTGAATGCGGTCCTATACGCCCATAAAGCATAATCTAGCTTCCTAGACCAATCTGTCCGGTTAGCATTCACAGTCTTTGCTAAGATGGTCTTTATCTCCCGATTGGATACTTTAACTTGCCCACTAGATTGTGGATGATAGGGTGTTGCCACCCTGTGTTTCACACCATATTTCTCTAGAAAATTCCGAAACAATTGGTTGCAGATGTTGGAGCCCCCATCAATAATGATGGCTTTGGGAGTCCCAAATCTAGAAAAAATATTCTGCTTCAAGAATGTTGTGACACTCTTACCTTCATTGTATGGAAGCGCAATTGCCTCCACCCTTTCCAAATAGTAGTCCACAGCTCCAAGTATGTACTTCATCCCGTTTGAGCTCACAAATGGTCCCATGAAATCATTGCCTCAAACATCAATTAGCTCAATGACAAGGATGGGACTAAGAGGGAGCTCATGCCTATTTGCCTTTGGCATGCATCACATGCCTTTGCAAATTCATATGCATCCTGGTGAATGGTTGGCCAATAGTACCCACATTGAAGAATTATGTAGGCTGTGCGAATCCCGCTGTGGTGGCATCCCACAGGGGATGAGTGGCAAGTATGCTCAACATCTCAACCTCAAGCATGCATCTCCAAATCACCCCATCAGCACATATGCAGAATAAGTAAGTCTCATCCCATAAAAACCTCCACACATCATACATGAACTTCTTCTGCTGGTGAAAAGATAAGTTTTCCATTACAACATCACTCACCAAATAATTAGTGAAGTCTACAAACCAAGGAATGATATCCTCTGAGGAAGCCAAAACCTGCTCGTCCGGGAATGCATCGTCTATGTCAAGGTCATCTCGAAGTGTTGCATCTCCTTCCAATCTTGATAAGTGATCTGCCACCTGGTTTTCAATCCCCTTCCTATCCTTTACCTAGAACTCGAACTCCTGCAGTGACAGAACCGATCGAATCAACCCTGGCTTAGCATCCCTCTTAGCCATCAAATATTTCAGAGCTACATGATCTATATGGACTATCACCTTAGTTCCAGGAATGTGACCTCGAAAATTCTCAAATAAAAAAACTACAGCCAGAAACTCTTATTCCATCATGGTGTAATTTTTCCGAGCTGCATTACGAGCCTTGCTAGCATAATAAATAGGATGGAAAATCTTTTCATGCCTTTGGCCCAAAACAGCTCCCAGGGCCATTCTACTAGGATCACACATAATCTCAAATGGTAAGCACCAGTCACGTGCCACTATAATCAGGGTAGTGGTCAATTTCTCCTATAGGCATTCAAAAGCCCTTAGACATGCATCATCAAACACAAACTTCACCTCTTTCTCAAGTAGCTTACACAAGGGATGTGCAATCTTTGAGAAATCCTTGATGAATCTCCTATAAAATCCTGCATTCCCCAAAAAGCTTCTAACACCCTTCACTGAAATAGGAGGTGGTAGACTACCAATTAAATCGATCTTCACTCTGTCCACTTCAATGCCCTTACCAAAAATGTTGTGGTCAAGCACTATACCCTCTTTGACCATGAAATGGCACTTTTAACAATTAAATAGTAGGTTGGTCTCTTTGCATCTCTGCAGCACCTTGATCAAATGAGCCAAACAGTCATCAAATGAATCACCTACCATCGAAAAGTCATCCATAAAGACTTCAATGGTGTCCATGTTAGAAAATATGGACATCATGCAGCGCTAAAAAGTGGTGGGCGCATTACATAACCCGAACGACATCCTTTTGAAAGCAAATGTATGATATGGACAGGTGAAAGTGGTTTTATCTTGGTCTTCGAAGGCTATAAATATCTAATTGTACCCCGAATAACCATCAAGAAAATAGTACCATCCTCTGCCTGCAAGTCGATCTAGCTTCTTATCCATGAATGGCATAGGAAAGTGATCTTTCTGAGTCTAGTGGTTTAACATCCTATAGTCCATGCATACTTTCCAACGAGTGACTGGTCTGAGTGGAATGAGCTCATTGTTCACATTTGGGACCACAGTGATTCCTCCCTTATTCCGCACAGACTGAACTGGGCTCACCCATTTGCTATCGACAATAGGGTAAACCACACCCGCATCTAACCACATTATGATTTCCTTCTTGACCACCTCTTGCATATGTTGATTGAACAAACATTGATGCTCAATGCTCAGAATACAATCTGGCTCTAGGTGGATCTTATTTATGCAAATACTGGATGGGATCCAAATAATGTCTGCAATGGTCCACCCAATGGCTTTTTTATATCTCTTTAGAATTTAAACCAAAGCCTCCAATTGCCATTCCTCCAAGACAGTTGCAACTATGACCGGTAAAGATTTTTCAGTCTCCAAAAATACATACCATAAGTGAGATTGGACTACTTTGAGCCCTAATACTGGAGGCTCCTCAATAGATGGCTTGGCTGGTGGAGTAACTTGATTCTTCACATCCAAATCAATCTTCTTTGGAGCATAGGTGTATGACCCCATACCAGTAAGTGCATTAACAATCTCCTTACCGCCATGGATCTCCTCAGCACCAACATTCATCAAAACTGCTGCTAAATCCTCAATAGTCACTAACACATAAATGGGCATAATTTGAAGCTCAGCTTCCACAACATCAATCACTGAGACCACCCGCATGTCATTTGGCTACTTCATGGACTGGCATACATTAAATGTTATTTCCTTATTGTTCAACTGGAATTTCAACTTTCCAGTCTCCATGTCTACAAGAGAATGTTTGGTGGCAAGGAATGGTCGCCCCAAGATAATGGGGACCTCAAAATCAACCTCACAATACAAAATAACAAAGCCGACCAGAAATATAAAGGAATCCACCTTCACTACAACATCATAAAGAATACTAGCACCCATATCACATAGCGCTTTAGAAAAATTAAAGGCTCTAATAGTGCACGATATGGTGAAAGCTCCAGGGTCTTCCTTTTTCTAAACAATAGAATGAGATGCTATTGCTCTACAATGGTGTAAATTATCCACATTTTTGAAGCTAACGGTCCTCTTTCTAGTGAAAAGGTCCTTCATGAATTTAGCATATCCAGGCATCTGCTCAAGTGCCTCGACTAATGGGATGTTCACAGATAATTATTTCGGCATTGAGATAAATTTGTGATATTTCCTATCTTCGACCTTTTACTTCAGCCTCTGTGGAAAAGGGGGACGAGGTCTAGGAATAGGCTTAATCTTTTGAGGTACCTCCTTCTCCTTCTCTTTTCCAGAGCCATGCTCCTTTGCATTACTAGGAGAAATCTTATCCACTGAATCATCAACAAAAATCTGTTCCTCAGAGTCCACCACCCTATCATTATTAATCACTAGGAGCTCAACTGTCTCATCAATCACAATCGTCCTTGGATGATAAACTGTCGCTTTCCCACTCCTCATATTGACGGCCCTACAATTACTATCATTTTTTAGATTTTGAATTGTATTAAAGGGAAGCGTGCCCTTCTACATTTGGTTCACTGCAAGAGACATCTGACCAAGTTGCTTTTCAATATGCTTAATTGCCATGACATGTTATTTCACCTTTTGGTTCATACCAGAAATATCAGTGCGAAGTTCCTTGAAATGGCCATCTGTCGCCTCCATCTTCTTGAGTACCATAGACAACATGTCTTCCACCCTTGAACCACTAGACTTTGGCTCACGGTTCCTTGGAAGAAAATATAGACCGCTTCTGTCATTCTTATTCTACTTACTTTTCCAGTCACCATTGTCTCTGCCTCTTCTCCTATCTCTATATTGGCCTCGGTTGTAATTGTTATCTCTGTATTAGCTCCGACCTTGGTTCCCCCGATCTTAACACCAAGATTCTTGGTTAGACCCTTGTATTTTATTCCGGAAACCCGCCCCTTGAATATTCAGATAATTTGCTTCCTCTTTAGATTCTGGTTCACCTCCATCATTTCTCGGGGTCTTGCCCTGAGAACCCGCTGCATTCACCTTTTCAGCCTGGCTCCCATAAAATGGTTCACAACCAGCTCCATTGTGGTTTTGATCTCAGCAATATCCTAGTCTCGCTCTTCATCCTTCCTTCTCTGCTCCGCAGACATACCTACCGCATAAGTACCAGCCAGACCTCCGACACTCTTGTGTGCCATGCGCGGTTGGTTTTAGTAATCTTGTCAAGGACCTCAACAACTTTAGCAGAAGTATGACTCATGAAAGTTCCACCAGAGACAGTATCAGACACTGGCTTGGTGATAGCATTCAGAGAACTATAGAATATCTCCAATAATGTATCATCTGGGATCCTATGGTTGGGAACCTTTTTGAGCTTCTTGTTGAACCGCAACCATGTCTCATGAGTGCTTCGGAATTCAATTTCCTGAAGTTGTATAACTCATCTTTTAGCTGCAAAGATCTGGAAGGTGGGAAGAATCTTTCAAGAAAGGCTCTTTTAAGCTTCCTCCAAGTAGTGATAAAATAGTTTAGCAATTCAACCAACCACAACGTTGCCTCACTCCCTAGTGAAAAGGGAAATAACGTCAGCCTGATTGCATCCTAACTCACTACTGATTGTTTATAGGCTTTGTAGATACCCACAAAATTTGTCAAGTGAGTATGTGCATCATCAATTGCATGACCTGCAAATATCCCTTTTGTGTTGAGGAGTTGGATCGTTGTGCTGGTAATGTCAAACTTTGCTCCAGCAAGCAAAAAGGGAGGGACAATAGCTCTAGTGGCGCCAACCTCATCAATGTTAGCATCATCATCATCTTCAAAGTACATGTGCCTCAGCTAGTCTGGGCCTCTGTTTCTTTCTAGCTCACTCAGCTTTGGCAGCTTGGCGTTGCGCTTCAGTGAGCCTAGCTACCTCTCTCTCTCGTACTCGAGCTTGTTCCTTAGCCAACATTTTAGCTGTTGCTTCTTCCACTGTCTGTTGCCCATGTATGTTGGTCATTTTGCTTAGATTCCACAGTGTTTGTTCAAATTCGTGATCAATTGGAACTAGAGATTTTCCTCGGCTCCAAGTACTAGGCATGCACGAACCTAAGACCTATTAAGAACAAAAACTACAAAGAGAAAAGAATAAAATAAGTACCAAAAGTAAACCAAACACAATTAACAAAATCCTAAGTCGTATTCACCGGCAATGGCGCCAAAATTTGATGTCGCCCAAATTACACCTCGCAAATAAAGCGATCGATGTCAAATATAGAATCTAACAAGGGTTGGGGTCAAATTCCACGAGGAATATGACGAGAACTTTAATTAATGAGTGTAGCTAATACTATCGGCTTGTTTATTTCTAGGGGGAAGGTTTGAAACACAAAATAATGAGAAGTAGTAAAACTAATGAGTAGACTCTTGATTTAATTTCTATTATATTCAATAAGTGATTTGGCTAGGATTGTGTTACCCATGACTTCATAACCACAAGGCTTTTTATAGTAATGATCTAATCCGGTGTTTAGCAGGCAATATCAGTAAGTTAAATTCACCTAAATGGTGGGTCCCCAATCCAGATGATTATCACCAAACAACTTGATCCGTATGCAGGTGTATACTTAATTAACTCTTACCCTTAATATTAGATTAGCTATTCCCGGACAAGGTCAAGCTATTAGATGAGGGTTGATAGCCTCAAATCTCCATTGTTAATCCCTTTTCCCATTTAGTACTCTCTTGATTTGGCGAGTAAGAATAAGGCAAATTCCAATGTTTGCAATCATTAAGAAGCAATTAAATCGAAGGGAAAAACAATACATGCAAAAACCACATTCAAGATCCACTAAGTATTTTTACGTATGTGTGTTAATTAATCATGGTTACCACAACCCTAGTTATGGGTTTAGATACTCATGCTTGAAGAATCACAATTACAATATATAGAATAAATCATAATTGCAACTTACAATGATTCGTAGGAGAAACCACTGGTATTGAATAAATCAACAAAATCAAAGAAAAAAGATCCGATGATGTTTTAATCCTCCAAATTCAAGAATAAAATTATAAACTTTGTTTCTTGAACCTTTTTTGTAGTTAACAACACCCAAAAATCACGATCAAAGTCTTAGAATTGCGTAAACTATAAAATAAACCTAAACAAAATATTTATAGACATGAGACAACTCCTTTCGTCAATCAACTGGGATTCTAGTGTCAGTAGGTACAACGGTCTGTTGGTAGCATCAACAGACCATTAGAGTGTCCGTTGTTCCAGTTGTTGCTTCTCTCAGACTTGTCTTCTTTCAGCATCTGGCCTCAAACAACGACTCATTATGAGATCCTATGAGCCATTGGTCCGATTTGTTATTTCCTGACCTCCTTAGCATGGTTACTGATCCTAGAGGTATGGGTTCTCAGTCCGACCCATCCTTAAAAGGAATGGCCCATCCTGTATATTCGTTGGATGCAACATTCTCTTAATCAATATTCTATGCTGATTTCCACGACCGCACAAGAAGGTCTGTTGTAATTTCTGACAATTAGTACGAACCATTTGTTGCATAGAACCTCATTTTGAGATTCTCTCTGTTTCAATCCACAGCCAATCAGGACAGTTCGTTGTAAGCTCGTATGATCTATGGGTTTCAACTGTTTCTTGGAATCCAGCTTAACAACTTCACTAAATTGGCTGCAGCAGCTAACCAGGACGGTCCGTGGTAAGGACCAACGAACTGTAGTTCAGCTCGTAAAAGACATTTTCTCTAAGTTCTATCCTTTTCCTCAATTTTGGCTCTCACGGCCTATTATACCTGCAAAACTACCAAAATGCGTCATATCCACATAAATGTACCCAATGTCATGCGCACTCACAGAGTTTTAAGTGTCGCTAGTGCCGTAAATTCACGGTACATCAGGTGCCAATGCCGAAGTACTAAAGAACTTACCTCTATCAGTTGTGAACAACCAGCAGTCCGCGGATCAGCATCAACGGACCACTGGTGCCAGTGCTAAAGTAGCCAAAAATCTCATTGTCCTTCAGTTAGGATTGACCGGCTACTCGTAAACCTACACCGCTAAACCGCCGGCGAATCATATGTGATGCCTGTTAGCAAGGTATAAAAATGTTAAGCATGGATAAATAGGAGCATATATGTGCCCTATTTTTGTACATCTTATTAAGGAACTAAATATTCCATTCTAGAAAGTATTAATTATCTTATTTCTTTCGCTTGTATTAAAAGTAGAGAGAGGAAGAAAGAGAAAGAGTCATCTTCTTCATTGAGAAGGTAGAAAACTCCATTGGAGCTCAAACCTTGCTTGAATCTTTCTTACTCAAGTTTGTGAATGTATATTGAATTGTTGTTTAATCCAATTTCTTATTTTACTTACATGAGTACCTAAATTCTTTGTTAGGGGTGTGTGAATTATTTGGAGTCGATTTGGGTTGAGTATTGTGTATTAGATTTACTCAATTAGTATGATTTAGTGTTCCCTCTGAATTTTAAGTTGAAAACTCATAGTTGCAAATGTGAGTTGCATTTCCTTACGTTAATTTTTCTTGAAAAAGGAAATTAAAGTATGAATGATAAAACACTAATGGGTATTTGGCTGGTAATTATGTGGGTTTGGGCTAGACATAGCCAAAACTCATTATTACACATCCATTAAGGATTGGATAAAGAAATAGTAAATCCATACCCAAGTTGATGTGGTTGTTGTAAAGAGGAACTTTGGGATTTGAGAAAACCTAAGGTATAAAACATCTAATTGGTTGAGAAACTTAAGATGTCGCCCAATCCCCAGCAAAGCATACTATTGAGTAAAGATAGGAGCAATTAATAATTCCACCCCATTGAAGCCCTTCTCGATATCACACCCCTAGTAGTCTCTGCCTTCATCTTTTCTATACATTACCCCTATTTTTAGTGTGCAAATCCACAATTTATTTTATAAATTTTTATTCACCCAATTTCCTCTTATTTGTCTTGCAACATTGATGCAAATTAGTTTAGCTTAATAAATAACTATTGTGTTATCAGCTGGCATTCTTTATGGAATTCGACCCCGACGCCCGCCGGGTTATTTATTTTGAATGTCCTTGTATGCTCTCTCGTAAAGAAGAGTGTAGTTTGGATGTTATTAACCTGGAAGAATAAATATCATAAAGCGTAAACAAAAGCGATAACATCACAACACTAAGTCTCACAACTGAATATACTAAGTCTATTTCTGAAAAGCCTTTACTATTTGATGAGATACTGAGACAAGTCCCAACCTAACTCCAAGTATGAAACCAAATTGACATAACATAACTAAATGAATGTCCTCGGAGGATGAGGACTTACCCAATAGTGACTAAATGGGACTGATATGGGAATAGGAAAAATAGCGCGACTGAGTCTGATCACACGCATAAAATGATATAGCGTAGAGTATGCACTCAGTACTTGGTATGTACTGAGTGTGTATGGTAAGTAAAACATACTTAGTAAACATTAATTGAAATCATGAATATAAATGAAGAACTATCATGAGAGTAAGGAATGCATGCTAAACGCCATCTATCTGAAATATACATAATCATAAGCTATTTATCATAACCTTAACATATGAACCAAGATTTAAAATAGAAAACATATCACTTGTCATGCTTGAAATCATAAGTGAAAGCTCATAAAATGATCATTGGGTCAAATATGTTGTAAAACATAATATCATAAATCATGAACATGAGTAACAGAAATCATGAGGAACAATGGCAGACTCGTCCTAACCGACAACGACCATTAATGAGTTGATGATGATCCCACATCTTGACCATGTAGAGGAGAGCCATCCTAAGCCTTTCCTAGGAAGAGGATGAATAAGGTATGATATCATGGTGTTCCCTTCGGCAGGGGAAGCACTCCTTTAGGCGGTCCTAATAAGAATTTATATCCTACATTGGCGCGTAGTTCAGAGACCGGGGGCCTCGACAATCCCTAGCCTACTCGGTGTTAGACACTACTCCCAAAACATGCATATTGCTCATGTAATAATATTCTCAAAACATAGCTTCAATCTGAATAACTGGGGATTCTTGACTCTAAATATCTCTTTAAAACTGATCTTGTAGGCCTTCGCCAAAATTGTGATAACATACTTAACTTTCATGGGCTTTCCTAACTCATTGAGTCATAAATACTTGAAATAAGGATCATAATTCAAAGTCGTGAAATCATAAGTTTAGAATTCATAAATATTCATGAATAATAGATAACTTATCATGCTTGAAATAATCGAATCACAGGCTTGAATTTCATAAAATATGCATGATAGGGCATAATTTCTAATAACATGAAATTCATGAAATGATAATCAAATTGAAGCTAAAATCAGCCGCATAGTGTTAAATCATTAATAGAACAAGAGGGGATTAGACCCATATACATAACATAGAGAATTTCATAGAATTGGGCAAAAATCCTAGAATTGCAATACGCATAATTAAAAACTTGAATTCATGATTAGAGGAGAAATTTGGGCATGAGGGTGGAAGGAATCCCCATTCATGGATCTACATATCTTGACTTCAAGAATTTTTTCTAGGGTTTGATGTCCAAGAGAGATTGGAGAGGATGAAGATGGGGAATTCTTGCTTCATTAGAGTCTTTGATCTTCTAATGAAAGGGTTAGGAGTCGAATGAGGGCTTAGAATGAGTAAAACCCTCTAAACCCTTCTTGTTAAGCTAAAAATGACATAGTTTTGAAGTTATGGACTTAGGAAATTACGAAACACCCTTTATGAACAGAAAGGAAAAATGACCTCGCCAATCGTAACAAGGGAATGGATGATTTGTTAGGGGACTTGATGGGTTGTCCCCTAATCCATCGCCACTGGTAGCCACAATGCAATCTATGATTCTTCCCAACTCAAATATTAACTTAATGGGTCTTCACGGACTTGACGACTCGTTCCCTAAACTCATGAAGTACACTAGATTCCAATAGTTTCCCCATTTTGTTGTTTTGTTAACGGGTCACTTAACGACTCATGGGATGTCCTAACCGCTCTTCCCAACATTCTTCATGAATTTCTGAAGATAACATTTTTACCAACTTGGAAACACTTAACGGGTCATTCAATGACACATTAGGTCACTTGACGAGTAACTAAACAACTCATTTTGTGACCTAGTGCAAATTTGTTTTCTCGTTTCAACCATCGGGTCTAATCTTAGAGACTTTTGGGGTGTTACCTGTCATTTTTCACCTTATGTCAGAGACCATAAGGGAGACATAACCAACAAAAAGGTCCTTCAAGACGGATTTTATCGGCCAACCCTTTTCAAGGATACATATTTGCTTGCTAAGTCTTGCGACAACTATCAAAGGATAGGGAACATTTTGCAGAGGCAATAAATGGCTCAAAGAGGCATTATGGCAGTGGAAGTGATTGGCTGCTAGGGAATATATTTCATGGGACCGTTCATCCCATCAAATGGGAACAAGTATATTTTGGTAGCTTCAGCATTCTTACCAATGATACTGTCACGCCCCACCTTGGGAGGCATGACTGACACCTAGTGCCCTACTAGGACCTGAACTGCTGAACTGACTGAGCCTAAGCACTTTTGGTGCAGGGCTGGCTCTAACTCTAGAATCAAGAAAACAACGAGCTATATAGCGGCTGTAAATACAACCCCCAGCCGACAAGGCCAACAGCCACCTGTGAAAATAAACAGCTAACCAGAGACAAACAAACACAGGGAGTCCTATGCGGGCCGAGAAGGCCACCATCATATCTAGTTATAACTGAAAAGTAAAATCAGATGCTAAACTAATCTATGACTGACAAGGCCACCATCAACAGCTAAAAAAAGCCCCACACAGCCAAAACACATAGTCTAAACATATATGGACCCCACAATGTCGATATTATCTAACCATAGGGAAGTAATGCAATCTGCAAGTCCCTAGGAGTAATAAGATGGTCAGGACAGGGCCTCGACCTACCCATATTGTACAAACAAAAGAAATAAACCTCTATCACACATACTCCGGAAGAAAGGAGCTGAGGGCTCTGTACAGCTGACTGGAACTATGAGGGACCCGCTTCTCGTCTATGTATACCTGCAGGCAAGTAATGCAGCACCCTAGAAGAGGGCGTTAGTACCACAGGTACTGAGTAAGCAGTAACTTTAAATAACTGAAAGTAAGGAAATAGAATTGACAATAACTAAAGTAAAGAAAATGGAGTGAAGATCACTAAAGTAGTGAAATCATGGATAAACATAACTATAATAAGGAAGGTAGGGTTCATACCTGGCAAATAAGGCGTCTTACTATCTAACTATCAGTGACTAAAGCAAACATTAACCTTACCTGGCCCCCATAAGCCGGAAGGTAAATCAGCACAAAAAAACCCACCTGGGCCCCCATTAGCCCTAGTGAGTACACCTCAATCTATATACCCTTATCCGGGTCATACTGAGTCAACTACAAGCTATAAGCGTCCTACCGATCCCTTGGGTCTTCAACTGGGCCCGCTCGGCCCCTGACTGTAGCTGTGTTTGAGTCTGAGTCTGGAGGACTCCTGATATCTACACCCCAGGCATAAACGCTCGGCGGGGGTGTGTATATGGCCAACTGCAGCAATATGAGGATCTGGATCCCCATCTTCATCCCTTGCGGATTGCATACCGCTCGCAGAGCGACGTATCCTCGCCCCTGGCAGGCGGTGTTGACGACTGCGCCCAAGTGCACACGCAAGTGTACGTGGTCTTACAAGTAATACAGTTGCCCTTTCTAAGAGCCGGATATCAAACCCGCAGGGACTGGACCAATTCAGCTAATTATAAAGTTCAAGTGTGATATTTACTTTCGCAAGTGTTGATATAGACTTCTTCGATAAAGTTTAATTAAGTCTAGGAGTGGTGACAGAAATACTCTGAAGTAATTCAAGGAGCAACTAGAGCTAAGGCCATATAATCATGCGATACTATGCTTTGCAATGGGTTAAGTATGGAATTATCAATTGTTTTCTCACATAATTGAAAATGCATGTTTATGGTCTTTCAAGCCTCTAAACACGACAAACTAGCCTCACAACTACATCGTTGAGCGGGGATGTGACATTCTAGTTCATGGGTAATTCAATTATGGGAATGTGGTTTACGGGGTTTATGTTCTTGAATAGGGACTTTCGTACCTCTAATCATTTAACTCAACTTAGCTTCACAACTACTTCTACGAGTGGTGATGTGATAATTCTAAGTTGGTGTCTAGCTCATCCCGTTTTAGTAACCAAGCAACGCAAATTAGGTATAATTTCTTATCTTAACCGTGAATTATATCGTAAGATACAAACTTGCTCCCTACATTCTTGGTTCTTGCCTAGGTTTACTTTCTCAAGATTTTTTGTAGGTGTAACATGTGTGTTTTCATGGTGATAAATCATAAAAACAACCATAATTAAGAATGTAAGACAAAAAAATAATTAATAACTTAAAACCAAAACAAATTCACATAGTCACAATCATACCTTGTGGCTTCAACCCTAGAGGAAGGGTTTTAGCCACTCAAGTTCGTATAATTACAAGAAAACATAATTAGAGTAACATACTTACAAGAATTGGTGGAAGACAAGATGAAATTTAAGAACCCTAGGTGAGTTCTCCCACTTCTCCTTTCACTCCTTGGTAGTTTTTCAGAAATATTACGTGAAAAAATGTTTTTAGGATCTAAGGGGCCTATTTATAGTAAATGAGAGATGTATAAAGTTATGCCCGACATGGAATAGCTCCGTGGCACGGAGCTGAACGCGCTAATTTACCTCCATGACACGGATCATCACGTAAGCAATCTGGAATTTGCATAAAACACCCACCAGGCAGCACCTTGCCGCGATCGCAGCGTGGCACGCTGCTTGTGCAGCGCATTGGGGGCCATGACACGCCCTTGTCGAGCAGCCTGGCCTGCCGTGGCACATTGCTGTCGCAGAGGTGGGCTGTTTTTCATATCCTCCTTACCGACTTTCGCGTTTTGCTTTCGATTCCATTCCTCCATTTCACCAAATCATAGATTAGTTCCTCAAATTCATTTTAAACCTACAAAACAAGAACTATTCATGTTGGTTAGTATATATATCACATTTACATAAAATTACATGAGAATGTATATAAATAAGCAGATAAACAAGACGAAAACTAAGTTATAAAGTATCACTCGGGCATGCCATTTTTCCCAAGATCAGGCGGCGACACAGCTATTAACCCTGGGGTGGTCACGGAAGCTATACATGTATAATCCATCCAAAAACCATGCAATTTGTGAGTCTCAACTGACAACAACAATTGAACATGATAACATACTCCTAACATGCTTTACTGGGATTCATACTGGATTACTAAGCTGAAGAAACTAACTTGCCGAAATAAAATGCCTTAACATACCTCGATTGTCGGTTTCTGATTAACTGATAGGTTCCAAATAGTATTCAATAGCTCTTCCCAACTGAAATCGTGTTACTGGAAAGATAGGACTAGTTTTAACACTAAGTTCGACAAAATGGAAAACTTTATATATATAAATATTAACTATATTCCAATTTTACGGAACACGGTTGAAACCTCATTATTTCTCGAAATTCTAGAAGGGAGAAATGCTTACTTCAAGTCTGGGATCGTATTGACACTAGTTTGGAGAAATTCCAACAACTTTGGCTAGGCGGGATGACGATTTGCCGGGGGAATTTTGTGAAACTAACTCCGTAGAAATGCTCCCTACAGCCTTATACTTCGATACCCGAATTTACTTTGGATTTGGACGGTGTTTAGCGGCGTAATCGGATGAAAATTAAATGTTTTCCTGCGTCCCTATTCTCTGTTGGTCGAAGATATATAAATTATGATCTCATTTCTAAGTGTGAGACCCTTATATACTTTAGGCAGCAGACTAAGCAACGTAGCCCAACGCGCTGATTCTGCTCCATGCCACGTTGGCTAACGCGGAGGAGCAACTCTGTGCCACTTTGCCCCTCTGGGCAGCTTGGTTCGGCCTCCTCTGGCAAAATCCCGACTTGGCACTTGTTCAACCTTTCCCCTGGCCCTTTCCTCGTACGTATGGCACTCTAAAACTCTCAACCAACATGCGAATAGGCCGACTAAACGCTAGAAACTTATGGGGTGTAACATCCTCCCCCGCCTTATGAACATTCATCCTCGAATGTTAAGTGAGGATATCTGGTTTTCATATCATCTTCTGCTTCCCAGGCCATCTCCTCTCGGTTCTTATTTTGCTATAACACCTTAACAGAAGCAACATCTTTAGTTCTTAGTCTGCGGATCTGCCGATCTAGTATGGCTACTGGAGCTTCTTCATAGGCCAACTCCTCAGTGATTTAGACGTATTTGACTGGGACAATCCGGGAGGGATCTCCTATGCACTTCCTCAGCATTAATACGTGAAAAACTGGGAGAATGGATTCTAATTCTGGGGGAAATCCAACTCATAATCCACCTAGCCTATCCTTCGGTGAATCTGAAAAGGCCCAATAAACCTCGGGCTGATCTTGTCTTTCTTACCAAATCTCATTACACCCTTCATCTGTGATACCTTCAGGAATACCCAGTCACCCACATTAAATTCTAGGTTTCTTCGCCGCACATCAGCATAAGATTTTTGTCGGCTCTGAGCAGTCAGCAGACGTTCCCTGATAAGCTTTACTTTCTCTTCTGACTGATGAATAATATCTAGCCCAATCAATGCTGATTCTCCTACCTCAAACCGACCAGATGGCGACCTATACTTCCGCCCATATAACGCTTCATAAGGTACCATCTGAATTGCTGAATGATAACTATTATTATAGTAAAATTCAATAAGCGATTGATGTTCATCCCAGTTGCCTCCAAAATCTAGCACACAAGCCCGTAACATATCCTCGAGTGTCTGGATTGTACGTTGTGCCTGCCCGTCTGTCTGAGGATGGAAGGTTGTGCTCCGGTTAACCTGCAACCCCAGGCCCCAACGAAAAGATTGCCAAAACTTAGTTGTAAACTACGCTCCTCTACCAGAGATGATTGACAATGGAACACCATGCAATCTGACTATTTCTCTAATATACAGCTCAGCATAATCTTTGGCTGAAAAGGTAGCCCTTACTAGCAGAAAGTGATATGATTTTGTCAACCTGTCGACAATTACCCAGATAGAATCATATTTACGCCTAGTACGAGGTAACCCTACTACGAAATCCATATTAACTGCCTCCCATTTCCATAAAGGCACAGCTATATCCTGTGTCAGTCCGCCTGGTTTCTGATGTTCATCTTTCACCTGTAGGCAATTGGGACATTGAGCTACAAATCCTGTTATCCCCTTTTCATTCCCGTCCACCAGTAAATCTCTTTTACATCATGGTACATCTTTGTCGAACCTGGATGGAGAGAGTAACGGGCATAGTGTCCCTAGCCCATAATTTGCTGGCGAAGCCCTGCCACATCTGAACACAGAGGCAATTCCTATATCTCAACACTCCGTCCTCGGTTACCTAGAAATCTGTCACTTCCCCTCGCTAGACCCTATTTCTGAGCTGAACTAGGCTAGGATCTTCATACTGCCATTCCTTCACTTCCACAACCAATGATGACACGGTGGTATTCTGGATTACCACTCCATTGTCTCCTTATTCTACTATACGAACGGCTAAATTGGGTAGCTGATGCAATTCTCGGGCCAATTCCTGCTGCTCGGGCTGTAAATATGCCAGGCTTCCCATGGATTTGCGGCTAAGGGCATCTTCTACAACATTTGCCCTTCCTGGGTGATATAAAATATTCACATCATAATCCTTTAACAGCTCCAACCAGCGACTCTACCGCAAATTCAACTCTTTCTATGTGAAAATATACTGCAGACTTTTGTGATCAGTGAAAATATCTACGTGGACGCCATACAAATAATGTCTCCATATTTTCAAGGAATGAAAACCTTGGCTAACTCCAGGTCATGGGTAGGGTAGTTCTTCTCATGCTTCCTCAGCTGCCTGGAAGCATAGGCAATCACTTTACCATGCTGCATCAAAACACATCCTAACCCAACACCCGAAGCAACACAATAAACTGCATAACCCTCTGTTCCTTCTGGCAATGCTAGCACCGGCGCTGATGTCAATCTGTCTTTCAGTTCCAGAAAGCTCTGTTCATATGCCTCAGTCAAATGGAATTTTTCTGCCTTCTGCATCAGTTTGGTTAAAGGTGTTGCTAAAGTGGAAAATTCTTCCACGAACCTTCTGTAATACCCGGCTAACCCCAGGAACCTACGTACCTCGGTCGGAGTCGTAGGTCTAGGCCATGTTTTCACTGCCTCTATCTTCTGCGTATCTACCTGTATACCACCATCTGACACAATATGGCCCAAGAAGGCTACTGAATTTAGCCAAAAATCACATTTAGAGAATTTTGCGTATAGCTGGTGATCTCTGAGAATCTGGAGCACTATCCTTAGATGATCCTGGTGATCTGCCTCTGAGCGAGAATACACAAGAATATCATCGATAAATACTATCACGAACAAGTCCAGGTATGGTCTAAAAACATTGTTCATTAGGTCCATGAACACTGCTGGGGCGTTTGTCAGTCCGAAGGACATGACTAGAAATTCAAAGTGTCTGTATCTGGTCCTGAAGGCAGTTTTTGGAATATCTCTTTCACGAACCCGGACCTGATGATATCCTGACCTTAAATCAATCTTAGAAAAATACCTCGCTCCCTATAGCTGATCAAATAGGTCATCTATTCTGGGAAGCGGGTACTTATTCTTGATAGTGACTTTATTCAGCTGCTGATAATCTACACACATCCGTAGGGAGCTGTCCTTCTTCCTCACGAACAAAACTGGCACACCCATGGTGAGGTACTCAGCTTGATAAAGCCCTTGTCTAGAAAATCCTTCAATTGTTCCTTTAGTTCTCTGAGTTCAACAGTAGCCATCCGATATGGAGGAATAGATATAGGCTGAGTGCCTGATAATAGATCGATTACTAAATCAATTTCCCTTTCCAGAGGAATACCAGGAAGCTCATCTGGAAATACGTCAGGAAATTCATTAACCACTAGAATAGACTGAAGGGTTAGAGGCTCTGCTCGAACATCCTGAACTTTGATAATATGATAAATGTACCCTTTTGCTATCAATTTTCTCGCCCGAAGATAGGAAATAAACCTACCCTTTGGCGTGGCTGTACTACCTTTCCACTCCCGTACCGCCTCCCCTGGAAAGTGGAATCGGACAATCTTGGTCCAACACTCGACATTGTCATAGCATGGAGCTAGCCAATCCATACCCATAACAGCATCAAAATCAACCATTTCTAGTTCTATCAAGTCTGCCGTAGTCTGACTACTGGAAACCTCTACCGTAAACCCCCGAAAGACCTTTCTGGCTATAACAGAGTCACCAACGGGTGTAGACACTGAGAATGGTCACTGAAGCAATTCCATCATAATACTAAACTTCCGAGCCACTAATGCAACATAGGACAAGGTGGATCCTGGATCTATCAACACATAAGCAGGATGAGAGCAAATGTTCAGCATACCTGTCATAACATTTGGTTACAACTCTGACTCCTGTCGCCCCGATAGTGCATAAGTACGTTCTGGGCCAGCACCTGAACTAGAGGCCCCTGAGCTGCCTCGGCCTCTGCTGGCTGTAACTGAGGGCCTACGCCCTGCTGGGGATGCTGGAGCTCATGATCCTGCCGAGGACCTATCCTGTCGATCCCGGTCACCGTGACCCGTAGTTTGAAAATTCCTCATCTGGTGACCCTCCTGTCCACAAATTTAGCATGCTGTGGAAACATACCTGCATGCTCCAGAGTGGAGTCCACTGCAAATAGGGAAAAGTGGTGTTGTGAACCCACTCTGCTCCACTCTCCTCTGCTGCTGTGAACCTACTGGTTGCGAATCTTCATCGGGCTCTGGCTTCCCTCAGCGACTTGACCTGCTCCTCTGCCGCTGTGGTGGAGGCACGGGTCTAGGCAGCCTATCTAATAACCATGGCCTAGGTCCTTCACGGAACTCCTCTTGTAATTCACCCGATCTGTCCCTGCGGCGCTGCTCCTGACTTGTCCTCCTAATCTCCCGTTGTCGCTGTCTGATACCCTTAATATTCTGAGCAAAAGCCTGCACATAGGCGATATCCATATCCTCTAGCAATGTGGCTTTGATGCAGGTCTCAATATATTTCGAGTTCAGCCCCATAATAAAGCGGTGTACCCTGGCTAGCATTGTCTCCAAAGAGGCTGGCGCATATCGACCCAAGGAACCAAACCGCATGGCATATTCCCAAACACTCATTGACCCCTGCTCCAAATGTAGGAACTAATCAACCCGGGCCTGTCAAATCTCCCACTGCAGGTAATGATCCAAGAAAGCCTCTAAGAAGCTGGGCTAGGTCAGAGGAGGAACATCTCTCCCTCGGGACCTGTCCCTACTCTCATAACATAGTACAGCGATGTCCCATAGCTGGAATACCGCCAACTCAACTGACTCTGTGGGTGTAGCATGCATCGCCCTGAAAATCCTCTGCATCTGGTCTAAGAAGTCCTTAGGGTCCTCGGTCTGATCATTCCTTGTGAATTGCGGGGGACTTAGTGCTAGGAACTCTTGGACCCTCGAGCTACCAGACCCTTCTAAGGATTCTGCAACTGTACGTGGCACTAGCTGGCGCTGAGCAGCCATCATCTGTGCTAGCATAACCACCACACTCCTGACCTCCTGGTCGGATGGTACGGGTATAGAAATTGCCGGGGGCGGTGCCGTCACACCAGCATTCCCAAGAGGCAACTAAAGCGGTGGAGACTACTAGGGAGGTCGATATGATACCTCCGTATCGTCCTCAGATCGGGCTGATTCTGACCGAGGCTGAGGCACCCTGCTGGTGTCCTCTCCTATTGCTACATCTAACCTCCTGCCGGTCGTAGGGTGTCGCTGATCCGACATTTCTCTGTAAAGAAAAGAGTATAATGATCTTAGGGACTAAAACCCTATACTATACCGCTCTATAGCTTGACTAGATAAGAAGAAAGAGTAACCATCTTATCGTGCCTTGCAGCCTCCTGCCTATAGTATGTGGTGCACAACATATCCACATACAAGACTCTACTTAGCACGCCTTGCAGACTCCCTGGGATACGACCTGCTCTGATACCAAGTTTGTAACGCCCCACCTTGGGAGGCATGACTGACACCTGGTGCCCTACTAGGACCTGAACTGCTGAACTGACTATGCCTAAGCACCTCTAGTGTAGGACTGGCTCTAACTCTACAATCAAGAAAACAACGGGCTATATAGCGGCTGTAAATACAACCCCAGCCAAAAAGGCCTATAGACACCTGTGAATATAAATAGTTAACCAGAGACAAACAAACATAGGGAGTCCTATACGGGCCAATAAGGCCCCTATGATATCTAGTTATAATTGAAAAGTAAAATTAGATGCTAAACTGAGCTATGACCGACAAGGCTACCATCAATAGCTAAACAAGGCCCCCCATGGCCAAGACACATAGTCTAAACACATATGGGCCCCACACAGCCGATATCATCTAACCACAGGGAAGTAATGCAATCTGCAAGCCTCTAGGAGTAATAAGATGGTCGAGATAGGGCCTTGACCTACCCATACTGTACAAACAAAATAAATAAACCTCAATCACATAAGCTCCAGAAGAAAGGAGCTGATGGCTCTGTACAGCTAACTGGAACTACGAGGGACCCACTCCTCGTCTATGTGTACCTGCAGGCAAGTAATGTAGCGCCCCAGAAGAGGGCCTCAGTACCACAGGTACTGAGTATGTAAAGCAGTAACTTTAAATAACTGAAAGTAAGGAAATAGAACTGACAATAATTGAAGTAAAGAAAACGGACTGAAGATGACTGAAGTAGTGAAATTAGGGCTAAACATAATAGTAATAAGGAAGGTAAGGTTCATACCTGGCAAATAAGGCGTCTTACTTTCTAACTATCAGTAACTAAAGCAAACATAAACCTTACCTAGCCCCCATAAGCCGGAAGGTAGAATCAGCACAGAACAATCCACCTAGGCCCCCATTAGCATTAGTGAGTGCACCTCAATCTATATACCCCTATCCAGGTCATACTGAGTCAACTACCAACTATTAGCATCCTACCGATCCCCTGGGTCTGCAATTAGGCCTACTCGACCCCTGACTGTAGCTGTGTCTGAGTCTGAGTTCGAAGGACTCCTGATTTCTACACCCCAGGCGTAAAGGCTTGGAGGGAGTGTGTATAAGGCCAACCACGGAAATATGAGGATCTAGATACCTATTCATCCCTTGCGGACGATATGCCGCTCCGTAGAGCGACGTATCCTCGCCCCTGGCGGGCGGCGACACAGCTATTAACCCTAGGGTGGTCACGGAAGCTATACAGGTATAATCCAGCCCAAAACAATGCAATTTGTGAGTCTCAATTGACAACAACAACTGAATATGATAACATACTGCTGACATGCTTTACTAGGATTTATATTGGATTATTAAGCTGAAGAAACTAACTTGCCAAAAGAAAATTCCTTAACATACCTTGGTTGTCGGTTTCTGATTAACTTATAGGTTCCAAATAGTATTCAATAGCTCTTACCAACTGAAATCGTGTTACTAGAAAGATATGACTAGTTTTAACACTAAGTTATATATATAAATATTTACTATATTCCAATTTTACGGAACATGGTCGAAACCTCATTATTTCTTGAAAGTCTAGAACGGAGAAATGCTTACTTTAAGCCTTGGGTCATATTGACACTAGTTTGGAGCAATTCCAACAATTTTGGCTCGGCAGGATGATGATTCGCTTGGCGAATTTCACGAAACTAACTCCGTAGAAATGCTCCCTGCAGCCTTATACTTCGATACTCGAAGTTAATTTGGATTTGGACGGCGTTTAGCGGTGTAATCGGATGAAAATTAAATGTTTTTCTGTGTCCTTATTCTCTGTTGGTCGAAGATATATAAATTATGATCTCATTTGTAAGTGTGAGACCCTTATATACTTGAGGCAGCAGACAAAGAAACGTGGCACATAGCCCAATGCGCTGATACTTCTCCGTGCCGCGTTTCCTAACGCGGAGGAACAGCTCCGTGCCACTTTTCCCCTCTGGGCAGCTTGGTTCGGCCTCCTTTCGTGAAATCCTGACTTGGCACTCATTCGGCCTTTCCCCGAGCCCTTTCCTCGTACGTATGACACTCTGAAACTCTCATACCAATATGCGAATATGCCGACTAAACGCTAGAAACTTACGGGGTGGAACAGATACAAAGGCAGTAACTTGGTTCTTGAAGAAGAATATATTCACCCATTTTTGTACACCCATGGCCATCATCATGAATGAAGGTATTCACATTTATAACCAGCTTTTCAATAATTTGTTGGTGAAATACAATGTAAAGCACAAAATAGCAATAGCCTATCACACACAGACTAGTGGGCAGGTGGAAGTGTCAAATCGAGAAATCAAATAAATTCTCGATAAGATTATGAGCACAAACAGAAAAGACTAGTCCAGCAAATTGGATGATGCGTTATGGGCTTACAAGACAACTTTCAAAACTCCTATTGGCATATCGCCAAATAGGCTAGTTTTTGGAAAAGCATGTCATCTACTGGTTGAGCTAGAACAATGATCATACAGGGCCATCCAAAAGTTAAACATGGTTGTGGATGTTGCTAGTGAGAAAAAGCTGTAACAACTTCATGAGCATCATGATTTCCGTTTCAGTACATATGAAAATGCCAAAATGTACAAGGAGTGGACTAATATAGTGCATGATAGGAGTATTGAACCTCATGAGTTTTAAGAAAGAAAGATGGTGTTATTTTACAATTTGAGGTTGAAGCTATTTGGGGAAAGTGGAGATCGAAGTGGTCCGGCACATTTGAGATTGTGAATGTGACTGCACATGGTGTAGTGGTGTTGAAACCTTTGGGGTAAGATAGAACATTCATGGTCAATGGCCAACGGGGGAAACAATATTGTGAAGAGGACTTTGACAGAGGGAAGAACTCAAGTTTCTTGCAAAAGGATTGTGTAGTCTTGTGTTATGCCACGACGTTAAATTAGGCATTTTTTGGGAGGCAACCCAATTTGTAATAACCTAATTTATATAGTGTCATTTATGTTTTATTTTGTATGCATAAAGGCAGAAATCTGAGTACCTGAAATCAAAGCTAAGGAGCATGTCTTAATCTTATATGTGGGGTCGTGCGACCCTTGAATCAAAGAGACATTCTGATGGCTAGGCCATAGAGGGCCTCAGGGAGTATTTCTCACCCTTGTATGATCTTTACATTATAGATGCTTTGAGGAAAGAGCATGATTTTAAGCGTGGGTGAGGTATCTTCTGAAATTTTGAGGTCAGACATCACCCACTTGTCTGCTCTTTGACATTCCACTTAGAAGCTAAGTTAGAGGTAATAAAGTGATCATCTTAATTGCATAAGTGAGAATTTCATGAGGGACACATAAAGTTCTTTAACTCAACTCAAGACATGATTCGGTCTTAATAATGAAAAAAAGTGTCATTCAATGTGATTTTATGAATGTGTTGTTGTAACACCCTGAATGTCCTAAGATTAGACCTTGGGTTGAAACGTATAAAAATAGAATTTTCTACACCAAGTCACAGGATGAGTCGTCCAATGACCCGTGAGGTGCACCACGAATCATTAGGTGACTCATAGGGAGGAGGGAAGGTTTAGTTGGATATTTGGGTTGGGGGTTGACTACTTGTGAAGCCACGAGTTGTTATCAGCACCACGAGTCGTTAAGTTGGCCCTGGTCAAGAGTTTGACTTGGATGTTAAAGGTTTAGCATTACTTCCAATGACTAGTAACCACGAGTAATCAGGTACACCACGAGTCATGGTGTCCCTTGTGGTGACCAATGATGATAAGCTTCTAGTGCTGGCAATGAGAATAGACCACGGGTCGTGGTCCTTGATAAGGGCAGGTAGTCCCTCGTTGGGACAGGTAGTCTGTATTTTTCTGCGAATTTAATAAGGGCTTTCCTATAATTCCTATGTTTCTAAGGCCTATGCTACTTCGTTTAAAAATCAGATAACTGTGTTTTAAGAGGGCTTAACTCATCCGAAGACTATTTATTTCCATGCATGCAAGCCTAGTTGTTTCTATGGGTGATCAAGCTTAGGATTCATAACGTTCTTCCCCAATTTCCTTTGGGCATTCAAGAGGGTTGTGTAATCAGAATTTCAGGGTTATGAATGGGTGTATCCATCCACTCCCACGCCCAATCCCTCTTCAATTTTATGTGATTCCTGAGTTGATGAATCTATGGGGTTTTCACCCAACTTGTGAATTCTCTAAGTATCTATCATGGGTATTATTTGTGCATGTTTCTAATGTTGAATTATGATTCATGGGCATGTTTCATAATGGTTTCAGTTAAAAATTATGATTTCAAAGTTTTACAAATAAGATGTCCATCTATGGAAGTTCATCAAAAGATGAGTTTATGATCTATGCTTCTAATTTTGATGAGATGTTCATGACGAAAGTATGATTTCGAATTACCCATGTCTATGTCAATATTTTGAGTAATCAAAGCCTATTTCAAGAATGTTTAAGTATTGGGTAAGAACATATGATCAAGTATGTTTTAGGATTTATCTAAATTTCATGTTATTAGCTTACCACATGGTTTTGCAATCTAGACTCCTTCTCTTGTTCAACTTGTGGTATGGCTTGAGCTAAAACTCTACATGTTATGTTTTTAGAATATGTATGGCATATCATGATTCAGCTTCTTCATTAGACGATCGTTAGTTTTTTTGAAAAATTATGGAGAGCATATGCATGTTTTTGGGAGCACCGAGTAGGCTGAGGGTCAGTCATTCCTATGCCTCAAAACTACGTGCATATATAGGTATATTCAGATTATTTGGGACCTCCCTTGTGAGCTTCCCCTGCCACCAATGGGACTTTAGCTTGATATTGATATCATGGTAGCATTCTTAGCCCTTGAAGGCTTTGGACGGCTTTACCCATTTGAGTGTAATAGTTGGGACCACGTAAGTTCTATCGTGGTAATATCAATTATATGAAGAGTCTCCCATTGTTCCATATGATTTTAGTTATGCATGTTCATCCGTTACTGATAACACTCAAACCATACCTCCTATCGATGTATGAAGCGGACGTTGTCAATAAAGAATCCAACAAAGTGGTTGGGGTCCAACCCACAAGGAATAGGGAAGAGCTACACTAAAGCTGATAAGTGAAATTGTTAGGTAGTTACTCAAAATTTTGGGTTTAAAAAGGAAACAATAATTAAAAGAACAATTAAAATTATGGGTGAAATCAAGATTTAAAGATAACTAGGGTTTAGTGTTCCCTGTGGGTTTGTAAGTGCTTTGCGTATACATACGTGATCATCACCAATGTTTACTTGTAGAATTGATAAATACAATTCATTCAAACGACCGACCAATCCCTATTGAATGACTATACTCAATCACCCTAGCAGGTCTCTTGAGCGATTACAATTTAATCATTATCAATATGTCCCAAATTTAACTATCCTGCAACCACAACTCAAGTTAATACAATGATCATCAAGATCAAAGCCAAGGATTTGTTGTAATTCTCTTTTGCTATATCTGCCTCTTAGACCAAAGAAAGTAAAGAATTCGGGAAAGTCCTAACCTTGTACACCATTAAGAAACGTTTAAGCATGACGAGAATATAATACAAGTGTTTTTCATATGTTTTGAATCACTTTTATATAACCCTATCTTGTTAATCCACCATGGTTCCCACAACCCTAGCTATGGAGGTTTAAGCCTCTCATAGTTGTAAGATTGTGATTTGTTTGCATAATTAAAGACATAAATCAATACATAAATTTATGATTGAGAGAAAAACTTCCTTGAATAAATCATCAAAATCTTTATGATCAATATGAAGATCACAAAAAGGTTGATCACAAATTGAACAACTCAATTCTCACATCTAAATCTCCTTAATTTCGTTGCTGATCAGTTCTAATCACACCTAATTACTTCTCGACTACTCTCCTATGAAAGTAAAACATAAAACATATTTATACAGACATAAAAATCCTTTTCCTAAGCTAATAGTGTAAACTTCCATATCTGTTGTCACTCGTGCCATGATTAGACCTACGACACATGACAGGCTTGTACGGGTCGTACCTGCCATCCATAGGTCTGTTGCTTGCTGAAATCCGGCTAAGCGTTGGTGCTTTGGTAGCACTCACAGCATCTTCCTATGAGTCGTACTGAGCTTCCGTGGTTTAAATCTAAAGACTCTGAACTTTTATTAAGTTTGTCACAAGTGCCTTGGTAGGACTCGTACCTTGCCATCACGACTCGTATTGTAGTCATCCGTACCCAGAGTCAACTTTTATGCAATTTTTCTTAGTATTTCCATGACTTGAAGTTATGACTTTTACAACGATCATACGGCCCGTACTGTGAGTTGTGGTTTACTTCTTTCTCAGCTCATTCTTCTGAACATTTCCACGAGTCTTGGTATGATTTGCACCATCAGTGTACGACTCATATTGAGACTGTCAATTTGGCTCATTTTATGTTCTTTTAACCTTCTTTTGCACAATCTTGTTCCAACACCTATATATACCTGAATAACAAGAAAAGTACCTCATATCCATATTAACACACCTAAATCCATGCTATTTTCTTTAGTTTTGAGTGTCAAAAGTGCTATAAATCCACAACACATCAGTCATGTTATTATGTTTTCAGTAGGTTTGAACCAATGTTCAAGTTTACTTATGATTAGTAGTTTTCTGCCTTGGGTCATTCGATTCAGTTATGATATTCAATTATGTTTAGGTCATGTTTCAGATAATAGTATGCAAGCCCTACTCTTAGACTCTTATGATGAAATGTTTATGATATACATGATCTCCGATTTTACTTACTTAGTAGTTTTGCTTACCTTGTATATTTAGTACATTTTGATCTTGGGCAGATTTATATGCCCAAGTGATACTCAAACGTATTATTTTCGTCTTGTTTGTGTGCAATGTGTATATATTCTCATGTAATTGGTAATAAAATGTGAATTTATACTAACCAACATGATTAGCATTTGTTTTGCAGGTAAATATGATTTTTAGGAGCTAAAATGCATGTTGGAACTATATCGGAGTTGGACTTGGATACGAGCGTGGAAAAGACATTGGAACGCTACCATCGCGGAGGCACACTGCCTGGAGAGGGAATTAAATGGCAAATTCCAGTGGGGCCTCGCGACAGCTCTGTGGCACGGAGATAGGCCTCCGCGTTGGCCTCCATGCCACGTTGAGGCTAATTTACTGGACCCTGGATTTCCAGTGAAGGTCCGCGTCCACATCGTGTCACGGAGGCAGTGCTCCGCGTTGACCTCCGTGACACGTTGCTTGTTATTCCGGGAAAAATTTCCCTCAAGTATAAATAGCACACTTAGGTTTATTGTAATTAGTTCTGTTTTTGTTCAGACTTGGTGGAGCTAGGACGTGGGTTAGCAGCAGTTGAGGGACGAAAAAGCTAAGAGATTTCTTCTCTTCCTTTCTTCTTTAAATCAATTATGTATGATTTACACTTGTTTTAGGATGATCAATCCACAAATGAGTGGCTAATTCTCTTCCTTGCTAAGGTTTTGAACATGTGTAGTGAATTTTGATTGTAAATGATATGGTTTTCTTCTTCTTCTTTCATGTTGTTCTATTAATTCTTGTTCTTACTGCATTAGTGCTTGGCCAACATTAATGTACATCTAAAAAGTCCAATTTCACTTGAGAGAGCACGAAATTGGAAAGTTGTGAATTAATAGGGTATTGTTCTTAACTTGATTTGGGAAAATTGGGTTTTGATGTGTTTCCCTGATAGAAATATACTTGAAAGTCGTATTAATCAATTGAGGAACCGGAGTTGTATTGCTAGGTCGTCAATTGCATTTGATCACAGAAATGTAGACGAATGGTTTATGATTCTTAAGTGAAATTAAATACGAGAGTTTTAATTTCTAGGCTAATGTTCTTGGCTAGCAACATGAAGAAGAGATTAACCGAATTATTATTACAATCGAATTCATTACATGTTCTTAACCTTGGTATGCTCATACCCATAGTTTAAATTCATAGTAAATAATTGTTAATAGTTTTAGTATATATTTTATAAACAAAAACTAAATTAACTGTTGGTTATGTTGTTGTTAGCATAGTTAGAAGTAAAATAAGAATATAGTATACTTAGGCAATTTTTACATATCCTGAGCCTCCTTGGATCGATACTTGGCTTACTTAGCCACTTTATTACTTGTTTGACCACGTGCACTTGCGTGTCGGTTTTATAACCCCAACAACCCACCGAATAAGTTTTTGCCGCCGTTGCCGGGGAGGCTAGGCAAATTTGTGAAATTGTGTTTAGTGTAAATTTACTGTATTTTTATTTTTATTTTCTTAAGTGTTAACAACTTGGTCTTAGCCTGTATTTTGCAGATTTTGTTTCTGTGAACACTGGCAAGGGACAAGAAGCTGGTGGAATCTTACTTAGAGCCTAAACGTGAATTTCATAGTCAACGTAGAGAAGCTCTACAAAATAAGCTGCAGTTGTTCCGACAATCTATTATGGAACAACAAAATCCACCAGTTGTGAGGGCAGTGTTAGTGCCCGATGAAGCAGCAGCAAGGACGGTTCGCGAGGTGGCAATCCCACACGCTAACAACGTACATTCTAGCATCCACAAACCAGAGCCTGGAGGGAGATTTGAATTAAAGCAGAATATGGTGCAACTTTTGCACACAAGCGGGCAATTTACCGGTCTCCCTCATGAAGATCCACAACAACATCTCCAAAACTTTTTGGAGATAAGTGACACTTATATACCCGCTGGAGTGTCACCTGATTATGTTCGGCTCACCTTATTTCCGTTTTCCTTACTTGGTGAAGCTAAGAGGTGGTTAAAAGCTCAACCACCCAATTCTATATCAACGTGGGATGATCTTGCACGGAAGTTTTTGATTAGATTTTTCCCTTCTGGTAAAACAGCCAGACTTAGAAGTCAAATTCTAAGTTTTAAACAGAGGGAGGGAGAAAATCTATATCAATCCTGGGAAAGATTTAAATCCATGTTGCGGGACTGTCCTCATCATCATCAGTCCAATGAGGTGTTGGTACACACATTTATTGAGGGTTTGGAACCTCACACTAAAATTCTGTTAGATTCAGCAGCTGGAGGGCAAGCACTGGAAAAGACTTACGAGGAGCTGTACACTTTGGTCAACCGAATTTCACAAGGCAATCCAGAATGGAATGCAGATTCATCTCGAGGTGGAGCAAGGAAAGCAGCAGGAGTGCTTGAAGTGGATGGATTTACAGCTATCGCTGCACAGATAGCTGCCTTGCAAAATGAGTTAAATAATCACTTCAGCAATATGAACTTAAACCAGCCTTCAGCTTCGGCCAATGCAGTCCAGCAGATGTGGTGTGAAGTGTGTGGTAGTAGTGAGCATTCAGCTGAATGTTGTGGTGCAAATCCTGATTCTGTTAACTTTGTGGGCAATGCATAGAGAAATCAACAACAGTTTGGTAGTGGCTACAACTCAAATTGGAGGAACCATCCGAATTTTTCGTGGGATAGCAACAACCAACAAGGCCAAAGTTTTGGTCAGGGTATGCAGAGAAATCAAGGAGGGCAACAAAACTATCAAGCTCAATTTAGAAATCACAATGCCCCTCCTCCACAACCATCACCGACTATTGAGGAGATGTTCAAAACCATGATCGCTAATCAGGCACAATTGCAGGCTGACTATGCTAAATTGGCAGCCGAAGTGAAGAACAATCAGTTGGCGACCAAGGCTCTTGAATATCAGTTTGGGCAATTTGCTAGTGCCCAAAATACAAGACCCAGAGGAGGACTACCTAGCGACATGGATCCTAATCCGAAGCAGGTTAATGCAGTGACCACGAGGAGTGGCTTACAGTTGAAGGAGGTAGAACCGGAAAGACCGCCTCAAAAGTCAGGAGCAACAGATGTTGAGGAGGAACAAAGTTCTGATAGGGGGAAGACTAAAGAAGCAAAATCAGAAAGGCCTCCACCCTTGTTCCCTCAATGACTTAAGAAACACGAGGAGGAGGCGTGTTTCAAGAAATTTATGGAGGTGCTTAAACAGGTACATGTTAACTTACCTCTTGTTGATGTCTTGCAGGGAGTGCAAAAGTATGCAAAATATATTAAAGACATCGTGGCTAACAAAAGTCGTTTGACTGAGTATGCCACGGTGGCTTTAACGGAGGAATGCACTTCCCGGATTCAGAATAGACTGCCCATGAAACTGAAAGACCCTGGAAGTTTTACTATCCAGCTGACTATTGGGCAAAGTATCCGAGCTCGTGGATTATGCGACTTTGGGGCAAGTATAAATATGATGCCATCTTCGGTGTTCAGAAAGTTAGGTCTAGGGAGTCCTAGACCTACCACAGTAATCTTGCAGCTAGCGGATAGGTCCTTAGCTAAACCGATGGTATTGTTGAGGATGTGTTAGTGCAAGTGGGCTCCCTCATTTTTCCGGTCGATTTTATTGTTCTGGACTTTGAACCAGATGCTGAAGTCCCATTTATTTTGGGACGTCCCTTTTTGGCAACCGGAAAATCATTAATTGATGTAGCTGCGGGTCAACTTACAATGCGGGCACATGACAAGATAAAAGTATTTGACGTGTACAAAGCACCCAAGCTCCCGATTGTAATTGAGGAACTCTCGGTGATCAATGTGATTGATCATGGGAATGGTGATATAATGAATGATTCCTGAGAGTTAACAGGAAGGCCACCAGATGAGGTTGAGAACTACTGGGGGGAGGACAAGGATCGTGAAAAATCATCCCTCACCCTAGTAGATAATTGAGCATAATGAACGTCGAGCCGCGACGGTAAACCAGGCGCTGCACGGGAGGCAACCCGTGAAAAGAAAAATATTCTATTTTTCTTCTTTTAGTATAGTGTACATAATTTGTATTTTTTTTTATTTTTTTATTTTTAATTTTTCTTTTTCTTGATTTCACACAATTTTTTTCGTTTTAGTTAGTATTTTTTCATGGTAGTTAGGAAAATCTATTAATCTAACCAATTTCATTTAGTGAGGTGATTTTCAGGTCTAACGGAGAAAAATATGCATGGAAGTGGGAAAAATAAGGCAAGGTATGAAAATAATTTTTATTGAAGAAACAGTGCACTGGGGCGTTGGCTCCGTGTCACGGAGGAGGGGCTCCGCGTTACCCTCCGTGACACGTTGAAGGCAAAATCAGATTTTTTAAAATTTCCAGAGAGCCAACGCGTTGGCTCCGTGTCACGGAGGAGGGGCTCCGCGTTACCATCCGTGACACGTTGCCCTTTATTAAGTGCCGGGTCACTCCGGGTTGCCGGGTGACCCGCGTGTTTTTCTTTAAATTAACCCCGATTTTGCCTCTTTTCTCCCCATTTCTCTCCTCCTCCGCGACCAAAACACCCAATTCCCCCTCCCCAACCAACGTGCCACGCTAATAGGCAAGGAAAACCTCAAATTTCTTCGGTTCTTCAACTAAAAGGTATGTTTTCATCGTTTCTCTCAAGTTTTTGGCAATTTTAGTCGAATTTGAGCATGTGAGGTGAAATATATCACCCCAAGTAGCAATTAAACATGATGTTGAATTATTTTGTGATTGATTATGTTCGGATTGTTGTAATTAGCGTTTGAACTTGTCGATTATGTGAATAATTCGAATTTGATTGAAATATTGCATTCTAGGGCTTGAGTTATTGAAATTGAATTGGGGAACTTGATAGTTTGATGAATTAGATGCCGGGGTGTGGTTGTAAATTGAGATAGGTCGATGTAAATATTGTATGAATGTTAAGAGAAGATGAATTCTCGAATTGTTGGGGAAAATGCGAAAATTTTGTAAATTGGTTTGATTATTTAGATTTGTATGTACATAGAATTTTCGTTGTTGTTTTTGTTTTTTTTGTTTTGTTGCTAAGTGCGACGATGGGATTGCTATCGATAGTAGGATTGGGAGTAGCTGTATGAAGTTTAAGTAGTACGCTAACCGTTATGCTGTCGAAATTTTTCGTGAACGCACTAAGCAATATACCTTATAGTTGCTTGTGTTTGAGGTTGTAAATAGAGTAATCCTTGCCGAAGTATTGTAAATATAGTTAGGGACTAAGTGTCGGGTAAACTTAGTTTAACCCGACCTTAGCCTAAGTTAACTTGTATTTAGCTTAACTTTGTGCTTGTTTATGTATATTGACAGGTATAATGGCAAGTCGACAGGACAAGGGCAAGTGTGCTTCTACCTCAGGCACCGGACGGAAAAGATTGAGGTTGGGCACTGCAGTCCCAGCTGCACCAGCTGTTCCGCGCGGCCAACGCCGCCAATACGGAACAAGATGGGTAACCGAGGAAGGGAAGAAGTGGTATGCGATACATCAAGAAAACAAGTACTTCCCCGAGGAACATATTGCACGGGAACCAGTTGCACAGGAGTTCCCACGTATTGTGCAGAGAATCGAGGCAGCTGGGCTCAGCTTTATCTTTCAGGAGCCCAAGGAGTGCAACCTACATTTGGTCCAGGAATTCTATGCAAACTGGAACCCGGCCATCAGAAGCCACACAATAAAAATCAGAGGGCAGATTGTCACTCTGGAACCCCACCAATTTAATGCCATCGTTGGAGCGCGGGACACAGACGCTCACGTTCTCCGCCAGCTAAACATCACCCCACCGTACGCCGACATCAGACGTACGTTGTGTGGGGCTCGATCCACAGCCCGATGGAGTAGACATAAGGAGAGGGGTTACCACCAGACTCTACCTTATTCACAGATGAACAGGGAGGCCAGAATATGGCTGAAGATTGTGTGGTCGTGCTTGATCCCGGGAGTTCACATGACGGATGTGACCCGGGACCGTGTCTGCTTGGTGTATGCCCTTATGAAAGGGCTTGAGATTAATGTTGGGGCGGTCATTATATCCACCATGAAGAGAGCCAGACTGCACTAGGGCCACAGATACGGGTTTGGCGTACTCATCACCACCTTCCTCCGAGGCCTCGACATTGAGGAAGAGGCTTTGGACTATATTCCGCAGTTGGAGCGGAGGGCCCTCGATGTGACAAAAACTAAGGCCCCTGACACCACACACGGGCCAGTGCTGACTTTGGGCGAGCGACATGCTCGTGACGATCAATACATGGCACGTATGTTCGGCATGCAGATGCTGCAGCTACGGATTGGTGGGAGACCAGCCACCGAGGAAGAATTATGGCAGCTGGAGCTGGATTACCCATTTGGCGAGAATGCCAAAGCCTTATGCCGAGTGGGACCAGCCTTTGTGGAGCTGACGGATGACGATGTCCCTACTGATGAGGAGACACGTCGTGAGGACTCCGATATGGAGTCCGATGACGACGATGGAGCTGACTCAGATATGGGCGACGAGGCAGCAGCACCAGATGAAGAAGTCGAATATTTCGACTGATCAGGGAGTTCCACCACCTGAAATTTTGTTTTGTAATTTTTGTGAACACTGGGGACAGTGTTCGATTTAAGTGTGGGGTGGGGAGTAGCTATGTGCTGGGACTTGGGATCTAATTTGCTGTATGTTTTTTCTTGGTTTGTATGTATGTTTGTGCTTTCCCTGTTATGAACTGATTTGGGGTTTATCTGTATATATTTGTTTGTGTGGTTAATGATGTGTGGTATGAAAAGTTATGGTTGCCAGTGTAAATATTTTGTAAATATTTTTTTATTTTTTTCTATCGAGATGATCGATATTTTTTTTCAAAAATATTCGAGAATATTTTGCACTTGTAAATATTTTCTTTCTATCGAAATGATCGATGTGTTGCAAAAATTTTCGGTTTTTATTTTTTTGGGTTTCTCGGAGTTTGTTTTTGATTCTTTTACCGAGATTACTCCCATTGAACCGAATGTCATAGTTAGTGATCGTTCCCTATGATGGATGGATGACGACTGTCTTAAGAGAAATGTAGTCGGTAGGAGTAGGATTTTAATTTGTTTTTAATTTTTCTTTGGTGGATTGCATCAATGAACTGTAGTTGCTTTATGGTTGCAAAAATTTCATTGCGTGTATAACTGATGTTCAAAATGTGAAAATGATTCGTTTGAAAGCATGCAATTTGGTAAATATGTTGAGTTACCTAGGCTATAGAATATGATTCATTATGATTGAGGCTTAATTTGAATTCATGTGATTAGCTAATTAGAGAGTCTGTGAATGCATCTTGATTCGAGCTTGTGCATGAAGTGTGAAGTGAGGTATTGTTATTCCATGCCAATGTGAATTATCTAGAACTTGCCTGGTGTGTTTACAAAATGAAATGAAGGAGGTGTAGTGTTGGAAAGGATGTAGGCATTTCTTTGTTTTTAACCAATAGTTTCCATTTTTTTTTCTTGTCAAATTCTACCTTTTTTATATGTTGTATACCCTAGTCAGCCCGTTGAGCCTTTAGCCGATTTCTTTCTTTCTTTTGTCCAAAATTGTATAAACTAAGCTTTATTCCTTCTTTTCATTAGCCTTAAAGTCTATACGAAGCTCTTAAGCGCTTGCAAAGAAAAGAAAATGTTTCCCAAAGTGTTAAAGAGTGAAAAGAGTGAAAAGAAAAAGAAAAGCAGAGTGAAGAAAGAAAAGATGATGTTGAAGAGGCACTTGTTGAAATTAAATGATATTGAGGGTACATGAAAACCCTTTGTTTTGTGTCAAGTGTGTTTGATGAAATGGGCAGTACGAAAGTAAACCACCAGGAATGGGAGAAAAAGAGAAAAGAGAGGAACAATGTCCATGAGTCGATGGGAATGTGTCGAAAAGGCGCTTAAGGATGCTAGCGACTATTATTGGCTAATCCAATATATATACTAGATCCACAGCCCCGTTACAACCCATTAAAGTCCTACGTGATCTTACATTGCATATCTTTATATTAGTGGAGTAATACACTAAGGGCAAGCCTATGGGTCATGACATGATGCATGTGAATTCTTTTGGGAGAGTGAGTGAAATTATTTTTTATATGCCCCTACTTGAATGTTTGTGTGTTGCATGAACAAAAAGGGGAAGATTCTCTTGAGTTGTGAGGGCACATGCTTGATGAAAGATTGATTTTCGTGTCGGATTTCTTGATTAGCTGATTCGCATGAGTTTGCCGATATCAAGAATCAATTCTTAAAGTCTAGGAATTCTTGATGTATTAAAGGTCATTGTATTGTAAGACCAAGCATGTTTTTGTGATGATTTGCAAAAATTGAATAATCGGTATGACCGTAGCGTAAATGGTCGCACCATAGTGACGAAGGTTGGGATGTAATTTGCATGAGTTGTGTACGTGTTGTTTGAGGACGAACAAGGATTTAAGTGTGGGGTAAGTGATCTTGGGCAGATTTATATGCCCAACTGATACTCAAACGTATTATTTTCGCCTTGTTTGTGTGCAATGTGTATATATTCTCATGTAATTGGTAATAAAATGTGAATTTATACTAACCAACATGATTAGCATTTGTTTTGCAGGTAAATATGATTTTTAGGAGCTAAAATGCATGTTGGAACTATATCGGAGTTGGACTTGGATACGAGCGTGGAAAAGACATTGGAATGCACAAATTATAGGGGCTCCGTGATGGAGCCGTGCCACGCTACCATCGCGGAGGCACACTGCCTGGAGAGGGAATTAAATGGCAAATTCGAGTGGGGCCTCGCGACAGCTCCGTGGCACGGAGATAGGCCTCCGCGTTGGCCTCCATGCCACGTTGAGGCTAATTTACCGGACCCTGGATTTCCAGTGAAGGTCGGCGTCCACGCCGTGTCACGGAGGCAGTGCTCCGCGTTGACCTCCGTGACACGTTGCTTGTTATTCCGGAAAAAATTTCCCTCTAGTATAAATAGCACACTTAGGTTTATTGTAATTAGTTCAGTTTTAGTTCAGACTTGGTGGAGCTAGGACGTGGGTTAGCAGCAGTTGAGGGACGAAAAAGCTAAGAGATTTCTTCTCTTCCTTTCTTCTTTAAATCAATTGTATGTATGATTTACACTTGTTTTAGGATGATCAATCCACAAATGAGTGGCTAATTCTCTTCCTTACTAAGGTTTTGGACATGTGTAGTGAATTTTGATTGTAAATGATATGGTTTTCTTCTTCTTCTTTCATGTTGTTCTATTAATTCTTGTTCTTACTGCATTAGTGCTTGGCCAACATTAATGTACATCTAAAAAGTCCAATTTCACTCGAGAGAGCACGAAATTGGAAAGTTGTGAATTAATAGGGTATTGTTCTTAACTTGATTTGGGAAAATTGGGTTTTGATGTGCTTCCCTGATAGAAATATACTTGAAAGTCGTATTAGTCAATTGAGGAACCGGAGTTGTATTGCTAGGTCGTAAATTGCATTTGATCACAGAAATGTAGACGAATGGTTTATGATTCTTAAGTGAAATTAAATACGAGAGTTTTAATTTCTAGGCTAATGTTCTTGGCTAGCAACATGAAGAAGAGATTAACCGAATTATTATTACAATCGAATTCATTACTTGTTCTTAACCTTGGCATGCTCATACCCATAGTTTAAATTCATAGTAAATAATTGTTAATAGTTTTAGTATATATTTTATAAACAAAAACTAAATTAACTGTTGGTTACGTTGTTGTTAGCATAGTTAGAAGTAAAATAAGAATATAGTATACTTAGGCAATTTTTACATACCCTGAGCCTCCTTGGATCGATACTTGGCTTACTTAGCCACTTTATTACTTGTTTGACCACGTGCACTTGCGTGTCGGTTTTATAACCCCAACAACCCACCGAACACATTTCATGTACTGATCGCATACTCTATGCTATATTGTTTCATCATAAAGGCTCAGACATTCAGGCTCAATCCCACCGCTAGCCAGATCTTCAGTGTTAGCATCTCCCAGTCAGAGTTGGTGAGTCCTCATCTTTCTAGAGCCCTTCTTATCAGTTATATTTAGTATTTTCAGTTTTAGACTTTAGTGAGTTTGTTGGGGTCTTGTCCCACCAACTCGTCAATAGTAGAGGCTTATCAGACATAATATGTATTGAGCTTTAGACTTTTTTTACATATTCAGTTATTTGATGTATCAGATTTGTCAAACTTCCGCTATGTTATATGTTAGATTTCTGCATTTAAAATGTTGAGCTTAGATGTTATGTTTGTGCCATGGGTCGACTTTGATGCTCTTAGGGTTCTTTGTGTCGTGTCTCAATCCGGGCCTATGTTCGGGTCGTGACAAACTTGGTATCAAGAGCCTTAGGTTTTGAAGTGTCTAGGATGTCTAAAAGCCACATTAAGTAGAGTCTTTTTCATGGGTGTGAAGCGTGCCACACTTATGAAGAAGAGGCTACGAAATATTTAGGAAATGTTCCTTTCTTGTATAATCCATGTCATGCGATGAAATGTCTCTCGATCCTTCTAACTCATGCTATACGCTTTACAGAATCAGGCCTACTCGCTGAGTTAATGGAAGAAGGAACGAAATGGAAACAACCACCATAATGTCAATGGCTATGGGCACCAGTAGGCCCTACCAGCCCCCGAGGATCATGTACCCGAGCAGGTTGCCCAACATTGCTTAGGGAAGCAATACAGATGCTAGCTCAGGCTTTGACTGTCCAGGTCAACAAACAAGCGGTAACGTATGTCCCTCGGAATGGGAATGTGGTAGTACCGAGAGTTAGAGATTTTCTGAGGATGAACCCTCCGGAGTTTTTCAGATAAAAGAGGGACGAGGATCCACATGAGTTCATTGATGAATATTTGAAGATAACCTAGATCATGGGGGTGACTTGGGAGGAGTGTGCAGATCTAGCCTCATATAAGTTGAAAGGTGTTGCGCATATCTGGTTCAGACAGTGGAAGAATGGTAAGGCAATTGGAGCAAGCCCTATTGGCTGGGATGAGTTCCATATCGCGTTTTTGGATCAGTTTTTCTTCAGGTGATGAGGGAGATCAATGAAGCAAAATTTATGATCTTGAGACAGAATAACATGACGGTTCAGGAGTACGCTCTAGAGTTTACTCACTCATCCAAGTATGCACCTAAGATGGTGTCGGACTAGAGCGCTCGAGTGAGTCAATTCGTGCATGGGATAACAGAGTATTTGGTTAAAGATTTCCAAATCGCGATGCTTCATCAGGACATTGACTTTCCCTAGATATTTCTATATGCCTCGCAGATAGAGGCGGTATAGGTGAGTGAGCGGGAAAGAGAGGCCAAGAGGGCCAGGACTAATAACTTTAGATTCTCCTAGTAGAGACTTGGTGGTAGGCACCGTCAGCAGTCCCACCAGAGATCTTTAGCCCCAGCGTCGTCAGCTATGAGTGTGCCATCTAGGTCTAGGCGTGTCCAGAGGGAACGAGCATCAAACTCTCGAGGTTAGGGGAGAAACTCATAGAGTCCAACATCCTAGAGTGTAGAAGGTGTGTTCGGAGACACACAGATCAGTGCTTAGCAGGTACATATGCTTGTTTTGGGTGTGTGAATCCCTGAAATATGGTCAGAGATTGTCCAAAAACCAGACAGGGTCATGATAGGGGCCGAGGCCCATCCACTAGTCTTGTAGCCCCACCAGCATGCCCGGCTTAGCGGGATGTATCCACTAGACTAGGTGGTTGTTAGCGCCAGAACAGATTCTATGCCCTCGGATCTTTTCAGAAGAAGGTCTCTCCAGATGTAGTCAGTGGTATGTTATGAGTATTTCACCTTGATGTATATGCATTGTTAGATTTAGGGGCTACTTTATCTTTTACAACACCCTATGTTGCTAGTAGTTTTGGAGTCAGTCCTGAAATCCTATCAGAACCCTTCTCAGTCACTACTCCAGTCGGTGATTCAGTTATAGCTTGGTGGGTATAGAGAAACTACCTTTTCATAGTCCTTTCGAAAGTCACCTCAGCAGATTTAGTAGAGTTAGCCATGATAGATTTTGACATTGTCTTTGGTATGGATTGGCTACATGCATGTTATGTCTCAGTAAATTGTAGAACCCATGCTGCAGATTTTCGATTTTCGAGTGAGCCAATCATAGAGTTGAAGGGTAGTTCAACTATGCCTGTAGGACACTTCATTTCCTACCTTAAAGCCAGAAAGATGATTTTTAAGGGCTGCGTGTACCACCTAGTTAGTGTTAAGGATGATATATCTAGCATCATGGCTACCTACTCAGTTCTTGTATGGTGTGAATATCCAGAAGTGTTCCCAAATGATTTATCAGGAATTCCTCCCAAGCGAAAGACTAATTTTGGTATTGACCTTCTTCCCGATATGTAGCCTATATCTATTCCTCCTTATATAATGTCTCTAGCTAAGCTAAGAGAGTTGAAGGAATAGTTGAAGGATCTTTTAGATAAGGGTTTCATCAGAACTAGCAAAACCCCATGGGACGCACAAGTCCTCTTTGTCTGGAAGAAGGATGGTTCCCTTTGGATGTGCAATGACTATCTTTAATTGAACAAAGTAACCATTAAGAACAGGTATCCCTCCCTAGGATTGATGATTTGTTTGACCAGCTTCAGGGTGCTAAGTGCTTCTCAAAGATAGACCTCAGATCCGAATATTATCAACTTAAAGTTTGAGAGAGTTAAATACTGAAGATAACCTTCAGGACTTGGTGTGGTCACTATGAGTTTGTAGTTATGTATTTTGGACTAACAAATTCTCCTACAACATTTATGGATTTGATGAATAGGGTATTCAAGCCATATTTGGATATGTTCATGATTGTGTTCATAGATGATATTCTCATATACTCTCGGAGTGATGAGGAGCATGTTGCTCATTTGAGGGTGTTGCTACAGACTCTTAAAGATAGCCAATTGTATGCTAAGTTCAGCAAATGTGAGTTTTGGCTAGGCTCAGTAGCATTTTTAGGTCATATAGTGTCGAGTGAGGATGTGCAGGTGGACTCTTAGAAGATTGAAGCGGCGAATAATCGGCCTAGACAAGTTAGTCCTTAGGATATCAGGAGTTTCTTGGGTTTAACTTGTTACTACCTGATGTTTTCTAAAGGTTTTTCATCCTTTGCAGCACCGTTGACTAAATTGACCCAGAAGAAAGTGAAGTTTCAATGGTTAGAGGCTTGTGAGAAGAGCATCCAAGAGTTGAAGACTCGACTAACCTCAGCATTAGTATTGACCCTACCCATGGGTACTGATGGGTTTATGGTATATTGTGACACCTGTAGGATCAACCTTGGTTGTGTATTAATGCAGCACGGTAAAGTTATAGCCTATGCTTCCAAGCAGCTAAAAATCCATGGAAAGAACTATCCGACTCATGACCTCGAGTTGGCGATGGTAGTATATGCCTTGATGATTTGGAGACACTATCTATACGGATTCCATGTGGATGTGTTTATGGACAACAAAAACCTACAGTACGTGTTTATCCAAAAGGGTCTAAATCTATGTCAAAGAAGCTGGTTGGAGCTTCTTAAAGATTATGACATGAGTGTCCTTTACCATCTGGGCAAGGCTAATGTAGTGGCAGACACTCTTAGCAGGCTTTCCATGGAGAGTGTGACCCATGTAGATAAGGAAAGGAGAGAGTTAGTGAAATATGTGCATCGGCTTGCACGACTAGGAGTTCATCTTATTTACTCGACATTCGGTGGTGTCATTGTTCACAGTGGATCACAATCATCTTTGGTGACCGAGGTCAAAGCTAGACAAGACGAGGATCCTATTTTGGCAAAGATAAAGGAAGCCATTCAGATTCAAAAAATGGAGGTCTTCTCCCAAAAGGGAGATGGTGTACTACGATATAAAGGTCATTTGTGTGTACCGGGAGTTGATGACTTGAGGGAGTGATAAGTTGGTCTACCAATTCATTGGGCTCTTAAGCATGAGTTTTAGCTTACTTTACAAGTCATTTAGATGGATGTAATGCCTTTTTTTCCGTTTTGTGTGTAGATATCTGGTTTGTAGAAAAGAGCAAGAAAGGGAGCAAAATGAAGGGAATTAGGTGAAAACCGGCGCTTCACCAGAGTAGACCGGTGAAACACCAACCAAGTGCCAAAGACCACTATCTTGGGGAATTAAAGCAACCAGCAATCGCGGACACCGACCGCTGACTCGCCGGTTAAATCACCCACGACACCTAATAGTGCTTGATCGAAGAGAAAAAAATCGGCGAGCACAGTTGGAGATCAGCGAATCACCAAAGGACACTGGAATTCATTGCAGTAGCATCCAGTAATAGCCGATGGTTCGCGAAATTCAAATGACAAACCGCCGGTACTCTTGCAAGCACCAGAACTCTTGAAAAGCGGCAAATGTGTCAAACACAAGAGAGTTTGAGTATCCTACTTTTTGATATATTCTAGAGAGAAGTACTCTGTACCTATCAAATCTGGACTTTTGGCTTTTTGAGAACATTCTCTTTGTAGAAGAAGAAAGTAGAATTCTATTGGTGGAAATTGTGAAGGATTGTTTTTCTATTACTTCTTCTTTCTCAATAGCAAGGTACTACCATTGTTGAAGACTTATTGCTAAATTTTATTTGGCTACTCCTATTATTGAATTCAATGAGTTTATTGTTAAATATGCTTTTGAATTTCTTAATTATGAGTAGTTAAATAGTTAACTAGAGGTGTGTGGTGATGAATGCTTAATTAGATTGGGTATTGCTACATTCATCTCAATATTGATTAACTAGTGTAAATCTGTTAAGTTCTCTCCAATCTATAATTGAAGATTTCCATGATTGCAGATGTTGGTCTATTTGTTCTTACTTGATTTTTTCTTGAAAAAGAAGAATTGAGTAGTAGGAGAGAATTTAATGGTCGACATGGATGTGAGGTTGTGGAATTGGGATAGAAATAGTCAAAAGCACATTCTGACTCCTAATTAATAGCTAATAGCTAGAAATTAGTGCAGCTATTACTCCAAACCTGATTGGGTTGATTGAATTATGTTTAGGGGTTTGAAAGAACTCTAGCAAGAGGCATTTATGAGGGTAAAAAACATCAAATGCCCACCTACCCGAAGTTATTTACACGATTTGAATTTGTGAGATGATCTAGCATGACCCTATTTAGTTAGCACATCATCTACACCACACCTCTAGTCTTTCTCATTATTGTCGACAACCTTGGTTATTTTTCCTTCTTAATCAGCCAAATTAGAATTCATACCTTGTTTTTAACCTCAATCTCCCCCAAAAATGTTTATTTCTTCGTTATTTTTGGGTTGTGCAAATCAAATTTCAATTTTCCAAGCAACACTCGTGCAATTCATTCACTAATCTCAGTGGGATGTGACTCCAACATCCGTCGGGATATTTATTCTGATACAATGACCTTTTATGTTCTTTTGTAATGAAGAGTATATTTTGGACGTTATCAAAAATGGCGCCATTGCCGGGGGCTAGTGCTTGATACTCTTCTGTTGATTGTTAATTTGAACTAGTCTTACATCGTAGGTGTTAACATTAATTTTGTTGTTCTTGTTAGGGTAAAGTCATATGAGTCATCACTTACAATCAGAGAATAGATAATTTGAGGGTAATATGGAGCACGAGGAAGATAATATGGTGATGCTCGAAGTTGCGGGAGCCATTCGCTTACCACCTGCGGTAGGGAATGTCGTGTTCCATGTCACAAGTACAATGCTACATTTGCTACAGATCAAAGGACTATTTGGGGGAAAACTATGTGAAAATGTAAATCGTCATTTGAGGAATTTCTTAGAGAACTATCAGTCTTTCAACATAACTAATATAAGTCAAGAGTCTATAAGGTTGAGGCTTTTTCCATTTTCCCTAGCGGGAGAGGCGACCATGTGGTTGGAAGAACTCCCTCCAGACTGCATTACATCATGGAAAGAATTGACTGAAGCATTCTTGGATCGTTTCTTCCCTCCATATAAAATGTTATAGATGAGAGGTGATATCACAAACTTTAGAAAAGAGCCAGGAGAACTGTCGCATGAAGCATGGTTAAGGTTCAAGAAGAAGGTTTCCGTTTGCCCCAACCATGGTCTTCCAAATGGAGTGCCCTTTAAAAGTTTCTATCGAGCCATAGACTCCATTAACAAGTATATTACTAATAGTTTATCTAGAGGATCAATCATGGATCAGACATACGGATTAGCTAAGGCCCTCTTGGATGGAATGACAAAGACAAATCGAGCATGGCACATGAGAGAGACTAATATATCAACATATGTCATTCACTCTAGTGCATTGATAGCTGAGTTGTGGAAAAAAGATGAAGAGCGAGATTTAAAATGATAATCCAGTTGGAAATAATGACTAAACATGTGATGGGGGCAGCGCCCAAGGTTGTTAATACTATAGGTATGCAAGGTCAATTTCACTTTGAAAGAGAATCATTGCCACTTAGATACAAGGAGGAATGCCAATACATGGGAAATCAGATGGGGAGTTCTCGGTATGTGTTTCAAGGGGCTAATCAAGGTCTTTGGTGCCTAAGGGAAGAGAACCAAGGTTGGAGAAACTGCGATGCACAAGGATGGCCTGATAGAAATGAAAGATGTTAAATAGAGAGAAAAATTGAGAGGGAGACCTTTCTTACCGAAGTTCAAACCCATATGTTCCCCCTCCTGAAGTTGAGAATGCCCAAATCATCCAAATATGAGCGATGCAGGTAGCAAAAAATTGAAGAGATTCTAGTAAGAGTGCTTAAGAAAGTGAAATCAACCGACAGCAGGGTCAAGGAATTGAAAGGAGAGGTGTCTAACCTTTCCCAAATGGTGAGCTCCCATTCAACCTCCATTAAGCATTTGGAAGATCAAAGGAACCACTTGTCTTCTAAAATGAATCCCTGAATGAAGGGAACACTCCCAAGTGATACAATGCCAAACCCGATGAAAGTTAGTCAATGCATGGCGATGTTACTAGGCGTGGTAAATAGGTTGGGGATGCAAGAGTAAAGCCTAAGGAGGTTGCTGCTCCTAAATCAAACAAGGAAAATGAATTTGATGAGGTTCCAAAAACACCAAGTAGTGGTGAAAAGAGTGAACATGAAAGTGAATGAAAGCATGATGAAGTTCCCTCCCATATTGATGAAAAAGAGGCAGGCATAAAGGCCTCAAATGATGAAGAAATTTAACCAAGAGCTCCACCCCCTTCTCCACAAAGGTTGGATAAGAAAAAAAAGGATGATCAATTCAGCAAATTCATTGACATGTTCAGCAAATTATATTAATATATCCTTGGTGGATGCCCTACTTCAAATGTACGGATATGCCAAATTCATGAAGGAGCTGTTGAAAAAGAAGAAGGTGTTAGATGGTTACACCGGGGAGACAACACATCACTGTAGTGCGATGATGATGAGAAATCTCTCCCCAAAGTGAAATGATCCAGGAGCATTTACGATTCATTGCACTATAGGGTTATGTGTATTTAAGAAATCCCTTTGTGATCTTGGCGCAAGCATAAATCTAATGCCTCTTATCATTTACAATAAATTTGGACTTGGGAACACCAAACCCACATCAATGACACTGTTAATGGTTGACCGCTCCATAAAGAAATCTACGGGTGCGCTAGAAAATGTGTTGGTAAGGGTGGATAAATTTATTCTACCAGCTAATTTTGTTATGCTATTTTATGAAATGGACTTAAAAGTGCCAGTTATTCTAGGGAGACCATTGCTCACCACGGGTCGAGCATTGGTAGATATAGAGCGAGGTGAGCTCAAATTCTGGGTTGGAAGTGAAGAGGTCACCTTTAAGGTGTTCTCATCAGCTAAAACTCCAGATGAATGCAAAGTGATTGGAGTATTGCATGAGGAGAATGAGGAGAGTGGAGTGGAGATAAAAGAGGCTAAGTCGGAGGATGATCCTTCGAAGAAAGATTCCTAAAAGGGAAACACATCGTGCGACGACGTTAACTAAGGCACTTATTGGGAGGACACCCAAGTGTTTTATTTTGATTGTTTTTATGTCTTTGTTGTTTTTGATTTTTTTATGGGTAATGAGGGGAGAAGCTAGTAGAGAAAGCACAAAAACAAGACAGGAAACATACTGGACCGACGAACCACTGATCTAGATTACGAACCACAGCACTTTCACATAGGCAAGAAGAAACCTGGGGGCATAAATGTTAGACCGGTGGAATAAGTGGCATATCGCCGGTTTAAAAGTGTGTACCGCCTTTTGATTTTGTCTAGCTCAGAATACATGAGCAATGGGTGCCAAATCAGCGACCCACCGGCTAACGCCGATCCAAGTCGCGAACCGCAGGTGAGTCGCTGGTTGAAAAATAGTGAACTGAGCATAATTTCAAGCACTAAAAGATAAGGGAGCAGATTGCCGAGTCAAACCGGTGATAACCGGTGTAACATCGGTAAGGATATGGGTTCCAATTCAGAATATCAATCAAATATGGACCCACCTTACCCAATATCTGATTGAGCCATCCTAGTCTGAACAAAATATTCCCTTAGGTTTCCTTTTTTTCTCGTTTACCACTTTCCCACACCACTTTTCACCTTCCTAATACCCCACCTTTCCATATACCCACAACTCCCTCTCTTCCACTTCCCACACATTTAACCAACCATTAATCCTCCACCTCCTCCTCAACAAACCCCATTACTATCTACTCACATATAAGACCCCTCACCTCTCAACAATTTCTCACTAGACTCACATTCTTCTTCTCTACTACACAAATTCAAGAATTGCCATTGTGAGTGTTATATCCTGGGAGCCCAAAGATCAGACCCGAGAGTTGAAACAGAGAAAAATTGGAATTCTGCACCAGATCTCAGAACAAGTCATTAGGTGACCCATAAGGAGGGACCACAAGTCTTGAAGTGACTCGTGGTCAAGCAGGGAGGTAGACTAGTATGGGGGACACCATAGGAATGACCACGAGTCGTGGTCAGGCCACATGACTTGTGAAGTCACCTGTGCCCTGTACTTGAAATGTTGCAAGGATAGTTGGGCAGTGTAGGTTATGGATGGTGGCCACGAGTCGTGGTCACTTACCACAAATCATGGTGTCCCCCGTGGGGTCCCATGGTGATTTTTGGCAGTGTACCTCACGACTCAAGGCCACGAGTGATGGGCCCTAGTGATGAGTCATCCAGTCCCTCGTGGGGACTGGCAATCAACAAAATTCTGTGACTTAAGTAAGGACTTTTTAATAATTCCAACGTCCTAGGGTCCTAAACTACGTCGTTTTAACCTCAGAAAGGTGGGATAAAGAAGGGAAAGACTAGCCTAAGTGTTCATTCATCCATGTAAAGGAGAAGAAGGGTGATAGAGGGGTGATCAAGGTGATTTCAAGGCTTGCTTAATTAATTTCCTCTTGGGAAATTAAGGGAGTGTAGAGATTTAACTCCAAATCAGGTATGTAAAGTCACGAATGGGTGTTTTCATTCACAGCCATGCCCATCCTCTGTTAGTTTATTAAATTCTACTGAAAATCTTATGGGGTTTTAATTCAATCGTTGTGAAAATCTAATGGTTTGATAATGGGATTTTATGATCTATGATTTGCATCACATTTTATGAATTTTAATTAGGTTTTACAACTATTTTCGATTATAAATTTATTGAATTCAATCTCTGTACTATTAAGCCTACTTATGCATGATCTGATGAAGCAATTCATGATCTAAACTTTAATTGTGTATATTTACAAACCGAACATGATCTATGATTTGAAATATAGGTTTATTCAAATACCCAACATGATACGATGATTTACAAGTTATGTGAATAATTTCAAGTATGCATGTGCCTCATGATTTATGAACTATTGATGATAAAAAGCATGCTATGAAGTTACCCATGTTTATAAGCATGTTTTCGAATGAATTGAATATTGTAAAGCATGGTAAAGTATTGGCAAATGCCTACATGATGATGAATGAATTACGATTTATGAAATGATTTTCATGATTTATCTATTTATGATGTTGGCCGACTAAAGGGCGTTTGATTCTTGGGTAATCATGTTTAATGGGGATCAATGAATGATGAATGTTTATGTTAGACATGAATCTACATGAATGATTGTCATGCCCCAGAACTAGGGTAGGGTGCAACAAAAAATAGAAAATGACTTGAAAATTAATTACAAAGGCAGGAGCAAAATAAAAGAAAATACTACAAGCAGTAATAAAGTTGAAGAAAAGATACTTTCGAAGAGTTGTTTATTGATAAGAAGGAAAAAAAGAGAACATAGAGAGGTTTGGGAAATTTGGAAGTGAGTGTAGTGTTTTCCGAATGCCATTCCTAATACTAGGTGAATGTCTTAAATAGACCTTAATATGATGAGTCAACTAATTACTACTTGCTATCTAATTAAATGTGTCCACACGTGGCAGATTTAATTTTACACGGATCTATTTAAAAGATGTCTTCATCTTCCTGAAACTTGATTTCCTTGAAATTTGATATTTTTCCTGATGTGACCTTGGAATTTGATGAAGATTCGTCTTCATCTGCATGGGAGTTTGTAGAGATTCCATTTTATCCTTATGTAGCTTGTCTTTTTGTTGCATTGTTTTTTGGGTGGATTGTTGAGGGGTCCACTGCTTTTGATTGTAGTAGCTTTTTATTTTTCTGAAAGGATAGTATGGTCGTCTTCTTTAGTTGAGAAGATAATCTTGAGCTATCCCTTGCGGATCTAGCATGTCTCCATTGCTTGGTTCACTTGTATGAGAGGATGCAGTATCTAATAATCCCATTATCTAATTTTGTTGGGTATCTTTTTCCAAATTTGACAAAGCCTGCTGGAACCTTCTTTTTAATTCTTCCTTGGACAGTTGGGAATCCTGTCATAATGAAGAACTTGAAGTTTCCTTATCTTCTTGGGGTGTTGGTGCCCAGCCTTTGATTTTGATGGTCTTACTCAGATGTTTAATCCTTTCAAATTCATGAATATCAAAGGACCAACTGATAATATATGAAATTCTTTTTGCAATAAAAGATTTACACAATTTAATATTTTCTGGTAAAGTAGAAATATTCTACTCTACTTGAAATTTTTCAAACTGTGTCTGAAAATGTTTTGACAATACCTATTTATTTCCTCCGAATTGGTTCCACCATTCGCAAAACCATCTGGGGATGATCGCGCTTTTCATTTCTTCTGAATAATTGACAAACCAAGAGTGAGTGTTGGGCCTTAGATACATAAAGTTATTCCAGGCTGCCTTATAATCATACCAGTTGTATGTCTGGGGTCTATGGGTTCTTGATAGGGGAATGGGTGTGTGTAGATGATCTACAAACCATTCAAATGTACTTAAAATTCTTTTAATTGGGAACTTCGAGTATTGAATATTGTTAGGATTATCCAGACATTTTAATTTATGCTCAATTTTTACTGAATCGGTGTCTGTTAAAATGAACTCATAATACCTTTCGGTTTTAAGGGGATCATCTGTCTCCACATAATTCCAATTTGTGTATGAGGGTTTTAGTAACTTGGGTACTCCAAAACCTTCATATTTTTTATTGAGGGCCATGATCGACAGTACCTGTAAAACTGTTAGCTCAAACTGCGATTTATTTGGAATATTTTTCTCCATTTTCTTTTCAGGAGTCGCTGGTAGAACAGTCTGAGAGTATGTCTCTGCTGGCTTCATTTCGTAGTTATCCTTTGTTTGGATAGAGATAGTTTTTTCACCTGATGAAGAGTCTCCTTTAAAAATTGATTTTAATGGTTGTAATCTGGTCTGACTGGTTATGGGTTCCATTAATGGGGACGGAATAGTAGCTTTTGGCAAAGATGGGAATTCTGCTAAGACTGAATATTTATTTTCTGCTTTAGGTTTTTCCTCTTCTTTGAAGGGTCTTTTCATTACTTCTTCTGGTTTGAAAGGATGAAATGGAGGCCTCAAGGGCGTTATACCTGGTATTCCAGGTCTCATTTAGTTCCCTGTAGAAATTCCCTAGTCAAAATATCTGGGAGAGAACTATTTTCTCCTTGTATAAACTCAATTTGAAAATCAAAGTTGGATAACAAAGCCTGCAATCTGGCAAATATTTGTTTAGAAACCAGATTTTTTAAACCTTTTTGTAAAACATCTTTGGCTGCTTTGCAGTCTACTCGCAATAAAAATTCTTCATTTATTAGATCGTCTTGAAATTTTGTGATACATAACACTATAGCAAGAATTTCTTTTTTAATGGTGCTGTAATTTTTCTGAGTATTATTCCAGATTCCTGAAGTGAATCTTACTAATTGTTTGGGTTTTTCTAGGGAGATTTTTTGTTTAAGGATGCCTCCATATCCTATGTCTGAGGCGTCAGTTTCTACTATCATGAATGCCTCTGGATGTGGTATTCCTAGACATGGAAGTTTTTGAACTATTGATTTTATTTTTCGGACTGTCTCTGTTTGTTGTAATCCCCATGGGACTGGATCCTTCTTAAGACACTGATAAAGAGGCTTACAAACCTGTCTAATATTTGGAATAAAATCTGCAACATAATTGAGACTTCCTAAGAATCTCTGAAGCTGAGTTGTATCAATTAATTCATCTGGAAATTTGGATGAGAACTCTATGTCTCTACAAATGGGTTTATAGGTTCCTTGATATAAGTCATTACCAAGGAATCTAATAGCAGTCTGGAATAACTTAATCTTTTTAGCGCTTACTACTAATCCGTTTTGCTTAACAACTTTTAAAAAGATTTGGATATGTTTGAAGTGTTGGTCAATATCTTCTGAGTATATTAAAACATCATCTATGTAAACTATAGAAATATGACTATGTGGATTAAATATGTTGTTCATTATATTCTGAAATTCAGACGGTGCATTTTTTAATCCGAATGGCATGACATTCCATTCATATTGTCCGAAAGGTACATCAAAAGCTATTTTATATTTATCTTTTTCTGCTATCTGTATTTGCCAAAATCCGGATTTCATATCGAACTTACTATAAATGTTAGCTTTATAAGTTCTTTTAAGAAGATCTCTTTTATAGGGTATTGGATACTTGATCCATTTTAAAACTTTGTTAAGGGGCTTATAATTAATGACTAGCCCTGGGGCCCCTCTTTCTTTTTCCACACTATTATTGACATAGGATGCTGAACAACTCTATGGTGTCTTGGAAGGTCTAATAATCTTTTTATCAAGTAAATCATTGATTTCTTTTTTACAATATTCCATTAACTCCTGATTCATTTGAATAGGTCTTGCCCTAGTAGGGATATTCTTTTCGTTGAATCCCGCAATATATGGTAACTCAATAATATGGCATTTCCTATCCCAAAAAGCATTAGGAAATTCTCAACAGACTTCTCGTTCTATAAATTCTTGTAGGCTTTTAATTTTGGCTTCTACCTTCGGATTTTTTAAAGAGGATTCAATCCGTTTAAATTTTATCTCTTTCTTTAATTAATTTATTTGTTGGGAAAGCAGATTTATTCTAAAGATAGTTTTTTCTTTTATAAATTCACTTTCTTCTTTTGACATATTATTTAGGTGGGGAAAAATGATATCTTTTCCTAGAGCAGTGGTGTGGATGCCATCTAAATCAGCGACATAGGGTTTTATTTGGGTTATAAAGGGGGTGTCTAATATTATTTCTTCATTTATGTCTTTAGTTATTACAAAATCATTAATAAAGCAGATTCCATTATTGCGTATGTACGCCTTATGGAGTTATTAATTTATTTTGATCCTTTCTCCTATCGCGGAGAATAACTGCGTTGTACTTTTTTCAAGGTACTTAGTAGGGATTATTCCTTCAATAATACAGTTTTGGTCTGCACCGGTGTCTAATAATGCAATTTTATGAATAGTCTAATTTTTATTTATAACCAATGTTATAGGTATATGCTAGCTCTGGGCTTTAACTATTGCAATAGTTTTTACTCCTGATTTACATTCTAGAGGGCTCCCTGGAGACTCATCTTCTTCTTCACCTTTTTTCTAATTTTGATGTTTCTCTTGGTTCCGATTGATACAATTCAGATCCTTGCATTGGTTCTAGTTCATTTAATAGTTTATTAGCAAGGGCATCTGTTTCTAGCTATTTATGTCTTTGCTTAACTTCTTTGACTTCATTTTTAATATGTAATAATTCGGTTTGAAGATCTTGTACTGTTGTACTAGACTTTTGTTCTTTAAATTTATTTAGTACGTTTTTCATATTAAAAGGCTCAATTGTTTCTTTGTCATGTTGTTGGTTAAGAACTATATTTTTTAATTCTATTAAATATTTTATTTTAAGATCTTTATCTTCAATATGATCAATCATATCAAAGAAGATTTCCTTGTTATTATTTGCAATGGCATTTATTGAGTGGATATCACAGGTGCAGATTGCTCCCGTGCATCTACAATGATCAGTTGAGTCACTACTGTCAAAACTATATGCTATATTAAGTTGGTCTTCATCACTTAAACTTTCTTCAGGGGAAGAATTATTGTCATGATCTTCAAGAATATAATATAATCTATCTTTTATTTCTGGCTCAAGTTCTAACATATTGATCTTATCTTTCTTTTTATTAGGGACCTTACAACCCTTAGCCCTATGGCCAAATTTTCCACAATTCCAACACTTATCATTATTTCTTTGAAAGCCACCTTTGTTGGCTTCTCGTTTGTGCCTTTTAAATCTTTTTCTGTAATGATGGGGTTTTTCAGATTTATTTTTATAGTGCTTGTGTCTTCTTTTAATTTTCTTGGATGCCTCTTTTGAAGGGGCAGACAACTTGATGTATCCAAAATCTTGACAAAAGCTTCCTATTTCTTTTTTGTATATTTTATTATCCTTTTTAAGTTGATTTTTAAGCTTCATATCTGTACATAATTCAAGTCCTGTGACATTTATAAAACTTATAAGGTCACCATAGGTTAATTGGCTATAAGGAATTTTTCTATCAAATCTATCTTTTAATTTTATTCTAACTTTTTCAGTGAGTAATGTTGGTAAACCACTTATGAATTTTTCTTTCCAATAATTATGGCTACAGTCTTCTCTGACCATAACCTTGTTGAGGAATACATCCTTATACCATCTAAAATCATCTAACTTTGGGCAAGATAGGTTAGATAGTATTTCTAAACTCCTATCTTGAAAAAGTTGAGGTTCTCCTATACAATGTTTTGCTATACTATAAATTAAGGTAGCGGTGGCGTCTTCTACGCATAGATTTTCAAAAGTTTGTCCTGTAGATTCAGTCTTAATAACTTGAGTGATGCTTGTAGCATTTGTTACACTATGTCTATTATCTTCAGTGAGATAATTATCCCACCAATTTTTTAATGTCCCTGCAAATCCAGATATAATTAGAGTGGCAGCTTGTTTATCCATGAAGTTTTTAATTTTATAGGCGGTAATGGCCATCCCCATTTCATGTAACTTGTGGTATATCTGATGTTCTGCAAGTCCATCAATATTCCATTCAGCAATTTCATTTCTAGAGTGTGAATTATGAGATAAAAATTTATTCTCTTCGTACTGCATATCCGGGAATGAGGGTTTATTACAATAATTCTTTTTGATGGAATATTTATAGCTTAACTTATTAATGTCATTATCAGACTTTTTGGATATTATTTTTATGACCTTATCATCTTTTAATTTTAATTCATCCTTTAATTTTAATTCAGCCTTTAACTTTTCATTAATCTTTTCTATAAGATCATCTGTGATTTCAAACTTCTCTTGAAATTTGGGGAATTTATCTTTTGAAAATTCTGGTAATTTAAATAAGGGTTGGGTTTCTAATTTTTTATTATTATAGGAAGTGCTAGGTTTATCCTTGAAAATTGATTTATTATCAGTCTTAATGATCTGATTAGAGACTATATAGTAATTGACTAGTGTAATTATTTTGTTGAATTAATCTATTTATATCTTTATTCTTAGGATCACCATGGGTGTCTACTATATCAATTTTAAAAGGTGTAGCTGTGACAATTATACCATCTATTGGTAAACTAATTTCCTCTAGTGGGGGAATTATAGATTCAACCACCTTAGTTTTGGTATGCCATTTATTAACAATCATGCTCAATGATTCCTTTTGATCATCCAATTTTCTTGTGTACTCAAACCATTTAAAGAACTCTATATTGCATTTCATTCTTTTCATATCGGTGCACCATTTTTTTCTAAAGGATAATCTTTCCTTTAATGAAAATTTGTTTGCATACCATTGCCGTTTTATGCTATTTTCTGGATCTAACCAGAGTTTATCTAAATATTCAAAGTCTGGTTCGAACTCCTCATCAGATCTAATCATGCATAAAGAGTCTCTTGCTCCTAGCATCTCACTAGCAGTGGGACTTGTTGTTTTGGTAATTCTGGGTTCATATTCAACCTTAGGAATTATTTTAGAGAAATCTACTCCCTTTAGTTTTTTCTCTACGTATTCAAGTGTTACCTCCTTTTCTTCTGGCGTTTATGAAAATGAAGGTCTAGAAAAAGACATTCTTTTACTTGAAGAAGCATGACTAAAGGATTGGGATCTTAGAAATTTTAAATCTATAGATCCATCCGCAAATTATATTACCTTCTCAATGGTTGAATTTTCTTCCTCAATTTCTTGCTCTGTTATGGAGTCAAAATGCCAATTATCCTTTACTAACACATCATCCCATGTTATCATTTTTGGGACGAAAATATTGTTGTGATTGTGATTGGCTTTCATAAGCATGGTAACCCCTTTTTTACTTACTATTTTTGCTTTTGGAGCTAGGGTAGTTTTCATTAGCCTGTAATATGCTCTGTATATTATGGCTATTTCTCTTATATTTTCTTTGCTATTTTTTTTTCTTTAACATTTAATGTTAGGGTATCCATAACATTTTGATCGTTAATATCTTTAGAAATATTGGGATAACAGTTAAATTATACCGGGCCATTAGCTAGGTTACTTTGTAATACTGCTAATAATGAATCATCAAAGTTTAGTAGCCTATTGTCTCTTAATAAAAGACATATAGGTACGTCTAAGCCTAATCAAGAAAATGGTTTAACCGCAACCTGGACAAGTCCTATGTGAAGAAACTTATAGTTTTTCCTATATCTATTAATGTCTTCAGCTGCAAATAATTTAATAGTCTCAATAGACTTATTAATAGCGACCGTAGATTCGGAGGTTTTAATATTATAATTTTTAATAAAATTAAAGTGTCCAATCTTATATACCTTTTCAAAACGTTCCTTTGGGATATTTTAATTTTTTAAAATGCTCTCTACCTTAGCTATTTTAGTAGTTATGGCAGAAATATTAATACTTTTTTTTATGTTCTGATTTTCAGAGGTATCCATTAAAATTGAGCAGATAGTTTTAACTGAATAATTAATATATCATCTAATTGTCTTCTTTGTATAGACAAATTATGACTAACATAACATATTTCATTATATAACCTGATTAGATTTTCCAGAATTAATCTTCTAGTTATATTTCTAGAATAATTATCCAGAGTTTCTAAAGGTATTAGTTTTTTATAATAGTCTAAGTTCATTAATATTTCTGTTCTTTTCTTTTTATAGTTACTCTGATATTTCAAAAATATCCATTTTCTCCTATTGTAGTATTTTATTTGTTCTGTAAATGGATGTGTAAGCATAAATTTTAATATAATACGAAGTATTCGGGGGAATGTTAGTACTATCCTGGGGCCAATATCTACTTTAGATGTTACTCCTTAATAGTTATTTCTTTGTGAAGTATTTACTGGTTATCTTATCTAGTTGATTTTATCTTATTCCTTTAGGTCTGGTGACAGGAACACCATCCGGGTCCGGCTCTAGTATCAAAACTTTAGAGCTAATCCAGTGGAAAATACAGGCTTGCCAACGTCTAGACCGTGATTAAACGGTTACCCAACTTAAGGAATAAAACTAAGAAAATAGAGTAAGAGTATCAGCAAAACTAGACAAAGAAATAACCTCTCAAGAGCAACATAATTTCGACTGGCTCTAGGATAATATAAAGATACAGCTACTCAAACTCATACTCCTCCTAGCCAACATGGATCTCATACCATTAGTATAGGATAATTGGCATTTTGACTCCATAACGGAGCCAGAAATTGAGGATGAAACTTCAACCATTGAGTAGGTAATACAATTTCCGGATGGATCTATAGATTTAAAATTTCTAAGATCCCAATCCTTTAGTCACGCTTCTTCAAGTAAAAGAATTTCTTTTTCGAGACCTTCATTTTGAAAAACGTCAGAAGAAAAGGAGGTAACACTTGAAGACGTAGAGAAAAAACTAAAGGGAGTAGATTTCTCTGAAACAATTCCTAAGGTTGAACTTGAACCTAGAATTACCACAAGAACAAGTCCCACTGCTAGTGAGATTCTAGGAGCAAGAGACTCTTTATGCATGATTAGATCTGATGAGGAGTTCGAACTAGACTTTGACTATTTAGATAAACTCTGGTTAGATCAAAAAAACAGCATAAAACGACAATGGTATGCAGAAAAATATTCATTAAAAGATCAAGTAAGACATATACTAGTGTGCTCGGTGTATCAGTTTGTCTACGGGTGAAAAGCGGGGTTAAAATTTAAATTTGTACTTAAACCTTCTTAGAAAGACTTCCAAAAATAGGCCGTGAACTGAGCATCTCTATCAGAGATGATGGACATTGTGGTCCCATGCAATCTGACAATCTACTAAATATATAACTTGGTATAATCCTCTGTAGAATATGTCGTCTGGATAGGAAAAAGTGTGCTGACTTGTTAAACCAATCCACAATCACACAAATCAAGTCATGCTTCTGAAAGGAGTGAGGTAAACCAATAATGAAGTCCATGTTGATTATCTCCCATTTTCATACAGAAAGTTCAATATTCTGCGCTTGGCCATTGGGCCTCTAGTTCTCTATTTTAACCTATTGGAAAATTGAACACTTAGCGACATAGTTCTCTATGTTCTTCTTTATATTGTTCCACCAAATAATATCTTTTATATCATGGTACGTCTTAGTAGAACCTAGGTGGATAGAATAACTAGAGCTGTGTGCTTCAACCATAACTTTCTCCCATAGATTGTCCACATCTGCGACACATAATCTGCCTTGGTACCTTAAAGTACCATCTCCCCCTTACTCAAAAACCATAGTCCTTTGCTTGTGAATTCCATCCTTCAACTTGAGAAAGATCAAACCTTCATATTGACTTTCCTTCACTTCTACTACACGGGACAATTTCTCCCTATTTTGAACAACCACATTACCATCATCAGAGTCTAGCAAACGGACTCCTAGTCTAGCCGATCTATGAACGTCTCTGGATAATTCTCTCTTATCTTCTCCAATGTGAGCCAGACTTCCTACAGACAGTCGGCTAAGAGCATTGGTTACCACATTAGCATTTCTTGGATGATAGAATATCTAAATGTCCTAGTCCGTGAGAAATTCAAGCCATCTTCGTTGTCTGAGGTTCAACTCTATTTTTTGAAAATATATTGAAGACTTGTGGTTTTTGAATATAACCACGTAAACGCCATACAAATAGTGGCGCCACATCTTTATCACAAATAGTACAAAAACCAATTCCAAATCATGAATTATATAGTTCTTCTCATGAGTATTTAGCTACCTGGAAGTGTAGATTACAACCTTCCCATGTTGCATCAAGACACAACAAAGAAAAGTTTCTATAGTATCACAATAGACCACGACCCCATCGGTTTACTCTAGTAAAGTTTGAAATGGAGTGGTAGTCAATTTGGTCTTTAATTCTTGGAAACTCTTCTTGCATGCATCTAACCATTGGAATGTTGTCCTTTTCTATATTAATTTAGAAAATAGGGTAGTTATGTATGCGAACCCGTCTTCAGACCATCTGTAATAGCCTGCTAAACCTAAAAAGCTCATAATATCTGTATGAGTTGTGGCTCTAGGCTAATTATTTACTGCCTCAATCTTCTGAGGATCAACCCTAATACCCTAACCGAATACCATGTGGCCTAGAAATGCCACTAAGTTCAACCAAAGCATGACTTTGAAAACATTTCATATAACTGATAATCTCAAAGATTCTGCAGTACTAACATGAGGTGTTATGTATGTTCAGCCTCATTCCGTGAGTAGACTAATATGTCATCAATGAAGACAATAACAAAGAGGTCAAGGTAATAATTAAACACTCTATTAATGAGGTCCATAAAAGTAGCTAGGGCATTCATTAACCTAAAAGAAATAACAAGGAACTCAAATTATTTATATTGTGTCCTGAAAGTTGTTTTCAAAGCTTATTGTCACAACCTGAACACAAGCCCGGATTGAGACATGGAACCTAGAACCATAAATGGCTCAAAGTCGACCCATGGAATGAATGTGATAGCTAAGGTTCAACAAAATTAATGTGGATAACTGAGTTTTGAATTAGCGGCAGTCTAAACATTATAACATCTAAAAAAGGAATATCAAAACTCTAAATTCAAAGTTGAATACAACACAATGTCTGGAAAGCCTCTAACATACTGACGAGCTAATGGGACAACACCCCAACTAGCTCACTATAATTCTGAAACTGAAAGATGATAATAATAAAGTTATCTTAAGGTCCTCAAAGGAAGAGGACTCACCAACTGTAGCACAGGACAAGATCGACAGTTTGGCTAGCAACAGGGCTGAATTTGAAGGTCTGAGCCTGTATCATGAAATGATATATCATAAAGTATGTGGTAAGTACTTGGAATGTACCGAGTATGCAAGGTAAGTTAAATAAGCTAAGTAAGTATAGTTGAAAACATGGATAAAATAAATCATATCATTATAAGATTCAAAGAGTAAGGAATGCATGTTGATATCTTGAAAACATGATTAAATATAAGCTGAATTCCATAACTAAATCGAATGACCCAAAGGTAAAATTGATATTCATAAGTAAAAATTGATAGACAAAACAGTGGGTCAAACTTATAGAAAACATCATATCTTAACTGATAAAACATGCATAACAGAAATCATAAGGAAGAAGGAGAGACGCATCATATAACCAACATAATCACAATAGAACACACATGATTCCAACTATTACACTCAAGTGGGCAGAGCTGTCTAAAGCCTTGGAAGGGCTAAAGGCGCTACCATGATATTGATATTAGCTGAAGGCCCTCTAGCAGGCAGGGAAGCTCACAATGGAGGTCCTAATGAATCTGAATAACCTACGTTGGTGCGTAGTTTTGAGGCCTGGGGTTTTCCTGAACCCCTAGCCTACTCAGTGCTAGACCCTACTGCCAAAATCATACGTATGCTCTCCATCATTTTTAGACGAAGCTGAATCATGGTATTTCGGCGAAGCTGATCATGAACCATCATGCATAGTCTGAAAACTAAATATAAGGAGCCTTAGCCTAAAACACACCACAAGCTGAAAAGTGGGAGTCTAGAATCAAAAATCATGTTGTAAGCTAATATTATAAAATAGAGCTAAGTCATGATACATAGTTCATGTGGGCTTGCCCAAACATAAATATACTTGAAATAGTCTTGATAGTCAAAATCAAGAATACATGCATGGGTAGATCATAGTCTCAACTTTTCATGAAACTTGCATAATTGAAAATCTTATATTTAAAACTTTGAAATCATAAATTGTAATCAAAATAATTATAAAAGATGCTTATAAATCCTATAACATCATTAGAAACATGAGGAGAATTGAACCATGATTAAACATATAGAATTTCATAGATTGCGTTAGAACCCCATGAAACAATGCACTTGAATTCATGAATTGAGAAGGAATCTGAGCATTAGAGTTAAGAGAAAGTAACATTCATAACCCTACATACCTGGGTAAATCTGATTTCACACCCTTCCTTGAATGACTAAGAGATTTGGGGAAGAACTAAGGGAATTCTCAAGCTTGATCTCTATGGAGCGCTCTAATCTTACATGCATGGAATAGAATGGATTATAATAGGTTAAGCACACATAAAACCTTCATAACAGAGCTTAAAAAAACTTAGTTTAGGACCTAGGATCTTAGGAATTACAAAAATACCATTACTAAAAACTTCTCTCCGCTGACGATGAAATAGTCTTTCAGGCTCTAAATATGAGTCCACCATCTCCTTGTCTCTTGCCAGTGTTCAATAGAGATTATATCTGCAAAATACAGGCTAAGACCAAGTTGTCAACACTAAGAAAAAAATATAGTAAATCAACACTTAAGAAAAATTCACCAATTGCCAGTCCCCGACAACGGCGCCAAAAACTTGTTCGGGGTCGAATGGAAGACTACACGGAAGTGCACGTGGTCGAACAAGTAGTAAAGTGGCTTAAGTAAGCCAAGTATCGATCCCACAGGGACTGGGCGAGGGTAACAATCTACTCAAGTGTCACTATACTTTAACTCTACAAATGCAGACAACAGTGTAAAGAAGAGTTTGATATTTTGGTTTCTAATTTTATGCTAAGCCTAAAATGAGTATATAATTTGATTCTGAACTATGAATGTGAGCATGCTGAGGTTAAATGAACATGTAAAGAAATAAATTATCGATACAATTTTGGTTAATCTTTCCTCCGGTTGCTAGTCAAGAATTATTGCCAATGGATTAAAACTCTCATATTTAACCCAACTTAAGAATCATGAACCGTCCACCTACATTTCTGTGATTAAACGAAATTCATGTTCTAGCTATACAAAACCGATTCCTTAATTGACTAATATGACTTTCAGGTATATTTCTATCCTGAAGGTAAATCAATTCTCAATTTTCCCAAACTAAGAAAAGATCATATCCTATTAATTCACAACTTTCCAATTTCTTGCTCTCTCGAGTGAAACCGGACTTTTTAGATATACATTAACATTGGCCACACATTAATGCAGTAAGAACATGAATCAATAGAACAACCATGGAAGAAAAGATGAAAAACCAAATTGATCAACAATTACATTTCAATACAATTGTTCTTAACCTCAGCAAGAAGGGAATTTAGCCACTCATTTGTGGATTAAACATCGTTAAGTGAGTGTTAATCATACAAGCAATTGAAATAAAGAAGAAGGAGATAGAGAAAAACCCTGAGATTTTCGTCCCCTCAACTGCCTGTAACCCACGTTCTTGCTCAACCCAGTCAACCCATTAAAAATGAACCTAAGTGTTCTATTTATACTAGTGGGAATTTTTTCCGGAATAACAAGCAACGTGTCACGGAGTGCATCGCGGAGCACTGCCTCCGTGACACGCCACTGACGCGGACCCTTACTGGAAATTGATTGTCCAGGTATTAAGGCCCAACGTGGCACGGCGTGCTACGCGGGGCTAGGCCAACGTGCCACGACCCCAACGCGCACCTTCACTGGAATCTGGCAAAAATTCCCTATCCAAGCAGAAGACATCCGCGATGGCAGCGTGACACGGCTCCATCGCGGAGCCCCTTTAGTTTGTGCCTTCAAATTCTTTTTCCCTTGCTAACATCCGAGTCCAACCCCGATCTCTCCCAACACGCATTTTAGCTTCCCAAAATTATATTTCACCTGCAAAACAACGCTAATCATGTTGGTTAGTATAAATTCACATTTTATTATCAATCACATGAGAATGTATAAACATTGATAGATAAAAAGGCTAAAATGACACATTTGAGTATCACTTGGGCATATAAATTTTCCCAAGATCAGGTAGCTGCTCAGAGTAGACAGAAGCAATACGCGGAGAAGAAAGTCAGGGACATGGCGTTCATGGAAGGGGAGCAAGTACTGGTCAAGATGCCCCCCATGAAGGGGGTGATGAAGTTTGGAAAGCGGGGCAAGCTCAGCCTGAGGTATATTAGGCCATTTGAAATACTCCGACGTGTGGGGGAAGTGGCTTATGAGTTGGCATTGCCACCAGGTTCTTCTTGAGTGCATTTGACGTTTCATGTGTCCATGCAAAAAGGTACCATGGAGATAAAACATATATCATCAAGTAGGACTATGTGCTGCTGGATGAGAATCTGTCATATGAGGTAGAACCTACAGCAATATTGGCCAAAAATGTTCGGAAGTTGAGGTCCAAGAAGATTCCGACTGTAAAAGTCCAGCGGAAGAACCCTCTGGTAGAAGAAGCCACTTCGGAGACCGAGGCTGATATGCGGGTCAAGCACCCTAGTTGTTCATAGAATCTGGTACATTTCCTTCTTGCTTTTGTATAGACCATTCGGGGATGAATGATATTTTAATTGGCATATGATGTAATGACCAGACGTCATATGGGATGGTTTAGGGCATAGAAGACAGAAATCCGGCTAGGGATGAGATAGGGAGGTTGTGAAATAAACTAAGTCTAGAAATGTGCTTTTTGAGTAGCTACTGGTCCAGAGGACCACTGCAGCGGTGGAATTCATGTTGTAGCGAGACCGTGATAGCGCTTGGAGTCCTGCCATGATGGAGATTGAGGAATAACTGTCTAGACCGCCACAATGTCCCTATGACTACTATAGCATAAAGGTAACCATTACAAAAGATGACGGGGATAAGAAAGTAGGTTTAAGTGGGAATTACGGGGTTTTCACCCTATTATTTCCCGAAATGCGATCAGGAGGTCTAGAGGACGGAGAAACCTTCCAGAGTAGTAATCCCTTCACCCAAGGTAAGAATTTTGATTCTCTAGCTCTAAAGTAAGTGATTTTGATCCTAGAATCCTTGTACGCCTTTAATGGTGAAAGTTTGTAGAGAAAGAACCCAAGGTTGTTAAACTAGGGCTGGAATGGTGGGGTGATTTGGGTGATGTTGTATTGTGTTGATTATTCCCTTAGAATTGTATGACGGGAATGAGGGTTAGGCAGGAATTATAGGCCTAGAACCTAGAAGAATTGGGGTTTGACTCTCAAAATCACCCCAAATGGGAGGGTTTGATCTGTCAGGCTCTAAATTGAAGGGTAATTAATGAATTACTCTTGTGTTGTAGATTTCATGCATTTCGAAGAGTTGAGGAAAGGAAAGGCTCCTGCGGAGTAATTGAATTATTATTTTTAGATTGAGGTAGGTTACGGTTTATTGGGATAGACCTATATAATGGCATGTATAGTGTGCAATGTTGATATATGATTGGTCTTCGGATGTTTATGTGTTATATGCATCTATTGTTATTAATCTATCTTCAGAATGTGACTAAGTTGTGAGATTGAATTGTGATGACTTGTTAAATGATGGTGTATATATGTTAATGTAACTACATGTGATGTATGGTTAATAAAATGATCACACTCCATTAACGAGAGGATGGATAATTGATGATGCATTATTTGAGAAGTAGATTGTAACTTTCTATATGATGCAATGATGCACCTGGCATGTTTTATGAGTATGATGAATGAAAAGATTTTTATATCTTAAAGATGAGTGTCTTGTGCTCGAAGGGAGTATCCGGATGAGCAAATAATGATATTGGAGCTGCTTGTGTCCAAGAGGAGCATCCAGACGAGCATATGAGATGGAGCGGGTGCCACGCCAGCACAATACATGAACTCCTAAAGTCCCCTGTAGGTCAGGACAGGTTGGGCATAAATAAGACCCACTAGCATGTGTATATACAATTCGTGTGGTTGACTGTTGATCTTGGGCATAATTACATGTCCAAGTGATTCTTTATAACTTAGTTTTGCCTTGTTTATGTATTTAATTATGTACATTTTCATGCCTTTTTATATAAATGAGAAGAAATATTAACCAACATGATTAGTCTTTGTTTTTGAAGGAAATAATGCATTGGAGGACCCAATCTATGATTTGGTGAAGTGGAGGAATGATATCGGGAGTGAAACACCAAAGTTGAAATAAATTTAGCGATTTCTAGAGGGCTTCCGCGATACCTCCGTGTCACGGAGGCAGTGCTCCGCGATACACTCTGTGCCAAGGAGCCATTCCACGACAGGCATAATTTTGTACAATTCTCATTTACTATAAATAGGTCCCTTAGCTCCTAAAATCAGGAAGTCACGATCTTATTCTGAAAAACCACCTAGGAGTGAAGGCAGAAGTGGGAGAACTCACAGGGTTCATCAATTTCATCTTCTCTTCTACCAATTCTTGTAAGTAGGTTACTTTAACAATGTTTTCTTGTAATTTTACGAACATGAGTGGCTAGACCCCTTCCTCTAGGGTTGAAGCCATAAGATATGATTGTGATTTTGCGATTTTGTTTTGGTTTTAAGTTATTGATTGTTGTTTTTCCTTGCATTCTGAATTATGGTTGTTTTTATGACTGATCACCATGAAAACACATGCGTTAAGCTTAGGTACATGCTTGAGAAAGATAACCTAGGCAAGAACAAGAGAATGTAGGGAGCAAGATTGTATCTCACGATATAATTTGTGGTTAGGATAGAAATATACCTAATACCTTGCTTGGTTGATAAAATGGGAAGATAGAAAGACACCGGCTTAGATTTGTCACTCCACCACTCGTAGAAGTAGTTGTGAAGCTAAGTTTGGTTAAATGGTTAGAGGTACGGAAGTACCCAAATCAATGGCATAACCCCATAAACCACATCCACGTAGTGAATTGCCCACGAACTAGAAATAACATCCTCATTCAACAATATAGTAGTGAGGCTAGTTGTCATGTTTAGAGGTTCGAAATACCATAAACATGCAATTCTAATTATGTGAGATGAAAATTTATTGTTTCATACTTAAACCATTGCAAATCGTAGTATCGCATGATTATCCAGCTTTAACTCTAGTTGCTCCTTGAATTAATTCAGAGTATTTCGTTGACCGTCCCTAGACTTAATTAACATTCTCAAAAAAGTCTATAATCAACACTTGCGACATTTAATATCACACTTAAACTTGATAGTTAGCTGAATTGGTCCAGTCCTTGTGGGCTCGACATCCGGCTCTTAAAAAGGGCCAGTATATTACTTGTACGACCCGTACACTTGCGGGCTCAACAACTGTTAAGGGGAGATGGCGGAGGCATGTGCCCATCATGTTACCCTTAGTTGTGTTATTCACTTATTGTTGTGATTTCATTTATGTTCATGAGGTGGATGTGAAACGTATTATAAGGATGTGCTAACTTATTGTGTATATGATGCAAATTGATAACAATGAATGTGGCGTTAATGTTAAGTGTGACTTTGTTACTATGTATGGTTGTTGAATAGTTGTCGCTGAGAATAACTGAGGATTTGTAATTCTTAATAGCAATTATGCTTTATGTTATTATGGTCGTAGATTGATTCATGGTGTTATGTGAAATGTAATTGTTGACTTTATTGAACTGTATGATAGATCAGCTGAGAAGGGAGCAGCCTGTTGAGCTACTGCCTAAGCAGTGCCGCTGCAGCGGGACCATTTTTACTGTTACACCCCGTAAATTTTTGACATTTAGATGGCCTATTCGCATGTTGGTTAAGAGTTTTAGAATTCCATACATGCAAGAAAAAGGCCCGGCGGAAGACCGGACAAGTGCCACGTCGAACCATCACAAGAGGAGGCTGGGAAGACCCCCTCCGTGATGGCCAACGTGTCACGGAGGTTTCACCTCCGCGATGGCCAACGTGCCATGGAGGTGAGGTTCAGCCTCAACTATATAAAGCCCCCACTTCAGGTTTCAATGATAATTATCAAAAATTTCCAGAGAACAACCAGAAAACAGAGGGCACGAGAGGTTTAGTGAAATTCCTTCTGTTTACGCTATTAAACGTGGTCCAAACTCGAATTAATCTTGGGTAGTGAAGTATTAAGTTGCTGGGAGCATTCCTGCGGAGTTAGTTTCGTGAAATTCGGCTGGCGAACCGTCGTCCTACCGAGCTAAGGTAAGTGAAATTGCTCCAAATTAGTGTCAATATACTCCTAGCCCTAAAGTGAGTATTTCTCCCTTCTGGACTTCCGAGAAATAGAGAGTTTTCGGCTGTTTTTCAATAAGTCAAAGTTTGGGATATATATATATATTCAAAGTAGTATTTTCTTCCAGAATATTGATGAATTTAGTTCTAATTGCTATGAACATGAATGCATTTGGAAGAAATAACTGGATATTGGCCGAGTTACGCCAGTTAGCCAAGAAGTCAGCAACTAAGGTATGTAAAGCCAGTTTCTTCGGCAAGTTAGTAATTCTAGTATAGTAAAATAGAATAAATTCTAGAAGAAAGTTCCAGAAGCCGAGTATTAAGCTCAGTGTGAATTCAGTAAATATGTTTTGTATTATTATGTTGTAGTCAAAATAAAAGTCAGTAAATTAGTATCAAACAGCGAGATATTATTTCAGACTTAGTATCAGATTCAGTTTAATTCAGCCAGAGATTAAGAATAGAATATCAGAACATGAATAGTATTATCAGATTTATTATACATGTTATATGTGATTATTGTTGTTTGTTGAGACCTGATTGTGTTATGTGGGCACCCTTAGATCTTCCTTACCGCCCTAGGGTTAATAGCTGTGTCGACTCGCCTGCCAGAGGGTGAGGATACGTCACTCCAAGGAATGGCATGCCGTCCGCCAGAGGACGAAGATGGGATGCAACATTCCCCATAGCAGGCTGATTAGCATTATAGCATACCCTGTCGAGCGTTTGCGCCCAGGGCACAGATTACAGATTACAGATACAGATCTCAGATTACAGTTACAAGAGTCCTCCGGACTCAAATACAATTATAGTCAGGGGCCCAGGGAGCCCAAGCTGCATACCCAAGGGGCCGGGGGGATGCTCGTAGTTATTAGGTGAGTGGAGTGAATTTATTTTTGCATGGTTTAACCCGGGAAGGGGTATGTAGATTGCATGTTGATTGGCACCTTCCGGATTATGGGGGCTGGTATAGGTTCTTGTATGCTATATATATATATATACATATATGTTACTTATTAAGTTGATAAATAGCAGGACGCCGCATCGACAGGTATGATTCTTATCTTCTTTCCAGTACAGTTAAGCTCGGTACAGATTCTTCTATTCCAGACAGTTTTAGCTATCCTCTGTCATTTCAGTAACTACCAGTTTACTGTTTATCTTCAATTATGTTCAGTTTTCTTTGCATACTCGGTACCAGTGGTACTGACGCCTTCTTGGGGGCGCTGCATTACTTGCCTGGAGGTACTCATAAACGAGGAGTTGATCCCTCGTGATTCCAGCCAGCCCACAAAGTCATCAGCTCCGGTCCTCCGGAGCTAGATAGCTAGAAGTTTATTTCTTTTCTTTTGTTGTACAGTGTGGGTAGGTCGGGGCCCTGTCCTGACCATCTTATCAGTATTCTTAGAGGCTTGCAGATTGTATTTTTTCCTGTGGTTAGCTGTACCGGTCGTGTGAGGCTGTGTGTATGTTTCAGTTTGTTTATGATGGTCGTGTGGAGCCTTATTCAGTGTAGTGGTGATCTTATTGGTCACGTGGCAGCTTAGCACTTGTTTTCTTGATTCAGAAATAACTAGACAGCATGGTGGCCTTGTTGGCCCGCATAAGTTCCCTATTGATTCAGTTGTTCTGGGTAGCTGTTGTTTACTTATAGGTGGCAATAGGCCTAGTCGGCCGGAGGCTGTATTTACAGCTGTTATATAGCCCGTCGTTTTTTTGAATCCAGAGTTAGAGTCATCCTGGCACTAGAAGTGCTTAGGCTCAGCTAGTCCAACAGTCCAGGTCCTAGTAGGGCACCAGGTGCCAGTCATACCTCCCAAGGCGGGGCGTGACATTTACTGCGACGGATAAGTGACCTCTGCAGCGAGAGGCCTAATCCAATGGGCAGGCCGACTGATTCTTGAGTAGAACTAGTGTTTATAAAATGACTTGTAATTCTACTTGAAGTTGAGGACCCTTTTTATATCTCTATTGTTGTACTTATATGTTATTATGTAAAGTCGGCCGATGATGCCAATCAGTACTATGTAATGTACTGATCTACCCCTGTATTCTTTTCTGAGTGCAAAGTTCGAGCACGACAGTTCTTTGCGCCCTCACCTGTGAGCCAGCAGCCTCCGTGAATTAAGAAGGTGAGCATATGAGGACACAGATCATTCCTTTCTTGCAGATGTCCCTCTTTCTGACACTCGAACTTTTTCTTTCATTTTCTTCTTTTAGTTCCTTAGCTTGTAATAAATTAGACGTCTGGTGCAATGACAATCAGGTTCTGAGAAGTTGTTTATTTGTTTTGAGTACGCGTAGCGCATGATCGAAAATTGTTCTTTTCACAATAGTTGATTTTTTTCATGAATCTTTTGATTATGGGACCGGGGTAGTATCGGAATTCGTTGGTTCACCCACCGGAGGTTTAGTGTAGGTGCCAATCACGGTTATTTGGGTCATGAAATAATGGGCATTCGGGGGAACTTAAACCATACCTAGTAATAGAAATAAAACAAAGGAAAAGAGAAAACTTTTTATACTCAAACTACCCGCAACATGTACCTCGAAGAATCTATATATTATTATTTTCACATTACACCAATAGAACATTAAAATTTAATCTAATAGATATTATTTTCACATTACACTATCAAAAATATTTAAAATGGGTTATCACAATTTTCAATTATTAACCCAATAGCAGAAATAACTCATCCTGAAAACACCATTTACAAAAGAAAATCTCTAAAAAAAACATAGATAGCTTAGTATACATCAAAGTTGTAATTCGTGAAATTGTAATACGCATCAATGAATGGAATCAAACAAAAAATCGTATAGAAAGAAGAGAGAAATCGTGAAGCAGTAATGAATAAAAAGAGATGCTTTGACGGTTGAAGCTAAAAGTTTATTTCTAAAGTTTGGGATATGGGAAGTTAATAGGTTTAAATACAATTCTCTCTTGTTATTATTAAATTGAAAAAAATAAAATAAAAGGAGATTATTTTTCTTTATCTTTATTGTAGTATCAGGATCCCACGAAAAGATGGCTTTAATTTTTATGTTGTTACCTGGCTTTATGTTAATTAAATTAACTACTAAAATTTATTTTTAAAAAATTATAAAAATAAGTTAAATTAAAAAAATAATAACTAATAATCTACCAAGTATCTGAGGGACATGCACAGTGCATGAGAGAAAAGGGAAAATAGGTGAGTGAAGGTGTGTGCAGGCTAAGGTTAAAATAGTAAATATGAATATCTGATAACTTTCAAATAAATTTTTTTTTAAATATTGTATTGTTAGAATTTAATATTTATCTTTTAATTTACATTCAAATAAATTAGTTTAATTAAACTTTATTTTTTCAATTTAAATAATTAATATATAAATCTAACCACTTTAAAATTCATATTAGTTAATAAGTGATTTTAGGAATTCATATTTTTTTATAAAAAATAATTATAAATATTTAATTATTTTCAAATTTAGACAGAATAATTAATTAGTACCTAATCTAACTAATTTTTCTACTAAAACTACCATATGGCATTCTCCTACGCTGCCACTTGACTTAATTCTACAAGACTTTCTTTCTTTAAAATATATATAGAAAATAGAGGATAATGGATTAAGAGTTTATAACTCAACCATTCTTTTCTTGCAAATTTTCACAATACACACAATATAATAGATCATATATGAAACAAATTTTATAGTGCACAAAACTAAATAATACTTGTTATTGCCTATTGAACCTGATAATGGGATCTCCAGTCACATATGTTAAGTTACCATTACATTCGATATACAACTTAACAAAAATTTCATTCCTTTTGGAGCTTCAGTTATAAAATAATTTTTCAGATATTTAGTTAGATGATTGGCCAAATTCACTTCTGACACATGATTTATAAATATAATTTCATCTCTTAACATTCATTTACTACATTATGTCTAAAACACATGTATTTTAGTGTCATTGAAAAAAATATTTTTTGCACTACAACTAATGCTATTTGACAACCATAATATATGGACACGTTGATTTTATCTCAACATCAATACTTGCTAAGAAATTTTTTAGCCTCATTATCAGTCAACTCCAAAGCCACAAACCCTAATTTCATAATTGATTCAATTATGGTGTATTTGATTTATTTCATAATATTACACCGCACCAAAGGTAAATACATAACTAAACAAGGATTTTAAAATCCGCTTAGCATCATTGTACCTCTGTAGTTCAACAAATGTTAATTCACTATAGCATTTTATCAGTTGCTTTTTCAAATAATACACCAAGAGAAAAAATAATATCACAATATATTTTAGAATCATTATAAATAAAAGAAGTTTAAAAAACTTTCACCAAAATATTCTTCTATTCTTGTAATTTTTTTCTCCTCAAATCCTCATTTTAAAATTATTTTGAACAACAATAATAGGTAAAAAATTATTCCATCACTATCAAATGAAATATATTCTCAAAAAATTATTTTTTTTACTATAATTTTGCTCCCAATAACATCAATATTAATAAATATAAAATTATATGTAATGCTTATTGTTAGCACACAATAAACATACAACTACAAATACTATACCTTTTTTTTCTTTCCAACATCAGGTAGCACAATCTTAAGGAGTTATCTCCACATTTTTCAGTCTAAGGAAATAAACTGTACATAAATTAAAAGAAGTTCAACTTTCTTCTAAATAAGATACTCTAATGTATCTTGCAAGCACATAAAATTAATTCTTCCCAAAGAGTATCGAGTGCACAAGAGCTAATCAAAAAAATGCACATCATTTCTTTTTAAATAAATTACTCTCCTCTTGGCTACTCCATTCAATTCAAGTGAGTAAGGACTAATAACTTATTTACTAATTGATTTATTTTTATAAAATCATTATGCAAAATAAATTCATCATCTATATCAGATCTATTCTTTTGTTCTTTTCATAAAATTAATTTTCTATTTAAGATTAAATTCTCATAATATAAAGTAAATTAATTTACCGAATTTAACATGTCATACATCAAAGAAATCAATCAAGCATGTTACTAGCATTTTCATTTATGACTAGAAACATTTAATAAAACAAAATCATAGTTATAATATTCTTTAGTCTACAAAAATACTATTCTTCATTAAAATAATCATAACATTCTCAAAAGATCTTTTTTTTTTCAACATTTTTTAGTAACTCCGCATCAACCAAATTAGTTCACTATTAGGATCATGAAACTGTTATACCCCATAGAATTTCCGGCACCTAAACGACCTATTCGCATGTTGGTTAAGCATATTTGAAGGCCATACGTGCTGAAGAAAGGCCCGGGAAAAGATCGGACGAGAAACCTGTCGAACCATCGCAGAAGGAGCCGAGGCAGAGCCCCTCCGCGATGGCAGCGTGTCACAGAGGTGAGGCCTCCGCGTTGGCTCCGTGACACGTTGGCCTTGTCCAGGCCCAAGTATATAAAGCCCCACTTCGGTTTTAAATGATAAAAACATTTATAAACTTCCAGAAAACAGAGCAAGCCAGCAGAGGGAGAAAAGGAACGAAGGAGATAATATAATTTTCGTCCGATTACGCTGCTAAACGTTGTCCAAACTCAAATTAACCTCAGATACTGAGGTATTTAGCAGCAGAGAGCATTCCTACGGATTCAGTTTCGTGAAATACGGCCGACGAATCATCGAGCCACCGAGCTAAGGTAAGTCGAATTGCTCTAAATTAGTGTCTATGTGTTCGTAGCTGTGAAGTGAGTATTTCTCCCTTCTGGACCTCTGAAAAATAGTGAGTTTTCAACCGTCTTTCGATAAGCCTAAGTTTAGGCTATAAACTATATCGAAAGTGATGTTGCTCTTTAAAATAAAGCTGTATTTAGTATTGATTGATATATTTATGAATGCAGTTGGGAGAAAATAGTTGAAGTACCGGCCGAGCCTCGTCCGACAGACGAATAGTTTGAGGATAAGGTATGTAAAGTTAAGTTTCCTCGGCAAGTTAGCAAGTTCGGCATAGTAAAGTAAATTAAAGGCCCGTAGAATATTCAGAAGTTATATGTTGTGCTTATTACGAATGTTGGTACGATATTAGGAGTATCATATTATGATTAGCACGATATAGATTCTAATATAAGTATTAGGAACTGCACAGCACGCTCAGTATGTGATGTAGTACAGAATGTTAGGATATCATCGTATTCAGTTGAAACCCAGTAAAGCAATGCAATACCTGTAAGACATCTCAGAAACAGAACGATAAGTGAAAATGAAGTTAGAAAGCATGTTAGGAATAGTAAATCATGTTACTATAGACACTCAGTATACAACATAGTTTTCAGCAGAAACACTATATCCTATTCAGTATTAGCCCAGTACATCCTGGCAGAAGACTATATTTATACACATATATTGTTACCAGCCTCAGCATGCATTAAGTACGTACATATTACTATCACTAGTCCAGCATATAGTGTATACAATACTTTACCACTATTAGCCTCAGTATGTGAGACATGCAAATAGTATTACTAGTTGAGACCGTTGTATTGTTTGGGGTTGGACTACCTAGCATCCATGACCGCCCCAGGGTTGATAGCTGTATCGACTCATCCGCCAGAGGACGAGGATACGTCGCTCTACGGAGTGGCATGCCGTCCCACAGGGGACGAAGATGGGATGCTAGTTTTCCCCATATTATGCCTTGGTCGGCTTTTACACACCCCTGTCGAGCGGATACGCCCGGGTGTTGATCCAGGAGTCCTCCGGACGCAGATGCAGTTATAGTCAGGGGCTCAGTGAGCCCAAGTGCCTACCCAGGGGACCGACAGGATGCTTACAGGGTTATAAGAGATGGGATGACCGGGGTAGGGGTGTAGATTCTGTGCTGGTTGTACCTCCCGGCTTATGGGGGCCGGGTAAGGTTTCTGTGTGCTATGTTATGTTATGATATGTTATACCGTGTTACAGTAGATATGAGTAGATCGACAGTAGAACGATAAATCCTCAAGTATGACTCCTACTCCTTCCAGTATAATTAAGAAAAGGTATGACTTACATTATCAAATAGTTAATCTATTTCTTCCTACTTCAGTTTCATCAGTTACATTATTGATGTCAGATATTTTTTTTCAGCTATTGCTTTACATACTCAGTACCAGTGGTACTGATGCCCGGTGGGGTGCTGCATTACTTGCCTGCAGGTACTCATAGACGAGCAGGCGATACCACGTGATTCCTGTCAGCGATCGAGTATTCAGCTCCTGTCATCCGGAGACTGAATTCCAGAGGTGTACTTCATTTTCTTTTGTTGTATAGTACGGGTAGGTCGGGGCCCTGTCCTGATCATTTCTATTGCTATTCCTAGAGGCTTGCAGTCTGTATGTTTCCCTGTGGTCAGATGAGCCGGTCGTGCGAGGCCGTGCAGTTGTTAGCTGTTAGTACTTCTATTTCTTTCATGTTGGCCGTGTGGGCCATAGTTTGCCAGTAGTGGTGACCTTGCTGGTCACGTAGCTTTCTAGTATTTCATGATTGAGTTATAGATGACTAGACAGCATGGTGGCCTTGTCGGCCCGCATAGGATTCCCTAAATTGATATGTTTCTGGTCAGCTGTTAGTACAGGTACAGAAGGCTATAGGCCAATGGGCCGGGGGCTGTGTTTACAACCGTTATATAGCCCTTTGTTTCCAGAATTGTGAGTTAGAGCCAGCCAGGCACCAGATGTGCCCAGGCTTAGCAGTCCAGCAGTTCAGGTCCTAGTAGGGCACCAGGTGCCAGTCATACCCCCCAAGGCGGGGTGTGGCAAACTTGGTATCAGAGCAGGTCGTATCCCAGGGAGTCTGCAAGCCGTGCTAAGTAGAGTCCTGTCCATGGATGTGTTGTGCACCACATACTATGGGTAGGAGGCTGCAAGGCATGATAGGATGGTTGTCTTTTATTCTTATTCGGTCGTGCTGTTGAGCGGTACAATATAGGGTTGAGTCCCTAAAAGCTTACTATATTCTTTTGGTTACAGATAATGTCAGACCAGCGACATCCTATCACAGGTCGGAGCTTAGATATTGCAGCAGGGGAAGGCACCAGCAGGATGCCTCCCCCTCGATTAGAAACAGCCCGATCAGAGGGCACTACAGAGGTATCTTCCCAGCCTCCTCAGCAGTCTCCACCACGTCAGGAGCCACTCGGGGTGACACTATCTTCAGCAGTCCCTATACCGATACTTTCTGACCAGGAGGTTAGGAGTGATGTAGTTATGTTAGCACAGATGATGGCTGCTCAGTGTCAGCCAATGCCATCTACAGTTGCAGAGTCGTCAGGAGGGCCCGGTAGTTCGAGGGTCCGAGAGTTCTTAGCCCTGAATCCCCCACAGTTTACAGGTTCGGACCGGACAGAGGACCCTCAGGATTTCCTGGATCAAATGCAGAGAATCTTCAGGGTTATGCATGCCAAGCCTACAGAATCAATTGAGTTGGCAGCATTCCGGTTATGGGACATTGCCGTGTTATGGTATGAAAGCTGGGAAAGGTCCCGAGGGAGAGATGTTTCCCCTCCCACCTGGTCCAGCTTTTCAGGAGCTTTTCTGGATCACTATTTGCCGCGAGAGATTCGACAGGCTCGGGTAGACCAGTTCCTGCATCTGGAGCAGGAGGCCATGAGTGTTCGGGAATATTCCTTGCGGTTTGATTCTTTGGCCCGGTATGCACCGGCCTTTGTTGATACCATGGCATCCAGAGTACACCGCTTCATCATGGGGTTGAATCTAGAATATGTTGAGACTTGCATTACAGCCACACTGCGAGAGGATATGGACATTGCTCGAGTTCAGGCATTTGCCCAGAATATTGAGGGCATCAGACAGCGACAACGGGAGATCGGAAGGGTTAATCAGGAACTGCGTCGCCGGGACAGACCAGTTGAGTTACAGAGGGAGGCCCGGGGAGGACCCAGGCCACGATTGTTAGACAGGCCGCCCAGGCCCCCACCTCTGCCACAGTCGCAGGGGGGTAGATTCAGCCGCAGGGGGCAGCCAGAGACTGGTAGAGGCTCGCAGATGGCAGATTCATCATTATAGAAGAGGGCGGAGCAGAGTAGGTATACCCTACCACTTTGCCCTATATGCAGTCGACGCCATCCTGGAGCATGCAGATATGGCTCTACCGCATGTTATATTTGTGGCCAAGAAGGCCATTTGATGAAAGATTGCCCAGCCAGAGGTCGAGAGGACCGAGATAGACAAGATAGGGCATCTGCAGGGTCACGAGCCACAACATCCTCGACTGGGCGCAGGCCCTCAGTTTCAGCAGGCAGGGGTCGGGGCAGATCAGAGACTTCCAGTACAGGTGCGGGTCCAAGCCGCACATATGCCTTACCAGGGAGGCAAGATTCAGAAGCGTCGCCTGATGTTGTGACAGGTATGCTAACTATCTACTCACACCCTGCTTATGTGTTGATTGATCCAGGGTCTACCTTGTCCTACATTACTCCATTTGTGGCACGAAAGTTTAGTATTGCACCAGAATTACTGCAGCAGCCCTTTTTAGTATCCACGCCCGTCGATGACTCTATTGTGGCTAGCAAAATTTACCGCGGGAGTACAGTAGAGGTTGCTGACCGTCAGACCACAGTAGATCTGGTCGAGTTAGAAATGATAGACTTCGATGCCATAATGGGTATGGATTGGTTAGTACCGTGTTTTGCCAACATTGAATGTTGGACCAAGACGGTCCGATTCCACTTCCCAGGAGAAGCAGCGCGGGAGTGGAAGGGCAGCACCGCTACGCCAAAAGGTAGGTTTATTTCCTACCTTCAGGCGAGAAAGTTGATATCTAAGGGATGTATTTACCATCTGGTCAGAGTCGAGGATGTCCAAGCAGAATCTCAGACACTCCAGTCTGTACCAGTGGTGAATGAATTCCCTGATGTGTTCCCAGACGAGTTACCTGGTATTCCCCCAGAAAGGGAAATAGACTTTGATATTGATTTATTACCAGGGACCCAGCTGATATCGATTCCTCCTTATCGCATGGCTCCTGCAGAACTCAGAGAATTAAAAGAGCAGTTGAGAGATTTATTGGATAAAGGTTTTATCAGGCCGAGTACTTCACAGTGGGGTGCGCCAGTCTTGTTTGTGAGGAAGAAAGATGGCTCGCTCCGAATGTGCATAGATTATCGGCAATTAAACAAAGTTACAGTAAAGAACAAGTACCCGCTCCCCAGAATTGATGACTTATTTGATCAGTTGCAGGGAGCTAGATACTTTTCTAAGATTGACTTGCGGTCCGGATATCACCAGGTCCGAGTACGTGAGAGAGATATTCCTAAGACAACGTTCAGGACCCGATATGGACATTTTGAATTTTTAGTCATGTCCTTTGGGTTAACGAATGCCCAGCAGTCTTCATGGACCTGATGAACAGTATTTTCAGACCTTTCCTGGACTTGTTCGTGATAGTATTCATTGATGACATTCTGGTGTATTCTCGCTCTGAAGTAGATCACCGGACTCATTTGCGGACAGTGCTCCAGATTCTCAGGGACCGTCAGCTGTATGCTAAATTTTCTAAGTGTGAATTCTGGCTTAGCTCAGTGGCCTTTTTAGGGCATATCGTGTCGGATGCTGGTATACAGGTAGACAAGCAAAAAATAGAAGCAGTTAAGTCATGGCCTAGGCCTACCACTCCGACTGAAGTTCGTAGCTTTCTGGGGTTGGCGGGGTATTACAGAAGGTTCGTTGAAGGGTTCTCGACCATTGTGGCACCTCTAACCAAATTGACACAGAAAGCAGCAAAGTTTCAATGGACAGAGGCATGCGAGCAGAGCTTCCAGGAACTGAAAGACAGATTAACCTCCGCCCCAGTGTTAGCATTGCCGGAAGGCACAGAAGGTTATTTAGTCTATTGCGACGTGTCAGGTGTCGGGTTGGGTTGTGTGTTGATGCAGCATGGTAGATTAATTGCATATGCTTCCAGACAGCTGAGGAAACACGAAAAGAATTACCCTACCCACGACCTGGAATTGGCCGCAGTAATCCACGCCTTAAAGATGTGGAGGCATTACCTGTACGGCATCCATGTTGATATTTACACAGATCACAAGAGCCTACAGTACATCTTCACTCAGAGGGAGTTGAATCTACGGCAACGCCGCTGGTTGGAGCTGTTAAAAGAGTATGATGTGAACATTCAGTATCACCCCGGAAAAGCCAATGTTGTGGCAGATGCCCTGAGCCGTAAGTCAATGGGGAGTTTGGCGTATTTGCGGCCTGAGAAGCGAGAGTTAGCCAAAGAAATTCATCAGTTAGCTGGTTTAGCCGTTCGGGTAATGGAAACAAAAAATAATAAAGCAGTAATTCAGAATTCTGCTATATCATCATTAGTTACAGAGGTAAAAGAACGACAGTACGAGGATCCCGATTTAGTCCAGCTCAGAGATAGAATTCAGAAAGGTAAGGAGTCAGATTTCCAAATGACTAAGGATGATGCGCTACGCTGTAAGGGCCGCCGCCTCTGTGTCCCGAATGTTTCAGGGCTTCACGGGCGGATCATGCATGAGGTACATCACGCTCGCTATTCCCTCCATCCAGGAGCGACGAAAATGTACCACGACATCAGAGACATTTACTGGTGGCCAGGTATGAAAGCTGAGATAGCTGAATTTGTATCTAGATGCTCTAACTGTCAGCAGGTGAAAGCGGAGCACCAGAAGCCGGGCGGTTTGACGCAAGATATAACGGTGCCTATGTGGAAATGGGAAGCGGTAAACATGGACTTTGTAACAGGGTTACCCCATACTAGACGCAGAAATGATTCCATTTGGGTAATAGTTGACAGGCTGACAAAATCAGCTCATTTTCTGCCAGTGAAGGCTACCTTTTCAGCTGAGAATTATGCCGAATTATATATCAGAGAAATAGTAAGATTGCATGGAGTGCCAGTATCTATTATTTCAGATAGGGGAGCACAGTTCACAGCTAGATTCTGGCAGTCGTTTCAGAAAGGTTTGGGAACACAGATTAACTTGAGCACAGCATTCCATCCTCAGACAGATGGGCATGCTGAACGTACAATTCAGACGCTCGAAGATATGTTGCGAGCATGTGTATTAGATTTTGGGGGTAATTGGGATTAGCATCTGTCGTTGATTGAATTTGCTTATAATAATAGCTACCATTCAGCTATCTAGATGGCGCCTTTCGAGGCATTATACGGGCGAAAATGTAGATCGCCAGTGGGCTGGTTTGAAGTGGGGGAATCAGCACTGGTTGGCCTAGACATTGTTCGGCAATTAGAGGAAAAGATAAAGCTTATCCGAGAACGATTACTGACTGCTCAGAGCCGCCAGAAGTCTTATGCAGATACGCGACGCAGAAATCTAGAATTTGCGGTAAATGACTGGGTATATCTGAAGGTGTCCCCAATGAAAGGGGTAATGAGATTTGGCAAGAAGGGCAAGCTTAGCCCGAGGTTCATTGGGCCATATCAGATTCGGCAAAGAATAGGCCGAGTTGCATACGAATTGAACTTGCCTCCGGAGTTAGCATCTGTTCACCCAGTATTCCATGTCTCTATGTTGAGGAAGTCCGTAGGGGACCCTTCTATAGTATTTCCAGTTCAGGATGTCCAGGTCACGGAAGAGTTAGCATATGAAGAGGTTCCAGTAGCTATCTTAGACAGACAGATTCGTAGGCTGAGGGCTAAAGATGTGGCGTCTGTCAAAATATTGTGGCGTAACAGGAACCATGAGGAAATGACATGGGAAGCTGAAGAAGATATGAAAGCCAGATACCCTCACTTATTTCAGGCCTAGTCAGGCGACAGGTATGTCCGTATTATTACTTATGTAGTACCTTATAGTTTTATGTGTGTGAATGAAAAAGATTGATACTTAGTTATCCAGTGGATCTTAAAATATTGCGTGCAGTACCTGTGTTGGACTTTTCTGCATTTAAGGTTTTTGCTATAGTCCATATTACAGGGGAAACTCTGTCGAAATTTTTTTTAGAAAATAAGTTAAGTAGTCCTCTAGATAGCAGTATACATTCGAGGACGAATGTTCTTAAGGGGGGGAGAATGTTATACCCCATAGAATTCCCGGCACCTAAACGACCTATTCGCACGTTGGTTAAGCATATTTAAAGGCCATACGTGCTGAAGAAAGGCCCGGGAAAAGATCGGACGAGAAACCTGTCGAATCATCGCGGAAGGAACCGAGGCAGAGCCCCTCCGCGATGGCAGCGTGTCACGGAGGTGAGGCCTCCGCGTTGGCTCCGTGACACGTTGGCCTTGTCCAAGCCCAAGTATATAAAGCCCCACTTCGTTTTTAAATGATAAAAACATTTATAAACTTCCAGAAAACAGAGCAACCCAGCAGAGGGAGAAAAGGAACGAAGGAGATAATATAATTTTTATCCGATTACGCTACTAAACGTTATCCAAACTCAAATTAACCTCAGATACTGAGGTATTTAGCAGCAGATAGCATTCCTACGGATTCAGTTTAGTGAAATACGGCCGACGAATCGTCGAGCCACCGAGCTAAGGTAAGTGGAATTGCTCTAAATTAGTGTCTATGTCTTCCTAGCTGTGAAGTGAGTATTTCTCCCTTCTGGACCTCTGAAAAATAGCGAGTTTTCGACCGTCTTTCGATAAGCCTAACTTTAGGCTATAAACTATATTGAAAGTGATGTTGCTCTTTAAAATAAAGTTGTATTTAGTATTGATTGACATATTTATGAATGCAGTTGGGAGAAAATAGTTGAAGTACCGGCCGAGCCTCGTCCGACAGATGAATAGTTCGAGGATAAGGTATGTAAAGTTAAGTTTCCTCGGCAAGGTAGCAAGTTCGGCATAGTAAAGTAAATTAAAGGCCCGTAGAATATTCAGAAGTTATATGTTGTGCTTATTACGAATGTTGGTACGATATTAGGAGTATCATATTATGATTAGCACGATATAGATTCTAATATAAGTATTAGGAATTGCACAGCACGCTCAGTATGTGATGTAGTACAGAATGTTAGGATATCATCGTATTCAGTTGAAACCCAGTAAAGCAATGCAAAACCTGTAAGACATCTCAGAAACAGAACGATAAGTGAAAATAAAGTTAGAAAGCATGTTAGGAATAGTAAATCATGTTACTATAGACACTCAGTATACAACATAGTTTTCAGCAGAAACACTATATCCTGTTCAGTATTAGCCCAGTACAGCCTGGCAGAAGACTATATTTATACACATATATTGTTACCAGCCTCAACATGCATTAAGTACGTACATATTACTATCACTAGTCCAGCATATAGTGTATACAATACTTTACCACTGTTAGCCTCAGTATGTGAGACATGCAGATAGTATTACTAGTTGAGACCGTTGTATTGTTTGGGGTTGGACTACCTAGCATCCATGACCGCCCAAGGGTTGATAACTGTATCGACTCGTCCTCCAGAGGACGAGGATACGTCGCTCTACGGAGTGGCATGCCGTCCCACAGGGGACGAAGATGGGATGCCAGTTTTCCCCATATTATGCCTTGGTCGGCTTTTACACACCCCTGTCGAGCGGATACGCCCGGGTGTTGATCCAGGAGTCCTCCGGACTCAGATGCAGTTATAGTCAGGGGCTCAGCGAGCCCAAGTGCCTACCAAGGGGACCGGCAGGATGCTTACAGGGTTATAGGAGATGGGATGACCGGGGTAGGGGTGTAGATTATGTGCTGGTTGTACCTCCCGGCTTATGGGGGCCGGGTAAGGTTTCTGTGTGCTATGTTATGTTATGATATGTTATACCATGTTACAGTAGATACGAGTAGATCGACAGTAGAACGATAAATCCTCAGGTATGACTCCTACTCCTTCCAGTATAATTAAGAAAAGGTATGACTTACATTATCAAACAGTTAATCTATTTCTTCCTACTTCAGTTTCATCAGTTACATTATTGATGTCAGATATTTTTTTTCAGTTATTGCTTTACATACTCAGTACCAGCGGTACTGACGCCCGGTGGGGCGCTGCATTACTTGCCTGCAGGTACTCATAGACGAGCAGGCGATACCACGTGATTCCTGTCAGCGATCGAGTATTCAGCTCCTGTCATCCGGAGACTGAGTTCCAGAGGTGTACTTCATTTTCTTTTGTTGTATAGTACAGGTAGGTCGGGGCCCTGTCCCGATCATTTCTATTGCTATTCCTAGAGGCTTGCAGTCTGTATGTTTCCCTGTGGTCAGATGAGCCGGTCGTGCGAGGCCGTGCAGTTGTTAGCTGTTAGTACTTCTGTTTCTTTCATGTTGGCCGTGTGGGCCATAGTTTGCCAGTAGTGGTGACCTTGCTGGTCACGTAGCTTTCTAGTATTTCATGATTGAGTTATAGATGACTAGACAGCATGGTGACCTTGTCGGCCCGCATAGGATTCCCTAAATTGATATGTTTCTGGTCAGTTGTTAGTACAGGTACAGAAGGCTATAGGCCAATGGGCCGGGGGCTGTGTTTACAGCCGTTATATAGCCCTTTGTTTCCAGAATTGTGAGTTAGAGCCAGCCAGGCACCAGATGTGCCCAGGCTTAGCAGTCCAGCAGTTCAGGTCCTAGTAGGGCACCAGGTGCCAGTCATACCCCCCAAGGCGGGGTGTGACAGAAACATCAGTTAAAGACAATATTTTTTTAAATGTAAGTTTGAAATTTTTTTTTCCTTTCTAAGAACATGAGTAGCTACTCGTTCACCAAGATAAATCATTTTTTCTCCTCCATTAATTTGGGTGTAGCCACAAAATTATTTTTATTCATACAAAACTTATCACACAGTCACTCACACTGATCAGAATATTCACTTAGAAATTGACCACAACAATAATATCATCTAGTTCATTCAAATTAGTTTTAGCTTAGCAGAATTGTCAACTTTCCTAACTCTTTCCTCAAAGACCTTATTATTTATTTTGAGCTTAAAGTAATCATTCTTTTCTATATTAAAAGGAATTATAAATTCACAAAATGTTGACATACCAAATAATTTTTTTAATATGCATAACTAGTCACAGTAATCACGATCATAATCATTTAACCCATTGATTTTGTCAATTTCTCTTTGTTCTGAAAATCGACTAAAGCAGAAGCAGTCGTATAAACATTATCCATAATTAGATTTCCCTAAATCCAGTATTGAAACTTAGTAAAATACGACTAATAATGAGCATATCAATGGTCTGAGTAAAGCCATTGATCAAAGCTCCAGCACAGAACTGAACACCTCTAGAGACCATGGAGATTCTCCTTCCCAATTTTCTTTTCCATGATTTATAAAGAAATGTTCTTAATATTATTGGAAAATATTATAAATCACGGAAATTCTCATAGCTTGAGGTGTGTCAAAGACATTTTCCTTAAAAATATTTAACTCAGTATAAATGTATCCCACATAATTCAACTAACTCTTCTGATATAATACTAGAAGCCAAAATCTAATAAAGATTTTAAATAATATAAAATCCAACAACAAACAAGAAAAGAAAAAATTAGCTCATAAGTTTTCATCCTGCTTTTTTATCCTCAACATAAGTACATTAGGAAAATATATACGATAGAAAGATATGATATATCATCATCTAATCAATTGTCAATATTCACAAAGTTTAAGAGTAGTAAATACCATTAAGGCAATTGACCAAATTTAACCACAAATGCTGAATAATTTTTCTCCAAAACGTTTGCCACAATCAGTAACATGAGTAAAGATTAGCTATGAATTAATTGCATATAAAGAAGATTAATGGCCATAAAAAGGTATAAAGAATCGAAAACTTTTCAATATTAAAAATGTAATAATACAGTTATTGAATTATATTCAGAGATGATTATTTTTTTTTTAAGATATTATATTATTTTTCCAACACCTTGTTCATTGGTGACTTGTTATTCCTTGAGGATGACACTCTTAAAGTTGAGTGTACTTTAGTTATATATATCCTAACATGCATTGCTATTTTCTAGTTCTTTAGCAGCAAAAACAAAGTAAAATATTTCTATGAAGGAAATAATGAGAAAATTTCCTAAAAATTAGCACTATACAAAAACTAATGAGAAATAACTCATATTTTCTTTCAAGTACAACTATTCAAAGAGAATAAAATAAAAATAATTCTTATTATTCAAACAAATTCTCATTTTATTTATTTTATTAGACAAATTTATGAATAAAATTCAAGACGTTCAAGGATTTCACCATCAAAAATCTGACATATGTAGCTAGTAGTTATCACGGATTGAGCATATTAAAGACCTGAACTTGGCTTGGCTTCTAAATCCTATTAAAGAGCATAAATGTTAGAATATACGATGAGGTCATCAAGAATAAATAAAATATTACATCCAATACAAACTTCTTCTTAATATGAAGTTATATTTATCAATCATCTTTCAAATGCAAATTTCCTGTTATTGTCGTTTTAACCGAATCTGAATTGAGGCAAATTAATTTTCTCTTTTACATTGAAATATCAACACATCTAAATATATGCACCAACCACCAATCTATCATAATTTTTAAGATCGATAATGATTTGCGAGGAATATTCATATAAGTGGAGATACATCATGGCATAAAAAAAATTATAAATAAAATAAATTTTACATTTGTATATTTTGACACCACAAGATTCAGAAGCATTATCATATAAAGGTGTGATCATCAATTAAAAAAAATAGTCTATGTGAAATATTTTCAATTTTCTTTTTCAGAAAATGTTACCCTTGAATATCAACTACATTTATTTTACACAACTGATAGAGAAGTCTGAAGTCTCCAATTGCACTTTTATTTTAGTCATAGTTATGCATGTTGTGGTTATTTCTAGAAATATATATATACATATATATATATATATATATATATATATATATATATATATATATATATATAATATGCACATTATACAAACTATATAGACAAAATCATAAATTTACCTAACATAGTGGTCAATGAATTGGAGAAAGAAGCAACTACGTGTTTGAAAAGATTCCAATCAAAGGTAACCCTAGCTCTGTGGGGAGATGCCAATTTTATTTAACATCTATTACTTGCATTGTGATTCATTGAATGACTTAATAACTCATTAATTTAATATTAATTTGATGAACCCATACAAAAAGGATACAACATAGAATTTAGTTAATTTTTTATATAGTTTGTAGGTCATAGGTTATATGGACTATTTATGATAGATTAAAAAAAAGTTGAAATAAAATTTAAAAATGAAGAAAATGTATAAAGAAGAAGTAGAGAACTAATTCAATTGTGGGTGAAAATCAAGGGACAAAAAGGGGGGAGGGAGTTATAGTTGCTCTGAGCAGGACATGCTAGAGGTAGAAAGTGTTGGTAGCTAACTTTGTGGAGTGGTGGTTTGGTTGTTGCATTTGTTTAGGAATTGAATAAGTTGTTTCCTGGTCTTTAGGCTATAGAAATAATTGAGTCAGTTTTTTAGATTGAGAATTTTTAGGAGAATCAATGTGTTCTTTTGTTTACTAGCTTTCATCTATTTAAGACTCTTGTAACAGAGTATTTTGCAGCTTCAATATAGAGAAAACTTCCACACTTGCAGAGTCTCTTTTCTTTTTATTGTTGTAGTTAATTTTCTATCATTTGGTATTCAAGCCAGATTGAGTTCTTTTTTCCAGTACACTACAATAGCAAAACGAGTACCTCTGAAAATTTTGTTAAACCTACTATTTTGCGCTTCGATGGTCATTACATCCATTAGAGAATGTTGATGGACAATTTCTTAAGGTCCAAGAAGTTCTCCAATTATTAGTGTTGGCGTACAAGATCCAGCCACTGGTATTGCCTTGTTGAAAGCACAAAAGGAAGAGTTGGATAGTCTAGTTAAAGGATCTCAAATGTCATAATCTGAGCATGGACCTCATACCGCGACACGAGACCTAGAACCACGAATGACTCCAAGCTAACCCCTGGCACATACATAGTATGAACAAGAGCATCACTAAGAGAAAATAGAACATGAACATAATATAAGCGAAAGTCTGCATAACATAAAGACATAAGCATAAACCCGAGTCAACAACACTGAACTGTCTATACATAGTTGTCTGAAAAGCCTCTAAACACATGATGATCTGATGAAACAACACCCTCAACTATCTTGCTAAGTCTGAAACTAAAAGACGTAAATAAAAGAGACATGAACCAAAACTGTCATCCTCGGATCATGAGGACTCACCAAGACTAGGGATGATGCTTGAATAAAACGGGAGCGAGCTAATGTTGAGACAGAGTTGGATCACCCAAATCTATATCAAGAGACGATATAGAATAGAGTATGGTTAATATATGAAATATACTGAGTATGCAGAGAAAGTAAAACTAGCTAGTAAAATGATAATCTGAAATCATGAATATAAAATAATATAGAATCATGAGAATAAGGACAACATACTAAAAGTCATATTCCTGAAATATACATAATCATGAGATATACATCATAAGCTAAACATAATGACCCAAGGTTTAGAAATAGAAGTCATATAGTATACCATACTTGAAATCATAAGTGAAAATTTATAAACTGATCAATAAGTCAAATATATTATAAAATATAATATTATAATACATGAACATGAGTAACTTAAAACATGAGGAACAATGGGAGACTCATCATAACCAACACCAACATGAGAGAGCTTACTTGATGCCCAACTATCTCGCTCAAATTGGTAGAGCCGTTCCAAGCTTGCCAAGCCAAGGAATGATTAAAGCGTGATATAACATGTGAATCCCTGTAGGGTTTGAGCATGAATATATATCTATGATGGCACATAGTGCTGAGATTCGGGATTTGTTTGAACTCATAGCCTACTCGGTGCTAGACACTACTCCTAAAAACATGCACATGGCTCATAATCATCATCATAAAAATAATACTTGAACTTACATGGGCTAGCCGAAATATAATATCATAATTATACTTGATATACGTTAAATAACCATGAAAAGGATGTCATGGAGTTGACCATGATATTTGAACATGAATTTCATGAAAATCATACATGATTGAATAAATCTTCATAACTTGGAATCATAATATTCATAAGCTAAAGATTCATAAACATCCATACATATTTCGATAATACATCATGACTTGAAATTCATAAGCTCATAACCTTAGATTCACAAATCATGCATAATTGGGCAAAGATCACCATAAACTTGAAATCATGAATTCATGGGGATGTTGACGGTTGAATCTGCCCTAATAAACTTAATTCAAAAAATATATTGAAACATGAGAGAATTGGACCCATAGAGAGATCACAGATAATTGCATTGAATTGTGTTAAACTATAACACCCCAAAAGTCCCTAAGATCAGACCCGATGGATGAAATGGAGAAAGCAAGAAAACCTGCCCCAGGTCAGAAAATAAGTCATTGTGTGAATCATCAAGGGACCCGACGGATCGTGGTGTAACCCATTATATGGGCGGTTTGGTGAAAAAGTGGAGTTTTAGAGAGTCTCAATGACTGGTTAAGTGACCCATTAATTGACATGATGAATCATCAAGTGTGGCATCAAAAAAATATCAGAAAATAAGAGGAAAATTGGCCAGTGTCAAGGGGTCAAGTGACGACCTGTCAGGTCTCCCTACGTACGGGTCATCGAGTCACTCATTGGGTCTTTAGTGATTAATTTCAAATCGGGTTATTAAGGGTATTTTCATAATTTTTAAGTTTCTAACTCCTAAACTAAGTCATTTTAAACCTCTTAAAGGGTGTTTTTAATGATTTTAATCACCCTAAACACTCATTCTACTCCTAACACTCCAAGTTGAAGATCAAATCTCCTCAAGAAGAGCTAGGGTTTCATCATCTTCTCCATTTCAATTCCCTTTGGGTCTCCAATCAAGTTGAAAATTCTTCAAGCTCAAGTATGTAAGGTTATGAATGGGGAAAATTCCTCCACCCTCATGCCCAATTTCATCCCTATTCTATGATCTCAAGTCTCTAAGTATGTTATATTAAAATTCTAGCGTTTAACACAATTTCATGCAGTTATCCATGTTATCTATATGGATTCAATTCTCTCATGTTCTAATCGATGATTTATGGCTATTAGGGAAGATTTAGCTCTCTATTCACTTACTAATGCATGATTTCAAGTTTATGAAGATTATGCCTATTATACATGATTTATGAATTTCAAGCTTATGAGCCCATAATTTCAAGTATGATGAATTATCAAAGTATGCATAAATGTTTCTGAATTCTTAAACTTATGATTCCATGATTTCAAATTATGAAGCATATTACAAGTATGTATGATTTCATGATTTGGGCAAGCCTAGAAAAAGTCAAGTACGTTTTACCATAATTTTAACCAAGGCTTACAAGATCAGTTTTACAGAGATGTTTAGAGTCAAGAATCCTAAAAAATAGATTTAAGCTATGTTTTGAGAATATGATTATGAGAAATATGCATGGTTTGGGAATAGTGTCTAGCACCAAATAGCCAGGATTCTAAGGACCCAAGTCTCATAACTACGCGCGCCCCAGGGCACACTAGTGATATCACACCTTCATTGTTCTTTAACCTGACAAAGCTTAGGACGGCTTTGCCCACTTGAGCGAGATAGTTGGGGCATCATGTAAGCTCTATCGTGATTGTGTTGGTTATGATGAAGCCTCCCATTATTCCTCATGTTTTCAGTTACTCCTGTTCATGAGCTTATGAGTTTTCACTTACAATTTCAAGTATGGTACACTATATGATTTCTATTCCTAAACCTTGAGTCATTATGTTTCAGCTAATTATAAATATCTCATGATTATAATTACTTTAGGAATATGATGTTTAGCATGTTGTCCTAACTCTCATGTTCTATCTTATTTTATATTCATGATTTTAGACTATCATTTTACTAGCATGTTTTACTTTCTCTACACAATAAGTACATTGAAAGTACTGACCGCATACTCTATGCTATATCTTCTCATGATATAGGTCCAGGTGATCTATCTAAGTCCCATCATTAGCTCGGTCCCGATCTGTCCAACTCTATCTAAGTTTTGGTGAATCCTCATGATCCGAGGATGTTAGTTTTGATTAAGCTTGCTTCTGCTCAGCCCAGCTCTATCCAAGATTTGGTGAGTCCTCATGATTTGAGGACGTTAGTTTGATTATTTCTCTTTTATGCATATCTTTTAGTTCCAAACTTAGCAAGCTAATTGGGGGTGTTGTCCAATCACCTTATCAGATGATTAGAGGCTTTTCAGATAGCTATGTATAGATGGTTTAGCAATGTTGCTAAGCAGATTTCTGCTTATATTACATTTATGCTTTATTTCCTCTTAGTAATGCACTTATTCATGCTATGTATGTGTCATGGGTTAGCTTGAAGCCATTCGTGGTTCTATGTTCCGTGTCATGGTCCGGAGTTCTTGCTTGGGTAGTGATAAACTTGGTATCATAGCATTCGGTTTAAAGTGTCCGAGGGTGTCAGAACACCACATTAAGTAGAGTTTTTTCCATGAGTGTGAAGCATGCCACACTTAGGGGGAAGAGGCTATGAAACGTTTTAGGAAAAATTTCATTTCTTTTATGATCTATGTCGTCCGATGGAGTACCTCTCCTACTCCTCTAACTCATGTTATACGCATTTACAGGATATGCCTCATCCTTGAGTCAATGAAAGAAGGAATCATAACAGAAATGACCATGGCAATGGCAATGGCAATGGGCATCAGCCAACCCCACTAGCTCCAGCTGATCCCTTGCCGGAGTATGTTACTAATGCTAAGTTCAGGGCTATATTTCAGATGTTAGCAGAGGCATGACTGCCCAGGTCAACCAGCAAACTGTGGGTTATGTGAACTAAAATAGGAATGCAGCGGTGGCTAAGGTGCGAGACTTCATCAAGATGAACCCACTTAAGTTTCATAGGTCAAAAGTGGATGAGGACCCACAGGAGTTTATTAAGGAGGTCCAGAAGATTACCCAGGTGATGGGTGATTCAGGAGAGGATAGTTCAGACGTGGCCTCCTATCAGCTCAAGGGGGTTGCTCATATATGGTTCCGACAATGGAAAGAGAGCAGGGGAATTAGTGAAGTCCCCATTGATTGGGAATAGTTTGTTATGGCTTTCAGGATAGGTTCTTCCCTCGAGAGCTGAGGGAAACAAAAGCAGTCAAGTTCATCAATCTGAAGCAGAATGGTATGGCTGTTCAGGAGTATGTCTTGAAGTTTACCCAGTTGTCCAAGTATGCTTCGAAGATGGTTACTGATCCGAGGGCTCGTATGAGCTATTTTGTGAATAGTGTAGTAGATTCATTGGTCAAGGAGTGCAGGATCGCCATGCTGATCAGTGACATAGATATATCCTGACTAAGAATATATGCCCAGTCGATAAAGGCAAGAGAAGATGAAGGAAAAGGAGAGAGAGGCCACGGAGCTATGGGTATTTCCAACAGAGATCCGGTGGTGGAACCTGCCAGTACATCTTGGTGGCACCTGAATGTATGAAATATCTGGAACCATGAGCCTCAAGCAACATCCGTTCTCTCAAATCATCGACATCTGGAATGCACAAATGACCCCGATATCGAAGTACACAATCTCCTCCTCGGGAGATGACCTCTACCTTATGATTCTGAACCACTTCCTTCAACTTTACCAAAATAGGATCTTCATCTTGCCTAGCCTTGACCTCAGTCACCAAAGAGGATACTGAACCATTCTGAGCAATGACACCACCATCTATCGAATAAACAAGCCGAACTCCTAAATGAGCAAGCCCATGGACATCCTTCACTAACTCTTTCCTGCCATCCTTCACATGAGAAATACTCTCCATGGATAGCCTGCTAAGAGCATTTGATACTACATTAGCCTTGCCTGGATGATAAAGGACAATCATGTCATAATCCTTGAGAAGCTCTAACCACTTTCTTTGTCGCAAATTCAGGTCCTTCTGAGTAAACACATACTGTGGCCATTATGGTCTGTGAACACATCTACATGCACCCCATACAAGTAGTGCTTCCAAATCTTTAATGCGAAAACCACTGCTGCCAATTCTAGGTCATGCGTTGGATAATTTTTCTCGTGAGTCTTAAGTTGTCTAGAGGCATACACAACCAAGGCTAACCCTAGAGGCATCACAATACACAATAAATCCATTTGTACCCTCAGATAGGGTCAAATTGGGGCTGAAGTGAGTCGAGTCTTTAGCTCCTGAAAACTCTTCTCACAAGCATCTGTCCATTGAAATTTAACTTTATTCTGGGTCAACATAGTCAACGGTGCTGTAATGGATGAAAATTCTTCAACGAACCTCCTATAGTAACCAGCTAAACCCAAGAAACTCCTGATATCTGAAGGATTAACTGGTCTAGGTCAATTCTTTATAACTTCTATCTTTTGATAGTCCACCTGCACACCCTCGCTTGACACCACGTGGCCCAAAAAAACTACTGAGTTCAGCCAAAACTCACACTTGCTGAATTTAGCAAACAACTGGTGATCCTTAAGAATCTGTAGCACATTCGTCAAATGAGCGACATACTCCTCCTCGCTCCGAGAGTATATGAGGTTGTCGTTTATGAAGACAATCACGAACATATCCAGGTATGACTTGAACACCCTGTTCATTAGTTCAAAATACATAACTATAAACTCGTAGTGACCATGCCGAGTCCTGAAGGCTATTTTTGGGATGTCGCTCTCCCTAACTCTGAGCTGGTGATACCTGAATGTAAGGTCTATATTTGAGATAAACTTGGCACCCTGAAGTTGGTCAAACAAGTCATCAATCTTGGGGAGGAGATACTTTTTCTAGATTGTAACATTGTTCTTATATTTGTTACGACCCGAGCTGAGACTCGGGATCGAGACACGGAACCTAGAATCATAAATTGCTCCAAGTCAACCCATGAAATAAACATGATAACTAAAAATCATCATATATAAAAATGATAACGAAATTCTGAAATAGCGGAAGTCTAATAACAAAACATCTATCCAATGGTAACACCATAACAGTGAATCCAAAGCTAAAACATACAAGTCTATGGATGAAGAGCCTCTAACATACTAACGAGCTGATGGGACAACACCCCAACTAGAGCACTAGAAGTCTAAAATTGAAAATAACATAACTCAACTAACTGAAGGTCCTCGAAGGATGATGACTCACCAACAATAGCACTGGGATAAACTCAGGATACTGGCTAACAGCGGACTGAGTTTGAACGTTTGAACCTATATCATGAAACAATACAACATAGAGTATGTGGTCAGTACTTGGATGTACTGAGTATGCAAGGTAAGTAAAATAGGCTAAGTAAGTAAAAATTGAAATCATGCATATCATAAATCATAACATCATAAGATTTTGAGAGTAAAGGCTCCATGCTAATATCTAAAAACATGAACAGACATAAACTAAATCTTATAATTGAATTGAATGACCCAAAGTTGAAACTGAGATTCTTAAGTAAAACTGATAACCTGATCATTCAGTCCAACCTGTTGAAAACATAATATCATAAATGATAAGCATGCATAACTGAGATCATGAGGAACAATAAGAGACTCATCGTATAACCGAAACTATCACGATAGAGCTTGCGTGATCCCAACTATTACACTCAAGTGGGAAAAGCCATCTAAGGCCTTGTCAGGGCTAAGGGCGCTACCATGATATCGATATCAAGCTGAAAGCCCAATCGGGGCAGAGAAAGCTCACAAGGGAGGTCCCAAAGTAATTGTATAATCCTACGTTGGCACATAGTTTTAAGACCCGGAGATTTCATGAACCCCTAGCCTACTCGATGTATCACGACCCGAACGGAGGCCCGAATCGAGAAACGGGACAAGGAGCCCTGAGAGACTCCAAGTCGACCCATGACATGAACATACATCTAACTCAATTAGTAAAACTGAAGAATCAACATAATGGTTTTAGCGGAAGTTTGAAATAACAAAACATCAAAATACACAATCTGAAGCTGCATACATTCTATTATCTGAAAAGCTTCTAAGCCTGATGAGTTGATGGGACAAGACCCCAGCTAACTCTCTAATACTGAAACTGAAAGTACATCAATATATGAAAGCAAATGGTCCTTGGAAGATGAGGACTCACCACTAAGCTGGGTGCTAACTCTGGAAATGGCCATGAACGGGCTGAGTCTGAGTGGCGGGCCCTGTATCATGAAACGATATAACATAGAGTATGCGGTCAGTACGTGGAATGTACCGCGTATGCAAAGTAAGCAAAACCGCTTAAATAGGTAAAATCATTTAAAGACATGCATAATGTAAAATGTAAACAATAAGAATTTGAGAGTAGGGCTTGCATGCATTTTTTCTGAAATCATGATCTCATCATAATATAACATAACATCATAATCGAATTGATTGACTCAAAGCTGAAATTTGATAGTCATGAGTAAAACTGAACATTGAGCCAAACCTTCTTTAGAACATATATAGATGTATAAATCTCATGGATGGTGAACATGCATAATTGAAATCATGAGGAACAATGGGAGACTCGTCTTTTAACCGACATACCACGATAGAGCTTACATGGTCCCAACTATCACACTCAAGTGGGAAGAGCTGTTCAAAGCCTTGCCAGGGCTAGGGACGATACCATGATATCAATATCAAGCTTGTGGCCCAATAGGGCAGGGGATAGCTCGCAAGGGAAGTCCCGAAGTAATATATAAGAATAAACCTACGTTGACGCATAGTTTTGAGACATAGGGTGATCGATCCTTAGCCTACTCGGTGCTAGACACTACTCCCAAAAACATGCATATGCTCATCATTTTTCAACGAAGCTTACCATCGTCAATTGATGAAGCTCAATAATCAAATACATCTCAAATATGAAATCATGCATATGAGAAGCTTCAAATCAAACCATGCCACAAGCTGAAAGATAATTGGGAGTCTTTGCTCCAAAACCATGTGATAAGCTTAATTATGGAAATCATAAATCATACTAGAACATGTGGGCATTGCCCAATACTTTCACATGCTTGAAAAATTCTCAATTCACATCGAAAATATGATTATAAACATGGGTAACTTGAGAACATGCTTTTCGTCATAATCATACATTCATCACAAATCTCATCTTTCATGAACTTTTCATCAATGGAATTTTTAATTCATAAAACTTGAAACGTGATTTCTAATTGAAAATAATATAAAACTTTCCCATGAATCATAATTCAATAGTAGAGACTTATTTAGACCATAACCATGTAGAGAAATTAGGAATTTCATTAATTATATTAAAACCCCATAGATTTGACATAGGAAGTTCATGATTAGAGAGGGATTGGGCATGGATGTGAAAGGATTTACCTATTCATAACCCTACATAACTGATTAATACTGATTCTTACACTTGAAGAAGAACAAGCTTAATCACCCCGTCTAACTTTCTCTCTTTGCATGCATGAACGAGAATGACCTAAAATGAACTTAACCCTCTTAAAAGACATCATTGCATAAGTTAAAACGGCGTAGTTTAGGTCTTAGGATTTTAGAATTATGGACAAGCCCTTACTAAATTTACAGAAAAATAACTGTTAGTCAGTCCCTAGGAGGGACATGACGACTCGTCAACACTGTCCACGACTCGTGGCGCTGTCCGTCAAGTACACTACTTATCAAGTCATCTTGGCTCGTCACGTGTGACTTCATGACTTGTTACCGGTGACCACAATTCGTGGTCACCACTCGTCACATACACTGCCTAGAATTTTATTTTGCTTCATCATGCTGCTCACGACCCTCCCCACGAATCGTGGTGACTGACCACGACTCGTGGAGTCCTTCTGTTAAGTACACTGTCTTCTTCCCTTTCCTTCTTAATCATCACTTCCTACGACTGACCTAACGAGTCGTGAGGCCTGACCACAACCCGTGGTCTCATCCGTGGGGATCCAAATTCTCAAATTTCAACTCATCTGCTGAGCCCCACCATGGGTCATATCACGACTCGTGGTCTACCCCCATGGGTCACCTCATGACCCATTCTATGCCCTGATGCCAGTTTTAACGTCATAACTAAGGCCATCTTTCACACCAACACTGTCCACCGGGACAACTAGAGCTGGATCATCCAAACACTTTTTTAAGAGCAATACATGAAAAACGGGATGCACGGAAGCTAATTCTGAGGGCAACTCTAATTCATAAGACACCTTGCCAACACGTCTCACAATTTGGTACGGGCCGACATAGCGAGGACTAAGTTTCCCCTTCTTTCCAAACCTCATCACTCCCTTCATGGGAGACACCTTAAGAAATACCCAATCATTAACTTCAAACTCAAGTTCTCTTCTTCTCACATCAGCATAAGACTTTTGGCGACTCTAAGCTGTTTTCAACTTGTCCCTTATCAACAAAACCTTCTCCATAGCTTTATGAACCGAATATGGTCCTATCATAGGCGCTTCACCAACCTCAAACCAACCAATGGGTGATCTACATCTCCGCCCATAGAGAACCTCAAACCGTGCCATTTGAATACTAGAATGATAGATGTTATTGTATGCAAACTCGATAAGAGGAAAATGATCATTCCAACTGCCTTTGAAGTTAATCACGCATGCTCTCAACATATCCTCGAGAGTCTAAATTGTCCGCTCTGCTTGTCCATCCGTTTGCGGGTGAAATGCGGTGCTGAGCTTAACTGAGTACCAAGTCCTTTTCGAAACAACCTCCAAAACTGAGAGGTAAATTGGGTACCTCTGTTTGATATGACGGACAAGGGCACCCCATGCAATCAAACTAGCTCCCAGATATATAGTTTGGCATAGTCCTCCGCCGAATTTGTGGTTTTGACTGGTAGAAAATGAGTGGCCTTGGTCAACCTGTCTACCACAATCCAAATGGAGTCATACTATCTGCGGGTGCGAGGCAAACCATTTATAAAGTCCACATTGATCTCTTCCCACTTTCAAGTAGGGATGTAAATGTCTTGGAGCACACCTCCGGGTCTTTGGTGCTCAACCTTCACCTGTTGACAGTTTGGACACTTAGCCATAAATTCTACTATGTCCTTCTTCATGTCATTCCACCAATACACTTCCCATAGGTCACGGTACATCTTGGTACCACCTGTATGGATAGAATACCTGGATCCATAAGTCTCGTGCAACATCCCACTCCTCAAATCATCCACATCCGGAACATAAGAGACCCTGGTACCAAAGCACGCCATCTCCCCCTTTGGAGAAGACCTCTACCTTCTATTCTGAATGGATTCCTTTAACTTTACCAAAATTGGGTCCTCATCTTGCCTAGCTTTTACATTAGTCACCAAAAATGATTCTGATCCGTTTTGAACAATAACACCGCCATTGGTCAATTCAACCAACCAAACTCCCAACCTTGCGAGGCGGTGCACATCCTTCACTAGCTCCTTCTTTCCCTCATCCGCCTGAGACACACTCTCCATAGAGAGTCTACTAAGTGTGTTTGCCACTATATTGGCCTTACCCGGATGGTAAAGCACACTCATATCGTAGTCCTTGAGTAGCTCCAACCACCTTCTTTGTCGAAGATTGAGATCCTTATGTGTAAACACATATTGTAGACTCTTATGGTCCGTACATACATCCACGTGAACCCTGTACAAATAATGTCGCCATATCTTCAAGGAGAATACCACTGCGGCCAATTCAAGATCACGGGTCAGGTAATTCTTCTTATGAACCTTTAGTTGTTGGAGGCATACGCTATAACTTTTCCGTGCTGCATCGATATACACCCAAGTCTGATCCTTGAAGCATCACCATACACCACAAACCCATCGGTACCCTCGGGTAGGGTTAACATCGGTGCTGAAGTAAGTCGAGCCTTCAACTCTTGGAAGCTCTTCTTACAAGCCTCCAACCATTGGAATTTCACCTTCTTTTGGGTCAATTTGGTCAAAGGTGCTGCAATAGATGAGAAACCTTCCACAAACCTTCGATAGTAGCCAGCTAAATCCAAAAAGCTCAGAATATCTAAAGGATTCATCGGTCTAGGCCAATCTTCACCGCTTCTGTTTTCTGAGAGTCCACCTTTATGCCTTCGCTTGATACCACATGGCCCAAAAACACGTCTGAGTTCAACCAAAACTCACACTTGCTAAATTTTGCATATAATTGGCAATCCTTGAGAGTCTGTAGCACCACCCTCAAATGAGCAGCATGCTCCTCCTCGCTCCGAGAGTATATCAAGATGTCATCAATGAACACAATCACGACATATCAAAGTACGGCTTGAACACCCTTTTCATCAAGTCCATAAAAACTGCAGGAGCATTCCTTAGTCCAAAAGACATCACTACAAACTCATAATGACCATACCGCATCCTGAAGGCTGTCTTTAGGATATCGCTCTTCCCAACTCTGAGCTGATGGTACCCAGATCTGAGATCTATCTTCAAAAAGTACTTGGAACCCTGAAGCTGGTCAAATAAATCATCAATCCTGGGTAGAGGATACCTGTTCTTGACAGTGACTTTTTTCAATTGCTGATAATCAATGCACATACAAAGGGAACCATCTTTCTTTCAGACAAAGAGGACTTGTGCACCCCATGGGGACTTACTTGGTCTAATGAAACCTTTATCTAACATGTCCTTCAACTGTTCTTTCAACTCCTTTAGCTTGGACGGAGCCATTGTGTAGGGAGGAATAAATATAGGCTGCGTGTAGGGAAGAAGGTCAATACCAAAATCAATCTCCCGCTCGGGAGGGACTCCCGGTAGATCATCTGGGAAGACTTCTGGATACTCAAATACTACTGGAACTGACTAGATAGTCAAGGTCTTGGACTCCACATCCTTAACTAGATGGTAGACACAACCTTTGGAGATCATCTTTCTGGAATTAAGGTAGGAAATGAAATAGCCTATAGGCACAATTAAACTACCCTTCCACTCTAAGACTGGATCTCCCAGAAATCTAAACTCTACTATTCAGTTTCTACAATTAATTAAGGAATAACATGCAAATAGTCAATCTATGCCGAGGATAACATCGAAATTGTTCATGGATAAATCTATCAAATCTGCAGAGGTGAATTTTTGAAGGATTGAGACCGGGCAACCTCTATACAGCCGTCTAGCTACAACTGAATCACCTACTGGAGTAGAGACTGAGAAGGGTTCTGACAAGACTTCAGGACTGACTCCAAAGCTATTGGCCACATAAGGTTTCACAAAAGACAAGGTAGCCCCTGGATCTAACAAAGCATAAATATCAAGATGGAAGACTCGCAACATACCAGTGACTATATCCGGGGAGACCTCCTGCTCCTGGCGGGATGCTAATACATAAAATCTTTTTTGGCACTGATTGACACTTGTGCTGGTAGATGCCCCTTGATGTGCTGCGCGTGCGGGTAAGGCTGCTGAACTAGAAGCTGGGGCTTGGCCCCCATCATGGTCCTATCTCGTTGCTGAGCAATCTTTTAGCATGTGTCTAGGCTTCCCACACCCGAACCAGGCACCCGAACCTGCAAAGCACTCACCTGTGTGTCCCCGACCACACCTACTGCGAGCTGGGATGCTAGAATCTACTGGTCTGCTGCTCTAACCCCTCGAGCCTAATGTTCACCCCCTATGATCATGCCACAGCGATCAAGCAGATTAAGCAACAACTGGGGCAGATGTCTGCATCCCTAAACCAAAGGTAGAAGGGTACACTTCTTAGAAACACGACTAGAATCTAAAAAATGATAGTCACTGTATGGCTGTGATGACTAGGAGTGGAAAGGCCACCGTTGATCCTCCCTTGCCAATTGTAGTTGAGATGGAAAGATAGAAGGAGATTGAGCTAGATGATGAGGATGAAATTGTTGAACAGGTTATTGCAGGAGAGGCTGATTTGACTAAGGCTCCAGGTGATGCAAATCCTACAACTGAAAAAGAGGTAGGCAAAAGAGGCCATACAGATTCTCAGGCCTATACCTCGACCACCTCCGCTATTCCCTCAGAGGATGAAAAAGAAGGTAGATGATGGAAAATTCCAGAAGTTTTTATCTATGCTGAAGTAGTTGTCTGTGAATATACCATTTGTCAAGGCATTGGAACAAATGCCTGGGTATGCTAAGTTTTATGAAGGACCTGGTAACTAGTAAGATGTCCGTGAGCTATAAGTCGGTTGATAACTTGCATCATTGTAGTGCCATAGCCTCATGGATACTTACTCAGAAGAAGAAAGACCCAGGTGTCTTCACTATCCCATGTACGATTGAAGATTTTGAGTTTGCAAGGGCATTATGTGACTTAGGTGCTAGCATCAATTTGATGCCTCTAGCTGTGTACAAACAACTGGGCTTGGGAGCCCCCACACCAACTACGATGCGACTATTGATAGCAGACCGCACAAAAGAAGCCAGTGGTGATCCTACAAGATGTGCTAGTAAAGGTGGACAAGTTTATCTTTCCAGCTGATTTTGTGATCTTAGATTGCAAGGTAGATTTCAAGGTCCCCATCATCTTGGGGCAACTATTCCTTGCCACTAGGAGAACCCTAGTGGATGTTGAAGCGGGCCAGCTAAAATTTAGGCTAAACAAAGAAGAGGTCACCTTCAACATCTATAGGTCAAAGAAGCAACCAAATGAGTTCCAGGTAGTTTCAGCAATAGAAGGTGAGTCTGAGTTTCTTGATGAATTCTGAGTAGTCAAGAGACTTATGTCATGCGACGATGTTAAATCAGAAGATATTTGGGAGGCAACCCATGGGGTGGTTTGGTAAAGTCTGAGTAACCGAACCACCTGCGTTATGCCGTGATGTTAAATCAAACGCTTTTTAAGAGGCAACCCAAGTGTTTTGACTATTGGGTGTTCAGTGTGCAGGTGAAACATAAATTGGTGGGTGAAAAATGTAGGATTGGTCTGGACTACGAGCCTCAGTACAGACCGTAACATGATTGTACGACTCATAGTCCCATCCATGGTGAAAAGCAGAGATGTGATACGGTCACTACAACAAAATAGGTTTTTAGTGAAGGGAAATCTGGTCATTTCAAGTCAAAATTCAGTCGTTATAAGTCAATAACGACCAGAGAAGATCTGATCACACCGGTCATTAAAAGCCTTGACGTTAAAAGTTAACCACCGGATTGAAACTTTGATCATTAAAAATTCTTTAGCGAAGACATAAAATCCGGTCATTATATATACTATATCGCGATAGGATTTTCCTTTCAGTAATTAATCATCCAGTCATCAAAACTCTTTAATGAAGACAACCAATTGGTTATTACAAATACTTTAAGCGACCAAATTTTGCTTCGCAATAATGTGAAATTTTAATAAACAGTTTTAATAAACAATATGATTACAAAAAAATCATGTTACCAGATAGAAATAATTAATTATTTCATTTTCTTTCACACACAGACACATTCAGTAATAAATCAAATAATCAATATCCATATAAAACTTCATTGTTATTTGTCAATATAAAGAATTAAAACATCACATTATCAGAAAATATACATGTCCAAATTGTATGAAATTATTTTTAATCACTCCTAAATGTGGAGAAAAAAAGTAGCATGTGTACATAAGACGTCTTTTAACCAAGATTAACTAAATAAACTTTTTGTACTTCAATTGATCTGCACTTTCTTCATTAATAGGGTCTCGGAACTTCAAATTCTTGATCTGATTAAATAATAAGTTTATGTCAGTTTAGAAATAAAGAATAAACCGTGAAATTGAAGAATAAGCTTATCTCAATTTGTGCTCAGTCATCACAAAAGAGAAGTGAAGCATTGAAATATCTAATAAAACAATATATTTACTAGAGAGTCCAGATTTAAGAGAAATGTCTTCACTTATGTTTGTTACTATTGAATGTCAATATCTAGAAAATGTAACCAAAAAATAAACACAGAAAATAAAGGAAAGAATTCTAGTTAAACAAATGAAGAACATTGTCCTTTTAAAAGATAGGAAGATCATGGGAAGAATTTGTGAGTATAGTGCCCAATATGTTTGACGTCTTTTTTGTAATTAACTCATCAAGATGCTTTGCTTCAGTTGTCATTAAATATTCATTGGAGCAAAATGAAATAGTGTCTTTCATGAAATTCTTAAATGTGTTACATATGGCAAAGGAATAAAAAACAGATTAGCTTTAGGTACTCCATACTGTAAGTACAACACTTAATTTTATTGAGCCAAGTGAATTATTATTAGTTAGATAAATAATTCAATTGGAGCAGTAAAAATATGACTCCTATACCTAAAGGATCTCTGTTAAACTCCTTAAAATTCAATTATAATATACAAGGAATAATCTGAGTATCTCTATAAAACTCTTTAAATCCCTTTCTAATGTACGGTAACAACCTATGTATCGACTCCCTTGGAAAAAAGAGAAAGTAAATATGCTCAAACATGTGCAGTTGAGTTTTCTAAGTTCTGCTGCAGAGATACAATGACTACTTAAATCCAATTCTTTTTAAAACACATACAAAAAACTTACTCATCCTTGTAGATAGGAGAAGGCAATCAATCATTTCTCCGTTCAATATGAGAAAACCAAAACAAAAGGCATAACTAGTTTTTTACCCTCAATTTTTGACTTGAACTACAAAACTACCTCTAAGCATGTCTGTAGAAGCTAGAACATAGAATGAGTGATTTTTCCTACATCAACGTTGAGATGAAAAACTTATCATGATCAAAATTCATTAACGACATAGTTGTTGCAGCAGGCGCATTTAGTGCATGCATTATGTTGGTTAGTTGCTAGCAAATGAAGCAACTAAAGACCAAATGAAAGCTGAATCAAGTAAAAGTTTGAGTATTTTTAATACTGAAATTTATTAGTTCTTCTTATATTATACAAGAGGAATAAGGAAAAAAAACAGAAGCTCAGACTGAATTTGAGGATTTGTACTAAGAAAGAACTTTCTTCTTGAAAACATCTTTCTATTTTGAACATCGAAGTCCCTGATCTTGAAGATGATTACAGGTCAATGAATCTGCCAGTTGCGTTCTTTAATAAATAGTTAAACCATTTCATGAATTTTAGCTTTTGACATAAAATATTGTGCTCCAGGTATCCGTGCTCCAACTAATTGGTAAAACCAGGAATCAGTCATTTTGTCATCATACAAGAGGAATAAGAAAAAAAAGGGAAAAGAGATCAACTCTCAAATTAGAACATTCAACCTACAATAATTTAACATGTGTTTTCTCCCTTTTTTTCCCTACGTAGCTTACTTTGTAATATTAGTTATGCTTTTTTTTTAAGCTAGGCATATAATCAAATTAGATGCCTGTTGCTACCTATAATTGAAAAAGTTCTGGATGACCTATAAAGTCATCCATTATTTCTACAGCAGTAAGAGAGACAAACATGATAGGAGGACGAAGAAAGGAGCTTCAGCATAAAATTTGCAATCTCCCCAACCCAACTGAAATGTAAAACGGTAAAGGTGACTATCTTAGCCTTTTGGGCAATCAAGGTAAACATTAAAAATATGAATTCAATCTACTAATCTGTTAAGTGATTCAATCTGTTGTTCACTTGAAGATGTTGGTGATGATGTCTGATTAAACACCATACATGCAAGCCATTCATATTCTATCTCTTCCATGCGTTCTTTCCTATTTCATTTTTCTTTACTAGTATTCAGCTTCTCCAATAATGCAGCCTTTAAGGAGTTACCACATTTTTACGACCTCAAATAGTTTTGCAGATGCTAGTTTGTATATATAAGAGAAACTTGATTCTACATACATATACAATAGACACACAAAATACTCATATTAAAAGGCAGTGGGAAAGAGAGAGACAGAGAAGTACAAAAAGAGACAATTCTACTTCAAGATTAGCAACTATGTGCATAGAGGGTGGCTGGAATTTCTGTACTATCTTCTTTGATATTTTTGTTCTACTTCTTCACCACGAAATTACAAATGCATGATCAGTTTATAATCACAATAGAGCTAATGCCTACTGAAAAAACAGAGTGCAAATTGAAAAAAAAAAGAGCACATTCAATAAAATTCAATTAAACTAATAAAGAGAAAAAATAAAGAAGAACACATAATAAAATAATAGCTAAAGCCTGAGTAAGAAGATGAACACAACTTCATGCTACTCGCGCAACCTCAGATTTCTGGAGCGCCATCCAGTCACCCCACCTCACTTCAATGCTTTAAGCGATGAAGCGAGCACTTCAAATAAAACTGGGAGACACTCAATCGTTAGCTCTGACTACTTGCTTATTTTAATTTTATCACAACACAATTCAAGATTAAAAACATCACATCATCATTCTATCACTTTTGTTTGGCAGATGGGATAATATTGAAATAGGATGCAAATACTATAAAAGAAATGGAGCGTGTGATTGCTTTCAAGAGAACCTTATCTAGATGTGCTAATTGGATTGACACCAGCAATAATCCTGCAAAAACTATGGTATTCTTTCAAGAAAAAAAAAAGAGTATCATGATTCTCGATACTCATAGCAAGGACTTGATAACTGTTTTAGTTCTCGATTGTGACTAATAGTGCTGTGGTAGATTTTATAAAAGTGGGATTGTTTACAATTGACACCAAAAACAATAAGCTAAAACCAAAAAGTTCAAAATGATGGAATGTTCATAAATACATCAAGGAGTAAATATCATAGCATGTTGACATGCATCATGCTTGAAAATGAGAACTACAACCGAAATTTCTAGCAATGTGCTTATTCCTCAAAAGCTCTAAATGTTTGAAAATTCAATTGGAGAAAAACTGAATTGTTTAAATGCAATATAACGGAAAGCTAAAGTCACTCCATTGAGAAGGAGAAAGCAAGAGAATAACACAAATGTAAAGCAGTGGAGTCGATAGAGATGATGATATGGAGATTGCACATTCAAATCAACCATGCCCAAAATTCCTATTTCTTAAGCCCAAATTTTAAAAGCCTAAATTAGGATAATTGAAATTAATAATGTCGCGATTCTTGAACACAACCATCACCAAACCGACAACATCCATATATCTACAAGTGTGATTAACCCTGCTAATTTGAACCAAAATTAACTTATAAAAGGGTAAAATTATGAATCTTACCTTGTGAAAAACTCTAAGATGAGCAATTGATGTCGATAGAGGTGACACACAAATTTTCTTCTCCCTGAAGCGTATTGTAATAGTTTCTTCTCCCAAAATGTACTTTTGATAGCAGTGCATGTGAAGGATGTTGGAGTTCTTATTTTCTTCAGAAATCGATGTGTGTTTTGATGTGTTTTGATGGAGGTCTAATGTTTTATTTGGAGGTGGAGGGGGTGGGTTGACGAAAAAATAAAAAGAGGGAAATTATCAGCCACTTTGGCTAGGTTTTCACAAAAAAGACAAAGATGGAAAAAACAGCGGTCAATTTTATAGATTAATTAATTTTTAACGATGGACTGTTATGTCTTTTAAGGGTGGAATGTTATACCCACGTTAATGATAAGCTAAAAATTAGCTTTAGTGACTGAAATAAAAATTGGTCACTACAAGTATATTTATAGATCGAATGCATATCCTTTGATTAAAAAGTGGTCGTTAATAGTCATATTTCTTGTAGTAGGTGTTGAAGTTCATACTACAGTTGGTCATTATGAATCGTAGTACTTACCGTAGTGAAGAACTCCCTTAAAGTGCCAAACTACTGATGTTCTAACCTGCGAGTCATAGTACAGGTCGTGACATTCTGGTACGACTCGTACCATCCACTCGTAGGTCCCCATGTTAGTTCTCTAGTTTTTTAGGTACAACTCCATGGGACGAGTCTTAGGTATAACCTATGAATCGTGGTACGAGTTGTAGCTATAACCTACGACTCGTGGCACGAGTCATAAAGCGAAACTTGAATACAATTATCACGACCTGAACGCACCCTCTGATCGTAGACACGGATTAAGGGACCCCGTGAGACCCAAGTCGACCCATGGCTCATGCATACAACTAAGCTCATTCAAATAAGCGGAATGATAATCATAAAAACATAGCGGAAACATAATTATAGTATAACATCAGGAAATAATGGACATATACACAATTGAGCACTACATACTTGTTTGAAAGCCTCTAATACATAAGATGGGTTGATGGGACAACATCCACAACTAATTCGACCAATACTGAAACATAAACAACATGAAAGTTTATCAAACGACCCTCGGAGCATGAGGACTCACCAATAAGCTGAAAATGTAAGCTGAGATGGACTAAGGATGAGGATGAGCTTGAGATCCGGATCCTATATCATGAAATGATACAACATAGAAAGTATGCAGTCAGTACGTGGAATGTACTGAGCATGAAAGGTAAGTAAAACAGACATTTAAAAGTAAAACAAAACTCATAAGTAACGTAGGAGAAGGACATCATGCATATATCATAAACTTCGTGAGAAAATATAAGGCACAAGGCTTTCATTTCATTCATAAAGCGTTCATAATTGTAATCGTATGTAAACATTACAAAACATAACTTGAACCAATAACGTAAATATAAAAATACAAAAGACATGCAGAACAATGGGAGGACTCGTCATAACCGACACCATCATGGTAGAGCCTTTCATGATGCCCCAACTATCTCACTCAAGTATGTAGAGCCGACCCTAACTTGCCAGGCGAGGGTCGTGCATTAGGCGTGATATCACATTTGAGGGGATCATTATCAATATAATATATCATTAGAAACCCACGGTGGCACGTAGTTATGAGACACCGGCGTAGTCCTTTGAACGCCGGGTTGCTCGGTGCTAGACATGGCTCCCAAAAATATGCATATAGGCTCATACATAAATTAATAACATCATGCATTAAGATTCATTGGCTAAAATATAACATTTATCATCATTGATCCCCTTTAAAACATGCTTAGACAAGAATCGTAGGCCTTTTTTATCATCCAACATCATAAATCGATAAATCATGTAATTTACTTCATAAATCATAAATCATTCTTTAACATGTGGGCATTTCCCAATACTTCATCATATTCGATTCTTTCAAAATATGCTCATAAACATGGGTAACTTGAATTCATGCTTTTCCATCATCAATAAATTCAAAATATTGCATATTCATCGTAAATCATAACTTTCATGAACCTTCATCAGATGGGCATTTTCGATTTAATCATTAAAACACAATTTTAAGGAAAACAATATAAAACTTGCCCATCATTCATAATTCAACAATTAAAACTCAATTAAATCAAAGTCATTCATGGCTAACTCTACAAGGTATGCGGGGGTAAACTTATGCAACATAGTGACCGGGCATTCTCTATATACTCGTCTAGCTATGACTGAATCACCAACAGGGGTCGAAACTGAAAATGGTTCTGACAAGGTCTCGGGACTAACTCCAAGGCTACTAGCAATGTAAGGAGTAAATAAAGACAAGGTAGCTCCAGAATCTAGCAAGGCATAAACATCAATATGAAAGACATGCAATATACCAGACACCACATCTGGCGAAGTCTCCTGCTCCTGACGCGAGCCAAGGGCATAGAATCGATTTTAGCGCTATCCGCCACCTCCACTAATCGATGCTCCCTGCGGAGCGGAACGGGCTGGAGCTGCTGCTGTCCTGGCGGTCTATACACGACCCTTATCATCCCCCTATCTAGCATATGGGCACGCTCGGTGCATGTGCCCAGATCTACCACACCCATAACAGAGATCTGAGCCGAGCAGGCACTCCCCAGTGTGACTCTTGTCGCACTTCCCATAGGTTGGAGAGGTATACTCTAGCTGGGTGCCCCTCTAATCCCTCGACCCTGAAGCCCTGCTCCTCTGATAACCCTGGGACTAGATGGAACACTAGCTGATGATGGTGTTGGGGCTAGTGACTTCTGCTGAAACTGCGGATAGACACCGCCGGACCTCTAATGTGAAAACCCACGACCATCTATCCGAGCCCTTTTTACCTCCCTCTCCCTTGCATGAGCCGCCTCCATCTGCTGGGCGTACAACACTATGCGAGGAAAGTCCATATCCTCGTGAAGCATGGCAGTCCTGCAGTCCTTGTCTAAATAACCGACCACACCATGAACAAATTGGCTCACCCGTGCCCTTTGATCCATCACCAACTCTGGGGCGTACTTTGAAAAATGAGTGAACTCAAGAGAATACTCCAGCACTGTCATCTTTCCCTACTTGAGGTTCACAAACTCAGCTGCTTTCAACTCCCTCATCTCCCGAAGGAAGAACCTGTCAAGAAAGTCCATGTGGAACTCATCCCAGCTGATAGGGCCCGCTCCCGCTGCCCTGCTATCCTTCCATTGCTTACCAAATATGAGCGACCTCTTTTAGCTGATAAGAGGCCAAGTCAACACATTCCTCATTTTTCACCCCCATAACCTGAGTGACCTTCAAGATTCCTTCAATGAACTCGTGTGGATCCTCATCTACCCTTGATCCCATGAACTCAGGAGGGTTCATCCTCAAGAAGTCTCTACTCTCAACCGTCGTTGCATTGCCATTCTGTGGAACTTGCGAAACAGCCTGGTGGTTGATCTGAGCAGTCAAGGCCAGCGTGAACATTTGAATAGCTGCCCGAAACTCAGCGTGGGTAGCTGGCTCTGGTGCCTGGGGCTCCTGAACAGGTGGACCTTGTTGATGCCCATGGTTATCGCCATTTCCGCGGCCTTCATCATTTCCATTCCTCTTGCCCTTCATTCTTCTAGGAGCAATAATTCTGCAATCGCGAATCGCACGAATTAGAAGGATGGAGAGGCTTTTCATCGCACGACATAGAACATGAAAGAAGGGAACATTTCCTAAAAGTCTAGTAGCCTCTTCGTCATAGGTATGGCGCGCTTCACACCCATGAAAAAGACTCTACTTAACACAGCTTTCAGACTCCCTAGGACATTTCAAACCTATGGCTCTGATACCAAGTTTGTCACGACCCAAATGTACCCCCAGATCGTAGACATGGGACAAGGGACCCCGAGAGACCCCAAGTCGACCCATGGCTCATGCATACAACTAATATCATTCAAATAAGCGAAATGATAATCATAAAAATATAGTGAAAATGTAATTATAGCATAACATCAGGAAATACTGGACATATACACATGAGCACTACATACTTTTCTGAAAGCCTCTAATACATAAGATGGGTTTATGGGATAACATCCCCAACTAACCCGACCAATACTAAAACATAAACAACATGAAACTTTATCAAACGGCCCTCGGAGCATGAGGAATCACCAATAAGCTGAAAGCGTAAGCTGAGATGGACTAAGGATGAGGATGAGCTTGAGTGCTGGACCCTGTATCATGAAATGATACAACATAGAAAATATACAGTTAATACGTGGAATGTACCGAGTATGCAAGGTAAGTAAAATGGACATTTTAAAGTAAACTTAAAGCTCATAAATAGACATAGGAGAAGGACATCATGCTTATATTATAAGCACATTGCTAGAAGGGTATGTTTCTGAGAACCCACCCCAAAAATATGTTTTCCTATATATCTGGCACCACACAAGGAGAGGACAGGCCTCATGAGTCATCCTACAACTCGTGTTATTGTACTACGACTCATAGGATGATTTGTTGGGACAGTCCCAATTCATAAAAATGGAAAACTAGGGTACTGGACTTAGTATGATTCGTGGTATTGCACTATGAGTCGTACCAAGAAATAGAAAGGGTCAAAATCATGCTCAAAATTACAGGCCTTAGTACGACTCAATGAATTAAACTACAAATTGTGATAACGAGTCATACAAAATTACTGAGAGTCACATTTTTCTAAAGTCCATTATACGATCATCAGTACGATTCATACCAACCCGGTACGATTCATACCAAAAAGTTGTGACAGTTATAGAAGACACTACCAGTCTCAGTACGGATCATACCATCACGGTACAACTCGTACAGGAAGAACCATAGTATGATACTGAACAAATTTCCTTTCTTTCTTTCTTTGAAATCATATGTACTAACCCTTTTTTCCACAGGCACAATGACAATCAAGAAAAGAGCAACAAAGTATGCCCAAGAAAAGGGGGTCAGAGCTGAGATTGTTGCCAAAAGGGCATTGGTAGATATGATATCAGCCTCCGAGCAGGAGAAGAACACACCTAGTGGTTCACTGGATGAGTATCAAGTTGATACTGATGACATTGATGAGCTCCAAACCTGTAACACCCAAAAACTTTCCTAGACCAGACTCAGACATTTCAAGAAAGTTCAAAACAAAAAACCAAAAATTTTATTTCATAACGACCCAGACAACGGGTCGTGGTAAGCTCCAATGGATCATTGTCTGAGTCATTTTTAGCGTAACAGCTTTCCTTCGGGGGGTACAACGAGGAATAGGATGACTCATTGGTTGAGCCAATGAGTTGTCCTATTGTCTGTTGGATCCCAAGTTCAGAATCCTAGCAGACCTTTCCCTGAGGCAACGAGAGGAACCAACGACTCGTGGTTCCTACCAACGAGCCATTTCTACCACCTGTCGCCCCGTCCTAGGCCCTAGCAGTGTAGACAACGAGTTGATACAACGACCCATTGGTCCTACCAATGAGTCATGTGTTGATCATTGTCTCAAGGCCCATCTTTCCTACCAGTAGTAACGAGGTGTAACAATGACCCGTGGTCCAGGTTCCGGTAGGCTCAGTTTTGGGAACAACTCCAACGAATAGTTCCAACGGGCCATTGTTCCGACCAACGACCCATTGTGAGACCCGTTGATCCATGTCGACCAGTTCTCAGATATTTCTACCAGGGTTATTTTAGTATTTTTCTAACTTTTCAATCTTGAAACCTATTATACCTCAGGAATTCATGAATCAGACCTGAAACTAAATCAGGAGAAAAACTGGAAAATGTTGCAGCAATTGCAGAACGGATCACTTAACGACTTGTGAGGAGGCCTAACAAGTCGTGAGGTGGCTCGTGCGGAAGGCCTGAGATGTTGAAGGACTCGAGGTCCTCACGGGTGATGTAACAACTCGTGGTTAGTCACCACGAGTCGTCATGTTAGTCGTGGGGTGGTCTTAGAGAAGGACAGTGAAGCTTATCCAGTGTATTTGACGGATGGCACCCAATGACTCGCCGTCAGTCCTAACGACCCATTAGATGGGTCGCTATCTAGCCAATGGAGTTTTCATGAATGATGAGGCAGTGCACTTGACGGTTGAACCAATGGATCGTGAGCCCTAGTAACAAGTCGTTGGGTCGTCCGTTAGGACCCCTTGACAGTTATTTTCAGAGTTTTCAGTAAGGGATTTTCCGTAATTCCTAGTTCTAAGGGCCTATACTACGTCGTTTAAGCTCGTAATGGAGGGTTTTAAGCTGAGAAAGACCCATCTAGGCCATTTTCTTCATACATGCAAGGGTGAGAGCCTGAAGGGATGAAAATGAGGAGAAATTCAAGGTTTTCAAGGGAAATCTTAGCTGGACAGTTAGGAAGAGTTAGGGTTCTTCATTTCTAGGTATGTAAGGCTATGAGTGGGTGCTTTCTTCCACACCCATGCCCATTCCTTATCAATTTGTGATTTATTTGAGATGATCAAGTATGGTTTTTCATTCAATTGCATGATTCTTACATTTCTACTCATGGGTATGATTAATTGAGTTGATATTGATGATTTATCGAGCTTGGGCGGGTTCTAACTTAATTTCTTTTACAAAATTATTTTCTAAAAATTGAATCTAAAACGCCACGTGTGAGGAGTTCCTAATAGAATGTGATGATGATGGAATAAATGATGAAAAGCATGTTTCCAAACTTACCCATGATTTTGATAATGTTTTCAAAGAAGGTTGAATTGACCCGAGTATAATGAAGCTTGGGTAGTGCCTAATGTTGAGTATGGATGATGATTTCTGTTGAATTGATTTTATTACTTTTTGGAGTGAAATCCCGCAAATCACAATGTTTTCAAATAAATTGTATGAGTTCAAGCATGATACAGTTTTGGGCAAGGTCCCTATGTTGATGATAATGAAGTGATATTTCTAAAGTAGCCTTACCACATGATTTTGGAGAAAAGTCTCCCACTATTCTTGAGCTTGTGGTATGTGTCGTAGTAAAGCTTCTCATATGCGTGAATTCATAATTAAGATGTATGTCTCCATTAAGCTTCATTTCACATGATGTTGAGTTTAAGCATGATTCTATTCTAAGCTTTGTTGAGATGACATTGTTCAGCTTCATATCTATATGATGTCTAATGCATGCATGATTTCATAATGAGCTTTGTCAATATACAATGTTGAGCTTCATTTCATACGATGTTGAGTTTATGCATTACTTCATGTTGAGCTTTGTCACTAGACGATGTCGAGCTTCGTATTTATACGATGTAGAGCATTGCATGTTTTGGGAGAAGAGTCTAGCACCGAGCGGGTTAAGGGTTGACGACCCTATGCCCCAGAACTACGCGCCAATGTAGGTTGATTCCATCATATTACTGGGACCTCCCATGTGAGCTATCCCTGGCCCGATTGGCCCTTTGAGCTTGATATCTATATCATGGTATCGTCCATCGCCCTGGCAAGGCTATGGATGGCTCTACCAACTTGAGTGTGATAGTTGGGACCACGTAAGCTCTATCGTGTTATGTCGCTTAAGTGACGAGTATCCCATGTCTATATCATTTGAATTTGTATATCCATTACTCATGATGATTATCTTATGCATGCATGTTTGAAAAGCAAGGTTTGACTCATTGTTCAGCTTTTGATATAAATGTTATGATTTAGCCTTGAGTCATTCGATTTAGTCATGACGTTCTAAAGCCATGCATGACCATGTATTAAATAAAAATGATTTCATAATGAATGCTTGTTATCTTTTCTTACCCTTAAAGCTATCACATATGTATGACTTGTTTTTAAAGACTATTATTGCTCTAGCGGTTTAACTTACCTTGCATACTCGGTACATTCCACGTACTGACCACATACTTTATATGCTGCATCATTTCATGATGCAGGATCGGGTCCTCAGGTTCAGCCCCGTTTGTAGCTGCCTATCAGAGTTAGCATTTGCTTGATTGGTGAATCCTCATCCTCCGGGGAATAGACTTTGAGTTATTTTGACCGTATTATTGGTTTCAGTATTTCCGAGCTAGTTGGGGGTGTTGTCCAATCAGCTCATCCAGATTATAGGCTTATTAGACTTAGATATGTATTCAGCTTCAGATGTTCATTCTTCTGTTATGTAAAGTTAGTCTTCCGCTGAGTTTATGTTTATGTTTCTTTCATGTTTATTGGATGAGATAGTTAATGCTTATGCCATGGGTTGACTTGGGGTCTCTCGGGGTCCCTTGTCCCGTGTCTACGATTCGGGTGTACACTTGGGTCATGAAAAACTTGGTATCAGAGCAATAGGTTTGAAGTGTCCTTGGGAGTCTGAAAACCATGTTAAGTAGAGTCTTTTTCATGGGTGTGAAGCATGCCACACTTATGACAAAGAGGCTACAAAACGTTCTAGGAAATGTTCCCATCTTTCATGATCTATGTTACACCCCGAAATTTTTTTTGATGATTATTTAATGGTTATATGTCATATTAAGGGAATTATGGGTCGTATGTTTTCCTTAGGTGAGGAGAGAAACACGTGCAAAGGGAAAAGAGAAGAGTATGTGAAGTTGATAAATAAGGGTCAACTTTAAATGGTCATATCTCCAAACATATAATGATACAGAAGTCCCATAACATATCAAATGATAGGTATTTGAGTCTAGTTTATAGTGAAAAAAATCACTCGTCAATCTGAGTTCAGAGTAAAATGTTGTGCTCGATTGAAAACAACACTATCGGCTAGGAAAGCGCCCAGGCGCGCGAGCACCAAGACAGGCAGGCAGCAGGCGCGCGCGCGCGAGGGCATGTCCCACGGGCGCCGCACGCGTGCGCCGCCCAGACCTTGGCCAGCCCGCCTATATAAAGTAAAATTGAGCTACAAAGCTCATTTCTACTCTGTTTTAGTAGATATCTTTTTTTTAGAATTTTGAGAATTCAAAGCCCTATAACATGGTGAAAAGATATCCCAGGTAATAAACTTCACTCTTATCTCTTTTGGGCTTTGAAAAGAGAACCTTGAAAGAAAGTTATGGCTTTTTGTTCTCTTGTGGTTGATTGTGGTATTGCTGTGTCTTTAGATGACTCTAGGCAGAGGAAAGAGTAGGAGTTTACTCCTACTTTAGCTGAACATCTCCAAGAAAGGGTAAGTAATTCCCTTTTTGATTTCTTTAAGTTTATGAGGTTATAACTTGGAGAATGTTGTAGTATTGTGTTGTTGTTTCTTTGTGTGTTTTTGTGGCATGTTGCTTCCCAATTTTTCCAGAACTTTGGTGAAGTGAAGTTACTGCTTGTCTGGTTTGTAAATTGGACTTGGAAGGATCCTTAATGAGTAAGCTTGAAAGGAAGATTTTCGGCAAAATTAGAGTCGACGTGCAAAGGTTTGTAAAGGCGTCCTTTTCCTTTTGTTTTCAAGCACGAAACTAAGTTATTGAAAGGATCAATTTTCCTATGTTTTTAAAATCATATTGAGGCATGTATAATCCTTTCCCAAAGGGTTGGAAATACTTGGCATAAAGATTGAATCATTAAGAATGGTTGAAGCGAAGAAATATGAAGCGAAAGGCGTAATACGATTGTTGTCGTAGTTCTAAATGGAGTATGAAGTCCCCTTAACACGGGCACCATGAGCTGGTCCTTTGCAGTATACTGTATATGTGATGTTGAATATATGTTAAGATCTGGTCACTTAGTGAAATTGGTAAGAAATGCTAAGACGACCACATGTAATTGAACTTAAGCTAAGAAAATGACGCTAAGCCGATTGAGGGTAAACGAGCTTATTGAAATGATGTTTTAATAATATTGTTAATCCCTCCTATATGTTTATGTTTTAAAGTGCTTAAGGTAAAAAGTAGATTTTATGTTTTTCCTCTTTAAAGCTAAGCAAGCGGCACGTAGCGAATAAGCTAAGTCGATACATGTTAACAGGGAAAGTATGGCTAAGTTGTCAATTAGGCAAAGAGGTAAGTGCGTATAAGAATTGATGGAATAGTGAACATGAGGGTAAAGACTTGAGTGTAGAGTGAATAATTTTTGGCAAAGAAGTTAAGATGAATAAGGGAAGTTGAGCTAAATATTGTTAAATTAGACTATACGGGTTACGATGGTGAACGAGGTAGGAAAAACTAGGAAGATTAACTCTGTTCTAAATACGTTTAGCAAAAGAGTTTTAAATTAAGTTGTTTATGTTCAATATGTGTTATGTTGACGAATAACTACTAAAGTGTTAACCTTCTACGAAATAATTAGAGTTGAACGTCTGCAAAATAGTAACTTAAGTTGAGAAGCTTCTGCTATACCCCTAAACGATTATGTTAAGTTATCTATTCTAAGTGTTGAAAATTTTCTATCATGTCTGAAAAGGGTAATTCTAGGATCTTCTAAGACACTTATGATTATGTAAGCTTTCTTAAGCTCCGCAGATAATTGCAAAGTTATGTAAGTCAATCCAGCATCACCCGAATTACGCCTATATATCTTTATTTGCCTATAAGGAATCACTTAGAGGGTTACTCACGAGTTCCTAAGTTATAGAGTTCCAAGTTTCAGATCCTTAAGTTATGTCTTTACGTCCCTAATTTATGTTGAAATGTGCTAGTTGATCTAAGAAGTTTTTGAGAGATCATATTTCGAGAATTATGCTAATGTCTCGGTCAAGTGTCTGATGTTGTATAAGAGTCTAAAAACTCAAGTCTTTATATGTCTTTCCAGTAAGAAGTCTTAATGTATATGATTTTCATGTTATAACATACAGTTGAATTCTATCAGTTATATTCAAGTCATGCATCTTTATGTTTAGCTCTTGTTGAGTTATCAGTTGAATTTCCTAAATTCAATGGAGAGATTCTCCCATGTACCAATGCTCCTAATGTATAAGTAAGTATAAGTGCAAGCTATGATAATGATCAGTTAAGCTCAGAACTTTGAATACCAGAAAGTCTCCTGGAGGTCACCCAGTTAACTAAATACGAGTTATACATTATATAGAAGTATCATACGTTGTATGTCTGTAGTTCAGTTCTCAACTCTATGTATATGACAAATAACTCCAAGTTCCTAGTTACAATTTCCATGTTTTCTTGCAAATAAGTCAAATGAATTAAGAACTATATGTGCTTATCTACATGATAAATTTAGCAATGAAATTCTAATGTATAGTTGTCGATACAGGTAAAGGAACCACCTGGCAGACAGTATATATTTGCAGTTCCCAGATGTTAAAGAACTATGTAGAAATGAGCTCTATGTGTTTCTATCCAAGTAATATGTTAAATTGATAGGATTATTTGTAGGACATTGTTTGTAAGCCTACAAAAGTTCATATTTTGTCTAAACCTCTTGAAAGTCCTTCAAGTAACTGAGTCGACATGTTCATGTATAATTTGATAGCTTTACGTGATATATATACATATTTTCTAGATTTACATGATATAGGTGCTCACTTGCATTTATGGGTTACGAAAGAGGCCTATTCCGGCCACAAATTTAACATTTTTCATTCATATGCCATACGTGTTAAATTGACTCAATATAAGCCATATCGGCCCTATTTATGAATATGATTGAGAATTATTTTTATTTTACCTCGGTGTGGTACATCGGTTGGAGATACTTATATTCTACCTCGGTGTGGTACATCGGCTGGAGATATTTTTATTTTACCTCGATGTGGTACATCGGTAGGAGATATCTATATTTTACCCCGGTGTGGTACATTGGCTGGAGATATTTTTATTTTACCCTGATGTGGTACATCGTCTGGAGATATTTTTATTTTACCCCGGTGTGGTACACCGGCTGGACGAATTTTATATATGGATTTATGTTTGGCTGGTTGTTGGAATTACAGTTATAATTTTTCTTGTGCATTACTTGGTTGCATTTGCACTTCAGTATTGACTTATTGCCATGTTTCAGTTTCCAAGATTCTAGGTTGTTGCTATTCCTTATTTCTGGCTCAGTTATCATTGTTATCTTACATGTTTATAGTTTTCTGCCTTACATACCAGTACATTTCATTCGTACTGACATCCTTTTGCCTGGGGACCTGCGTTCTTGCCGCAGGTGCAGGTAGAGGTCTGGATTTCCAGTTGCATTAGCAGTTCGTGAGATTAGTGGATGTGTTGGTATGCTTCTTTCTTTCTGCAGCTAAGACTGGTTTTGTTTTAGTTAGAGTTTTGAGATGCAGTTATGGGTAGGTCGGAGCCCTGTTTCGACAATCAGTCAGTTTACTCTTTAGAGGCTTTGTAGACTTAGTGTGTACAATGGTATTCAGTTTGTGGCCTTGTCAGCTTTTTGTTGTTTAGTTTAGCATAATCATAGCCTTGTTTGCATTTCAGTTGTTTACCCTATATTGTTTAGAAATTATGGGTCCAGTTTGTGCTCCAGTTGATTCTAACAGGTGGCTTGGACGACCTAAGTGTTACAGTTACAGATTTCATATAGCCGGCTTTCCAATCAATCAGGTATGGGGAGCCCATCGCGCCCTCCCTCCATTTATGGGGCGTGATAATATATGTCATGCGATGAAGAGTATTTCTACCCCTCTAATTCATTCTATTCACGATTGCATAATCATGGCTCCTCAAAGGATGAATGGAAGGAGGAATGGAGACGGTGAAGGCCACGAGGATGGCATGGGTCGTGGGCATCAGCAAGTCCCACCAGTTAAAGAGCCTCAGGTGCCAGAACTAACCGCTCACGCTGAGTTCAGAGCTGCTATCCAAATGCTTGCGCAGGCCTTGACCGCTCAGGTCAATCTGTAGGATGTTTTGCATGTTCCGTAGAATGGTAATGCAGCGGCGACTCAAGTCAAGGACTTCTTGAGGATGAAGCCGCCAGAGTACTTGGGGTCCAAGGTAGGTTATGTTATACCCCGTAAGATTCCCGGCACCTACATGACCTATTCGGATGTTGGTTAAGCATATTTGAAGGCCATACGTGCTAAAGAAAGGCCCGGGAAAAAGATCGGACGAGAAACCTGTCGAACCATCACGGAAGGAGCCGAGGCAGAGCCCCTCCGCGATGGCAGCGTGTCACGGAGGTGAAGCCTCCGCGTTGGCTCCGTGACACGTTGGCCTTGTCCAGGCCCAAGTATATAAAGCCCCACTTCGGTTTTGAATCATTTTAACTTATAATTTCCAGTGAAACAGAGGGGAAAGATCAGAGGGAGAAAAGGAACGAAGGGGGTAATATAATTTTCATCCGATTACGCTGCTAAACGTTGTCCAAACTCAAATTAACCTCAGATACTGAGGTATTTAGCAGCAGAGAGCATTCCTACGGATTTAATTTCGTGAAATATGGCCGACGAATCATCGAGCTACCGAGCTAAGGTAAGTGGAATTGCTCCAAACTAGTGTCTATGTGGTCCTAACTGTGAAGTGAATATTTCTCCCTTCTGGACCTCTGAAAAATAGCGAGTTTTCGACCGTCTTTCGATAAGCCTAAGTTTAGGCTATAAATTACATCGAAGTGATGTTGTTCATTAAAACAAAGCTATATTTGGTATTAATTGACATATTTATGAATGCAGTTGGGATAAAATAGTTGAAGTACCGGCCGAGCCTCATCCGACAGACGGATAGTTCGGGGATAAGGTATGTAAAGCTAGTTTCCTCGGCAAGTTAGTAAATCTTGGTATAGTAAAGCAATTTAAAGGCCAGTAGAATATCCAGAAGTCATGTGTTATGTTTATTACGAATGTTGGTACGATATTAGAAGCATCAGGTTATAATTAGCACGAAACTTGTTAGCACGATATAGATTCTAATACAAGTGTTAGGAACTGCACAGCATGCTCAGTATATGATATAGTACAAAATGTCCGGATATTATCGTATTCAGTTGAAACCCAGTAAAGCAATGTAATATCTGTAAGACATCTCAGAAGTAGAATGATAGGTTAAAATGAAGTTTAGAAAACATATTAGAAATAGCAAATCATGTTACTATAGAAACTCAGCATACGACATGTTTTTCAGCAGAAAGACTATATCTTGTCCAGCATTAGACTCAGTACGGTATGGCAGAAGATTATATATTATATATGCATACTATTGTCAGTCTCAGCATGTGTTAAGTATGTACATATTACTATTACTAGCTCAGCATATAGTATGTACAAATACTTTACTACTATTAGCTTCAGTATATGGGATATGCAGACAGTATTACCAGTTGAGACCATTGTATTGTTTTGGGGTTGGTTTACCTAGCATCCATGACCGCCCCAGGGTTAATAGCTATATCAACTCGTCCGCCAGAGGACGAGGATACGTCACTCTACGGAGTGGCATGCCGTCCCACAAGGGATAAAGATGGGATGCCAGTTTTCCCCATATTGTGCCTTGATCGGCCCTTACACACCCCTGTCGAGCGGATACGCCCGGGTGTTGATTCAGAAGTCCTCCGGACTCAGATGCAGTTATAGTCAGGGGCTCAGCGAGCCCAAGTGCATACCCAGGGGACCGGCAGGATGCTTATAGCGATTATAGGAGATGGGATGACCGGGGTAGGGGTATAGATTCTGTGCTGGTTGTACCTCCCGGCTTATGGGGGCCGGGTAAGGTTTGTGTGTGCTATATTATGTTATGCTATGTTATGCCATGTTACATTAGACACGAGTAGATCGGCAGTAGAACGATACGTCTCCAGGTATGACTCCTACTCCTTCCAGTATAATTAAGAGAAGGTATGATTTACATTATCAAACAGTTAATCTATTCCTTCCTACTTCAGTTTCATCAGTTGTATTGTTGTTTTCAGATATTTCTTTCAGTTATTGCTTTACATACTCAGTACCAGTGGTACTGACGCCCAGTGGGGCGCTGCATTACTTTCCTGCAGATACTCATAGACGAGCAGGCGATACCTCGTGATTCCTGTCAGCGATCGAGTATTCAGCTCCTGTCATCCGGAGACTGAATCCCAGAGGTGTATTTCTTTTTCCTTGTTGTACAGTACGGGTAGGTCGGGGCCCTGTCCCGATCATTTCTATTGCTATTCCTAGAGGCTTGTAGTATGTATATATTTCCCTGTGGTCAGATGAGCCGGTCGAGTGGGGCCGTGCAGTTGTATAGCTGTTAGTACTTTTATTTCTTTTATGCTGGCCGTGTGGGGCCATAGATTGATAGTAGTGGTGACCTTGCCGGTCACGTAGCTTTCCAGTATTTCATTGTTGAGTTACAGATAACTAGACAGCATGGTGGCCTTGTCGGCCCGCATAGGTTTCCCTATATTGAATGTGTTCGGTTTAGCTGATAGTGCAGGTACAGGTGGCTATAGGCCAGTTGGCCGGAGGCTGTGTTTACAACCGTTATATAGCCGGTTGGTCTCTTGAAATAAAGCCAGGGCCAGCCAAAAGCACCAGACGTGCTTAGGCTGGACCATCTAGCAGTCCAGAGTCTAGCAGGCACCAAGTGCCCGTCATACCCTCTAAGGTGGGGTGTGACAAACTTGGTATCAGAGGAGGTCGTGTCCTAGGGAGTCTGCAAATCGTGCTAAGTAGAGTCTTGTCTATGGATGTGTTGTGCACCACATACTTTAGGCAGGAGGCTGCGAGGCGTGATAGGATGGTTACCCTTCCTTCTCAGTCAGTCGTGCTTTAGAGCGGTACAGTATAGGGTTGAGTCCCTAAAAAAACTTACAGTATTCTTTGATTACAGATACAAAGGCAGATCAGCATTACCCTACTACAGGCAGAAGATTAGATATAACAACAGAAGAGGGCACCTGCCAGTTACATGATAACTAAAGCAGCAGGAGGAGGTACCCGAGACCTCCCAGCATGATACCTTTATCGGTACTATCCCCAGTATACATTGATAACATCAGAATAGGAAGTCAGGAGTGTAATGTACATACGGGTTGATTTATTTATTAGCTATATAAGATCTGATTAAGATTACAGACAAGGTCAGACCACCAGGTAAGTATAAGAAAGAGAGGGAAATGCGGGAATCCCAAACACATCTTTTCGGATATGGTACAGTTAAATGTTTTTATTTGTTGCACTAAGAAAAGGGTTATTCCTACCTCTTGATTTTGATGCCCGCATAGTAAAGGGGCATAAGACTTGAGATGGGGTTGCCAAATCAAGCAGTAAGTAAAGATGGGCTGATTGATCCTAGTAAGTATTAGAAATTATAAAGAGCCCCTATGATTACGTAAGCTGTGCAAACCCTTATGATAACAAGCCAGTAAAGAAAGTAAGACTGTTAGCTTACCTGAAGTAGGGGTAAAAGACTTGTTAGTAATGAATGCTTAGTAATAGTCAAATTTGATTCAAAAAAAGGCTAAGTCTGCCATATACGCTAATAGACAGTAAGATATACCTGTAAGATTATAGATATGATTTAGTTGTGATATCAAAAGGGTGAGAGGTCATGTGAATCAGATAGGTCTGACTGCAAGTCAGGGGAAGTATGAACTGATACTTGACCAGCAATCTTGTTAACAATGAAGAGCAGGTACCTTGAACCCCAGAGTTCAGCTTAAGTAAGATGAGGGAAAGAAGCAGGAATGTCAGATCTTATGGGGAAATTAGAATTACCCCCGGATTGATAAAATATCGTATTAAGGATTAAGCCTCGGGCTGACAGTAAGATTGCGGTTCAGAATACCGCAGTATGTACGCTATGGAGAAGTTAAGAAGTTACCGATACAACAATTTTAATCTAGTGTGGCCTAGAGATAAGGCCCAACAGATAGTCATGGGCTCTCAATATATGCCTAGTAAGGCCACAAGATTCGAACGTTGACCCCACATCGCAAGAGTGGTGGAATTTCAAACAGCAAACAATAACTAAAGTGTTTATGTTTGTTACTTTCAGAATGGGGTGACAATACAATGAAATGATAAGTCAGGGCAGGAGATATTATTAAGCCGTAGTAGCGGTGTATAATGTACGGTATGAGACTCAGCACAGCATGTCAAAGATTATGTATTACCACAGAATTCAGTACATATTGTACGTAGCTATTGATATATATATATATATATATATATATATATATATATATATATATATATATATACAGATAATAGATATGCCGTGAGTAGCTGCCTATAAGGGGTACAATCACAGATGCTGGTTAGTAATAGAAAGCATGTACAAATTGCATTGCAGGACCCCCCCTTGCCAAAAAAAAAAGGGAGAAGAAAGAAAGAAAAGGAGAGAAGAAAGCAGAAAGGGAAAGGAGAAGAGAAAGGGCAGATTAAGTGTGAATTACGTATGAAGTCATAGAAACTATTTCAGTTCTCAGTTATTAAGTTAATAGACTTATGTGTTGTTGCCAGATCTAGGCTCTAGGAGCTTACCAGAGTTAATGGCCTAAACCAGATGGCTAGATGATAAGGGCGCAGTTAGGCGGTCTACCGACCAGCTGGCGCCTGCATTAGCAGGGAAGCATCCCTGAAGATCGGTAACATTAGTGCATGTGCTAGAACCAGGATTAGAGGCCGAGTAGGCAAATTTCAGAGATTAGCAATACCAGAATTGTTCTAGTATGTTAAGTGGTCGTACGCCATTTTCCCAGCCTTGTAGGTGAGAGTCGACCTTAGTCAACCTAGCAGTTATGATGTGAAACATCCCATAAGTCAGCCGACCGTCCTAGTCAGAATACCCGTGGGTACCCCAAGGAAGGGTCCACATCAGTAGTCAGCGACAGACTAGTAATTCAGCTGGTTCTCGTAAGATATTCAGATGCGGAGCCCTAGCAGAAGGCCAGTATTTACAGAATAGCTCATAAGACCGAGAATTCCCAGAATAGCAGTATAAATCCAAGTGGATACACACAAGGCGTAAGAAATTGATAGTACCCTACTAGCACAGTGTTCATTAAAACCAGGAGATCAGTAGACTCCCCGTGAAGATCCAGAGATTGATCGCCTGGGAGTAAGTTTGATTAAGCCCAGCCTTACAGTGGTTCAAGCAAAATAACAAAGCAATTAGATGCCCACAAGTCTGCAGTTATGCATGAACTATAAGTACTCAAGTAGAACAGTTAGAGCATTGTTAGACTACTGCCACATTCGGGTCATTCTACCCGACTACTCAGTTATTTAAGGTTATGCAGCCAGATCATTAGAGGTCATGGTCAATATCAGGATCCTCTGATCAGATAAAGGCACAAGGTGCGCAGATGGTCGTTCAGGTTATCCCAGCAACAAGTAGCCTTAGCATGTGGTCGGAGGGCCAGATAAGGTCTAGCTACGCCTGTAAACTACCTGTCGATCTCTTCGGCAAGACAAGTCAGTATAACCTTCAATTATATGCCGAGCTCTCTAAGTATGAAAATGTTATATCAGCCAAGAAGAGGTAATGGAGCAACAACCGCTCTTAGCTATAGATCTATTAGAAGTGTGGTGTATGGGCAGCCCGAGCAATGGGAGTTGGTCAGAAAGATACATCAATTGGTCAATTTAGCCGTTCGTGTAATAGAAATGAAGGACAACAGAGCGGTAACCGAGAACACCGCCGTGTCGTCATCAGTTGTGAAAATAAAAAGAACGGTAGCATAAGAATCCTGACCTGGTTAACAGGGGAAAATGCCAGGTTTTCAGGTAACAGAGGGTGGAGTGCTGCATTGTAAAGACCGTCTATATGTTCCAGATGTTTCAGGGCTCCACCAGCATATTCTGAACGAGGTACATTATGCCCGTTATTCTCTTCACCCCGGTACGACAAAAATGTACCATGACATCAACTAGAACTACTGGTGGCCAGGTATGAAAAGAGAAATTGCTGAATTTGTAGCCCAGTGTCCTAACTACCAACAGGTGAAAGAAGAACATCAGAAACCAGGCGGGTTAACTCAGGACATAGCTGTGCCTCTCTGGAAATGGGAAGCGGTGAATATGAATTTTGTGGCAGGATTACCCCATACCAGACACAGACATGACTCTATATGGGTAATAGTTGACGGATTGACTAAATCAGCTCATTTCCTGCCAGTTAGAACTACTTTCTCGGCTGAAGATTATGCAGAGTTGTATATCCGAGAGATAGTCAGATTGCATGGAGTGCTAGTATCCGTTATTTCAGAAAGAGGAGCGCAGTTCACGGCTAGGTTTTGGAAATCGTTCCAGAATGGGCTGGGGACACAAATTAATCTAAGCACAGCTTCCCACCCTCAGACAAACGGACAGGCTGAGCGCACTATTCAGACGCTCGAGGACATGCTGCGAGCGTGTGTGCTAGACTATGGTGGTAGCTGAGACGAGCATTTGCCGCTAATGGAATTTGCTTATAATAATAACTATCACTCGGCTATTTAGATGGCACCTTTTGAGGCTTTATACGGGCGAAAGTGCAGATCGCCGGTTGGCTGGTTTGAAGTAGGAGAATCAGTGATGATTGGGCTAGACCTTGTTCAGCAGTCAGAAGAGAAAGTAGAGCTTATCAGAGAACGCCTATTGACTGCAGAGAGTCTCCAGAAATCATATGCAGATGTACGACGTAGAGATCTGGAGTTAATGTGAATGACTGGGTATTTCCAAAAGTATCTCCGATGAAAGGGGTGATAAGATTCGGCAAGAAGGGTAAGCTCAGTCCAAGATTTGTTGGGCCCTATCTGATTCGTCGAAGGATAGGCCGAGTAGCATATGAGTTGAACTTGCCTCCAGAGCTAGAATCCGTTCATCCCGTCTTTCATGTGTCCATGCTGAGGAAATGCATAGGAGACCCATCCAGAGCAGTTCCAGTCCAGGATATCTAGGTTACCGAAGAGCTGGCCTATGAAGAGGTTCCAGTAACTATTCTAGACAGACAGATTCGTAGATTGAGAACTAAGGATATTGCATCTGTCAAGGTACTGTGACGTAACAGGAACCAAGAGGAGATGACGTGGGAGGCTGAAGAAGATATGAAAGCTAGATATCCTCACCTATTCCAGGCCTAGTCAGACGACAGGTATGTCCGTGTTGTTACTTATGCAGTATCTTATGGTTGTATATGTATAGATGAGAAAGATTGATGATTAGCTATCCTGTGAATCTTAAAGTATTGCGTGCAGTACCTGTATTGGACTTTTCTGCGTTTCAGGTTTTTAGGATAGTCCATATTACAGGGGAAACTCTGCCAGAAGTTTCCTAAGTAGTGAGTTGAGAAGTCCTCTAGATAGAAGTTTACATTCGGGGATGAATGTTCTTAAGGGGGGGGGGAGAATGTTATACCCCGTAAGATTCCCGGCACCTAGATGACCTATTCGCACGTTGGTTAAGCATATTTGAAGGCCATACGTGCTAAAGAAAGGCCCGGGAAAAAGATCGGACGAGAAACCTGTCGAACCATCGCGGAAGGAGCCGAGGCAAAGCCCCTCCGCGATGGCAGCGTGTCACGGAGGTGAAGCCTCCGCGTTGGCTCCGTGACACGTTGGCCTTGTCCAGGCCCAAGTATATAAAGCCCCACTTCGGTTTTGAATCATTTTAACTTATAATTTCCAGTGAAACAGAGGGGAAAGATCAGAGGGAGAAAAGGAACGAAGGGGGTAATATAATTTTCATCCGATTACGCTGCTAAACGTTGTTCAAACTCAAATTAACCTCAGATACTGAGGTATTTAGCAACAGAGAGCATTCCTAAGGATTTAGTTTCGTGAAATACGGCCGATGAATCATCGAGCTACCAAGCTAAGGTAAGTGGAATTGCTCCAAACTAGTGTCTATGTGTTCCTAGCTGTGAAGTGAATATTTCTCCCTTCTGGACCTCTGAAAAATAGCGAGTTTTCGACCGTCTTTCGATAAGCCTAAGTTTAGGCTATAAATTACATCAAAGTGATGTTGTTCATTAAAACAAAGCTATATTTGGTATTAATTGACATATTTATGAATGCAGTTGGGAGAAAATAGTTGAAGTACCGGTCGAGCCTCGTTTGACAGACGGATAGTTCGGGGATAAGGTATGTAAAGCTAGTTTCCTCGGCAAGTTAGTAAATCTCGGTATAGTAAAGCAATTTAAAGGCCAGTAGAATATCCAGAAGTCATGTGTTGTGTTTATTACGAATGTTGGTACGATATTAGAAGCATCAGGTTATAATTAGCACGAAACTTGTTAGCACGATATAGATTCTAATACAAGTGTTAGGAACTGCACAGCATGCTCAGTATATGATATAGTACAAAATGTCAGGATATTATCGTATTCAATTGAAACCCAGTAAAGCAATGTAATATCTGTAAGACATCTCAGAAGTAGAATGATAGGTTAAAATGAAGTTTAGAAAACATATTAGAAATAGCAAATCATGTTACTATAGAAACTCAACATACAACATGGTTTTCAGCAAAAAGACTATATCTTGTCCAGCATTAGACTCAGTACGGTATGGCAGAAGATTATATATTATATATGCATACTATTGTCAGTCTCAGCAAGTGTTAAGTATGTACATATTACTATTACTAGCTCAGTATATAGTATGTACAAATACTTTACTACTATTAGCTTCAGTATATGGGATATGCAGACAATATTACCAGTTGAGACCGTTGTATTATTTTGGGGTTGGTTTACCTAGCATCCATGACCGCCCCAGGGTTAATAGCTGTATCGACTCATCCGCTAGAGGACGAGGATACGTCGCTCTATGGAGTGGCATGCCGTCCCACAGGGGACGAAGATGGGATGCCAGTTTTCCCCATATTGTGCCTTGATCGGCCCTTACACACCCCTGTCGAGCGGATATGCCCGGGTGTTGATTCAGGAGTCCTATGGACTTAGATGCAGTTATAGTCAGGGGCTCAGCGAGCCAAAGTGCATACCCACGGGACCAGCAGGATGCTTATAGTGATTATAGGAGATGGGATGACCGGGGTAGGGGTATAGATTCTGTGCTGGTTGTACCTCCCGGCTTATGGGGGCCGGGTAAGGTTTGTGTGTGCTATATTATGTTATGTTATGTTATGCCATGTTACATTAGACATGAGTAGATCGGCAGTAGAATGTCTCCAGGTATGACTCCTACTCCTTCCAGTATAATTAAGAGAAGGTATGATTTACATTATCAGACAGTTAATCTATTCCTTCCTACTTCAGTTTCATCAGTTGTATTGTTGTTTTCAGATATTTCTTTCAGTTATTGCTTTACATACTCAGTACCAGTGGTACTGACGCCCGGTGCGGCACTGCATTACTTGCCTGCAGATACTCATAGACGAGCAGGCGATACCTCGTGATTCCTGTCAGCGATCAAGTATTCAGCTCCTGTTATCAGGAGACTGAATCCCAGAGGTGTATTTCTTTTTCCTTGTTGTACAGTACGGGTAGGTCGGGGCCCTATCCCGATCATTTCTATTGCTATTCCTAGAGGCTTGGAGTCTGTATATATTTCCCTATGGTCAGATGAGCCGGTCGAGTGGGGCCGTGCAGTTGTATGGCTGTTAGTACTTTTATTTCTTTTATTCTGGCCGTGTGGGGACATAGCTTGATAGTAGTGGTGACCTTGCCGGTCACGTAGCTTTCTAGTATTTCATTGTTGAGTTATAGATAACTAGACAGCATGGTGGCCTTGTTGGCCCGCATAGGTTTCCCTATATTGAATGTGTTCGGGTTAGCTGATAGTGCAGGTATAGGTGGCTATAGGCCAGTTGGCCGGAGGCTGTGTTTACAGCCGTTATATAGCCGGTTGGTCTCTTGAAATAAAGCCAGGGCCAGCCAAAAGCACCATACGTGCTTAGGCTGGACCATCTAGCAGTGTAGAGTCTAGCAGGCACCAGGTGCCCGTCATACCCTCTAAGGTGGGGGGTGACAGGTTAGGACCCACATGACTTTATTGATAAGATAGTCAAGATCACCAGGTTATGGGGGTGAGCAGTGTTGAGTGTGTAGAGTTGGCCCCCTACCAGTTGAAGGGGGTTGCGCATATCTGGTCCCATCAATGGAAGGATATCAGGGTTGTCAGAGCAGGTCTGGTCACTTGGGAGGAGTTTTTGGTTGCATTCCTTGGCCGGTTCTTCCCTCATAAGATGAGAGAGTTAAAGGCAGCTGAGTTCGTAAATCTAAAACAAGAGAGGATGACGGTACTAGAGTATTCCCTTGAGTTCACTCGCCTATCGAAGTATGCTCTTGAGTTAGTGGTTGATCAGAGGGAGTGAGTGAGAAGGTTTGTGCATGGGATAGCAGGTTACTTGGATAAGGAATGCAGGATTGCTATGCTCCATTAGGATATGGACTTCCCTCGGATGGTGTTGTAATCCTAGTAAATGGAGGTGGCATATTTGAGGGAGAGAGGCCAAGAGGGCCAGAATGAGGACAATAAATTTTCCCAGCAGAGGTCCAGCGGCAGGCACCGTTAGCAGACTCACCAGAGATCATCCACCCCAGCTTCATCAGCCTTGAGTGTGCCTTCTCGGTCTAGGCATGATCAGAGAGGGTGAGCGTTAGGCTCGAGGGGTCAGAGCAGCAGGCCCGCAGATTGAGGTATTCCAGCTTGTCACAGGTGTGACCGAGGGCATACAGGCTAGTGCTTGGTAGGTTCGGGTGCGTGTTTTGCGTGTGAGCAACCTGGACACATGCTTAAAGATTCTCCAGTAGTGAGACAGGATCAGGTTGGGGCCGTGGCCCAGCTTCTAGTTCAGCATCCCCACCCCTTCGCTCAGCACATCAGGGGGCATCTACTAGTGCAGCTGGCGATCAGTGCCAGAATAGATTCTATGTCCTAGCATCCCGTCAGGAGCAGGAGGCCTCCTTGGACATGGTTACTGGTATGTTACGAGTCTTCCAAGTTGATGTTTGTGCATTGTTAGGTCTAGGGGCCACCTTGTCCTTTGTGAAACCTTATGTAGCTAGTAGATTCAGAGTCAGTCCCAATGTCTTGTCAGAATCCTTCTTGGTTTCTACTCTAGTAGGTGACTCAGTTATAGATAGACAGATGTATAGAGATTTTCTAGTCTCAGTTCTCAATAAGGTCATCTCAGTAGATTTGATAGAGTTATCCATGACCGATTTCGATGTTATTCTCATCATGGATTGGTTGTATGCTTTTTATGCTTCCATAAATTGTAGGACCCAGTCAGTAGAGTTCAGATTCCCGGGTGAGCCAGTCTTAGAATGGAAGGGTAGTTCAGCTGTGCTTGTAGGTCACTTTGTTTCCTACCTTAAGGCCAGGAAGATGATTTTAAGGGTTTCCTGTATCACCTAGTTAGGGTTAAGGGCGTGGAGTCCGAAACCCCGACTATCCAGTCAGTTCCAATAGTACGTGCCAGGTATTCCTTCCGAGCGGGAGATTGATTTCAGTATTGACCTCGTTCCCGATATGCAGCCTATATCTATTCCACCCTACAGGATGGCTCCGGCCGAGCTAAAAGAGTTGAAGGATCAGTTAAAGGAATTGCTAGATAAGGGTTTCATTAGACTGAGCCATTCCCGATAGGGTGCACCAGTATTATTTGTTCAGAAGAAAGATGGTTCCCTCTCTATGTGCATTGATTATCGATAGTTGAACAAAGTCACTTTCAAGAACATGTATCCCTTACCCAGGATCGATGATCTATTCAATCAGCTTCAAGGTGATAAGTGTTTCTCGAAGATAGATCTCAGATCTGGGTATCATCAGCTCAGTGTTCGGGAGAGTGATATCCTGAAGACGACATTCAGTACAAAGTATGGTCATTACGAGTTTGTAGTTATGTCTTTTGGACTAACGAATGCTCCTGCAGCTTTTATGGACTTCATGAACAGAGTGTTTAAACCATATTTGGATATGTTCGTGATCATGTTCATTGGTGACATCTTTGTATACTCTCGGAGCGAGGAGGAGCATGTCGTTCACTTGAGAGTAGTTCTTCAGACCCTAAAGGACCGCCAATTGTATGAAAAGTTCAGCAAGTGTTAGTTTTGGTTTGACTCAGTGGCATTCTTGGGCCATGTGGTGTCTAGCGAAGGCATAAAAGTAGACTCGCAGAAAATCGAGGCGGTGAAGAATTGGCCTAGACTGGTGAATCCTTCGGATATTCGGAGTTTCTTGGGCTTAGCTGACTGCTACCGGAGGTTTGTGGAGGATTTCACATCCGTTGCAGCGCCTTTGTCTAAGTTGAATCAGAAGAAGGTGAAGTTTTAGTGGTCGGACGCTTGCGAGAAAAGCTTCCAAGAGTTGAAGGCTCGACTTACCTCAGCACCAGTATTGACCCTACCTGAGGGTAATGATGGCTCCGTGGTGTATTGTGATGCTTCCCGAGTTGGACTTGGGTGTGAGCTGATGCAGCGTGGGAGGGTGATAGCTCATGTCTCTCGAAAGTTGAAAGTGCATGAAAAGAATTATCTGACCCACGACCTGTAATTGGCTGTGGTGGTGTTCATATTGAAGATATGGCGGCATTACGTGTATAGGGTCCACGTGGATGTATTTACGGACCACAAGAGTTTGCAATATGTGTTCACACAGAAAGATCTAAATCTTTAGCAAAGGAGGTGGTTGGAGTTACTTAAGGATTATGACATGCGTGTCCTTTACCACCCGGGCAAAGGTAATGTGGTTGCGGACACGCTTAGTAGACTCTAAATGGAGAGTGTGTCCCATGTGGATGGGGGAAAGAAGGAGTTTGGTGAAGGATGTTCACTGGCTTGCAAGGATGGGAGTTAGACTGATCGATTCGATCGATGGCAGTGTTGTTGTGCATAACGCGTTTGAATCATCCTTGGTAGTTGATGTTAAATCTAGGCAAGATGAGGATCCAATATTGAGGAAACTAAAGGAGGCAGTGCGTAGTCAGAAGGTAAAAGTTTTCTCCCAAGGGGGAGATGGTGTGCTATGATACCAGGGTCGACTATGTGTTTCGGACATTGATAATTTGAGAGTTCGGATATTGCATGAGGCACATGGTACTAGATATTCTATTTATCCAGGATCCACAAAAATGTATTGGGATTAGCGAGAAGTCTATTGGTGGGATGGTATGAAAAGGGATATTGTGAAGTTTGTAGAAAAATGTCCAAACTATCAGCAAGTAAATGCTGAGCATCAAAGACCTGGAGGTGTATTTCAGGATATTGACATTCCCGCTTGGAAGTGGGAAGAAATCAATATGGACTTCATTACAGGTTTACCTCGTACTCGCCGGCAATACGGCTCCATTTGGTTGTGGTGGACAGGTTGACCAAGGCTGCATACTTCCTACCAGTCAAGACCATGAATTCAGTAGACGATTATGCTAAGTTGTATATTGGGGAGTTGGTTCAGCTTCATGGAGTTCCCTTGTCTATTATTTCGGACCGAGGTACTCAGTTTACTTCTCAATTCTAGCGTTCGTTTCAAAAAGGGCTCGGGACTCAGGTTAAGCTAAGTACAACTTTTCACCCTCAGATGGACGACCAAGCAGAACGAACCATTCAGACTCTTGAGGATATGTTGAGGTCATGTGTTATGGATTTCAAAGGTAGTTGGGGTGATCATTTTCCCTTGATTGAGATTGCTTATAATAATAGTTACCACTCTAGCTGTCACGCCCCCCCTTGGGAGGCATGACTGGCACCTGGTGCCCTACTAAGACCTGGACTGCTAGACTATTAAGCCTAAGCACTTCCGGTGCCAGGTTGGCTCCAACTCTAGGTTCATGGAACCAATGGGCTATATAACGACTGTAAATACAGCATTCGGCCGACTAGGCCTATAGCCACCTGTAAGACAACAACAGCTAACCAAAACATCAGTAGTATAAAGGAACCTATGCGGGCCGACAAGGCCACCATGCTGACTAGTTTCACTGAGACGCTGAATCAAATGGTAAATTGCTCAATGACCAGCAAGGTCACCAACTATTAACTGAATAAGGCCCCACACGACCATCATAAACAAACTAAAACATAGACACGGCCTCACATGACCGGTACAACTAACCACAGGGAATATACAATCTGCAAGCCTCTGAGAATACTGATAAGATGGTCGGGACAGGGCCCTGACCTACCCGTACTGTACAAAAAAAGAAAAGGAATAAACCTCTAGCTGTCATGCTCCAGATGACAGGAGCTGATGACTCTGTGTGCTGGATGGAATTACGAGGGATCGGCTCCTCGTCTATGAGTACTAGCAGGCAAGTAATGTAGCACCCCCAAACGGGCGTCAGTACCACTGGTACCGAGTAAGCAAAGCAAAACTGAACATAACTTAAGATAAACAGTATACTGGTAGTTACTGAAATGATAGAGGATAGCTAAAACTATCTGGAATAGCAGAATCTGTACCGAGTTTAACTGTATTGGAAAGAAGATAAGAATCATACCTGTCGATGCGGCGTCCTGCTACCTATCAATTTAATAAGTGACATATATATATATTTAATAAGTAACATATATATATATATATATATATATATATATATATATATATATATATATATATATATATATCATACAAGAACCTATACTAGCCCCCATAAGCCGGAAGTGCCAATCAACACGCAATCTATATACCCCTACTCGGGTCGCCATCCAAAAATAAATTCACTCCACTCATCTAATAACTACGAGAACCCCATCGGCCCCCTAGGTATACAACTTGGGCTCTCTAGGCCCCTGACTATAACTGTATCTGAGTCCGAAGGACTCCTGTAACTGTAATTTGAGATCTGTATCTGTAATATGTAAGCTGTGCCCTAGGCGCAAGCGATCGACAGGGTATGCTATAATGCTGATCAGCCTGCTATAGGGAATGTTGCATCCCATCTTTGTCCTACTGCAGACGGCATGCCACTCCTTGGAGTGACGTATCCTCACCCTCTGGCGGGCGAGTCGACACAGCTATTAACCCTGGGGAGGCAAGGAAGCTCTAAGGGTGCCCACATAACACAATTAGGTCTCAACAAACAACAATAATCACATAAAACATGTATAATAAATCTGATAATACTGTTCATGTTCTGATATTCTATTCTGATTCTCTGGCTGAATAAAACTGAATCTTGTACTGGGTTTGAAATAATATCTCGCTGTTTAATACTAATTTATTGACTTTTACTTTGAATACGGCATAATAATACAAAACATATTTACTGAATTCACACTGAGCTTAATACTCGGCTTCTGGAACTTTCTTCTAGAATTTATTCTATTTTACTATACTAGAATTACTGACTTGCCGAAGAAACTGGCTTCACATACCTTAGTTACTGACTTCTTGGCTAACTGGCGTAACTCGGTCAATATCCAGCTATTTCTTCCAACTGCATTCATATTCATAGCAATTAGAACTAAATTCATCGATATTCTGGATGAAAATACTACTTTAAATATATATATAGCCCAAACTTTGACTTATCGAAAAACAATCGAAAACTCGCTATTTCTCAGAAGTCCAGAAGGGAGAAATACTCACTTTAGGGCTAGGAGTATATTGACACTAATTTGGCGCAATTCTACTTACCTTAGCTTGGTAGGACGACGGTTCACTGGCCAAATTTCACGAAACTAACTCCGTAGGAATGCTTCCTGCAGCTTAACACTTCACTACCCAAGATTAATTCGCATTTGGACCGCGTTTAATAGCGTAAACGAAAGGAATTTCAACGAAACTCTTCGTGCCCCCTATTTTCTGGTTTGTTCTCTGGAAATTCTGATAATTATCCTTAAAAACCCGAAGTGGGAGCTTTATATACTTGGGGCTAAACCTCACCTCCATGGCACGTTGGCCATCGCGGAGGTGAGCCCTCCGTGACACATTGGCCATCGCGGAGGCGGTCTGCCTAGCCTCCTCTTGTGATGGTTCGACGTGGCGCTTGTCCGATCTTTCCCCAGGCCTTTTTTTAGCATGTGTGGCATTCTAAAACTCTTAACCAACATGCGAATAGGCCATCTAAAGGTCAAGAATTTATGGGGTGTAACATTCTCCCCCTGCTTAGGAACATTCGTCCTCGAATGTTAACTTCTGTTTACAGAAATTTTAACTTGCTCTACTTATTTTGGAGAAATTTCGGCAGAGTTTCCCTTGTAATATGGACTATCTCAAAAATCCTAAAATGTAGAAAAGTCCAATACAGGTACTCCATATAATACTATAGCATCCATTACACAATAAACTAGAGTCAACTATCTCACGTACACATGAATATACTATAACTCATAAAACAGTAATAATAACATACCTCTGGCTAACTAAGTCTGAAATAACTGAGGATATCTGACTTTCATATTTTCTTCTGCTTCCCAAGTCATTTCCTCTCGGTTCCTGTTACGCCATAACACTTTGATAGAAGCAACATCTTTAGTTCTTAATCTGCGAATCTGTCAGTCTAGTATGGCTACTGGAACCTCTTCATAAAACAGCTCCTCTATAACCTAGACATCCTGAACTAGGAAAACTCTGGAGGGGTCTCTTATATACTTCCTTAGCATGGACACGTGGAAAACTGGGTGAACAGACTCTAATTCTGGAGGTAAGTTCAACTCGTATGCCACTTGGCCTATTCTTCGAGAATTTGATAAGGCCCAACAGATCTCGGGCTGAGCTTTCCTTTCTTGTCGAATCTCATCACCGCTTTCATTGGAGAGACTTTCAAGAATACCCAGTCATTCACATTTAATTCCAAGTTTTTGCGCCGCACATCAGCGTACGATTTCTAGTGGCTTTGAGCAGTCAGTAGGCGTTCTCTGATAAGCTTTACCTTTTCCTCTGACTGATGAATAATATCCGGCCCAATCAGCCTGACTCTCCTACTTCAAACCAACCAACTGGCGATCTGCATTTTCGCCCATACAATGCCTCATAAGGCGCCATCTGGATAGCTGAATGGTAATTGTTATTATAAGCGAACTCAATAAGTGGTAAGTGCTCATCCCAGCTACCTCCAAAGTCCAACACACACGCTCCCAACAAATCCTCGAGCATCTAAATAATGTGTTCTGCCTGCCCATCTGTCTGAGGGTGAAAAGCTATGCTCAGGTTAATCTGTGTTCCTAGGCCTCTCTGAAATGATTGCCAAAATTTGGCTGTAAATTGTTCCCCTCTGTCAGAGATAATGGACACTGGAACACCGTGCAGTCTGACTATTTCTCTGATATACAACTCAATATAATCTTCGGCAGAGAAAGTAGCCCTTACTGGCAGAAAATGGGCTGATTTGTCAGTCTGTCAACAATTACCCAAATCGAGTCATTTCTATGCCTGGTACGGGGTAATCCTACTACAAAATCCATATTTATTGCTTCCCACTTCCAAAGAGGCACCTCTATGTCTTGAGTCAGCCCGCTTGTTTCTGGTGTTCAGCTTTTACTTGCTGGCAGTTAGGACACTGGGCTACGAATTTTGCTATTTCCCTCTTCATACCTGTCCACCAGTAGATTCCCTTAATATCGTTGATCTTGGGCAAATTTATATGCCCAAGTGACACTCAAATGTGTCATTTTAGCCTTGTTTATCTAGCAATGTTTATACATTCTCATATGATTTATAATAAAATGTGAATTTATACTAACCAACATGATTAGCATTGTTTTGCAGGTAAAATGTGATTTTGGGAAGCTAAAATGCGTGTTGGAATAGATCGGGGTTGGACTCGAATGTGAGCAAAGGACAAGGCATTGGAAGGCACAAAATAAAGAGGCTCCGCGATGGAGCCGTGTCACGCTGCCATCGCGGAGGCATTCTGCCTGGATAGGGAATCTTTGCCCAATTTCCAGTAAGGGTTCGCGTTGGGTCCGTGGCACGGTGGCCTGGCTCCGCGTTGCATGCCGTGCCACGTTGAGACTGATTACCTGGACCCCCAACTTCCAGTGAGGGTCCGCGTCGGTGGCGTGTCACGGAGGCAATGCTCCGCGATGCACTCCGTGACACGTTGCTTATTATTTCGGGAAAAATTTCCACTAGTATAAATAGAACACTTAGGTTCATTTTTCAATATTTTGACTGGGTGGAGCAAGAACGTGGGTTACAGGCAGTTGAGGGGATGAAATTATCAGGGTTTTTCTCTCTTTCCTTCTCCTTGAATTCAATTGCTTGTATGTTTAACACTCATTTAACGATGTTTAATCCACAAATGAGTGGCTAATTCCTCTTCTTGCTGAGGTTATGAACACTTGTAATGAAATGTGATTATTGATTCTTTGGTTTTTCATCTTTTCTTCCATGGTTGTTCTATTGATTCTTGTTCTTACTGCATTAATGTGTGGCCTACGTTAATGTATATCTAAAAAGTCCGGTTTCACTCGAGAGAGCAAGAAATTGGAAAGTTGTGAATTAATAGGATATGATCCTTTCTTAGTTTGGGAAAATTGAGAATGGATTTACCTTCAGGATAGAAATATACCTGAAAGTCGTATTAGTCAATTTAGGAACCGGGTTCGTATGGCTAGAACATGAATTTTCGTTTAATCACAGAAATGTAGGTGGGCGGTTCATGATTCTTAAGTTAGGTTAAATACGAGAGTTTTAATCCATTGGCATTAGTTCTTGACTAACAACCGGAGGAAAGGTTAACCAAAGTATATTGATAATTAATTTCTTTACATGTTCAATTAACCTCAGTATGCTCACATTCATAGCTCAGATTCACATTAGATACTTGTTTTAGACTTAGCATAAAATTTAGAATCCAAAATTATCAACTCTTGGTTACACTGTTGTCTTCATTGTTAAACTGAAAATATAGTAACACTTGATTAATTGTTACCTTATCCCAGTCCCTGTGGGATTGATACTTGGCTTACTTGAGCCACTTTACTACTTGTTCGACCACGTGCACTTGCGTGTAGTTATATACCCATATAACGAATGAATGAACATGTTTTTGGCGCCGTTGCCGGGGACTGACAATTGGTGAATTTGTCTTAAGTGTAAATTTACTATATTTTTATTTTCTTAGTGTTGACAACTTGGTCTTAGCCTGTATTTTGCAGATTTAATCTCTGTTGAACACTGGCAAGAGACAAGGAGCTGGTGGACTCGTATTTAGAGCCAGAAAGATTATTTCATCGTCAGCGGAGAGAAGCTCTAGAAAGGAAGCTACAGTTGCTCAGACAAACACTTATGGAGCAACAACAGAATCCACCAGTAGTACGAGCAATGTTAGTGCCCGAAGAAGTAGCAGCTCGGCCGGTTCGCGAGGTGGCAATCCCACATGCTAATAATGTCACATCTAGCATCCGCAAACCTGAGCCAGGAGGGAGGTTCGAGCTTAAACAAAACATGGTGCAATTACTGCACACTAGCGGGCAGTTTACAGGTCTCCCTCATGAAGATCCACAGCAGCATCTCCAAAATTTTTTGGAGATAAGTGACACTTACATCCCCGCTGGAGTGTCATCAGATTATGTCCGGCTTACATTGTTCCCATTTTCACTATTGGGAGAAGCCAAGAGGTGGTTGAAAGCTGAGCCACCTAACTCTATTTCTACGTGGGATGATCTTGCAAGGAAATTCTTGATACGATTTTTTCCCTCCGGTAAAACAGCAAGACTTAGAAGTCAAATTCTAAGTTTCAAACAGAGAGAGGGAGAGAATCTATATCAGGCTTGGGAGAGATTCAAGTCCATGTTGCGGGATTGTCCTCATCATCATCAATCCAATGATGTGCTGGTGCACACTTTTATAGAGGGTTAGGAACCCCATACAAAAATATTGCTAGACTCAGCAGCTGGGGGACAAGTGCTGGAGAAAACTTATGAGGAGCTGTATACCTTGTTGACCGTATTTCGCAGGGCAATCCAGAGTGGAATGCTGATTCATCAAGAGGAGGGACAAGGAAAGCAGCAGGAGTTCTAGAAGTGGATGGTTTTACAGCTATTGCTGCACATATAGCTGCCTTACAGAATCAACTCAACACCCACTTCAGTAACATGACAATGAACCATCGTCAAGCCCCAGTTAATGCAGTGGAGCAGATTTGGTGTGAAGTGTGCGGGAGCAGTGAGCACTCAGCTGAGTGTTGTGGAGCAAATCCGGACTCAGTGAACTTTGTGGGAAATGTACAAAGAAACAACCACCAACATTATGGCAACAACTACAATTCCAATAGGAGGAATCACCCAAATTTCTCATGGGGCAGCAACAACCATCAGGGGCAAAGTTTGAGTCAGGGTGTGCAAAGGAACCAAGGAGGGCAGTAGAATTATCAAGCACAATTTAGAAACAACAATGTACCTCCTCCACCACCATCACCTAGCATTGAGGAGATGTTCAAGACGATGATAGCTAACCAAGCTCAATTGCAGGCTGACTATGTGAAATTGGCAGCCGAGGTGAAAAACAACCAGTTAGCTACCAAGGCACTTGAATATCAATTTGGGCAATTTGCTGGAGCCTAAAATACAAGGCCTAGAGGAGGACTTCCGAGTGACACAGATCCCAACCCCAAGCAGGTGACTGCGGTGACCACAAGGAGTGGTTTGCAGCTGAAAGAGGTGGAACCAGAAAGACCACCTCAACAATCGGGAGCAGCAGAAGTCGAGTGGGAGCAAGGTGACGAGAGGGGGAAGACTAAGGAAGCTGATTCAGAAAGACCACCACCCCCGTTCCCTCAACGATTAAAGAAACACAAGGAGGAGGCGTGTTTCAAGAAATTCATGGAGGTGCTGAAACAGGTACATATTAACTTACCTCTTGTTGATGTTTTGCAGGGAGTGCCGAAGTATGCCAAGTATATAAAGGACATCGTGGAAAACAAAAGTCGGTTGACTGAGTATTCTACGGTGGCTCTCACGGAGGAGTGCACTTCCAGGATACAAAACAGACTGCCCACAAAGCTCAAAGATCCTGGGAGCTTTACTATACAAATCACTATTGGGTAGAGTATCCGAGCTCGCGGGTTATGTGATTTGGGAGCGAGCATTAATTTGATGCCGTCATCGGTATTCAAAAAGCTGGGTCTAGGGAGTCCTAGACCCACAACAGTGATCTTGCAATTGGCGGATCGGTCCTTAGCCAGACCTGATGGAATTATGGAGGACGTTCTGGTGCAAGTTGGCTCCCTGATCTTCCCGGTAGATTTCGTCGTGCTGGATTTTGAACCAGACGCGGAAGTCCCATTTATTTTGGGACGTCCTTTCTTGGCGACCGGGAAAGCGCTGATTGATGTAGCTACGGGCCAGCTAACCATGCGAGCACACGACAAGATTGAGGTATTTGATGTGTTTAAAGCCCTAAAGATGCCAGCAATACAGGAGGAGCTTTCAGCAATCAATGTGGTTGAACATGAAGAAATTCGTCAAATTGTTGAATCTCAGGACCCACTGGAAAGAGTGTTGATGCATTCCGATCATTTTGGAGACAGAGATGCTTATGAGATGGTCCAAATGTTAAATGAATCACAAAGCCATCCGAGGAGATAGGAATTTCAATCCTTGATGAGGTCCCTAGAACCATTGCTGAAACCATCCGTTGAGGAGGCACCAAAGCTGGAACTGAAAGAATTGCCTCCCCACTTAAAATATGTCTTTTTGGGGAAAGATGAGATGTTACCAATCATCATCTCCGCAGAATTAACGGAGGCACAGGAGAAAGAAGCATTGGGTGTCCTCAGAAAAAGGAAGAAAGCAATGGGTTGGCAAATGTCAGATATTCAGGGTATAATCCAGCTTTTTGCACACACAGGATTTTCATGGAGACAGGAGCCAAACCAACCGTTCAGCCTCAACGAAGGCTAAATCCAGCAATGAAGGATGTGGTGAGGAAAGAAATAATCAAGTGGCTTGATGCAGGTGTGGTCTACCCGATTTCAGACAGTGAATGGGTCAGCCCCGTTCAGTGCGTTCCAAAGAAAGGAGGGATGACCGTGGTCACCAATGAGAAAAATGAGTTGATTCCTACACGAACCGTCACAGGCAGGCCGATTTGCATGGATTACAGGAAGCTTAATGAAGCCACAAGGAAAGATCATTACCCTATCCCGTTCATTGATCAAATATTGGATAGGTTGGCTGGACAGGAATATTATTGTTTCCTTGATGGGTACTCTGGTTATAACCAAATAGCCATAGCCCCAGAGGACCAAGAAAAGACTACTTTTACCTGTCCTTATGGGACATATGCTTTCAGGCGAATGCCGTTTGGGTTGTGTAATGCACCCGCCACATTCCAGAGATGCATGATGGCTATTTTCCACGACATGGTGGAGGATTTTGTTGAGGTATTTATGGATGATTTTTCTATTTTCGGTAATTCATTTGCTACTTGTTTGCAGAATCTTGACAGGGTGCTGGCTCGCTGCGAGGAATCCAACCTTGTACTAAACTGGGAGAAATGCCACTTCTTAGTGAAGGAGGGTATTGTCCTTGGACGCAAAGTGTCTCGAAAGGGGTTGGAAGTCGATCGTGCTAAGATCGAGGTTATTGAAAAGTTGCCACCACCTGTGTCAGTGAAAGGTGTTCGCAGTTTTCTTGGGCATGCAGGATTCTACAGACGGTTCATCAGAAACTTTCCAAAATCTCTAGACCACTATGAAGATTGCTAGAAAAAGAGGTAAAGTTTGAGTTGAATTATGAGTGTGTTAAAGCATTCGAAGAGTTGAAGCAGAAATTGATAGAAGCACCTATCCTTACTTCTCCGGATTGGGAGCAACCATTTGAGTTGATGTGTGATGCGAGTGATGTGGCTGTGGGAGCTGTATTAGGGCAAAGGAAAAATAGGATCTTTCATTCTTTTCATTATGCAAGCAAAACACTGAATACAGCCCAAAGCAATTACACAGTCACAGAGAAGGAAATGTTAGCATTTGACAAATTCAGGTCCTATTTGGTGGGTTCAAAAGTAGTGGTGTACACCGATCATGCAGCGATCCGGTACCTATTTAACAAGAAGGATGTTAAGCCCAGACTAATCAGATGGATCCTGTTGTTGCAAGAGTTCGATCTTGAGATCAAGGACAGAAAAGGGAGCGAGAATCAGGTGGCAGATCACTTATCGCGATTGGAGAGCCGGTCATATGTGATGGAAAGTGATACCATCAATGAGGAGTTCCCGGATGAGCAGCTCTTGGTAGTAGGGGAAGCTGAAGTACCTTGGTATGCAGATATTGTCAATTTGCTAGTGAGTGGAGTCTACCCACCTGAGGCAACAGACCAACAGAGAAGGAAATTGAGGCATGATTGCCGGCATTTTGTTTGGGATGAACCATACTTATTTAAACAGGGACCGGATCAGGTGATGAGAAGATGCATCCCAGAGAGTCAGATTGCAGAGGTGTTGAGGAGCTGTCACTCTTCGTTGTATGGGGGTCATCATGGAGGCGAGCGAACAACACACAAGGTTTTACAGTCAGGGTTCTTTTGGCCTACACTGTTCAGAGACTCGATGGCATACGTCAAAATGTGTGATAGATGTCAGCGTACAGGAACAATTGGTAGAAGACAAGAGATGCCACTGCAGAATATACTGGAAGTGGAGACCTTTGATGTATGGGGCATTCATGGGCCCATTCCCACCGTCATTTGGTAATCGTTACATGTTGGTGGCCGTAGATTATGTATCAAAATGGGTGGAAGCAATAGCTTGTCCCAGGAATGACAACAAGGTAGTAACGAAGTTTGTGAAAAAACACATTCTCACCAGATTCGGGACACCCCGAGCCATTATCAGCGATGGAGGGGCTCATTTTGTCAATGCAAGTTTCAAGAAACTACTAGCTAAGTATGGGGTGCGCCATAAAGTGGCAACAGCATGCCACCCCCAAACTAGTGGGCAAGTAGAGGTGTCGAATAGAGAAGTGAAGCAGATTCTCCAAAAAACGGTAAATACACAATGGAATGATTGGTCAAGCAAACTTGATGATGCATTGTGGGCGTACAGAACTGCTTCCAAGACACCTATTGGAACCTCACCATACCGATTGGTCTATGGTAAAGTGTGTCATCTTCCGGTGGAGCTAGAGCACCGAGCCTTCTGGGTTGTGAGGAAGCTAAATATGGACTTGGAGCTAGCGGGCAAGAAGAGATTAATGCAACTCAGTGAACTTGAAGAGTTCCGCTGGCATGCTTATGAGAGCACTAAGTACTACAAGGAAAGAACAAAAAGGTGGCATGACAAGCATGTGGTGCACCGCATTTTTGAACCAGGACAGAAGGTATTGCTCTTCAATTCAAGGTTGAAGTTGTTTCCGGGAAAGCTGAGGTCCAAATGGTCGGGGCCATTTGAAGTGGTGAGAATGACTCCGCATGGGGCAGTAGAGTTGTGGCAAGAGGATCGGAGTGCCACGTTCTTAGTCAATGGGTAGAGATGTAAGCACTACTGGGGGGAGGACGGTTTTCGAGAGAAAACGTCCATCACCCTAGAGGACAACTGAGCTGAATGACGTCGAGCCGCGACGGTACACCAGGCGCTGCATGGGAGGCAACTCGTGAAATTTTTCTTTGAAAATTGTGAATAGATTTTTTTATTTATTTTTAGTCATTTTCTTTTCTTTTCTTGATTAACAACAAAATTTTTAGTTTTTATTTTTGAGTGAAACCTATAATTCTAACCAATTTCTTGTAGTAGAATGAATTTCAGGTTGAACGGAGGGAAAATATACAAGGAATCGCAAAGGAAAATTCGAGGTATGAAAATCAAGAAAAAGTGGCAAAACAGTGAGCTAGGGCGATAGCTCTGTGTCACAGAGGAGGGCCTTCGCGTTACCCTCCGTGACACGTTGAGGTATAAATCCGGAATTTTAAAAAAATTCCAGAACACCCTCGCGACAGCTCCGTGTCACGAAGGCAGTGCTCCACGATGCACTCCGTGACACGTTGCTGTGTATATCGCGACGGGTCACACCGGGTCGCCGAGTGACCCGCGCGATTTTTCCACTTTTAAACCCCAAATCCCCCTCAATTTTCCTTATTTCTCACACACTCTGCGACCAATCCCCCTAAACCCCCCCTTCAACATGACACGAAATAGGCCAAGGATTTCATTGAGTTTTCTTCAATTCTTCAAAGTTAAGGTATGTTCTTCAATTCCATTTCATTTCTTGTCGATTTTCTTCGATATTGAGCATGTGATGTGAGCTAAACTTGCCCTAAGTAGAAATTAAGCATAAATTCAATTGAATTGTTGTTGATGGATGTTCGGAGTATCATTGTGATCGCTTGAACTCGTTAATTGCATAATTTAATCGAATTTTTGTTGATACAATCATAGCTAGGGCTTGTTTTTGAATTTGAAGTGGAAAAATGTAGTGAACTAGTGAAATCCATGATGGGTTGTACATGTTGAGTGAGATGAGTCGATGTGCTAGTTGTTATTATGCTAAAAGACCGACGGATTCTTGGGTTCGGGGAATATTGAAATTTGCAAGAATTGGGTGAGTTGTATAGGCTCGTGTAGATAAATTCTTGTTGTTTTCGTTTCTTTGTTTTTCCTTGCTAAGTGCGATGGGATAAAATGTGATTGATGGTAATGACGGTGGTTAGCTGTACGAAGTCTGAGTAGTACATAGAATATATACCGTCGAATTCTTCGAATGCACTAAGCATGTTTGTATATTTGGCTGTTTGTTGTGTAAATAGGTATGATCTTGCCATAATGTTGTAATTGTAGCTAAGGACTAAGTGTGGGGTGGCCTAGCTTAACCTTACCTTATTCAAAGCTAATACTCATGGGCTTAACATTGATCTTTTCTATTTGGGTTGACAAGAAAAAAATAGCAAGCAGGCAAGAAAAGGGGAAAGGCGCATCAACATCTGGCGCCGGAAGAAAGAGAATCAGACTGGGCACAGCAGTCCCAGCAGCACCAGCGGTTCCACGCGGCCAACGCCGCCAATACGGATGGATGGATGACCGTCTTAAGGGAAATGTAGTCGTTAGGAGTAGATTTTTCATTTGTTATTCAGTTGTTTTTCTTTTGTGGGTTGCATCCCAAAACTTGTAGTTACTTTATGGTTGCGGAATTCTGGTTGCGTGTTGTACATGATATTTAAAATGCAAATGTGATTCGTATGAAAGCATGCAACTTTGTAAATATGTGAGATACCTAGGCCATAGAGTCGATTCAGTGTGATTGAGGCTTAATGTTTGAATTCCTGTAATTAGCTGATTGGAGAGTCTGTGAATACATCTTGAATTGAGCATGTGCAATAAGTGTGAAGTGAGGCTTTGTTATTCCATGCCATTGTGAAGTGTCTAGAACTTGCCTGGTGTGTGTACAAAATGAAATGAAGGAGGTGTATTGTAGGAAAGGATGTAGACATTTCTTTGTTTTTAACCGAAAGTTTATATTTTTCATTATTATACCCACCTTGATTGTGTACCCTAGTCAGCCCGTTGAGCCTTTAGCCTATTAATTTTTTTCTTTAGTCAAAAAGTGTAAACCGAGCTTAATCCCTTCTTTTAATTAGCCGCAAATTTGATCCAAAACTCTTAAGCGCTTAAGAAGAGAAAATCATTTTCCCAAAGTGTCAAAGAGTGAGAATGGTGAAAAGAAAAGAAAAGCCGAGTGATGGAAGAAAAGAAAAGGTTGAAGGTGCACTTGTTATAAATAAATTATAATGAAGGTGCATGAATAATCTTTGTTGTTGTGTCAAGTGTGCTTAATAAGATGGGCCAAACTAAAGAAAAACTTCAAGATTGGGAGGATGAAGAAAGAAACAATGCCCATGAGTTTGATGGGATGTATTGAAAAGGCGCTTAAGGATATTAGTGGCTATTATTGGCTAGCCCAATATTTACTAGTTCCGTAGCTTACATTACAACCCGTTAAAGTCCTATGTGATCCTACATCACACTTCTTTATATTAGTGGAGTAATACACTAAAGGCAAGCTTATGGGTCATGACATGATGCATGTGAATTCTTTTGGTAGAGAGAGCGAAATTGTGTTTTTGTGCCCCTGCTTGAAATTTTGTGAGTTCATATGGTCAAAAAGGGGAAAATTCTCTTGTGTTGCGAGGGCACATGCTTGATGAAAGGTTAATTTTCGTATCGGATGTCTTGATCAACTGATTTGCATGAGTTTGCCAATATCGAGAGTCGATTCTTAAGTCTAGGAGGTCTTGATGTATTGAAGTTTATTGCATTGATAGGACCATGCATGTTTTCTTGATGATTTGCCGTATTGAATAATCGGTATGACCATAACCTAAACTGTCGAACCAAAGTAGCAAGGTTGGGATGTAAATTGCATGAGGTGTAAGATTGTTGTTCGAGGACGAACAAGGATTTAAGTGTGGGGTAAGTGATCTTGGGCAAATTTATATGCCCAAGTGATACTCAAATGTGTCATTTTAGCCTTGTTTATCTAGCAATGTTTATACATTCTCATGTGATTTTTAATAAAATGTGAATTTATACTAACCAACATGATTAGCATTGTTTTGCAGGTAAAATGTGATTTTTGGAAGCTAAAATGCATGTTCGAATAGATCGGGGTTGGACTCGGATGTGAGAAAAGGACAAGGCATTGGAAGGCACAAAATAAAGAGGCTCCGCGATGGAGCCGTGTCACGCTGCCATCACGGAGGCATTCTGCCTGGATAGGGATTTTTTGCCTAATTTCCAGTAAGGGTTCGCGTTGGGTCCGTGGCACGGTGGCCTGGCTCCGCGTTGCACGCCGTGCCACGTTGAGCCTGATTACTTGGACCCCCAACTTCCAGTGAGGGTCCACGTCGGTGGCGTGTCACAGAGGCAGTGCTCCGCGATGCACTCCGTGACACGTTGCTTGTTATTCCGGGAAAAATTCCCACTAGTATAAATAGAACACTTAGGTTCATTTTTCAATATTCTGACTGGGTGGAGCAAGAACGTGGGTTACAAGCAGTTGAGGGGACGAAATTATCAGGGTTTTTCTCGCTTTCCTTCTCCTTGAATTCAATTGCTTGTATGTTTAACACTCATTTAACGATGTTTAATCCACAAATGAGTGGCTAATTCCTCTTCTTGCTGAGGTTATGAACACTTGTAATGAAATGTGATTATTGATTCTTTGGTTTTTCATCTTTTCTTCCATGGTTGTTCTATTGATTCTTGTTCTTACTGCATTAATGTGTGGCCTACATTAATGTATATCTAAAAAGTCCGATTTCACTCGAGAGAGCAAAAAATTGGAAAGTTGTGAATTAATAGGATATGATCCTTTCTTAGTTTGGGAAAATTGAGAATTGATTTACCTTCAGGATAGAAATATACCTGAAAGTCGTATTAGTCAATTTAGGAACCGGGTTCGTATGGCTAGAACATGAATTTTCGTTAGGTGGACGGTTCATGATTCTTAAGTTGGGTTAAATACGAGAGCTTTAATCCATTGGCATTAGTTCTTGACTAGCAACCGGAGGAAAGGTTATCCAAAGTATATTGATAATTAATTTCTTTACATGTTCAATTAACCTCAGTATGCTCACATTCATAGTTCAGATTCACATTAGATACTTGTTTTAGACTTAGCATAAAATTTAGAATCCAAAATTATCAACTCTTGGTTACACTGTTGTCTTCATTGTTAAACTGAAAATATAGTAACACTTGATTAATTGTTACCTTATCCCAGTCCCTGTGGGATCGATACTTGGCTTACTTGATCCACTTTACTACTTGTTCAACCACGTGCACTTGCGTGTAGTTATATACCCATATAACGAACGAACGAACAATCGTGGTACATTTTCGTCGCGCCTAGATGGAGAGAATAGCGGCGTAATGTACCTCGCCCATAATCTGCTGGCGAAGCCCTGCAACATCTGGAACACAAAGGCGACCCTTACATCGCAACACTTTATCCTCAGTTACCTGAAAATCGGGCGCTTTTCCTTGTTGAACTTTGTCTTTAAGATGAACCAGGTTAGGATCTTCATACTACCGTTCCTTTACCTCCACAACTAATGATGATACTGCGCTGTTCTGAATTACCGCTCTGTTGTCCTCTGTTTATACTATACGAATGACTAAACTAGCTAAATGGTGTATTTCTTGGGCCAATTCCCGCTGTTCGGGCTGCAAGTACGCCAAACTCCCCATAGACTTACGGCTAAGGGCATCTGCTACTACGTTGGCTCTTCCTGGGTGATACAAAATATTTACATCATAATCTTTCAACAACTCCAACCAGCGATGCTGCCGCAAATTCAACTCTCTCTGGGTGAAGATATACTGTAGGATTTTATGATCAGTGAAAATATCCACATGAACGCCATACAAGTAATGTCTCCATATCTTTAGGACGTGGATCACTGCGGCTAGTTCCAGGTCATGGGTAAGATAATTCTTTTCGTGTTTCCTCAGATGTCTGGAAGCATAAGCAATTACTTTACCATGCTGCATCAACACACATCCTAACCCAATCCCCGAAGCATCACAATAAATTGCATAACCCTCTGTACCTTCTGGCAATGCTAACACTGGGGCGGAGGTCAACCTGTCTTTCAATTCCTGGAAACTCTGCTCACATGCCTCCGTCCATTGAAACTTTACTGCTTTTTGCATCAGCTTAGTCAGAGGTGCCGCTATGGTGGAGAATCCATCAACAAATCTTGTGTAGTACCCTGCTAATCCTAGAAAACTGCGTATTTCGGTCGGAGTGGTAGGTCTGGGCCATGTTTTTACTGCTTCTATTTTCTGTGTGTCTACTTGTATACCAACGTCCGACCATATATGCCCCAAGAAGGCTACTGAGTTTAGCCAAAAATCACATTTAGAGAACTTGGCATACAACTGACAGTCCCTGAGAATCTGGAGCACTGTCCGCAAATGATCCTGGTGGTCTGCCTCTGAGCGAGAATACACCAAAATATCGTCAATAAACACTATCACGAATAGGTCCAGGTATGGTCTGAAGATGCTGTTCATCAGGTCCATGAATACTGCGGGAGCAATCGTCATCCCAAAGGACATGACTAGGAATTCAAAATGGCTGTATCTGGTCCTGAAGGTAGTCTTTGGAATGTCCCTTTCACGAACTCGAACCTGATGATATCCGGACCGTAAGTCAATCTTGGAGAAATATCTGGCCCCCTGTAACAGATCAAACAAATCATCTATTCTAGGAAGCGGATACTTATTCTTGACTGTAACCTTATTCAGCTGCCGATAATCTATACACATGCGGAGTGAGCCATCCTTCTTTCTCACAAATAGAACTGGCGCACCCCAAGGTGAAGTACTCGGCCTGATAAAGCCCTTATCTAATAGATCTTTCAGCTGCTCCTTTAGTTCTCTGAGTTCAGTAGGAGCCATACCATATGGAGGGATTGATATAGGCTGAGTTCCTGGAAGCAAATCAATTGCAAAATCTATTTCTCTTTCTGGGGGAATACCAGGTAGCTCATCTGGAAATACGTCGGGGAATCCATTAACCACTGGAACATATTGGAGAGTCAGAGGCTCTACCCGCACATCCTGGACTCTAACTATGTTGCAAATGCATCCCTCATCTATCAACTTCCTTGCCTGAAGGTAGGAAATAAACCTACCTTTTGGCATAGCTGTACTGCCCTTCCACTCTCGTACTGCCTCCCCTGGAAAGTGGAATCGGACCGTCTTGGTCCAGCATTCTACATTTGCATAGCACGTCACTAACCAATCCATACCCATAATGGCATCGAAATCAATCATCTCTAATTCTACTAGATCTACTATGGTCTGACGATCAGTAACCTCTACTGTACACCCTCGATAAACCCTTCTGGCTATGATGGAGTCACCGACGGGTGTAAATACTGAAAAGGGTTGCTGAAGCAACTCTGATACAACACTAAACTTTCGAGCCATAAATGGGGTAACGTAGGACAAGGTAGATCCCGGATCAATCAATACATAAACAGGGTGAGAGCAAATAGTCATCATACCTGTTACCACATCTGTAGACTCCTCTGAGTCCTGCCTCCCTGGTAATGCATAGGTACGACTTGGGCCCGTACCTGAACTAAAGGCCCCCGATCTGCCTCGACCCCTGCCTGCTGGGACTGAGGGCCTACACCCTGCCAAGGCTGCTGGAGCTCGCGGCCCTGCTGACGCCCTGTCCTATCTATCTCGCTCACCCTGACCCCTGGCTGGACAGTCTATCATCACATCACCCTCCTGCCCGCATATATAACACCTTGTGGAGCCATATCTGCAAGCTCCAGTGTTGGGTCGGCTGTAAATAGAGCAAGGTGGGGGTGTATACCTGCTCTGCTCTACCCTCCTCTGCTGGGGTGAATCTACCGTTCAAGAACTCCCGTCGGACTCTGTCTGTCCCCGGCGACCAAATCTACCCCTCTGCTGTTGTGATGGAGGTGGGGGTCTAGGTGGCCTATTTGACAACCTTGGCCTACACCCACTCAAAATCTCTCCCTGTATCTCATCTGATCTATCCCTGTGGCGCTGTTCTTAATTTATTCATCTGCTATCCTGTTGCCGCTATCTAAGGCCTCAATAGTCTGGGCAAAGACCTGCACCCGAGCAATATCCATATCTTCCCACAGCGTAGCTGTCATGCATGCCTCAATATATTATGGGTTCAGACCCATAATAAACCGATGGACTCTAGATGGCATGGTGTCCACAAAGGCTGGAGCATAGTGGGCCAAGGAATCGAACTGCAGGGCGTATTCCCGTACACTCCTGCCCCCTGCTCCAAGTGTAAAAACTGGTCCATCCAGGCCTGTCAGATTTCCCGTGGAAGATAACGGTCCAGGAAGGCCTCTGAAAAGTAGGACCAGGTCGGAGGGGCAACATCTCTCCCTCGGGGCCTTTCCCAACTTTTGTACCCTAACACAACAATATCCCGCTGCCGGAATACTGCTAACTCAACTGACTTTGTAGATGTCACATGCATGACCCAGAAGATTCTCTGCATTTGATCCAGGAAGTCCTGGTGCCAGGCTGGCTCTAACTCTGGGTTCATGGAACCTACGGGCTATATAACGACTGTAAATACAGCCTCCGGCCGACTAGGCCTATAGCCACCTATAAGACAACAAAAACTAACCAGAACATCAGTAGTATAAAAGAACCTTATGCGGGCCGACAAGGCCACCATGTTGACTAGTTTCACTGAAACGCTGAATCAAATGCTAAACTGCTCTGTGATCGACAAGGTCACCAACTATTAACTGAATAAGGCCCCACACGGCCATCATAAACAAACTAAAACATAGACACGACCTCACACGACTGGTACAACTAACCACAGGGAATATACAATCTGCAAGCCTCTAAGAATACTGATAAGATGGTCGGGACAGGGCCCGACCTACCCCTACTGTACAATAAAAGAAAAGGAATAAACCTCTAGCTGTCAAGCTCCGGATGACAGGAGCTGATGACTCTGTGTGCTGGCTGGAATTATGAGGGATCAGCTCCTCGTCTATGAGTACATGCAGGCAAGTAATGCAACGCCCCCAAACGGCGTCACTACCACTGGTACCGAGTAAGCAAAGCAAAACTGAACATAACTGAAGATAAACAGTATACTGGTAGTTACTGAAATGACAGAGGATAGTTAAAACTGTCTGGAATAGCAGAATCTGTACCGAGCTTAACTGTACTAGAAAGAAGATAAGAATCATACCTATTGATGCGGCGTCCTGCTATCTATCAATTTATTAAGTCACACACACATATATATATATTTAATAAGTAACATATATATATATATATATATATGTATATATATATATATAGCATACATGAACCTATACCATCTCCAATAAGCCGGAAGGTGCCAATCAACACGCAATCTATATACCCCTACCCAGGTCGCCATCCAAAAATAAATTCACTCCACTCATCTAATAACTACGAGCACCCCGCTGGCCCCCTGGGTATGCAACTTGGGCTCTCTAGGCCCCTGACTATAACTGTATCTGAGTCCAAAGGACTCCTGTAACTGTAATCTGAGATCTGTATCTGTAATTTGTAATCTGTGCCCTGGGCGCAAGCGCTCGACAAGGTATGCTATAATGCTGATCAGCCTGCTGTGGAGAATGCTGCATCCCATCTTCGTCCTACTGCGGACGGCATGCCACTCCTTGGAGTGACGTATCCTCACCCTCTGGCGGGCGAGTTGACACAGTTATTAACCCTGGGCGGCAAGGAAGCTCTAAGGGTGCCCACATAACACAATCAGGTCTCAACAAACAACAATAATTACATATAACATGTATAATAAATCTGATAATACTATTCATGTTCTGATATTCTATTCTGATTCTCTAGCTGAATTAAACTGAATTTGGTACTGGGTCTGAAATAATATCTCGCTGTTTAATACTAATTTACTGATATTTATTTTGAATACGCATAATAATACAAAACATATTTACTGAATTAACACTTAGCTTAATACTCGGCTTTTGTAACTTTCTTCTAGAATTTATTCTATTTTACTATACTAGAATTACTAACTTGCCGAAGAAACTGGCTTCACATACCTTAGTTACTGATTTCTTGGCTAACAGGCGTAACTCGGTCAATATCCAGCTATTTCTTCCAACTGCATTCATATTCATAGTAATTAGAACTAAATTCATCGATATTTCTAGAAGAAAATACTACTTTGAATATATATATAGCCCAACCTTTGACTTATCGAAAAATAGCCGATAACTCGCTATTTCTCGGAAGTCCAGAAGGGAGAAATACTCACTTTAGGGCTAGGAGTATATTGACACTAATGTGGAGCAATTCTACTTACCTTAGCTCGGTAGGACGACGGTTCATCGGCTGAATTTCATGAAACTAACTCCGTAGGAATGCTCCCTGCAGCTTAATACTTCGCTACCCAAGATTAATTCGAGTTTGGACCGCGTTTAATAGCGTAAACTGAAGGAATTTCAAAGAAACTCTTCGTACCCTCTGTTTTCTGGTTTGTTCTCTGGAAATTCTGATAATTATCCTTGAAAACCCGAACTGGGGGCTTTATATACTTGGAGCTGAACCTCACCTCCATGGCACGTTGGCCATCACAGAGGTGAGCCCTCCGTGACACGTTAGCCATTGCGGAGGGGGTCTTCCCAGCCTCTTGCGATGGTTCGACGTGGCGCTTGTCCGGTCTTTTCCCGGGCCTTTTTCCAGAATGTGTGGCATTCTAAAATTCTTAACCAACATGCGAATAGGCCATCTAATGGTCAAGAATTTATGGGGTGTAACACTAGCATCTAGATTGCACCGTTCGAGGCTCTTTACGGGCGAAGGTGTAGATCTCCCATCGGATGGTTTAAGATTGGTGAGGCAGCTGTGGTAGGACCAGATTCGGTTCATGAGGCGGTGGTGAAGGTTAAATTGATAAGGGACCGGTTGAAAACCGCTTAGAATCGTCAGAAATCGTATGCTAATGTGAGAAGAAGAGAATTGGAGTTATGTTGACGACTGGGTATTTCTAAAGGTATCTCCCATGAAGGGAGTCATGCGGTTCGGAAAGAAAGGTAAACTCAGTCCCCCTTATGGTGGTCCATACCGGGTTGTGAGAAGAGTTGGTAAGGTAGCTTATTAGTTGGACTTGCCTTCAGAATTGCCGTTATTTCATCCTGTGTTCCATGTATCGCTTTTGAAGAAGCGCTTGGGTGATCCAACCTTAGTGGTTCTGATAGACAGCATTGTTGCGAAAGATAGTCTTAGTTATGAAGAAATTCCGATAGAAATCTTGGATCGACAAGTTCGAAGGCTAAGGAACAAGGAAGTAGCCTCATTAAAGCTTTTATGGAGGAATTAGCATGTTGAGAGAGACATGTGGGAGGTCGAAGTGGATATGATGGCTAAATATCCCCATTTGTTCCCTACCGGCTCAGCTTCAGTTTGAGGTATCAAATTTTTGCCCTAAACCTCTATTAAGTTTTTCATGTTCTATTCATGCGAATAAGTTTACTTTATGATATGATATGTGTATGTGATGTCTGAACTCTGACCAGCTATGTGGTTCTCTTTGGGGGTAGTCATTTTGTTAGTTTTCGACTTGAAAATCAATGATTAGAATCTATATATATAGTGATTGTTGTTTCTGGGTTTTCAGCTTGTTTATAACATTTGATGATTAATGTTCCCAAGGGGGAGATATTGTTATACCTCGGGAATTCAAGAATCAGACCCGAAAGTGAATCAGGAGAAAAATTGGAAAATGTTGCAGAAGTTGCAGAACGGGTCACTTAACTACTCGTGAGGAGGCCTAACGAGTCGTGAGGTGTCTCGTGGGGAAGGCTTGAGATGTTGAAGGACTCGAGGTCCTCACGGGCGATATAACGACTCGTGGTCAGTCGTAACGACTCGTGGTCAGTTACCACGACTCGTCATGTCCGTCGTGGGGTGGTCTTAGAGAAGGACAGTGAAGCTTATCCAGTGTAATTGATGGATGGCACCCAATTACTTGCTGTCAGTCCTAACGACCCATTAGGTGTGTCGTTACCTAGCCAATGGAGTTTTCATGAATGATGAGGCAGTGCACTTGACGGATGAACCAACGGATCGTGAGCCCTAGTAACGAGTCGTCGGGTCGTCCGTTAGGACCCCCTGACAGTTATTTTTAGAGTTTTCAATAAGGGCTTTTCAGTAATTTCTAAGTTTTTTAAGGGCCTCTACTACGTCGTATTAAGCTCATAATAGAGGGTTTTAAGCTGAGAAAGACCCATCTAGGCCATTTTCTTCATGCATGCAAGGGTGAGAGCTTGAAGGGAAGAAAGTGAGGAGAAATTCAAGGTTTTCAAGGGAAATCTTAGCTAGGCAATTAGGAAGAGCTAGGATTCTTCATTTCCAGGTATGTAAGGCTATGAGTGGGTGATTTCTTCCACACCCATACCCATTCCCTATCAATTTGTGATTTATTTGAGATGATCAAGTATGGGTGTCATTCAGTTGCATGATTGTTACATTTCTACTCATGGGTATGATTAATTGAGTTAATATTGATGATTTATTGAGCTTGGGAGGATTCTAACTTAATTTCTTTTACAAAATTATTTTCTAAAAATTGAATCTAAAACGCCATGTGTGGGGAGTTCCAAATAGAATGTGATGATGACGGAATAGATGATGAAAAGCATGTTTCCAAACTTACCCATGATTTTGATAATGTTTTCAAAGAAGGTTGAATTGACCCGAGTATAATGAAGCTTGGGTAGTGCCTAATGTTGAGTGTGGATGATGATTTCTCTTGAATTGATTTCATTACTTGTTGGAGTGAAATCTTTGAAATCACAATGTTTTCAAATAAATTGTATGAGTTCAAGAATGATACAGTTTTGGGCAAGGTCCCTATGTTGATGATAATGAAGTGATATTTCTAAAGTAGCCTTACCACATGATTTTAGAGAAAAGTCTCCCACTATTCTTGAGCTTGTGGTACGTGTCGTAGTAAAGCTTCTCATATGCTTGAATTCACAATTGAGATGTATGTCGCCATTAAGCTTCATTTCACATGATGTTGAGTTTAAGCATGATTCTGTTCTAAGCTTTGTCGAGATGACATTGTTGAGGTTCATATCTATATGATGTCTAATGCATGCATGATTTCATAATGAGCTTTGTCAATATAAAATGTTGAGCTTTGTTTCATACGATCTTGAGTTTATGCATGGCTTCATGTTGAGCTTTGTCACTACACGATGTCGAGCTTCGTATTTATACGATGTAGAGCATTGCATGTTTTGGAAAAAGAGTCTAGCACCGAGCAGGTTAAGGGTTGACGACCCTATGCCCCAGAACTACGATCAAACGTAGGTTGATTCCATCATATTATTGGGACCTCTCTTGTGAGCTATCCCCGGCCTGATTGGCCCTTTGAGCTTGATATCTATATCATGGTATTTTCCATCGCCCTGGCAAGGCTATGGATGGCTCTACCCACTTGAGTGTGATAGTTGGGACCTCATAAGCTCTATCGTGTTATGTCGCTTAAGTGACGAGTCCCACTGTCTCTATCAATTGAAATTGCATATCCATTACCCATGATGATTATCTTATGCATGCATGTTTGAAAAGCAAGGTTTGACTCATTATTCAGCTTTTGATATAAATGTTATGATTTAGCCTTGAGTCATTCGATTTAGTCTTGACGTTCTAAAGCCATGCATGACCATGTATTAAATAAGAATGATTTAAAAATGAATGCTTGTTATCTTTTCTTACCCTTAAAGGCTATCATATATGTATGACTTGTTTTTAAAGACTATTATTGCTCTAACGGTTTAACTTACCTTGCATACTCGGTACATTTCACGTACTGACCGCATACTTTCTATGCTGCATCATGGTCCTCAGGTTCAACCCCGTTCGTAGCTGCCTATTACAGTTAGCATTTACTTTCTTGGTGAGTCCTCATCCTCCAGGGACTAGACTTTTCAGTTATTTTGACCGTATTATCAGTTTTAGTATTTCCGAGCTAGTTGGGGGTGTTTTCCCATCAGCTCGTCCAGATTAGAGGCTTATTAGACTTAGATATGTATTCAGCTTCAGATGTTCATTCTGCTGTTATGTAAAGTTAGTCTTCCACTGAATTTATGTTTATGTTTCCTTCATATTTATTGGATGAGATAGTGAATGCTTATTCCATGGGTTGACTTGGGGTCTCTCGGGGTCCCTTGTCCCGTGTCTACGATTCGGGTGTACACTTGGATCATGACAAACTTGGTATCAGAGCAATAGGTTTGAAGTGTCCTTGGGAGTCTGAAAGCCGTGTTAAGTAGTCTTTTTCATGGGTGTGAAGCGTGCCACACTTATGACGAAGAGGCTACAAAACGTTCTAGGAAATGTTCCCATCTTTCATGATCTATGTCGTGCGATGAAGAGTTTTTCTGCCCCTCTAATTCGTGCTATTCGCGATTGCAGAATCATGGCTCATCAAGGGATGAGTGGAAGGAGGAATGGAGATAGTGAAGGCCACGAGGATGGCATGGGTCGTGGGCATCAGCAGGTCCCACCAGTTCAATAGCCTCAGGCACCGGAACCAACCTCTCACACTGAGTTCAAGGCCGCTATGCAGATGCTTGCGCAAGCCTGACCGCTCAGGTCAATCAGTAGGCTGTTGTGCATGTTCCGTAGAATGGCAATGCAGCGGCGACTCGAGTCAGGGACTTCTTGAGGATGAATCCGCCAGAGTACTTGGGGTCCAAGATAGGTTAGGACCCACATGACTTCATTGATAAGATCATCAAGATCACCCAGGTTATGGGGGTGAGCAGTGTTGAGTGCGTAGAGTTGGCCTCCTACTAGTTGAAGGGGGTTGCGCATATCTGGTCCCATCAATGGAAGGATAGCAGGGTTGTCGGAGTAGGTCCGATCACTTAGGAGGAGTTTTAGGTTGCATTCCTTAGCCGGTTCTTCCTTCGGGAGATGAGGGAGCTAAAGGCAGCTGAGTTCGTAAATCTAAGGCAAGGGAGGATAACGGTACTAGAGTATTCCCTTGAGTTCACTCGCCTATCGAGGTATGCTCTTGAGTTAGTGTCTGACCAAAGGGAGCGAGTGAGCAGGTTTGTGCATGGGAAAGCAGGTCACTTGGATATGAAATGCAGGATTGCTATGCTCCATCAGGATATGGACTTCCCTCGGATGGTGTTGTATGTCCAGCAGATGGAGGTGGCACATTCGAGAGAGAGAGACCAAGAGGGCCGGGAATGAGGACCACAGATTCTTCCAGCAGAGGTCCGACGACGGGCACCGTCAGAAGACTCACCAGAGATCATCCACCCCATCTTCATCAGCCTTGAGTATGCCTTCTCGGCCTATGCATGATTAGAGAGGGAGAGCGTTAGGCTTGAGGGGTTAGAGCAGCAGGCCCGCAGATTCAGGTGTTCCAGCTTGTCGCAGGTGTGGCCGAGGGCATACAGGCTAGTGCTTGGCAGGTTCGAGAGTGTGTTTTGGCTGCGAGCAACCTGGACACATGCTTAGAGATTGTCCAGCAGTGAGATAGGATCAGGTTGGGGGCTGTGGCCTAGCTTCTAGTTTAGCATCCCCACCCCCTCGCTCAGCACAGCAAGGGGCATCTACTAGTGCCAGAACAGATTCTATGTCCTAGCATCCCGTCAGGAGCAGGAGGCCTCCTCGGACATGGTTACTGGTATGTTACGAGTCTTCCATGTTGATGTTTGTGCATTGTTAGATCTAGGGGCCACCTTGTCCTTTGTGACACCTTAAGTAGCTAGTAGCTTTGGAGTCAGTCCCGATGTCTTATCAGAATCCTTCTTGGTATCTACTCTAGTAGGTGACTCAGTTATAGCTAGAAAGGTGTATAGAGATTTTCCAGTCTCAGTTCTCTATAAGGTCATCTCAGCAGATCTGATAAAGTTATCCATGACCGATATCGATGTTATTCTCATCATGGATTGGTTGTAATCTTGTTATGCTTCCATAAATTGTAGGACCTGGTTAGTAGAGTTTAGATTCCCAGGTGAGCCAGTCTTAGAATGGAAGGGTAGTTCAGCTGTGCCTGTAGGTCGCTTTGTTTCCTACCTCAAGGCCAGGAAGATGATTTCTAAGGGTTGCCTGTATCACCTAGTAAGGGTTAAGGACATGGAGTCCAAAACCCCGACTATCCAGTTAGTTCCAGTAGTATGTGAGTATCCAGAGGTCTTTCCTAATGATTTGCCAGGTATTCCTCCCGAGCGAGAGATTGATTTTAGTATTGACCTCCTTCCCGATATGCAACCTATATTTATTCCACCCTATAGGATGGCTCCGGCCGAGCTAAATGAGTTGAAGGATCAGTTAAAGGACTTGATAGATAAGGGTTTCATTAGACTAAGCCATTCCCCATGGGGTGCAATAGTATTATTTGTTCAGAAGAAAGATGGTTCCCTCTGTATGTGCATTGATTATCGACAGTTGAACAAAGTCACTGTCAAGAACAGGTATCCCTTACCCAGTATCGATGATCTGTTCAATCAGCTTCAGGGTGCTAAGTCTTTCTCGAAGATAGATCTCAGATCTGGGTATCATCAGCTCAGAGTTCGGGAGAGTGATATCCCGAAGACGGCATTTAGAACACCGTATGGTCATAACGAGTTTGTAGTTATGTCTTTTGGACTAACGAATGTTGCTGAAACTTTTATGGACTTGATGAATAGAGTGTTTAATCCATATTTGGATATATTCGTGATCATGTTCATTGATGACATCTTTGTATACTCTCGGAGCGAGGAGGAGCCAGCCGCTCACTTGAGAGTAGTGCTTCAGACCCTAAAGGACTGCCAATTGTATGCAAAGTTCAGCAAGTGTGAGTTTTTGTTGGACTCCGTGGCATTCTTGGGCCATGTGGTGTCTAGCGAAGACATAAAAGTAGACCCACAGAAAATCGAGGCAGTGAAGAATTGGCCCATACCGGTGAATCCTTCGGATATTCGGAGTTTCTTGGGCTTAGATGGCTACTACCGGAGGTTTGTGGAGTATTTCACATCCATTGCAGCGCCTTTGACTAAGTTGACTCAGAAGAAGGTGAAGTTTTAGTGGTCGGAGGCTTGCGAGAAAAGCTTCCAAGAGTTGAAGGCTCGACTTACCTCAGCACCAGTATTGACCCTACCCAAGGGTAATAATGGCTTCATGGTGTATTGTGATGGTTCCTGAGTTGGACTTGGGTGTGAGTTGATGTAGCGTGGGAGGGTGATAGCTCATGCCTCTCGACAGCTGAAAGTGCATGAAAGGAATTATCTGACCTACGACCTTGAATTGGCCACGGTGGTGTTCGCATTGAAGATATGGCGGCATTACTTATATAAGGTCCACGTGGATGTATTTACGGGCCACAAGAGTTTGCAATATGTGTTCACAAAGAAAGATCTAAATCTTTAGCAAAGGAGGTATATTTCAAGATATTGCCATTCCTCTTGGAAGTGGGAAGAAATCAGTATGGACTTCATTACGGGTCTACCTCGTACTCGCCGGCAATACGACTCCATTTGGGTTGTGGTGGACAGGTTGACTAAGGCTGCACACTTCCTACCAGTCAAGACCACGAATTCAGCAGACAATTATGCTAAGTTGTATATTCGGGAGCTGGTTCGGCTTCATGGAGTTCCCTTGTCTATTATTTCGGACTGAGGCACTTAGTTTACTTCTCAATTCTGGCGTTCGATTCAAAAAGGGCTCCAGACTCAGGTTAAGCCAAGTACAACTTTTCACCCTCAGACAGACAGCCAAGCATAACGAACCATTCAGACTCTTGAGGATATGTTGAGGTCATGTGTTATGGATTTCAAAGGTAGTAGGGATGATCATTTGCCCTTGATCGAGATTGCTTATAATAATAGTTACCACTATAGCATCTAGATGGCACCGTTTGAGGCTCTCTACGGGCGAAGGTGTAGATCTCCCATCGGATGGTTCGAGGTTGGTGAGGCAGCTGTGGTAGGACCAGATTCGGTTCATAAGGCGATGATGAAGTTTCAGTTGATAAGGGACCGATTGAAAACCGCTCAGAGTCGTTAGAAATCATATGCTGATGTGAGAAGAAGAGAATTGGAGTAATGTTGACGACTGGGTATTTCTAAAGGTATCTCCCATGAAGGGAGTCATGCGGTTTGAAAGAAAGGTAAACTCAGTCCCCGTTATCCTGGTCCATACTGGGTTGTGAGAAGAATTTGTAAGATGGCGTATGAGTTGGACTTGCCTTCAGAATTGCCTTTAGTTCATCCGTGTTCCATGTATCTCTTTTGAAGAAGCGCTTGGGTGATCCAGCCTTGTTGGTTCCGATAGACAACATTGTTGTGAAAAATAGTCTCAGTTATGAAGAAATTCTGGTTGAAATATTGGATCAAAAAGTTCGAAGGCTAAGGTGTTATGGAGGAATTAGCATGTCGAGGGAGACACGTGGGAGGTCGAAGTGGATATGATGGCTAAATATCCCCATTTGTTCCCTACTGGCTCAGCTTCAGTTTGAGATATTAAACTTTTTCCCCTAAACCTCTATTAAGTTTTTCATGTTCTATTCATGCGAATAAGTTTGTTTTATGATATGATATGTGTATGTGATGTCTGAACTCTAACCAGCTATGTGGATCTCTTCGGGAGTAGTCGTTTCTTAAGTTTTCGACTTGAAAATCAACGATTAGCATCTATATATATATAGGGATTGTTGTTTCTGGGTTTTCTACTTGTTTATAACATTTGGGGACGAATGTTCCCAAGGGGGAGATATTGTTATACCTCGGAAATTCAAGAATCGGACCCGAAAGTGAATCAGGAGATAAACTGGAAAATGTTGCAGCAGTTTAAGAACGGTTCACTTAACGACTCGTGAGGGGTCCTAACGAATCGTGAGGTGGTTCATAGGGAAGGCCTGAGATGTTGAAGGACTCGAGGTCCTCACGAGCGATGTAACAACTCGTGGTCAGTCACCACGACTCGCCATGTCAGTCGTGTGGTGGTCTTAGAGAAGGACAGTGAAGCTTATCCAGTGTACTTGACGGATAGCACCTGATCTCGGGCAAAATAGCATGCCCGAGTGATGCTTTATAACTTAGTTTTTTCTTGTTTATCAACTTAACTATATGCATTCTCATGTAATTTTATGTAAATGTGAATATATACACTAACCAACATGATTAGTTCTTGTTTTTGTAGGTTTAAAATGAATTTGAGGGACTAATCCATGAGTTGGTGAAGTGGAGGCATGGAATCGGAATTAAAACGCCAACGTCGGCAAGGAGGATGCGCGAAACAGCCTACCTGCGCATTGGCAACGTGCCATGGCAGGCAGGCTGTGCGACCAAGGCCGTGACACAACACCTAGCGCGTTGCACAAGCAGCGTGACATGCTACCAACGCGACAAGGGGCTGCCTGGCGACGGCTTTGTGAGTTTCTAGTCTGCGTCCGCGATGCCTCTGTGATATTCGCGCGATAAGCTCCGTGACACAGAGCAATTCCATGCCGGGCATAATTTTATATATCTCTCATTTACTATAAATAGGTCCCTTAGCTCCTAAAATCAGCAGTCACGATCTTATTCTGAAAAACTACCTAGGAGTGAAGGGAGAAGTGGGAGAACTCACCTAGGGTTCATCAATTTCATCTTCTCTTCTACCAATTCTTGTAAGTATGTTACTTTAACTATGTTTTCTAGTAATTTTACGAACATGAGTGGCCAGAACCCTCCCTCTAGGGTTGAAGCCACAAGATATGATTGTGATTTTGCGATTTTATTTTGGTTTTAAGTTATTGATTGTTATTTTGTCTTGCATTCTTAATTATGGTTGTTTTTATGATTGATCACCATGAAAAAAAGTGGGTTAAGCTTAGGTACATGCTTGCGAAAGATAACCTAGTCAAGAACAAGAGGATGTAGGGAGCAAGATTGTATCTTACGATATAAATTGTTGTTAGGATAGGAATATACCTAATACCTTGCTTGGTTGATAAAATGGGAAGATAGAAAGACACCAACTTAGAATTGTACTCCACCACTCTAAAGAGTAGTTGTGAAGCTAAGTTTGGTTAAATGGTTTGAGGTACGGAAGTACCCAAATCAATGGCATAACCCCATAAACCACATCCACGTAGTGAATTTCCCACGAACTAGAAATAACATCCTCGCTCAACAATGTAGTAGTGAGGCTAGTTTGTCGTGTTTAGAGGTTCAAAAGACCATGAACATGCAATTATAATTATGTGAGATGAAAATTGATAGTTTCGTACTTAAACCATTGCAAATCGTAGTATCGCATGATTATCCGGCTTTAACTCTAGTTGCTCCTTGAATTAATTCAAAGTATTTCGTTGACCGCCCCTAGACTTAATTAACTCTATCGAAAACTTCTATAATCAACACTTGCGGCATTTAATATCACACTTGGTCCAGTACCTGTGGGTTCGACATTCGGCTCTTAAAAAGGGCCACTGTATTACTTGTACGACCTATACACTTGCGGGCCCATCAAGTTTTTGGCGCCGTTGCCGGGGACTCGGCGAAGTTCAGTGAATTTGTCTGTTTTTGTGTGATTTATTAATTTCCTTAAGTGTTGAAATTTTTTTTTCTTTATTAGTTTTAGATTTATTTTAAATTTTTATTTTTAATCTTATACCCTTCTTAACATGACATCATGGAATATAAATGGTTTAAATGGTGGATACTCATATTTTGGCGAATCTTGTTTGAATTGTGGAGGACCCCACTTATGGCAACACTGTAATACTTGTAATATATGTGGTGGTCAAAATGGCCATAGGAATGGTTGCCCAAATGCATACTCTTGAAATATATATGGTGGTCAAGATGGCCATTGGGATGGCTGTCCAAATACATACTCCCCTCCCCCAAGCCCCTACTATGATCCTTCTGTTGTTTTTGCTGAATATAGGCATGATGAAAATGAGGACTTGGAACGCCAAGATCGAATAGAAGACATGCTAAAACAGATCCTTGAGCAAACAGAAGTAATGAAGGAGGAGATGGAAGCAGTGAAAATTCAGCAAGAGGAAAATGGAGAGGCCTTGGAAATGATAAGCAACAAGTTCATGGAGATGAGGGCTGAAGCTGAAGCTTGCTCTGATTTGCAAGTGACGGTTTTATGCAATACTCAGGAGGGACTACAAGGAGAAGAAAAGAGTGAGTTCTTGAAATAAGCTCAACTGTTGGAAGCTCCCGAGAGTCTCCATGATTATCTCACACGTATAGCCGGTCCATTCTTGAAAGAAGAGATAGAGTACCTACCATTTGACATTCATGAGGAGTTAGATGTTAATGTGGAGAAGGTATATACAAGTAAGAAAGTCAAGCAAAAGGCAGTTTTAGAGTTGAGGTGTATTGTACCCCACTGGAATCATTTTTCGACATTGAGTTTGGTTGACAACCTAGAACTAGAGTCTTCCAAACTTGTGGAGAAAGATACAGAGGGGGAAAAGCCCCATATATTCTGAAATTTGCTGATTCTGAAAGAAAGAATGACTTCACTTACTTAAGGGCCAATAAATGCCAAAGGCGACATCTATTGCTTGGTCCTTTCATTTTTTCACCACCACCCCAGGAACATAAGAGAGAATTAGAGAAGAAATTAGGGGTGAGATTCATATCCTCAAGGTGGAGGAAAAAGTGGTGAAACTTGATACGCCGTGCCACGACGTAAAATTAGGCGCTGCTTGGGTGGCAACCCATGGGTACCATGGGTACCATTTTAATTTCTTGCATTTAAGTTGATTTTATTTATTTTTGATCTTGTGTTGTTTTGGTGGAAAGTTAAGCACAGACAGAGGGGAAGTTTGAGTACCCTTGGAGAAGGAAGCTAAGAAGCATGGACGATAAAAAGTATGGGGTCAAACACACACTTGTGCAGATGTAAAAGATAAACATGCTGTTAGCTAGGCCTATATGCCTCAGGGAGTATTTCTCATCCTCTTTAAATGTTAATTTGATGCTATGAGGACATAACATGATTCAAGTGTGGGGTGAGGGAAAGTTCAATTTTTTTTTGTGCTTAACGATTTTTGGTGAATGTAATGCTTGTGAGAAATATTTGAAAAATTTTTGTGAGTCAAGCATGACTTCATCACCCGTTGGTTTTTCTTTTCAGTTCTTTTCTGATGGGGGGTCTTTGAACCAAAGAATAAAAATTTTCTTTGTCTATATATAATATTTTTAGTCATAGATAGAGACTATTTCCAATGAAGGATGACGACCGTCTTAAGGAAAATTAGTCAATAGGTTTTGGTTTTTGAACCTATAGCTAATTGATGGCTTGATGTTCTTGTTATGTGCTATACATGATTGTAAGATACAAGTGTGGTTACTGTTGAAGCATGCAAGAAGTGTATAACTTTGTTTGAGACACCTAGGCTCTTAAATTTGACTCTATGTGCTGAAAGCTTAATTTTGAATTATTGTGATTAGCTGAGTTACGAGTCTAATGGATGTGTCTTGTATTGAGCATGTGCTGTGAGTGTAAGGTTTTTGAATATTCCATGCTGTTGTGAAATGTCTAGAACTTTTGGTGTGTATATAAAACGAAATGAAGGATGTGAATTGTAGGAGATGATTTAGGCATTTATTTGAATGAACCTAAATGTTATCCCTCACTTTACCTACCTTGAATATTTAATCCTAGTTAGCCCATTGAGCCTTGAGCCTATTCTTTGATAGCTACAACATAAGCTTAATCCTTTTTCTTTCATTAGCCTTGAATTTGATCCAAAACTCTTAAGCGCGTAAGAAAAAAAAATCCGGAAGAGTGAAGGAGTGAGAAACGGGAAAATGGAGGAAAAGTAGCAAGTTGTAAAAGTTGAGAAAAGGACAAAGGTGCACTTATGTGAAAATGGTTGATTATTAGTAGGGAGTAAGAAAATAAATGAATGAAAAAAATTGCTTAAGTACTCCTTACTACTAAGCTGAGTGTGCTTAAAGAAAGGGGAACAAGAAGAAAAAAAATTCAGGATTGAAAAGAATGAGGGTGAAGTAAGAGAAGAGATATCCTTAATGAAGGGTGAAGTTATTAAAAGTGCTTGGGGAAGATAGTCACTATTACTGGACAGAATAGTACCTACCCGTCCCTTAGCTTACATTACAACCCATTAAGTCCTACTTGATCTTACGTTCATACATCCTTAAATTAGTGGAGTAAAATACTAAGGGCAAACTTATGGGTCACTACATGATGCATGTGAATTCTTTGTGAGAGCGAGCATAATTTTTATTCATATACCCATACATGGTGTGATTTGAAAATTCATGAGTTAAAATGGGTAACTCTCTTGTGGTGAGGGAACATGTTTAATGAAGGATAACATTCATGTTGGATTTCTTGATCAGTTGATTTGCATGAGTTGCTTAGATTGAGAGTCGATTCTTGAGGTTAGGAAGTCTTAACGGAGTTGTATTTCATTTCATTGATTAAATCGTGCATGCTCTATTTTTAACTTGCTATCTTAAATAATCATTATAGCTGTAGCTTGAATTGTCTTGCTAAATTATTTATGTGTGAGTCTTCATTTATATGAGATGTAAAAAGATTGTTCGAGGATGAACAAGGCTTTAAGTGTGGGGTAGGTGATCTCGGGCAAAATAGCATGCCCGAGTGATGCTTTATAACTTAGTTTTTTCTTGTTTATCGACTTAATTATATGCATTCTCATGTAATTTTATGTAAATGTGAATATATACACTAACCAACATGATTAATTCTTGTTTTTGTAGGTTAAAATGAATTTGAGGGACTAATCCATGAGTTGGTGAAGTGGAGGCATGGAATCAGAATTAAAACGCGAATGTCGGCAAGGAGGATGCACAAAACAGCCTACCTGTGCATTGGCAACGTGCCACGGTAGGCAGGCTGTGCGACCATGTCCGTGACACGCCACCTAGCACGTTGCACAAGCAGCGTGACACGCTGCCAACGCGGCAAGGGGCTGCCTGGCGACGGCTTTGTGAGTTTCCAGTGTGCGTCCGCGATGTCTCTGTGTCACGGAGGCATATTGGCGTGATAACCTCCGTGAAATAGAGCTATTCCATGCCGGGCATAATTTTATACATCTCTCATTTACTATAAATAGGTCCATTAGCTCCTAAAATCAGCAGTCACGATCTTATTCTGAAAAACCACCTAGGAATGAAGGGAGAAGTGGTAGAACTCACCTAGGGTTCATCAATTTCATCTTCTCTTCTACCAGTTCTTGTAAGTATGTTACTTTAACTATGTTTTCTTGTAATTTTATGAACATGAGTGGCTAGAACCCTCCCTCTAGGGTTGAAGCCACAAGATATGATTGTGATTTTGCGATTTTATTTTGGTTTTAAGTTATTGATTGTTGTTTTGTCTTGCATTCTTAATTATGGTTGTTTTTATGATTGATCACCATGAAAACAAGTGGGTTAAGCTTAGGTACATGCTTGAGAAAGATAACCTAGGCAAGAACAAGAGAATGTAGGGAGCAAGATTGTATCTCACGATATAAATTGTGGTTAGGATAGGAATATACCTAAAACCTTGCTTGGTTGATAAAATGGGAAGATAGAAAGACACCAACTTAGAATTGTACTTCACCACGCGAAAGAGTAGTTGTGAAGCTAAGTTTGGTTAAATGGTTTGAGGTACGGAAGTACCCAAATCAATGGCATAACCCCATAAACCACATCCACGTAGTGATTTTCCCACGCACTAGAAATAACATCCTCGCTCAACAATGTAGTAGTGAGGCTAGTTTGACGTGTTTAGAGGTTTGAAAGACCATGAACATGCAATTCTAATTATGTGAGATGACAATCGATAGTTCATACTTAAACCATTGCAAATCGTAGTATCGCATGATTTCTGGCTTTAACTCTAGTTGCTCCTTGAATTAATTCAGAGTATTTCGTTGACCACCCCTAGACTTAATTAACTCTATCGAAAACATCTATAATCAACACTTGCGGTATTTAATATCACACTTGAACTTGATAGTTAGCTGAATTGGTCCAGTCCCTATGGGTTCGACATCCGGCTCTTAAAAAGGACCACTATATTACTTGTACGACCCATACACTTGCGGGCCCATCAGCACCCAATGACTCGCCATCAGTCCTAATGACCCATTAGGTGGGCTGTTGCCTAGCGAATGGAGTTTTCATGAATGATGAGGCAGTGCACTTGATGGTTGAACCAACAGATCGTGAGCCCTAGTAACAAGTCATCGGGTCGTCCGTTAGGACCCCCTGATAGTTATTATTAGAGTTTTCAATAAGGGCTTTTCCGTAATTCCTAAGTTCTAAGGGCCTATACTACGTCGTTTTAAGCTCGTAATAGAGGGTTTTAAGTTGAGAAAGACCCATCTAGGCCATTTTCTTCATGCATGCAAGGGTGAGAGCTTGAAGGGAAGAAAGTGAGGAGAAATTCAAGGTTTTCAAGGGAAATCTTAGCTAGGCAATTAGGAAGAGCTAGGATTCTTCATTTCCAGGTATGTAAGGCTATGAGTGGGTGATTTCTTCCACACCCATACCCATTCCCTATCAATTTGTGATTTATTTGAGATGATCAAGTATGGGTGTCATTCAGTTGCATGATTGTTACATTTCTACTCATGGGTATGATTAATTGAGTTAATATTGATGATTTATTGAGCTTGGGAGGATTCTAACTTAATTTCTTTTACAAATTTATTTTTTAAAAATTGAATCTAAAACACCCATGTGTGGGGAGTTCCTATTAGAATGTGATGATGATGGAATAAATGATGAAAACCATGTTTCCAAACTTACCCATGATTTTGATAATGTTTTCAAAGAAGGTTGAATTGACCCGAGTATAATGAATCTTGGGTAGTGCCCAATGTTGAGTATAGATGATGATTTCTCTTGAAATTGATTTTATTACTTGTTGGAGTGAAATCTTCCAAATCACAATGTTTTCAAATAAACTGTATGAGTTCAAGTATGATACGATTTTGTGCAAGGTCCCTATGTTGATGATAATGAAGTGATATTTCTAAAGTAGCCTTACCACATGATTTTGGAGAAAAGTATCCCACTATTCTTGAGTTTGGGGTATGTGTCGTAGTAAAGCTTCTCATATGCGTGAAGTCATAATTGAGATGTATGTCGCCATTAAGCTTCATTTCACATGATGTTGAATTTAAGCATGACTTCTATTCTAAGCTTTGTTGAGATGACATTGTTGAGCTTCATATCTATATGATGCCTAATGCATGCATGATTTCATAATGAGCTTTGTCAATAGATAATGTTGAGCTTCATTTCATACGATGTTGAGTTTATGCATGACTTCATGTTGAGCTTTGTCACTAGATGATGTCGAGCTTCGTATTTATACGATGTAGAGCATTGCATGTTTTGGGAGAAGAGTCTAGCACCGAGCGGGTTAAGGTTCGACTACCCTATGCCCCAAAATTACGCGCCAACATAGTTTGATTCCATCATATGATTGGGACCTCCCTTTTGAGCTATCCCGACTCGATTGGCCCTTTGAGCTTGATATCGGTATCATGGTATCGTCCATCGCCCTGGCAAGGTTATGGACTGCTCTACCCACTTTTGTGTGATAGTTGGGACCACGTAAGCTCTATCATGTTATGTCGCTTAAGTGATGAGTTTCCCACTGTCTATATCATTTGAATTTGCATATCCATTACTCATGATGATTATCTTATGCATGTATGTTTGAAAAGCAAGGTTTGACTCATTGTTCAGCTTTTGATATAAATGTTATGATTTAGCCTTGAGTCATTCGATTTAGTCATGATGTTCTAAAGCCATGCATGACCATGTATTAAATAAGAATGATTTCATAATGAATGCTTGTGATATTTTATTACCCTTAAAGGCTATCATATATGTATGACTTGTTTTGAAAGACTATTATTGCTTTAGCGGTTTAACTTACCTTGCATACTCGGTACATTCCACATACTGACCGCATAGTTTCTATGCTGCATCATTTCATGATACAAGATCGGTTCCTCGGGTTCAGCCCTGTTCCTAGCTGCCTATCAGAGTTAGCATTTGCTTGCTTGGTGAGTCCTCATCCTCCAGGGACTATACTTTCAGTTATTCTGACCGTATTATCAGTTTCAGTATTTCCGAGCTAGTTGGGGGTGTTGTCCCATCAGCTCGTCCAGATTAGAGGCTTATCAGACTTAGATATGTATTCAGCTTCAGATGTTCATTCTGCTGTTATGTAAAGTTAGTCTTCCGCTGAGTTTATGTTTATGTTTCCTTCTTGTTTATTGGATGAGATAGTGAATGCTTATGCCATGGGTTGACTTGGGGTCTCTCGGGGTCCCTTGTCCCGTGTCTATGATTTGGGTGTGCTCTCGTGTCGTAAGAATACCCTATCATTTTGGGCTCGCGTAGGAGGGAGTTAAAGGGGTAGAACGACCTTTTTCCCTTCATTCCTCTCATTTCCTCAAGAACAGAACGTAGAACTTTGTTAGAAAGCATAGAGCAGAAGCAAGGGTTAGATTTTCTTCTCAAAATTTCTCAGGGATTTTCTTCAAAATTTCTTCTTCAGGTATGTGCGAATTCAACAAGGGAATAGTTCTTCCCTTGTGTCCCTAAAATCCTCCCTAATTTCTTTATCAGTTCTAGTCGTGTAAATTATTGAATGTTAAGAAATTTTCAGTCATACTTCGTCTAATTCATGTGAGACATTATTTCATGGTAATTAGAGATACTTCTCATCGGCTTGTGACTAAAATGATGTTTGTTCTCGTGAAGTAAAATTTTGCCATAGTCCTTGAATGTAGAAAAATCTAGAATCGCTCCATAGTGGACAAATAGTGAAATTTTGCTTGATTCTATCAGTTTTAGGGACTCCATGTTCTTAGTAGTACTGAAAGTCAGTCAGAATATTATCAATTCAGTTTTAGTTAAAATGTTAGCATACTCAGCATCACTCAGAAATGTCAGCTGATCAATTTGACTACAGAAATTTCCGAGGATTTAATAGTACCTCCCAGTTATCAAAATCAGATTCAGAACTCAGTTTTAGTGGTCCACTCACCCAAAAAGAGTTGAATTTGTGGCAGCATGGCTGGTTAGAGCTATTGAAAGACTATGATGTGAATATTCTGTATCACCCAAGGAGAGCTAATGTGGTGGCAGATGCCCTTAGCCATAAATATATGAGAAGTTTGGCATACTTATAGCCTGTGCAGCGGGAATTAGCCCGAGAATTACATCAGCTAGCCAGTTTCGCCGCTCGTGTAGCAGAAATAGAGGACAACAGAGCGGTAATCCAGAACACCACAGTGTCGGCTTTAGTCATGGAAGTAAAGGAGCGCCAGTGTGAAGATCCTAGCCTGGTATCTCTGCTGGTGCTGCGTATATTTTGATATAGAAAAATGTTCCTTTAGTTATTCTTTTATATGTCATGAATGCTTTATGTAGTTCTGGTATGGTTTCTATCTCATCTCCTATCTTGGTATATACAGTATTTAGCAATCCATAATTGTAGCATGTCCTGACTAGGTTGGAGTAAGATAAAAAGGTGTCGGCCATCAGATAAAAAGTAGAAGATAATGTAAAGTTTTTCTAGTTCTTTTTCTAGCTCTTGGATTCTCGTGTCTTTTTCTTCTTTAATTTGTTGAACTTCTATTTGTGCATTTATTCTCTTCACCATGGCACTTTGTGCAATAGTGATCTGGATATTTCTGTCCTACTGTCTTGCAATATCTCGTTAGAAGAGCTGGGGAAATGTAGTTTCTCCGTATAGCTCTTGTAGTTGGTATTTCCTCTGGCTTTAGCAGACTAAGTATCCATTGGCGTACCTCTTCCATATCTGCTTCTTTGTGTTCTCTGGAGTTAGCATAAATCATAGTTTGATCTCTTGAATAATAGCTCCAGATAGAATTCCCATTTAAGAAATTATTAGCCAGCTCACTTATTATTGTAGCTAAACCAATAATTCTTTTATTTGCGTAAAAATCTGGTATATCTATACAACTTATTTCTTCTTGCTGTTCTATCTTCTCTGGTATTATCATCTCCCTTGTTAATCCTATTTTTACTACTTGTATGATTGGTTTTATTTCATTAAATAATATCTCTGCTGGTGCTGCGTATATTTTGATATAGAAAAATGTTCCTTTAGTTATTCTTTTATATGTCATGAATGCTTTATGTAGTTCTGGTATGGTTGCTATCTCATCTCCTGTCTTGGTATATACAGTATTTAGCAATCCATAATTGTAGCATGTCCTGACTAGGTTGGAGTTTGTATTTGGCTGTGCAATCAGCTTATTATATCCTTGTAAATATTGGGTAACATAGTCTTCTTCTGGGTTTTTAGTGGTTATGGATCGTGGATTTTTGTTTAAGTATGTTTGTATTTTGTGGATATTATTCAAGAGATCAAACTATGATTTATGCTAACTCCAGAGAACACAAAGAAGCAGATATGGAAGAGGTACGCCAATGGATACTTAGTCTGCTAAAGCCAGAGGAAATACCAACTACAAGAGCTATACGGAGAAACTACATTTCCCCAGCTCTTCTAACGAGATATTGCAAGACAGTAGGACAGAAATATCCAGATCACTATTGCACAAAGTGCCATGGTGAAGAGAATAGTCAGATACCAGATGTACAGCTAGAATAATGATCCAACGACCAAAACAAGAAAAACAACATACGCAGAAAAAGCTGAGAAGAAAGAAGATAAAAAGGTGTCGGCCATCAGATAAAAAGTAGAAGATAATGTAAAGTTTTTTGTTTTGTAATGTAAAGATGTCGTCCATTATTTTGGACAGACAAAAGTTTTTTGTTTTTTGTGAAAAGTCTTAAAGTGTACAGTAATAGGGCGGCTACTTTAAACAAAAGTCGCAAAGTAGAATAGTGTTGTGTCGGCCACAAAGTACTATTCATAAACAGCAAGATCCGCCTTCCGCAATTCCCCATATTCACTCTCAATTATCAATTCCGCAACCTACCCCCAAATTGGTATCAGAGCTACAAAATCAAAACTAAAAAACAAATCTACCAAAAAAGATAAACCAAATGGAAAAATCTAGTAATGATGCAAAGATACAAACTGAGGTATGTTTATTCATAACTATGAATAACTAAACTGCTATATTCCTTATAATCTTCTAAGTATTATCTGTTATTATCTTCTTGTTATATCGTTATGATGAAAGCTTGATTAAGTTTGCTATGTAAGTAGTTAGTAAGCTGAGAGTAAGTAAGCCCAGACTATGCCATCCTAAGGTGGAAACCGGTGAGGCCAGGTGAGCCGTTTTAGGGGAGTACACAGAGTTGAGGCAATGTTAGGGTAACTGATTGAAGCTGAAAATGCATAGTAATGACCGAAAAAGACTATTCAAAATAACGTTGTAATAACTGGATAATTCAGAATAATGCCTAAAGAAGATTAGATGGAATATTATGTTTAGAAAAATTCATAAAATGAGTTCAAACCTATCACATAGAAATCATAGATATGAGTTACTTGTCTTATGTATAATGAAATTATTGTTTCAGATATTAGAAGAGATAATAGAATTAGAAGAAACTATGAAGTTAATTAACCAAGATTGGACGGAAATGACTATAGAAGAAATCAGGAAATTAGATAAAGATTTAGACTAAAAAATGATAAATTATGAATATATGGAATATTGGTTAGATACTATAGAAAGTATAAGGTTAACAAAGCTTTTATTACAAGATAATATAAAGGAATATATGAAAGATAGTAATCTGGAATACTTAGAATATGAATTTGAATGTATAAAAGAGTTACAAAAATTAGAACCATTAAAAATTGAATATTATAATAAAATGTTTAACCAATGATTAAAACACAGAATAAGTCAAAGAAAAGTAATATCTATAAAAAAGCTAAAAAACTAAAAAATCAGTTAAAAATATTATATCCCGAATATAAACTTTTAAGCTTAAATAAAACAAATAATGTCAGACTTGAATATTTAATAGATATAATTTCAGAAACAGAATATAAATATATAAAATATCTGAAAAAACTGAAATGAAAAATAACATTGATAATAACGAAGAATATAGGCAACAATTACTTAACAAAATAAATGAAATAACTGAGGAAATTGAATTTAGAAAAGAAAGGTTAAATTACAATATAGTTGCAGGAGTGTGCCATATATCAATAAAAACACAAAGGAGAATAATATTTCATTTAGAGCTACAACTACAACAGTTAGAATATAAATTACAACACGGATTAATATGAACAAAGAAGAATACACTGTAGAAGAAGAAAAATTTATGAGCCAGAAGGGAACAGAAATAAAAATTATACACTCAAACTTAGGAAGAAGATTTAAAAAGATAGGAGATCAGTTATATTTGATGTTAGAAAAAGAATCGGCAACCTTAGAAGATAGCTTAACAGCTATGGTAAGAATTAATAAAGAAAACGAAGAAATAGATAGGAAAAAAGAAATAGAAAAAATTAAAAAACAAGCACAAATAGAAGTTCAACAAATTAAAGAAGAAAAAGACATGAAAATCCAAGAGCTAGAAAAAGAACTAGAAAAACTTAAACAATTATATGAAGAAAAATTAAAAGCAAAAGAAAAACAACGTGAAGAATTAAGACTTACAGATGAAATAGAAAAATTTAAAATATTATTAGAAGAATCAGGTGCAGTAGAAAATCACCTAAAATAGGAATAGACGACATAAGTGAGCAAAATGATGGAGAAAACCTAGATCAATATTCAGAAACATCAGAAACTTATACTAATCTAATAGAAAAAGAAAATAACATAGAAATAAATGTAGAAGACATAGATGAAAAACCTAGTACATCAGGAACTAGAAGTCCAAGGAGACTAAATACTAGTCCAACCTATTATACTTACGAAAGGGAAAATAGAAGCAAAACATTATGGAATAAAAGATTAAATAAAAACTGGACACCTAGACAAAATATAGAACAATATAATTTCTTAGATTTAGATTGTGTTGCAGATACAAATAAAACAATTCAGCTATGGATAGGATATATTTCAAAACAGTTAATAGATAACAAAATACTAATAACAGATGCCCCTGGATACATAGAACGAACATTAATAGGAACAACAAAAATATGGCTACAAAATTTATCATCAGAAAGTTTGGAAACATTAAGAAATAATAAGAAAATTAATAATGAACCAGCAACAACATCTATAGATATATTAACCAAGTACGAAATGGCAATAAGAAATGAATTTAGTAGTATGACTACCGAAATAGAAGAACGGCAAAAAGATAAAGAACTAAACAGAAATCTAATAAACAAATTAAGTATATGTAAAATGAGTTATATGGATGAATATACATGCGCATTTAAAGAATATTATTATAAAGGATTATATACAAATGAAGAAAGCAGAGAAATAAGGAAATTATACTATACAAAATTACCAGAACCATTTAGTTCAAAAATAACTAAAGACTGGCAAGAATCAGGACTAATAGATACACTAGGATCTAGAATAAAATTTCTACAAAAATGGTTTACAGAATTATGCGAAAAACATAAGGAAGACATGAAAATGGAAAAAATACTGGTAAAAAACTTAGCATGTTGTACAACTAGAACAACACCACAATTCGGTTGCACAAATAAATACAAATACAAGAAAAGAGTTAAAAAATACAGACCATTTAGAACCAAATACAAGTATAAAAAACCAAGAAAAAGATACTATATAAAAAATTACAAACAAAAGAGACCTCACAGAGCTAAGAAAAATATATCAGAATGCAAATGCTACAACTGTGGCAAATTAAGACATTTAGCTAGAGACTGTAGAGTACCTAAAAACGTAAATAAAAAACAAATTTCAGAAGTAGAAGTAATAATCGAAGATGAAAAATATAAACAAATAGATTATATAGATTATAATCTAAATGATGAAGATAGTATATATGAATTAACAGAATACGAAAAAACAGAGAATGAAAATGGGATAGATAATGAAAATGAGATAAATGAATACGAAACAGATAATGACTGAAACAGATGTAAGGATTATAAGTAAAGAAGAATATCAAGATAAAGAAAGCTCAGAACAAAAAATAATATTTGACAGCAATATGTTCGAACAAATAAAAGGAAAAGAATTAGATTTAAGTGTAGACAAAATTTTGGAAATACCTAAACTAAGAAATTTCTTTAAAATAAGACAAGAAGAATACTATGTGGTAAGCCAAAAAGAACATATAATAGACTGCAAATATACCCAAGGAAAAGCTAAAATACCTATAATAAATAAAAAGATAATAAACAAGGAAATCCAAGAAATAAAAGCTAAAAATCCAATAAAATACGTACACCTAGGAGCAACAGAGATACTCATAAAAGTTGTTTTAGAGAAGGGATAGATACACCAATTGAACTATACTTGGCAGATGATAGAATTATTCACCCAATAGAAAAAAGCATAATAAGTGCAGTTAGAGGAAATTTAATATACCAAAAATTTAAGTTTATTATAAGTGCTAACTACTCAGTAGCATTAGATGACAAAAATATCGATAAATCACTAGTACTATACTGGAAAATGTCAGGAATAGAACTGGCACCAGGTAGTAAAATATTTACAGCTAGATGCAAAAACTTATACGTATTAACTACAAAACATAAGATAACAACCAAAAATAAAATTCAAAGAATTAAAATAGAAAACCCTTTTGACAAAATAGTTAACGTTATTGATAATAATGATTATAGCTACAAAGATATGGATATTGAGGAAGATTTAGAAATAGTTAAAGAAAGGCTAAGCACATCAAAAAGAATAAATTATGATACACCATCATCATCTAGAAATAGCACTTCAAGAAGAATAGAATATGAAATACAACCCAAATTGCTAGAACAAAGAATGGATGAAATACAACCCTACCAATATTATATAACAGGAATATTAAATCAACGAAAATATTTAATAAAAATAGATACAGGACAAAACGAAAGCTATGTCACAAGAGAACTAATAAAAGAAGAAGAAATTACAAAAAATGAAAGTATAAATACAGAATTACCAGGAATATTGACAAACATGGAACACAGTACAGAACAAGAGTTAATTATTGGTGGAGTACCAATAAAAATAAAATTCAAAATATACCAAGGTAAAGACAATATAACATTAGGAATAAAATGGCTGGAAACAGTCAAACCATATAATATAGATGAAAGACAGCTAGTAATACACTATGAAAATAAAAAGATAATCATTAAAAGAACATTAATATGAAAGAATGACAAAAATCTACATACTAATGAAAATAATAGTGGAAGGATATTACAACAGATATTATACACCTATGGTAGATACAGGAGCAGGAGCAAATATGTGTAAACATAATTGCCTACCAGAAGATAAATGGGAAAAATTAAAAACACCACTTATTGTAACTGGATTCAATAATGAAGGAAGTATGATAACACACAAAACCAAAAATACAAAAATACAAATATGGGATAAAATACTAACAATTGAAGAAATGTACAGTTACGAATTTACTAATAGAGATATACTATTAGGAATGCCATTTTTAGAAAAACTATACCCACATACTATAACAAAAACACATTGGTGGTTTACCACCCCATGTAATAAAAAAGTAGGAGCAAAAAGAGTAAATAACAAAGTAAGAAAAAATACACCATGGATTAAAGGAAGTAAAAAAATTACTCAAAAGTTAGAAAACATAACAACTAACGACCAGAAAATTGAAATGATAATATTTACAATTGATAAAATGCAAATATTGCAAGATAAGCTAAAATCATTATATAATGAAAACCCATTACAAGGATGGGAAAAATATAAAACAAAAATAAAAATCGAATTAGTAGATGAAAATAGCATAATAACAAAAAAAACCCTAAGATACAATTTTGAAGACCAAAAAGAATTCCAAATGCATATAAAAGAATTATTAGAAAATAATTACATACGAGAAAGTAATAGTAAACATAATAGCCCGGCATTTATAGTAAATAAACATAATGAACAAAAAAGAAAAAAAAGCAGAATGGTGATAGATTATAGAAATCTAAATGCAAAAACTAAAACATATAATTACCCAATACCAAATAAGATCTTAAAAATAAGACAGATACAAGGATATAATTATTTCAGTAAATTTGATTGTAAATCAGGATTCTACCACTTAAAACTAGAAGAAGAATCTAAACAATTAACAGCATTTACCGTACCCCAAGGATTTTATGAATGGAATGTATTACCCTTTGGATATAAGAATGCACCAGGTAGATATCAACACTTTATGGATAATTACTTCAACCAATTAGAAAACTGTATCGTATACATAGACGATATATTACTCTATTCAAGAACTAAAGACGAACATATAAGACTACTAGAGAAATTCATACATATAGTAGAAATATCAGGAATAAGCCTAAGTAAAGAAAAAGCCGAAATATTGAAAAACCAAATAGAATTCTTAGGAATACAAATAGACAGAAATGAAGTAAAAATGCAAACACATATAGTACAAAAAATAATAAATTCTGAAGAATTACTAGATACTAAGAAAAAATTACAATCCTTTTTAGGATTAGTTAATCAAGTAAGAGAATATGTACCAAAACTAGCAGAAAATCTAAAACCATTACAACGAAAATTAAAAAAGGATATAGAATATCACTTCGATGAAAAAGACAAAAAATACATAAAAAAGATAAAAGAAATGTGTAAAGAACTACCAAAACTATATTTTCCGAATGAAAACAAAAAATTCACCTACATTGTAGAATCAGATTCTAGTAATCATAGCTATGGAGGAGTTTTAAAATATAAATACGAAAATGAAAAAATAGAACACCACTGTAGATACCATTCAGGATCATACACAGAACCACAAATTAAATGGGAAATAAATAGAAAAGAACTGTTTGCATTATATAAATGTTTGCTTGCATTTGAACCATATATTGTTTATAACAAATTTATTGTTAGAACAGATAACACACAAGTTAAATGGTGAATAACTAAAAAGGTACAAGATTTCGTAACAACAAAGGAAATAAGGAGATTGGTATTAAATATATTAAATTTTTCATTTACAATTGAGGTTATCAAAACTGAGAAAAATATAATTGCATATTACATCTCAAGATATGGATAAAGATGAAAATAAGATGGACCAAATACTCGGAATGCTAAGTACACTTTGCAAGAAAGTGGAAAAGCTAGAAGATGATATGGAGAAGCTAAAAAGCAAAGATAGCAGTCAGCAGCGTGACTTAAAAAATGTGGAAATGAAAACAGAAAGAATGGAAGAAGATAGCAGTCAGCAGCGTGACTTAAAAAACGCGGAACTATGCCAATCGGAAGGCACCAAACTTCCAGAGCTAAAAGGAGACGTTGGGAAACTCCTTAAAACCCAAGCTAACAACCCATCTACTTCTTCTGCAGGTACATCAGGACCTAAAGAAAGAAGAGACATTATCAGGAAACAGCAGCTATTTGATAAGCAATTTACGATGAAAAATATACCTCCAACTCCACAAACAAGTACATACAAAGAAAGCCTAAACCAAACCAGACAGACCTACAACCATATATCCAATACCTACATTCAGAATATCCACAAAATACAAACATACTTAAACAAAAATCCACGATCCATAACCACTAAAAACCCAGAAGAAGACTATGTTACCCAATATTTACAAGGATATAATAAGCTGATTGCACAGCCAAATACAAACTCCAACCTAGTCAGGACATGCTACAATTATGGATTGCTAAATACTGTATATACCAAGACAGGAGATGAGATAGCAACCATACCAGAACTACATAAAGCATTCATGACATATAAAAGAATAACTAAAGGAACATTTTTCTATATCAAAATATATGCAGCACCAGCAGAGATATTATTTAATGAAATAAAACCAATCATACAAGTAGTAAAAATAGGATTAACAAGGGAGATGATAATACCAGAGAAGATAGAACAGCAAGAAGAAATAAGTTGTACAGATATACCAGATTTTTACGCAAATAAAAGAATTATTGGTTTAGCTACAATAATAAATGAGCTGGCTAATAATTTCTTAAATGGGAATTCTATCTGGAGCTATTACTCAAGAGATCAAACTATGATTTATGCTAACTCCAGAGAACACAAAGAAGCAGATATGGAAGAGGTACGCCAATGGATACTTAGTCTGCTAAAGCCAGAGGAAATACCAACAACAAGAGCTATACGGAGAAACTATATTTCCCCAGCTCTTCTAACAAGATATTGCAAGACAGTAGGACAGAAATATCCAGACCACTATTGCACAAAGTGCCATGGTGAAGAGAATAGTCAGATACCAGATGTACAGCTAGAATAATGATCCAACGGCCAAAACAAGAAAAACAACATACGCAGAAAAAGCTGAGAAGAAAGAAGATAAAAAGGTGTCGGCCATCAGATAAAAAGTAGAAGATAATGTAAAGTTTTTTGTTTTGTAATGTAAAGATGTCGTCCATTATTTTGGACAGACAAAAGTTTTTTGTTTTTTGTGAAAAGTCTTAAAGTGTACAGTAATAGGGCGGCTACTTTAAACAAAAGTCGCAAAGTAGAATAGTGTTGTGTCGGCCACAAAGTACTATTCATAAACAGTAGAGGTCGTTTATGAACAGTAAAGGCCAATTGTAAAGTTTGTAAATTTTGTTTATAAATACAACCTCAGACGGAAGCCAAAGGCATCCGCAAATTCCACAACTTCTCTCTCATTTACTTCCGCAAAACCCCAAACCCCCCATTGGTATCAGAGCTACAAAATCAAAACTAAAAAACAAATCTACCAAAAAGATAAACCAAATGGAAAAATCTAGCAATGATGCAAAGATACAAACTGAGGTATGTTTATTCATAACTATGAATAACTAAACTGCTATATTCCTTATAATCTTCTAAGTATTATATGTTATTATCTTCTTGTTATATTGTTATGATGAAAGCTTGATTAAAGTTTGCTATGTAAGTAGTTAGTAAGCTGAGAGTAAGTAACCCCAGACTATGCCATCCTAAGGTGGAAACCGGTGAGGCCAGGTGAGCCGTTTTAGGGGAGTACACAGAGTTGAGGCAATGTTAGGGTAACTGATTGAAGCTGAAAATGCATAGTAATGACCGAAAAAGACTATTCAAAATAACGTTGTAATAACTGGATAATTCAGAATAATGCCTAAAGAAGATTAGAGGGAATATTATGTTTAGAAAAATTCATAAAATGAGTTCAAACCTATCACATAGAAATCATAGATATGAGTTACTTGTCTTATGTATAATGAAATTATTGTTTCAGATATTAGAAGAGATAATAGAATTAGAAGAAACTATGAAGTTAATTAACCAAGATTGGACGGAAATGACTATAGAAGAAATCAGGAAATTAGATAAAGATTTAGACTAAAAAATGATAAATTATGAATATATGGAATACTGGTTAGATACTATAGAAAGTATAAGGTTAACAAAGCTTTTATTACAAGATAATATAAAGGAATATATGAAAGATAGTAATCTGGAATACTTAGAATATGCATTTGAATGTATAAAAGAGTTACAAAAATTAGAACCCAGTTCCAGAATCCGATCCGATAAGATTCTCAGCGTGCTTCCAGATAGGTATTCCTAACTAGTCTTGGGCCCCAGTTTTGATCTATCAGCTTAGTATTCAGTCTAGGACTATCTAGTGGGGTAGGACTTAGAACCAAGCGGACAGGGGTTCCAGCGCATCTAGGTTCCCAGAACTATGTTGCCACCGTAGGTTACAGTTTTATTGGCCTCATGGCCCCAGACTCTTGTAATCACCTAGTTCATGCCTTTATATCTTAGAAAGGTATATTAGGTCCTACCGATGGGGTGTATACATCGGGCGACAGAAATATCCAGATCACTATTGCACAAAGTGCCATGGTGAAGAGAATAGTCAGATACCAGATGTACAGCTAGAATAATGATCCAACGGCCGAAACAAGAAAAACAACATACGCAGAAAAAGCTGAGAAGAAAGAAGATAAAAAGGTGTCGGCCATCAGATAAAAAGTAGAAGATAATGTAAAGTTTTTTGTTTTGTAATGTAAAGATGTCGTCCATTAGTTTGGACAGACAAAAGTTTTTTATTTTTTGTGAAAAGTGGAGTTTGTATTTGGCTGTGCAATCAGCTTATTATATCCTTGTAAATATTGGGTAACATAGTCTTCTTCTGGGTTTTTAGTGGTAATGGATCGTGGATTTTTGTTTAAGTATGTTTGTATTTTGTGGATATTCTGAATGTAGGTATTGGATATATGGTTGTAGGTCTGTTTTCTTGTTTTGGCCGTTTGATTGTTTTATTCTTATCTCGGCCGTTGGATCATTATTCTAGCTGTACATCTGGTATCTGACTATTCTCTTCACCATGGCACTTTGTGCAATAGTGGTCTGGATATTTCTGTCCTGCTGTCTTGCAATATCTTGTTAGAAGAGCTGGGGAAATGTAGTTTCTCCGTATAGCTCTTGTAGTTGGTATTTCCTCTGGCTTTAGCAGACTAAGTATCCATTGGCGTACCTCTTCCATATCTGCTTCTTTGTGTTCTCTGGAGTTAGCATAAATCATAGTTTGATCTCTTGAGTAATAGCTCCAGATAGAATTCCCATTTAAGAAATTATTAGCCAGCTCATTTATTATTGTAGCTAAACCAATAATTCTTTTATTTGCGTAAAAATCTGGTATATCTGTACAACTTATTTCTTCTTACTGTTCTATCTTCTCTGGTATTATCCATATATTCATAATTTATCATTTTTTAGTCTAAATCTTTATCTAATTTTCTGATTTCTTCTATAGTCATTTCCGTCCAATCTTGGTTAATTAACTTCATAGTTTCTTCTAATTCTATTATCTCTTCTAATATCTGAAACAATAATTTCATTATACATAAGACAAGTAACTCATATCTATGATTTCTATGTGATAGGTTTGAACTCATTTTATGAATTTTTCTAAACATAATATTCCCTCTAATCTTCTTTAGGCATTATTCTGAATTATCCAGTTATTACAACGTTATTTTGAATAGTCTTTTTCGGTCATTACTATGCATTTTCAGCTTCAATCAGTTACCCTAACATTGCCTCAACTCTGTGTACTCCCCTAAAATAAAAATTATACACTCAAACTTAGGAAGAAGATTTAAAAAGATAGGAGATCAGTTATATTTGATGTTAGAAAAAGAATCGGCAACCTTAGAAGATAGCTTAACAACTATGGTAAGAATTAATAAAGAAAACGAAGATATAGATAGGAAAAAAGAAATAGAAAAAATTAAAAAACAAGCACAAATAGAAGTTCAACAAATTAAAGAAGAAAAAGACACGAAAATCCAAGAGCTAGAAAAAGAACTAGAAAAACTTAAACAATTATATGAAGAAAAATTAAAAGCAAAAGAAAAACAACGTGAAGAATTAAGACTTACAGATGAAATAGAAAAATTTAAAATATTATTAGAAGAATCAGGTGCAGTAGAAAATCAGCCTAAAATAGGAATAGATGACATAAGTGAGCAAAATGATGGAGAAAACCTAGATATCTGTCTTATTTTTAAGATTTTATTTGGTATTGGGTAATTATATGTTTTAGTTTTTGCATTTAGATTTCTATAATCTATCACCATTCTGCTTTTCTTTCTTTTTTGTTCATTATGTTTGTTTACTATAAATGCCGGGCTATTATGTTTACTATTACTTTCTCGTATGTAATTATTTTCTAATAATTCTTTTATATGCATTTGGAATTCTTTTTGGTCTTCAAAATTGTATCTTAGGGGTTTTTGTGTAATTATGCTATTTTCATCTACTAATTCAATTTTTACTTTTGTTTTATGTTTTTCCCATCCTTGTAATGGGTTTTCATTATATAACAATTTTAGCTTATCTTGTAATATTTGTATTTTATCAATTGTAAATATTATCATTTCAATTTTCTGGTCGTTTGTTGTTATATTTTCCAACTTTTGAGTAATTTTTTCGCTTTCTTTAATCCATGGCGTATTTTTTCTTATTTTGTTATTTACTCTTTTTGCTCCTACTTTTTTATTACATGGGGTTGTAAACCACCAATGTGTTTTTGTTATAGTATGTGGGTATAGTTTTTCTAAAAATGGCATTCCTAATAATATATCTCTATTAGTAAATTCGTAACTATACATTTCTTCTATTATTAATATTTTATCCCATATTTGTACTTTTATATTTTTAGCTTTGTGTGTTATCATGCTTCCTTCATTGTTAAAGCCAGATACAGGAGCTGGAGCAAATATGTGTAAACACAACTGCTTACCAGAAGTTAAATGGGAAAAATTAAAAACACCACTTATAGTCACTGGCTTTAACAATGAAGGAAGCATGATAACACACAAAGCTAAAAATATAAAAGTACAAAAAATAATAAATTCTGAAGAATTACTAGATACTAAGAAAAAATTACAATCCTTTTTAGGATTAGTTAATCAAGTAAGAGAATATGTACCAAAATGAATTTTTCTAAACATAATATTCCCTCTAATCTTCTTTAGGCATTATTCTGAATTATCTAGTTATTACAACGTTATTTTGAATAGTTTTTTTCGGTCATTACTATGCATTTTCAGCTTCAATCAGTTACCCTAACATTGCCTCAACTCTGTGTACTCCCCTAAAACGGCTCACCTGGCCTCACCGGTTTCCACCTTAGGATGGCATAGTCTGGGCTTACTTACTCTCAGCTTACTAACTACTTACATAGCAAACTTTAATCAAGCTTTCATCATAACGATATAACAAGAAGATAATAACAGAAAAACTTTTGTCTGTCCAAAATAATGGACGACATCTTTTCATTACAAAACAAAAAACTTTACATTATCTTCTGCTTTTTATCTGATGGCTGACACCTTATATGAAGAAAAATTAAAAGCAAAAGAAAAACAACGTGAATAATTAAGACTTACAGATGAAATAGAAAAATTTAAAATATTATTAGAAGAATCAGGTGCAGTAGAAAATCAGCCGCTTAAAAGTTTATATTCGGGATATAATGTTTTTAACTGATTTTTTAGTTTTTTAGCTTTTTTATAGATATTACTTTTCTTTGACTTATTCTGTGTTTTAATCATTGGTTAAACATTTTATTATAATATTCAATTTTTAATGGTTCTAATTTTTGTAACTCTTTTATACATTCAAATGCATATTCTAAGTATTCCAGATTACTATCTTTCATATATTCCTTTATATTATCTTGTAATAAAAGCTTTGTTAACCTTATACTTTCTATAGTATCTAACCAGTATTCCATATATTCATAATTTATCATTTTTTAGTCTAAATCTTTATCTAATTTTCTGATTTCTTCTATAGTCATTTCCGTCCAATCTTGGTTAATTAACTTCATAGTTTCTTCTAATTCTATTATCTCTTCTAATATCTGAAACAATAATTTCATTATACATAAGACAAGTAACTCATATCTATGATTTCTATGTGATAGGTTTGAACTCATTTTATGAATTTTTCTAAACTTAATATTCCCTCTAATCTTCTTTAGGCATTATTCTGAATTATCCAGTTATTACAACGTTATTTTGAATAGTCTTTTTCGGTCATTACTATGCATTTTCAGCTATCTTTCCTCCGTTATTTCATTTATTTTGTTAAGTAATTGTTTCCTATATTCTTCGTTATTATCAATGTTATTTTTCATTTCAGTTTTTTCAGATATTTTATATATTTATATTCTGTTTCTGAAATTATATCTATTAAATATTCAAGTCTGACATTATTTGTTTTATTTAAGCTTAAAAGTTTATATTCGGGATATAATATTTTTAACTGATTTTTTAGTTTTTTAGCTTTTTTATAGATATTACTTTTATTTAACCTTTCTTTTCTAAATTCAATTTCCTCCGTTATTTCATTTATTTTGTTAAGTAATTGTTGCCTATATTCTTCGTTATTATCAATGTTATTTTTCATTTCAGTTTTTTCAGATATTTTATATATTTATATTCTGTTTCTGAAATTATATCTATTAAATATTCAAGTCTGACATTATTTATTTTATTTAAGCTTAAAAGTTTATATTCGGGATATAATGTTTTTAACTGATTTTTTAGTTTTTTAGCTTTTTTATAGATATTACTTTTCTTTGACTTATTCTGTGTTTTAATCATTGGTTAAACATTTTATTATAATATTCAATTTTTAATGGTTCTAATTTTTGTAACTCTTTTATACATTCAAATGCATATTCTAAGTATTCCAGATTACTATCTTTCATATATTCCTTTATATTATCTTGTAATAAAAGTTTTGTTAACCTTATACTTTCTATAGTATCTAACCAGTATTCCATATATTCATAATTTATCATTTTTTAGTCTAAATCTTTATCTAATTTTCTGATTTCTTCTATAGTCATTTCCGTCCAATCTTGGTTAATTAACTTCATAGTTTCTTCTAATTCTATTATCTCTTCTAATATCTGAAACAATAATTTCATTATACATAAGACAAGTAACTCATATCTATGATTTCTATGTGATAGGTTTGAAATCTTCCTCAATATCCATATCTTTGTAGCTATAATCATTATTATCAATAACGTTAACTATTTTGTCAAAAGGATTTTCTATTTTAATTCTTTGAATTTTATTTTTGGCTGTTATCTTATGTTTTGTAGTTAATACGTATAAGTTTTTGCATCTAGCTGTAAATATTTTACTACCTGGTGCCAGTTCTATTCCTGACATTTTCCAGTATAGTACTAGTGATTTATCGATATTTCTGTCATCTAATGCTACTGAGTAGTTAGCACTTATAATAAACTTAAATTTTTGGTATATTAAATTTCCTCTAACTGCACTTATTATGTTTTTTTCTATTGGGTGAATAATTCTATCATCTGCCAAGTATAGTTCAATTGGTGTATCTATCCCTTCTCTAAAACATGCTTTTATGAGTATCTCTGTTGCTCCTAGGTGTAGACAAAATTTTGGAAATACCTAAACTAAGAAATTTCTTTAAAATAAGACAAGAAGAATACTATGTGGTAAGCCAAAAAGAACATATAATAGACTGCAAATATACCCAAGGAAAAGCTAAAATACCTATAATAAATAAAAAGATAATAAACAAGGAAATCCAAGAAATAAAAGCTAAAAATCCAATAAAATACGTACACCTAGGAGCAACAGAGATACTCATAAAAGCATGTTTTAGAGAAGGGATAGATACACCAATTGAACTATACTTGGCAGATGATAGAATTATTCACCCAATAGAAAAAAGCATAATAAGTGCAGTTAGAGGAAATTTAATATACAAAAAATTTAAGTTTATTATAAGTGCTAACTACTCAGTAGCATTAGATGATAGAAATATCGATAAATCACTAGTACTATACTGGAAAGGGGTTTGGGGTTTTGCGGAAGTAAATGAGAGAGAAGTTGTGGAATTTGCGGATGCCTTTGGCTTCCGTCTGAGGTTGTATTTATAAACAAAATTTACAAACTTTACAATTGGCCTTTACTGTTCATAAACGACCTCTACTGTTTATGAATAGTACTTTGTGGCCGACACAACACTATTCTACTTTGCGACTTTTGTTTAAAGTAGCCGCCCTATTACTGTACACTTTAAGACTTTTCACAAAAAACAAAAAACTTTTGTCTGTCCAAAATAATGGACGACATCTTTACATTACAAAACAAAAAACTTTACATTATCTTCTACTTTTTATCTGATGGCCGACACCTTTTTATCTTCTTTCTTCTCAGCTTTTTCTGCGTATATTGTTTTTCTTGTTTTGGCCGTTGGATCATTATTCTAGCTGTACATCTGGTATCTGACTATTCACTTCACCATGGCACTTTGTGCAATAGTGATCTGGATATTTCTGTCCTACTGTCTTGCAATATCTCGTTAGAAGAGCTGGGGAAATGTAGTTTCTCCGTATAGCTCTTGTAGTTGGTATTTCCTCTGGCTTTAGCAGACTAAGTATCCATTGGCGTACCTCTTCCATATCTGCTTCTTTGTGTTCTCTGGAGTTAGCATAAATCATAGTTTGATCTCTTGAATAATAGCTCCAGATAGAATTCCCATTTAAGAAATTATTAGCCAGCTCACTTATTATTGTAGCTAAACCAATAATTCTTTTATTTGCGTAAAAATCTGGTATATCTGTACAACTTATTTCTTCTTGCTGTTCTATCTTCTCTGGTATTATCATCTACCTTGTTAATCCTATTTTTACTACTTGTATGATTGGTTTTATTTCATTAAATAATATCTCTGCTGGTGCTGCGTATATTTTGATATAGAAAAATGTTCCTTTAGTTATTCTTTTATATGTCATGAATGCTTTATGTAGTTCTGGTATGGTTGCTATCTCATCTCCTGTCTTGGTATATACTGTATTTAGCAATCCATAATTGTAGCATGTCCTGACTAGGTTGGAGTTTGTATTTGGCTGTGCAATCAGCTTATTATATCCTTGTAAATATTGGGTAACATAGTCTTCTTCTGGGTTTTTAGTGGTTATGGATCATGGATTTTTGTTTAAGTATGTTTGTATTTTGTGGATATTCTGAATGTAGGTATTGGATATATGGTTGTAGGTCTGTCTGGTTTGGTTTAGGCTTTCTTTGTATGTACTTGTTTGTGGAGTTGGAGGTATATTTTTCATCGTAAATTGCTTATCAAATAGCTGCTGTTTCCTGATAATGTCTCTTCTTTCTTTAGGTCCTGATGTACCTGCAGAAGAAGTAGATGGGTTGTTAGCTTGGGTTTTAAGGAGTTTCCCAACGTCTCTTTTTAGCTCTGGAAGTTTGGTGCCTTCCGATTGGCATAGTTCCGCGTTTTTTAAGTCACGCTGCTGACTGCTATCTTCTTCCATTCTTTCTGTTTTCATTTCCGCGTTTTTTAAGTCACGCTGCTGACTGCTATCTTTGCTTTTTAGCTTCTCCATATCATCTTCTAGCTTTTCCACTTTCTTGCAAAGTGTACTTAGCATTCCGAGTATTTGGTCCATCTTATTTTCATCTTTTTCCATATCTTGAGATGTAATATGCAATTATATTTTTCTCAGTTTTGATAACCTCAATTGTAAATGAAAAATTTAATATATTTAATACCAATCTCCTTATTTCCTTTGTTGTTACAGAATCTTGTACCTTTTTAGTTATCCACCATTTAACTTGTGTGTTATCTGTTCTAACAATAAATTTGTTATAAACAATATATGGTTCAAATGCAAGCAAACATTTATATAATGCAAACAGTTCTTTTCTATTTATTTCCCATTTAATTTGTGATTCTGTGTATGATCCTGAATGGTATCTACAGTGGTGTTCTATTTTTTCATTTTCGTATTTATATTTTAATACTCCTCCATAGCTATGATTACTAGAATCTGATTGTACTATGTAGGTGAATTTTTTGTTTTCATTCGGAAAATATAGTTTTGGTAGTTCTTTACACATTTCTTTTATCTTTTTTATGTATTTTTTGTCTTTTTCATCGAAGTGATATTCTATATCCTTTTTTAATTTTTGTTGTAATGGTTTTAGATTTTCTGCTAGTTTTGGTACATATTCTCTTACTTGATTAACTAATCCTAAAAAGGATTGTAATTTTTTCTTAGTAGCTAGTAATTCTTCAGAATTTATTATTTTTTGTACTATATGTGTTTGCATTTTTACTCCATTTCTGTCTATTTGTATTCCTAAGAATTCTATTTGGTTTTTCAATATTTCGGCTTTTTCTTTACTTAGGCTTATTCCTGATATTTCTACTATATGTATGAATTTTTCTAGTAGTCTTATATGTTCGTCTTTAGTTCTTGAATAGAGTAATATATCGTCTATGTATACGATACAGTTTTCTAATTGGTTGAAGTAATTATCCATAAAGTGTTGATATCTACCTGGTGCATTCTTATATCCAAAGGGTAGTACATTCCATTCGTAAAATCCTTGGGGTACGGTAAATGCTGTTAATTGTTTAGATTCTTCTTCTAGTTTTAAGTGGTAGAATCCTGATTTACAATCAAATTTACTGAAATAATTATATCCTTGTATCTGTCTTATTTTTAAGATTTTATTTGGTATTGGGTAATTATATGTTTTAGTTTTTGCATTTAGATTTCTATAATCTATCACCATTCTGCTTTTCTTTCTTTTTTGTTCATTATGTTTGTTTACTATAAATGCCGGGCTATTATGTTTACTATTACTTTCTCGTATGTAATTATTTTCTAATAATTCTTTTATATGCATTTGGAATTCTTTTTGGTCTTCAAAATTGTATCTTAGGGGTTTTTGTGTAATTATGCTATTTTCATCTACTAATTCAATTTTTACTTTTGTTTTATGTTTTTCCCATCCTTGTAATGGGTTTTCATTATATAACAATTTTAGCTTATCTTGTAATATTTGTATTTTATCAATTGTAAATATTATCATTTCAATTTTCTGGTCGTTTGTTGTTATATTTTCCAACTTTTGAGTAATTTTTTCGCTTCCTTTAATCCATGGCGTATTTTTTCTTATTTTGTTATTTACTCTTTTTGCTCCTACTTTTTTATTACATGGGGTTGTAAACCACCAATGTGTTTTTGTTATAGTATGTGGGTATAGTTTTTCTAAAAATGGCATTCCTAATAATATATCTCTATTAGTAAATTCGTAACTATACATTTCTTCTATTATTAATATTTTATCCCATATTTGTACTTTTATATTTTTAGCTTTGTGTGTTATCATGCTTCCTTCATTGTTAAAGCCAGTGACTATAAGTGGTGTTTTTAATTTTTCCCATTTATCTTCTGGTAAGCAGTTGTGTTTACACATATTTGCTCCAGCTCCTGTATCTACCATAGGTGTATAATATCTGTTGTAATATCCTTCCACTATTATTTTCATTAGTATATAGATTTTTGTCATTCTTTCATATTAAAGTCCTTTTAATGATTATCTTTTTATTTTCATAATGTATTATTAGTTGTTTTTCGTCTATATTATAAGGTTTTACTGTTTCCAGCCATTTTATTCCTAAAGTTATATTGTCTTTTCCTTGATATATTTTGAATTTTATTTTTATTGGTATTCCTCCAATAATTAATTCTTGTTCTGTACTTTGTTCCATATTTGTTAATATTCCAGGTAATTCTGTATTTATATTTTCATTTTTTGTAATTTCTTCTTCTTTTATTAGTTCTCTTGTGACATAACTTTCGTTTTGTCCTGTATCTATTTTTATTAAGTATTTTCGCTGATTTAATATTCCTGTTATATAGTATTGATAAGGCTGTATTTCATCCATTCTTTGTTCTAATAATCTTGGTTGTATATCATATTCTATCCTTCTTGAGGTGCTATTTCTTGATGATGATGGTGTATCATAATTTATTCTTTTTGATGTGCTTAGCCTTTCTTTAACTATTTCTAAATCTTCCTCAATATCCATATCTTTGTAGCTATAATCATTATTATCAATAACGTTAACTATTTTGTCAAAAGGATTTTCTATTTTAATTCTTTGAATTTTATTTTTGGCTGTTATCTTATGTTTTGTAGTTAATACGTATAAGTTTTTGCATCTAGCTGTAAATATTTTACTACCTGGTGCCAGTTCTATTCCTGACATTTTCCAGTATAGTACTAGTGATTTATCGATATTTCTGTCATCTAATGCTACTGAGTAGTTAGCACTTATAATAAACTTAAATTTTTGGTATATTAAATTTCCTCTAACTGCACTTATTATGCTTTTTTCTATTGGGTGAATAATTCTATCATCTGCCAAGTATAGTTCAAATGGTGTATCTATCCCTTCTCTAAAACATGCTTTTATGAGTAACTCTGTTGCTCCTAGGTGTACGTATTTTATTGGATTTTTAGCTTTTATTTCTTGGATTTCCTTGTTTATTATCTTTTTATTTATTATAGGTATTTTAGCTTTTCCTTGGGTATATTTGCAGTCTATTATATGTTCTTTTTGGCTTACCACGTAGTATTCTTCTTGTCTTATTTTAAAGAAATTTCTTAGTTTAGGTATTTCCAAAATTTTGTCTATACTTAAATCTAATTCTTTTCCTTTTATTTGTTCGAACATATTGCTGTCAAATATTATTTTTTGTTCTGAGCTTTCTTTATCTTGATATTCTTCTTTACTTATAATCCTTACATCTGTTTCAGTCATTATCTGTTTCGTATTCATTTATCTCATTTTCATTGTCTATCTCATTTTCATTATCTGTTTTTTCGTATTCTGTTAATTCATATATACTATCTTCATCATTTAGATTATAATCTATATAATCTATTTGTTTATATTTTTCATCTTCGATTATTACTTCTACTTCTGAAATTTGTTTTTTATTTACGTTTTTAGGTACTCTACAGTCTCTAGCTAAATGTCCTAATTTGCCACAGTTGTAGCATTTGCATTCTGATATATTTTTCTTAGCTCTGTGAGGTCTTTTTTGTTTGTAGTTTTTTATATAATATCTTTTTCTTGGTTTCTTATACTTGTATTTGTATTTATTTGTGCAACCGAATTGTGGTGCTGTTCTAGTTGTACAACATGCTAAGTTTTTTACCAGTATTTTTTCCATTTTCATGTCTTCCTTATGTTTTTCGCATAATTCTGTAAACCATTTTTGTAGAAATTTTATTCTAGATCCTAGTGTATCTATTAGCCCTGATTCTTGCCAGTCTTTAGTTACTTTTGAACTAAACGGTTCTGGTAATTTTGTATAGTATAATTTTCTTATTTCTCTACTTTCTTCATTCGTATATAATCCTTTATAATAATATTCTTTAAATGCACATGTATATTCATCCATATAACTCATTTTACATATGCTTAATTTATTTATTAGATTTCTGTTTAGTTCTTTATCTTTTTGCCGTTCTTCTATTTCGGTAGTCATACTACTAAATTCATTTCTTATTGCCATTTCGTACTTGGTTAATATATCTATAGATGTTGTTGCTGGTTCATTATTAATTTTCTTATTATTTCTTAATGTTTCTAGACTTTCTGCTGATAGATTTTGTAGCCATATTTTTGTTGTTCCTATTAATGTTCGTTCTATGTATCCAGGGGCATCTGCTATTAGTATTTTGTTATCTATTAACTGTTTTGAAATATATCCTATCCATAGCTGAATTGTTTTATTTGTATCTGCAACACAATCTAAATCTAAGAAATTATATTGTTCTATATTTTGTCTAGGTGTCCAGTTTTTATTTAATCTTTTATTCCATAATGTTTTGCTTCTATTTTCCCTTTCGTAAGTATAATAGGTTGGACTAGTATTTGGTCTCCTTGGACTTCTAGTTCCTGATGTACTAGGTTTTTCATCTATGTCTTCTACATTTATTTCTATGTTATTTTCTTTTTCTATTAGATTAGTATAAGTTTCTGATGTTTCTGAATATTGATCTAGGTTTTCTTCATCATTTTGCTCACTTATGTCGTCTATTCCTATTTTAGGCTGATTTTCTACTGCACCTGATTCTTCTAATAATATTTTAAATTTTTCTATTTCTTCTGTAAGTCTTAATTCTTCACGTTGTTTTTCTTTTGCTTTTAATTTTTCTTCATATAATTGTTTAAGTTTTTCTAGTTCTTTTTCTAGCTCTTGGATTCTCGTGTCTTTTTCTTCTTTAATTTGTTGAACTTCTATTTGTGCTTGTTTTTTAATTTTTTCTATTTCTTTTTTCCTATCTATTTCTTCGTTTTCTTTATTAATTCTTACCATAGCTGTTAAGCTATCTTCTAAGGTTGCCGATTCTTTTTCTAACATCAAATATAACTGATCTCCTATCTTTTTAAATCTTCTTCCTAAGTTTGAGTGTATAATTTTTATTTCTGTTCCCTTCTGGCTCATAAATTTTTCTTCTTCTACAGTGTATTCTTCTTTGTTCATATTAATCCGTGTTGTAATTTATATTCTAAGTGTTGTAGTTGTAGCTCTAAATGAAATATTATTCTCCTTTGTGTTTTTATTGATATATGGCACACTCCTGCAACTATATTGTAATTTAACCTTTCTTTTCTAAATTCAATTTCCTCCGTTATTTCATTTATTTTGTTAAGTAATTGTTGCCTATATTCTTCGTTATTATCAATGTTATTTTTCATTTCAGTTTTTTCAGATATTTTATATATTTATATTCTGTTTCTGAAATTATATCTATTAAATATTCAAGTCTGACATTATTTGTTTTATTTAAGCTTAAAAGTTTATATTCGGGATATAATGTTTTTAACTGATTTTTTAGTTTTTTAGCTTTTTTATAGATATTACTTTTCTTTGACTTATTCTGTGTTTTAATCATTGGTTAAACATTTTATTATAATATTCAATTTTTAATGGTTCTAATTTTTGTAACTCTTTTATACAGATAGGAGGGGTGGAGCATCTGGCTCTCAGTCCCAGAGTTACAGTGCATGTAACAGGTATCCAGCTTGCCCCAAGTGTGGAAAGAGTCACCCAGGAGAGTGTCTTTAGGGTTGAGAGGGCTATTCTGGTTGTGGATAACGTGTTCATCGGCTTAAGGAATGCCCGTCAGCAGGATGGGGAAGGTCACAATCCACTACCTCGGCAGCTCCAGTAGGCCGACCATCTCAATAGGAAAACATATCAGGTACGGAGGGTGGTCAACGCCAAAACTGTTTTTATGCATTGTCTTCTTGTTAGGATTAGGAGAGCTCACCTGATGTGGTCATGAGTATGTTACGTTTTTTCCACCTGGATGTATATGCGCTACTAGATCAAAGAGCCACACTATCATTTGTGACTCCATACAGAGTTGTTCAGTTAAATATCAGTCTAGAAGTCCTCTCAAAACCGTTCTCAGTCTCCACCCTAGTTGGCGAGTCAATTAGAGTCATCTGGGTGTATAGAAACTGCCCAGTTTCAGTCTTCAATAAGGTCATTCCAGCTTATCTCGTAGAATTAGACATGGTCGATTTTGACCTAATCCTTGGCATGGATAGGTTACACTCTGGTTATGCCTTAGTCGATTGCAGAACTAGAATTTTCAAATTTCAGTTTCCAAATGAGCCAGTGTTAGAGTGGGCGGGGAGTAGTTCAGCGCCTAAGGGTCAGTTTATTTCCTACCTTAAGGCCCAAAAGTTTATTTTTAAGGGATATATTTACCATCTAGTTAGGGTCAAGGATTCCATCTCTGAGACCCCAACTATCCAGTTAGTCCCAGTTGTCAGCGGGTTCCCTAATGTGTTTCCCGAAGATCTTCCCGTAGTTCCTCCTGAGCGGGATATAGACTTTTGTATAAACCTTCTCCCAAATACTCAACCCATCTCCATCCCACCTTACAGAATGGCTCCCACTGAGCTTAAAGAGTTGAAGGAGTAGCTAAAAGACCTTCTTGATAAGGGTTTTATCAGACCTAGCATCTCTCTGTGGGGTGTTCTAGCACTATTCGTGTGAAAGAAAAATGGTACCCTTAGAATGTGTATCAATTACCGTCAGTTGAATAAGGTTACAGTCAAGAACAGGTATCCCCTACCCAGAATTGATGACTTGTTCAACCAACTTCAGGAAGCCAATTGTTTCTCCAAAATAGATCTCTGGTCGGGGTATCACCAGCTAAGAGTCAGAGGGTGTGACATACCGAAAACAAAATTCAAGACACGTTATGGTCACTACGAATTTGTGGTTATGTCCTTCGGACTAACAAATGCCCCTGCAACCTTTATGGACCTAATGAATAGAGTCTTCAAGCAGTATCTGGATATGTTCTTCATTGTATTTATCAATGACATTCTGGTATACTCCAGAAATGAGGAAGAGCATGTGAATCACCTAAGGATAGTTCTTCAGATACTCAGAGACTGCTAGTTGTTCACCAACTTTAGTATATGCAAATTCTGGTTGAATTTAGTGACCTTTTTAGGTCATGTGGTCTCGGGTGAGGGTATTCAAGTTGATCCTCAAAAGATCGAAGCAGTTAAAGATTGGCCCAGACCTACTTCCCCAATCGAAATCAGAAGTTTCTTGGGTCTAACTGGGTATTACCGATGTTTTGTGGAAGGTTTTTCTTCTATAGCATCTCCTTTGACTGAGTTGACTCAGAAAAAGGTTAAATTTCAGTGGTCAAATGCGTGTGAGAAGAGTTTTCAAGAGTTAAAAACTCGACTCACTACCACTCTAGTGTTGACCCTACTGGAAGGATCATATGGGTGTGTAGGTTATTGTGACACTTCCAGAGTTGGACTCTATTGCGTTTTGATGCAGCGGGGAAAGGTGATAGCCTATGCCTCCAGACAGCTCAAAGTTCATGAGAAGAATTATCCAACTCATGACTTGGAGTTAGCAACAGTGGTGTTTGCATTAAAGATACGGAGAAACTGTCTATACGGGGCTTACGTCGATGGTTTCAGTAATCACAAGAGCCTTTAGTATGTATTCAGTCAGAAAAATCTAAATCTTCGTAAGAGAAGGTGGTTAGAGCTCCTGAAGGACTACGACATGAGTGTGCTATATCACCCGGGCAAGGCCAACATGGTGGCTGATGCCTTGAGCAGAGTGTCTATGGGGAGCTTGACTCTTGTTGAGGAAGGAAAAAAGGAGCGGGCAAAGGATATCCACAGATTAGCTCGGTTGAGAGTACAATTGGTTGATATAGCTAAGGGCGGAGTAGTTGTGCAGAGTGGATCAAATTTCTCACTAGTAGTTGAAGTTAATTCAAGGCAGGATGAAGATCCAATACTGCTTAAATTGAAGGAGGCGGTTCTCAAAAGGGAAGTGGAGGCTTTCTCCCAAGGGGGAGATGGTATACTCTATTTCCAGGATAGATTGTGTGTACCGGATGTGGGTGACTTGAGACAGAAGATACTGGCTGAAGCACACAGCTCAAGATATTCCATCCATCCTGGTGCTACTAAAATGTACAACGATTTATGGGATATTTACTAGTGGAATGACATGAAGAGAGACATTGCTGAATTCGTAACTAAGTGTCCAAACTTCCAGCAAGTCAAAGTAGAACACCAGAGACCAGGAGGTATGACTCAGGATATCAGCATACCCACCTGGAAGTGGGAAGAAGTGAATATGGATTTCTTTATGGGTCTACCTTGGACTCATCGGCAACATGATTCTATCTGGGTAGTAGTAGACCGAATGACTAAGTCAGCACACTTCTTCCCCGTTAAAACTACAAATTCAGCTGAGGATTATGCTAGGCTTTATATCCAGGAGTTGGTCAGACTTCATGGGGTGCCACTATCCATTATCTCAGGCAGAGGTACCTAGTTAACCTCACATATCTGGAAGTCCTTTTAGAAGGGACTTGGTACCCAGGTCAAGTTCAGCACAACTTTTCACCCACAGGCAGATGGACAAGCTAAGCGGACTATTAAGACCCTAGAAGATATGTTGAGAGCGTGCGTGATCGATTTTAAGGGTAATTGGGGTGATCACTTGCCTCTCATAGAGTTTGCTTACAACAACAGCTATCACTCTAGTATCTAGATGGACCCGTTTGAGGCATTGTATGGTAGGAGGTGCGGATCTCCTATCAGGTGGTTTGAGGTTGGTGAAGCTACTCTAATAGGGCCAGATTCAGTTCATGAAGCTATGCAGAAAGTACAACTCATCCGAGAAAGATTGAGAATAGCTCAGAGCTGTCAAAAATCCTATGCTGATGTGAGGAGAAGAGAGTTAGAGTTTGCAGTAGATGACTGGGTTTATCTGAAAATTTCACCCATGAAAGGGGTGATGAGATTCAGGAAGAAAGGAAAGATCAGTCCGAGATATGTGGGACCCTACAGAATTATGAAATGAATTGACAAGGTAGCTTACAAGCTAGAATTACCTTCAGAATTGGCATATGTGCACCCGCTATACCATGTGTCACTATTGAAGAAGTGCATTGATGATCCAACTTCAGTTGTGCCATTGGACAGTGTAGGAGTGAAAGAGAGTCTCTCTTACAAAGAGGTCCCAATTCAGATCCTTGACCATCAGGTTCGTAAGCTGAGGAACAAGGAGGTAGCTTCAAATCAAGGTCTTATGGAGAAATCAGCATGTAGAAGGAGCTACAGGGGAAGCCGAAGCAGATATGATGGCTAGATACCCACATTTGTTCCCTTCCAGTCCAGCTCCAGCATCAGGTACTAAATTCCTCCCAAAGACTCTATCTAGTTCCATACTCATCAACTTTATGTAGATTTTCTATGTGCATCCTAGTTGAGTCAGCTCTATTAGTATGGTTGAGTCAGTTCGGAGTCAGTCACTCCTTTAGAAACCAGCTCATAGCTTAGTCTAGAAATCTCAGCTCTTTTCCTAGTTTACAGCAATTTTAGTGTTCATTCGAGGTCAAATTATCTTAAGGGGGAGATATTGTAACACCCCAAAACTTTTTTGGACCATATTTAGGCATTTCAAGAAAGTTCAGAAGAAAAACCAGAAATTTTATTTCACAACAACCCAGACAACAGGCCGTGGTAATGATGTGCCATGGTATTACGACACTTTCGACACTTAAAACGAAGAAATATGCAAATTCTGGGTATGTTTATGTAGATATAATGTGTTTCTGTTAAGTGTTGCAGGAAAATAGATTTAGAACGTGAAATGGGCAAAGGCATAAATGGACTGAAATGCAGGCTGCTAGTCAAGTCACGAGTCGTCGTCCAAGTGGACGACTCGTTCTTGGAATCGTGGGGAGAAGATCAAGTTTTAACGCTGAGAAACAGTGCACTTAATAGGTTGAAGGCACGACTTATTACATCTGGTAACGATTCATTAAGCCAGTCATGAAGACTGGGAAGATGATTTATGAAAAATACCCAGTGAGGGCAATGGAAGATGTAACGATTCGTCGGATGATTGGACGACTCATCATGAGAGCACTGGTATGAACTATCGTATGCACTGGAATTCAGGAGAACCAAGACCACGAGAGGCCTAATAACTCGTGCCCTAACATGACAAGTTGTTAGGTGACTCGTTACCACAATTAGGCCTACTGCCGAGGATGATTGATTTTCACTGATCACGACTCATTAGGAGACCTACCGAGTCGTTACATGGCCCATTACCCCTGACGACCTGGAATCCAATTTTAGTTAGGATAAGATTTGTTTAGAACTATAAATACTATATTTAGGTTTATTTTCGAAGTATAGTTTATTTTTTACTATCTTTCACATAAATTTTGGTGTTGTGGATGAGCATGCTTAGTTCAAGAAACAAAGTTTGTAATTTTGTTCCTGATTTTGGGAATCAAACGACATTAAAGTTTTGTTCATCGATTTCGGATTTTTATTCAATTCACATGATTTTCTTCTATGAATTTTTGTAAGTTACAATTATGATTTATTCTATATTTTGTGATTGTGATTATTCAAGCATGAGTAGCTAAACCCATAACTAGGGTTGTAGGAACCATGATGAATTAACACACGTTGGTAAAACACTTAGTGATTCTTGAACGGGGTTTAATGCATGTATTGTTTTTCCCTTCGTTTTAATTATTTCTTAACGATTGCAAAAGTTAGAATTTGCCTTATTTTTATTTACCAGATCAAGGGGGTAGTGAATTGGAAAAGAGATTAACAATGGAGATTTGAGGCTATCAACCCTCATCTAATAGCTTAAACTTGTCTGGGGATAGCTAATCCGGTATTAAGGGTAAGGGTTAATTAAGCATAAACCCATATATGGACCAAGTTGCATGGTGATAATCATCTAGATAAGGGACCAACCATTTAAGTGAACCTAACTTACCAATACTGCATGCTAAACGCCGGTATAGATCACTAGTGTAAAAGTCTTGTGGTTATGAAGTCATGGGGAACACAATCCTAGTAACTTGTTGGTTGAATAAAAACTGAAACTGATTTAAACATTTACTAGTCTCTACTCTTGTTTATTATTTTATTTTTCAATTCTTTCCCCCTAGGAAATAAGAAGATGGAGGCAACAGATGGCCATTTCAAGGAGTTCCACACTGATATTTCTGGTATGAATCAAAAGGTGGAATCACATGTCGTGGCCATTAAGCAGATTGAGTAGCAGCTGAGTCAGATGTCTGTTGCGATGAACAAGAGGCAGAAAGGCACACTTCCCAGCAATACAAAGTAGAATAAAAAAAATGACAGTCATTGCATAGCGGTCACTACTAGGAGTGGGAAGGCGACAGTTGATCCTCCGAGGCCGGTTGTGATTGATGAGTTAGTAAAGCCCGTATTGGTTGATGATGATAGGATGGTAGATTTCGAAGATCAAACTTTGGTTGATGACTCAATGGTAAAGACTGCTCCTTGTAATGTAATACCCTGGAAGTGCCTAAGAGTAGACCCGGGAGTTAAAAGTTGAAAACAACTAAAATTGGGAAAAATGTTGCAAAACAGGTGACCCTACGGATCATTGCTCCAACCAAAGACCCATTTGGATGACTCATGGAAAACATCTAGTATCGGGAAAGTGGAAGCAACGATCGATGTGATGACTCGTTGTGGGAAATGAGTCATCGTCTGTGGTCATGGTAGGAGATGGACCTTAGCATCTGGGAAGTGATGGGTCATCCCACGACCCGTCATGAGATACCACGGATCATTGTCATTAGCCATTTTTTGAATGGTGAAATGTCCAGTGTATTCAACGAAAGTATACCATGACTCATTGGTGGGTGACACGAGTAGTGGTGAGGCTCGTTGTTTGAGGAGGTGTCAAAGTTGTAGGAGTAAACAATGGTCAACAGAACGACCCATTGCAAGTAATGACGACCCATCGTTTCTAGTCATGGTTTGAGCTGAGACCAAGCCTAGACAGTGTATAGCACAGATCGTCACCACGGGTCGTGGTATCCTCCAACGACCCGTTAGAGCGTCCATTGGTTTGTCCAGTGAAGAATTTTCTACGTAATCAGTAAGGGTATTTTCGTCATTTCCACATCCTAAGGCCCTATAATACATCGTTTAAGGCTCGTTTTAGTGGGTTTAAGGAGGGCAAAAACCTATTCTAAGTTATTTCATTCCATGCATGCAAGCTTGAGAGTTTGAAGAGGTGATCTAGAACAATTCTCCAAGGTTTTCTTTCAAATTCTTCTTGGGCAATCAGAGAAGTGGTAGAATCAATACCTTCCAGGTATGTAGGGTTATGAGTGGGTGTCTTCTTCCCCAACCATGCCCAATTTTCATCTAAGTATGAGAATTTCCTATGATCAAGTATGGGGTTTCTACCCAAATGCATGAATCTTCGATTTCTTTACATGGGTATGAATTAATTATGATTTTATTATCGAATTGTAAAGAATGGGCTGATTTTATAATGAATTCAACTAAAATTATATTTCTAGTCTTATGAATGTGGAAGCCCATTGGTGATATGATCATGAAAAGTGAGGTTTGTGAAGTAAATGTGATAATGATGAGATATTATGATGAAAATCATGATTTGAAGCTACCCACATCTATAACTATGTTTTCAATGAGAATTGTGTATTTCTAAGTATGATAAAGCTTTGGGCAATGCCCATGTGTTAAGTTTAAATAAAGATTTTCCCGATCTAAGCTTACCACATTGTTTTGGAGGGAAGACTCCCAAATTTTATATTCTATCTTGTGGTATCTTTTGAGTTAAGTCTTCCTATGCATAGCTTACCACATGGTTTTGTAGAAAAGGCTCCCAAGTATGTATTTAGCTTGTGGTGTGTTTTGAACTAAATCTTTTCATATGCATTATTTCGTATTCGAGATGTATTGATCATTGAGCTTTGTCAATAGCCAATGTTAAGCTTCGTTATATACGATGTAGAGCATTGCATATTTTGGGAGAAGAGTCTAGCACCGAGCAGGCTAAAGGTCGATCACCCTATGCCCCAGAACTACGTGCCAACGTAGGTTGATACTATTATTTTATTGGGACCTCCCTTTTGAGCTATCCCCGGCCCTAGTGGCCCATGATCTTGATATTGATATCATGGTAGCGTCCTTAGCCCTATCAAGGTTTTGGATGGCTCTGCCCATTTGAGTGTAATAGTTGGGACCACATAAGCTCTATCGTGGTATGTCGGTTGACGAGTCCCCATTATCAATATGATTCAGATTTCATATTCATTACTTATGGTTATTATTTTTACACTTGCATGTTCTAAAAGAATGGTTTGACTCAATCTTCAGCTTTTCTATAAATGTCATGTTTTCAGCTTTGAGTCTCGAGTCAGTTGGATGTTATAAAGTATATTTACATGTTATGAAAATATCATGATATCAGAAAGAATGCATGCGGGCCCTCCTCTCAGTTAATGATGTTTATGTTTTGACTATCACATAATGTTTAAAAGATTTTACTTTAGCGGTTTTACTTACCTTGCATGCTTGGTACATTCCACGTACTAACCGCATACTTTCTATGCTATATCGTTTTATGATACAAGACCCGACTCTCAAGTTCAACCCCGTTCTTAGACAGCTTATCGGAGTTAACGTCTGCTTGTTGGCGAGTCCTCATCTTTCCAGGACCAGACTATCTGTCTTTTCTTAATGTATTTCAGTTTTCAGCTTGTTGAGTTAGTTGGGGTCTTGTCCCATCAACTCATCATGTTTAGAGGCTATTCAGACATATGTATGCATTCAGAGTCGGACTTTATATTCGTATGTTTTATTTTAAGTTAGACTTTTGCTATGATGGTATTGATGGTTATTCAATTCTTGATTGAGTTAGATGTATGCTTATGCCATGGGTTGACTTAGGGTCTCTCGGGGCTCCTTGTCCCGTGTTATGATCCGGGACTCCAATGGAGTTGTGACAAGTAATGCAAAGGAGCATGGATCTAGCAGTGAGAAAGAGAAGGAGGCACTACAAAAGTTCACACCGATCCCTAAACCTCCTCCCCCCTTTCCACAGCAGTTGAAGAAAAAGGTCGAAGATGGGAAGTATCACAAATTCATCTCCATGTTGAAAGAATTATCTGTGAACATCCCATTAGTCGAGGCACTTGAGCAGATGCCCGACTATGCTAAATTCATGAAGGACCTTGTCACTAGAAAGAGAAGTGTAAGCTTTGAACCTGTGGATAATTTGCACCACTGTATTGAAATAGCATCCCGTTCTCTTGTTCAGAAAAAGGAAGACCCTGGAGCGTTCACCATATCGTGCACTATTGGAGCCTTTAATTTTACTAAGGAACTATGTGATCTAGGTGCTAGTATTAATTTGATGCCACTAGCAGTGTTTAGACAATTGGGCTTGCGAGCTCCCAAACCGACTACAATGCGGCTTTTGATGGCAGATTGTACAGTGAAGAATCCAATGGGAATTCTCTATGATGTTCTAGTGAAGGTGGAGTCCCTTATATTTTCGGCCGATTTTGTTATATTGGACTGTGAAGTTGATTTTGAGGTCCCTATTATCTTGGGGCGACCATTCCTCGCTACCGGACGCACTCTTGTAGATATGGAAACTAGACAGCTGAAATTCCGGTTGAACAATGAGGAGGTGACTTTCAATGTATACTGGTCCATGAAGCAACCAAATGACATGAGGGTGGTCTCAGTAATTGATGTTATGGAACCTGAGTTTCCAATTATGCCTATTGAGGAGTTATAGAATGACTTAGTAGCTGTTTTGATGAATGTTGGTGCCGAGGAGATCCATGGGGGTGAGGAGATAGTTAATGCACTTGCTGGTATAGGGTCATACATTTATGCTCCAAAGAATATTGATCCTGACCTGAAGAATCGAGTGACACCACCAGTGAAGCCATCTATTGAGGAGCCTGTGGAATTGTAGCTCAAAGCACTCCCGTCTCACTTGCAGTATGTATTTTCGGGAACCAATAACACTTTACCGGTCATTGTTGTAGCTGACCTGGAGGAATGGAAAGTGGAGGCTTTGGTCTCCATTTTAAAGAGATATAAAAAAGCCACCGGGTGGACCATTGCAAACATTATTGGAATCCCAACTAGTATTTGTACTCATAAGTTCCAGCTAGAGCCAGATTGTATTTTGAGCATTGAGCATCAGCGTAGGTTGAATCCACCTATGAAAGAGGTGGTCAAGAAGGAGATCATCAAGTGGTTGCATGCAGGTGTGGTTTACCCTATTGCTGACAGCAAATGGGTGAGCGCAGTGATCTTGGGCGAATTTATATGCCCAAGTGATACTCAAAAGTGCCATTTTAGCCTTGTTTATCCATCAATGTGTATACATTCTCATGTAATTGGTAATAAAATGTGAATTTATACTAACCAACATGATTAGCATTGTTTTACAGGTAAAATTTATTTTCAGGAAGCTAAAATGCATGTTGGAGGATATCGGGGTTGGACTTGGATGCGAGCACGGGACAAGGCATTGGACAGCATGAAATAAAGGGGCTCCGCGATGGAGCCGTGTCATGCTGCCATCGCGGAGGCCTTCTGCCTGTATAGGGAAATTTCGCCCAAATTCCAGAGAGGGTCCGCATCAGGTCCGTGGCGCGGTGGCTTGGCTCCGCGTTGCACACCGTGCCACGTTGGGCTTTAATTCCAGGACCCCCAGTTCCAGTGAAGGTCTGCGTCCGTAGAGTGTCACGGAGGCAGTGCTCCGCGATGCACTCCGTGACACGTTGCTCGTTATTCCGGGTAAAATTCCCAGCAGTATAAATAGAACACTTAGGTTCATTTTTCAGGAGGCTGACTTGGTGGAGCAAGAACGTGGGTTATAGGCAGTTGAGGGGACGAAAATATCTGGGTTTTTATCTCTTTCTTTCTTCTTTATTTCAATTGCTTGTATGTTTAACACTCATTTAACGATGTTTAATCCACAAATGAGTGGCTAATTCCTCTTCTTGCTGAGGTTATGAACAATTGTGATGAAATGTGATCATTGATTCTTTGGTTTTTCATCTTTTCTTCCATGGTTGTTCTATTAATTCTTGTTCTTACTGCATTAATGTGTGGCCTACGTTAATGTACATCTAAAAAGTCCGGTTTCACTCCAGAGAGCAAGAAATTGGAAAGTTGTGAATTAATAGATTATGTTCTTTACTTGGTTTGGGAAAATTGAGAATTGATTTACTTTCAGGGTAGAAATATACCTGAAAGTCGTATTAGTCAATTTAGGAACCGGGTTTGCATGGCTAGAACATGAATTGCATTTAATCACATAAATGTAGGTGGATGGTTCATGATTCTTAAGTGAGGTTAAATGCGAGAGTTTTAATCTCTTGACAAATGTTCTTGGCTAGCAACCGGAGGAAAAGATTAACCAAATTATGATGATAATTAATTTCATTACATGTTCGTTTAACCTCAGCATGCTCTCATTCATAGTTCAGACTCAAAGTAGATAATTGTTTTAGATTTAGCATAAAAATTATAAAACAAAATATCAAACTCTTGGTTATACTGTTGTCTGCATTTTTAGAATCGAAATATAGTACACTTGAGCAAATTGCACTTCATCCCAGTCCTTGTGGGATCGATACTTGGCTTACTAAAGCCACTTTACTACTTGTTCGACCACGTGCACTTGCGTGTCATTTTATATACCCCACAAATCACGCGAACAAGTTTTTGGCGCCGTTGCCGGGAACTGGCAATTGGTGAATTTGTTCTAAGTGTTAATTTATTGTATTATTATTTTCTTAGTGTTGACAACTTGGTCTTAGCGTGTATTTTGCAGACTTAATTTCTGTTGAACACTGGTAAGAGACAAGGAGCTGGTAGACTCGTATATAGAGCCAAAAAGAATATTTCACAGTAAACGGAGAGAAACTCTACAAAGAAAGCTGTAGTTGCTCAGACAGACGATCATGGAGCAACAACACACCGGTAGTCCGGGCAGTGTTAGTGCCCGAAGAAGTAGCAGCTCGGCCGGTTCGCGAGGTGGCAATCCCACATGCTAATAATGTCACATCTAGCATCCGCAAACCTGAGCCAGGAGGGAGGTTTGAACTTAAGCAGAATATGGTGCAATTGCTGCACACTAGCGGGCAGTTTACCGGTCTCCCTCATGAAGATCCACAGCAGCATCTCCAAAATTTTTTGGAGATAAGTGACACTTATATCCCCGCTGGAGTGTCATCAGATTATGTCCGGCTTACGTTGTTCCCATTTTCTCTATTGGGAGAAGCCAAGAGGTGGTTGAAAGCTGAGCCACCGAATTCTATTCCTATGTGGGATGATCTTGCAAGGAAATTTTTGATACGGTTTTTTCCCTCCGGTAAAACAGCAAGACTTAGAAGTCAAATTCTAAGTTTCAAATAGAGAGAGGGAGAAAATTTATATCAGGCCTGGGAGAGATTCAAGTCCATGTTGCTGGATTGTCCTCATCATCATCAGTCCAAGGATGTGCTGGTGCACACTTTTATAGAGGGTTTGGAACCCCACACCAAAATATTGCTAGACTCAGCAGCTGGAGGACAAGCGCTGGAGAAAACTTATGAGGAGCTGTATACCTTGTTGAACCGCATTTCGCAGGGCAATCCGGAATGGAATGCTGATTCATCAAGAGGCGGGACAAGGAAAGCAGCAGGAGTGCTAGAAGTGGATGGGTTTACAGCTATTGCTGCACAGATAGCTGCATTCCAAAATCAACTTAACACCCACTTCAGCAACATGACAATGAACCAGCCTCAAGCCCCAGTTAATGCAGTGCAGCAGATATGGTGTAAAGTGTGTGGAAGCAGTGAGCACTCAGCTGAGTGTTGTGGAGCCAATCCTGGCTCGGTAAACTTTGTGGGTAAGGTGCAAAGGAACGACCAACAGTATTGTAATAGCTACAATTCCAATTGGAGGAATCACCCTAATTTCTCCTGGGGTAGCAACAACCATCAGGGACAAAGTTCGGGTTAGGGTATGCAAAGGAACCAAGGAGGGCAGCAGAATTATCAAGCACAATTCAGAAACAACAATGCACCTCCTCCACCACCATCACCCAGCATTGAGGAAATGTTCAAGACCATGATAGCTAACCAAGCTCAATTGCAGGCTGACTATGTGAAATTGGCAGCCGAAGTGAAAAACAACTAGTTAGCTACCAAGGCACTTGAATATCAATTTGCGCAATTTGCTGAAGCCCAAAACACAAGGCCTAGAGGAGGATTGCCGAGCGACACGGATCCCAATCCCAAGCAAGTAAATGCAGTGACCACAAGGAGTGGTTTGCAGCTGAAAGAGGTGGAACCAGAAAGACCACCTCAACAATCGGGAGCAGCAGAAGTTGAGAGGGAGCAAAGTACTGAAATAGGGAAGACTAAGGAAGCTGAATCAGAAAGACCTCCACCCCCATTCCCTCAACGATTAAAGAAACACAAGGAGGAGGCGTGTTTCAAGAAATTCATGGAGGTGCTGAAACAGGTACATATTAACTTACCTCTTGTTGATATTTTGCAGGGAGTGCCGAAATATGCTAAGTATATAAAGGACATTGTGGCAAACAAAAGTTGGTTGACTGAGTATGCTACGGTGGCTCTAACGGAGGAGTGCACTTCCCGAATTCAAAATAGACTGCCCACAAAGCTCAAAGACCCTGGGAGCTTTACTATCCAGATTACTATTGGGCAGAGCATCCGAGCTCGTGGATTGTGTGATTTGGGAGTGAGCATAAATTTGATGCCTTCATCGGTATTCAGAAAGTTGGGTCTAGGGATTCCTAGACCCACAACAGTAATCTTGCAATTGACGGATCGATCCTTATCCAGACTTGATGGCATTGTGGAGGACGTTCTGGTGCAAGTTGGCTCCCTAATTTTGCCGGTAGATTTTGTCGTGCTGGATTTTGAACCAGACGCGGAAGTCCCATTTATTTTGGGGCGTCCTTTCTTGGCGACCGGGAAAGTACTAATTGACGTAGCTGCGGGGCAGCTAAAAATGCGACCACACGACAAGGTGGAGGTGTTCGATGTGTACAAGGCACCCAAGCTCCCGATGGTGCACGAAGAACTCTCGGTGATCAATGTGATTGATCAAGGTGATGATGAGCAGATGAAGGAGTCACGAAAGTTAATGGGAAAACCACCGGATCGGTGTAAGCACTACTGGGGGGAGGACAGTGATCGAGAAAAATCGTCCATCACCCTAGAGGACAACTGAGCTTAATGACGTCGAGCCACGATAGTAAACCAGGCGCTGCACGGGAGGTAAATCGTGGAAATTTTTTTTCTTTCTTTTTGTAAAGTGTAAATAGATTTTTCTATTTTTTTCTTTTTCTTGATTTACTACAAAATTTTAGTTTTTGTTTGTGTTTTATTTTTAGTTAGAGCGAAACCTAGAAGTCTAACCAATTTTGTGTAGTGAGATGAATTTCAGGTCAAACGGAGGAAAATATGCACGGAATCGCAAAGGAAAAGTCGAGGTATGAAAGTTAACAAAAAGTGGCAAAACAGTGAGCTGGGGCGATAGCTCCGTGTCACGGAGGTGGACCTCCGCGTTACCCTCCGTGACACGTTGAGGTATAATCCAGATTTTTTTAAAATTTCTAGAATGGGTTCGCGACAGCTCCGTGTCACGGAGGCAGTGCACCGTGATGCACTCCGTGACACGTTGCCGTGAATATCACGATGGGTCACACCGGGTCGCCGGGTGACCCGCGCGATTTTACTACTTTTTAACCCCGAAAAACCCTCCCTTTCCCTTAATTTTCAATCACTCCGCGACCAAAACCCCCCAAAACCCATCCCCCTTCAACGAGACACGGAGGAGGCTTAGAAAATCATCTAGTTTGCGTAAATTCTTCAACTTCAAGGTATGTTCTTCGATTCCATCTCATTTCTTGTTGATTTTCTTTGATATTGAACATGTGAGGTGAGCTAAGGTTGCCCTAAGTAGAAATTAATCATGAATTCAATTTAATTGTTGTTGATGAATGTTCAGAATGTCGTTATGATTTCTTGAACTTGTCAATTGCATAAATTTAACAAAATTTCTTGATAATATCATTTCTAGGGCTTGTTTTTGAATTTGAAGTGAAAATGTAGTGAACTTGTGAATTTTATGCAGGGATGTACATGTTGAATGAGATGAGTCAATGTGCTAATTGTTAGGATGTTGATAGAACGACGGATTCTCGGGTTAGAGGAATGTTGAAATTTGTAAGAATTTGGTTGGTTTTATAAGTTCGTGAAGATAAATTTTTGTTGTTGTTTTCGTTTCTTTGTTTTTCCTTGCTAAGTGCGATGGATTAAAATGTTAGCGATGGTAAGGATTGTAATTAGCTGTATGAATTCTGAGTAGTACAGAAGATATACCGTTGAATTCTTCGAACGCACTAAGCATGATTGTATAGTTGGTTATTGTGTGTAAATAAGTATGATCTTGTCGTATTGTTGTAACTGTAGCTAAGGACTAAGTGTGGGGTGACCTAGCTTAACCCAACCTTAGCCGAAGTTAATATCCGTTAGCTTAACATTGATCTTGTTTACTTGGGTTGACAGGTAAAATGGCAAGCAGGCAAGAGAAAGGGAAAGGCGCATCAACTTCAGGCGCCGGAAGGAAGCGAATCAGACTGGGCACAGCAGTCCTAGCAGCACCAGCAGTTCCACGCGGCCAACGCCGCCAATAAGGAACAAGATGGGTGACGGATGAGGGGAAAAAGTGGTACGCAAAGCAAAAAGAAAACAAATACTTCCCCGAGGAGCATATAGCACGGGAACCATTGGCACAGGAGTTCCCTAGGATGGTCCACCGAATCAAGGCAGCTGGGCTCAACTTCATCTTTGAAGAGCCCAAGGAATATAACTTGCACCTGGTTCGGGAATTCTATGCCAACTGGAACCCGACTATCAGAAGTAACACCATCAAAATTAGAGGGCAAATAGTCACTTTGGAGCCCCACCACCTCAATGCCATCATAGGAGCGCGGGACACAGACGCCCACATACTCCGATAGCTGAAAATTACCCCACCATATGCGGACGTCAGATGCACATTGTGTGGGACCCGATCGACAGCTAGATGGAGTAGACACAAAGAGAGGGGCTACCACCAGACTTTGCCCTATTCACAGATGAACAGAGAAGCTAGAATATGGCTGAAGATTGTCTGTTCCTGCCTAATCCCGAGGGTACATATGACAGATGTAACCCGGGATCGTGTATGCCTGGTGTACGCCCTGATGAAAGGGCTGGAGATCAATGTGGGGGCGGTGATTATATCCACCATGAAGAGAGCCCGGTTGCATCAAGGGCACAGGTATGGCTTTGGTGGACTACTTACCACCTTCCTCAGGGGCCTAGATGTCGAGGAGGAGGCCCTTGATTACATCCCGCAGATGGAGCGGCGGGCCTTGGATGTTACTAAAACTAAGGCACCCGACACCACCCACGGGCCAGTGCTTACACTTGGCGAGCGACATGCTCGTGACGATCAGTATATGGCTCGCATGTATGGGATGCAGATTCTCCAGCTGAGGATAGGCGGGAGGCCGGCGACAGAGGAGGAGCTATGGCAGCTCGAGCTAGACTACCCCTTCGGCGAAAATGCTAGGGCTCTATGCCGAGTGGGGCCAGCATTTGTAGAGCCCACGGATGATGATGTCCCTACAGATAAGGAGACACGTCGGGAGGACTCCGATGTGGAGTCCGATGATGACGACGGGGGCGATTCAAACATGGGAGATGAAGCAACAGCACCCGACGAAGAAGTGGAGTACTTTGATTGATCAGGGAGTTCCACCACCCGATTTTGTACTATTTTAATTTTTATGAACACTGGGGACAGTGTTCGAGCTAAGTGTGGGATGGGAGTAGTTAGGTGCTGGGCTGTGCTGTTATGTATGTATGCTCTAATCTGTTGTCATGCATGTGAAATTTTGTTGTTCCTTGTGATTGATGAATTGTTAAGTTGTTGTTCTGTATTTGTAAATTTATGTGAAATTGATGTGTGTTGCTGAATGTTGCTAGCTGATTTTGTTTATATTTTTTTTTGTTATCAAAATGATCGATACTTTTAAAATCTTTTGTACATATTTTTTTCTATCGAAATGATTGATATTTTCAATATTTTTTTTACTTCTTGGGTTTCTCGGCGTTTGTTTTCGGTTCTTTTACCGAGAATGGTCCCATTAAACCGAAGTCTTAGTTAGTAACCGTTCCCTATGATGGATGGATGACGACCGTCTTAAGGGAAATGTAGTCGTTAGGAGTAGTTTTTTCAATTATTTTTCAGTTTTTTCTTTTCTTTGGTGGGTTGCACCCCAAAACCTGTAGTTACTGTATGGTTGCAAAATTCTGGTTGTGTGTTGTACATGATATTTAAAATGCAAAGGTGATTCGTATGAAAGCATGCAACTTTGTAAATATATTGAGATACCTAGGCCATAGAGTTTGATTCAGTGTGATTGAGACTTAATTTTGAATTCTTGTAATTAGCTGATTGAAGAGTCTGTGAATACATCTTGAATTGAGCATGTGCAAAAAGTGTGAAGTGAGGTGTTGTTATTCCATGCTATTGTGAAGTGTCTAGAACTTGCCTGGTGTGTGTGCAAAATGAAATGAAGGAGGTGTATTGTAGGAAAGGATGTAGGCATTTCTTTGTGTTAACCGAGAGTTTCTATTTTTCTTTGTTGTACCCACCTTGATTGTATACCCTAGTCAGCCCATTGAGCCTTTAGCCTATTATTTTTTTTGCTTTTGTCATAAAGTGTAAACCGAGCTTAATGCCTTCTTTTCATTAGACGTAAAGTCTATACAAAACTCTTAAGTGCTTAAGAAGAGAAAATCATTTTCCCGAAGTGTCAAAGAGTGAGAATGGTGAAAAGAAAAAGAAAAGCAGAGTGATAGAAGAAAAGAAAAGGTTGAAGGTGCACTTGCTATAAATAAACTTTAATGAAGGTGCAAGAATAATCTTCGTTGTTGTGTCAAGTGTGCTTAATACGATGGGCCAAACTAAAGAAAAACATCAAGAATGGGATGATGAAAAAAAAAAGAAACAATGTCCATGAGTTGATGGGATGTGTTGAAAAGGCGCTTAAGGATGCTAGTGGCTATTATTGGCTAACCCAATATTTACTAGTTCCGTAGCTTCCAATACAACCAGTTAAAGTCCTACGTGATCTTACATCGCACTTCTTTATATTAGTGGAGTAATACACTAAGGGCAAGCTTATGGGTCATAACATGATGCATGTGAATTCTTTTGGGAGAGAGAGCGAAATTGTGTTTACATGCCCCTGCTTGAATTTTTGTGAGTTCATATGAGCAAAAAGGGGAAGACACTCTTGTGTTGTGAGGGCACATGCTTGATGAGAGATTAATTTTCGTGTCGGATATCTTGATCAGCTGATTTGCATGAGTTTGCCAATATCGAGATTCGATTCTTAAGTCTAGGAGGTCTTGATGTATTGAAGGTCATTGCATTGATAGGACCATGCATGTTTTCTTGATGATTTGTTGTATTGAATAATCGGTATGACCGTAGCCTACATTGTCGAACCAAAGTAGCGAGGTTGGGATGTAAATTTCATGAAGTGTAGGATTGTTGTTCGAGGACGAACAAGGATTTAAGTGTGGGGTAAGTGATCTTGGGCAAATTTATATGCCCAAGTGATACTCAAAAGTGCCATTTTAGCATTGTTTATCTATCAATGTGTATACATTCTCATGTAATTGGTAATAAAATGTGAATTTATACTAACCAACATGATTAGCATTGTTTTGCAGGTAAAATGTAATTTCGGGAAGCTAAAATGCATGTTGGAGGATATCGGGGTTGGACTTGGATGCGAGCACGGGACAAGGCATTGGACAACATGAAATAAAGGGGCTCCGCGATGGAGCCGTTTCACGCTGCCATCGCGGAGGCCTTCTGCCTGGATAGGGAAATTTCGCCCAAATTCTAGAGAGGGTCCGCGTCAGGTCCGTGGCACGGTGGCTTGGCTCCGCGTTGCACACCGTGCCACGTTGGGCTTTAATTCCTGGACCCCCACTTCCAGTGAAGGTCCGCGTCCGTAGCGTGTCATGGAGGCAGTGCTCCGCAATGCACTCCGTGACACGTTGCTCGTTATTCCCAGCACTATAAATAGAACACTTAGGTTCATTTTTCAGGAGGCTGACTTGGTGGAGCAAGAACGTGGGTTACAGGCAGTTGAGGGGACAAAAATATCAGGGTTTTTCTCTCTTTCTTTCTTCTTTAATTCAATTGCTTGTATGTTTAACACTCATTTAACGATGTTTAATCCACAAATGAGTGGCTAATTCCTCTTCTTGCTGAGGTTATGAACAATGGTGATGAAATGTGATCATTGATTCTTTGGTTTTTCATCTTTTCTTCCATGGTTGTTCTATTAATTCTTGTTCTTACTGCATTAATGTGTGGGCTACGTTAATGTAAATCTAAAAAGTCCAGTTTCACTCGAGAGAGCAAGAAATTGGAAAGTTGTGAATTAATAGGATATGTTCTTTACTTGGTTTGGGAAAATTGAGAATTGATTTACTTTCAGGATAGAAATATACCTGAAAGTCGTATTAGTCAATTTAGGAACCGGGTTTGTATGGCTAGAACATGAATTGCATTTAATCACAGAAATGTAGGTGGATGGTTCATGATTCTTAAATGAGGTTAAATACGAGAGTTTTAATCTCTTGACAAATGTTCTTGGCTAGCAACCGGAGGAAAAGATTAACCAAATTATGATGATAATTAATTTCATTACATGTTCGTTTAACCTCAGCATGCTCTCATTCATAGTTCAGACTCAAAGTAGATAATTGTTTTAGCTTTAGCATAAAAATTATAAAACAAAATATCAAATTCTTGGTTACACTGTTGTCTGCATTTTTAGAATCGAAATATAGTACACTTGAGCAAATTGCACTTCATCCCAATCCCTGTGGGATCGATACTTGGCTTACTAAAGCCACTTTACTACTTGTTCGACCACGTGCACTTGCGTGTCGTTTTGTATACCCCACAAATCATGCGAACACGCAGTTCAGTGTGTACCGAAGAAGGGATGAATCACGATGGTCCTAAATGTTAACAATAAGTTCATTCCACTAAGGCCAGTCACCGGTTGGATAGTATGCATGGATTACGGGAAGCTGAACCGTTGGACTTAGACAGATCACTTTCCTATGGCATTCATGGACCAGATGCTAGACCGACCTGTAGGAAGAGGATGATACTATTTCCTTGATGGTTATTCAGGGTACAATTAGATTTCTATAGCCCCCGAAGATCAAGAGAAAACTATGTTCACTTGTCCATATGGTACATTTGCGTATAAGAGGATGTCGTTCGAGTTATGTAATGCACTTGCCACTTTTCAGCATTGCATGATGTCCATATTTTCTGACATGGTGGAGGACATCATTGAAGTCTTTATGGATGACTTTTCAGTGGTGGCTGATTCTTTCAAAGATTGTTTGGCTCATTTGAGCAAAGTGTTGCAGTGATGTGAAGAGACCAACTTGGTGCTTAACTGGGAAAAGTGCCATTTCATGGTCAAATAAGGTATAGTGCTAGGGCACAAGATTTCTGGTAAGGGTATTGAGGTGGACAGGGCTAAGATTGAAGTAATTGCTAGTCTACCACCTCCAATTTCTGTGAAAGGTGTTTGAAGTTTTTTGGGTCATGTAGGGTTTTACAGGAGATTCATAAAGGAATTCTTAAAGATTGCACATCCTTTCTGTAAACTTATTGAGAAAGAGGTGAAGTTTTTTTTTTATAAGGCATGTTTGAAGGCATTTGAATGTCTAAAAGAGAGATTGACCACTGCCTTGATTATAGTAGCACCTGACCGGTCTTTACCATTCGAGTTTATGTGTGATTCAAGTGGAGTGGCCCTGGGAGTTGTGTTGGGTCAGTGGTTTGAAAACATTTTTCATCCTATTTATTACGCTAGCAAGGCTCTTAATGCAACTCAGAAAAATTACACCGTGGTAGAACAGGAGTTGTTGGCTGTAGTTTTTGCATTCAAGAAGTTTCGGGCATACTTTCTTGGAACTAAGGTGATAGTACATATAGACCATGCAGCATTGAGATATTTTATGGGAAAGAAGGATGCCAAGCCATAAGTTGATTCGATGCGTACTGCTTCTGCAAGAGTTCGAGTTTGAGGTAAAGAATCAGAAGGGGACCAAAAACTAGGTGGCGGATCACTTATAAAGATTGGAACCTGATGCAGCACTTCGAGATGAGCATGACATGATGATGCATTCCCCAACGAGCAGGTTTTAGTAGCCTAACAGGATCTCATCCCATAGTTTGCAGACTTCGCTAATTATTTGGTGAGTGATGTTGTACCGGAGCACTTATCTTTTCACCAACGGAAGAAGTTCATGTCTGATGTGTGGAAGTTTTTCTGGGATGAGCCCTACTTATTTCGCATATGTGCTGATGGGGTTATTCGGAGATGCGTGCCCGAGGTAGAGATGTTAAGCATACTAGAGGCCTACCACTCATCCCCTGTTGGGGGTCACCACAGCGGTATTCGCATAGCCCACAAGATTTTGCAATATGGGTACTATTGGACAACCATTCACCAGGATGAGCATGATTTTAAAAAGGCATGTGATGCATGCCAAAGGCAAGGAGGCATATCATGGAGGCATGAGATTCCTCTTACTCCCATCCTGGTCATTGAGCTATTTGATGTGTGGGACATTGATTTCATGGGCTCATTTGTGAGCTCAAACGGGATGAAGTACATACTTGTTGCTATGGATTATGTTTCGAAATGGGTGGAGGCAATTGCACTTCCAAATAATGAAGGGAAGAGTGTCACAACATTCTTAAAGCGGAATATATTTTCTAGATTCCAAACTCCCAGAGCCATCATTAGTGATGGGGGTTTGCACTTCTGTAACCGGTTGTTTCGTACTTTATTGAAAAAATATGGGGTAAGACATAGGGTGGCAACACTCTATCATCCGTAGTCTAGTGCGTAGGTTGAAGTCACAAACTGAGAGATAAAGACCATCTTTGTGAAGACTGCGAATGCTAACCGGACAGATTAGGCTAGGAAACTAGATGATTCTTTATGGGCTTATCGGACCGCATTAAAGACTCCTATATGCATGTCTCCATATCAGCTTTTATATGGGAAAACATGTCATCTTCCGGTTGAACTTGGGCACAAAGCTATGTGGGCACTCAAGAAGCTGAATTTGAACTAGAGTGAAGATGCGAACTTGAGGCTTGATCAGTTTAATGAGCTAGATGAATTTCTTCTGAAAGCCTATGAGAGTTTTGAAATCTATAAATTAAGAATGAAAATTCAGCATGACTGGAAGATTGAGAAGAGAGAGTTCACCCAGGGTGATATGGTGTTACTATACAATTATAGGTTTAGCTTGTTTCCTGGCAAGTTGAAGTCCAAATGGTTAGGGCCTTTTCGAGTGGTTCAACTATTCTCCCATGGGGAAATTGAACTAGAAAACCATGAAGGAAGGTGCTTTAAAGTTAATGGTCAACGGGTGAAAGCATATTTGGGGAGAAGAAAAGAAATAAAGCTGGTGGATCTCTAGGCTCTAGGTGAAATGTGAGTAACCCGGGGACTTGCTTCGTGCCGGAATGTTAAATCAGGCGCTGCATGGGAGGCAACCCGTGGAGGTGTTTTGGTGATGTCTGAGTAGTCAAAATACCCGTGTCGTGCCGCGACGTTAATCATGCGCTTCTTGGGAGGCAACCCAAGTTGTAATTGTAAGAAAAATATAGTGTTTACGTGTGTTGATGTGTGCAGGTGATTAAGATGGGAAATTTGAAGGCTAAAACCAAAAATCTGAACTTGAGTTGCTGGTGCTGAAAAGCATAGAACGAGTCTTCATCAAACCAAATGACTCGTTAAGTGGATCGTGGTCACTACCATAGCAAACAGTGTAGACAACGGTTGACCTAATGAGTCGAGTCGTTGCCAGTGACAACGAATCATGGGGTATTTCCATCAAGTCTACTGGATCAAAGATGAAATTAAACTAAAAAAGGTGCCAACGAATGACTTAATGAATCATTTGGAGGCCCAACGATTCATCAAGTTACCTATCAGGAAGCTACTACAGTTCAGGGCCTATGACCCATGCCATGACTCATTGGGTAGCACCAGGAGTCGTTAGGTCCCAGGTAAGACTCGACACCCAATAAATTGAACGGACATACAAATGAGTCGTTGCTCTTCTTAACGAACCATTACGTGGGTCGTGGTATGTTTTTAATTAGCTTCCACCCGACCCATACAAATTAGGGTAATTTGTTTTCTTTGACATATAAACCACCCAATTTTTTCCCTCCAAACTCTCACCTGAATTTAAAGCTAAAAATCTAACTTCAAAATTCCCCACTTCTTCACCATTACAAGATCACTTCTCACTCGCAAAGCACTCACACACATACGATCGCACTCAAATTGTGCTCAGTTGCCACACTCAATTGCAATTTCAAGTTTAAATCTCTCTTCTGCTCAATCGAAATTTCTGTGAGTAAGTATTCGATCATTTTGTGCTTTACCCTACTTGTATTCTTGCTTAACAATTGTGAATTCGAACAAAACCATGAGTTTTATGGAACCCTAGTGGCATGACATTGAATGTGATTTTGAACACGGGACCCTTAATGAATCTGATGATTTATGCTTGTGAAAATTTTAACTTAGTTGAGATGGAAAATGAATAATGTTATTTTTCATAGACTCTTGAGCACGAGCAACATAACGAGTCGTGGTATCACCCAACGACTCGTTGTGTAGCTCATCCTGAGTGGTGTATTAGGCTAAGTAACCAGTGTACTTCACGACTAGTCTAATAAGTTGTTGCCTCAAGTAACCACTCATTGTGACCAATAGTTAAGTTCACTCGTTCAAACAAAGAAAAACACAACCTGGAGATAACGATTGACCTCACGAGTCGTGGCTAGTGGCAATGACTCGTTAAGTCACTCATCCTGTCTGCAGAGCCATAAGTAAAAGCTGATTTTGTTTTATCTCATTTTGCATACTAATCGCTATTCCACAAGTATAATGGCTCTGAAGGGTACACCATAGAAAGGTTTGTCCAAGAAACAGGTGTCGGAGAGGAGTCAACCATCATATCGCAGACTTAAGGATACGCTCTCCTCCTCCGAAGAGCCGAGTAGCTCGGAGGAGGAATATGAAGTTTTAGAAAAGCATCTTGTGAAGAGATCCACCAGGGCTAGGACCCAATGACCTACAAGTCTGACAGCCCTGGTTGATGCTCCTACTCCACTTTCAAGAGACCCACCAAGCCGAGCAGAAGACAATGCTGGGGCCACAGCCCTGATTTCTCCTGATGGCACCACAACTGCAACAAATGTAGAGGGTGCGGATGAGTCACATGTCCAACAAGGAAGTACAAATGATGAGTTGACAAAGACGTAAAATACATCTAATGATCAACCACGGCAGGTGCGACAATGGTGTGTACGCAGTATGAGGGTAATTTACAACAGGGATATTGCTTCGAATGAAAAAGGCCATCCAAAGAGGAGTATCTACGTGGATCCCAGACTGGTCATCATGGGGATCAAAGACCTCCCAATGCTACAGGATTTGTTTAATAGATACAAGTTCGGCTGGTTAACTGAGCCATCGGGGAGCTACAACCCTTGCTTGGTTAGAGAGTTCTATGTAGCTATGCAACCACGTTACAGCATCTGTCATTGGGAGGCCAAGACTGGAAAAAGAGACTTGTATAGACACAGATGTTGGTTCGGGAGACGCCTTTAAATATCTCTGAGAGGACCATCTCCAGACTGCTCTATGTTCTAGACTATCATGCCCCGATGAATACAGCGGAGGTCGATCACAAACACTTAGAGCTCAAGAAAGTCAAGACCAAGAAGCTAAACTGTGTAGAACGAATCAGGCAGTACACTTGGCTGCCACGAGGGGTCCGTTGGTTGAGTGGTTGTATGGCACCAAGTCCTAGATGAAAAAGGCCACTTTGAACTTCTAAGCTAAATTTTGGTGGACATTGGTTTGGCACAGGCTGGTATCAACTAGAAATGATAATGTTCTTTTAATTGACAGAGCTACGCTGGTAGCTAGCATCATTGAGTGGTACGCCATAAACTTCCCGAGGTATATTGCTGAAGAGATTCGAGAGAGGGTGATAAATGATAGCACTACCATTCCCTTTCCATGCCTCGTTGATAGACTTTGTCAGAAGTGAAAGGTGCCAGAGTTGCCGTTGGTTGATCAGCAAGTGGTGGTTCATGAGATCATCGATATCGGGTAGATAAGAGATGACAAAAACCCGATTTTAAGAGCGAGGAATTAGTCTTCTGCATCTGCTGGAGCGACTATATTGGCAGAGGCATTGAGTGGTGGTATACAAATTGATGCTGCATTGTTTACTGAGATTGTGGCAGAGCCCACAGAGGTGAGAGAGATTGGTAGCCAGCCTGAGGCTACGGATGTAGCCAACCTCCCCGCACCTGTTGAGGTTCCAGCGTCCTCATTCTCAACAGCAGCACCTCAGCCACCTGTTGCACCCTTACGTGATCCTTCATTTGATCTAGTCATTATTTCCCAAGAATTCTTGACCAACATGGCTAGACGGCTGGCGAAAGACAAAAAACAACAGGCACGCACGACTCTTCAAGTTAAAGTACTAACGGAGCAAGTTAAGTCGTGGGTTACAAAGGAGTTGGAGGGGCTCTCTAGCTCAGTGCATGGACGATTAGATTCCTTCGAAAGGCATATGGATGAGCGCCTTGCATAGTTATGGGCGCCCGAGCTAGCAAGGTGGTATGCGGAGGTAGCAACACTCTGAGCGGAGGTGCGGGATTTGTCCTCACCATAGGTAGCTATAATCCCTCCACCCGTGTTTCCAGTGATTGAGAATGAGCGCGATGAAGAGCTACCACCTATTTTCGTATTCATCACTGAGGAGCTGGTTGCACAGGATAAGAACAAGAGGCCTCGTAAGGCAAGCTTTGAGGAGGATGATTCTCTGCCCCATGAGCAGAAGCGAGAGCGGAGAGAGATGGAGACAGTGCTGTAGTTATCCAGAGAGGAGGGTTGACAGAGGGCCGCAGTTGAGGCAACGAGAGCTCATGGAGAGGGTACAATATTAGTTGGTTCTAAAAACACACCGGGTGGAGCTGGTGGTACAGGAGATGACACTAGAGGAGTATCTGCACCCTTCACCGACCAGGTCGCAGATGACTAGGTCGCACAGGTATATTCCCTATTTCCATGGTTTTATTTTTATATGTATGAGTCAAGGACGATGCATGATTTTCTTGATGGGGGTGGGGAGGGATACCTGTGTATTTTTGCTGAACATAACCTGAGTGTTTTTCTTGCCGGATATCTTTTCCCTCAGGTGTTCCTTATCTAGTAGAACCAACACGTTTAGGTTTTTATGTTTTTGTGGTTGTTTGTGTCACTCAAAAGAAAATTAGGTGAACTTAAGGCAGTCAAGAGCATGAATTTTTGAATTTAGTTGAATTGACAATGTGATACCACTCCTAAAATTTTTATGTGTGTGTTAAAATCGACAAGTATGACCTTGGTGAATCTTTGTGTGGCACTAAAAACTGTGAACATTTTTACCATTGTATGGTTGTACCTGAACTAGCAGTTAGTAGAAGTGATGATGTTGACTTGTGCTATGTGTAAGCAAGATTTAATAGTTAAGTTCTGCTGTTTATGTCAATCTAGAACTTACCTAGTCAGTCATACCGAGAATAGGATGGGAAACTAGGAAAGGATCATAGGCTATTTTTTATTAATGAGTCGACCTTAGCCTTAAAAGACCCACCAAAAGAAAATAAATATCCCTTGATCCAAATTTTTGAGCTTAAATTGACCTTTTTTTTTGGTTTACACCAATTCACCTTCCTGCTTTGATTAAAATGTTTTGGTCCTGGTCCCTTCTTGGACACTGTGAACCTCCACTCAGGAAAATCACCTAAGTTTAGGGTGGATATCATAGGGGTGATTAAGAAGAGCAGGGTGGAATGAAATTGAGTAATGAAAATGAAAGAGCGGATGCAGTGTGCATAATGAAAAGAAAAGAAAAATTTTGGTTAAAGAGACAAAGAGAAAGAAAGGAAAAAAAAGAAAACTATCAAAGTAATGAATACTTGAAAGAAAAAACACCACACTCGAAGTTGCAAACAGAAATAAAAGAAGAAGAAAGTAAAGGAAAAAGGGAGAAAATAAGAAAAGAAGGTTATAAGTGGAGTCAAGGTGTGTGTAGTGCCATGGAGGGTTAAGATACTAGTCCCATATGTACCATACCCCTACCCGATCTTACGTTACAAGCCTAAAAAGTCCTATAATGATCCTAGTTACCCATTTGAAATTCGAGGTATTAAAAGTAAAGGCAAGCCTATGGTATTGCATGCACACAGTTAGAAATTCTTTGTGAGAGCAAGTGTGATCTTACCTAGTCCCAAGATAAATACATTAATATGGTCATATACACATAAGTGAGTGTGGGACTTCTTTGAGGTGAGAGCATTTGGTCAACAAAATCATTTGCAAACTGTCTAGGTCAGTGTTATAAATTTATGTGCATGGTTGCAAGTGATAGTATGTTGCCATGTTTCGATTCCTCTGTGTTATGGTTGAAATTTTTACATATACATTATGATTTGAGTTTGTATGATAAAGGAGGGGTTAGAAAATTTGACTTGATGAAGAGTTGTGATTGCCATATGTTTCCTAAAGTTCTTTTGATTGAAGCATCGAAGTAGTTTATTTTATTTTGTTTTGCCTGAGGACATGCAAGAGTTCTAAATTGAGGGTGTTGATTTGTTGTGGTTTTATGACACTTTCGACACTTAAAAAAAAAGAAAATATGCAAATTCTGGGTATGTTTATGTAGATATAATGTGTTTGTGTTAAGTGTTGCAGGAAAACAGGTTCAGAACGTGAAATGGGCAAAGTAAGGCATAAATGGACTGAAATTGTCACGCCCCGCCTTGGAGGGTGTGACTGGCACCTAGTGCCCTAGTAGGACCTAGACTGCTAGCTGGTGAGCCTAAGCACATCTGGTGCCTGGCTGGCTCCAATTCAGATTCATGAAATCAACGGGCTATATTACGGCTATAAATACAGCCTCCGGCCGACTAGGCCTATAGCCACCTGTATGAAACTTCAGCTAACCAGAAACATACTTACAAGGGGAAACCTATGCGGGCCGACAAGGACACCACGCTGTCTAGTTATCTGTAACTCAACACTAGAATACTAGATACTACGTGACCGGCAAGGTCACCACTACTATCAAATTAAGGCCTCACACGGCCAATATAAACTGAATATCAACAAAAGAAAAAGAAATACACCTTTGAATATCAAGCTCCGGATGACAGGAGCTGATGACTCTGCGCTGGCTAGGATCACGAGGGATCGCCTCCTCGTCTATGAGTACCTGCAGGCAAGTAATGCAGCGCCCCACCGGGCATCAGTACCGCTGGTACTGAGTATGCAAAGCAATGGAAATAATATAACTGAATACAATAACATAACTAGTAATTCTGAATAGCAGGGGAATACTAAATCTGTAAGAACTGATATGAATTGAATCAGACTTTCTGTGCTGTAATAGGGCAGGAGCGTACCTGTAAACACGGCGGCCTGCTGTCTATCAACTAACGTATAGCACATAAATACATATATATATATATATAGCAAACAAGAGCCGATACCAACCCCCATAAGCCGGATGACGCCAAACAAGCAAACAATCTATATACCCCTACCTGGGTAAAAACCACCCAAAAATAAATCACTCCACTCATCTTCTCACTCGGAGCTCCTCTACCGGCCCCCTAGGTCTCCGGCTCGGGCCATAGCCTCCGATATAAATAACCTTGTCTGAGTCCGGAGGACTCTTGTACTGCATTTGTAACAGATAGGGTCTGTTTCCCTGGACACAACTCAACAGGGCTATTTGAAACAGGAACTGTATCTACTCCCTAGACACAACTCAACAGGGAATATCTGTACTGGACAGTACCCTGGACACTGCTCAACAGTGCTGTCTGTACTATAGTGCTGATCAGACTGATATGGGGAAAGCTTCATCCCATCTTCATCCAAACTGGGGACGGCATGCCACTCCTTGGAGCGACGTAAACCCACCCACTCAGTGGGCGACACAATTACCATCCCAGGGGCAGCGAGGATGCTCAATAAGGTGCCCTCACGCCACATCAAGTCTCAACAAACAAATAGCACATATAAATAGCAAGCATGTATAACTGAAAAGACTATCTAAAATTTGATTTCTTATTCTGATCTCTTTCTGTATTATACTGATTCTTTACTGATTATACTGACTCTGAAATCGTTATTTAACTGTTTGGCTAATCTATAGCCAGGATACTATTTGTCTGAATGGCTAATCTGTAGCCATAAAACTGTCTATCTATCTGATTTTACTTTACTAACTTTATTCTGAAAATCTGTATCTTTTTATTCTACAACATGCTTGCTAATCATACAATAGGCAATTCTGAATCTGGAATGCTAACTCGCCCTTTGGCACATGCTTTACTAACTTTCGGACTGAATACGATACGGCAACACAACTCAGGATCTATTAGACTTACTAAATTCTCAACATTCAACTCCGAGAGTTTCAAATACGGAGTTTACTATGATTTACCAAGCTAAGGCTTACTAACTTGCCGAAGAACAACTTCACATACCTTAACCTCGAGTTATTCGACTGTCGGATGAGGCTCGGTCAGTATCCCAGCTATTTCTCCCAACTACATGCATATACACGTTAATTAGTGCTAAATACAACACTATTCTGAAAGACGACGTCACTTTCGATATAATTATAGCCTAAACTTAGGCTTATCGAAAGACGGTCGAAAACTTGCTATTTTTCAGAAGTCCAGAAGGGAGAAGTATTCACTTTACGGCTAGGAGCACATAGACACTAGTTTGGAGCAATTCTACTTACCTTAGTCTGGTAGCTCGACGATTCGTCGGCCGTATTTCGCAAAACAAAATCCGTAGGAATGCTCCCTGCTGCTAAATACCTCGGTACCTGAGGTTAATTTGAGTTTAGACTACGTTTGGCAGCGTAATCGAATGATTATATATTAACCTTCTTCCTCCCTCTCTGTTTTCTACGTTTCTCTAGAAATTTTCAATGATTTAAATGAAATTAAACCGAAGTGGGGCTTTATATACTTGGGCCTGGACAGGGCTAACGTGTCACGGAGCCAACGCGGAGGCTCCACCTCCGTGACACATTGCCATCGCGGAGGGGCTCTGCCTTGGCTCCTTCCGCGATGGTTCGACAGGTTCCTCGTCCGGTCTTTTCTCGGGCCTTTCTCTAGCACGTATGGCTTTCAAATATGCTTAACCAACGCGCGAATAGGCGATCTAGGTGCCGGGAATCTTATGGGGTGTAACATTCTGCCCCCCTTAAGAACATTCGTCCTCGAATGTAAACTTCTATCTAGAGGATTTCTCGACTTACTACGTAGGAAAATTTTGGCATAGTTTCCCCTGTAATATGGACAATCTCAAAACCTAAAACGCAGAAAAGTCCAATACAGGTACTGCACACAATACTTTAGGATTCACTGGATAGCTAAACATTAATCTTTCTCATTTATACATACACAACCACAAGGTACTACATAAGTAATAATACGGACATACCTGTTGCCTGACTAGGCCTGGAATAAGTGAGGATATCTAGCTTTCATATCTTCCTCAGCCTCCCACGTCATCTCCTCTCGGTTCCTGTTATGCCACAGTACCTTGACAGACGCAATATCCTTAGTTCTTAATCTGCGAATCTATCTGTCTAGGATGGCTACTGGAACTTCTTCGTAGGCCAGCTCTTCTGTTACCTGGATGTCCTGGACTGGGACTGCTCTGGATGGGTCTCCTATGCATTTCCTCAGCATAGATACATGAAAGACCGGATGAACGGATTCCAATTCTGGAGGCAAGTTCAACTCATATGCCACTCGGCCTATCCTTCGACAAATCTGATAAGGCCCAACAAACCTCGGACTGAGCTTACCTTTCTTGCCGAATATCATCACCCCTTTTATCGGAGATACTTTCAGAAATACCTAGTCATTTACATCAAATTTCAAGTCTCTGCGCCGCACATCAGCATATGATTTCTGGCGGCTCTGTGCAGTCAGTAGGCGTTCTCTAATAAGCTTTACCTTCTCCTCTAACTGTTGAATGATGTCTGGCCCAATCAACGCTGATTCCCCTATTTCGAACCAGACAACCGGCGATCTGCATTTTCGCCCGTATAAAGTCTCAAAAGGCGCCATCTGAATAGCCGAGTGATAGCTATTATTATAAGAAAATTCAATTAATGGCAAATGCTCGTCCCAGCTACCTCCAAAATCTAGCACACACGCTCATAGCATGTCCTCGAGCGTCTGAATAGTGCGCTCAGCTTGTCCATCTGTCTGAGGGTGGAATGCGATACTCAAATTAATCTGCGTACCTAGACCTTTCTGAAATGACTACCAAAATCTAGCCGTAAACTGTGCTCCTCTGTCTAAAATAATGGATACTGGTACTCCATGCAACCTGACTATTTCTTGAATATACAACTCCGCATAATCTCCGGCCGAGAAAGTAGTTCTCACTGGCAGGAAATGAGCTGATTTGGTCAATCTGTCAACTATCACCCATATAGAGTCATGTCTGTGTCAGGTACGGGGTAATCCTGTTACAAAATCCATATTCACTGCTTCCCATTTCCAGAGAGGCACAGTTATATCCTGAGTTAACCCGCTTGGTTTCTGGTGTTCCGCCTTTACCTGTTGGCAGTTAGGACACTGGGCTACAAATTCAGCAATTTCTCTTTTCATACCTGGCCACCAGTAGTTTTCCTTGATATCATGGTACATTTTCGTCGCACCAGGGTGAAGAGAATAAAGGGCGTAATGTACCTCGTTCATAATCTGCTAGCGGAGCCCTAAAACATCTGGAACACAGAGACGGCCTTTACAATGCAGCACTCCATCCTCTGTTACCTGGAAATCTGGCGCTTTCCCCTGCGGAATTCTGCCCTTAAGCTGGACTAGGTCAGGATCTTTATATTGCCATTCTTTTACCTCCACAACTAGTGACGACACAACGGTGTTCTGAATTCTGCTCTGTTGTCCTCTGTGTCTGCTATACGAACGACTAGGCTGGCTAATTGATGTATCTCCTTGACCAACCCCCGCTTCTCGGGCTGCAAATACGCCAAACATCCCATTGATTTACGGCTGAGAGCATCTGCTACTACATTGGCTTTTCCTGGATGATACAGAATGTCCACGTCATAATCTTTTTGCAATTCTAACCAGCGACGCTGTCGCAGGTTCAACTCCCTCTGAGTGAAGATATACTGTAGGCTCTTGTGATCTGTAAAAATATCAACATGGATGCCATACAAGTAATGTCTCCACATTTTTAAGGCGTGGATCACTGCGGCTAACTCCAGGTCGTGGGTAGGATAATTCTTTTCGTGTTTCTTCAGCTGTTTGGAAGCATACGGAATCACCTTACCATGCTGCATCAACACATAACCCAACCCAACGCCTGATGCGTCGCAATACACTAAATATCCTTCTGCACCTTCCGGCAATGCTAACACTGGGGCAGAGGTTAATTTGTCTTTTAACTCCTGGAAACTCTACTCACATGCCTCTGTCCACTAAAACTTCACTGCTTTCTGCGTCAGTTTGGTCAGAGGTGCCGCTATAGTAGAGAATCCCTCAACAAACCTCCTGTAATATCCTGCTAATCCCAGAAAACTGCGGACTTCGGTCGGAGTGGTAGGCCTAGGCCATGATTTGACTGCTTCTATATTCTGTGTGTCAACCTGTATACCAGCATCCGACACAATGTGCCCTAAGAAGGCTACCGAATTAAGCAAGAATTCACACTTGGAGAACTTAGCATATAACTGGCGGTCCTTGAGAAGCTGGAGTACTGTCCGTAAATGAGCCTGGTGATCTGCTTCAGAGCGAGAATACACCAGAATGTCATCAATAAACACTATCATGAACAGGTCCAGGTATGGTCTAAAAATACTATTCATCAGGTCCATGAATATCGCTGGGGCATTCGTTAACCCAAAGGACATAACTAGAAATTCAAAGTGTCCATATCGGGTCCTGAACGCTGTTTTGGGAATATCTCTTTCACGAACTCGAACCTGGTGATATCCGGACCGCAAGTCAATCTTGGAAAAGTATTTGGCCCCTTGTAGCTGATCAAACAAATCATCTATTCTGGGAAGCGGATACTTACTCTTTACTGTAACTTTGTTCAACTGTCGATAATCTATGCACATACAGAGAGAGCCATCTTTCTTTCTCACAAATAGAACTGGCGCACCCCATGGTGAAGTACTCGGCTTGATGAAACCTTTATCTAGCAAATCTTTTAACTGCTCCTTCAACTCTCTGAGTTTTGCAGGAGCCATACGATAAGGAGGAATTGATATAGGCTGAGTGCCTGGTAATAAATCAATAGCGAAATCTATTTCCCTTTCTGGGTGAATACCAGGTAACTCATCTGGCCACACATCAGGGAACTCGTTCACCACCGGAACAGACTAGAGTGTTGGAGATTCTGCTCGGACATCCTGAACCCTGACTAGGTGGTAGATACATCCCTTAGTTATCAATTTCCTTGCCTGGAGGTAGGAAATAAACCTACCTTTTGGAGTAGCTATGCTGCCTTTCCACTCTCGCACTGCCTCTCCTGGAAAGTGGAACCGGACCGTCTTGGTCCAACATTCTACATTGGCATAGCACGACACTAGCCAATCCATACCCATGATGGAATCGAAGTCTATCATTTCTAGCTCTACCAAATCTACTGTAGTCTGGCGGTCACCAACCTCTACTGTACACCCTCGGTAAATTCTGCTAGCTATAATAGAGTCACCGACGGGCGTGGATACTGCAAAGGGCTGCTGCAATAATTCTGGTGCAATATTGAACTTTCATGCCATAAATGGGGTAATATACGACAGAGTGGATCCTGGATCAATCAATATGTAAGCAGGGCATGAACAGATAGTCATCGTACCTGTTACTACATCCGGAGACGCCTCTGAATCATATCTCCCTGGTAGTGCATAAGTACGGTTTGAGCCCGTACCTGAACTGGAAGCTCCTGATCTACCTCGACCTCTGCCTACTGATCCTGAAGGCCCACGCCCCGCTGAGGCTGCTGGGGCTCATGGCCCTGCGGATCCCCTGTCCTGACTGCCTCTAGTCCCCTGACCTCTGGTTGGACAATCCCTCATGTAGTGCCCCACCTGCCCGCAAATATAACACTTTAAGGAGCCATATCTACAAGCTCCGGTGTGAGGCCGACCGCAATTAGGGCAGGATGGGGGTGTAAATCTGCTCTGTTCTCCCCTTCTCTGCTGTGGGGAATCTACTGTTCTAAAACTGCCACTGGGCTCTGACTGCCCTCGTCGCACATACCTACCTCGCTGCTGTTGCTGTTGTGGTGGAGGTGGGGGTCTAGGAGGTCTATCTGATAGTCGAGGCCTGGGTCCTCTCTAAACTTCCCTTTGCATCTCATTCGATCTATCTCTGCGGTGCTGTTCCGACTGGTCTGTCTACTACTCTGTTGCGCCTGTCTAAGACCCTCAATAGTCTGGGCAAAGGCCTGTACTCGGGCAATATCTATATCCTCTCGTAATGTAGCCGTCATGCAAGCTTCAATATATTCCGGGTTCAGACCCATAATGAACCGGTGGACTCTGGATGGCATAGTGTCCACAAAGGCTGGAGCATAGCGGGCTAAGGAGTCAAACTGTAGGGCATATTCTCGTACACTCCTCGCCCCTTGCTCCAAATGCAAAAACTGATCCATCCGGGCCTACCGGATCTCCCGTGGCAAATAACGGTCCAGGAAGGCCTCCGAGAAGCTGGAACAAGTCGGAGGGGCAACATCTCTCCCTCGAGACCTTTCCCAACTCTCGTACCATAACACAGCTATGTCCCGCAATCGAAACGCTGTCAGCTCAACTGATTCTGTAGGGGTCACATGCATAACTCGGAAAATTCTCTGCATCTGATCTAGGAAATCCTGGGGGTCCTCTGCCTGATCTGACCCAGTGAACTGTGGAAGACCTAGTGCCAAAAACTCCCTGACCCTAGAACTACCTGACCCACCTGAAGGCTCTGCTGCCATAGGTGGCACTGACTGGTGCTGTGTGGCCATCATTTGTGCCAACATAACTATAGCACTACGAATCTCCTGATCTGATGGCGAAGGCACAGGAGCTATCGGGGGTGGTGTAGTGCCCAACGGCTCCTGATGTAAGGGGGACTGCTGAGAGGGCTATGATGAAGCCTCTATATCGCCCTCAGATCGGGTTGACTCTACATGGAACTGAGGCATCCCGCTGGTGCCTTCTCCTGCTGCTGTGTCTAATCTCCTGCCTATGGCAGGGTGTCGCTGATCTGCCATTCTTATCTGTAGACAAAGAATATGATAAGTTTTAGGGACTCAACCCTATACTGTACCACTCTATAGCACGACTGACTGAGAAAGAAGAGTAACCATCCTATCATGCCTCGCAGCCTCCTGCCTATAGTATGTGGTGCACAACACATCCATAGACAAGACTCTACTTAGCATGGCTTGCAGACTCCATGGGACACGACCTGCTCTGATACCAAGTTTGTCACGCCCTGCCTTGGGGGGTGTGATTGGCACCTAGTGCCCTAGTAGGACCTAGACTGCTAGCTGGTGAGCCTAAGCACATCTGGTGCCCGACTGGCTCCAATTCAGATTCATGAAATCAACGGGCTATATGACGGCTGTAAATACAGCCTCCAGCCGACTAGGCCTATAGCCACCTGTATGAAACTTCAGCTAACCAGAAACATACTTACAAGGGGAAACCTATGCGGGCCGACAAGGCCACCACGCTGTCTAGTTATCTGTAACTCAACAATAGAATACTAGATACTACATGACCGACAAGGTCACCACTACTATCAAATTAAGGCCTCACACGGCCAACATAAACTGAAATGCTAAACAACTATAACAACTGCACAGCCTCACACGACCGACTCATCTCACCACAAGGAAATATATACAGACTGCAAGCCTCTAGGAATACTGATAAAATGGTTGGGACAGGGCCCCGACATACCCATACTATACAACAAGAGAAAAAGAAATACACCTCTGAATATCAAGCTCCGGATGACAGGAGCTGATGACTCTGCACTGGCTAGGATCACGAGGGATCGCCTCCTCGTCCATGAGTACCTGCAGGAAAGTAATGCAGCGCCCCACCGGGCGTCAGTACCACTGGTACTGAGTATGCAAAGCAACTGAAATAATATAACTGAATAAAATAACATAACTAGTAATTCTGAATAGCAGGGGAATACTGAATGTGTAAGAACTGATATGAACTGAATCAGACTTCCTGTGCTGTAATAGGGCAGGAGCGTACCTGTAAACGCGGCGGCCTGCTGTCTATCAACTAACATATAGCACATAAATACATATATATATATATATAGCAAACAAGAGCCGATACCAACCCCCATAAGCCGGATGGCGCCAAACAAGCAAACAATCTATATACCCCTACCCGGGTCAAAACCAGCCAAAAATAAATCACTCCACTCATCTGCTCACTTGGAGCTCCTCTACCGGCCCCCTGGGTCTCCGGCTCGGGCCATAGCCTCTGATATAAATAACCGTGTCTGAGTCCGGAGGACTCCTATACTGCATTTGTAACAGATAGGGTCTGTTTCCCTGGACACAACTCAACAGGGCTATCTGAAACAGGAACTTTATCTACTCCTTGGACACAACTCAACGGTGAATATCTGTACTAGACAGTACCCTGGACACTGCTCAACAGGGCTGTCTATACTGTAGTGCTGATCAGACTTATATGGGGAAAGCTTCATCCCATCTTCGTCCAAACTGGGGACGATATGCCACTCCTTGGAGCGACGTAAACCCACCCGCTCAGTGGGTGACACAATTACCAACCCAGGGGCAGCGAGGATGCTCAATAAGGTGCCCTCACGCCACATGAAGTCTCAACAAACAAATAGCACATATAAATAGCAAGAATGTATAACTGAAAAATCTATATGAAATCTGATTTCTTATTCTGATCTCTTTCTGTATTATACTGATTCTTTACTGATTATACTGACTCTAAAATCTTTATTTAATTGTTTGGCTAATCTGTAGCCGGGATACTATCTGTCTGAATGGCTAATCTGTAGCCATAAAACTGTCTGTCTATCTGATTTTACTTTACTAACTTTATTGTGAAAATCTGTATCTTTTTATTCGACAACATGCTTGCTAATCATACAATAGGAAATACTGAATCTGGAATGCTAACTCGCCCTTTGGCACAAGCTTTACTAACTTTCGGACTGAATACGATACGGCAACACAACTCAAAATCTATTAGACTTACTAAATTCTCAACCTTCAACTCCGAGAGTTTCAAATACGGAGTTTACTATTATTTACCAAGCTAAGGCTTACTAACTTGCCGAAGAACAACTTCACATACCTTAACCTTGAGTTATTCGACTGTCAGATGAGGCTCAGTCAGTATCCCAGCTATTTCTCCCAACTGCATTCATATACACGTTAATTAGTGCTAAATACAACACTATTCTAAAAGACGACGTCACTTTCGATGTAATTATAGCCTAAACTTAGGCTTATCGAAAGACGGTCGAAAACTTTCTATTTTTCAGAAGTCCAGAAGGGAGAAGTATTCACTTTACGGCTAGGAGCACATAGACACTAGTTTGGAGCAATTCTACTTACCTTAGTCCGGTAGCTCGACGATTCGTCGGCCGTATTTCACAAAACAAAATCCGTAGGAATGCTCCCTTCTGCTAAATACCTCGGTACTTGAGGTTACTTTGAGTTTAGACTATGTTTGGCAACGTAATCGAATGATTATATATTAACCTTCCTCGTCCCTCTCTGTTTTCTATGTTTCTCTGGAAATTTTCAATGATTTAAATGAAATTAAACCAAAGTGGGGCTTTATATACTTGGGCCTGGACAGGGCCAACGTGTTATGGAGCCAACGTGGAGGCTCCACCTCCGTGACACATTGCCATCGCGGAGGGGCTCTGCCTCAGCTCCTTCCGCGATGGTTCGACAGGTTCCTCGTCCGATCTTTTCCCGGGCCTTTCTCTAGCACGTATGGCTTTCAAATATGCTTAACCAATGCGTGAATAGGCCATCTAGGTGCCGAGAATCTTACGGGGTATAACAGAAATGCAGGCTGCTATTCAAGTCACGAGTCGTCGTCCAAGTGGATGACTCATTCCTAGAATTGTGGGGAGAAGATCAAGTTTTAATGTTGAGAAATAGTACACTTAATGGGTTGAAGGCACGACTCGTTACATCTGGTAATGAGTCGTTAAGCTAGTCATGAAGACTGAGAAGATGATTTATGAAAAATACCCAGTGAAGGCAACTGAAGACGTAACAAGTTGTCGGATGATTGGACGACTCGTCATGAGAGCACTGGTATGAACCGTTGTGTGCAATAGAATTTTGGACAACCAAGACCACGAGAGGCCTAATGACTCGTGCCCTGACATGATGAGTCGTTAGGTGAATACTGCTGAGGACGATTGATTTTCACTAGTCATGACTCGTTAGGAGACCTAACGAATATTTACTTGGCCCGTTACCCCTGCTGACCTGCAATCCAATTTTAGTTAGGATAAGATTTGTTTGGAACTAATATTTAGGTTTATTTTCGAAGTACAATTTATTTTTGACTATCTTTCATGTAAATTTTGGTGTTGTGGACGAGCATTCTTGGTTCAAGAAACAAAGTTTGTAATTTTTTTCTTGATTTTGGGAATCAAATGACATTAAAGTTTTGTTCATCGATTTTGGAGTTTTATTTAATTCATGTGGTTTTCTTCTACGATTTTTTGTAAGTAACAGTTATGATTTATTCTATATTTTGTGATTGTGATTATTAAAGAATGTGTAGCTAACCCATAACTAGGGTTGTGGGAACCATGATGAATTAACACATATAGGTAAAACACTTAGTGATTCTTGAAAGGGTTTAATGCATGTATTGTTTTTCCCTCCGTTTTAATTTTTCATAACGGTTGCAAACACTGGAACTTTCCTTATTCTTACTTACCGGATCAAGGGGGTAGTGAATGGGAAAAGGGATTATCAACCAACATTTGAGGCTATCAACCCTTATCTAATAACTTGAACTTGTCCGAGGATAGCTAATCTGATATTAAGGGTAAGGGTTTATTAAGCATACACCCGTATAGGGACCAAGTTGCGTGGTGATAATCATCTAGATAGGGGACCAACCAGTTAGGTTAACCTAACTTACCAATATTGCATACTAAACACCGGAATAGATCACTAGTGCAAAAGCCTTGTGGTTATGAAGTCATGGGGAACACAATCCTAGTAACTTGTTGATTGAATACAAACCGAAATTGATTCAAACATTTATTAGTCTCTACCCTTGTTTATTATTTTATTTTTCAATTCTTTCCCCGCTAGGAAACAAGTAATCCGATAGTAATAGCTAAACACATTAACTCAAGTCCAAGTCCTTTCCATATTCCCTGTGGGATTTATTCTAACCTTCATTGGGTTCTATATTTGACATCGACCGCTTTATATCTCATTACAAGGTGTAATTTGGGCGACGTCAGGTAAGCTCCAACGGATCATTATCTGAGTCATTGTCAGTGTAGTAGTATTTCTTCGGGGGGGTGGGGGGGTTGGGGGGGGGGCACAACGAGGCATTGGATGACCCATTGGTTGAACCAACAAGTCGTCCTGTTGTCTGTTGGATCCCAAGTTCAGAATCCTAGCGGACGCTTCCCTGAGGTAAAGAGAGGAACCAAAGGCTCGTGGTTCCTACCAATGTGCCACTGCTACCACCCATTGCCCAGTCCCAATCCCTAGCAGTGTAGACAATGAGTTGATGCAATGACCTGTTGGTCCTACCAATGAGTCATTGTGTTGATCGTTGTCTTAAGGCCCAATTTTCCTACCAGTAGTAACAAGGTGTACCAACAACCCATTGGTTCTTGCAACGAGTCGTCATATCCTCCCGTGGTCCAGGTTCCAGTAGGCTCGATTTTTTGGGCACAGCTCCAACGGACAGTTCCAACGGGTCGTTGTTCCAACCAACGACCCATTGTGAGACCCGTTGATCCTTGTCGGCCAGTTCTCAAATCTTTCGTCCAGGGTTATTTTAGTATTTCATCGACTTTTTAATCTTGAAACCCAATCATTCTGGGCTCATGTAGGAGGGATTTAAAGGGGTAGAAAGACCTTTTTCCCTTCATTCCTCTCATTCCCTCAAGAATAGAACGTAGAACTTTGTCCGAAAGCACAAAGCAGAAGCAAGGGTTTGATTTTCTTCTTAGAATTTCTCAGGGATTTTCTCAAAAATTTATTCTTCACGTATGTGGGAATTAAACAAGGGAATAGTTTGTTCGTGGGTTTGGTAACTACACACAAGTGCACATGGTCGAACAAGTAGTAAAATGGCTTAAGTAAGCCAAGTATCGATCCCATAGGGACTGAACTAAGGTAATAATTAACTTAAGTGTTAATGAACTATAACTTTAAGAATGCAGACAACCAATTAAACAATATTTGGAGAGTTTGAGTTTCCTAATTTCTACGAATCTAAGACAGAATTCTAAAGTGAGTCTGAACAATAGTAATGAGCATGCTGAGGTTAAAACGAACATGCAGGGAAGTAATTTATTGATACAATTCAGTTAATCTTTCCTTCGGTTGCTAGTCAAGAATTATTGACTATGAATTGAAACTTTCGTATCCTACCCAACTTAAGAATCATGAACCATCAACCTACATTTCTGTGATAAAAGAATTTCATGTTCTAGCCATACAAAACCGATTCCTTAATTGACTAATAAAACTTTCAGATATATTTCTATTCTGAATGTAAATCAATTCTCAATTTTCCCAAACTAAGAAGAGATCATATCCTACCAATTCACCACTTTCCAATTTCTTTTCTTTTCAAAATCAAAATTGGATTTTTTAGATATACATTAACATTGGCCAAACATTAAGGTAGTAAGAACAAGAACTGATAGAACAACCATTGAAGAAAAATGAAAACTAAATTGATCAATAATTACATTCCACTACAATTGTTCTTAACCTCAGCAAGAAGTGAATTTAGCCACTCATTTGTGGATTAAACATCATCAAATAAGTGTAATTCATACAAACAATGGAGATAAAAGAGAAAGAGATAGAGAAGAACCCTAGAATTTTCGTCCCCTCAACTGCCTGTAACCCACGTTCTTGCTCAACCAAGTAAGAATATTTAAAAATAAACCTAAGTGTGCTATTTATACTAGTGAGAATTTTTTCCAAAATAACAAGCAACGTGGCACGAAGCGGATCGTGGAGCACTCCCTCCATGCGACAGGGCTAACGCAGACCCTCTCCGGATCAGGTTCCTCAGCAATTTCTCCTTGGCGTGCCACGACCTGCAACGCGGAGCCAGGCCAACGTGTCACGGCGCAATCGCGAACCTTCACTGGAATTGGCCAAAATAAATCACCCGAGGCAGAATGCCTCCGCGATGGCAACGTGACATGGCTCAATCGCGGAGCCCTTATTTTTGCTGCTCTTCCTTGACCTTTTCCACTCCTTGCTTCCAAGTCTATTCCCGATTTTTACCAACATGTATCTTAGCTTCCCAAAATTACATTTTACCTGCAAAACAACACTAATCATGTTTGTTAGTATAAATTCACATTTTAACTACAAATCACATGAGAATGCACACATAACGATAGATAAACAAGACGAAATGAAGCATTTGAGTATCACTTGGGCATATAATTCTGCCAAAGATCACTTTACCCCACACTTAAAACCTTGTTCGTCCTCGACCAATACTCTCAGATCTCATGCAATTGAAACCCATGCATAGCTAGTTTGGCTCGACAATTCAAGCTACAGCTATACCGATTATTTAATATAGCAAATCATCAAGAAAACATGCATGGTCTCATCCATATAATGACATACACCACATTAAGACCTCCTAAACTCAAGAATCGACACTCGATCTCGGCAAACTCATGCAAATCAACTGGATCAAGACATCCGACACGAAATTCAATCTCTCGTCAAGCATGTGCCCTCACAACACAAGAGAAGTTTCCCCCTTTTCAATCATATGATTTCCAAAGCATTACATGTAGGGGTATATGAACACGATTTCGCTCTCTCTGCCAAAGAATTCACATGCATCATGTCATGAACCATAGGCTTGCTTCTAGTGTATTAGTCCACTAATATAAGGACGCGTGATGTAAGATCATGTAGGACTTAACGGGTTGTAATGTAAGCTAAGGAACTAGTAAATACTGGGCTAACGAATAATAGCAACTAGCTTCCTTAAGCACTTTTCAATACATCCCACCATCATTATGGGTCTTGTTTCTTCCTTCATCTTCTCTTTCTTGAATTTTCCTCTTTATTTTTGTTACCATTTCTTTAAGCACACTCGACTTAATAACAACGATTAGTTATACATCTTTATTTTATTTAATTTCAACAAGTGCACCTTTGACCTTTTCTTTACTTTCACCACTTCCGCTTTTCCTTTCTTTTCACAATTCTCACTCCTTGACACTGTGGGAAAACTATTTTTCTTGAGCGCTTAAGAGTTTTGGATCAAATTCAAGGCTAATGAAAAGAAGGGATTAAGCTCGGTTTGTACCTCTTCAAAGAAAGAAAAAAATAGGCTAAAGGCTCCATGGGGCTAACTAGGATGTACATTCAAGGTAGGTATGATAATGGAAAAACTTTCGGTTTAATCAAAGAAATGCCTACATCCTTTCCTACAATACACATCATTTATTTTGTTTCGTGCACAAACCAGGAAAGTTCTAGACACTTCATAATAGCATGGAATAATCGAAAACTCACCCCACACTCATTGCACATGCTCAACTCAAGACATATTCACAGACTCTTCAATTAGCTAATTACAATAATTCAATATTAAGCCTCAATCACACCGAATCGAACTCTATGGCCTAGGTATCTCAACATGTTTACACATTTGCATGCTTTCATACGAATCACCTTTGCATCTTAATATCATGTACAACACGCAACAAGAATTTCGAACCATGAAGTAGCGACACGTTCGGGAAACAAACAAAAGAAAGAAAATAAAAGAAAGAAAAAACTACTCCTATCGACTACATTTCCCTTAAGACAGTCGTCATCCATCCATCATAGGGAAAGGTCACTATTTACAAATTTGGTTCAATGGGACTATTCTCGGTAAAAGCACTGAAAACAAACGCCGAGAAACCCAATCATAAGAAAATTCAACAATTTGTTTTTTAAAATATCGATAATTTAGATAGAAAACAAAAAATATTTACAAAAAAATATTTACACAACCAACCAACCAACAACAGCTGACACAACACACAACAACTTAATATTCATTACACAACGAATTACATTACGGAGCATACCACACAAAATCACAGGGTCACATTTTTTTCACAGGCACAACAACACAAGACATAAACATAAACAAAAACGACAACGAAACAGCCAGCACCTAACTACTCCCACCCCACACTTAAACCGAACACTGCCCCCAGTGTTCACAAAATTCAACATATCACATAGGTGAGTGGTGAAACTCCTTGATCAATTGAAGTATTCAACTTCTTCATCAGGTGCCGTTGCCTCGTCTCCCATATCCGAATCGTCCCCGCCGTCTTCATCGGACTCAACATCTGAGTCCTCACGGTGTGTCTCCTCATCGGTCGGGACATCATCATCTACCGGCTCCACAAATGTTGGCCACACTCTGCATAGCGTCCTGGAATTTTCACCGAAGGGGTAATCCAACTCGAGCTGCCATAACTCATCCTCTGTTGCTGGCCTCCCGCCTATGCGCAACTGAAGCATCTACATCTCGTACATGCGGGCCATATACTGATCATCCTGAGCATGTCGCTCGGCTAGTGTGAGAACTAGCCCGTGAGTAGTGTCAGGTGCCTTGGTTTTGGTGACATCCAAGGCACGCCTATCAATTTACGGGATGTAGTCTAGAGCCTCTTCCTCGATATCATGTCCCCTCAGGAACGTGGTAAGCAAATCACCGAACCCGTACTTGTGCCCTTGATGGAGTCAGGCTCTCTTCATGGCGGAGATGATCACCGCCCCAACATTTATCTCAAGCCCTTTCATCAGGCATACACCAAGCACACTCGATCCCGGGTGACATCTATCATGTGCACCCCCGGGATCAGGCAGGAACACACAATTTTTTGCCAAATCCTGGCTTCCCTGTTCATCTGAGAGTAAGGCAGTGTCTGATGGTAGCCCCTCTCCTTGTGTCTGCTCCACCGTCCTATCAAACGGGCTCCACACAGAGTGCGTCTGATATCCGCATAAGGTGGAGTTATGTTCAGTTGCCGGAGTACATGGGCGTCTGTGTCCCGCGCTCCCAATATAACATTTAGGTGATGGGGCTTAAAGGTGACAACTTGTCCCCTTATCCTGACAGTGTGTCTGCGGAGGGTCGGGTTCCAGTTGGCATAGAACTCCTGAATTAGATGGAGATTGCATTCCTTGGGCTCTTCAAAGATGAAGTTCAGCCTGGCAGTGTCAATCCGGTGTACGATCCTCGGGAATTCCTGTGCCGGCGGCTCCCTTTCTATATGCTCTTCCGGGAAGTATTTGGTTTCTTTGTGTTTTGCATACCATTTCTTCCCTTCATCAGTCACCCATCGGGTTCCGTATTGTCGGTGTTGGCCTCTCGGAACCGCTGGTGCTGTTGGGAGTGCTGTTCCCAACCTTATCCTTTTTCTGCCGGTGCTCGGTGCTTTGGGCTACGGGTAAAAATCGACACGCAAGTGCACGTGGTCAAACAAGTAATAAAGTGGCTAAGTAGCCAAGTATCGATCCAAGGAGGCTCAAGATATGTAAAATTGCCTAATTTACTATATTTATATTTAACTTCTAATTATGCTAACAACAACGTAACCAAGGGTTAATTGAGTTTTTGTTTCTAAACTATATACTACAATTAATAACACTATTTACTTGTGAATTCAGACAATGGATATGAACATGCCACGGTTAAGAACAAGTAATGAACTTGATAATCATGATAATTTTGGTTAATTCTCTTCTTCAAGTTGCTAGCCAAGAACATTTTCCTAGAAATTAAAACTCTCGTATTTAATTTCACTTTAGAATCATAAACCATCCGTCTACATTTCTGTGATCAAATGCAATTTATGACCTAGCACTACAATTCAGGCTCCTAAATTGAATAATACGGCTTTCAAGTATATTTCTATCAGGAAAGCACATCAAAACCCAATTTTCCCAAATCAAGTTAAGAACAATACCCTATTAATTCACAACTTTCCAATTTCTTGCTCTTTCGAGTGAAATTGGACTTTTTAGATATACATTAATGTTGGCCAATCACTAATGCAGTAAAGAACAAGAATTAATAGAACAACATTAAAGAAGAAGAATAAAACCATATCATTTACAATCAAAATTCATTACACATGTTCAAAACCTCAACAAGAAAGAGAATTAGCCACTCATTCTTGGATTGATCATCCTAAAATGAGTGTAAATTATACTTACAATTGATAGAAAGAAGAAAAGAAGAGAAGAAATCCCTTAGCTTTTCCAATCTTCAACTGCTACTAACCCACGTTCCTGCTCTCCACTTCTGAACTCAGTCTAAAAAACTAAAAAACTCATTAAAATAAACTTAAGTGTGCTATTTATACTAGTGGGAAATTTTTCCCGGAATAACAAGCAACGTGTCACGGAGGCCAACGCGGAGCCTTGCCTCCGTGACACGGTGTGGACTCGGACCCTCACTGGAATTTCCAGGGTCCGGTAATTTAACCTCAACGTGGCACGGAGGACATCGCGGAGGCCTATCTCCGTGCCACGGAGCTGACGCGCAGGTACACTGGAAATTGCCAAATTAATTCATGCTCAGGCAGTGTGCTACCGCTATGGTAGCGTGGCACGGAGCCATCACGGAGCCCCTATAAATTCTGCATTCCAAGGTCTTTTCCACGCTCGCATCCAAGTCCAACTCCAACATAGTTCCAACATGCATTTTAGCTCCTAAAAATCACCTTTATCTGCAAAACAAATGCTAATCATGTTGGTTAGTATAAATTCGCATTTTATAACCAATTACATGATATTATATACACATTGCACAACAAACAAGGTAAAAATGATACGTTTGAGTATCATTTGGGCATATAAATCTGCCCAAGATCACTTACCCCACACTTAAATCCTTGTTCGTCCTCGAACAACACATACACAAATCATGCAAATTACACCCCAACCTTCATCACTATGGTGCAACAATTTACGCTACGGTTGTACCGATTATTCAATTTTTGTAAATCATCAAGAAAACATGCTTGGTCATACAATACAATGACCTTTAATACATCAAGGCTGCCTAGACTTTTTAAGAATTGATTCTTGATATCGGCAAACTCATGCAAATCAACTAATCAAGAAATCCGACACGAAAATCAATCTTTCATCAAGCATGTGCCCTCACAACTCGAGAGAAACTTCCCCTTTATGTTCATGCAACACACGAACATGCAAGTAGGGGCCTATAAAATTTAATTTCACTCTCTCTCCCAAAAGAATTCACATGCATCATGTCAAGACCCATAGGCTTGCCCTTAGTGTATTACTCCACTAATATAAAGAAATGCTATATAGGATCACGTAGGACTTTAATGGGTTGTAACGGGGCTATGGATCTAGTATGCATATATTGGATTAGCTAATAATAATCGGTAGCATCCTTAAGCGCCTTTTCAACTCATTCCCATCGACTCATGGACATTGTTCCTCTCTTTTCTCTTTTTCTCCCATTCATGCTGGTTTACTTTCACACAGCCCATTTCATCAACCACACTTGACACAAAGCAGAGGGTTTTCATGTACCCTCAATATCAATTAATTACAACAAGTGCCTCTTCAACGTCATCTTTTCTTTCCTCACTTTGCTTTTCTTTTTCTTTTCACTCTTTTCACTCTTTAACACTTTGGGAAACATTTTCTGTTCTTTGTAAGCGCTTAAGAGCTTCTTAAAGACTTTAAGGCTAATGAAAAGAAGGAATAAAGCTTAGTTCATACAATTCTGGACAAAAGAAAGAAATCGGCTAAAGGCTCAACGGGCTGACTAGGGTATACAACATATAAAAAGGTAGAACTTGACAAGAAAACAATGAAAACTAACGGTTAAAACAAAGAAATGCCTACATCCTTTCCGACACTACACCTCCTTCATTTCGCTTTGTATACACGCCAGGCAAGTTCTAGACAATTCACAATGACATGGAATAGCAAAACCTCACTCACACTTCATGCACATGCTCGAATCAAGATGCATTCACAAACTCTTTAATTAGTCAATTACATGAATTCAAGATTAAGCCTCAATCATAATGAACCAAATTCTATAGCCTAGGTAACTCAACATATTTACACAATTACATGCTTTCAAACGAATCATTTTCACAATTTGAACATCAATTACAACATGCAACGAAATTTTAGCAACCATAAGCAACTACAGTTTATTGATGCAATCCACCAAAGAAAACTAAAACAACAATTAAAAATCCTACTCCTACCGACTACATTTCCCTTAAGACGGTCGTCATCCATCCATCATAGGGAACGGTCACTAACTATGACATCGGTTCAATGGGACTATTCTCGGTAAAAGAACCAAAAACAAACTCTGAGAAACCCAAAAATCAAAATCAAAAAATTTTTTGCAACACATCGATCATTTCGATAGAAAGAAAATATTTACAAGTGCAAAATATTTTCGCAAAAAGTTTTGAAAAATATCGATCATGTCGATAGAGAAAAAAAATTTAAATTTATTTACAAAATTTACAAAATATTTACAATGGCAACCATACTTTCAAAAACACACATCCTTAACCACACAACAAATATATACACATACATCGCAAACAGTTCACAACAAGGAAAGCATAACATACATAAACAATAAGGAAAAATTATACAGCAATTTAGAGCCTTGACCTAGCACCTAACTACTCCCCACCCCACACTTAGATCGAACACTGTCCCCAGTGTTCACAAAAATACAAAGCACAAAATTTGGGTGGTGGAACTCCCTGCTCAGTCGAAATATTCGACTTCCTCATCCGGTGCTGCAGCCTCGTCGCCCATATCTGAATCAGCTCCATCATCGTCATCGGACTCCACATCAGAGTCCTCACGACGTGTCTCCTCATCAGTAGGGACATCGTCATCTGTAGGCTCCACAAAGGCTGGCCCCACCTTACATAAGGCTCTGGCGTTCTCGCCAAAGGGGTAGTCCAGCTCCAGCTGCCATAACTCCTCCTCGGTGGCTGGTCTCCCACCTATCCGTTGCTGCAGCATCTGCATGCCAAACATACGTGCCATGTATTGATCATCACGAGCATGTCGCTCGCCCAAGGTTAGCACAGGTCCGTGTGTAGTGTCAGGGGCCTTAGTCTTTGTCACGTCGAGGGCCCTCCGCTCCAGCTGTGGAATATAGTCCAAGGCTTCTTCCTCAATGTCGAGGCCTCGGAGGAAGGTGGTGATGAGTCCGCCAAACCCGTATCTGTAGCCCTGGTGCAGTCTGGCTCTCTTCATGGCGGATATTATGACCGCCCCAACATTAATGTCAAGCCCTTTCATAAGGGCATACACCAAGCAGACACGGTCCCGGGTCACGTCTGTCATATGAACTCCCGGGATCAAGCACGAACATACAATTTTTAGCCAGATTCTGGCCTCCCTGTTCATCTGCGAGTAGGGCAGAGTCTGGTGGTACCCCCTCTCTTTGTGTCTACTCCATCGGGCTGTGGATCGAGCCCCACACAACGTACGTCTGATGTCGGCGTACGGTGGGGTGATGTTTAGCTGGCGGAGAACGTGGGCATCTGTGTCCCGCGCTCCAACGATGGCATTCAGCTGCTGGGGTTCTAGAGTGACAATCTGCCCTCTGATTTTAATAGTGTGGCTCCTGATGGCCGGGTTCCAGTTGGCATAAAATTCCCGGACCAAGTGAAGGTTGCACTCCTTGGGCTCCTGAAAAATAAAGCTGATCCCAGCTACCTCAATCCTCTGTACAATGCGAGGGAACTCCTGTGCAAGTGGTTCCCTTGCAATATGTTCCTCCGGGAAGTACTTGTTTTCTTTGTGCTTCACGTACCATTTCTTCCCTTCATCGGTGACCCATCGTGTTCCGTATCGGCGGTGTTGGCCGCGTGGAACAGCAGGTGCAGCTGGGACTGCAGTGCCCAGTCTCATCCTTTTTCTGCCGGTGCCTGAGGTAGAAGCACCCTTGCCTTTGTCTTGCCTGCTAGCCATTGTACCTGTCAGTTTACACAAACAAGCACAACATTAAGCTAAAAACTTGTTAGCTTCGGCTAAGGTCGGGTTAAACAAATTTTACCCCACACTTAGTTCTTAACAATATTTACAAAATTTCAGCAAGGATAGCTCTATTTACAACCCCAAACACAAACAACTATACACATATTGCTTAGTGCGTTCACAACAAAATTTCGACAGCATAACGGTTAGTGTACTACTCAGACTTCATACAGCTAATACCCAATCCTACTATTGCTAGCAATTCAACCATCGCACAAGCAACAAAACAACCACAAACTAAAAACAACTAGAAAAATATTTCATATACAAGCTAATCTAAACAATCTAACCAATTCACACATTATGCAATTTCCCACAAAAATTCGAGAATTAGTCGTCTTTGAACATTTACACACTATTTACCACGACTTATCTCAAATAATAAACACACCCCGGCATCGAATTCACCAAACAATCAAGTTGCCCAAGTCAAATTCAACAACCCAAGCCCTAGGATAGAGTTCGACAATCAATTTCGAATTATTTATATAATCGACAAGTTCAAATGCCAAATACAACAATCCGAACATAATCAATCACAACATAATTCACCATCATGTTTAATTTCTACCTAAGGTGGTATGTCTCACCTTACATGCCCAAAATTGACAAAAATCGCCAAAAAAATTGAGTTAGACGATGAAAGCATACCTTAGAATTGAAGAATCGGAGAAACTTGACGTTTTTCTTTGCCTATCAACGTGGCACGTTGCTTGGGGAGGGGGAAATGGGTGTTTGGTCGCGGAGGGAAGAGGGAATGGGGAACAAAAAGGGCAAAATCGGGGTTATATTTAAAGAAAACACGCGGGTCACCCGGAAACCCGGTGTGACCCGGCACTGGATAAGGGGCAACGTGTCACGGAGGCCAACGCGGAGGCCCTCCTCCGTGACACGGAGCCAACACGTTGGCTTACTGGATTTTTGAAAAATCCAGATTTGCCTTCAACGTGTCACGGAGGCCAACGCGGAGCATTGCCTCCGTGACACGGCGCCAACGCGCCAGTGCTCTGTTTCACCCATACATTTAATTTTTCATACCTCGCCTCATTTTCTCGATTCCATGTATATTTCCTCCGTTATACCTGAAAATCACCTCACTAAACAAAAATTGGTTAAATTAATAGATTTCCCTAACTAAAATAAAAAATATTAAATAAAATGAAAATCTAAACCTAGTTAAGAAAAGAAAAATAAAAGAAAAATAAAAATTATTCACACTAAAAAGAAAGAAAGAAAATATTTTCACGGGTTGCCTCCCGTGCAGCGCCTGGTTTACCGTCGCGGCTCGACATCCTTTAAGCTCATTTAACTACTAGGGAGATGGACGATTTGTCCCGATCATGATCATCCCCCCAGTAGTGCTCTACCTTGTCCGGTGGCCTACCTAGTAACTCTCGGGAATCACTCAATCCATTAGCATTCCCATGATCAATTATGTTGATCACCGAGAGATCCTTATAAACAGTCGGAAGCTTAGGTACCTTGTACACATCGAACACTTCGACCTTGTCATGTGCTCGCATCGTGAGTTGACCCGCAGCTACATCAATTAATGCATTTCCGGTTGCCAAAAAGGGTCGTCCCAAAATAAATGGGACTTCAGCATCTGGTTCAAAGTCCAGAACAATAAAATCGACCAGAAAAATGAGGGAGCCTACTTGCACTAACACATCCTCAACAATGCCATCCGGCTTAGCCAAAGACCTGTCTGCTAGCTGCAAGATTACCGTTGTAGGTCTAGGACTCCCTAGACCTAACTTTCTGAATACCGAAGATGGCATCAGATTTATACTTGCCCCCAAGTCGCATAATCCATGCGCTCGGATACTTTTCCCAATAGTCAGCTGGATAGTGAAACTTCCAGGGTCTTTCAGTTTTGTGGGGAACCTATTCTGAATACGGGAAGTGCATTCCTCCGTTAAAGATACCGTGGCATACTCAGTCAAACGACTTTTGTTAGCCACGATGTCTTTAATATACTTCGCATATCTCGGCACTCCCTGCAAGACATCAACAAGAGGTAAGTTAACATGTACCTGTTTAAGTACCTCCATGAATTTCTGGAAACACGCCTCCTCCTTGTGTTTCTTAAGTCGTTGAGGGAACGGGGGTGGAGGCCTTTCTGGTTCAGCTTCTTTAGTCTTCCCCTTGTCAGAACTTTGCTCTCCCTCAACATCTGCTGCTCCTGACTTTTGAGGCGGTCTTTCCGGTTCCACCTCCTTTAATTGTAAACCACTCCTCGTGGTCACTGCATTTACCTGCTTCGGATTTGGATCCGTGTCGCTAGGTAGTCCTCCTCTGGGTCTAGTATTTTGGGCACTAGCAAATTGTCCAAACTGATATTCAAGAGCCTTGGTCGCCAATTGATTGTTCTTCACTTCGGCTGCCAATTTGACATAGTCAGCCTGCAATTGTGCCTGATTAGCGATCATGGTTTTGAACATCTCCTCAATAGTCGGTGATGGTGGTGGAGGAGGGGCATTATGATTTCTGAATTGAGCTTGATAATTTTGTTGCCCTCCTTGGTTTCTGTGCATACCCTGCCCTGAACTCTGGCCTTGTTGATTGTTGCTACCCCACGAAAAATTCGGATGGTTCCTCCAATTTGAGTTGTAGCCACCACCAAACTGCTGTTGATTTCTCTGTGCATTGCCCACAAAGTTAATAGAATCAGGATTTGCACCACAGCATTCAGCTGAATGCTCACTACTACCACACACTTCACACCACATCTGTTGAACTGCATTGACTGAAGCTGAAGGCTGGTTCAAATTTATATTGCTGAAGTGAGTGTTTAACTGATTTTGCAAAGCAGCTATCTGTGCAGCGATAGCTGTGAATCCATCCACTTCAAGCACTCCAGCTGCTTTCCTTGCTCCACCTCTTGAAGAATCTGCATTCCATTCTGGATTGCCTTGTGAAATTCTGTTGAGCAAAGTGTACAGCTCCTCATAGGTCTTGTCCAGCGCTTGCCCTCCAGCTGCTGAATCTAACAGAATTTTAGTGTGGGGTTCCAAACCCTCAATAAAAGTGTGTACCAACACCTCATTGGGCTGATGATGGTGAGGACAGTCCCGCAACATGGATTTGAATCTTTCCCAGGCTTGATATAGATTTTCTCCCTCCCTCTGTTTAAAACTTAGGATTTGACTCCTAAGTCTGGCTGTTTTACCAGAAGGGAAAAATCTAATAAGAAACTTCCATGCAAGATCATCCCACATTGATATAGAGTTGGGTGGTTAAGCTTTTAACCACCTCTTGGCTTCACCAAGTAAGGAAAATGGAAATAAGGTGAGCCGAACATAATCGGGTGACACTCCAGCGGGTATATAAGTGTCACTTATCTCCAAAAAGTTCTGGAGATGTTGTTGTGGATCTTCGTGAGGGAGACTGGTAAATTGTCCGCTTGTGTGCAAAAGTTGCACCATATTCTGCTTTAATTCAAACCTCCCTCCAGGCTCTGGTTTGAGGATGCTAGAATGTACATTATTAGCGTGTGGGATTGCCACCTCGCGAACCGGCCTTGCTGCTGCTTCATCGGGCACTAAAACTGCCCTAACAACTGGTGGATTTGGTTGCTCCATCATAGACTGTTTAAGCAACTGCAGCTTCTTTCGAAGAGCTTCTCTACGTTGACTATGAAATTCCCGTTCAGGCTCTAAGTAAGATTCCACCAGATCTTTGTCCCTTGCCAGTGTTCACAGAAACAAAATCTGCAAAATACAGGCTAAGACCAAGTTGTTAACACTTAAGAAAATAAAAATACAAATACAGTAAATTTACACTAAACAAAATTTTACAAATCGCCTAGCCTCCCCGGCAACGGCGCCAAAAACTTGCTCGGTGCTTTGGGCTACGGGTAAAAACCGACACGCAAGTGCACGTGATCAAACAAGTAATAAAGTGGCTAAGTAGCCAAGTATCGATCCAAGGAGGCTCAAGATATGTAAAATTGCCTAATTTACTATATTTATATTTAACTTCTAATTGTGCTAACAACAACGTAACCAAGGGTTAATTGAGTTTTTGTTTCTAAACTATATACTACAATTAATAATACTATTTACTTGTGAATTCAGACAATGGATATGAACATGCCAAGGTTAAGAACAAGTAATGAACTTGATAATCATGATAATTTTGGTTAATTCTCTTCTTCAAGTTTCTAGCCAAGAACATTTGCCTAGAAATTAAAACTCTCGTATTTAATTTCACTTTAGAATCATAAACCATCCGTCTACATTTCTGTGATCAAATGCAATTTATGACCTAGCACTACAATTCAGGTTCCTAAATTGACTAATACGGCTTTCAAGTATATTTCTATCAGGAAAGCACATCAAAACCCAATTTTCCCAAATCAAGTTAAGAACAATACCCTATTAATTCACAACTTTCCAATTTCTTGCTCTTTCGAGTGAAATTGGACTTTTTAGATACACATTAATGTTGGCCAATCACTAATGCAGTAAAGAACAAGAACTAATAGAACAACATTAAAGAAGAAGAATAAAACCATATCATTTACAATCAAAATTCATTACACATGTTCAAAACCTCAGCAAGAAAGAGAATTAGCCACTCATTCTTGGATTGATCATCCTAAAATGAGTGTAAATTATACTTACAATTGATAGAAAGAAGAAAAGAAGAGAAGAAATTCCTTAGCTTTTCCAATCTTCAACTGCTACTAACCCACGTTCCTGCTCTCCACTTCTGAACTCAGTCTAAAAAACTAAAAAACTCATTAAAATAAACCTAAGTGTGCTATTTATACTAGTGGGAAATTTTTCCCGGAATAACAAGCAACGTGTCACGGAGGCCAACGCAGAGCCTTGCCTCCGTGACACGGCGTGGACACGGACCCTCACTGGAATTTCCAGGGTCCGGTAATTTAACCTCAACGTGGCACGGAGGCCATCGCGGAGGCCTATCTCCGTGCCACGGAGCTGACGCGCAGGTACACTGGAAATTGCCAAATTAATTCATGCTCAGGCAGTGTGCTACCACGATGGTAGCGTGGCACGGAGCCATCGCGGAGCCCCTATAAATTCTGCATTCCAAGGTCTTTTCCACGCTCGCATCCAAGTCCAACTCCGACATAGTTCCAACATGCATTTTAGCTCCTAAAAATTACCTTTATCTGCAAAACAAATGCTAATCATGTTGGTTAGTATAAATTCGCATTTTATTACCAATTACATGATATTATATACACATTGCACAACAAACAAGGTAAAAATGATACGTTTGAGTATCACTTGGGCATATAAATCTGCCCAAGATCAGCCGACGCCCGATGTGGATGCTCCCTTTCCTTTATCTTATCTGCCCGACATTGTTCCTGCACATATAACCATATAATCCCAATGTTATTCAAATCATAACTAGCTACGACTAAGGTTGGGTTTAATTGAATCACTCCACACTTAGTCTTTAGCCGCAATTTAAAACAATTCGGCAAGACATTCATGATTTCACAATTCTTAACAGTCAACATTCTTATTGCCTTCATATAATTTGATGGAATAATTACTATGTACTACTCAGACTTCGTACAACGAATACAATATCGCCATCGATTCCATTACATCACATAGCACTTAGCGAAATTTTTGTTCTCAACAACCTATGCAATTCACCAATTTCATTTTTTCGAAAATTCCCTTGTCTACTTAGCATATTCATCTATATTCACAACATCATTCACATCACCCAACACACACAACTCAATTTTGTTTTTCACATTTCAACCAAATTTAGTTTCTTCCTATTCAAATTCCAACCCTAGCTACCAATTTTGCAAAAATTCAATAAAACATGCATTCATCAAGTTCATATACTCACAACGATATTATGAACATCAATCAATCATGACTTAAATGAATTCAAGCTCAATTTGCACTTAGGGCAAGGTTTACTCACCTCTCAAATTCAAAAATTGAAAATTCAAGCAAGAATGAGGTTGAACATACCTTTAATCCGATGAAATCGAAGAAAAGTTGAAGAAAACTTGTGCCTAGGTCCGTGTCACATTGGGGGAGGAGGGAATTTGGGGTGTTGGTCGCGGAGGGAATAGAAAATGGGGAAAAAATAGAGGGGAATCGGGGTTTAAAGGGTGTTTTTCGCGCGGGTTACCCAGCGACCCGGTGTGACCCGACGCGAATTACACCTCAACGTGTCGCGGAGGGTAACGCAGAGCACACTCTCTGTGTCACGGAGCCATTACGTAGGTGTTTTGGAAATTTAAAAAAAATTCAGAATACCTTCAACGTGTCACGGAGGGTAACGCGGAGGCCCTCCTCTGTGACACGGAGCCAACGCATAGGCTCACTATCATGCCATTTTTTATTTTTCTCACCTCGAATTTTTTCCTTTGCGCTTTTTTGCATTTTTTCCGTCTGTTTCACCTGAAAATCATTTCCAAGCAAGAAATTGGTTAGAATTCATAGGTTTCAATGCAAACACAATTTTTTTATTTTTTTCTTTTTCTCTTCTTTTTTTTTCTTTTCTTTTTCAACTAATTCTACTCATCTAGTACAACAATTTCATGGGTTGCCTCCCGTGCAACGCCTAGTTTACCGTTGCGGCTCGACGTCATTGACGCTCAATCATCCTCTAGAGTGATGGACGTCTTCTCTCGAATAACGTCCTCACCCCAGTAATGCTTACAATGTTGCCCATTAACCAAGAACATGGCACTTCGATCTTCTTGCCACAACTCCAGTATTGGTGCTTCCTCAATCGATGGTTTCGGCAATGGTTCTAGGGACCTCATTAAAGGCTGAAAGTCATGCTTCCTGAGATACCATTGTGGTTCATTCCACATTTGCACCATCTCATAAGTATCTCTATCTCCGAAATGACCGAAGCTTATCAATGCTCTTTCCAATGGATCTCGAGATTCATCAATCTGAAGAATTTATGCTTGATTTAGCGCATGGATTGCTGAAAGCTCCTCATATATGGCCGGAAGCTTCGTGGCCTTATATACATCAAATACCTCCACTTTGTCATGCGCCCGCATGTTTAGCTACCCTGCAGCTACATCAATCAAAGCTCTCCTCGTTGCCAAGAAAGGATGTCCCAAAATAAATGGGACTTCCGCATCCGGCTTAGAATCCAGAACAATAAAATCTACCGGGAAGATAAGGGCGTCCACTTGAACCAGCACGTCCTCCACAATGCCATCTGGTCTGGCCAAAGAACGGTCTGCTAATTGCAAGATCACTGTAGTTAGTCTAGGTATGCCCAGCCCCAATTTCTTGAACACCAATGTCGGCATCAAGTTAATACTCGCTCCCAAGTCACATAATCCGCAAGCTCGTATACTTTGTCCAATTGTGATTTGAATTGTAAAGCTCCCAAGGTCCTTGAGCTTTGTTGGCAACCTGTTCTGTATCCAAAAAGTGCACTCCTCAGCAAGCACCACCGTAGCATACTCCGTCAATCTGCTTTGAAGATGTCCTTGATATACTTTGCATATTTAGGCACTCCTTGCAAAACATCAACCAAAGGTAAATTAATGTGTACCTGTTTAAGCACCTCCATGAACTTTTTGAAACAAGCTTCCTCCTTGTGTTTCTTTAATCTTTGAGGGAATGGGGGTGGTGGTCTTTCTGCTTCAACTGCCTTCTCCTTCCCCCTAGCATCATCATGTTCCCTCTCTTTTTCCACTGCTCCTGACTGCTGAGGTGGTCTTTCTGGTTCCACCACTTTGAGTTGTAAACCACTCCTTGTGGTCACTGCATTAACCTGCTTGGGATTCGGGTCAGTGTCACTCGGTAGTCCTCCTCTTGGCCTAGTGTTTTCAGCTCCAGCTAGTTGTCCAAACTGGTACTCCGACGCCTTTGTAGCTAACTGATTGTTCTTTATGTCTGCTACCAATTTCACATAATCAGCCTGCAATTGAGCTTGGTTAGCTAACATTGTTTTAAACATTTCCTTAATGTTGGTGGGTGGTGGAGGAGGTGCATTATTTCCTCTTTGTTGAGTCTGATAGTTCTGCTGCCCTCTTAGATTTCTCTGCGCACCCTGATTCGAACTCTGCCCTTGATGGCTGTTACTACCCAAAAGAAATTCGGATGATTTGTCCAATTTGAGTTGTAGTTGTTGCCATACTGTTGGTGATTATTTCTCTGTACATGCCCCACAAAGTTCATTGAATCTGGATTTGCACCACAACACTCAGCTGAGTGTTCATTGTTCGGGCATTTAAATAAGTACACGCAAGTGCATGTGGTCGAACAAGTAGTAAAATGGCTAAAGTAAGCCAAGTATCAATCCCACAGGGACTGGACCAAGGTAATAATCGAATCAAGCGTTAATAAACTCTAACTCTAATAATGCAGACAAACGTTTCAATAAGATTTTGGGAGTTTGTTTCCTAATTTATACTAATCTAAAACAAATATACAATTTGAGTCTGAACTATAGTAATGAGCATACTGAGGCTAAAACGAACATGCAGGAAAGCAATTTATTGATACAAGCCGGTCAATCTTTCCTTCGGTTGCTAGTCAAGAATTAATGCCTATGGATTAAAACTCTCGTATTTAACCCAACTTAAGAATCATGAACCTTCCACCTACATTTCTGTGATAAGAAGAAATTCATGTTCTAGCCGTACGAAACCGATTCCTTAATTGACTAATACGACTTTCAGATATATTTCTATTCCGAAGGTAAATAAATTCTCAATTTTCCCAAACCAAGAAGAGATCATATCCTACCAATTCACAACTTTCCAATTTCTTTCTCTTTCGAGTGCAAACCGGATTTTTTTGATATACATTAATATTGGCAAAACATTAATGCAGTAAGAACAAGAATTGATAGAACAACCATGGAAGAAAAAGATGAAAAACCAAGATGATCAATAATTACATTCCACTACAAATGTTCTTAACCTCAGCAAGAAGTGAATTTAGCCACTCATTTGTGGATTAAACATCGTTAAATGAGTGTTAATCATACAAACAATTGAAATAAAGAAGAAAGAGATAGAGAAGAACCCTAAGAAATTCGTCCCCTCAACTGCCTGTAACCCACGTTCTTTCTCAACCAAGTCAGAATGATTAAAAATAAACCTAAGTGTGCTATTTATACTAGTGGGAGTTTTTCCCGAAATAACAAGCAACGTGTCACGGAGTGCATCGCAGAGCACTGGCTCCATGACACGCCACAAACGCAGACCCTCACTAGAATCCGGTCCTCCAGGTAATTATGCCCAACGTGCCACGACGTGCAACGCGGGGCTTGGCCAACGTGCCACGGCCCCAACGCGAACCTTCATTGTAACATGGCATATTTTTATCATCCGGGGCAGAATGCATCCGCGATGGTAGTGTGACACGGTTCCATCACGGAGCCCCTTAATTTGCTGCATAACCTGGGCCTTTTCCACTGCTCTCTTCCGAGTCTCTTCCCAATTTCTCCCAACATGCATCTTAGCTTCCTAAAATTCCATTTTTCCTGCAAAAACAACACTAATCATGTTGGTTGGTATAAATTCACATTTTAACTACAAATCACATGAGAATGTACAATTATCAATGTATAAACAAGATGAAATGAAGCATTTGAGTATCACTTGGGCATATAATTCTGCCCAAGATTAATTACTGCTGCATACTTCACACCAAACCTGCTGCACTACATTAACTGGGGCTTGAGGTTGATTCAAGCTCATATTGCTGAAGTGGGTGTTGAGTTGATTTTGCAGCGCAGCTATCTGTGCAGCAATAGCTGTAAAACCATCCACTTCCAAGACTCCTCCCACTTTCCTTGTTCCTCCTCTAGAAGAGTCCGCATTCCACTCTGGCTTTCCCTACAAAATACGATTTAACAAAGTATACAACTCCTCATAAGTCTTTTCTAATGCTTTTCCCCCAACTGCTGAGTCTAGAAAAATTTTTGTGTGGGGTTCCAAACCCTCTATGAAAGAATGCACCAGCACATCATTGGACTGGTGATGGTGAGGACAATCCCGTAACATAGATTTGAACCTTTCCCAAACTTGATACAGATTCTCCCCCTCTCTTTGTTTAAAACTTAGAATCTGACTTCTAAGTCTTGCTGTTTTCCCGGATGGAAAGAACCGTAACAAAAATTTTCTTGCAAGATCATCCCAAGTGGTGATAGAGTTAGGTGGCTCAGCTTTCAACCACCTCTTTGCTTCTCCCAATAATGAGAATGGGAATAATGTAAGCCTTACGTAATCAGATGATACTCCAGCGGGGATGTAAGTGTCACTTATCTCCAAAAAGTTTGGGAGATGTTGTTGTGGATCTTCGTGAGGGAGACCTGTGAATTGCCCGCTGGTGTGCAGCAATTACACTATGTTCTGTTTAAGCTCAAACCTCCCTCCAGGCTCAGGTTTGCGAATACTTGATGTAACATTGTTAGCATGTGGGATTACCACTTCGAGAACCGGCCTAGCTGCCATTTCCTCGGGCACCAACACTGCCCTCACAAGTGGTGGATTTTGCTGTTGTTCCAGGATTGTCTATTTGAGCAACTATAGCTTTTTCTCTATAGCTTCCCTTCTTTGACGATAGAACTGTCTTTCCGGCTCTAAGTATGAATCCAGCAACTCCTTGTCTCTTGCCAGTGTTCAACAAAATTAGATATCGGCAAAAGACAGGCTAAGATTAAGTTGTCAGCACTTATATAGAAATTGTAAACTAACACTAAGAAAACAATTTTACCAATTGCCAGTCCCTGGCAACGGCGCCAAAAACTTGTTCGCGGGTTTGGTAACTACACGCAAGTGCACGTGGTCGAACAAGTAGTAAAATGGCTTAAGTAAGCCAAGTATCGATCCCACAGGGACTGAACTAAGGTAATAATTAACTTAAGTGTTAATGAACTATAACTTTAAGAATGCAGACAACCAATTAAACAATATTTGGAGAGTTTGAGTTTCTTAATTTCTACGAATCTAAAACAGAATTCTAAAGTGAGTCTGAACAATAGTAATGAGCATGCAGAGGTTATAACGAACATGCAGGGAAGTAATTTATCGATACAATTCAGTTAATCTTTCCTCGGTTGCTAGTCAAGAATTATTGCCTATGAATTGAAACTTTCGTATCCTACCCAACTTAAGAATCATGAATCTTCAACCTACATTTCTGTGATAAAAGACTTTCATGTTCTAGCCCTACAAAACCGATTCCTTAATTGACTAATAAGACTTTCATATATATATATTTCTATTCTGAATGTAAATCAATTCTCAATTTTTCCAAACTAAGAAGAGATCATATCCTACCAATTCACCACTTCCCAATTTCTTTTTCTTTTCAAAATCAAAATTGGATTTTTTAGATATACATTAACATTGGCCAAACATTAATGCAGTAAGAACAAGAATTGATAGAACAACCATTGAAGAAAAAATGAAAACTAAATTGATTAACAATTACATTCCACTGCAATTGTTCTTAACCTCAGCAAAAGTGAATTTAGCCGCTCATTTGTTGATTAAACATCATCAAATAAGTGTAATTCATACAAACAATTGAGATAAAAGAGAAAGAGATAGAGAAGAACCCTAGAATTTTCGTCCCCTCAACTACCTGTAACTCACGTTCTTGCTCAACCAAGTCAGAATGTTTAAAAATAAACCTAAGTGTGCTATTTATACTAGTGAGAATTTTTTCCGGAATAACAAGCAATGTGGCACCGAGTGTATCGCGGAGCACTCCCTCCGTGCCACGGGGCTAACGCGGACCCTCTCTGGAATTAGGTTCCTCAACAATTTCTCCTTGGCGTGCCACGGCCTGCAATGTGGAGCCAGGCCAACGTGTTATGGCGCAATCGCGAACCTTCACTAGAATTGGCCAAAATAAATCACCCAAGGCAGAATGCCTCCGCGATGGCAACGTGACACGACTCAATCACGGAGCCCTTATTTTTGCTGCTCTTCCTTGACCTTCTGCACTCCTTGCTTCCAAGTCCATTCCTGATTTTTACCAACATGTATCTTAGCTTCCCAAAATTACATTTTACCTGCAAAGCAACACTAATCATGTTGGTTAGTATAAATTCACATTTTAACTACAAATCACATGAGAATGCACACATAACGATAGATAAACAAGACGAAATGAAGCATTTGAGTATCACTTAGGCATATAATTCTGCCCAAGATCATAGTTCTTCCCTTGTGTCTCCAAAATCCTCCCTAATTTATTTATCGGTTCTAGTCCTATAGATTATCGAATATTAAGAAATTGTCATTCATACTTTATCTAATTCATGTGGGACATTATTTCATGTTCATTATAGATATTTTTCACCATCTTGTAATTGAAATGATTTTTGTTCTCGTGAAGTATAATTTAGCCCTAGTCCTTGAACATAGAAGAATCAAAAAGCTTGCCATAGTGGATAAACAGTAAAATTTTCCTTGATTCTATTAGTGTTGGGGACTCCCATATTGTTAGTAGTACTGAAACTCAGTCAGAATAATGTTAGTTCAGTTTTATCAAAATGTTAGCATATTAGTGTCAATAAGAAATGTCAGCTGATCAGTTTGACTATAGAAACTCCCGAGGTGTCAGTAGTACTTCCCAATTATTAGAATTAGATTCAGAACTCAGTTTTAGTGGTCCACTAGGTGTTCATGCCATTTTTGGATACGCAGCTCTGACCAGCCTTAGGACCCCAACTTCAGATTATAACTTGTTCTTTAGGCAGTTATGACGCTTCTAAATAAACATCTCTGACCAATCTTAGAACCCAATTCCAGAATCCGGTCTGATAAAACTCTGAGGGTGCTTCCACATAGGTATTCCTGACTAGTCTTGGGCCCTAGTTTTGAGATATCAGCTTAGTATTCAATCTAGGACTATCCAGTGGAAGTAGGACTTAGCATTGAGCAGACCGGGGTTCCAGTACACCTAGGTTCCCAAAACTACATTGCCACTGTAAGTTACAGTTTTATTGGCCTCATGGCCCCAGACTCTTATGATCACCCAATTCATGCCTCTATACCCTGACAATGTATATTGGGTCCTATTGATGGGGGTTATACATCAGACTCCACATCTAGCTCATGTAGTTATATGTCGGTTATAGACTCTCCCACTAGCCAGCTCATTTCAGTTAAAAATCTCAGATTTAGGACATGTCCTTGACCGTCATACAGGGTCTTTTAGACCACCTCAGTTATTACAGTTATTTAGTTCACTAGCTTCAGTTGGTCATTGCATGTCTTTTCAGTTCATTACCTTTACTTATTATGTATGGTTTCTCTCACTTACTCAGTACATTCAAAGTACTGATGCATACTTTTATGTTGTATCGTTTTATGATACAACTGTAGGATCTCAGTCTCAGCCCCGCTAGCCGATCATTCTCAGAAGACTTCAGCGGTTCTAAGTGTGAGTCCTCATCTTTTGAGGACGAAGATTATTTTACTCAGTTTTTCTTTCTTCTATTTAGATTAGGGTTAGCTAGGGGCTTGTCCCAGCAACTCATCCGTTGTAGTGACTTTCAGACGCAAAATTGGATTTTCAGGCATGTAGTTTTATTCAAATGTTTTCAAACATTATGAATCAGCTTCATTCTCATAAATGTTTATATTTTGTTTTAAACTTCCTTTGTATATGTTTATATGTTTACTCAAAATGCCAGTGTATATAGACTAGGGGTTGACTTCGGGTTACTTGTGACTCCAAGTACCATGTCCCGTCCATGTTGTAAGCTCGGGGCATGATAGAACCACTAGGGAATAGGCTAAGGCTCAAGCTGTTGCCACCTCTTCCACTCCAAAAAATGCTCCCCACTCTGAGTAGGGTGCCAATGCACAGCCTCAGGAGTTTTATAGTGGCTCGAATGTAGAGGAAGGGTCAAATGAGGACCAATATGGAGATGGTTCAAATGAGGTTGGGTCTGAGTAAAAGGCACAAGAAGATGATGAAAATCAGACTCCACCGCCAGAGAGTTGCACCATCCCATGGAGTGTGCCCGGTGCTCGGGAGATTTATGAGCAGGGCCTCACTCTCACCTCCAAACAGAACCCCAGGTGAGGCATTCAGGAGGAGCTGCAGATCTTGACCAGTGCCTTGAATGAGGTCAAGGAGATGAAGTGGCTATTTGAGTTTTATAGGTTTGAGTGGATGGCCAGGTCCCCTGACAACTTTAGTTCTGACATGGAAAGGGAGTTCTATGTCAACTACTTGGCCACTATAGAGTAGCAAACTCTAGCTGGGCATAAGGTGAAGGAGCAGCCCAGACTAGAGAGTGTGAGGGTCCAGGGACAAGTAGTTGATGTCTTCGGGCGGGCCATTTCCTGCATGTTATATGGTCCAGATTATAGAGCCCAATCCATTATAGTAGAGTTTGATTATCAGGTTGAGGCCCTAAAAAGGGTTAAGCAGCGGAGCCTTGTGGAGAGACAGAGATAGGTGAGGTGGTTGGTTGGAGTAATTGCTGTGGATAAAGAGGAGGTTGAGTGGGTGACCAGTGGACAACAGGTCACCAATGCTTTGCATAACTTTACTGCTGGACATTGGTTCATCACAGGTTAGCACCAATGGCAAATGATAAATCCTTGAGCGCTAACAGAGTAGTGTTAGTGGCATGCCTTATGTTGAGATATGCCATTAACATGCCGCGGGTGATAGTAGAGGATATTCGGGATCAAGCTCTAGCCTTGAGCATGTCAATTCCGTTCCTGAGTCTTATGTGTAGGCTTTACAGAGAGTCCAGTATGCGAGTGATAACTGAGGTTGATGCCAGGATTGGAGGCAACTGGGACTGCTGACATTGAGCTGATCCAAGATGAGATGAACTCAGTGAGCTAGGTTAGATTACTAGCTGCAGTTCCACCACCACAAATAGGTAGGGGGGTGAGTAGGTAGATTCCCTCACTTTTCATTGAGCATAGTGAGATGCTGGCCACTAAAGCTGGCCACACAGAAGCTGCCCCCTAACACTTCCTCCATACCTCCACTAGCCACATTAGGTCAGGTTTTATTTGGATGCATTCTGGTGGCCCTTGACTTCCTACAGAAGCTGGCCAAAAGGCTGACCTTGACTAAGAAAAAGATCAATGTGATGATGGAGTAGGTCAAGCCTTGGGTCAAGGATGAGATTGAGGAGGCTACATAGAAGAATAGACAGTTTTGAGTTATAACTCAATGAGCACTTAGCTAAGTAGCCAGATGTGGGGAGTTTGAGAGAGGAGATCGGGTCGCTGCAAAGTTAGATATCTAAGTTGTCATATAGAAAATCGACCATATTATCAGCACCCACTATCTTATTTTTCGAGTATGAGCCAAAGGAGGATCTTGATCTAGGGGAATTTTAGGCTCTTAAGCCGGTTGGTGGAGAGAAGGGAAAGAAGATAGCAGCAGAGGTAGTTCATGAGGAGACCTCCAGGAAGTGGAAGAGAAAGGAGAGAAAAAAGTGCAAGCGAGCAACAGCAGCTAGCCTGCTGACTCATGATGAGCACATGTCTAAGCTGCAGGAGAGAGCTAGAGTAGTCGGGAACTCAACTACTATGCCCGGCGATCTTGTGGATGGCGAGGACCCTTTGGGTTAGCCACATTTAGCTCAGTTGGTTAGAGAGGTTGCTGAGGCGGCCAAGAATGCTAAGGGGGAACCACAGCTCCCGCCACCACATTATTGAGTATGATTGTAGTGGAGGGGAGTGTGCCTTCACACCCGCCTCCAATGGATGATAGGAGCGCTTAGAGAACCACATGTATGACACTCTCTTTGTTTTTATTTCCTTTCTTTGCTGACAAAGCATGTTTTTAAAAAGGAGGGGTGTATCTGTCTTTTGATTTTGGGTTCGTCTGAGGGTTATTGTTGCTATTTTTCTTTACCTTTGGACATGCTACTTAGTAAAATCGACATGTTTAGGATGTTTTATTTTTGTTTAAATAGAACTAGCTTAGAAGTAATTAACAACTAATAAATGAATATGTGTTTGATATTTTCAAATTGTTGAAAAAATGACCCTTTTTAAAATTTTTGATAAATAGTTAGTTGTGTATGTGACTGCAAAGCATGACCATTGTGGATCTATTTATGGCATTTAAGTGATTAGAATGATTGATTGTACCTTAGCTATGCATGAACCAGATAGGTAGTGTGTGATACAAAGTTGTATCATGTTTGAGTGAGTTCTTACCTAGTTCGATACTGCATGGGTGATCTAGAACTTGCCTGGTTAGTCTTTTCTTAGGTTATAGGATATTAAGTTAGAAAAGAATCATAGGCCATTTTTTAATTAGCTCACTTTTAACCTAAATTACCCTACCAAATGAATGAGTATCCCTTGATTCAAATGTTTGAGCCTTAATTGACCCTTTTTATTTGATTAGCCCATTCACCTTTCCACTTGTTTATAATGAACCTATTTTGGCCCTGGCCCCTCCTTGGACATTGTGAACCTCAACTCCGATAAAATGCCTTAGTTGAGGATGGTTATTGTAGGGGTGCGTAATCTATGTAGGGGAAATAAAATAAGGAAGAGTTAATCAATGAAATGTGAGTATGGTGTGAAAAGAAAAGAAAAAAATATAAAGAAAAAGAAAAGAAAAAAATGAAAGAAAAAAGTAAATAAGAGAAAAGTAAAAAAGCAACCACATCAACTAGTTGAAAGATGAATGAAATGGAGAAAAGAGAGAAAAATGAAGAAAAAGGGGGAAAGGTCAAAAAGTTAAGCTAAAGTTGTGTAGTGCCAAGGAGGGTTAGTCACTATTACCATATCAACCATATCCAATCCAAAACCTAAAATACAAGCTAGTAAAATTCCTATAATGATCCTAACTTGACTGTCTAAAAGACCGGAGTAGAGAAAATAAGGACAAGCCTATGGTATCACCTGTGCAATATTTGAAACTTCTTTGTGAGAGTGAGAACTTCATTTGATAGTCCCAGTTTTATATATATATATATATGTGTGTGTGTGTGTGTGTGTTTATATATATATATATGTATATGTATATATATATATACACACACAGATCTTTGAGTGTGTGGAGACTCCATTTGTTGTGAGGGTACATGGGTTGCATTACGTTCTGCCAATATCTGTGTAAACAACATTAATGATAGCTCAGTTATCTATTAATGATTGAATGCCTTCTCTAGATCCCTTTGTATCATGACTTGTAGTTTTATATAAGCATAACTAGCTTTGTTTTTGAATGGAAAAGGGGTCAGTACTTGATAACTTCTCATGTATACAAATTTTGATGTTGTTGGTTGTAGGTCTTCTGTTTTACTTTCTAGTTAAGCGTCCGGTTATAATAGTGTTTTCTTTGCCTGAGGACATGCAAAAATTTTAAGTTAAGGGTGTTGATATGTTATGGTTTTACAATAGTTTTGATGCTTAAAACTTAGAAAACATGTTTGGTCTTAGGTAGGTTTATATAGATATGAGGTGCTTTTACTTTATTTTCAAGGAGATCAGGTTTTGGAGTTGGATTCTGGAAAATGAAAGGAAAAAGTGCAGAAAATGGGCCAAGTGCAAACTTTAGTATGAGTCGTACCTTGGTGTTATGAGCCGTACCTAGAAGTCACGAGAAAATAAAGAGGAGTTGCATAATTGTTGGGGCTAATTACGACTCTTGGTATAAGTCATACTATCTTGGTACGAGCCCCACCAATAAGTCGTCGAAAAGTTCAGAAGTTGTACACTTCCTGAGTTCCTAGTATGAGTGGAAGACACAGGTCGTGATGACAACATATGAGTCATACCAAGGAGCCGTGGACAAATTCAGAGAACATACCAAATTGGTAGATCCCAGGGTATTAGTAGATACCATGAGTCATAACATTTAAGTACAAACCATACCAAGGACCTCATGAAAAACTTCAGAGGATGCCAGACTTCACAAGACTAGACCATGATAGGAAACATATGACTCGTAGCATCATTGTACGAGTCGTACCAACTTGTAGGACTTGAAAGGTTTCAAAGTTGCGTTGTGTACTACGGATGGAAGCCACGACTCGTAGCTTCATGCTACGACTCATAGGATATGTTGGCAATAGTTCCCAATTAATATAGGAATAGTTTCCAATTATGTGTATAAATACTTTTTAGGTTATTTTCTTTAGTAAGACCAATTCATTAGTTTGTAATCGTGATTTTTTATATCCTAGCACTACTTGGAGATCAAATATACAAATTTCTTGATATTTCTTGAATTGTTCTTGAGTTGTTCATAGTTTGATTATGCAATAATCAATTGGGTTTTTCTTCAATCATCATTATAAGTTGTTACTTATGTTTTCTTCCATGAAATCTAATTCTTTTCTAGCAATCATGAATAGCTAAAACCTCCAAAACTAGGGATGTGGTGGAATAACTAACTAGGGTTAACATAAGGTGATTGTCATGACCTGAACATAGGCTCGGATCATGACATGAAACCTAGAACCATAAATGGCTCCAAATAAACTCATGACATGAACATAACGACTAAATATTTTCATAAACAAAGCTGATAACGAAATTTTGAAATACCATAAATCTGAATAACAAATGTCTATCCAACGGAAACATCACAACACAGGATCGAAAGCTGAATGCACAAGTCTACGTTTTGGAAGCCTCTAACATACTGACAAGCTGATGGGACAACACCCCAAATAGCTCACTAGAAATTTGAAACTGAAATAACATAGCTAAAAAAACTGAAGTCTCAAAGGATAAGGACTCACCAACTGGAAAACTAGATAAGCTTAGGAGACTGGCTAACAAGGAGACTGAGTCTGGATTACTGATCCTGTATCATGAAATGATACATCATAGATTATGCAGTTAGTACTTGAAATGTACTGAGTATGCAAGGTAAGTAAAAGAGTCAAAGTAAGTAAAAAACTAAAATCATGCATATCATAAATCATAACATCATAAGACTTTGAGAGTAAATGTTGCATGATGATATCTGAAAACATGATTAGACATAAATTGGATCTCACAACTGAATCGAATAACCCAAAGTTGAAACCGAGATTTTAAGTAAAACTGATAACCTGATCATTGGGTCAAACCTGTTGAAAACATAATATCATAACTGATAAACATGTATAACTGAAACTATGAGGAACAATGGGAGACTTATCATATAACTGACACCATCATGATAGAGCTTACATGATGCCCCAACTATTACACTCAAGTGGGCAGAGTTATCTAAAACTTTACCAGGGATAAAGACGCTACCATGATATCAATATTAAGCTGAATGCCTCTTCGGTGCAGGAAAAACTCATAAGGGAGGTCCCAATGTAACTATATAAACCTACGCTGGCGCGTAGTTCTGAGACCGATAAACCTTGAAACCCCAAGCCTACTCGATGGTAGACATTGCTCCCAAAAATATGCAAAGTGTTCTCCATCATTTTTTAATGAAGTTGATAATGTAATTACATGTATAGTCTGAAATCTACACATGGGGAGTCTTGACTCCAAAACATATCATAAACTGATCTTATTAGCCTTGGCTAAATCATGAAAAACATACTTAACTTGTATGGGCTTGCCCAGATCTTAAAATCATGCATACTTGAAATAGACTTCATGTGTCAAAATCATAGATTCATAGATGGATAATTTGCAAACATTTAATCATGTTGAATATCTCATCATACTTGAAATCATGGATTATAAACTTGACTTTTGATGAAACTTGCATAATTTGGCATATTTTTTCTAAAACTTTAAGATCATGAATTTATAATTAATTTGAACATAAAATTTGCACATGAATCTTAAAACATGAAGGGAATTGACCCATGAATAAAGTATAAAGAATTTCACAAACTTGAGTTAACACCACAGAAGATCAAACATTTGAATTCAACTTGAGGAGAAATTTGGGCATGAGAGTGGAGGGAAACTCTCATTCATGGCCCTACATACTTAGGTAAGCTTAATCTACACCCTTCCTTGAAAGCCCAAGAGTTTTGGGGAAGAACTTGAAGATTTCTAGGCTTGATCTCCTATGGGATCTTCTAGACTTGCATGCATGGAAGGGAATGGGTTAGAATAGGCCAAACCCTATAAAAACCTTCCTAACAGAGCTTAAAATGATGTAGTTTAGGGCTTAGGAGCTTAGGAATTATGAAAACACCCTTACTAATTCCACAGGAAAAATTAACTCTGCCAGTCCCAGCGAGGGACATCACGAGTCGTTACTCCAGAGGACGAATCATTGTCCTTTCTTTTTACCTTAACTGGAAACTCAACCTTCAACCTGGCCATCCTGACCATGATCTACTGGACGAGTCATAAAGTAGCACCATGACTTGTGGCATTATTTGTGAAGACCCCCTGACCACGACTCTTGTGGTGAACCACTAGATGAGTCGTTCCCACTAGACGACTCATCGTCCCATCCATTGCCAAGTCCCAGAAAAATGTTCATTCTCCAATCTTCCCTCTGCCTACACGAGCCACATTACGGCTCGTTAAGTCACTTCACGGATCACTTGATGGGTCGTCCTGTGACCTGGTGTGAAATTTTCTTGCTTTCTCAGTTTAAACCCCCGGGTATGATCTTAGGGACTTTTAGTATATTATAATATCTCCCTCTTGGGAAAATTTGTCCTCAAATGTGGGTAAATACACTAAAAAGCTGGGAAAAGGAACTACAATCCCAAATACTGAATATCTGAAGGTGAAAACTGATGGAGCGACTAACTCAGGACTAATATACCTGACTGAACTGACTTCATGATTCACACATATATGCATTGACATGAAAGCAACTGATAGACATGAACTAGAAATGAGACTGAGTTGAGTGCTAAGGAGGAAACAGATACCTCAAGCTGGAATGAAGTTGAAAGGGAAAAGATATGGGTATTTAGCCATCATATCTGCTTTGGCTTCCAACGTAGCTCTCTCAACAAGCTGATTTCTCCATAAAACCTTTACTGAAGCTATTTCTTTGTTCCTCAACTTCCGGACCTGACAATCAAGGATTTCAACTATTACCTCCTCATAGCTAAGGCTATCCTTCACACCTATGCTCTCCACCGGAACATCTAAAGTTGGATCACCAAAGCACTTCTTTAACAATGATACATGGAAGACCAGATGTACCAAAGCTAACTCTGCTTGTAGCTCTAACTCATAGCCACTTTGCCAACACGTCTCACAATCCTGTAGGGACCAACATATCGGGGACTGAGCTTCCATTTTTTTTCAAACCTGATTACCCCCTTCATGGGAGATACCTTCAAGAACACCCAATCATCAACTTCAAACTCCATCTCTGTTCACCTAACATCAGCATATGACTTTTGACGACCCTGAGCTGTTTTCAGCCTTTCCCTTATAAGCTGAACTTTCTCCATAGCCTCATGAAATGAATTTGGCCCTATCAACGTAGATTCATCTACCTCAAACCAACCAATAGGCGATCTACATCTTCGCCCATAAAGAGCCTCAAAAGGAGCCATTTGAATACTAAAGTGGTAGCTGTTGTGTAAGAAAACTCAATAAGAGGAAAATGATAGTCCCAACTACCTTTAAAATCAATCATGCATGCATTCAACAAATCCTCAAGAGTCTGACTGATCCGTTCAGACCATCCGTCTACAGGTGAAAAGCAATGGTAAGCTTGACCTGAGTACAAAGTCCCTTTTCAAATGACTTCCAAAATTGCAAGGTGAACTAAGTATCTCTATCTGATATGATGGAAAATGGAACTTCAAGCAACTGAACTAACTCCTGAATATACAATTTAGCATAATCCTCCGCTGAGTCGGTAGTTTTGACTGGTAAGAAATAAGCTTCTTTAGTCCTTGTCTACAATCACCCAAATAGAGTCATACTGCCAACGAGTACGAGGCAACCCTGATCTTAGGCATAATTGCGTGCCCAAGTGCTATTTTATAGCTTAATTTAGTCATGTTTGTCTAATTATACACTTACATTCTTATGTGATTTTGTGTAAATTTGGGTATACACTAACCGACATGATTAGCCCTTGTATTTTAGGTGTAAAATGCATACGGGGGACTAAATAATGATAGGTGAAGTGAAGGAATGGAGTTGGAAGTGAATTGAACAAGATGGCAAGAAAACATGCCATGGAAAGGCTGGCCGCGCTAGGCAGCGTGCCACACTGTGCGTGTGTCGCGCCCAACGTCGTGCCACGCCAAGGCCATGTGCGCGAAATGCTGCATTCCAAGGTGCCTGCGTGCTAGCGACTGTGCCACGCTAGGCATTTCTGCACGTGACAAGCTGTGTCACACTGGCCATCGTGCAGGACCAGTGCCATGCCACGCTGGCTGTCGTGCCATGCCTCGGCCAAGCAACATTCAAGTGCAAATTCCAGTGGACCTCCGCGTTACCTCCGTGGCACGGAGGCAAATTGGTGTGTTCACCTCCATTCCACGGAGCCATTCCATGACAGGCCAAAAATTCCAAATTTCCTATTTACTATAAATCAAAACCCTTAGCTTCTAAAATCATTTATCACGAAATATTTTCTGAAAACCATAGACTAGAGAAGGGAGAAGTGAAGAATTCACCTACGGTTCACTAATTCTACATTCTCTTTTACCTATTCTTGTAAGTACTCTACTTTAACGATGTTTTTAAGTTATTGTATGAACATGAGTGGCTAAAACCCTTCCCTTAGGGTTGAGGCCACGTGATATGATGGTAATGCATGAATTTGTTTTGGTTTGAGTTGTTAATTGTTGTTTTGTCTTACATTCTTTATTATGGTTGTTTTTATGCTTGATCACCATAAAAACATACATGTTAAGCTACGTAAAAGCTTGAAGAGTAACCCTAGGCAATAACATAGGAATGTAGTGAGCAAGTTCTTATCTTTCAATATGATTCGCAATTAGGATAAATAATATACCTAAATTTCCTTGCTTGGTTGATAAAACGGGATGATAGTAAGACACCGACTTAGAATTGTCACCGCTCGTAGAAGTAGTTGTGAATCTAAGTTAGGTTAAATGATTAGAGGTACGAAAGTCCCTAATCAAGAGCACAAACCCCGCAAACCACATCCATGTAGTTGAATTGCCCATGAACTAGGATGTCACATCCCCGCTCAGTGATGTAGTTGTGGGGCTAGTTTGTCGTGTTTAGAGGCTCAAGAGACCATGAACATCGCATTTTCCAACTATGTCATACAATAATTGATAATTTCATACATGAACCATTACAAAGTGTAGTATTGCATGATTATCCGGCCTTAGCTCTAGTTACTTCTTATATTGTTTCCAAATTGTTTTGTGAACACCCTAAAACTTAATTATAATTTACCGAAAACTTCTATAATCAACACTTGTGAAGGTTAATCTTACACTTGAACTTCATAATTTGCTAAACTGGTCCAGTCCCTATGGGTTTGACATCCGGATCTTAAAAAGGGCCACTATATTACTTGTACGACCGCGTACGCTTGCGAGTGCGCTGGGGCGCAACAAGTTTTTGGCGCCGTTGCCAGGGAACTGGCGATGTTTAGTAAATTTTTCTGTTTTTGTATGATTTTTAATTTCCTTAAGTGTTGAGAAACTTGCTCTTAGTCTGATATATTGCAAGTGACAGATTGTCCTTGTAAAGCTGGCAAGGAATAGAGAGCTAGTGGAACCGTTACTTGAACCTGAATGTCAACTTCATTTACACAGAAGGGAAGCTCTAGAGCGAAAGCTAAAGAGGCTTCAGGAGAGGTTACAACAACACCCACCAGTAGGGCAAGCGAAGTTGTTACCTGAAACCATGGCAGCCCGACTAGTTTGCGAAGTGGCAATCCCACTAGCGACAAATGTGACCTCTAGTATCCGTAAGCCGGAACCTTGAGGGAACTTTGAATTGAAAGAGAATATGGTGCAGCTGTTACATTCTAGTGGCCAGTTCACTGAGACGACTCATGAGGATCCACAGCAACACTTACAGAACTTCCTTGATATTAGTGACACGTTCGTCGCCACCGGAGTGTCCATAGATTATGTCCGACTTACCCTCTTCCCATTCTCATTATTGGGAGAGATAAAGAGGTGGTTGAAATCTGAGCCACCAAATTCTATAACTTCTTGGGACGATTTGGCAAAGAAGTTCCTCATCAGATTCTTCCCTTCAGGAAAGACTGCCAAACTCAGGAGTGAAATATTAAGCTTCAAGCGGAGGCCGGAGGAGAACATGTATTTGGCTTGGGAGAGATTCAAGTCATTATTGAGAGACTTCCCCCATAATCAGCAGTCTAATGAAGTGCTAGCCTATACTTTTGTGGAAAGTCTACACCCACACACAAAAAGTTTACTACACTCGTCATCGGGTGGGAAAGCATTAGAGAAGACTTATGATAAGTTGTATACTTTGTTGAACAGGATTGCTTAGGGAAATCCAGAGTGGCACAGTGAGTCATCGAGAAGGCCAGGAAAGAGAACAACAGGGCTGATAGAGGTGGATGGTGTAAATGCCTTGGCTGCACAGCTAGCATCATTTCAGCATCAGATGATGACTCAATTCAATAAACTGAGTATGAACCAACAGCAAGGACAGGTAAATGCAGTTCAGTAAGCTCCTAGTTGGTGTGAAATCTGAGGCAATAATGGGCACAATGCAGAATCTTGCGGGGCCAATCTTGAATCGGTCAATTTTGTTGGGAATGTCCAGATAAACAATCAGAATTTTGGGAACAATTACAACAAGAATTGGTAGAGCCACGCGAATTTTTCTTGGGGTGGAAATCAAAGTCAAAGCTACCAGCAACTTCAGCAGCAGCAGTATTTACATCAGAACGGGCAGAATGGTGGCCAGTTGAGCAGCAACATTGCGGAGACATTGCAGAAGATTATGGAGACACAGACCCAATTACTAGAGAATCAGGCGAGGATGGCATCAGATTTCAAAAATTAGCAGTTGGCCACCCATAATCTAGAGAAGTAGATGGATCAAATAGCAGCTGCTCACCATACTAGACCGCAGAGTGGATTACCCAGTGACATAGACACAAACCCCAGACAGGTCAACGCCATCAGTTTGAGGAGTGGCAGGCAATTGGTTGATGCACTACCGAAAGAGAGGAGAAATGAGGTGCAGCTGGAGTTGGTTAGAAAGGGATCATCCACTGACAAGGGAGAGAATCAGAGTGTTGTGCAACAAAATGCACAATCATTATTGCAGCCATCTCAGAGACCACCACCACTATTTCCGCAAAGACTCAAAAAGAGTAAGGAGGAGGAATGCTTTAGAAAGTTCTTTGATATTTTCAAAGAGCTTCACATAAATTTACCTTTGCTTGATGTTTTGCAGGGAATGCCCAAGTATGAAAGTACTTGAAAGATGTGGTGGCCAACAAAATCAGATTGGTGGATGTTCAGACAGTACCACTGACTAAGGAGTGCAGCCACAGGGTAATGAGCCAGATACCTAAAAAGCTCAAAGACCCAGGGAGTTTTACCCTCCCCATACAAATTGGTAAAGCTGAGGTGATAAGAGTTTTGTGTGATTTAGGGGAAATAGTTAATCTAATGCGCCTATCTTTGTTTAACACCTTGGGGTTGGGTCAACTGAGACCAACACGATTGATGTTGTAGCTGGCAGACAAGTCGCGAGTGACACGATATGGAATAATCGAGGACCTTCTCATCAAAGTGGGTAAGTTCATTATACCCGCTGACATTATTATAATGGATTTTAAAGTTGATGACAAGGTACCCCTGATCTTAGGACGGCTATTCTTGGCCACTGGAGGAGCGATTATAAATGTAAGAGCAGGGACCCTGAAAATGAGGGTCGATGATGAAGAAGAACTCTTCCGGGTCTGTCAAGAGATTAACCAACCCACACATTACAGAGACATTTGTAAGTTCAGTGTGTTATCAGAGGCTAAGGGTGGAGTGGAAGATTCCATAGGTCCACGGCCACAGGAGATGATTACTTTTCAAACTGAATCTGATGGTGGGCTTCCGTTAGAGAAGGACTTGGAAGAAGAGAGGGACAGAGTGGTGGCTATTCCCTTGAAAAACAAAAAGAGAAGAAGATGGTTCTCGAAAGGGAACACAGGTATGAAGATGTCCTTAAAAGGATAGTCCACGTCGTGTCGCGAAGTAAAATTAGGCGTTGCTTGGAGGCAACCCAAGGGTACCACAGGCACAATATTAATTTTTTTCATTTGTGTTGATTTTGGTTATTTTCATCTTGTTGTTGCTTTTGGTGGAGAATTAAGCACAGATGGAGGGGAAGTCTATGTACCCTTGGAGGAGGAAGCTAAGAAGCATGAAAGAGGGAAAGTGTGGGGTTGAATACCCACTTGCTCAAAAATGAAGAAAAATAGGCTGTTAGCTAGGCCTAGAGGCCCCAGGGAGTATTTCTCACCCTTTTTAAATTTTAATTAGATGCTTTGGAGACGTGACAGGATTCAAGTGTGGGGTGAGAGAAATTTCAAACTTTTGTGTTTAATGATTTCGGGTGAATTTAGTGCTTGATAGGTATTGGTTGAGTTTTAGTTGAGCATGATTCCCCACCCGTTGGTTTTTATTTTCGGTTCTTTTCCGACGGGGGGTACTTTGAACTGAAGAATAAAAATTTTCTTTGTCTGTACATAGTTATTTTTAGTCATAGTTAGGGACTATTCCCGACAATGGATGGATGATGACCGTCTTGAGGGAAAATTAGTCAATAGGTTTTGGTTTTTGAACCCATAGCTAATTGATGGATTGATGTTCTTGTTATGTGCTATATATGATTGTGAGATGCAAGTGTGGTTAGTGTTGAAGCATGTAAGAAGTGGTATAACTCTGTTTGAGACACCTAGGCTCTTGAATGTGACTCTATGTGCTTAAAGCTTGATTTTGAATTTCTGTGATTAGCTGAGTTTAAATTTGCTGAATTTGTCTTGAATTGAGCATGTGCTGTGATTGTAAGGTTCTTGAATATTCCATGCTATTGTGTAGTTTCTAGAACTTTCCTAGTGTGTATACAAAATGAAATGAGGGATGTCAACTGTAGGAGTTTATTTAGGCATTTCTTTGAATGAGCCTAATTTTTATCCCTCGCTTTACCTACCTTTAATGTCTGATCCTAGTTAGCCCCATTGAGCCTTAAGCCTATTATTTGATAGCTGCAACATAAGCGTAATCCTTTTCTTTCAATAGCCTTGAAGTTTCTGCAGAACTCCTAAGCGCTTAAGTGAAAAATCCAAAAGAGTAAAGGAGTGAGAATCGTGAACAAGAAGGAAAAATAACAGTTGTGGGAGTTGAGGAAATGATTAGAGGTGCACTTGTTTTGAAATGTTTGAGTATTGGTAGGGAGTAAGAGAACAAATGAATGAAAAAGTTGCTTAAGTACTCCTTACTAATAAGCTAAGTGTGCTTAAAGAAATGGGAAACAAAAGAGGAGATTTAAGAGTGAAAAGAATGAAGGTGAAGTAAGAGAAGAGATGTCTGTAATGAACGTGTGATGTATTAAAAGCGCTTGGGAAAGATAATCACTATTACTGGCCAGAATAGTACATAACTGCCCTTAGCTTACATTACGACCCGATAAGTCCTACTTGATCTTACGTTCAATCATTCTTAAATTAGTGGAGTAAAACACTAAGGGCGAGCTTATGGGTCAATACACGTGGAATGTGAATTCTTTGTGAGAGTGAGCGTAAGTCTTATCCATATACCCATACACGTTATAATTTGAAAATTTGTGAGTAAAAATGGGTAACTCTCTTGTTGTGAGGGCACATGTTTAATGAAGGATAAAATTCATGTCAGATTTCTTGATAAGTTGATTTGCATGAGTTTGTTGAGATTGCGAGTCGATTCTTGAGGTGAGGATGTCTTAACATAGTCATATTTTCTTTTGATGGTTACATCATGCATGCAATATTTTTGACTTGCTATCTAAAAACAATCGTTGTAGCAGTAGCATGAATTGTCTTGCTCAATTAGCTATGTGTGAGTCTTCATGTGCATTAGATGTAAAAGAGTTGTTCGAGGACGAACAAGGCTTTAAGTATGGGGTAGTGATCTTGGGCATAATTGTGTGCCCAAGTGCTATTTTATAGCTTAATTTAGTCATGTTTGTTTAATTATACACTTACATTCTTATGTGATTTTGTGTAAATTTGGGTATACACTAACCAACATGATTAGCCCTTGTTTTGTAGGTGTAAAATGCATATGAGGGACTAAATAATGATGGGTGAAGTGAAGGAATGGAGTTGGAAGTGAATTGAAAAAGATGGCAAGAAAACATGCCATGGCAAGGCTGGCCGCACCAGGCAGCGTGCCACGCTATGCGTGTGCCACGCCCAGCGCCGTGCCACGCCAAGGCCATGCGCGATAAATGTTGCACTCCAAGGCGCCTGCGCACCAGCGACCGTGCCATGCCAGGCATTGCTGCGCACCACAGGCCGTGTCACGCTGGCAATCGCGCAGGACCAGCGCCGTGCCACACCGGTTGTCGCGCCATGCCTCGGCCGAGCAACATTCAAGTGCAAATTCCAGTGGATCTCCACATTACCTCCGTGGCACGGAGGCAAATTGGTGCATTCACCTCCGTGCCATGGAGCCATTCCATGACAGGCCAAAAATTGCAAATTTCCTATTTACTATAAATTAAACCCTTAGCTTCTAAAATCATTTGTCACAAAATATTTTTGGAAAACCATATTGGAGCGAAGGGAGAAGTGAAGAACTCACCTAGGGTTCACTAATTTTACATTCTCTTTTACCTATTCTTGTAAGTACTCTACTTTAACGATATTTTTAAGTTATTGTACGAACATGAGTGACTAAAACCCTTCCCTTAGGGTTGAAGCCACGTGATATGATTGTAATGCATGGATTTGTTTTTGTTTGAGTTGTTAATTGTTGTATTTTTGTCTTACATTCTTTATTATGGTTGTATTTATGCTTGATAACCATGAAAACATACATGTTAAGCTAGGTAAAAGCTTGAAAGAGCAACCCTAGGCAATAACATAGGAATGTAGTGAGCAAGTTCTTATCTTTCGATATGATTCGTAATTAGGATAAATAATATACCTAAATTTCTTTGCTTGGTTAATAAAACGGGATGATAGGAAGACACCGACTTAGAATTTTCACTCCACCACTCGTAGAAGTAGTTGTGAAGCTATGTTAGGTTAAATGATTAGAGGTACGAAAGTCCCTAATCAAGAGAACAAACCCCGTAAACCACATCCATGTAGTTGAATTCTGCACGAACTAGAATGTCACATCCCCGCTCAATGATGTAGTTGTGAGGCTAGTTTATCGTGTTTAGAGGCTCGAGAGACCATGAACATCGCATTTTCCAACTATGTGAGACAACAATTAATAATTTCATACGTGAACCATTACAAAGTGTAGCATTGCATGATTATCCGGCCTTAGCTCTAGTTGCTTCTTATATTGTTTCCAGATGTTTTGTGACCACATCAAAACTTAATTATAATTTACCGAAACTTCTATAATCAACACTTGTGAAGGTTAATATTACACTTGAGCTTCATAGTTTGCTGAATTGGACCAGTCCCTGTGGGTTCGACATCCGGCTCTTAAAACAAGCCACTGTATTACTTGTACGACCGCGTACGCTTGCGAGTGCACTGGGGTGAAACAAACCGTGTAATGAAGTCCATATTGATCTCCTCCCATTTCCATGTAGGGATACTAATGTCTTGTAGCATAGGTTTCGGATTCTCAACTTTCACTTGTTGACAGTACGGACACTTAGCCACAAACTTTTCTATGTCCTTCATGCCATTCCACTAATAGACTTCCCATAGGTCACAGTATATCATGGTGGCACCTAGATGTATAGAATATCGGGAACCATGAGCCTCATGCAACATTTTCTCCCTCAAATAATCAATGCCTAGAACACATAAACGACCCTGATATCGAAGTAGTCTATCTCCCCCTTGGGAGAAGACTTGTACGTTTTGATTCTAAACCACTTCCTTCAACTTTTCCAAAATAGAATCCTCATCTTCTCTCGCCTTGACATCTGTCCCAAAAGAGGATTCAAAACCATTCTAAACAATGACACCACCATCCGTCAAATTAACAAGGCAAACTCCTAAACAAGAAAGCCTATGGACATCCTTCACTAACTCTTTCCTTTCATCCTTCACATGAGAAACACTCTCCACGGATAACCTGCTAAGAGCATTTGCCACTACATTGGCCTTGCCGGGATGATAAAAGATACTCGTGTCATAGTCCTTATGAAGCTCTAACCACCTCTATTGTTTCAAATTCAGATACTTCTGAGTAAACACATACTTAATGCTCTTATTGTCGGTGAACACACCTATATGCACCCCATATAAGAAGTGCCTCCAAATCTTTGATGCAAACACCACCGCTGCCAATTCTAGGTCATGTGTCGGATAATTCTTCTCATGAGTCTTAAGCTGTCTAGAGGCATGCACAATCACTTTACCATGCTACATCAACACACAACCAACACCAACCTTAGAGGCATCATAATACACAAAATATTCGTCTGTACCCTCATGTAGGGTCAATACTGGAGCTGAAGTGAGCCGAGTCTTTAACTCGTGAACACTCTTCTCACAGGCACCTGACCACTGAAATTTAACTTTCTGTTAGGTCAACTTAATCAACGGCACTGCAGTGGATGAAAATCCTTCAACAAACCTCCAGTAATGGCCATCTAAACCCAAGAAACTCCTGATATCCGAAGGACTAATTGGTCTAGGCCAATTCTTTACAGCTTCTATATTTTGAGAGCCTACCTACACACCCTTGCTTCACACCACATGGCCCAACAATGCTACTGAGTCCAACCAAAACTCATATCTGCCGAACTTAGCAAACAACTGGTGATCCTTGAGAGTCTATAACAGCATGCTCCTCCTTTCTCTGATAGTATATGAGAATGTCATCAATGAAGATGATCATGAGCATGTCCAAGTATAGTTTGAACACCCTTTTCATCAAATCCATAAAAACTGCAGGAGCATTCACTAGTCCAATAGATATAACTACAAAGTCATAGTGACCATACCGAGTCCTGAAGGCTGTCTTCAGAATGTCACTCTCCCTAACTCTGAGCTAATGATAACCGGACCTGAGGTCTATATTTGAAAAGCACTTACCACCATGAAGTTGGTCAAACAAATCATCAGTTCTAGGGAGAGGATACTTGATCTTGATTGTAACCTTGTTCAATTGCTGGTAGTCAATACACATATGAAGAGAACCATCCTTCTTTCGAACAAAGAGAATTGGTGCACCCCACCGGGACTTGCTAAGTCTGATGAAGCGCTTAGAGATCTTCAACTACTCTTTCAATTCCTTTAGCTTAACTGGAGCCATTCTATAAGGAGGAATACATATAGGTTGCGTATCTGGAAGAAGGTTAATACTAAAGTCAATCTCCCGTTCAGGAGGGACTTCTAGTAGATCATTTGAGAAGACCTCCGAGTACTCACATACTATATGAATAGATTGAAGAGTCAGGGTCTCGGATGTAGCATCTTTAACCCAAACTAGATGGTAAACACAACCCTTCTAAATCTTCTTCTGAGCCTTAAGGTGGGAAATAAAGCGACCTAAAAGCATAGCTGACCTACCCTTCCATTCTAGGACTGGATCACCCGAAAATCGAAACTCTACTGTACAGGTTCTACAATTCACTGAGGCATAATATGCAACCAATCCTTACCAAAGATAACATCAAAGTCAGTCATTTCTAATTCTACCAGATTGGATGAGGTGACTTTTTAAGGGATCGTGATAGGGCAATTTTTGTATACCTATCGAGCTATAACTGATTCATCGACTGGAGTAGAGATTAACAAGAGTTCTAATAGGGTTTTGGGACTGACTCCAAAACTAATAGCAACATAAGAAGTCACAAAAGATAAGGTAGCCTCAGGATCGAACAATGCATAAACATCAAGGTGGAATACTCGTAACATACCAGTGACCACGTCCAAAGAAACCTCCTTCTCTTGTCGTGATGGGAGGGCATAAAACTTGTTCTAGCATTGACCACCACTCGCACTAGTGGATGCACCCTACTGAGCTGAGCATGATGGTGGAGCTACTGAACTTGTAATAGGGTCACGGTCTCTACCATGGCCCTATTTGGCTGCTGGACAATCTCTAAGCATGTAGCCGGGCTTCCCGCACCCAAAACATGCCTCTAAACCTGCTAAGCACTGTGCGGTGTACCTCCTACCACACCTTTCACAAACTAGAATGCTGAGCTCTATTGGCTTGCTCTCCTGACCTTGAGAGCCTGATGTCCTCCCCCTCTGATCGCGCCTATACCTGGATGGCGCAATGGCTGATGAAAGTGTTGGGGCTGACGATTGATGGTGGGACTGTTGTCGATGTCTACCACCAGACCTTCACTGGGAATACCCAAAATTGTCTGTCCTGGCCCTCTTGGGCTCTCTTCCCCTCTCCCTTATCTACACGGCCTCCATCTGTTGGGCATACAAGACTAATCGGGAGAAGTCCATGTACAGATGAAGCATATAGGTCTTTCATTCTTTAACCAAATAATCTGCTACTCCATTCACAAATCTGCTCACACGAGCCCTTTGATTGGCCACCATCTTCGACGCATATTTGGACAACAGGGTGAACTCTAGAGCATAATCCTGAATGGTCATGTTGATTTTTCTCAAATTCACGAACTCAGCTTCCTTGATTTCCCTCATCTCCCGAGAAAATAATAGGTCTAAGAATATGGTGAGAAACTTATCCCAACCAATAGGGCTCGCTCCAACTTCCCGGCTATCCTTCTACTGCCTGTACAATATTGGTGACTTTTTTCAATTGATAGGAGGCTAATTTTTCACACTTCTCCCTCATCACCCCCATAATTTGGGTGATCTTTTGGATCTACTCTATGAACTTGTGTGGGTCCTCATCTACTCTCGACCTAAGGAATTTAGGGGGATTCATCTTGAGGAAATTTTAGCCGCTGTTGCGTTCCCATTATGGGGAACATTAGCCACTGCCTGCTGATTGACCTGAGTGGTTAATGCCTATGCCAACACTTCAGTGGCTTCCCTAAACTCAATATGGGCAACCTGATCGGGCACATGATCTGTTAGGGATAGTGGGGCCTGCTGGTGCCCATCTCCATTGCCATTCTCATGGCCATTTCCATTTCTGTTCCTTCTTCCATTCATACGGCCTAGAAGCATGATTCTGCAAATTCGTAAAGATGAAGTTTGAGGAATCGAGGGAATTGAACCCATAGCACGAGATAGAATCATCAAAGAAGGGAAGTTTCCAAAAACATTTCGTAGCCTCTTCCTCATAAGTGTGGTGCGCTTTACACCCATGAAAAATACTCAAATTAAGATGGCTTTTAGACGCCCTAGGCACTTCAAAATCTAATGCTCTGTTACCAAGTTTGTCATGACACGAACGTAGGCCCAGATTGAGACATGGAACCTAGAATCATAAATGGCTCCAAGTCAACCCTTGTCGTGAACATAATGACTAAAGAGTTTCATAAATAAAGCTGATTACGAAATTATAAAGTAGCGAACATCTGAATAACAAACATCTATCCAACGAAAATATCACAACATAGGATCTGAAGCTAAATACACAAGACTATGTCTAGAAAGCCTCTAACATACTAACGAGCTGATGGCACAACTCCCCAACTAGCTCACTAAAAATCTGAAACTGAAATAACATAGCTAAACTAATTGAAGGTCCTCGAAGGATCAAGACTCACCAACTAGAAAACTGGATAAGCTCGGGAGACTGTCTAACCGCGAGGCCGAGTTTAGACGTCTGAACCTGTGTCATGAAATTATACAACATAGAGTATACGGTCAGTACATAGAATGTACTAAGTATGCAAGGTAAGTAAAATTGGCTAAGTAAAAATTCTGAAATCATGCATATCATAAATCTTAACGTTATAGGATTTTGAGATTAAAGTTTGCATGCTGATATCTGAAAACATGATTAAACATAAACTGGATCGCAGAACTAAATCGAATGAACCATAACTGAATTTGAGATTTTATGTAAAACTGATAACCAGATCATTGGGTCAAACCTATTAAAATCATAATATCATAGCTGATAAACATATATAAAAGAAACCATGAGGAACAATGGGAGACTCGTTATATAACCGACACCATTATGATAGAGCTTACGTGATGCCTAAACTATTACACTCAAGAGGGTAGAGCCGTCTAAAACCTTTTCAGGACTAAAGACGCTACCATGATATCGATATCAAGCTGAAGGCCCCTTGCGGGTGGAGAAAACTTACAAGAGAGGTCCCAATGTAAATATATAAACCTACGTTGGCGCGTAGTTCTAAGATCGGGGAACTTTGGAACTGATCACGGGCAAAAACATATGCCCGAGATACTCTTTATTACTTAAATTAGTCTTGTTTATCTAAGTTATCATATACATTTTCATGTAATTTTAGATAAAATAAAGATATGTGCTAACCAACATGATTAGCCTTTGTTTTGTAGGTTTTGATGATGTTTGAGTAACTAATCCATGAGTTGGTGAAGTGGAAGCTTGGAAACGGAATTAACACGCGAACGTCGGCAAGGAAGAGGCACAAAACAGCCCACCGGCGCGTCGACAAGGTGCCACGGCAGGCAGGCCGCTCAAAACAGCCCACCTGCGCGTTGGCAACGTGCCACGACAGGTGGACTCCGCGACCATGGGGCTACAACGCGCTGCCCAGGCAGCGTGACACGTTGCCAATGCGGCAAGGTGCTACCTGGGCCGATTTCGGGTGATTTTCCAGAAAGCCTCCGCGTCCGTAGCGTGTCACGGAGGCCGTGCTCCGCGATGCACTTTGTGACACGTTGCTTGTTAATCCGGGAAAGATTCCTACTAATATAAATAGCACACTTAGGTTTATTTTTTATAATTGAGACTTGGTGGAGCAAGGACGTGGGTTAGGAGCAGTTGAGGGACGAAAAACCTAAGGGTTTTTCTCTCTTTGTTTCTTCTTTCAATCAATTGTACGTATGATTTACACTCATTTGAGGATGATCAATCCACAAATGAGTGGCTAATTCTCTTCCTTGCTAATGTTTTAAACATGTCATTGAATTTTGATTGTGAATTATATGGTTTTTCATCTTCTTCTTTCATGTTGTTATATTAATTCTTGTTCTTACTGCATTAGTGTGTGGCCAACATTAATGTACATCTAAAAAGTCCAATTTCACTCGAGAGAGCAAGAAATTGGAAAGTTGTGAATTAATAGGGTATTGTTCTTAACTTGATTTGGGAAAATTGGGTTTTGATGTGCTTTCCTGATAGAAATATACTTGAAAGCCGTATTAGTCAATTTAGGAACCGGAATTGTATTGCTAGGTCATAAATTGCATTTGATCACAGAAATGTAGACGAATGGTTTATGATTCTAAACTGAGATTAAATACGAGAGTTTTAATCTCTAGGCTAATGTTCTTGGCTAGCAACATGAAGAGAAGAATAACCGAATTATGATTACTATCGAATTCATTACTTGTTCTTAACCTTGGCATGCTCTTATCCATAGTTTCAATTCAAGTAAATGTTTGTTAATAGTTTTAGTATATAGTTTATAAACAAAATTATTTAACTTTTGGTTACATTGTTGTCAACATAATTAGAAGTAAACTAGAATATAGTATACTTAAGCAATTTTACTTATCCAGAGTCTCCTTGGATCGATACTTGGCTTACTTAGCCACTTTATTACTTGTTTGACCACGTGCACTTGCGTGTCGGTTTTTACCCCATGCCAAAGCACCGAGAAAGTTTTTGGCGCCGTTGCCGGGGAGACTTGGCAATTGGTGAAATTGTTTTAAGTATAAATTTACTGTATTTTTGTATTATTTTCTTAAGTGTTGACAACTTGGTCTAGTGTTTGTTTTAATTCTTCTTTATTTTATTTTATTTTTCTGCTTGTTCGTATACCCTTATTGACATGACATCGTGGAATATAAATGGTTTCAATGGTGGATACTCATATTTTAGTGAATCTTGTCTGAATTGTGGAGGACCCCACTTGTGGCAAAACTGTAATACGTGCAATATATGTGGGTGTCAATATGGCCATTGGGGTGATTGTCCAAAGGCATATTCCCCTCCCCCAAGCCCCTACTATGATCCTTCTGTTGTTTTTTCTGAATATAGGCATGCTGAAAATGAGGACTTGGGACGCCAAGCTCGAATAGAAGACATGTTGAAACAACTCTTGGAGCAATCAGAAGCAATGAAGGAGGCGATGGCAGTATTGAGAAATCAGCAAGAAGAGAATGCAGAGGCTCTAGAAAGGATGACCATCAAATTCACGGAGATGATTGCTGAAGCTGAAGCGTGTGATAAATCACAAACAACAGTTTTAGCCGATATTCAAGAGGAACTACAAGAGGACGACAAGGGTGAATTTTTGGATGAAGCCCAACAATTCGAATCTCTTGACTGTCCCCGTGATGGGCTCACACTTATGGAAAATCCATTCTTGGAAGAAGAGTTAGCGTATCCCCCAGTCGACTTTAATGGTGAGATAGATGTCGATGTCGAGAAGGTATATACAAGTAAGGAGGTCAAGAAAAATGCAGTTTCAGAGTTGAGGTGTATTGGACCACACTCTACACATTTTTCAACATTAAATTTGGTTGACAACATAGAAATAGAGTCTTCCAAGTTTGTAGAGAAATGTCTAGAGGAGGACCAAGCACCATATATTTTGAAATTTGCTAACTCAGAAAGACAAAATGACTTCGCTTACTTAAGGACCAATAAATGCAAAAGGCAACATCTACTGTTTGGTCCTTACAATTTTTCACCACCACCCCTGGAGCATAAGAGGAAATTAGAGAAGAAATTAGGGGTGAGATTCATATCCTCAAGGTGGAGGAAAAAGTGGTGAAACTTGGTACGTCGTGCCGCGACGTAAAATTAGGCGCTGCTTGGGAGGCAACCCAAGGGTACCATGGGTACCATTTTAATTTCTTGCATTTATTTTTATTTTATTTATTTTTCATCTTGTGTTGTTTTGGTGGAAAGTTAAGCACAGATGGAGGGGAAGTCTGAGTACCCGTGGAGGAGGAAGCTAACAAGCATGGAAAAGAAAAAGTGTGGGGTCGAACACCCACTTGTCCATAGTTGAAGAAAACCATGCTGTCAGCTAGGCCTAAAGGCCGCAGGGAGTATTTCTCATCCCTTGTAACCTTTAGTTTGATGCTATGCGGACATAGCATGATTTAAGTGTGGGGTGAGGGAAATTTCTAGGAAATTTCAAAATTTCTGTGCTTAATGATTTTTGGTGAATGTAATGCTTGTACAAAAGTTGGTGAGAAATTTGAAAATTTGAAAAATTTTTGTGAATTAAGCATGACTTCATCACCCGTTGGTTTTTCTTTTCGGTTCGTTTCCGACGGGGGGTATTTGAACCGAAGAATAAAATTTTTTTTCTTTTTTCTTTTCTTTTTTCTTTCTTTCCTTGGTCTGTATATAAAGTTTTTTTAGTCATAGCTAGGGACTATTTCCGACGATGGATGGATGACGACCGTCTTGAGGAAAATTAGTCGATAGGTTTTGGGTTTTGAAACCATAACTAATTAGGCTGAATGTCCTTGTTATGTTCTATACATGGTTGTAAGATGCAAGTATGTTCAGTATGAAGCATGCAAGTCTATAACTTTGTTTGAGACACTTAGGCTCTTGAATTTGACTCAATATGTTTGAAGCTTAATTCCGAATTCTTGTGATTAGCTGAGTAAGAGTCTACTGATTGTGTCTTGATTTGAGCATGTGCCATGAGTGTAAGGTTTTTGAGTATTCTATGCTTTTGTGGAATGTCTAGAACTTGCCTGGTGTGTTTATAAAACGAAATGAAGGATGTGAATTGGAGGAAATGATATAGGCATTTCTTTGAATGAACCAACTTTTTATCCCTCATTATACCTACCTTGAAAAATTAATCCTAGTTAACCCCATTGAGCCTTGAGCCTATTCTTTGACAGCTGCAACATAAGCTTAATCCTTTTTCTTTCATTAGCCTTGAAATTGAACCAAAACTCCGAAGCGCTTAAAGGAAAAATCCGAAAGGGTAAAGGAGTGAGAAGAATGGAAAAGAAGGAAAGATAGCAAGTTGTAAATAGTTGAGAAAAGGAAAAAGGTGCATTTGTGTGAAAATGGTTGGTTATTAGTAGGGAGTAAGAAAAGGAATGAATGAAACATATTGCTTAAGTACTCCTTACTAATAAGCTAAAAGTGTCGAAAGAAATGGGGGAACAAAAGAGCAAAAAGAAAACTAAAAGGAGAAAAAAGGTGAAGTGAGGGAAGGGAAGTTTGTAATGAAGGCGTGATGTATTAAAAGCGCTTAGGAAAGATAGTCACTATTACTGATCATAATAGTACCTACCCGCACCTGAGTTACACTACAACCTAAAAAGTCCTACTTGATCTTACATTCACACATCCTTATATTAGTGGAATAAAACATTAAGGGCAAGCTTATGGGTCATTACATAATGCATGTGAATTCTTTGTGAGAGTGAGCGTAATTCTATTCATGTACCCACACATGTTCTGATGTAAAAAATTGTTTTTGCATGTGATTGGGTAACTCTCTTTCCGTGAGGGCCACATGTTGAAAGAAGGATATATTTCATGTGGGATTTCTTAATCAGATGATTTGCATGAGTTTTCTAAAATTGAGAGTCGATTCTTGAGGTTAAGAAGTCTTAACATGGTTGTGTTTCATTTCAACGATCAAATCAGGCATGCTCTATTTTTAGCTTGTATCCTACGTAATCATTATAGCCGTAACTTGAATTCTCTTGCTAAATTAGTTATGTAGGAGTCTCCATTTGCATGATATGTAAAAGGTTGTTCGAGGACGAACAAGGCTTTAAGTGTGGGGTTGTGATCACGGGCAAAAATATATGCCCGAGTTACTCTTTATTACTTAAATTAGTCTTGTTTATCTAAGTTATCGTATACATTTTCATGTAATTTTAGATAAAATAAAGATATGTGCTAACCAACATGATTAGCCTTTGTTTTGTAGGTTTTGATGATGTTTGAGTAACTAATCCATGAGTTGGTGAAGTAGAAGCTTGGAAACGGAATTAACACGCGAACGTCGGCAAGGAAGAGGCACAAAACAGCCCACCGGCGCGTCGACAAGGTGCCACGGCAGGCAGGCCGCTCAAAACAGCCCACCTGCGCATTGGCAACGTGCCACGGCAGGTGGACTCCGCGACCATGGGGCTACAACGCGCTGCCCAGGAAGCGTGACACGTTGCCAACGCGGCAAGGTGCTACCTGGGCCGATTTCGGGTGATTTTCCAGAAAGCCTCCGCGTCCGTAGCGTGTCACGGAGGCCGTGCTCTGCGATGCACTCCGTGACACGTTGCTTGTTAATCCGGGAAAGATTCCTACTAATATAAATAGCACACTTAGGTTTATTTTTCATAATTGAGACTTGGTGGAGCAAGGACGTGGGTTAGGAGCAGTTGAGGGACGAAAAAGCTAAGGGTTTTTCTCTCTTTGTTTCTTCTTTCAATCAATTGTACGTATGATTTACACTCATTTGAGGATGATCAATCCACAAATGAGTGGCTAATTCTCTTCCTTGCTAAGGTTTTGAACATGTGTATTGAATTTTGATTGTGAATTATATGGTTTTTCATCTTCTTCTTTCATGTTGTTATATTAATTCTTGTTCTTACTGCATTAGTGTGTGGCCAACATTAATGTACATCTAAAAAGTCCAATTTCACTCGAGAGAGCAAGAAATTGGAAAGTTGTGAATTAATAGGGTATTGTTCTTAACTTGATTTGGGAAAATTGGGTTTTGATGTGCTTTCCTGATAGAAATATACTTGAAAGCCGTATTAGTCAATTTAGGAACCGGAATTGTATTGCTAGGTCATAAATTGCATTTGATCACAGAAATGTAGACGAATGGTTTATGATTCTAAAGTGAGATTAAATACGAGAGTTTTAATCTCTAGGCTAATGTTCTTGGCTAGCAACATGAAGAGAAGAATAACCGAATTATGATTACTATCGAATTCATTACTTGTTCTTAACCTTGGCATGCTCTTATCCATAGTTTCAATTCAAGTAAATATTTGTTAATAGTTTTAGTATATAGTTTATAAACAAAATTATTTAACTTTTGGTTACATTGTTGTCAACATAATTAGAAGTAAACTAGAATATAGTATACTTAAGCAATTTTACTTATCCAGAGTCTCCTTGGATCGATACTTGGCTTACTTAGCCACTTTATTACTTGTTTGACCACGTGCACTTGCGTGTCGGTTTTTACCCCATACCAAAGCACCGAGCAGGAACCCCAAGCCTACTTGGTGGTAGAAACTGCACCCCAAAAAAATGCAAAGTGCTCTCCATCATTTTTCAACAAAGCTGAAGCCATCGTTTCTCAATGAAGCTAATAATGTAATTACATGCATAGTCTGAAATCTGAACATGGGGCGTCTTGACTCCATAACATATCATAAACTCATTTTATTATCCTTGGCTAAATCATGAAAAACATACTTAACTTTGTGGGCTTGCCCAAATCTTAAAACATGCATACTTGAAATAGACTTCACGAGTCAAAATCATAGATTCAAACATGGATAATTTGCAAACATTTAATCATGTTAAATATCTCATCATACTTGAAATCATGGATTATAAACTTGACTTTTCATGAAAGTTGCATAATTGGGCATAATTTTCATAAAACATGAAATCATGAATTTATAATTAAGTCATACATAAAATCTACCCATGAATCTTAAAATATGAAGGGAAATGACCCATGAATAAAGTATGAAGAATTTCATAAACTTGAGTTAAAACCACATAAGATCAAACACTTGAATTCATGAACTTGAGCAAAAATTTGGGCATGAGAGTTAAAGGAAACTCTCATTCATGGCCCTACATACCTAGGTAAGTTGAATCTACACCCTTCCTTGAAATCCCAAGAGATTTGGCAAGGAACTTGAAGATTTCTAGTCTTTATCTCCTATGGGATCTTCTAGACTTGATGCATGGGAAGAGAATGGGTTTGAATTCACTAAACTCTATTAAAACCTTCCTAACATAGCTTGAAATGATGTAGTTTAGGGCTTAGGAGGTTAAGAATTATGAAAACACCCTTACTGATTCTGAAGGAAAAAATAACTTTGCCATTACCATTTAGGGACATTACGAGTCATTACTCAAGAGGATGACTCGTTCTCCTCTCTCGTTACCTTCACTGGAAACACAACCTCAAACCTAGCCATCCTGACCACGACCCACTAGATGAGTTGTGAAGTGAAACCACGACTCGAGGTGCCATCCGTGAAGACCCCCTGACCATGACTCTTGGAGTGAGCCACTGGATGAGTCGTTACCCACTCGACGACTCTTCGTTCCATCCGTTGCCAAGTCCTAGAACAACTTTCATTCTCGAATCTTCCCTATGCCTTCATGAGCCACACCACGAATCATTAAGTCACTTCATGGGTCAGTAAATGGTCATCCAATGACTTGGTGCAAAATTTTCTTTCTTTCTCTACTTAAACCCTCGGGTATGATCTTAGGGACTTTTGGGGTATTACAGTGATTCTTAACCAATATGCATGCTTGTTTTAATGACCTGGATTGAGACCCTAGATCGAGACATAGAGCCTAGAACTATGAATGGATCCAAGCTAATCCATGGCACATTAATAGCACTTCAAGAGCATATCTAAAGCGGAATTTAAAGGCAACATGAGTAAGCGGAAACCTGAAATATATCAAAACCATAACATGGAATCAACACTCGACAAGCTAAATCATCTGCATAGTGTCTGATAAGCCTTTAAAACATCTGATGAGCTTATGGGAAAACACTCCCAACTAGCTCGCTCGTGTCTGAAAACTGAAATAACATGCAAAACATAACTACTAGCTATCCTTGAGAAAATGAGCACTCACCCAAGCAGGGGTTGGAATGAACTGAGATGGAAACAACTATCGACAACACTAAGCTGGATAACCCAAGCTGATTTTACGAGACGATATAGCATACAGTATGCGGTCAGTACTTGAAATGTACTGTGTATGTAAGGTAAGTAATACATGCATAGTAAAACGTTAGTTGAAATCATGCATATAAATCAAATAGATCATGAGACTACGGACTGCATACTGAAAATGTATCTGAGATATACATGATAACATCCAAATTCACTCCCCTTAACAAAAGAATGTAAACAGTCATTGGCAAAATAAATATACTCGACGAGTGTCGGGGTCGAAACCCAGAGGGAATAATAGTTGATCACCCAAGAGTTATCTATCAAATAGAAATAACTTGCATTAATGTCTTAAAAAAATAAAGTAAAAATTGGGGAAATCACAACTTTTTAATTGAACTATAAATTCGCACACGAAAACAGGGACAAAGCTTAGAAAATACCAAAGGACCAAATACTAGGGGTGTGATATTAATGGAGCTTCATCGAATTGGGTTTACTAATAGCTCCAAGCATTACTCGGTGGTACCCTACATTTTTCAACCAATTAGGTGCCTTATACCTCGGGTTTCTCTCAAACCCTAAAGTCCTTTTCACAACAACCACATTAACTTGGGTAAGAATCAACTATTTCTAGCTTTTATTCTCAAGGGGTGTGTGATAATGGGTTTTTCCTATCACTAGCCCAACCCCACATAATCAACACCCAATTACCCATTAATGTTTGATCACCTATACTCTAATCTCTTTTTCAAGCAAAATTAGAGTAAGAAAATACAACCCACATTTGCAACTATGAGTGTTTAGATTAAAACTCAGATGGAAAACTATGATTATACCAATTGATTAAATATAAGATCAATTTAACAATACATAATCCAAATCCGTCCCAATTATTGACACACCCCTAACAAGAAATTTTGCTACTCATGTAAGTAGAAGAAGACATTGCATTAAGTAATAATTAAATATCCATTCAACAAAGTGAGTAAGAATATTCAAGTATAAGGTTCTGGTCTCCAATGGAGTTTTTCTACCTTTTCAAAGAAGAAGATTAAGATTTCTCTCTCTATAATTCGATTCTCCTACTTCTCTCTACTTTCTATTCAAAATTCAATATTATGGAATAATGATGTGGAATAGAAGGTTTAGTTCTAATTTTATATATGTACAAAAGTAGGTACAAAATGCTCCTTTTTTTCTAAACCAGACTCTTTGTCCCTTTCTTGACGAACCTCACTTGCGGGTCACCGGCGGTTCTCTGGTGCTGATTCACGGTCTGCCAGTCTGTCACATGTCATGGCTAGTGGTTTCTGGATCAATTTAGAGTGATTTTCTAGTAGCCATTCTTCTTCCACATAGTAGGCATCTATGAGTCTATGCACCAAATACCATTAAGCCTAAGCCAACCCAAAATTGTTCACCGACTCAAGGAAAAGAGAGGAGACTCCCAGAAACACGTAGCAAAAGTTTCAAGAGGTAACCACAATGAATAGACTTGATTCACAAATGTTTTTCATTCTTCAAAACAAGGGCATGATTTATCAAAACAAGCACACATAGCATCTCAAATCATTACAACTTCACATTCAAAGCTTTCCTCAAAGCTCACAACACTCATGTCCCAATCACTTCTTCACACTAATGCAAATATGTTCTCCAAGGGGGTGATACCACTCACAAGAAGAGAGAATCCCTTTTAATCGTCAAGAAATGCACACACAAGGGATTATAGAATAAGATAATAAAGCTCACTCTCACAAAGAAATTCTGCATGCACACAACTTGACTCATAGGCTTGCCCTTCGTGTGACTCGCCACTGATGTAGAATTGCTACACTCATAATTAATTAGGACTAGGGATCATAATGAGGGCTAGAGGTTAATGTAGGATAAATAATGAGTTCTAGTGGTTAGAACCTCCCTAATGAATTTTTTGATCATTTTTAACATCCCATCACACTATTGAGATTACTCTACCTTATCTCTCCTTGCTCGTCGTCTTCATCATTTGTTTAACAAAAGCCTCCCTTATAACACCTTTGGATTACACATTTTGCCTCATCTAAGTTATAAGTAACACCTTTTACTATTATTTCTTTTTCAATGATTCACAGTTCTTCAACCAACCAATTCATTAATTTTAATCACAATTTGGTGCTAACATACATTAAAGCTCTCATATTTATCCCTTTTCTTGTAATCCCCCCAAATTAGGCTTTTGCCTCATTTCCACACATTTCTTTATCTCTCCCTATTTCTTGGGCTTGAAGTACCATTTTTCATTATTTCACCACTAGAAACTAGGGAGGATAGGTGCTAAAGATAGGGTTTAAAAAGGATCATTCGGCTTGTAATATGGTTTCCAAGAAAAAGGGTCGAAGGCTCAATATTGTCTAGCCAAGGAAGATGTTTAAGGAGGTCATTTTGGGTGAAGTGACTAGCAATAGAAAGCCTAAAATCATGTTCTATGTGCAGCTACATCTAGGATTTCACCTTGAGTCACACTTTGGGCATGTTCTAGACAAATGTATATGCAGGGAAATTATTCAATCAACCTCATCACAAAAGGAATCACACTACAAGGATTTCACACAATACATCACCACAGCCAGATTAATGACTTAAAGACAATTGAGCATGTGATCAATAATCCAAACAAGGAATGATCAATATATGACAAGAGGATGCTACATTTTCCATTTCAAATGCCCCATTACTTCAAAATTCATTTTTCCATACCACACAAAATTTTTTGGTGTTACGTCTCAAAAATAATTTCAACAAGACACAAAAACTATAATACCCCAAAAATGCGTTTGAATAAACGCGGGGATGAAAGGTTGAAAACTGTAGAAATTTGGGAAAAAGGTTGTAGGACGATCCAAGGTACGACCTGTGGCAAAAAACCTCGAGTCGTTGGTGAGATTAGGCTGGGTAATAGTGCAGATAACGGGCAACAAGAAGACTCATTGTGGGATAAATGAGTCGTTGTTAGCAGTCATTAGAATAAGTTGGGTTCTTCAGGTGGGTTATAATAGGTCTCCCAATGACCTGTCATGAGATACAACGAGTCATTGGTTGTGGTCGTTGTTGGAGCATAGGGTTTCCAGTGGGCTTGACTGAAGGGAAATAATGACTCGTCATTGGTTGTGACGAGTCATGGTATGGCCCGTCAGAAGATCAGATGCCAAGGTCCACGAGCAAACCACAAATGATGTAATGGATCATGGGTTGATACGACGAGTCATCCTAACCGTTCGTTGGTTGGTTCGAAAAGTAGACATTCAGCAGTGCATACGACGAGTGACATGACGGGTCGTCGTTGGTTCCAATGTCTCGTTAGTGCTATCCATGGGTTCCATCCAGCCATATTTAAGGGCAGGTTCATTAAGGGTAATTCCAACTTTTTCATGATATGAGGCCCTAAACTGCATCATTTTGTCTTGGGGAAGCTGGGTTTTAAGAGAATGACCTATTCTAAACTCTCATTCATGCATGCAAGGATATTGAAAGGTGATCTAAGGATATTTTAAGTTCTTCTCTTCAATTCTTCCAATTTCATTCTTGGGCTTCTAAGGAGACTTATAATTTGATAATCCCAGGTATGTAAGGTCATCAATGGGTGAATTCTTCCACACCCATGCTCCTTCTCTGTGATTTTACTTAAAAATTTATCAAAAACTCATGGGGTTTTGTATTTAATTTATATAAAATCTAATGATTTAATTATGGGTTTTGTGATTTTGAAATATTATCATAAACTATGGATTCTGATCATCTTTTGAAATTTAAATTGATTATAATATTATTGATTTTGATTTCTAAGCAATTAAGCTTAATTATGCATGCCTCATGATGAATAGATTTCTGATCTATTTTCCCATTATGTTCTTTACAAGCCCAACATGAATTATGTTTTAAATTATGAATTTATTATGTTACCCATTATGATTTTATGAAATTCAAGCTATATGCATGATCTACAAGTATGTATGACTCTTATTAATCATGAATTATGTGTTTGGCAGACTCACGTGCCTCATGTCATGGCTAGATCACATATGTTAAAGCATGTTTACGATTATCATGATTTAACTAGCCCATGAACTCATGTATGTATTATTATGAGCTCTATATATGTTTTGGGAGTAGTATCGAACACCGAGTAGGTTCAGGGCTAAAGTTAAGCCCCAAATCTCATGAACTACGTGCCACCATTGGTATATTTGGACCCTTTTTTGTTAGTCCCTGGACCAAATGGCCCTTTTCATGGTAATATCACACTTTCATGATGCTACCCTTAGCAAGGTACGAACACCCTCCCAACTAGGTTACAAGTCGGGCTTCTTGTGTGCTCATATGGGTTATGTCGATTAAAAAGAATCTCCCACCGTTCCTCATTATTTATGCATGTTATGATTATGCATGTTGGCTCAAATCATGTTAAGCAAATCTGTTCTATTATGATATGATTATGTTTATGTCACGAAAGTTTTGAAAAACCTTGAGCCGTAGGATATGCTATTATAATTCACGATACGAGCATAATGTCCTACCCTTATGATCATTAATGAACTTTATACATGTTTTAAATGTCCTTTTTACTTACCTTGCATACTCAGTACATTCCACGTACTGACCATATACTTTCTATGTTGTATCATTTCATGATACATGTCCCAGTTCTCAGGCTCATCCTCACCCGTAGATAGTTTCAAATTTGCTCTCAGCGCTCTTGGTGAGTCCTCATATTTCGAGGGATGTATGTTCCTACTCTATGTTGTTCTTTTAGTTTCTGAATTTTGGATTAGTTGGGGAGTTTTCCCATCAATCCATCCTTCATGTTTAGAGGCTTATTAGACTACAACTTGCATTCAACCGTATTGTATTAGTCTTGTACTGATATTCCCCTTTGGCTATGTTATGATTATGTTCTTATATGTTAAGTCTTCCGCTCATGTGATTGGATTAGATGTATGATCGTGTCGTGGGTCGACATGGGGTCTCTCGGGGCTCCTTGTCTTGTGTCTACAATCCGAGTGTACATTTTGGTCATGAAAAACTTTGTATCAGAGCCGTAGGTTGATGTGTCCTAGGGAGTCTAAAAGCCGCGTTAAGTGGAGTCTTTTTCGTAGGTATGAAGAGCACCACACTTATGATGAAGGGGCTACAAGATGTTTAGGAAATTTTCCCTTCTTTCATGATCTATGTCGTGCGATGAATGTCCCTTACTTGTCTTATTTGTGTTATTCGCATTTGCAAGATCATGCCTCCATGTCGAGTAAACGCCAGGAGAACCAGTAATGGTAATGATCATGAGGGTGCCGATGATTGTTAGCATCAGCCAACTCCACCCGTTCATGAGGAGCACGTACCAGAGCCAGATACCCACGCCGAGTTTAAGGTAGCGATTCAAATGCTAGCACAGGCCATGAATGCCCAGGTCAAGAATCAGACAGTGGCGCATTTCCCTCATAATGGGAATGCAGCGTCAGCTAGGGTGAGGGATTTCTTGAGGATGAGCCCTCTGTAGTTCACGGGGTCAAAGGTGGACGAGGACCCATATGATTTTATTGAGGAGATTTTGAAGATCACCCAAGTTATGGGGGTAAACAATGGGGAATGCGTTGACTTGACCTCCTATCAACTAAAGGGGTAAGCACATATATGGTTTAAGCAATGGAGAGATGCCAGGGTAGCGGGTGCAAACCCGATAAGATGGGATGAGTTTCACACTGCATTCATGGATCTGTTCTTCCCTTGGGAGATGAGGGAGCTCAATGAGGCCGAGTTTGTTAAACTGAAGAAGGGTAACATGACTTTCCAGGAGTATGCATTGGAGTTCACCAAGTTATCTAAATATGCTCCAGAGTTGGTGGTGGATCAGCAGGCTCGGGTGAGCCGTTTTGTGCATGGAGTAGCAAATTACTTGGACAAAGATTGCCGGATTGCCATGCTTTACTAGGACATTGATTTTCCCCATATTGTATTTCATGCGCAGCAGATAGAGTCAGTCTACAGGAGGCAGAGAGAGGCCAAGAGAGCCAGGACTGACAGCTACGGGGTTTCTTAGGCCAGGTCAGGGGTAGACCATGTCACCACACCCAGCATATGTCCATTGCTCTAGCTCCATCATTGGCCAGCATGTCATACAAGTTTAGGGGAGACAAGAGGAGCATGGCTATAGGCTCGACGGATCATGGTAGCATGTAAGTGGAGCGCACTTTTCCAGTTTGTGCGAAGTGCTGGAGGAATTATTCTGGGAGGTGCCTGGTCGGCACGGATGCTTGTTTTGGGTTGCAAACCCGGACACAGGATCAGAGATTTCCCTACAGCCAGTTCTACCGCCCTAGAAGCATAACCCCCTCTATAGGGTTCCTCCACTACTTCAGCAGGTGGTCAGCACCAAAACTATTTTTATGCCCTAGTGCCTCGCCTAGAGCAGGAGACTTTGCAAGATGTGGTCATGAGTATGTTGCAAGTATTCCATATTGATTCTTATGATTTGTTAAATCCAGGAGCTCCTTTGTCTTTTGTGACCCCTTACATTGCTAGTAGTTTTGGAGTTAGTCTTGAAATTCTGTTAGAACCGTTCCCCGTATCTACTCCAGTCGGTGAATTAGTGGTAGCTAGGCGGGTATATGGAGGGTGTCCCATCACAGTGTTGCATAAGGTTACCTCTGTAGACTTGGTAGAGTTGGCCATTATGGACTTTAATATCATCTTGGGTATGGATTGGTTGTTTGCATGTTATGCTTCAATTAATTGTAGGACTTGTGTGATGGAATTCTAATTTCCTGGTGAGTCAGTTATGGAATGGAAGGGTAATTCTGCGGTACCAGCCGGTCAGTTTATTTCATATCTTAAGGCCAGGAAAATGATCTCTAAGGGTTGCATATACAACCTAGTTAGGGTTAAGGATGTATAGTCTGAGACCCTGACTATTCACTCAGTTCCAGGGGTGTGTGAGTATTCGGAGGTTTTCCTTGATGATTTTCCAGGTGTTCCTCCGAAAAGGGAAATTGATTTCGGTATTAATCTATTGCCCGATACGCAGACTATCTCCATTCCTCCTTATAGGATGGCTCCAACTGAGCTAAAAGAGTTAAAAGAACAGTTGAAGGACTTGTTGGATAAAGGTTTCATTAGACCGAACAAGTCTCCATAGGGTGCACCGATTCTATTTGTTTGGAAGAAGGATGAGTCCCTTTGAATATGTATTGATTATCGGTAGCTGAATAAGGTCACTATCAAGAACAAGTACGCCTTCCCCAGGATTGATGATTTATTTGACCAGCTCCAAGGTGTCAAGTGTTTCTCGAAGATAGATCTCAGGTCCAAGTATCATCAGCTCCGAGTTCGAGAGTGTGATATCCCAAAGACATCCTTCAGAACTTGATATGGCCATTATGAGTTTGTACTTATGTCATTCGGACTAACTAATGCTCCTGCAGCTTTTATGAACCTGATGAACACGGTGTTCAAGCAATATCTGGACATGTTCGTGATCGTGTTCATCGATGACATCCTTATATACTCCTGGAGTGAGAAGGAGCATGCCGCTTATTTGAGGATAGTGTTGCGAACTCTCAAGGATCGTTAGTTATATGCAAAATTTAGCAAGTGTGAATTCTGGATAGAATCGGTGTCATTTCTAGGCCACGTGGTATCAAGTGAGGGCATAAAGGTAGACTCTCATAAAATCAAAGCGGTGAAGAATTGGCCTAAACTGGTGAATCCTTCAGAAATTCAGAGTTTCTTGGGCCTAGCAGGCTACTACCAAAGATTTGTTGAGGGCTTTTAATCAATTACAACCCCATTGACTAGGTTGACTAAGAAAAAGATAAAGTTCTAATGGTCGGAGGCTTGTGAGGAAAGCTTCCAGGAATTGAAGACCAGACTCACTTCAGCACCAGTGCTGACATTACTCGAGGGCACAAATGGCTTTGTTGTATATTGTGATTCTTCGAGAGTCAGATTGGGTGTGTGTTGATGCAGCTGGGAAAGTAATAGCATATGCCTCTCGACAGCTGAAAGTTCACGAAAAGAATTACCCCACCTATGATCTCGAGTTGGCTGCGGTGGTGTTTGCATTGAAGATATGGCAGCATTACTTGTATGGGGTCCACGTGGAAGTGTTTACGGATCACAAGAGCTTGCAATATGTGTTCACGCAGAAGGATCTCAATCTTCAGCAGAGGAGGTGGTTGGAGTCACTAAAGGATTACGATATGAGTCTTTTATACCACCCAGGCAAGACTAATGTGGTTGCTGATGCACTTAGTAGGCTCTCTATGGAGAGTATGTCCCATGTGGATAATGGAAAGGAGTTGGTGAGAGATGTCCACTGACTTGCAAGGTTGGGAGTTAGATTAATCGACTCAATCGATGGCGGCATTATTGTGCAGAATGGGTCAAAATCGCCCTTGGTGGTTGACGTCAAATCTATGCAAGATAAGAATCCGATTTTGAGGAAGCTAAAGGAAACATTGTGGAGTCAAAAGGTAGAGGTTTTCTCCTAAGAGGGAGGTGGTGTGCTGCGGTACCAGGGTAGCCTATGTGTCGTAGACATTGATGATTTAAGAGTTCGAATATTGCATGAGGCACATGGTACAAGATATTCTATCCATTCGGGATCCATAAAGATGTATCGGGACTTGAGAGAAATCTATTGGTGGGATGGTATGAAGAAGGATATTGCAGAGTTCGTAGCCAAATGTCCAAACTATCAACAAGTGAAAGTCGTGCATCAAAGGCCGGGAGGCGTACTTTAGGATATTAGCATTCCTACATAGAAGTGGGAAGAGATTAGCATAGATTTCATGACAAGACTACCTCGTACTCGACGACACTATGATTCTATTTGGGTGGTGGTAGACAGGTTAACCAAGTTTCTACCAGTCAAGATTAGGGATTCAGCGGATGATTATGCCAAATTGTATATTCGGGAGTTGGTTCGACTTCATGGAGTGCCCTTGTATATTATTTCAGACCGAGGTACTCAGTTTACCTCCCAGTTTTGGCGGTCTTTTAAGAAGGGACTTGGGACTCAAGTCAAGCTTAGTACAGTCTTTCATCTGCAAACGGATGGCCAAGCCGAATGAACAATCCAGACTCTTGAGGACATGTTGAGGGCAAGTGTTATGGATCTTTAAGGTAGTTGGGATGATCATTTGCCCTTAATCAAGTTTTCTCATAATAAAAATTATCACTCTAGTATCCAGATGGCACCGTTCGAGGCTCTTTTCGGGAAAAGGTGTAAATCGCCTATCGGACTGTTTGAGGTTGGTGAGGCAGCCATGATAGGACCTGATTCGGTTTATGAGGCCATGGTAATGGTCCAATTGATAAGGGACCGGTTGAAAACTGCTCAGAGTCATTAGAAATCATATGCTGATTTTGGGAGAAGGGATATGGAGTTTGATGTGAAAGACTGGGCATTTCTCAAGGTATCTCCCATGAAGGGAGTCATGTGGTTTGGAAAGAAAGGGAAACTAAGTTCCCGATATGTAGACCCCTACCGGATTATGAGAAGGATTGGTAAGGTGGCGTATGAGTTGGACATGCCCACAAAGTTGACTTCTGTATATCCCGTTTTTCATGTGTCACTTTTGAAGAAATATTTGGGAGATCCAGCTCTGGTAGTTCCGATTGACAGCACCGGTATAAAAGACAGCCTCAACTATGAGGAATTTCTGGTGGAAATATTAGACCGTCAAGTCCGTAAGCTAAGGAACAAAGAAGTAGCCTCAGTTAAGTTTTTATGGAGAAATCAACATGCTGAGGGAGCTACATAGGAAGCCTAAGCAGATATGATGGCTAAATACCCGCATTTATTCTCTACCAGCTCAATTCCGACTTGAGGTATCAATTTTACTCTATGATTCTATTTAGTTTTCATGTTCAGTTCATGTGTTTAAGTTTCTTGTATGTGTATGAATATGTATGTGAAGCATGCGATCGGTTCAGCTATGTGTTATGAATCGGAGATAGTCATTCCGTAAAAATTTAGGTTAAAATGATTAGTGTTTGTATATGATAATTGCATGTCTCTGTTTTCTGCTTGTTTCTAACATTCGAGGACTAGTGTTTCCAAGGGGGATATATTGTAGTACCCCCGAAGTGCGTAGGAATAAACCAGGGGGTGAAAGGTTGAAATCTGCAGAAATTTGGGAAAAAGGTTGCAGGACAAGCCAAGGTACGACACATGGTATCAAACCATGAGTCATTGTAACAATTCGTTAGTGAGATTAGGCTAGGTGACAGTGCAGACAACGGGAGACATAACAACTCATTGTGGGATACAATGAGTCCTTGTTAGTAGTTGTTAGAAGAAGATGGGTTCTTCAGGTGGGTTATAACGGGTCTCCCAACAACCCTCCATGAGATACAATGAGTCGTTGTTGGATGATAGGGTTTCCTGCAGGCTTGACTGAAGGGAAACAACAACTCATCATTGGTTGTGAGGAGTCTTGGTATGGCCCGTTAGAATATGAGATGCCAAGGTCCATGAGCAAACCACAGACGATGTAATGGATCATGGGTTGATAGGATGAGTCAGCCTGACCGTACATTGCTTGGTTCTAAAAGTAGACTTTCAGAAGTGCATACGACGAGTGATATGACGGGTCGTCGTCGGTTCCAACGACCCGTTAGTGCTGTCTGTGGGTTCCATCCGACCATATTTCAAGGTAGGTTCATTATGGGTAATTCCGACATTTTCACGATATCAGGCCCTAAACTACGTCGTTTTGGCTTGGGAAATCTTGGTTTTTAAGAGAATGACCTATTCTAAACTCTCATTCATGCACGCAAGGATATTGAAAGGTGATCTAAGGAGATTGTAAGTTCTTCTCTTCAATTCTTCCAATTTCATTCTTGGGCTTCTAAGGAGAGTTAGAATTTGATAATCCCAGGTATGTAAGGTCATCAATGGGTGAACTCTTCCACACCCATGCTCCTACTCTATGATTTTACTTAAAAGATTATCAAAAACTCATGGGGTTTTGTATTTGATTTATATAAAATATAATGATTTAATTATGGGTTTTGTGATTTTGAAATATTATCATAACCAATGGATTTTCATCATCTTTTGACATTTAAATTGATTATAATATTATTGATTTTGATTTCTAAGCAATTAAGCTTAATTATGCATGCCCCATGATGAATCAATTTACGATCTATTTTCCCATTGATGTTCTTTACAAGCCCAACATGAATGATGTTTTAAATTATGAATTTATTATGTTACCCATTATGATTTTATGAAATTCAAGCAATATGCATAATTTACAAGTATGTATGAATCTTATTAATCATGAATTGTGTTTTAGGCCGACTCACGGGGCTCATGTCATAGCTAGATCACATATGTTTAATTATGTTTACGATTATCATGATTAAATTAGCCCATGAACATGGTATGTATTATTATGAGCACTATATATGTTTTGGGAGTATTATCGAATATCGAGTAGGTTGGGGGCTCAGGTTAAGCCCCAGATCTCATGAACTAAGTGTCACCGTAGATATATTAGGACCCTTTCATGTTAGTCCTTGGCCCAAATGGCCCTTTTCATGGTGATATCAAACTTTCATGGTTCTACCCTTGGCAAGGTACGAACACCCTCCCGACCAGGGTTACAAGTCGGGCTTCAGTGTGCTCATATGGGGTATGACAGTTAAGAGAATCTCCCACCGTTCCTCATGATTTATGCATGTTATGATTATATATGTCGGCTCAAGTCATGTTAACTAAATCTCTTCTATTATGATATGATTATGTTTATATCACGAATGTTTTGAAAAACCTTGAGTCGTAGGATATGTTATTATAATTTACGATACGAGCATGATGTCCTACCCTTATGATCATTTATGAACTCTATACATGTTTTAAATGTCCATTTTGCTTACCTTGCATATTAAGTACATTCCACGTACTGACTGTATACTTTCTATGCTGTATCGTTTCATGATACAGGTCCTAGTTCTCAAGCACATCCTCACCCGTAGATAGTTTTAGAATTGCTCTCAGCGCTCTTGATGAGTCCTCATATTTTGAGGGTTGTATGTTCATACTCTATGTTGTTCTTTTAGTTTCTGGATGTTGGATTAGTGGGGAGTTGTCCAACCAATCTGTCCTTCATGTTTAGAGGCTTATCGGAGTACAAGTTGCATTCAACTGTATTGTATAAGTCTTGTACTGATTTTCCCCTTTGGCTATGCTATGATTACATTCTTATATGTAAAGTGTTTCACTCATGTGATTGAATTAGATGTATGCTCATGCAATGGGTCGACATGGGGTCTCTCGAGTTTTCTTGTCCCGTGTCTGCGATCCGGGTGTACGTTTGGGTGATGACCAAAACATGGCATTTTTTCATAAGAAAGTCGCCTCACAATTTATCATTGGAAAATGTCTCGGTTCGACATTAAAAAGAAAAATAAAAAGAAATTGCTTCTCAGGAAAGAATCGTGGTATAAATAAAACCTTTGGTGTTTATTCACTAACTACTATTCATAAAGGAAAGAATCAAACATGGGTCATGAACCATTTGGAAATTTAAACAAAGACCCAATTTTTTGCATTAACAACTCAAGAGCAAGCTTTTCATTTCATTCATCCTATGCATGACAAAGGCTCAACAACCAATCAACAATTTTAAAAACAACAGCTTAACACGGGCAACATCAATCCTCATCAATGAAGGCCTGTCATGTCCCAATTTTACATCCTGGATGGAACGCGGTACTTGAAGTCACAAGTGACCCCAAGCAACCCCTATCTATTATACACTGGCATTCTAAGTAATATAGAAATACATAAAGCAGAAGTTTAAAGTGAAAATATAGATACTTGAAAGAAATAAAGTTGATTCATAGTATTTGAAAATATTAGAACGACACTACTAGTCTGAAATACCGATCTGAATCTGAAAGCCACTATGACTTATGAGTTATTGGGACAAGGCCCCAATTAACTCCAAATCTAAATGAAAGGAATGAAAATATAGCTGAAATAAATAAATCTCCATCCTTAAAGAATGACAACTCACCAACTAGTAAGGCTGAGGTCTTCGATGAGCGATCGGCTAAAGAAGCTAATACTAAGATCCTGCAGCTGTATCATAAAATGATATAGCATAAAAGTATGTGTCAGTACTTTGAATGTACTAAGTAAGTAAGAGGAACCTAACACAATGGAATAAATAACAGAAGGAATGCTAAACTGAAAGACATGCAATGACCAACTAGCTACTAAACAGAATAACTGAAATACTTAGGTGGTCTAGAAGACTTGATTGTGATGGTCAAAGCACGTTGTGAGTCTGGAATACTGGTCTAAACTGAAGTGGACTGAGACTAGACTAAACTAACTAGTGGGAGAGTCTATAACCAACATATAACCACGTGAGCTAGACGTGGAGGCTGTCGTACACACCCCATCGCCCAACCACACATTGTCTAACCTAATCCAATTCTCTCTCAATACGTTCCTCAAAAAATCCGATTCGGTATGACCTAATATACCTAGCCAGGGTATAAAGGCATGTACTTGGTGATAACAAAAGTCTAGGGCAAATCAAGCAAATAAATACTGTAACCTACGTTGGCAAAACCTGGGTGCGCTGGAACCCCGGTCCTCTCGGTGCTAAGTCCTACTCCCAGTGGAGAGTCCTAGACTGGATACTAAGCTAATAGCTTAAAACTAGGGCCCAAGACTAGTCAGGTGTACATATCTGGAAGCACGCTGAGAGCCTTATCGGACCAGATTTTGAAAGTGGGTTTTAAGACTGGTTAAAGCACCTTATCTATAAGTAATGTTACTGTCTAAAGAACAAAGTAAAATATGAAACTAGGGTCCTAAGGCTATTTAGAGCTGTCTATATAAAGTGTCATGAATGCCTAGTGGACCAATAAACTGAATTCTTAATCTAATTTTGATAATTGGGAGGAACTACTAACACCTCAGGAAATCTGTAGTCAAACTGATCAGCTGACAATTTCTGACTGACACTGAGAATTCTAGGATTCTTACTAACACTGAATTGACAATAGTCTGATTGAGATTCAATGGTACTAACAACATATGAGTTCCTAACAATAATAAAGTCAAACTAAAATTCAATATTCAAGCGCTAATGCAAATTCTAGATTTTTTTCTAGTTTAGGAAATAGGGCTAAATTTCACTTCACAATATTTAACATAATTTCAAACACAAACTGGAGGAAAATATCTAATATTAACATGGTATAATCTTTCATGTGATTTTGACGAATTATGACTAATAATTTCTTGACATTCAATAATTTCAAGGGTACAATTGATAGAGAGAAATAGGAAGGAATTTTGGGATGCAAGGGAAGAACTACTCCCTTGTTGAATTCCCACATACCTGGTGAAAAAGCCCAAAGAATTCCCTGAGAAAATTGAGGAGAAAAGACTGCCCTAGCTCTTGCTCTGAAAAACTGTGAGGGAAGTTTTATGATCTGTTTTCCGAAGGTCTGAGTGGGGAATAATGAAAGAACCATTTAACCCCACTAATAAGTCTGAAATTATTCATAAAATGACGTAGTTTAAAGTTTAGGAGGGTAGAAAATTACTGAAGGACCCTTGAAAACTCGCAGGGAAAAATTGCTTATCAGTCCTTACGGGTGACCTAACGGGTCGTGGTCACACTCGTGAGGTGCATTGCCTACACTACATTGTTGGTTACCATGAGGGACCTAACGAGTCGTTGTCACCTCTGGTAGACCACACTGCCCCAAACCTCCCAGGAGTCCCCACAGGTGACACCACAACTCTTGGTGTCCCAAACGAGTCGTGGTGAGGACCCGTTGGGGACAGTGCCTTCTCGGCTACAAATTATCCTTAACCACGTGTCATATCACGACTCGTGGGGGTCGACCATGACTCGTGGTCACACCCGTGGTCATCCAACCACAAAATTTCAAACTAAATTCACAAGCCTAACCACGAGTCACTTAATGACTCGTGGTCACTCCCCATGTGTCACAGAATGATTTGTTCTATGACCTGGCGCAGAATGTTTTCTAGTTTTCTCTGAGTTACGTCCCGGAGCTAGTTTTTGAGGCATTACAATATTTCCCCCTTGGGAACATTCATCCTTGAATGTTGGAAAACACATAAAAAAGCACAGAACGGCAATCTTTATACCCAAATACTGATCATAAAAGCTGATAACTAGTGGAATGACTATCTCTGAACTCAATCACATATTTGAACTAGATTAACTGACCCTGCACATGTTTATTTACATGAAAGAAATTGAAACATACGAACTAAAAGCATTTTTGATACCTTGAATTGAAACAGAGTCAGAGGGGAACAAATGGAGGTATCTAGAAATCATGTCCGCGTCAACCTCCCACGTATCTCCCTCAATATGCTGAATTCTCCATAAGACCTTGACTGAAGCTACCTCCTTGTTCCTCAACTTACAAACCTGGCGGTCAAGGATCTAGACTAGGACCTCTTTGTATGAGAGACTATCTTTCACTCCCACACTATCCAATGGCACAATTGAAGTTGGATCACCAATGCACTTCTTCAAAAGTGATACATGGAATACTGGGTGCACAGACGCCAACTATGAAGGTAATTTCATCTCATATGCTATTTTGCCAATTCGCCTCAAAATTCTGTAGGGTCACACATATCTCGAACTGAGCTTTCCCTTCTTCCCAAATCTCATCACCCCTTTCATGGGTTAAAATTTCAAATAGACCCAGTCATCCATAGCAAACTCTAATTCTCTTCTCCTCACAACAACATAAGATTATTGACGACTCTGAGCTGCTTTCAATACTTCTCTAATGAGTTGTACCTTCTGCATAGCTTCATGAGCCGAGTCTAGCTCGATTATAGTAGCTTCACCGACCTCAAACCATCTAATAGGAGACTTGCACCTTCTACCATATAATGCCTCTAACGAGGCCATCTGGATGCTGGAGTGATAACTATTGTTTTAGGCAAACTCGATAAGAGGCAAGTGTTCATCCCAACTTCCCTTGAAATCGATCGCGCATGCTCTCAACATAGCTTCTAGATTCTGAATAATATGCTCAGCTCGTCCATCTGTCTGTGGGTGAAAATCTAAGGTGAGCTTGACTTGGGTGCCATGTCCCTTCTAGAAAGACTTTCAGAAATGCGAGGTGAACTGGGTAACTCTGTCTAAAGTAATGGACAATGTCACCCCATGAAGTCTAACCAACTCTCGGATATAAAGCCTAGCATAGTCCTCAGCCGAATCATTAGTTTTAATAGGGAGGAAAGGTGCTGACTAGTCATCGGGTCTACTACTACCCCGATAGAATCATGTTGCCGATGAGTTCGAGGTAGACCTATAATAAAGTCCATATTAACTACTTCCCACTTCCACGTGGGTATACTAATATCCTGGGTCATACCACCCTGTCTCTGGTGTTCTACCTTGACTTGCTGACAGTTCGTGCACTTAGCTACGAATTCGGTGATGTCTGTCTTCATGCTGTTCCACTAGTAAATATCCCGCAAATTGCAACACATTTTAGTAGCACTAATGTGGATGGGGTATCTGGAGCTATGTACCTCAGCCAATATCTGCTGTCTTAAGTCACCGATATCCGGTACACACAATCTGCCCTGGTAACGGAGCACACCGTCTCCCCTATGGAGAAAGGCTCAACCTCTTTCCGGAGAACCGCTTCCTTAAGTTTAAGTAAAATGAGGTCTTCATCCTGTTTGGACTTAACTTCAACAACCAAAGAGGAATTTGACCAGCTTTGCATCACCACTCCACCCTCAGCTGATTCAACCAACTACACCCCTAATTGAGCTAGTCTATGAATATCCTTCACCAATTCCTTTTTGCCTTCCTCAATATGAGCCACCCTACTCATAGACACTCTTCTTAGGGCATCAACCACCACATTAGCTTTGCTCGGGTGATATAGCACGCTCATCTCATAGTCCTTTAGGAGCTCTAACCACCTTCTCTGATGAAGATTCAGGTCCTTCTAACTGAATACATACTGAAGGCTCTTGTGATTGGTGAAAATATCCACGTGAGCCCTATACAAATAGTGTCTCCATATTTTCAACGCAAACACCACCGCTGCCAACTCCAAGTTATGACTTGGATAATTATTCTCATGAACTTTGAGCTTTCTAATGGCATAGGCTATCACTATGCCCCGCTGCATCAGAACGCAATCGAGTTGAACTTTGGAAGTGTCGCAATATACTACAAATCCATCCGATACTTCTGATAGAGTCAACACTAGAGCGGAAGTGAGTCGAGTTTTTAACTCCCAGAAACTCTTGTCACATGCATCTGACCACTGGAATTTAACCTTCTTCTCAGTCAGCCTAGTCAATGGAGATGCTATAGAAGAAAAGCCTTCTACAAAGCGTTGGTAATAACCAGCCAAACCCAAGAAACTTCTAATTTCGGTTGAGGAGGTAGGTCTGGGCTAGTCTTTCCCTGCTTCTATCTTTTGAGGATCAACCTGAATACCCTTACCCGAGACCACATGACCGAGGAAAGTCCTGGACATTAACCAGAATTCTCACTTGCTGAACTTGGAGAATAGCTAGCGGTCTCTAAGTGTTCGAAGCACTATCCTCATATGATTAGCATGCTCTTCCTCATAACTGGAGTATACCAAGATGTCGTAGATAAATACAATGACGAACATATCCAGATACTACTTGAAGACTCTGTTCATCAGGTCCATAAAGGCTGCAGGGGCATTTGTTAGTCTGAAGAACATAACCACAAATTCGAAGTGACCATCTCGAGTCCTAAAATCTATTTTCAGTATGTCACACTCTCTGACTCTTAGCTGGTGATACTGCAATATGAGATCTATTTTGGAGAAATAGCTGGCTCCCTGAAGTTGGTCAAACAGGTCGTCAATTTTGGGTAGGGGATACCTATTCTTGACTGTGACCTTATTCAACTAACAGTAATCGATGCACATTCTGAGGGTACTGTCTTTCTTCCGCACAAAGAGAACTGGAGCACCCCAGGGAGAGATGCTGGGTCTGATAAAACCCTTATCTAGAAGATCTTTTAGTTGCTCCTTTAACTCCTTAAGTTCCGCCGGAGCCATTCCATAAGGAGGGAAGATGGGCTGAGTTCTGGATAAGGTCTATGCCAAAGTCAATTTCCCATTCAGGAGGAACTCTGGGAAGATCTTCGGGGAACACATCTAGAAACTCGCTGACAACATGGACTGACTGGACAATTGGGGTCTTAGAGTTGGAATCCTTGACCCAAACTAGATGGTAATTACATCATAAGCTTCCTGGCCTTAATGTAGGAAATAAACCTACCCTTTGGTGCTGAACTACTGCCCGACCATTCTAGAGCTAGCTCATTAGTGAATTGAAACCTGACGACCCTAGTTTTGCAGTAGGCTGAGGCATAACCATTGTGTAACCAATCCATGCCAAGGATGAGGTCGAATTCAACCATGTCTAACTCTACAAGGTCAGCTGGAATGACTTTATTGAAGACTGAGATTGGGCAGTTTCTATACACCTGGCTGGCTCTAACTGACTCGCCAACTGGGGTGGAGATTGAGAAGGGTTCTGAAAGGACTTCTGGACTGATATCGAACTGAACTTCTACGTAGGGAGTCACAAATGATAATGTGTCCCCCTGATCAAATAGGGAATATACATCTAGATGGAGAAGACGTAACATACCCATGACCACATCTGGTGAGTTCTCCTGATCCTGACGAGATGATAATGCATAAAAATGGTTTTGGCATTGACTGCCCTCCGTACCTAATGTGTTAGCCTGCTAAGCTATTCAGCCTGCTGGAGCTGCTGAGGTAGTGGATTGTGATCTCCCCCATCTTTTTGACGGGCATTCTTAAGCCGCTGCCCGAGCTCTCCAATACCAAAACAACCCTCTCGACCCTGAAGACCCTCTCCTGTGTGGTTCTTGCCGCACTTCGGGCAAGATGGATACCTATTACCAGCACTGTAACTCTGAGACTGAGAGCCAGATGCTCCACCTCTCCGATCCTGGCGGGATTGAAAGGTAAGGGTGTTGGTTGAGCTGGGTGTTAGAGCCGTCTGCTGCTGCAGTGGGTGGCTGCTACCGCCAAACCTCTGGTGGCCATAATCTGATTGGCCAGTCTTTGCACGCTTATTCTTTCTCTCCATGTCCCTCGGTTTTTCAGCCTTAATCTGTTGGTTATAGATAATCATACTGGAGAGGTCGATATCCTTGATCAGCATCCTTGTCCTGCACTCTTTAAGGACCACGTTCGACACCCTATTTACAAATTTTAGCATGAGAGCCCTTGGTTCGGCCACCATCTTTGGAGCATATCTGGACAACCTGGTGAATTCTAGAGCATACTTTTCTACGGTCCTATTTCCCGGTCTCAAGATCATGAACTCCACCACCTTTCTCTCCCTAAGCTCTCGAGGGAAAAATCAGTCCAGAAAGGCTGTAGTGAACTCCTCCTATTCCACTGGTCCTGCTTCCGCTGGCCTCCCCTCCTTCCACATCTTGTACCAGACCTGGGCTACCCCTTTCAGCTAGTAAGCAGCCAAGTCAGCACTCTCTAAGGGACAGACACCCATAATTTGGGCGTTCTTCTTAATCTTATCCACAAATCCCTGTGGGTCCTCTCTAACCTTAGATCCATGAAAGTCTGGAGGGTTCATCCTGGTGAAATCCTGCACTCGGGGCAGCTTCTGCGGAACCGTTATTGTTGATTGGAACAACCTGTTGGTTCACCTAGTTGGTCACAGTTTGGGCGAGCAGCTAAATGGCCGCCCTAAATTCTACTGTAGATACCGAGTCGTCCTGAGGAGCTGGTGGGGCTAGTGGGGCAGGTCGCTGAGCATTGCCGACCCTTTTTTCGTTACCGCGTTATGGAGGCATGATTCACTGAAATGAAGTAGAGCACGAGTTAGGAGAGTGATTCTGGAATTGAATTTCAACGCACGATAAGGAGTATGAAATAAAGGGACTTTTCATAATGACATCTCGCAGCCTCCTCGTCATAAGTGTGGTTTCACACCATGAAGAGGACTCTACTCGATATGGCTTTCAGACATCCAAGGATACTCTAAATCTAGTGCTCTGATGCCAAGTTTGTCACGTCTGGAGTTTACACCCTTGACGAAACATGGAACTTGAAGTCACAAGTGACCCTAAGTCAACCCCCGGTCTATCATACACTGGCATTCTAAGTAATATAGAAATACATACAGTGGAAGTTTAAAGCGAAAATAAAAATACTTGAAAGAAATAAAGCTGATTCATTTTATTTGAAGATATTAGAACAACACTACAAGTCTGAAATACCGATCTGAGTTTGAAAATCACTATGAATGATGAGTTGCTAGGACAAGCCCCCAGCTAACTCCAAATCTAAATGGAAGGAATGAAAATATAGCTGAAATAAAAAAATCTCCATCCTCGAATGATGACGACTCACCAACTAGTAAGGTGAGGTCTTCGATGAGCGATCAGCTAACAAAGCTGAAACTTAGATCCTGCAGCTATATCATAAAATGATACCATATAAAAGTATGCATCAGTACTTTGTATGTACTGAGTAAGTGAGAGGAACACTACACAATAGAATAAATAACAGAACAAATGCTTAACTGAAAGACATGCAATGACCAACTGGCTACTAAATTGAAAAATTGAAATATTGAGGTGGTCTAGAAGACCCTATCTAATGGTCATAGCACGTTCTGAGTCTAGAATACTAATCTAAACTGAAATGGACTGAGACTAGACTGAACTGACTAGTGAAAGAGTCTATAACCGACATATAACCACGTGAGCTAGACGTGGAGTACGATGTAAAAAATCAATCGGTGGGACCCAATATACCTTGCCAGGGTATAAAGGCATGAACTAGGAGATCACAAAAGTGTGGGGCCAATCAAGCCAATAAATACTATAACCTACGCTAGCAATGTAGTTCTGGCAACTTGGGTGCGCTGGAACCCCGGTTTGCTCGGTGCTAAGTCCTACTCCCACTGGATAGTCCTAGACTAAATACTAAACTGATAGCTAAAAACTAGGGCACAAGACTTGTCAGGTGTACATATTTGGAAGCACCCTGAGAGCCTTATCAGACCAGATTCTTAAATTGGGTTCTAGGTCTGGTCAAAGCTACTTATCTAGAAGCGTCGTAACAGTCTAAAGAACAAACTAAAATCTGAAACTAGGGTCCTAAGTCTAGTCAGAGCTTTCTATCTAAAGTGTCATGACCGCTTAGTTGACCAATAAACTGAATTCTGAATCTAATTATGATAAGTGAGAGGTACTACTGACACCTCGCGAAATCCTGTAGTTAAACTAATCAGCTGACATATTCTGACTAATAATGAGAATTCTAACATTCTTACTAACGCTGAATTGACACTAGTCTGATTGAGATTCAATGCTACTAACAACGCGGGAGTTCCCAACACTAATAAAATCAAACTAAAATTTGATATTCAAGCACTAATGCAAATTCAAAATATTTTCTAGTTCAAGAAATAGGGCTAAATTTCACTTCAGAAGATTTAACATCATTTCAATCACAAATTGGAGGAAAATGTCTAATATTAACATGGTATGATATTTCACATGATTTTGATGAATTATGACTAACAATATCTTGACATTCAATAATTTCAGGGCTACATCTGATAGAGAGAAATAGGAAGGAATTTGGGAACACAAGCAAAGAACTATTCCCTTGTTGAATTCCCACATACTTAGTGAAAAAGCTCGAAGAATTCCTTGAGAAAATTGAGGAGAAAAGACTTCCCTAGCTCTTGCTAAACTCTGAGAGAAGTTCTACGATCTATTTTCTGAAGGTCTGAATGGGGAATGAGGAAAGAAACCATTTAACCCCACTAATAAGTCTGAAATTATGCTTAAAACAATGTAGTTTAATGTTTAAGAGGGTAGGAAATTACTTAAGGAACCTTGAAAACTCATAGGGAAAAACTACATGTCGGTCCTCACGGGTGACCTTACGGGTCGTGGTCACACTCGTGAGGTGCACTGCCTGCACTACACTGCTGGTCACCACGAGGGACCTAACGAGTTGTGGTCACCTCTCGTGGACCACACTACCTCAAAACTCGAAGGATTCCCCACGGGTGACACCACGACTCGTGGTGTCCTAAACGAGTCGTGGTAAGGACCTATTGGGTACACTGCCTAACATTTCGCCGCTACAAATTATCCTTGACCATCAGTCATATCACGAATTTTGGGGGTTAATCACGACTCGTGGTCACACTCCTGCTCACCCAACCATAAAATTTCAAACTAAACTCTCAAGCCTCACCACGAGTCACTTAACAACTTGTGGTCACTCCCCATGGGTCATAGAATTACTCGTTCTGTGACGTGGTGCATATCTTTTTCTTGTTTTCTCTAATTTACGTCCCGGGGCTAGTCTTTGAGTTTTTGGGGCATTACAAAGCCCGACAAGGGCATTACAAATCCCGAGCATAACAAAGGCTCAACAACCATCATAACTCAAAAGAAAAGCCCGACAAGGGGAACATCAACATCATCAATAAAATCCCAACAAGGGCACAAAATCAACAATAATGACCATAAAAAAATATACTCATCCCACCCCTAACTAAAATAATACATTGTCCTTAATGTATGCATACAAAAAAAGTGAGGGTAAGAACTCCCTGAAATGGTCACTCATCATCATCATCATCCTCTGCCTCAACATTCCCTTCATGGCCATCATCTCCCAGATCCTCCTCATCATCCCTGAAGCCCTCTCACAAGTCGTGTAACGGGCCTCGGGCTATAGATGAGGTAGCCATAGCTGCGTCAAGAGCGCTCATATCGGCATCCACCATGGACTTCCGACCTTTCCATTCCCTCACTTCAGCCTAGAGAGATGTAAAAGCCCCCTCCACAACATTCACATGGGAGCACAACTTCTTCAGGCTATCATACATCAACTTCATCTCCTTTTTCACTATCTTGGCAATCAGAGCAAGGAGACATTTAGCAAATTTTTGAAGCTGGTTCTCGTGAGAGTGTGTCATCTCCGCGAGTTTGTGGAGGCTGCTTGGGTGAGAAGATGTGGGAGGAGGTGAGGCTCCCCTAATAGGTGCTTCTCTAGAAGCGTCACCCGATGCCTCAAGATGTGGCATGTAAAGATTTGGGGCCACGGGCGCCTGTTCTAACCCATGAGAGATGGACTCCTTGGGGACCTTAAATTCTTTCATATGCTTCCACTGGCTCTTTGGAGTATCCGCGTCCCTCTTTCTATCAACAGTGATTACACCAGTAGCGGCGCTAGAGGTCTCATCTGAGAAAAATGGCACTCTTGCTCGAAGGCAAAGCTGGGATATGAGCACAACATAGGGCCTTGAGGTTCTACCTTGCCTCTCCTTTCCTTTAATCTGAATAGCCACTATTTCCCCAATGATTATGGGGACCCCTCTCGTGATGCAAGTGAGAGGATGGCATCCTACAAATTTAGCAATTTCTCATTCTTTAAGGGCATGATGCGGTTGTAAATAAAATCAAGCAACAACATGGCTTCAAACTTCAAATCATGCTGAGAGATCTCGCCACCCATAGAAGAATAGAAAAGTGTGTCAGCGGCAATGGTAGGCGCAATCCAACTGAACTGATCCTTTTTGTTGGTGATTCTAGCTGCATACTCAATTTCGGGGTCAAATTCTTCCTCCCAAAACAAATAATTGATGGCTTCCGGTGTGATGTTAACTTCCACACCCCTCACCATAACTAAGGGAAGGCATGGGAATTCGTCAACCTTGCCTCTATGATGTATGCTCTCCTGCTTGGCCTGGTATGATGTACAAAACTCGGGCATTAGTCTAGGGTATAAATCTGGAAAAATATTTGAAAAGACATGCCATTGGAGATTACTGAATTGCGATGTGATATTGGGGAAGTTACCCAGCAGCCCCACCAAGTTGAAGCGCTTCTCTACCGTGGTAGAGCACCCCTTGCAAATAGCGTAGTGTCCCTCGTTGTTAGGAATGTAGAAGATAATGGTTTCTCTAGTGTTGGTGGGGGCTGGGATCACCCTTAATTTCCCTTTGCCCTTAATTTTTAGATGTGGCTAGGGCCTTCCCGTTGCTTCGTTATCTCGATGAATTCATAATCTGCAAAGCCATGTTAGTGCCACATAATAATATTTCTTTTTGTATTTTAGTGAAAAGTAAAAACAAACATCTGTTCTAAACTAAGGCAAGAAATTATAAAGTTTAGATGACAAACAAATTGAAGGGTTCAAAAGTTAAGTGTTGGTAGCATCGATGGACTGCAAGTGAAGATCCGCGAGGTGTCGGTTAACCACAGACTTTTATAGTGGAATGGGAAAACAATGTTCATTCGGTGCCATACTGGTATTTCGCCGGTCTTGACCCACAAAGCGCTGGTGAATCGCGGGTCTGAGGTAGTGCCCTGAAGCCTTGTATCTCGATTGGCGCTTCATCCGACATTTTGCCGGATCTGGCCGATGGTTCACCGATGAATTCAATTCAGTGCATTTCATCCCTAAACTTAGTTAAGAAAATGTCCTTCACATTCATGGCTTACTCACTCAACACAACAAAAACACAAAAAAATGACAATTTACCCTTAAGATATATGTCACTCTATCTATCATTGGGCAAATCATGCATTCTAAGCACTTGGGGATACTCAGACTTCACTCGTAACTAAAATCAAGCACATCAAGAATAAAGCATTTTACCACAGAGGATATCGATATTAACATTCAACATTTTATCACCGCCCCCAACATACCCACAGTATGAAAAATATTCGATCAATGAAAAGTATAAGAAATGGGTAATGGGGAACATTAGTGGGGGGAAAAGTTATATCTACCATGCTCGATTGTAGAAAAACATTTGCAAATATTAGCTCATTGGAGTTGGGACACACATACTAGATGACAACTTGGAGAAGAAGTGAAAAATTGAGAGCTTCAAGCTTGACCAACAATGGTGATGCAGAGAGGAAAGATTTATGTTGATTTGAGAGGGATTTTGGGTTAGGAGAAGTGAGAGTAAAAAAATGAAGATGGGGGTTTGTATAGGTGGAAGATGGGGGATGTGATTTGGTAGTGCGAAGGTGGAAGTTAATGGTAGGTAGTTAGGAATGTTTTGCGAAATGGAGGGATTTTGGGGAAAGTGAAGGGTAGTGGTTAGGTGAAATGATGGGAATAGGAGTTGGAGAATTGAAAAGTGAAAAAGGGGATTTTGACAGGTTCTTGGTGTTTTAAATTTTTTTTAGGTCGGTAAAGATAAAATAATAAATTCACTTACCTCCACCAGGGTTAGACCTGCGGCCACCGGTAGGTACCGATGTTTTTTCGATTCTACTGCCAGTGACCCAACCATGTGCCCAGTGCAATGGTTCAGACTGTGCCCCACCGGCGTCTCGCGGGTAAAGACCTGCATTTCAATAGTGAGTCACAGTTCACCTTTTGATTTCAAAAATTCTTCCAGGTGCACTGGTTCGCACTCTCGTTGGACCAACATTTTGTGGGTTAGTACCGGCGGTTCACCGATGGACCGTCAGTTCTCCCCTCTTTTTTCCTCAGATGCCAGATTCTACCTTTGTGTGGGCAGCCCCGCATTTGATCACCAGTGTTTCGCCGTTTCAGCATAGTGGATGTCCTATTTTCCTTATCCTTATTTTCATCCAATCTACCTACAAAATCAAAAATAACAAAAACATCAAAGTGCTCAAGTAAAAATGCTTAGGGTTCCTCCGAAGAAGATTCTTAGTTAACATCGTGGCACGATAGATACCTTCTCAATCCTTAACAATCCAGAATCTCATTTTCCAATTCACTCTCATCATCAACTGGTTTATCATGCTCCACTTCACCATCAAGTATTGTTATGACCTTACACTCATCTAGGGGCTTGGTAGGCTGACACATATTGAAGGTGCCCTCATCACCACCTACTCGAAACTTAAGCTCCCCAAGCTCCACTTCAATCAAAGCTCTTCCTGTTGCTCGTAGTGGGTGTGCCGAGATAATTGGCACCTCGATGTCCATCTCACTATCCAACACAACAAAATCAGCTAGAAGTATGTATTTTTCCACCCTCACAAGGATATCAACTAACACTCCAACAGGTCATTTAATCCACCTATCTGCCATCAAAAGCCTCATGGATGTAAGTTTAGGATTCCCCAATTCTAGTGTCTTTAAAATCACTAGAGGCATTAAATTAATAGTAGCACCGAGGTCGCAAAAAGCTTTATTGAACATACACAAGCCAATTGTGCAAGGAATGATAAATGCTCTGAGGTCTTCATGTTTTAGGGCAAGGTTGCTGGACATCACAAAACTACAATGATGGGTCACCTCCTCGGTGCCCATATTTACCACCTTCTTTTCTTCAAGTGTTCCTTCATAAACTTTGCATATTCCGGTATTCGAAGTAAGGCATCCACAAGTGGTATATTGATGTTTAATTTGCTGAACATCTCTATGAACTTGCGAAATTTATTATCCTCCTTTTTCTCGGTGAATTCTGCCTTCTTCAATACCCCGACAACATGACTTCAATCTTTGAGTTGCGCACATCACTCACTCTGAGCTGCCCTTGAGATGCTTCTGCTTTTGGAGGAGGCACATAGGGGTTAGCACTGCGTGATATATCTTTCCCTAACGATTTTGATCTCTATTCCCTCATCGATCATTTCTCTTCCCCCATCCTTGATTATCATGATTTCTTCAACCTTGATTCTTATCCTTTAGGTGCCAAGTTCCTTGATTATCACCTTGATACCCAGGGTGAGAACCCCTCACTTGGTCTGCCATGTATTGGTACTCCTCCTCATATCTTGGTGGTGAAGTTTCATCTCAAATTGAGTATAGAATTTGGCACCTAAAACATTCACACTCTTTGCACCACCTCCCATCATATGTTTCGTCATCAACTCTAGTTGGGTCATTATCTTAGAAAGAGTTTCATCTCTAGCCTCATCCCCTTTTTCCTCATCTCAGCTTTCATAAGGTTGGGGTCAACACCACTAGAAAATACCTCAGCTTCTCTAGTATGCCATGCTCGATTGGTCTTTGTCATTCTGTCAAGAAGTGCCTTGGCCACTTCATAGGGCTGATCCGTGATGGATCCCCCTGCCAATTATTTTCCACAGACTTGTTGGTAGAATCAATTGAATGATAGGAGCTCCAAAGTAGAACCCCATTAGGCAATCCACAATTTGGGCAAATGGAATTTTTTTTCTTAAACATCAACCATGCTTCGTGGATTTGTTCCCCAACATGTTTTCAAAAATTGGTAATGTCATCTCTCAACTGTAGCATCCTCGAGGGAGGGAAAAACCTATCCAAGAATGTTTCCATGAGCTCATTCCAAGAGGTAATAGACCTGGGAGGCAACTCCTACAACCAAGGGTGGCTTCCCTTATTAGTGAAAATGGGAAGAGCCTCAATCTGATCGATGTTGGCTTATATTTGCAATGTTAAAGGGTTGGCAAATCCCAAGAAAATTGTGGAGATGCCTATTTGCATCCTCACTCAGCATTCCTATAAAGAGCCCCTTCATTAGAGTAAGTGCAATATTGTACTTGTTACATGAAATATTGCATTCCCTACTGTAGGAGGTTGGCGAATGACACCCACTACATTGGGCATCATGCGATCATCATCCTCGTGATCAATATGCCCATCCACTGAACCTTCTCCTTCTTGTGAGTGTTGACTAATATCAAGATCAACCTAAATGGCACCAATCACAAGAGTAAAGTCAAACCAACAATGATACAACAAATCAATTCAAAATAACAAACAACTAAAGGCTATCAAAATATATTCCCCGACAACAGCGTCATTTTTGATAATGCCTGAATTCACTCCTCTTAATAAAAGAGTGTAAACAGTTGTTGGCAAAACAAATATACTCGACGAGTGTTGGGGTCAAATCCCATAGGGAATAGTAATTTATCACACAAGAATTGTCTATCAAATTGAAGTAACTTGCATCAATGTCTCAAAAATAATAAAGTAAAAATTGGGAAAATCACAACTTATTAATTGAACTACAACTTCGCACAAGAAAATAGAGACAAAGCATAGAAAATACCAAAGGAGAGAATACTAAGGGTGTGATATTGACGAGGCTTCATCGGATTGGGATTACTAATAGTTCCTAGCATTACTCAATAGTATAATTAGTTGTAGACGTGGTGACACCTTATGTTTTTCAACTAATTAGGTGCCTCATACCTAGGGTTTTCTCCAACCCCAATATCCTTTTCACAACAAAAACATCAATATGGGCAAGACTCAACTATTTCTAGCTTTGATTCTCAATGAGCGTGTGACAATGGGTTTTGGCTATCTCTAGCCCAACCCCACATGATCAACACCTAATCAGCCACTAATGTTTCATCACCAATACTCAAAATCTATTTTTCAAGCAAAATTAGACTCAGAAAGTACAAACCCACATTTGCAACTATGAGTGTTTATATTAAAACTCAGATGAAACACTAGAATTATACCAACGGAGTAAATCTAAGATCAATTTAACAATATCGAATCCAATTCAACCCTAATTATTCACATACTCCTAACAAGTAATTTAGCTACTCATGTAAGTAGAAGAAGACATTGCATTAAGTAATAACTCAATATCCATTCAACAAAAGGAATAATAAAATTAAAGCACAAGGTTCTGGTCTCCAGTGGAATTTTTTTACATTTTCAATAAAGAAGATGAAGATTTCTCTCTCTACAATTCAATCTCCAACTTTTCTCTACATTCTATTAAAAATTCAATGTTATGGAATCATGATGTGAAATAGAAGGTTTAGTTGTCCTTTTAAAAATTTACAAAAGTAGAGTATGAAATGCTCCTCTTTTTTTGAATCGGACGCTTTTGCCCTTTCCTGATAAACCTCACTCGTGAGTCACCGGTGGTTTGCTAGTCTGTTGCATTTGGTGGCCAGTGGGTTCTGGATCAATTTGGCATGGCACCGACGGTTCACCAAGGCTAATCTGCAGTCCGCCGATAGCCATTATTCTTCAACACAGTAGGTATCTACGGTTAGTCATCGTTTCACCGGCATTCTCTGGTGGAGCCCCGGTACTCATCATAATTTTCATGCTTTTTTCTCAATTTCATGCTTTCTCTATTCAATATAAATGCCAAAAAAGATCAAGGAGAAACAACATAAAATCCACCTAAATGACTTGAAAACCAAACAAACTCATGTCTAATAGCCTAATGAGTTGGTAAATTACCAACTCATCAATACATAATCATAAGCTAGTTATCATAACTGAACATAGTGACCCAAGATATAGAAGTAGAAATCATATCACTTGTCACAACTAAAATCACAAACAAAAGCTTATAAACTGATCATTGGGTCTAATCTGTTGTAAAACATAATACCATAAATCATGAACATAAGTATCTAAAATCATGAGGAACAATGAGAGACTCATCATAACCAACACCATAACAATATAGCTTACTTGATGTCTCTACTATCACACTAAAGTGTATAGAGCCATCCAAAACCTTGCCAGGACTAAGGACGCTGTACCATGATATTGATATCAAGTTGAGCCCCCTTGGGGCGGGGGAGAACTCTTTTGAGAGGTCTCACATATATATATATACCTACGTTGGTGCGTAGTTTATGAGATTGGGGAATCTCAGAACCCCAAGTCTACTTGGTGCTAGACACTACTCCCAAACACGTGCATAGAACTCACATTGTTTTTCAACAAAGCTAATCAATTTTTCTTAGGAGTATTGACTCCAAACAAATCTTTAAAACTCAACACATTAGCCTTGGCTAAAATTATGGGGAAAACAAACTTAACTTGTATAGGCTTGCCTAAATCATGAATTCGTGCATACTTGAAATAGACTTCATAAGACAAAATCATAGAATTATAAGATGAGAATTCATAAACGTTCATGCATACTAGATTGCTCATCATACATAAAATCATAGATGATAAGCTTGACTTTTTATAAAACTTGCATAATAGGGCATAATTTCTAATAAGTTGTAATCATGAATTTATAATCAAATTGAGGAGGAAATCTCCCCATTAGACTTAAAACATACTTTAGAACATGATGGGACTAGACCCATAAACATAACATAAGTAGTTTCATATAATTGGGTTAAAACCCTAGGAATCCATGCACTTGCTTAAAAACTTGAATTCACGAATTTGAGAAGAAGTTTGGGAATGATGGTGGAAGAAATCCCTTATTCATAGCCCTACATACCTAGGTAAACTGATTTTCAAACTAGCCTTGAAAGCCCAAGAGAATTGGGGAAGAACTTGAGGAGAATATAGTTTGATCTTTAAAGAGAAGTTCAATTTAATGCATGAATGGGAGCCAAATTACCCTTAAAGGAGGGATGTGCTTTGACCTTGTTGGCATGGCATACTTTAAGATGAAGCCACCTTGATCTTCCTCCTCAACTTCCTCTATCGACTTGGTTTCCTTACTGTCCATTTCGTCAACCAAGTTCAATGTTGAAAAATGATAGGAGGCGGTTTAAGTTGCTTCCTTCTCAAGCCTGCTTCTTTCTTGATATCCTCCTTCTCAAGTGTACTAAGGTCCTTAAGCATGATTTGTTGGATGTCACTTAGAGACTCTAGTGTCACTTCTTCAACTTTGGCATCTTGCATTATCGTAAGGTTGATTGTTGGCAAATTGCCACGCCCTCTTCAAAGTTCACCTTGACTCCTTCTTCATCATCATGTTGAGCTTCCTCCTATGAGTCAAGTTAAGTTATGCCCTATTGTTCACTTCTTCTTGTTATCCTTCTAAATATCTCCTCTGCCTCTTCTTTTAGAGAACTATAGCATTCTTCTTGAGGAGTTTATGATTCCATGGGCATTGAGGGGTTTACATCCTTTTTCACATTAGACTCCCACTCCAAGAAGGCTTGGAGCATGGATTCCATGCTCCCACTTGTATTGCTTCTTCCTTCACATGCAATTGCTTCATTACTATCAAGCTCAAGAGCACAACTTCTATCATAGCCACTATAACGATAGGTGAACTCATTTGGGCATCCACCCCATTTTCTATCATGACCACCACATAAGGTGCATCTATACCAATCATAGGAGAAAGAACATGCACTCATCTCTCTTCTATGGGCATATTTGCAATCTTGCCAAAGGTGTGATCCACCACAATAGGGACATGGGTCATCACTATAAGGGTTGAAACCAATAAACCTCCGTTCGTTCCACGATGCCATCATACAAAAACAAATAAATATAAAAATAAAAACAAAACAAGATGTAATACAAAATGCAAAACAAGTTTGAATCAATAAATAACTAATGGCTATCACAACTTAATTCCCCGGCAATGGCATCAATTTTGATAACGTCCAAATTCAATCCTCTTAAGGAGAGAGCGTAAATGGTTGTTGATAAAATAAATATACCTGACAATTGTCAGGATCGAATCCCATAGGGAATTGAGTCGATAATCCAAGAGTTATAAACTAATTCATACTAGAATGCATCGTTGTTCAACATTTGAAAAGTTGGGGAACAAGAAAAATAAAATCAAATTCAAATTAAAACTAAGTGGAGGGAATTCCAACTGTTGCAATCACATGTGATATGGATAGGGATGTGCTATTGATGGATTAACAACTAAAATGGGATTTACTTCATTGCCTAAGATTCAAATTTAGCAAGATAGTAGTGGATAAATTACATTCTCTTATTTTTTAACCACAAGAATGTTTATGCCTTGGGTTTTCTCAAACCCCAAGGCCAAATTCAAGTTAATAACTAGAAAAACATAAGGAAGGATTAAGTTATCTCTAGTATTGACTTTTGATGGAGTGAAAATATGGGTTTTGACTATCTCTAGCACAACCCCACACACCAACACTCCAAATCCTCACTATTATCTTCTTACCCAATTCTTACCTTTCTCTCTCAAGCAAAAGCAATGAAAGTAAAGCAAAACTCATTTTTGCAAACACCAATTTTCACAATTAAACCTTGGAGAAAATAATAGATCCATACTTGCAATAAGAATCCAAGAGCAATTAATCAATACCCATTCAATTTAACAAATCCACCATGCACACACCCCTAGCTAGCAAATTTGTTATGTATATTTAGAGAGAAAGAGAGAAAATACCCACAGGATTCCCATTAACATTCATCATATTACTTCACAAGGTCTTACAACAACAGTGGAATTCCCCCAAAATGAGTTAAGGAAGAATAAGAAGAAATGCAAATTCTATCATTACAATTCTATGGTGTTTTTCTTCTCTCTAGAATTGAATGTGTTGTGTGAATTGATGATGTGTGGTGTAATAAAACAAACCTTTTCTAAATAATGAGAAACAATTTTTCATTTATAAATATCTGTACTTTCTTGTGTATAACTTTCCATAATTGCCGTTGAGGGTTTCTAGGAGCTTTGGAGACCTTTCTGGATGTTTTTTCCCCTCTATCAGCGAAATGGGTCACTTGCCCTTCAAACTCTTTTTAGCAGGTGCCAACCTGTGAGGCACTGATGAATAGATGGTGAATAGCCAGTGAAAGGCTGGTGCCAACCTGCGAAGCACTGGTGAATAGCCGGTGCAAACAGTCCCACCTGCATTTTACCTACATTTTGCAAGTCTGTATTCACATTTCCCTGATTAAAAGCATTCCTTTAGCAACTCTTTTTGAGTTCAAATCTTCCATTATATTTGTATACTTTCCTTCAAATGCCAACTCATCAAATTTCATGTGTTTTTCTCAATTTCATGCGTTTTTCTCAATTTCATGCTTTCTCTACTCATGTTAAATACTTGTAAGGATCAAAGAGAAATGACATAAAATCTACCTAAATGATTTGAAAAATAAACAAAAACTCATGTTTAAGAGCCTAATGAGTTAGTAAATTACCAACTCATCAGTATTGTTGATGCGGCTACTGATAACTCTGACTCTGCCTTTGATTACCACCCTAAGAGAAATTTGGATGATTTTGCCAGCTCCGATTGTACGTTTTCCTAAAATTCTGATTGCCTCTCTTAACATTTCCTACAAAATTAACTGACACTGGATTTTCCCCACAAGAGTCTACACCATGCTCGTTGTTACCACAAATTTCCCACCAGTTAGGAGCTAGTTGCATTACATTCACCTGTGCCTGCAGCTGTTCCATACTTAGCTTGTTGAACTGATCCTCATCTAGTGCTAAAATGAAGCTAGCTGGGCTTCCAAGGCATTCACACTATCGACTTCAATCAACCCAGCTACTCTCTTGCCTGCCCTCTGGATGAATCACTAAGCCACTGTATATTTTCTTGTGCAATCCTATTCAACAGAGTCTATAGCTCATCATATGTCTTCTCCAGTACTTGCCCACCTAATGTAGAGTCGAATAATATTTTTGTATGTGGGTAAGGACTCTCCACAAAAGTGTGGGCTAGAGACTGCTGATAATGAGGTAGTCTCAGCCAAATAAAGATTCTCCTCTGGCCTTTACTTGAAATTTAGTATTTCACTTCTTAGCTTCTCTGTGATACCTGATGGGATGAATCAGATAAGGAAATTTTGGGCCAAGTTATCCCATGTGGTGATGGAGTTCATTGGTTCTACCTTCAACTATCTCTTTTCTTCTCCCAATAGTGAAAATGGAAAAAATGTCAATCTCACGTAATCAGTAGACACTCTGGTGGGGAAAAACGTGTCACTCATCTCCAAAAAATGCTACAGGTGCTATTGTGGGTCCTCACATTTCATCCTGATGAACTATCCACTGGAATGGAGAAACTCCACCATGTTCTGTTTAAGCTCCAAATTACTTCCAGGCTCCGGTCTGCGGATGATAGAAGTAACATTTATCGAGAGTGAGATTGCCACTTCCTGAACTACTCTAGATATGTAACACCCCAAAAGTTACTAATATCAAACCCTAGAGTTAGATGGAGTTCAGCAGAAAAAAGGCCAAAAAATTTCTCAAAACAACTTGTCCAACGAGTCGTGGGTTGCTCTATCGATCCATTAGATGAGTTGTTGGAAGAGTTTCAAGTAAAATACTAAGTATGTTTGACACCACGGTAGGATGAAATGAGTCTATGGGAAATAATTTTTAGAGGGATCCATGGTAAGCTAGCAGAACAGACTCTCAAGTAAAGACGAGCCAAGTGACGACCCGTTAGTTCTTGTAATGGATTTTCCTACAGAGTCGTTAGTTGGAGCTTAGAAAGAGGATTAGTTTTGGGATTAGTGACGGTGAACAGAGACCACGAGCCGTTAGGTGGAGTAACGACCTATCATGTCAGTCGTTGGAAGAAAATCAAGGGTTGGACCAGTGGTGACGAGGAAGGTAATGACAAGCCATTGGATCGGGTAACGGCTCGCCCTGTTGATCATTGGTTGAGGAAGAATAAGATGGGAAAGTTTTCCCCTGTGGCAACGAATGGTCACCATGAGTCGTGGTAAGGACCAATGAATCGTGGTGAGGGTCATGGTAACTAACCGGCAGATTTTTAATTTTAATCCCAGGGGTATTTTTGTAATGTTGTATGCTTCCAGTTCTTAAATGACGTTGTTTTTGGTCTAGTGAGGGTTGGATTAAAGGGGTTTTCACAAGTCTAAGCCCCTCATTCTCAAAATCATCCGTAGAAATCCTCTTCTTCTTCTTCCCTCAAGCTCAAGGATAACCTACGGTTTCTTCAAGGGCTTCAAGGTTCATGTTCAAGTGGGGGATTTCCTGCTACCAAGTATGTGGGACTATAACAAGGATCTCCTTCCATCCTTGTGTCCCAATTTTTGATAATTAAATACAATTTTCTTGATTTTCTAGAAAAACATGTTCCAGGGTTTCGATTTATGGATGAATTCTCATATGCTTCCTATGAATTCTAGAACCCATTATAATTAATAGTCATGTATTCTTATGAAATTACTTTCAAGACCTCGAATTATGTAATTGATATGGGAATAGCATGATTATAGAATTTTCATCATGAGTTAGCCTAGAATTTCAAATTGGATTTCATTAACTATACACATGCTCTTATCATAAACTTGTATCCATTTCTAAAGAATATGTAGATAATATGGGTTCTCGCAAATCTAGAATATATGTTGTAATATATGTGTTGAAGCATGAATAAAATTTATAGGCTTTTATGAATATGAAGTATGTACATGTTTTCACTTTGATATCGGGTACGTGTCAAAATATGAATTTGACCTATGGATCTTACATGAATCTAGGGTATACGCAATGTGCTATGAACATGGGATTTAAATTTTGTGAATATGTTTAAGGTATGGCCTGATCCTATCGATATCTCATGAATGTAGAATGTATGATTAAACGATGATTCAGGACTATGATGGTATGAATTATGATGATAAAGCATGAGAATAATTCTTTTGACTTTTGGGCTTATTATCAGTAGAAAGTATCATTAATCAAATCTAAATGAATTTAGTATAATGTAATCAGTTGAATGCCCAGATCTCTGATTACCTAAAGTAGCTTAGACTATATGAATGTGTAATACCCCGGAAAGGGCTAAGAATAAGACTTGAGAGTTTAATTGGAAAAGTGCAGAAAACTGGAAAAAATATCTCAGGACGGAAGACTTAATGACTCGTGGTAGGATACCACGAGTCGTCATGTGTTGTCGTGGTATGAGAGTCAGGGGGAAGTGGCAACAGACAACCTGACAAGTCATTTGGCCTAGAAATGACTCATGTCAGTCGATAGGGGGGAGAAGTTTTGGTTTTCAAGAAATTTCCAGTGTACTAAATGAAAGGGAATAACGAGTCGTGGGAACTGGTGACAAGTTATTATGTTGGTTGTGGTCTAAAGGATCAATAATTTCCAGTATACCTAACAAGTGGACCTAACGAGTCATTGGGTGGGACAACGACTCGTCAGGTGAGTCATGGCATCAGTTCAAGCAATTTTTCAGATTTTCTCAGGGGCGTTTGGTAAAATCCCACGCACCCAGATTTAAAGTGATGTCATTTTGGGTATGTTTGGGGACGTTTTTAAGGGTTCTTCTAGACCTAAACCCTCATTCTCTCAATCTCTTTCTTCCTCCTCTCTTCTAAAAAATCCTAGGGGTTTCACCAAGGTGTTCTTCAAGCTTCAAGGAAGATTTTCGGTCGGGATTTTTATCCACCAGGTATGCGGGACTTCAACAAGGATATTCTTCCATCCTTGTACCCAAAATATTTTTAATAAGAATCTGATTTAATTTATGTAAAATATCATGATCTAGGGTTTGAATAATGTAAAATTTCTTCTTCATTATTTTTCGTAAATGCAAACAATTATAGCAATTATGGAGTCTATTTGGGATGTTAATTTGATGGGTTGTTTGGTATATGGATCATATGTTGAGAATGCATGAGGATAACACGTTGTTCATAAATTAGCTTGAGTAACGAATGGGTGTTGCTTATGTTCAATTAATTTTCATAGCCACACATGAATATGAAGATATTGTGAGAATGTAGGTTAAGTATGTATGGGTGTATTATGTTCTTCTTAACCCAATTTAATTGTTGAATGGGAGTTGTTCATTTCTCCTTTGATTACCATAGCAATTCATGATTTTGATGGGAGTGTGGGAATATTGCATAATTAACCCTAGTGACTTGATTATGATACTCATGATCATGTTGGATTGACTAGGCGGTGTGGGCTTTAGTAATTGAAGTAACTTATGTGCCATTGCCATGTGCTAGATCATGTTGTATCTTGATAGAGTATGAGTTATATTTATAAACCATGTATGATCTCATATTACATGTTGAATGAGATGAACATGGAATTCGGAATGTCTTAATAGTATATGCATAATGTGACTCTGTAGAATGCTCATTAGCGTAAGATGCTTGAGATAGCTATTGATTGGACTCCTTAATGAGGTGAATTATGATGATAACACATGAAAGTGATAATTCAACTGTCGGGCTTGACGTTATTAGTATGTAGCCCCCATCCTATTGATGAGAATGTTGTATGAAGAAAAAAATTAGTAAATGTCCTTGTCTTTGATTAGCTGTTGCAATTTATATTATCGTTAGTTAGTGGGGATTATCGTTAGCAAGAATGTTTCCCTAGCCAGTCGGGATTCTTGTTAGCAAGAATGTTTTCCTAGTCAGTCGGGATTCTCTTTAGCAAGAATATTTCCCTAATCAGTTAGGATTCTCGTTAGCAAGAGTATTTCCCTAGCCTATCGGGACTCACATCCCTAGCTACTAGCAAGCATGTTTCTCCTCCTTCAGTTGGGACTAACATCCCTAGCTAGTTAGTGACTCGCTATATCAGAGCCTTCGTTCCCTTAGACAGTGAGGGACCCTCATGATATCAGTCACGTCATTGCATCTCTGTATCATTGTGATTACTACTTTTGTGCATCATTGAACTTATACTAATGGATGATCTTATAATATGATTATGTTAATATGAATATGTGGATCTCATACTAGGTTGTTGTACCTCATTTTGGTTGTGTTACTAATCCTATGATTATGGTACTCCCTTCTTGTGTGCTTATGCTTATGAGTTATTTATTTACATTCGTGCATACTCAGTACATTCCAAGTACTGACCGCATGCCTCTTGGGCTACATCGTTTATGATATAGATTTAGGTCTCCGGGTTCAGCTGCGTGACTTGATACGTCCCTTCCTCTCCCTGTTACTAGTGGTGAGTCCTCATCTTCCGAGGACGTGACTTATATTCCTATTTTTAAGACTTTGGGAGTTTGCTGGGGGCTTGTCCCAGTAACTCATTAGTTTAGTAAAAGTCTTTCGGACTTGTCTAGACATGTTCATATATATATCTAAGTGTTATTAAATTTTCTTTATGGATCATATTAGATTCTTGTTATTTTATTCCACTTGTTCATGATGTTTGACGTTTCTTATGTTAAGAGTATGCGATTATTATGCCATGGGTCGACTTGGGGCCTCTCGGGGTTTCCTTGTCCCGTGTCTATGATCTGGGTCTAATCTCGAGTCGTGAAAAACTTGGTATCAGAGCAAAGGTTTAGGGTGCTAGGGTGTCTGAAAGTCGCGTTACGTAGAGTCTTCTTCATGAGTGGAAAGCGCGCCATAGTTATGATGAAGAGGCTATGAGACGTTTTAGGAATGTTCCCTTTCCTTCGTGATTCTTATCGTGCATGGGGTATGAAGCTCTAATTAGTTCCTTCCCCGACTCATGCTTTATGCGCTCGCAGATAATGCCTCCCCGATGACCGAATGGAAGAGGTCATGGTAATGGCTGCCAGCAGGTACCACTAACCCAGGCAGACCAAATGGAGGATCGTGTTGCTTATGCCAAGTTTCAAGCGGCCATCCACATGTTGGCACAGGCTCTGGCCACCCAGATTAATCAGCAGGCGGTAGCCCGTGCACCAAAGCATGGAAATGGAGCGGCAACAAGGATAAGAGATTTTCTTCGGATGAACCCACCTGAGTTCTTGGGGATAAAGGTGGATGAGGACCCATATGAGTTCTTGGAGGAGATACAGAAGATTACTCATATCATGGGAGTGATGGGGAAAGAGAGCGTGTACTTAGCCTCCTACCAGTTAAAGGGAGTTGGTTATATCTGGTATTGTTAGTGGAGAGGCAGCCGGGGAATTGAAGCGGGTCCCATAGGTTGGGATTAATTTATGACAACGTTCTTGGATAGGTTTTTCCCTAGGGAGTTGAGGGAGGCAAAGGCAGCAGAGTTCATTAACTTGAGACAAAATGACATGACTGTCTAGGAGTTTGCATTGGAGTTTGTTCGATTGTCTAAGTATGTGCCAGAGATGGTAGCCGACCAGTGGGCCTTAGTGAGCAAGTTCATGAATGGAGTGTCAGACTCCTTGATCAAAGAATGCAGGACTGTCATGTTGCACCAGGTCATAGACTTCCCATGCTTGGTAATATTTGTTCAACAAATGGAAGTAGAATAGGTGAAAGAAAAAGAGAGAGAGGCGCAGAAGCCCAGGACTGGAGACTCAGAGTTCCCCCATCAGAAGTCGGGTATCGGGTATCACATACACCATCATCAGCGACCAGGAGCCCTAGCCCCTTCGACAGCCAGTACTCCGTACAAGCACAGAGTAAGGGAGATCACATACCCATTGTGTATGAGCTGTGGGAAGAACCAGTTGGGAGTCTGCATGGCCGGCTTAGATGTTTGTTTTTGGTGCGTCAAGGCGGGCCATACACATCGAGATTGCGCGACAGCTAAGCGGGGTGAGAGCAAATCCTCGACCACATCTTCAGTAGCCCCTATACCCCGCTCGTTTCAGAAGGTGCATCCTATAACCTAAGAGCAAACATCGTCAAAACCTCTCTTATGCAGCAGCAGCGCATCAGGATATGGGCAAGGTGCCAGTAGTGGCCACAGGTATGTTGTGATCTTGTGTTGTCCCCTTATATGTTGCCAACCGTAGAACTGAATAAGAAGCTCTGTTGTGATTGTGAAAATAGATTGTTGATGTATGATGCGAGTAGTTGTTAGTATAAGGCTTGTGGTGAAGGTTAGAAGTGAAAGAGGAGTTAAGAATTAGAAATTCAGCCTGACCTGAAGTAAGATTTGGGAGTCTTAGGACGATGACTTTAAGCTAAAGGGGAGATAGTGAATATTTGGAATAAGTTAGATCTTGAGAATACTCATAAGAAGTTCCTGCTCTAGCAGTTTCATTACGTCGATCCCTTCGAGGTTCAGATAATTTCTCTGATAATTTCAGTTGAAGTTAAAGTGGTGTAGTTTCCTATGTGAAGATTTTCGAGGTTTAAAAGTAACCGTTCATTTAGCGGTGCCAATCTTTCCCTATGAGTCCTTATTGCTATCTTCATGTTATGAATCAGTTATGTGTGTTGAGCCATTCTATCTTATGTGCTCGGATTGAATTCACTCTTTGGAAGTTGTTTATTAACTCAGTAGAGTCACATTATCTTATGTATGTTCTCAGTACTAGATGTAGGGGATGACTCGTGCTTATGAAATCCTTACTCTTAGTTAGATTAGATATTATGAATCCTGACTTAGCATCGGAATGCGATTAGAGAGCGAAGATTTAGTCTGTGTTAGTTCGGTGCCAAACAAAAAGGGGAAGAATTTTCTTCCGCTGTTTTGTCTAGTTCCATGTTGGTTCCATGTTCTTTGGTTTCCTTGAGTCATGGTATGTATGTTAGATGTGAACGATCAGGTTTGGTGTACAAGATTGGTCCGGAGTCAGATACTCTGTTGATGTTTAGCATTGATTGATTGATATTTGGATATCGGCTTCGTCTCTATCTTTTTAGTATGTTCAGCCAACATTCGAGGATGAAAGTTCTCAAGGGGGAAATATTGTAATACCCAGTAAAGGGCTAAGAATAAGACCTAAGAGTTTAATTACAAAAGTGCAGAAAAATGGCAAAAATATCTCAGGACAAGAGACTTAATGACTCGTGGTAGGATACCACGAGTCGTCGTGTGTTGTCGTGGTGTGAGAGTCAGGGGCAGTGGCAACGGACAACCTGATGAGTCATCTAGCCTAGCAACGACTCTTCAATTCAGTCGTTAGAGGGGAGAAGTTTTGGTTTTCAAGAAATTTCCAGTGTACTTAACGAAAGGGCATAATGAGTCATGGGAGCTGGCGACGAGTCGTTACGTTGGTCGTAGCCTGAAGGATCAATAATTTCTAGTATACCTGATGAGTGGACCTAACGAGTCATTGGGTGGGACAACGACTTATTAGGTGAGTCGTGGAATCAATTCGAGCAATTTTTCAGATTTTCTCAGGGGCAGTTTGGTAAAATCCTACGCTCCTAGATTTAAAGTGATGTCGTTTTGGGTATATTTGGGGACCTTTTTAAGGTTTCTTCTAGACCTAAACCCTCATTCTCTTAACCTCTTTCTTCCTTCTCTCTTCTCAAAAATCGTAAGGGTTTCACCAAGGTGCTCTTCAAGCTTCAAGGAAGATTTTCGATCGGGATTTTTATCCACCAGGTATGCGGGACTTCAACAAGGATATTCTTCCATCCTTGTGCCCCAAAATATTTTCAATAAGAATCCGATTTAATTTAGGTAGAATATCATGATCTAGGGTTTGAATAATGGGAAATTTCTTCTTCATTATTTTCATAAATGCAAACAATTACTGCAATTATGGAATCTATTTGGGATGTTAATTTGATGGGTTGTTTGGAATATGGATCATATGTTGGGAATGCATCAGGATAACACGTTGTTCATAATTTGGCTTGAGTAATGAATGGGTGTTTCTTATTGTTCAATTAATTTCCGTAGCCACGCATGAATATGAAGAAATTGTGAGAATATAGGTTGAGTATGTATTGGGTATAGTATGTTCTTCCTAACCCAATTTAAGTGTTGAATGAGAATTGTTCATTTTACCTTTGATTACCATAGAAATTCATGATTTTGATGGGAGTGTGGGAATATTGCATAATTAACTCGAGTGACTTGATAATGATATTGATGACCATGTTGGATTGACTAGGCGGTGTGGGCTTTAGTAATTGAAGTAACTTATGTGCCATCACCATGTTCTAGATTTAATTGATTGGGCATAACAAGATTGCATCTCCATTGTTGAGCTATGAAACTTGGGGGGATTCTAGATTGTTTTTCCCTTACTAAGATTGTTTTTAAAAATATCTTGGAATCTAAAACGCCCGTAGCTAAAGAGTTCACGAAGGAGTAATTATGTCAAGTGTGTGTGGAATGTTGTAGACTTAAATAAACAAAGTCATGTATCTTGATAGAGTATGAGTTGTATTTATAAACCATGTATGATCCATAGTACATGTGGAATGAGATCAAGCTGGAATTCGGAATGTCATGATAGTATATGCATAATGTGACTCTGTAGAATGCTCGTTAGCATAAGATGCTTGAGATAGATATTGATTGGACTCCTTGATGAGGTGAATTATGATGATAAAACATGAAAGTGATAGTTCAACTGTCGGGCTTGATGTTATTAGAAGTTATTAGAAGTAGTCCCCATCCCGTTGATGAGAATGTTGTATGACAGAAAAATCAGTAAATGTCCTTGTCTCTGATTAGCTGTTGCAATTTAGATTACCGTAAGTCAGTCGGGATACTCATTAGCAAGAGTGTTTCCCTATCCATTCGGGATTCTCGTTAGCAAGAATATTTCCCTAGTCAGTCGGGATTCTCGTTAGCAAGAATGTTTCCCTAGTCAGTCGGGATTCTCGTTAGCAAGAAAGTTTCCCTAATCAGTCGTGATTCTCGTTAGCAAGATTATTTCCCTAGACTGTCGGGACTCACATGCCTAGCTACTAACCAAGCATGCTTCTCCTCCTTCAGGCGGGACTAACATCCCTAGCTAGTTAGTGACTTGCTATATCAGAGCCTTCATTCCCTTAGACAGTTAGGGACCCTCATGATATTAGTCACGACATTGCATCTCCGTATTATTATGATTACCACTTTTGTGCATCGTTGAACTTATACTAATGCATGACCTTATAATATGATTATGTCCATATGAATATGTGGATCGCATACCAGGTTGTTGTACCTCAATTTGGTTGTCTTACTAATCCTGTTATTTATGGTACTCCCTGCTTGTGTACTTATGCTTATGAGTTATTTATTTACGTTCCTGCATACTCAGTACATTCCAAGTATTGACTGCACGCCTCTTGTGCTATATCATTTTATGATATAGATTCAGGTCTCCAGGTCCAGCTACGTGGCTAGATACGCCCCTTCCTCTCCCAGTTGCTAGTGGTGAGTCCTCATCTTCCGAGGATCTGACTTATATTCCTGTTTTATTATGTTCCAGTTTTTCAGACTTTGGGAGTTAGATGGGGGCTTGTCCCAGCAACTCATCAGTTTAGTAGAAGGCTTTCAGACTTGTCTAGAAAATTTCAGCTATATTAACTATTATTAAATTGTCTTTATGGATCATATTAGATTCTTGTCATTTTCTTCTGCTTGTTCATGATGTTTGACGTTTCTTATGTTAAGTGTATGCGATGATTATGCCATGGGTCGACTTGGGGCCTCTTGGGGTTTCCTTGTCCCATGTCTATGATCTGGGTCTAATCTCGGGTCGTGACCAGAATGATTGTCAGATTGGTATGTTCATGTGAAAGTTCATCGACACTCTCCATAGCCGAGAATGCTTCACCCAGTCAGTCAGAATGTTTCCCTCAGTTTAGTCTAGGATTCTCATTAGCAGAGAATCTCTCCCTTAGTTCAGTCAGGGATTCTCATTAGCAGAGAATGTCTTCCTTTGCTTACTTAGGGATTCTCATTAGCAGAGAAAGTTTCTCTTAGCTTAGTCATGGATTCTCATTTGCAGAGAATGTTTCCTTTAGCTCAGTCAGGGTCTCTTAATAGTCGAGAACGTCTCCCTTGGTCAGTCAAGGACACTTCATAGCAGAGAACGTCTCCCTTAGCTCAGTCGATGATATAATTTCAGCTCAGCTCTGTATAGATTCAGACATTAGTTTAAATTAGATTTTGCAGAATTCTGACTCAAAATTAGCTGATAGTCAGTACAGTGTATGGTATCAACTGTAGCTTCAGTTCTTAGTATATGTATAACACATGACCCTTATGCATCAGTTTGATTAAACTTCAATAAATGTTTTCAAATAAAATCTTGATGTCACTACATATGTATATCTCAGACAAGGTCAGTGTATTTCAGCTCAGCTATATATTCAGTGATATATTTAGTTTATTTCCTTCTTGCATACTTGCATGTTTAGTTTATTTAAGCTTCCTATATACTCTGTGCATTCCAACTACTGATCGTATACTTTATGTTATATATCATTTTATGACATAGATTCAGGTTTCCAGACGCAGCCACAAGGTTAGATACGCTCCACTCCCATCTCAGCTGCCTATGGTGAGTCCTCATCTCTCGAGGACACTATCTATGTTTTCTATTTTCTTTTATGCTTCAGTTTTTAGACTTTAGACGTTAGCTGGGGGCTTTTCCCAGTAACTCATTAGAGTAGTAGAGGCTTTCAGGCTTGTGTAAACAAATTTAGTTTACGTATAATATTTTTATTAGATTATATCTTATGTATCATTTAGTTTCCACTTAATTATGATACTGTTAGTTGTTGTCTTGTAAATGTTATTGTATGATCATTCCATGGGTCGACGTGGAGCCTCTCGGGTTTCCTTGTCCCGTATCGCGATCTAGGCCTATGTTCAGGTCGTGAAAAACTTGGTATCAGAGAAAAAGGTTTAGAGTGTCCTAGAGTGTCTGAAATTCGCGCTAAGTATAGTCTTCTTTATGGGTGTGAAGCGCGTTACACTTATGACGAAGAGGCTAAGAGATGTTTTAGGAATGTTCTCTTTTCTTCGTGATTCTTACCGTGCATAGAGTAGGAAACTCTAACAGTTCCTCTCTTGACTCGTGCTTTACGTGCTTGCAGATAGTTCTTCCCAGATGAGCGAATGGAAGAAGAAATGGTAACCAGCGCTAGCAAGCCCCACTTGCCCCAGCGAACCCAATGGACTACCATGCTACTCATGTCATGTTCAAGGCAGCCTTTCACATGTTGGCGCAGGCCATGACTGCCTAGATTAGTCAGCAGGCGATGGATCATGTTCCCAGAATTAGAACATGGCAGCATCTAGGGTAAGAGACCTCCTCAGAATGAATCCACCCTAATTTTAAGGGTCAAAGGTGGACGAGGACCCGTATGAGTTCTTAGAGGAGATCCAAAAGATCACGCAAATCATGGGTGGTGAGGGGAATGGAGAGCGTAGACTTATCCTCTTACCAGCTAAAAGGAGTCGTTCGCATATGGTTTTGTCAATGGAGAGATAGTCGGGGAGTGAGCAAGCAGCCCCCATAAGTTGGGATGAGTTTATGACTGTGTTCCTCAACAGGTTTTTCCCTAGGGAGTTGAGGGAGACAAAGGTGGCAGAATTCATCAACTTGAGATAGAACAACATGAATTTCTAGGAGTATCTATTGGAGTTTACTGATTGTCCAAGTATGCACCTAAGATGGTAGCCGACCAAAGGGTTTGTATGAGTAAGTTTGTGAATGGAGTGTCAGAATCCTTGATCAAAGAGTGCAGGATTGCCATGTTGCTCAAGGACATAGACTTTCCACGTTTGGTGATATTCGCTCAACTAATAGAAGCGGAGCAATTAAAGGAAAAAGAAAGAGAAGTCTAGAGGGAGAGGATAGGATATGTAGAGTTTTCCCCTCAGAGGCTGAGTGGTGGACACTGCTCATGCTCCCATCAGAGATCATCAACTCCATCACCTTCGATAGCCAGTGCTCCGTATAGACCCAGGATAAGGGAGATTACCTATCCAGCTTGTAAGAGCTATGGGAAGCACCATCTGGGAGAATGCATGGCCAACTTAGATGCTTGTTTTTGGTGCAACGAGTTGGGTCATAAGAACCGAGATTGCGCAACAACTAAGCGAGGTGAGAGTAGAGCCTCAACCACCTCTTTAGCAGCTCCTATAAATTGCCCATTTCAGCAGGGGGCATCGTCTAGCGCAGGTGGCAGACAACATCAAAACCGCTCCTACGCTTTGGCAGCACATCAGGATAAGGGAAAGTTGCCAGAAGTAGTCACAGGTATATTATGAATTTATCGTGTTACTCTTTTCATGCGGCTAGCCCCAGAAACCCAGTCTCAAATAAGGAACTCTTGTGATGTGTGTTGAGAAGAGATTGTTGATGTATGGTGTGAATAGCTGTGAGTATGAAGTTTGTAGTAAATGATGGGGGTGGAGGAGACATCAAGAGTTAATGGTTTAGCCCCAAACTTAAGAAAGATTCAGGAGCCTTAGAATGACGGTTGTAAGCTAAGGGGTAAATGGTAAGTCTGTGAGACAAGTCGAATCTTGGGTATGCTAGTAGGGGAGTTCCAGCCCTAACAGTTACGATATGTCAATCCCTTCAGGTTCAGATAATTCCTCTTGTATTTAAGTTGAAGTTATGCTCTACCCATTCTTATGTGCAAACTTCTAGAATTTCTAGATAGCCGTTTCAGACAGCGATGCCAGCCCCACTCTATGAATCCTTAAGGCTTATATTTATGTTATGAACCAACTATGTGTGTTGACTCATGCCTTCCAGTTTGTTCAGCTTGAACTCAATCTTTAGAAGTTGCTTTAGTAGTTTAGTAGATAAGGGTACCTGATATATGTGCTTAGTTTTAGATGTCTTGAATGACTCATGCTCATGTATCCCTTACATTCAGTTAGACCAGATATCATGAATTCTAGCTCCGTATCAGGAAGCGATTTGAGAATGATGGCTCAGTCTGTATCAGCTCAATGCTAGTTAGAGGGAAAGAATCCTTCTCAGTGTTCTATCTAGTTTGATGTCAGTTTCATGTCTTTCTTTCCCTCTTACACCATACAATGCATGTAATATTTAGGCATTTAGTTCAGATATGTAAGATCAGCCCGGAGTCAGATACTCTATCAGGTTCAGTTGTAAATGCTCATTATTCAGGATATTAGTTCTTTCCCCAATTTTTCAGTGTGTTTGGCCTACACTCGAGGATAAATGTTCCCAAGGGGGAGACATTGTAACATATCAATAGTTTCTAAGATCAAACCCCAGAGTTAGATGGAGTTTAGCAGAAAACCAGCCAAAAAATTCTCAAAACGACTCGTCCAATGAGTCGTGGGTTGCTCTAACGGTCTGTTAGATGAGTCGTTGGAAGAGTTTCAAGAAAAATGCTAAGTATGTTTGACACAATAGGAGGATGAAATGAGTCATTGTGGGAAACAACGACCTGTTATAGGGACCCGTGGTGAGCTAGCAGACCAGACTCCCTAGTAACAATGAGCCAAGTGATGACCCGTTGGTTGCTGTGATGGGTCGTCCTGAAGAGTCGTTAGTTGAAGCTCAGAAAAAGGATTGGTTTTAGGATTAGTAATGACGGACGGAGACTACGAGCTGTTAGGTGGAGTAATGACCCATTGTGTCGGTTGTCGGAAGGACATCAAGGGTTGGACTATTGGTGACGACGGAAGGTAATGACGAGTCATTGGATCGGGTAACGACTCGTCCTGTTGATCATTGGTTGAGGAAACAGAAGCTGGGAAATTTTTCCCCAGTGGCAAAGGATGGTCGCCACGAGATGTGGTATGGACCAACAACTCGTGGTGAGGGTCATGGTCACTGACGGGCAGATCTTTAATATTAATCCCAAGGGTGTTCATAAGTCTAAGCCCCTCATTCTCAAAATCATCTGTAGAAATCCTCTTCTCTTCTTCCCTCAAGCTTAAGGATCACCTAGGGTTTCTTCAAGGGCATCAAGGCTCAAGTTCAAGTGGGGGATTTCCTTCTAATCAGGTATGTGAAACTTCAGAAAGGATATCCTTCCATCCATGTGTCCCAATTTTTATACTAAAATTCAATTTCCTTGATTTTCTAGAAAAGCATGTTCTAGGGTTTCGATTTATGGATGAATTCTCATATTGTTGCTATGAACTCTAAGACTCACTATGATTAATAGTCATGTATGCTTATGAAATTACTTTCAAGACCTCGAATTATGTACTTGATATGGGAATAGCATGATTATAGAATTTTCACCATGAGTTAGCCCAAAATTTCAAATCGGATTTTGATAATTATTCACATGCTCTTATCATGAACTTATATCCATGTCTAAAGTATATGTAGATCGTATAGGTTCTCACAAATCTAGAACATATATTGTATTATATGTGTTAAAGCATGAACATAATTTATGGGCTTTGATGAATATGATGTATGTATAAGTTTTCACTATGATATCGGGCATGTGTCAAAGTATGAATTTGACCTATGGATCTTACATGAATCTAGGGTATACACCATGTGCTATGAACGCGGGATTTAAATGTTATGGATATGTTTAAAGTATGACCTTATCCTATCGATGTCTCATGAATGTAGAATGTATGATTTAAACAATGATTTGGGACTATGATAATATGAAGTATGATGATAAAGCATGAGAATGATCTTTTTGACTTTCGGGTTTGTTTTTAGTAGAAAGTAGCCTTAATCAACTCTAAATGAATTTAGTATAACGTAATCAGCTGAATGCCCAAATCCCTGATTAGCTAAAATAGCTTAGTCTATATGAATGATTGTCAGATTGGTATGTTCATGTAAAAGTTCATCGGGACTCTCCATAGCCGAGAATGCTTCCCTCAGTCAGTCAAAATGTTTCCCTCAGTCTAGTCTAGGATTCTCATTAGCAGAGAATGTCTCCCTTAGTTCAATTAGGGATTCTCATTAGCAGTGGATGTCTCCCTTAATTCATCCAGGGACTCTCATTAGCAGAGAATGTCCCCCTTAGCTCTGTCAGGAATTCTCATTAGCAGAGAATGTTTCCCTTAGCTTAGTTAGGGATTATCATTAGCAGAGAATGTTTCCCTTTGCTTAGTTAGGGACACTCAATAGTCGAGAACATCTCCCTTAGTCAGTCAGGGACACTCCATAGCAGAGAATGTCTCCCTTAGCTTAGTCCATGATATTAGTTCAGCTCAGCATTTTATAGATTCAGACTTCAGTTTAAATCAGATTTAGCAGAATTCAGACTTAATTATAAGCAGATAGTCAGTATAGTGTGTGGTATCAATTACAGCTTCAATTCTCATTATATGTACAACACATGACTCTTATGCATCAGTTTGATTATACTTCAGTAAATGTTTTCAAATAAAAGCTTCATGTCACTACATATGTATATCTCAGACAAGGTCATTGTATTTCAGCTCATCTATATGTTCAATGATATATTCTGTTACACCCCGTAAGTTCTTGACACTTAGTTGGCCTATTCGCATGTTGGTTAAGAGTTTTAGAATGTCATACGTGCGAGAAAAGGGCCTGGGGAGAGGCTGGACAAGCTCCAAGTCGGAGCGTCGCAAGGCAAATGCGACTTATAAATCGCATTCGACAAATGCGACTTATAAATTGCATTCGACAAATGCAACTTAAAGGCCCCAAGTATATAAGGCTCCAACTTCGTTTTAAATCATTTTCCATTCATATAATTTCAAGTAAATGAACAGAAATAGAGGGGAAGAAAGGGTTTGATTAAATTTCCTTCCGTTTACACCGTCAAACGCAGTCCAAACTCGAGTTAACTTCGCGTAGCGAAGTATAAAGTTGCTGGGAGCATTTCTGCGGAGTTAGTTTCAAGAAATTCGGACGGCGAATCATCGTCACGCCGAGCTAAGGTAAGTGGAATTGCTCCAAACTAGTGTTAATATACTCCTAGCATTAAAGTGAGTATTTCTCCCTTCTAGACCCCCGAGAAATAGCGAGTTTTCGGCCGTTCTTCAATAAGTCGAAGAATAGGCAGTAGGTATAGCCATAAATGGTTTCTTTCCAAAATAATAGTAGAATTAATTCTATTCTTTCATGAATATGAATACAGTTGGGAGAAATAGCTGAATACTAGTCGAGCTACGCCAGTTAAATATAAAGTCGGCAGTTGAGGTATGTAAAGCCAGTTTCTTTCGGAAAGCTAGTAGTTCTAGTATAGCAAAATAGTACGAATTTCAGTAGAGTGTTTCATAAATCGTATATTATGTTTAGTAAGAAATTTATTGAAATATAATATAGTGTTCAGCATGAAATTCAGTAAAAAAGTATAAGTCCCAGCAAAATATTCCAGAAATAGTATTATCAGATCTAGTATATATATTACATATGCCTATTACTATATGTGGAGACATGATTGTTCTGTGTTGGGCACCCTTAGAGTTTCCTTGACCGCCCTAGGGTTAATAGCTATGTCGACTCGCCCGCCAGAGGGTGAGGAGACATCGCTCTACGGAGTGGCATGCCGTCCGCCAGCGGACGAAGATGGGATGCAGATTCCCCATAGTAGGTTGATCAGTACTATACCACAGTCCCTGTTGAGCGCTTGCGCCCGCGGTGCAGATTTCAGATTTCAGATTACAGATTTCAAATTTCAGATTTCAAGACTCCTCCGGACTCAGATACAGCTATAGTCAGGGGCCCAGCGAGCCCAAGTTGCATACCCAGGGGACCGACAGGATGCTCATAGTTACTAGGTAGGTGGTATGACCTGGGTAGGGGTATATAAATTGTGTTCTGGTTGGTACCTTACGGCTTATGGGGGCTGGTGAGGTTCTTGTATGCTATGTTGTGTTAGTTATTAATAGATAGAAAGTAGACTGCCATGTTATCAGGTATGACTCTTACTCTCTTCAGTAAAGTTACACTCTTTTCAGTCAATCTCAGCCCGTCTCCTATTACTTCAGTATCTATCAGTATTATTGTTTGCTTTCAGTTATTTTCGATTATTGCTTTGCATACTCTGTACCAGTGGTACTGATGCCCGTTTTGGGGCGCTGCATTACTTGCCTGCAGGTACTCATAGACGAGGAGCAAATCCCTCGTAGTTCCAGCCAGCGTACGGAGTCTTCAGCTCTTATCATCCGGAGCTTGACAGCTAAAGGTTTACTTCCCTTTTTGTTTGTACAGTATAGGTAGGCCGAGGCCCTGTCCCGACCATCTTATTATTCTTAGAGGCTTGCGGATTGTATATTCCCTGTGGTTAGTTGTACCGGTCGTGTGGGGCCTTGTTCAGTTGTCAATTGGTGACCTTGTAGGTCACAGATCAGTTTAGCACTTGATTCTACTTTTCAGTGATAACTAGTCATCATGGTGGCCTTGTCAGCCCGCATAGGTTCCCTTATGTTCAGTTGTTCTGGGTAGCTGTTATATTCATACAGGTGGCTATAGGCCTTGTCAGCTGGAGGCTGTATTTACAGCCGTTATATAGCCCGTTGTTTTCATAAATCTAGAATTAGAGCCATCTTGGCACTAGAAGTGCTTAGGCTCAGTAGTCCACCAGTCCAGGTTCTAGTAGGGAACCAGGTGCCAGTCATGCCTCCCAAGGCGGGGCATGACAAACTTGGTATCAGAGCCAGGTCGTATCTCAGGGAGTCTGCAAGCCGTGCTAAGTAGAGTCTTGTCTATGGATGTGTTGTGCACCACATACCATAGGCAGGAGGCTGCAAGGCATGATAGGATGGTTACTCTTTCTTCATATTCAGTCGTGCCATAGAGCAGTATAGTATAGGGTTGAGTTCCTAAAGCTTATTATACTCTTGGTTTACAGATAAAATGTCAGATTAACGACATCATATCACAAGCAGAAGATTGGACATAGCAGGAGGAGAGGGCACCGGCAGGATGCCTCAGCCTCGTTTAGAATCAGCCCGATCTGAGGATGATACAGAGGCATCGTCCCAAACTTCTCAGCAGTCTCCACCCCATCAGGAGCCACTCGGGACGACACCACCTCTGACAGTTCCTATACCTACACCATCTGAACAGGAGGTCAGGAGTGCAGTATTTATGTTAGCGCAAATGATAGCTACTCAGCGCCAGTCAATGCCACCTACAGCGGTAGAATCATCAGGTGGGCCTGGTAGTTTGAGGGTCCGAGAATTCCTGGCACTAGGTCCCCCACAGTTTACCGGGACAGACCGAATAGAGGACCCCTAGGACTTCCTGGATCAGATATAGAGGATTTTTTTGGTAATGTATGTTACATCTACAGAGTCAGTCGAATTGGCGGTATTCCGACTGCGGGATATTGCTGTGTTGTGGTATGAGTGTTGGGAAAGGTCTCGAGAGAGAGATGTTGCCCCTCCAACCTGGTCCTACTTTTCAGAGGCCTTCCTGGACTGTTATCTACCACGAGAGATTCGACAAGCCCGGATGGACCGGTTTTTACACCTGGAGAAGGGGGCGATGAGTGTTCAAGAATATGCCCTGCAGTTTGATTCTTTGGCTCGATATGCTCCAGCCTTTGTAGACGCCATGCCATCCAGAGTCCACCAGTTTATTATGGGGATGAACCCAGAGTATATTGAGGCCTGTATGACAGCTACTTTGCGGGAAGAAATGGATATTGCTCGAGTACAGGCTTTTGCTCAAACTATTGAGGGCCTCAGACAATGGCAATAGGATAGCAGACGAACAAGTGAGGAACAACGTCGCAGGGACAGGTCAGATGAGTTACAGGGGGAGATTCGGAGAGGGCCTAGGCCACAGTTGTCATATAGGCCACCTAGACCCCCACCTCCATCACAGCAGCAGAGGGGTAGATTCAGTCGCCGAGGATAGTTAGAGTCCGACAGAAGTTCTCAAATAGTAGATTCACCCTAGAAGAGGAGGGCAGAACAGAGCAGGTATACACTACCACTTTTCCCTATTTGCAGCTGACGCCACTCTAGAGCTTGCAGATATGGCTCCACAAGGTGTTATATATGCGGACAAGAAGGTCATGTGATGAGAGATTATCCATCCAGGGGTCAGGTGACCGGGATAGATAGGATAGGGGATCAGCAGGGTCGCGAGCTCCAGCAGCCCTGGCAGGGCGCAGGCCCTCAGTTTCAGCAGGCAGAGGTCGAGGCAGATCAGGGGCCTCTAGTTCAAGTGCGGGCCCAAGCCGTACCTATGCATTACCAGGGAGACAGGATTCATAGGTGTCTCCAGATGTTGTGATAGGTATGCTGACTATTTTCTCTCACCCTGCTTATGTATTAATCGATCTGGGATCTACCTCGTCCTATGTTACCCCATTAGTGGCTCGAAAGTTCAGTATTGTACCAGAATTTTTTTGGCAACCTTTTTGAGTATCTACACCCGTCAGTGACTCTATCATAGCCAGAAGGGTTTATCAAGGGTGTACAGTAGAGGTAGCTAACCGTCAGACCACAACAGATTTGGTAGAGTTAGAAATGGTTGATTTTGAGGCCATTATGGGTATGGATTGGTTAGCTCCATGCTATGCCAATGTAGAATGCTGTACCAAGACGGTCCAATTCTACTTTCCAGGGGAGGCAGTACGAGAGTGGAAGGCAGTACAGCTATGCCAAAAGGTAGGTTTATTTCCTATCTTCAGGAAAGAAAGTTGATAGCCAAGGGGTGCATTTACCACATTGTCAGAGTTCAAGATGTTCGGGTTGAGCCTCCGACTCTCCAGTCTGTTCCAGTGGTTAATGAATTTCCCAATGTATTCCCAGATGAGCTATCTGGTATTCCCCTAGAAAGGGAAATAGACTTTGCAATCGATTTATTACCAGGCACTAAGCCCATATCAATTCCCCCTTATCGCATGGCTCCTGCTGAACTCAGAGAACTAAAGGAGCATTTGAAGGATTTGTTAGAAAAGGGCTTTATCAGGCCGAGTACTTCACCTTGGGGTGCGCCAGTTTTGTTTGTGAGAAAGAAGGATGGTTCCCTCCGCATGTGTACATACTATCGGCAACTGAATAAAGTCACAGTCAAGAATAAGTATCCGCTTCCAGAAATTGATGATTTATTTGATCAGTTACAGGGAGCCAGATATTTCTCGAAAATTGACTTAAGGTCTGGATATCATCAAGTTCGGGTTCGTGAAAGGGACATTCCAAAGACTGCCATTAGGACCAGATACGGCCATTTTGAATTCTTAGTCATGTCCTTTGGGCTGACGGATGTTCCAGTCGTGTTTATGGACTCGATGAACAGTATTTTCAGACCATACCTGGACTTGTTCATGATAGTGTTTATTGAAGATATTTTGGTGTATTCTCGCTCAGAGGAAGACCACCAGGATCATTTGTGGACAGTGCTCCAGATTCTCAAAGACCGTCAGCTGTATGCCAAGTTGTCTAAATGTAAATTTTGGGTGAATTCAGTAGCCTTTTTGGGTCATATCGTGTCGGATGGTGGTATACAAGTAGATACACAGAAGATAGAAGCAGTAAAAGCATGGCCCAGACCTACCACTCCGACCGAGGCACGCAGTTTCCTGGGGTTAGTAGGGTACTACAAAAGGTTTGTTGAAGGATTTTCCAACTTAACAACACCTCTGACTAAACTGACGCAGAAGGCAGCAAAATTTCAGTTGACTGAGGCATGTGAGCAGAGCTTCCAGGAATTGAAAGACAGGTTAACATCAGCTCCAGTGTTAGCATTGCCAGAAGGTATAGAAAGTTATGCAGTTTATTGTGATGCTTTGGGTGTTGGGGTAGGATGTGTGTTGATGCAGCATGGTAAAGTAATTGCTTATGCTTTCAGACATCTAAAGAAACATGAAAAGAACTATCCTACCCATGACCTGACATTGGCCACAGTGATTCACGCCTTAAAGATATGGAGAAATTACTTGTATGGCGTCCACGTGGATATTTTCACTAATCATAAGAGCCTACAGTATATCTTCACCCAGAAAGAGTTGAATTTGTGGCAGCGTCGATGGTTAGAGCTGTTGAAAGACTATGATGTGAATATTCTGTATCACCCAGGGAGAGCCTATGTGGTGGCAGATGCCCTTAGCCGTAAATCTATGGGAAGTCTGACACACTTACAACTTGAGCAGCGAGAATTGGCCCGGGAATTGCATCAGTTAGCCAATTTAGTCATTCGTGTAGCATAAACAGAGGAAAATAGAGCAGTAATCCAAAACACTGCAGTGTTGTCTTTAGTCGTGGAAGTAAAGGAACGGCAGTGTGAAGATCCTAGCCTGGTTTAGCTTACAAACAGAGTTCAGCAAGGAGAGGTGAAAAAATTTCAAACAACCGAGGATGGGGTATTGTGTTACACCCCGTAAATTCTTGATATTTAGATGGCCTATTCGCATATTGGTTAAGAGTTTTAGAGTGCCAGATGTGCTAGAAAAAGGCCTGAGGAAAGACCAGACAAGCGCCACATCGAACCATCGCAAGAGGAGGCTGGGCAGACCCCCTCCGCAATGGCCAACGTGTCACGGAGGGCTCACCTTCGCGATGGCTAACGTGCCACGGAGGTGAGGTTCAGCCTTAAGTATATAAGGCCCCCACTTCATTTTTGATTCATTTCATTATATAATTTCCATCAAAAATGAAGGAAAACAGAGGAGGACGAAGGGTTTCTTTGAAATTCCATCCGTTTACGCAATTAAACACGGTTCAAACTCGAATTAATCTTGGGTAGTGAAATATTAAGCTGCAAGGAGCGTCCCTACGGAGTTAGTTTCATGAAATTCGGCTGGCGAACCGTCGTCCTACCGAGCTAAGGAAATTGGAATTGCTCCAAATTAGTGTCAATATACTCCTAGCCCTAAAGTGAGTATTTCTCCCTTCTGGACTTCCGAGAAATAGCGAGTTTTCCGCTGTTTTTTGATAAGTCAAAGTTTGGGCTATATAAATATTCAAAGTAGTATTTTCTTCCAGAATATCGATGAATTTAGTTCTAATTGCTATGAATATAAATGCAGTTCAAAGAAATAGCTGAAAATTAGCTGAGTTACGCCAGATACTCAGAAAGTTAACAGACAAGGTATGTGAAGCTAGTTTCTTTCGGCAAGTTAGTAATTCCAGTAGAGCAAACTAGTATAAATTCTAGTAGAAAGTTTCAGAAACAGTACAGCATGCCCAGTATGTAATTTAGTAAAGTACATTAGGATATTATCGTGTTCAGCCGAAACTTAGTAAAGCAATATAAGTTCCGTAAAGTATTTCAGAAATAGAATAGTAGCATATGAATTTTAGAAAGCATGTTAGAAATAGTAAATCATGTTTACCATGAAACGTAGTTATACAGTAGGATTCTCAGCAGAAATATTATATCTTGTTTCAGTATCAGATTCAGCACAGTATGACAGAAATTATATGTATACCATTATTAGTTTCAGCATGTATCGTATGCAGTTAGTGTTATCAGTTGAGACTTGACTGTATTGTTTTAGGTTAGATTACCTAGCACCCATGACCACCCCAGGGTTAATAGCTGTATCGACTCATCCGCCAGAGGGTGAGGATACTTTGCTCTATGGAGTGGCATGCCATCCCCTAGGGGACGAAGATGGGATGCCTGTTTCCCCATATTTTGCCTTGGTCGGCTTTTATACACCCCCGTCGAGCGGGTACGCCCGGGGTGTTGATTCAGGAGTCCTCTGGACTAAGGTATAGTTATAGTCAAGGGCTCAGCGGGCCCAAGTGCATACCCAGGGGACCGACAGGATACTTATAGTTACTATGGGAGATGGGATGACCGGGGTAGGGGTATAGATTACGTGTTGGTTGTACCTTCCGGCTTATGGGGGCCAGGTAAGGTTTATGCGTGCTATGTTATGCTATATTATTCCATGTTATGTTAGTTATAAATAAACAGACAATAGAATGCCACGTTACCAGGTATGACTCCTACTCCTTTCAGCATAGTTGAGGACAGTCTTAAACTCATACTTTCAGTCAGTTACAGTCTATTTCTTTCTATTTCAGTTCTATTAGTTATATTGCTTGTCTTCAGTTATTTTCCAGTTGTTGCTTTTCATACTCAGTTCTTGCGGTACTAACGCCCGTTTTGGGGCGCTGCATTACTTTCCTGCAGGTACTCATAGACGAGGAGCCGATCCCTTGTGATTCCAGCCAGCACACAGAGTCATCAACTCCTGTCACCCGGAGCTAGACAGCTAGAGGTTTATTCTTTTTCTTTTGTTGTATAGTATGGGTAGGCCGGGGCCCTGTCCCGACCATCTTATCAATATTCTTAGAGGCTTGCAGATTGTACATTCCCTATGGTTAGCTGTACCGATCGTGTGAGGCCGTGTGTATGTTTTAGTTTGTTTATGATGGTCGTGTGGGGCCTTATTTATTTGGTAGTGGTGACCTTGGTGGTCACGTAGTAGTTTAGCACTTGTTTTCTTGATTGAGAAATAACTAGATAGCGTGGTAGCCTTTTCGGCCCACATAGGTTCCCTGTTAATTCGGTTGTTCTGGGTAGCTGTTGATTTCTTACAGGTGGCTATAGGCCTAGTCGGTCAGAGGCTATATTTACAGCCGTTATATAGTCTGTCATTTTCTTGAATCCAGGGTTAGAACCAGCCTGGCACCAGAAGTGCTTAGGCTCAGTTAGTCAAGCAGTCCAGGTCCTAGTAGGGAAGCGGGTGCCAGTCATGCCTCCCAAGAGGGGGCGTGACAAACTTGGTATCAGAGCGAGTCGTATCCTGGGGATTCCGCAAGCCGTGGAATCTATATTCTTTCCTATGGATGTGTTGTGCACCACATACTATAAGCAGGAGGCTACAAGGCATGATAGGATGGGTTCTTTTTATTCTTATTCAGTCGTGCTGTAGAGAGGTACAGTATATGGTTGAGTCCCTAGAGCTTACTATAATCTTTGGTTACAGATAAAATGTCAGACCAGTGACATCCTATCACAGGCTGAAGATTGGACAACACAGTAGGGGAAGGCACCAACAGGATGCCTCACCCTCATTAAGAATTAGTCCGATTACAATGCGATACAGAGGCATCGTCCCAACCTTCGTAGCAGTCTCCACCACATCAAGAGCCACTTGGGGCGACACCACCTCCAGTAGTCCCTATACCAATACCTTCCAACCAGGAGGTCAGGAGTGGAGTAGTCATGTTAGCACAAATGATGGTTGCTCAGCGTCAGTCGATGCCGTCTACAGTTGTAGAGTCGTCAGGAGGGCCCAATAGTTTGAGGGTTCAGGAATTTTTGGCTCTGAATCCCCCACAGTTTACAGGTACAAACCGGATAGAGGACCCTCAGGATTTTCTAGACCAGATGTAGAGAATTTTCTAGGTTATGCATGCCATGCCTACAAAATCGGTTGAATTGGCAGCATTCTGGTTACGGGACATCACCGTGTTGTGGTATGAAAGCTGGGAAAGGTCCCAAGGGAGAGATGTTTCCCCTACGACCTGGTCCAGCTTCTCAGGAGCTTTTCTGGATCACTATTTTCCACGAGAGATTCGACATGCCTGGGTGGATCAATTTTTACATTTGGAGCAGGGGCCATGAGTATTCGAGAATACGCCTTGCGGTTTGATTCTTGGCCCGGTATGCACCAGCCTTTGTTGATACCATGGCGTCCAGAGTACACCGCTTCATAATGGGGTTGAATCCAGAGTATGTTGAGACTTGTATTACGGCTACTCTATGAGAGGACATGGATATTTCCCGAGTCCAGGCATTCACTCAGAATATTGAGGGCATCAGGCAGTGGCAACGGGAGATCAGGAGGACCTGTCAGGAACAACACCACAGGGATAGGCCAGTTGAGTTACAAATGGAGGTCCGGGGAGGACTCAGGCCACAATTGTCAGATAGGCAGCCCAGACCCCCGCCTCCATCACAGCCGCAGAGGGGCAAATTTAGTCGCAGGGGGCAGTCAGGGACCAGCAGAGGCTCCCAGACCACAGATTCACCACTACAGAAGAGGACGGAGCAGAGTAGGTATACCCTACCACTTTGCCCTATATGCAGTCGACGCCATTCTAGATCATGCAGATAGCTGCACCGGATGTTATATTTGTGGCCAAGAGGGTCATCTGATGAGAGATTGTCCAGCCATAGGTTAGGATGACCGGGATAGATAGGAAAGGGAATCCGCAGGGTCACGAGCTTCAGCATCCTCGGTAGGGCCCAAGCCCTCAATTTCAGCAGGCAGAGGCCGGGGTAGATCAGGGGCCTCCAGTGTAGGTGCAAGTCCAAGCCGCACATATGCTTTACCAGGGAGGCAGGATTCAGAAGCGTCACTTGATGTTGTGACAGGTATGATGACTATCTGCTCATACCCTGCTTATTTATTGATTGATACAAGATCTACATTGTCCTATGTTACCCCATTTGTGTTTCGAAAGTTTAGTGTTGCACCAGAGTTACTTCAGCAACCCTTTTCAGTATCCACACCTGTCGGTGACTCCATTATAGCCAGAAGGGTCTATTGAGGGTGTATAGTAGAGGTTGTTGATTATCAGACCATGGTAGATCTGGTAGAATTAGAGATGGTTGATTTCGACGCCATTATGGGTATGGATTAGTTGGCTCCGTGCTATACAAATGTAGAATGCTAGACCAAGACGGCCCGATTCCACTTTCCAAGGGAGGCAGTAAGAGAGTGGAAGGGCAGTACAATTACGCCAAAAGGTAGGTTTATTTCCTATCTTCAGGCGAGGAAGTTGATATCTAAGGAGTGCATTTACCACATTGTCAGAGTTTAGGATGTTCGAGTAGAGCCTCCGACTCTCTAGTCTGTTGCAGTGGTTAATGAATTCCCCGACGTATTCCCAGACGAGCTACCCGGTATTCCCCCAGAAAGGGAAATAGATTTTGTAATTGATTTAGTACCAGGAACTCATCCCATATCAATTCCTCCGTATCGTATGGCTCCTGCTGAACTCAGAGAACTAAAGGAGAAGCTGAAGGATCTGTTAGATAAAGGCTTTATCAGGATGAGTACTTCACCTTGGGGTGCGCCAATTCTATTTGTGAGAAAGAAGGACGACTCACTCCGCATGTGTATAGACTACAGGCAGTTGAATAAGCTTATAGTCAAGAATAAGTATCTGCTTCCCAGAATAGATGATTTGTTTGATCAGTTATAGGGGGCCAGATATTTCTCCAAGATTGAATTACGGTCCGGATACCATCTGGTTCGAGTTCGTGAAAGGGACATTCCAAAGACTGCCTTCAGGACCAGATACAGCCGTTTTGAATTCCTAGTCACGTCCTCTGGGTTGAAGAATGCCCCAACAGTATTTATGGACCTGATGAACAACATCTTCAGACCATACCTGGACCTGTTCGTGATGGTGTTTATTGATGATATTCTGGTGTATTCTCGCTCAAAGGAAGACCACCAGGATCATTTGCAAATAGTGCTCCAAATTCTCAAGGACCGTCAGTTGTATGCCAAGTTCCCTAAATGTGAATTTTGGTTGAACTCAGTAGCCTTCTTGGGGCACATCATGTCGGACGCAGGTATACAAGTAGACACATAGAAAATAGAAGCAGTAAAAGCGTGGCTCTGACCTACCACTCCGACCGAAGTATGTAGTTTTCTAGGATTAGCAGGGTACTACAGAAGATTTGTTGAGGGATTCTCCACCATAGCGGTACCTCTGACTAAGCTGACGCAAAAATCAGTAAAGTTTCAGTGGACGGAGGCATGTGAGCAGAGTTTCCAGGAATTGAAAGACAAGTTTACCTCCACCCCAGTGTTAGCATTGCCAGAAGGTACAAAGGGTTATGCTGTTTATTGTGACACTTCGGGTATTGGGTTAGGATGTGTATTGATGCAGCATGGTAAAGCAATTGCTTATGCTTCCAGATAGCTAAAGAAACACGAAAAGAATTATCCTATCCATGACCCGGAACTAGCTGCAGTGATCCACGCCCTAAAGATATGGAGACATTACTTGTATGGCGTTCATGTGGATATTTTCACTGATCATAAGAGTCTTCAATATATCTTAACCCAGAAAGAGTTAAACTTACGACAGCGTCACTGGTTGGGATTGTTTAAGATTATGATGCAAATATACCATCATTAGTTTCAGCATGTATCATATGCAGTTAGTGTTATCAGTTGAGACTTGACTGTATTATTTTGGATTGGATTACCTAGCACCCATGACCGCCCCAGGGTTAATAGCTGTATCGACTCGTCCGCCAGAGGGCGAGGATATGTCGCTCTACGGAGTGGCATTCCGTCCCCTAGGGGACGAAGATGGGATGCCAGTTTCCCCAAATTTTTCCTTGGTCGGCTTTTATACACCCCCGTCGAGCGGGTATGCCCGGGGTGTTGATTCAAGAGTTCTCTGAACTCATGTACAGTTATAGTCAGAGGCTTAGCGGGCCCAAGTGCATAGCCAGGGGACCGACAGGATACTTATAGTTACTATGGGAGATGGGATGACCGGGGTAGGGGTATAGATTGCGTATTGGTTGTACTTTCCGGCTTATGGGGGCCAGGTAAGGTTTATGTGTGCTATGTTATGCTATATTATGCCATGTTATGTTAGTTATAAATAGACAGAATGTAGAATGCCACGTTACCAGGTATGACTCCTACTCCTTTCAGCATAGTTGAGGACAGTCTTAAACTCATACTTTCAGTCAGTTACAGTCTATTTCTTTCTATTTCAATTCTATCAGTTATATTGCTTGTCTTAAGTTATTTTACAGTTGTTGCTTTACATACTCAGTACCTGCAGTACTGACGCCCGTTTTGGGCCGCTGTATTACTTGCCTGCAGGTACTCATAGACGAGGAGTGACGTGCCCGATTTGCGCGTCCGCAAGTGTACGGGTCGTGCAAGTAATATAGTGGCTCTTTTTAAGAACCGGAATGTCGAACCCACAGGGACTAGACCTATTCCTCTAACTATCCATTTCAAATGTGATCTTAACTTTCTTAAGTGTTGGTTATAGAAGTTTTCGAGGGAGATTTAATTAAGTTTGTTTTGGTCAATGAAATATCCTGAATTTACTCTAGGAGCAACATAGAGTTAAAAGCAGATAATCATGCGATACTACGAATTGCAATGGGTTAAGCATGACACTATCGATTGTTGTTTCACATAATTAGAATTGCATGTTCATGGTCTTTCGAGCCTCTCAACACGGCAAACTAGCCTCACTGTATCATTGTGAGTGAGGATGCTAATTTCTAGTTCGCGGGCAATTAATTATGTTGTGGTTTACGGGGAAACGATTAGGGACTTTTGTGCGTCTAACCATTTAACTCAACTTAGCCTCACAACTACTTCTGCGAGTGGTGATGTGATAATCCTAAGTTGGTCTCTTAATAACCCCCGTTTTGTCAACCAAGCAAGGTGTTAGGTATATTTCTATCCTAACACGAAATTATATCGTGAGATACAAACATGCTCCTTACATTCTCATGTCCTGACCTAGGTAATTCTTTCTCAAGCAATTTCCTAAGCTAACGTATATGTTTTCATGGTGATTAATCATAAAAACAACCAACAATCCAGAATGCAAGACGAAAACAACAATCAATAACTTAATTCCAAAACAATTTCATAAAATCACAATTATAATTCATGGCTTCAACCCTAGAGGAAGGGTTCTTGCCATTCATGTTCGTAAAACTACAACTAACTACTACTAAACTAACATACTTACATGAATTTGGTAGATGTGAAGGGAATTTGCCAAACCCTAGATGAGTTCTCCCACTTCTCCCTTCACTCCTAGGTTGTTTTCCAGAATAAAATCATGACCAAATGGAATTAGGAGCTAAGGGACCTATTTATAGTAAATGGAAAACTTGCATAATTTAGCCTGTCATGGAACGGCTCCGTGTCATGGAGTGTATCGCGGAGCACTGCCTCCGTGACACGGAGGTAATGCGAAGGCTTTCTGGAAATCACCCAAAATCGACCCTAGGCAGCCTTCTTGCCGCGTTGGCAGCGTGTCACGCTGCTTGGACAGCGCGATGGCACGCTGCTGGCGCGGGGCTGGCCTGCCATGGCACGTTGCTGCCGTATCTGCTCGCTTGCCATGCCTTCTCCTTGCCGACTTCCGCCGATTGCTTCCGACTCCATTCCTTTCCTTCACCAACTTATAAATTAGTTACTCCAAATCATTGAAACCTACAAAACAAGGACTAATCATGTTGGTTAGCACATATATTCACATTTATATAAAATTACATGAAAATGTATAAAATAACTTAGATAAACAAGATTACATTAAGGTATAAAGCATCACTCGGGCATGCTATTTTTTCCCGAGATCACTTACCCCACACATAAAGTCTTGTTCGTCCTCGAACAACCTTTTACATCTCATGTATATGGAGACTCACCCATAACTCATTTAGCAAGATTATTCAAGCTACGGCTATAATGATTACATAAGATAACAAGCTACAAATAGAGCATGCACGATTTGATCATTGAAACGAAGTACAACTATGTTAAGACTTCTTAACCTCAAGAATCGACTCACAATCTTAGCAAACTCATGCAAATCAACTGATTAAGAAATCTCACATGAATTATATCCTTCATTCAACATGTGCCCTCACAGAAAGAGAGTTGCCCAATTTCACAAGCAAAAACAATTTTTAACTCACAACATGTGTGGGTACATGAATAGAATTACACTTACTCTCACAAAGAATTCATATGCATCATGTAATGACCCATAAGCTTTCCCTTAGTGTTTTATTCCACTAATTTAAGGATGTGTGAATGTAAGATCAAGTAGGACTTTTTAGGTTGTAATGTAACTCGGGTGCGGGTAGATACTATTATGGCTAGTAATAGTGACTATCTTTCCTAAGAGCTTTTAATACATCACGCCCTCATTACGAACTTCCCTTCCCTTACTTCACCTTTTTCTCCTTTCAGCTTTCTTTTTCCTCTTATGTTCCCCCTTTCTTTAGGCACTTTTAGCTTGTTAGTAAGGAGCTCTATAAATAATTTTACATTAATTTGTTTCCTTACTCCTTACTAATAATCAACCATTTTCACACAAGTGCACCTTTGTCCTTTTCTCACTTCTATAACTTGCTACTTTTCCTTCCTTTTCATTCTTCTCACTTCTTTACTCCTTCAGATTTTTCCTTTAAGCGCTTAGGAGTTTTGGTTCAAATTCAAGGCTAATGAAAGAAAAAGGATTAAGCTTATGTTGCAGCTGTCAAAGAATCGGCTCAAGGCTCAATGGGGTTAACTAGGATTAATTTTTCAAGGTAGCTAAAATGAGGGATAAAAATTTGGTTCATTCAAAGAAATGCCTAAATCATCTCCTACGATTCACATCCTTCATTTCATTTTATAACCACACCAGGCAAGTTCTAGACATTCCACAATAGCACAGAATACTCAAAAACCTTACACTCATGGCACATGCTCCAATCAAGACACATTCAGCAGACTCTTACCCAGCTAATCACAAGAATTCAGAATTAAGTTTCAATCATATTGAGTCAAATACAAGAGCCTAAGTGTCTCAAACCAAGTTATACACTTGCATGCTTCACACTGAACATACTTGCATCTTACAATCACGTATAGCACATAACAAGAACATCAAGCATAAATTAGTTATGGTTTCAAAAACCCAACACCTACCGACTAATTTTTCCTCAAGACGGTCGTCATCCATCCATCGTCGAAAACAGTCCCTAACTATGACTAAAAACACTATATACAGACAAAGGAATGAAAAAAAAATTTATTCTTCGGTTCAAAGACCCCCCCGTTGGAAAAAAACCGAAAAAAAAAACCAACGGTTGATGAAGTCTTTCTTAATTCACAAAAAAATTTCAAATTTTTCAAATTTCTCACAAGCATTACATTCACCACAAGCTTGTTAAGCACAAAAAATTTGAAATTTTTCTCACCCCACACTTAAATCATGCTATGTCCTCATAGCATCAAATTAGCATTTAAAGGATGCGAAATACTCCTTGAGCCTCTATGCCAAGCTAAAAGCATGCTGTCCTTTCAAGTTCCAGAGATGGGTGTTTGACCCCACACTTCTTCTATTCCATGCTCTTTAGCTTCCACCTTCTCGGTACTCAGACTTCCCTCCATCTGTGCTTAACTTTCCACCAAAAACACAAACAAAATGAAAATAACAAAATCAACACAACAATCAAAATTACAAATTGTACCTGAGGTACCCTTGGGTTGCCTCCCAAGAAGTGCCTTATTTTACATCGTGGCATGACGTGGGCTGTCCTTTTAAGGACATCCTCATTCCTGGGTTCTCTTTCGAGAACCATCTCCTTTTCTTTTGTTGTTTAGAGGAAACATCCTCCACTCTGTTCCTCTCTTTCTCCAACTTCTTCTTAATTTGAAGCCCTCTATCAGACTTGGGCTGAACACTTGTCATTGCCTTTGGCCCTGCACCTGTGGAATCCTCCACCCCACACTTATCCTCTGCCAACACACTAACCTAACAAAGGTTTCTGTAGTGTGCAGATGGGTTCATTTCTTGGTAAACGCGGAAGATTTCTTCTTCATCCTCAACCCTGATTTTCAGGGTCCCTGCTTTCAAGTCAATCACCGCTCCTCCAGTGGCCAAGAATGGCCGTCCCAAGATCAGGGGTACTTGGTCATCAACCTGAAAATCTAAGACAATAAAATCAGCAGGTATAATGAACTTACCTACTTTGATGAGAAGGTCCTCTATTATTCCAGCAGGTGTCACTCGCGACTTGTCAGCCAGCTGCAGCATCAACCTTGTTGGCCTCGGTTTTCCCAACCCCAGGGCGTTGAATAAGGATAGGGGCATTAGATTAACTGCTGCCCCTAAGTCACACAAAGCTCGTAGCACCTCAACTTTACCAATTTGTATGGGGAGGGTAAAACTCCCTCGGTCTTTGAGCTTCTTTGGCATTTTGCTCAATACCCTATGACTGTACTCCTCAGTCAGTGCTACAGTCTGGACATCCACCAATCTAACTTTGTTCGCCATCACGTCCTTCAAGTATTTAGCATACTTGGGCATTCCCTGCAAGGCATCAATAAGAGGTAAATTTATGTGAAGTTCTTTGAAGCTCTCAAAGAACTTTTTGAAGCATTCTTCCTCCTTGCTCTTTCTGAATTTCTGAGGGAATGGTGGTGGTGGTCTTTGTTCTGGCTGCAATGAAAGTTTCCCATTTTGTTGCCCAGCACTATGATTATCTCCCATGTTGATGGATGGTCCTGGTCTAACCAACTCCGGCTACACCCCCTTTCTCATCTCTTTTGGCACTGCATCAGCTAATTGCTTACCGCTTCTCAGACTGATGGCATTGATCTACCGGGGGATAGGATCCGTATCGCTTTGTAATCCCCCTTGTGATCTCATGTTTTGAGCAGCTGCTATCTGACCCACTTATTTTTCAAGATTGCGGGTGGCCATTTGCTGATTCTTTAAGTCTGTTGCCATCCTCGCCTGATTTTCCACTAACTGATTCTGGGTCTCCATAATTTTCTACAGTGTTTCCTCAATGCTGCTACTCAATTGGCCATCATTCTGCCTACTCTGCCGATACTGCTGTTCGGTGGTTTGCTATAGGGTTAAAAACCGACACGCAAGTGCACGTGGTCAAACAAGTAATAAAGTGGCTAAGTAAGCCAAGTATCGAACCAAGGAGACTTTGGATAAGTAAAATTGCTCAAGTATACTATATTCTATCTTACTTCTAAATATGCTGACAACACGTAACCAAGAGTTTAATAATTTTTGTTTATAAATTATATACTAAAACTATTAACAAATATCTACTTTGAATTGAAACTATGGATATGAGCATGCCAAGGTTAAGAACAAGTAATGAACTTGATTATCATCACAATTCGGTTATTCTTCTCTTCTAGTTGCTAGCCAAGAACATTAGCCAAGAGATTAAAACTCTCGTATTTAATCTCACTTAAGAATCATAAACCATCCGTCTACATTTCTGTGATCAAATGCAATTTATGACCTTGCAATCCAATTTCGGTTCCTAAATTGACTAATACGGCTTTCAAGTATATTTCTATCAGGAAAGCACATCAAAACCCAATTTTCCCAAATCAAGTTAAGAACAATACCCTATTAATTCACAACTTTCCAATTTCGTGCTCTCTTGAGTGAAATCGGACTTTTTAGATGTACACCAATGTCAGCCACACACTAATGCAGTAGAAACAAGAATTAATAGAACAACATAGAAGAAGAAGATGAAAAACCATACAATTCAATAATCAAAATTCATCACCATTGTTCATAACCTCAGCAAGGAAGAGAATTAGCCACTCATTTGTGGATTAATCATCCTAAAACAAGTGTTAATCATACAAACAATTGATTGAAAAAAGAAAGAAAGAGAGAAAAACCCTTAGCTTTTTCGTCCCTCAACTGCCTGTAGCCCACGTCCTTACTCCACCAAGTCTGAATTCTGAAAAATAAACCTAAGTGTGCTATTTATAGTAGTAGGACTCTTTCCCGGAATAACAAGCAATGTGTCACGGAGTGCATCGCGGAGCACGGCCTCCGTGACACGCTACGGACGCGGAGGCCCTCTGGAAATCACCCGAAATTGGCCCGGGCAGCACCCTGCCGCGTTGGGAGCGTGTCACGCTGCCTGGGCAGCGCGTTGGAAGCCCTTGGTCGCGGAGGCCACCTACCGTGGCACGTTGCCAACTCGCAGGTGGGCTGTTGTGAGCGGCCTGCCTGCCGTGGCACGTTGTCGACGCGCCGGTGGGCTGTTTTGTGCTTCCTCTTCGCCGACGTTCGCTTGTTAATTCCGTTTCCAAGCCTCTACTTCACCAACTCCTGGATTAGTTGCTCGAAAGTCATCAAAACCTACAAAACAAAGTCTAATCATGTCGGTTAGCACATATCTTTACTTCATCTAAAATTACATGAAAATGTATACCATAATCTTAGATAAACAAGACTAATTTAAGTCATAAAGCGTATCTCGGGCATATATTTTTGCCCGTGATCACAACCCCACAGTTAAAGCCTTGTTCGTCCTCGAACAACCTTTTACATATCATGCATATGGAGACTCCCACATAACTAATTTAGCAAGAGAATTCAAGTTACGGCTATAATGATTACGTAAGATACAAGCTAAAAATAGAGCATGCCTGATTTGATCATTGAAATGAAGTACCACTATGTTAAGACTTCTTATCCTCAAGAATCGACTCTCAATTTTAGCAAACTCATGCAAATCAACTGATTAAGAAATCCCACATGAATTATATCCTTCATTCAACATGTGCCCCTCACGGAAAGAGAGTTACCCAATTTCACACGCAAAAACAATTTTTATATCACAACATGTGTGGGTATATGAATAGAATTACGCTCACTCTCACAAAGAATTCACATGCATTATGTAATGACCCATAAGCTTGCCCTTAGTGTTTTATTCCACTAATTTAAGGATGTGTGAATGTAAGATCAAGTAGGACTTTTTAGGTTGTAATGTAACTCAGGTGCGGGTAGGTACTATTATGATCAGTAATAGTGACTATCTTTCCTAAGCGCTTTTAATACATCACGCCTTCATTACGAACTTCCCTTCCCTTACTTCACCTTTTTCTCCTTTTAGTTTTCTTTTTCCTCTTTTGTTCCCCCCTTTCTTTAGGCACTTTTAGCTTATTAGTAAGGAGTTCTATAAGTAACTTTTCATTTACTTATTTTCTTACTCCCTACTAATATTCACCCATATTCAAACAAGTGCACCCTCGCCCTTTATCCACTTTTACAATTGCTACTTTCCCTTCTTTTTCATTCTTCTAACTCCTTTACCCTTTCGGAGTTTTCCTTTAAGCGCTTAGGAGTTTTGGTTCAATTTCAAGGCTAATGAAAGAAAAAGGATTAAGCTTATGTTGCAGCTGTCAAAGAATAGGCTCAAGTCTCAATGGGGTTAACTAGGATTAATTTTTCAAGGTAGGTATAATGAGGGATAAAAGTTTGGTTCATTCAAAGAAATGCCTAAATCATCTCCTACAATTCACATCCTTCATTTTGTTTCATATACACACCAGGAAAGTTCTAGACATTTCATAGTAGCACAGAATACTCAAAAACCTTACACTCATGGCACATGCTCAAATCAATACACGTTCAGTAGACTCTTACTCAGCTAATTACAAGAATTCAGAATTAAGCTTCAATCATATTGAGTCAAATTCAAGAGCCTAAGTGTTTCAAACAAAGTTATACACTTGCATTCTTCACACTGAACATACTTGCATCTTACAACCATGTATAGCACATAAAAAGAACATCAAGCACCAATTAGTTATGGTTTCAAAACCCAAAACCTATCGACTAATTTTCCTCAAGACGGTCGTCATCCATCCATCGTCGGAAACAGTCCCTAGCTATGACTAAAAACTTTATATACAGACCAAGGAAAGAAAAAGAAAAATTTTATTCTTCGGTTCAAATACCCCCCGTCGGAAAAGAACCGAAAAGAAAAACCAACGGGTGATGAAGTCATGCTTAATTCACAAAAAAATTTCAAATTTTTCAAATTTCTCACAAGCATTACATTCACCAAAAATCGTTAAGCACAACAAATATTTTTGAAATTTCCCTTGAAATTTCCCTCACCCCACACTTAAATCATGCTATGTCCTCATAGCATCAAATTAAAATTTAAAAAGGGTGAGAAATACTCCCTGAGGCCTTTAGGCCTAGCTAGCAACATGCCTTTCTTCAACTTGCACAAGTGGGTGTTCAACCCCACACTTTTTCTCTTCCATGCTTGTTAGCTTCCTCTTCCACGGGTACTCAGACTTCCCCTCCATCTGCGCTTAACTTTCCACCAAAACAACACAAGATGAAAATAAACAAAAATTAACTCAATTGTAAGAAATTAAAATGGTACCTGTGGTACCCTTGGGTTGCCTCCCAAGCAGCGCCTAATTTTACGTCGCGGCACGACGTACCAAGTTTCACCACTTTTTCCTCCACCTTGAGGATATGAATCTCACCCCTAATTTCTTCTCTAATTTCCTCTTATGCTCCAGGGGTGGTGGTGAGAAATTGTAAGGACCAAACAGTAGATGTTTCCTTTTTACTTTATTGGCCCTCAAGTAAGCGAAGTCATTTTGTCTCTCCGCGTTGGCAAATTTCAAAATATATGGTGCTTGGTCCTCCTGTAGACATTTCTCTATAAGCTTGGAAGGCTCTATTTCTATGTTTCCAACCAAACTTAATGTCGAAAAATGCGTAGAGTGTGGTCCAATACACCTCAACTCTGAAACTGCATTTTGCTTGACCTCCTTACTTGTATACACCTTCTCAGCATCGACATCTATCTCACCATTAAAGTCAACTGGGGGATACTCTATCTCTTCTTCCAAGAATGGATTTTCCATAAGTGTGAGCCCATCACGGGGACACTCAAGAGATTCTAATTGTTGGACTTCATCACAAAATTCACCCTTGTCTTCCTCTTGTAGTTCCTCTTGAATATTGCCTAAAACTGTTGCTTGCGATTTATCACACGCTTCAACTTCAGCGACCATCTCCATGAATTTGATGCTCATCCTTTCTAGAGTCTCTGCATTCTCTTCTTGCTGAATTCTCAATACTGCCATCGCCTCCTTCATTGCTTCTGATTGCTCCAAGAGTTGTTTCAGCATGTCTTCTATTCGAGCTTGGCGTCCCAAGTCCTCATTTTCAGCATGCCTATATTCAGGAAAAACAACAGAAGGATCATAGTAGGGGCTTGGGGGAGGGGAATATGCATTCGGACAGCCATCCCAATGGCCATCTTGACCACCACATATATTACACGTGTTACATTGTTGCCACAAGTGGTGTCCTCCGCAATTCAGACAAGATTCACTAAAATATGAGTATCCACCATTGAAACCATTTATATTCCACGATGTCATGTCAATAAGGGTATTCGAAAAAGAAAAAGGAAAATGCAAAAGAATTAAAACAAACACTAAGACTAAGTTGTCAACACTTGAGAAAGATAAAAATACAGTAAATTACACTTAAAACAAATTCACCAATTGCCTAGTCTCCCCGGCAACGGCGCCAAAAACTTGTCCGGTGGTTTGCTATAGGGTTAAAAATCGACACGCAAGTGCAAGTGGTCAAACAAGTAATAAAGTGTCTAAGTAAGCCAAGTATCGAACCAAGGAGACTCTGGATAAGTAAAATTGCTCAAGTATACTATATTCTATCTTACTTCTAAATATGCTGACAACACGTAACCAAGAGTTTAATAATTTTTGTTTGTAAATTATATACTAAAACTATTAACAAATATCTACTTTGAATTGAAACTATGGATATGAGCATGCCAAGGTTAAGAACAAGTAATGAACTTGATTATCATCACAATTCGGTCATTCTTCTCTTCTAGTTGCTAGCCAAGAACATTAGCCAAGAGATTAAAACTCTCGTATTTAATCTCACTTAAGAATCATAAACCATCCGTCTACATTTCTGTGATCAAATGCAATTTATGACCTCGCAATCCAATTTCGGTTCCTAAATTGACTAATACGGCTTTCAAGTATATTTCTATCAGGAAAGCACATCAAAACCCAATTTTCCCAAATCAAGTTAAGAACAATACCCTATTAATTCACAACTTTCCAATTTCGTGCTCTCTCGAGTGAAATCGGACTTTTTAGATGTACACTAATGTCGGCCACACACTAATGCAGTAGAAACAAGAATTAATAGAACAACATAGAAGAAGAAGATGAAAAACCATACAATTCAATAATCAAAATTCATCACCATTGTTCATAACCTCAGCAAGGAAGAGAATTAGCCACTCATTTGTGGATTAATCATCCTAAAACAAGTGTTAATCATACAAACAATTGATTAAAAGAAGAAAGAAAGAGAGAAAAACCCTTAGCTTTTTCGTCCCTCAACTGCCTGTAACCCACGTCCTTGCTCCACCAAGTCTGAATTCTGAAAAATAAACCTAAGTGTGCTATTTATAGTAGTAGGACTCTTTCCCGGAATAACAAGCAACGTGTCACGGAGTGCATCGCGGAGCACGGCCTCCGTGACACGCTACGGACGCGGAGGCCCTCTGGAAATCACCCGAAATTGGCCCGGGCAGCACCCTACCGCGTTGGAAGCGTGTCACGCTGCCTGGGCAGCGCGTTGGCAGCCCTTGGTCGCGGAGGCCACCTGCCGTGGCATGTTGCCAATGCGCAGGTGGGCTGTTGTGAGCGGCCTGCCTGTCGTGGCACGTTGTCGACGCGCCGGTGGGCTGTTTTGTGCTTCCTCTTCGCCGACGTTCGCTTGTTAATTCCGTTTCCAAGCCTCTACTTCACCAACTCATGGATTAGTTGCTCGAAAGTCATCAAAACCTACAAAACAAAGGCTAATCATGTCGGTTAGCACATATCTTTACTTCATTTAAAATTACATGAAAATGTATACCATAATCTTAGATAAACAAGACTAATTTAAGTCATAAAGCGTATCTCGGGCCTATATTTTTGCCCGTGATCAACTGCTGTTGTTGAGGTTGCATATAATTCTGCTGTTGGTTTCCACTCCAAGAAAAATTCGGGTGGCCCTGCCAATTTCTGTTGTAACTGGTTCCAAAATTCTGATTGTTGCGCTGCACATTACCAACAAAATTGACTGACTCCGGATTGTCTCCACAAGATTCTGCATGGTGGCCCGTATTACCACAAATTTCGCACCAACTCGGAGCTTGCTGAGCTGCATTAACCTGACCCTGGTGTTGGTTCATACTCAGTTTATTGAACTAAGTCATCATCTGATGCTGGAACGAAGCTAACTGCGCTGCCAAGGCATTCAAACCATCTACGTCTATCAACCCTGGTCTCTTTCCTGCCCCTCTCGATGACTCGCTATACCACTATGGATTTCCTTGAGCGATTCTGTTCAACAAAGTGTACAACTCATCATATGTCTTCTCTAAGGCTTGCCCACCCGATGCAGAGTCTAGTAATATTTTTGTGTGTGGGTCTATACTTTCTACAAAGGTATGAGCCAGCACTTCATTTGATTGCTGGTGATGGGGACAGTCTCTCAATAATGACTTGAATCTTTCCCAAGCCATGTATGAGCTCTCATCAGGCCTCTGCTTGAAACTGAGTATTTCACTTCTCAACTTTGCAGTTTTGCCTGAAGGGAAGAATCTGGTAAGGAACTTCTTATCCAAGTCATTCCATGAAGTTATTGAGTTTGGTGGCCCAGCCTTCAGCCACTTTTTCGCCTCTCCCAACAGTGAAAATGGGAAGAGGGTCAATCGGACATAATCTGTGGATACGCCGGTGGGGACAAACGTGTCACTAATCTCTAAAAAGCTCTGTAAGTGCTGCTGCGGGTCCTCATGTGCCATCCCAGTGAATGGACCACTAGAATGCAACAACTGCACCATGTTCTGTTTAAGCTCAAAGTGACCTCCAGGCTCCGGTTTACGGATGCTAGAGGTCACATTCGTCGCTAGTGGGATTGTCACTTCGCGAACTAGTCTAGCTGCCATTGCTTCTGACGACAAATGTGCTTGTCCCGCGGGTGGTTGTTGTTGTACCTTGTCTTGAAGTCTCTTCAGCTTTTCCTCTAGAGCTACTCTCCTTTGCAAATGGATTTGACATTCAGGTTCCAGCAACGGTTCTACAAACTCTCTATTTCTAGCCAGCTCGGCAGGACAACCTGTCACCTGCAAATAAACAGACTAAGACCAAGTTTCTCAACACTTAAGGAAATTCAAAAATCTCACAAAAACAGATAAATTATCAAAACTTCGCCGAGTCCCCGGCAACGGCGCCAAAAACTTGACGTGCCCGATTCGCGCGTCCGCAAGTGTACGGATCATGCAAGTAATATAGTGGCTCTTTTTAAGAACCGGAATGTCGAACCCACAGGGACTGGACCTATTCCTCTAACTATCCATTTCATATGTGATCTTATCTTTCTCAAGTGTTGGTTGTAGAAGTTTTCGAGGGAGATTTAATTAAGTTTGTTTTTGTCGACGAAATACCCTGAATTTACTCTAGGAGCAACATAGAGTTAAAACTAGATAATCATGCGATACTATGAATTGCAATGGGTTAAGCATGACACTATCGATTGTTGTTTCAGATAATTAGAATTGCATGTTCATGGTCTTTCGAGCCTCTCAACACGGCAAACTAGCCTCACTGCATCATTGTGAGTAAGGATGCTAATTTCTAGTTCGCGGGCAATTAATTATGTTGTGGTTTACGGGGAAACGATTAGGGACTTTCGTGCGTCTAACCATTTAACTCAACTTAGCCTCACAACTACTTCTGCGAGTGGTGATGTGACAATCCTAAGTTGGTCTCTTAATAACCCCCGTTTTGTCAACCAAGCAAGGTGTTAGGTATATTTCTATCCTAACACGAAATTATATCGTGAGATACAAACATGCTCCTTACATTCTCATGTCCTGACCTAGGTAATTCTTTCTCAAGCAATTGCCCAAGCTAACGTATATGTTTTCATGGTGATCAATCATAAAAACAACCAACAATCCAGAATGCAAGATGAAAACAACAATCAATAACTTAATTCCAAAATAATTTCATAAAATCACAATTATAATTCATGGCTTCAACCCTAGAGGAAGGGTTCTTGCCATTCATGTTCGTAAAACTACAACTAACTACTACTAAACTAACATACTTACATGAATTTGGTAGATGAGAAGGGAATTTGCCAAACCCTATATGAGTTCTCCCACTTCTCCCTTCACTCCTAGGTAGTTTTCCAGAAAACAATTGTGACCAAATGGAATTATTAGCTAAGGGACCTATTTATAGTAAATGGAAAACGTGCATAATTTAGCCTGTCATGGAACGGCTCCATGTCACGTAGTGTATCGTGGAGCACTGCCTCCATGACATGGAGGTAACGCGAAGGCTTTCTGGAAATCACCCAAAATTGACCCTAGGCAGCCTTCTTGCCGCGTTGGCAGTGTGTCACGCTGCTTGGGCAGCGCGATGGCATGCTGCTAGAAGGGGCTGGCCTGCCATGGCACGTTGCTGTCGCATCTGCTCGCTTGCCATGCCTTCTCCTTGCCGAGTTTCGCCGATTGCTTCCGACTCCATTCCTTTCCTTCACCAACTTATAAATTAGTTCCTCCAAATCATCGAAACCTACAAAACAAGGACTAATCATGTTGGTTAGCACATATATTCACATTTATATAAAATTACATGAAAATGTATAAAATAACTTAGATAAACAAGACTACATTATGGTATAAAGCATCACTCGCGCATGCTATGTTTGCCCGAGATCAAGGACCCGATCCCTTGTTATTCTAGCCAGCACACAGAGTCATCAACTCCTGTCATCCTGAGCTAGACAGCTAGAGGTTTATTCCTTTTCTTTTGTTGTATGTATGGGTAGGTCGGGGTCCTATCCCGACCATCTTATCAGTATTCTTAGAGGCTTGCAGATTGTACATTCCCTGTGGTTAGCTGTACCGATCGTGTGAGGCCGTGTGTATGTTTTAGTTTTTTTATGATGGCCATGTGGGGCCTTATTTACGTGGTAGTGGTGACCTTGTTGGTCACGTAGTAGTTTAGCACTTGTTTCTTGATTTAGAAATAACTAGATAGCATGGTGGCCTTTTCGGCCCACATAGGTTTCCTATTAATTTGGTTGTTCTGGGTAGCTGTTGATTTCTTACAGGTGGCTATAGGCCTAGTCGGCCAGAGGCTGTATTTACAGCCGTTATATAGCCCGTCGTTTTCTTAAATCCAGGGTTAGAACCAGCCTGGCACCAAAAGTGCTTAGGCTCAGCTAGTCTAGCAGTCCAGGTGCTAGTAGAGCACCAGGTTCCAATCATGCCTCCCTAGGCGGGGCGTGACATATTGCGCTATAAAGATCACCTTTGTGTTCCAGACATTGGTGCGCTTCGCCAGCAGATTATGAGCGAGGTACATTATGCTCATTATTCTCTCCACCAAGGTTCGACGAAAATGTACCACGATATAAAAGAAATCTACTGGTGGCCAGGAATGAAGAACGGGATAGCAAAATTCGTAGCTCAGTGCCCTAACTGCCAGTAGGTAAAAGCTAAACATCAGAAACCAGGCGGACTGACTCAGGATATAGTTGTGCCTCTATGGAAATGGGAAGTGGTAAGTATGGATTTTATAGTAGGATTACCTCGCACCAGGCATAGATATGATTCGATCTGGGTGAGTGTTGACAGACTTACAAAATCAGCTCATTTTCTGCCAGCAAGGGCTACTTTTTCCGCCAAGGATTATGCTGAGCTGTATATCAGAGAAATAGTCATGTCGTATGGTGTTCCAGTGTCCATTTTCTCTGACAGAGGGGCGAAGTTTACAGCTAAATTCTGGCAATCATTTCAGAGAGGCTTGGGGATGCAGGTTAACTTGAGCACAACTTTTCATCCTCAGACAGATGGGCATTCAAACGCTCGAGGATATGTTGCGAGCATGTGTGTTGGATTTTGGAGGTAGTTGGGATGAACATTTACCACTCATTGAGTTCTCCTATAATAACAGTTACCATTCAGCTATTCAGATGGTGCCTTATGAGGCATTATATGGGCAAAAGTGTAGATCTCCAGTTGGTTGGTTTGAGGTAGGAGAATCAGCATTGATTGGGCTAGATATCATTCATCAATTAGATGAAAAAGTAAAGCTTATCAGAGAACGTTTACTAACTGCTCAGAGCCACCAAAAATCTTATTCTGACGTGCGGCGCAGAAACATGGAATTTAATGTGGGTGATTTGGTGTTTCTGAAAGTTTCTCCAATGAAGGGTGTAATGAGATTTGGCAAGAAAGGAAAGCTCAGCCCGAGGTTTGTTGGGCCTTATCAGATTCGCCAAAGAATAGGCCAAGTGGCATATGAGTTAGACTTACCTCCAGAGTTAGAATCTGTCCACCCAATTTTCCCTGTATCAATGCTGAGAAAGTACATAGGAGATCCTTCCAGAATTGTCCCAGTCCAAGATATTCAGGTTACAGAGGAGTTAGCCTATGAAGAAGTTCCAGTAGCCATACTAGACTGGTAGATCCGCAGATTAAGAACTAAAGATGTTGCTTCTATCAAAGTATTATGGCGTAATAGGAACTGCGAGGAAATGACTTGGGAAGCAGAAGAAGATATGAAAGCCAGATACCCTCAGTTATTTCAGACTTAGTTAGTCAAAGGTATGTTGATACTGCTATTTTATGAGTTGCTTTATATTCATGTGTATGAGTGAGATGTTGACTTAAGTTTATTATGTAATGGATGCTATAGTATTATATGGAGTACGTGTATTAGACTTCTCTGCGTTTTAGGATTTTTGAGGTAGTCCATATTACAGGGGAAACTCTGCCGAAATTTTTCCAGAAAAGGTAGAGCAAGTTAAAATTTCTGTAAACGGAAGTTAACATTCGAGGACAAATGTTCTTAAGGCGGGAAGGATGTTAAACCTCATAAGTTTTTGACACTTAGTTGGCCTATTCGCATGTTGTTTAAGAGTTATAGAATGCCATACGTGCGAGAAAAGGGCCCGGGGAGAGACCGGACAAGCGCCAAGTCGGAGCGTCACAAGGCAAATGCGACTTATAAATCGCATTCCACAAATGCGACTTAAAGGCCCCAAGTATATAAGGCTCCCACTTTGTTTTAAATCATTTTCCCTTCATATAATTTCCAATAAATGAACAAAAACAGAGGGGAACGAAGGGTTTGATTAAATTTCCTTCTGTTTACACCGTCAAGCGCAGTCCAAACTCGAATTAACTTTGGGTAGCGAACTATAAAGCTGCCGGGAGCATTCCCAGCATTAAAGTGAGTATTTCTCCCTTCTAGACCCCCGAGAAAAAGTGAGTTTTTGGCCATTCTTCGATAAGTCAAAGAATAGGCAGTAGGTATAGCCATAATATGGTTTCTTTCCGAAATAATAGTATAATTAATTCTATTCTTTCGTTAATACGAATACAATAGGGAGAAATAGCTGAATACTAGCCGAGCTACGCCAGTTAATTAGAAAGTTGGCAATTGAGATATGTAAAGCCAGTTTCTTTCGGCAAGCTATTAGTTCTAGTATAGCAAAATAGTATGAATTTCAGTAGACTGCTTCAGAAGTCGTATATTATGTTCAGTATGAAATTTAGTAAGCATGTTAGAAATATAATACAGTATTAAGCATGAAATTCAGTAAAATAGTATAAGTCCTAGCAGAATATTCCAGAAATAGTATTATCAGATCCAGTATATATATTACATGTGCCTATTGCTATCTGTGGAGTCATGATTGTTCTGTGTTGGGCACCATTAGAGCTTTCTTGACCTCCCCAGGGTTAATAGCTGTGTCGACTCGCCCGCTAGAGGGTGAGGATATGTCGCTGTACGGAGTGGCATGCCGTCCGCCAGTGAACGAAGATGGGATGCAGATTCCCCATAGCAGGCTGATCAGCACTATACCACACCCCCTATCGAGCGCTTGCGCCCAGGGTGCAGATTTCAGATTTCAGATTTTAGGAGTCCTCCGGACTCAGATATAGCTATAGTCAGGGGCCCAGCGAGCCCAAGTTGCATACCCAGGGGGCCGGTAGGATGCTCATAGTTACTAGGTGGATGGTATGACCTGGGTAGGGGTATATAGATTGTGTGCTGGTTGGTACCTTACGGCTTATGGGGGCTGGTAAGGTTCTTGTATGCTATGCTGTGTTAGTTACTAATAGATAGAAAGTAGACCGCCATGTTATCAGGTATGACTCTTGCTCTCTTCAATAAAGTTACGCTCTTTTCAGTCAGTCTCAACCCTTCTCCTATTACTTCAGTATCTATCAGTATTATTGTTTGCTTTTAGTTATTTTCGGTTATTGCTTTGCATATTCAGTACCAGTGGTACTGACACCCGTTTTGGGGGGCTGCATTACTTGCATGCAGGTTTCTCATAGACGAGGAGTAGATTCCTCGTAGTTCCAGCCAGCTTACGGAGTCTTCAGCTCCTATGATCCGGAGCTTGACAGCTAAAGAATAGATCAGGAGAAATCCTAATGGAAAGGAAAAAATTGGCACCACAAAAAGAAGAAGAGCAGAGTTGGCGATTCTCTGGAGAAGTGAAAAGTTTCAAGTTGAATGTTATCGATGCCATCACTTTAGACACTATTTATCTATGTGTTGTACCAATTTAAATAGGAATTGTGGTCCCAGATCTAACTTTGTAGAGACAAAGGAAGATTTGGAAACGAAGGAAAAAGAAGAAGAGGTTTCACTTTTGATGACATATACTTCCCAAGAGAAAGTTCCACTAATTTATGGTATCTTGATACTGATATTAGTAATCACATATGTGTACATAAAGAGGCATTCTCAGAGTTAAATAAAAATTTCCAAGATACTGTGAGATTTGGAGATAATTCAATGGTCGCTTCCATGGGAAAAGGGATGGCACAAGTCTTAACCAAAAACAACTCCATTCATACCATAGTTGATGTGTTTTATGTCCCTACATTAAAGACAAATTTATTAATTGCTAGATAGCTTCAAGAAAAGGGATATGAACTTAATATCAAAGGTAGAGTTCGTAATATATGTGATCCTGGTTTGGGGTTAACCGCTCAGATTCACATGTTGTCAAATCACTTATTCTCTTTATATCTCAACAACTCCATAATATCTTGTCTTTTTGCAAAAGTGAAAGAGAACGTCTTGAAGTAGAATTTTTGTTATGGGCATTTAAATTTTTAAAGCTTGAAGTTTGATGAGTTGGTGATTTACTAACTCACTTGGCTCTTAAGCATGAATTATTGCTTTTTTTTTTAAATACAATTTAGATAGGTTTTATTCCTTTTCTCCTCTTTTCACCAAGCATTTAGTTGAAACAAAGAAGATGAAGGAATTAAACTGAAGGAAATCTGTTGGATGAAAAACAAGGCCATGTGTGCTACAAGTGCGCATCTATGTTTAGTAGGTGCCACGCAGGAAGATCTAGGAATTTGATGGAACCTAACATGTGTGCCACAGATTGGTATCTGTGGACCACAAGTGTTAAGACAAAAGGTCTAGATGGAGCACTGCTAATGAGTTGCTAAATTACCAACTCATTAGGCTTTTAAACATGAGTTTTTACTTTGTTTTCAAGTCATTTAGGAGGATTTTATGTTCTTTCCCTTTGGTTTTTACATGCATTCAATTTAATGAGAGAAAGCAAGGAATTGAACAAAAAAATGGAGTTTAAAGAAGAGGACCTACGTTCCACTGGATGGAACCGGTGAAGTGTGGGCCAAACATAGGGAAACACTGTGTTTAAGTGGAAGGTGCACTAGCAGCATGTGGGTTAGTACCAGTAAACTGTCGGTGCCAACGCCAGACTACAGCAGGAGTCACTGACCCATAATTGCAATGAAATGGCACCCCAAGGATAGGCATCGATAGAACACCGATGTCTTGCAAGTGAGGCCATCATCAGAAAGGTAAAATCATCCAGCACAAGAAAAGAGGAGCAGCTTTAACCTATTTCTGTACGTTCCTTGCAATGTACCAAATATTCCATCCCATTAGAATATTGAATTGAATGGTATTGTTTTGAAATTTTAGAGATAGAAAAAGTGGGAGAGCTTTTATTCATCTTCTTCTTCCTCCTTAAGGTAAAAACCTCCATTAAAGAACAACTTTTAGATTTAAATTTACTCTTGATGATTAATGATATGATTTTATTTCTTAATATAATCTCTTCTTCTTCATCTAGGAGTAACTAAACATCTTGCTAGGGGTGTGTGCATGATAGGGGCTACATTGGATTGGGTGTTGCTACTTTAATTGTAGACTTACTTATTTATCATAAATCTATTTTTTTCTCCAAACAATAACTGAATTATCCATAGTTGCTAGTATTGGTTGTGTTTATTTATTCTATTATTGCTCGAAAAAGGGGAATAGAATATGGGTGAGAAAAAATGATGGTTAGTTGGGCTTTGATTATGTGGGATTGGGCTAGAGATAGCCAAAACCCATTTTCATATACCCATTAAAGAATTGAGGCTAGAGATAGATTCTTACACAAATTGTAGTGGTTGATGTTTATGGTACCTTGGGGTTTGAGAAAATCCGAGGCAAAAGACACTCAAGAGGTTGAGAAATATAGATTATTGCCTTGTCCACAACTATTTATTATTGTGAATAATGATTTAATTTCCTTGTTAAATCAAATTCAATTGACACCCTGTCTATAGCACATCCCTAACACTTCCACATATTTGCTTATTCATGTTGGTTTCCTTGTAGTTGATTGGTTGAATTTAAATTCCATTTGAGATCATTTTAACCCTAATGTTTACTTTTCCATTTTCAAGACAATGATGATAGATAACTTTTGTGCCATCGAATCTCTATTCCCTGTGAATTTGACCCCAATTCACGAGTTGGGTAATTATATTGTGATGACCATTTACACTTTCTCCTTTTGAGGAGTGGATTTGGACGTCATCAATTTTGGGGTCGTTGTCAGGGAATAGGATTAGATAGCCCCTAGTTGATTGTTGATTTGAATTAATTGAGCATCTTGTGTTTTGCTTTTAATTTATTGTCATTTTTGGTGTCTCTTTAGGCTGACTAATATGAGACAACACTCTCAAATGGGCTCTATGGAGGGCCACATGGACCATGAGGTTGATGGTACAATGATGCCAGAAGTAGCTGGTGCCATTCGCCTACTAGCCACGGTGGGGAATGTGGTGTTTCATGTGAATAGCACGATATTACACCTATTACAAATGAAAGGACTCTTTGGAGGACAATCGAGTGAGGATTCTAATCGACATCTTCAGAATTTCCTTGAGATGTTAACAGTCGATTAGACTAAGGCTTTTCCCATTTTACCTGACCGGAGAAGCTACCATGTGGCTAGAGGAGCTTCTTCCAAGTTGTAGCACTTCATGGAAAGAATTGACGGAAGCAATCTTAGATAGTTTCTTCCCTCCATCGAGGATGTTGCAGTTGAGAGATGACATTACCAACTTTAGGTAAATCCCTGGTGCACCCTTACATAAAGTATTGCTTCGGTTCAAGGAGAAAGTGGCCTTATGTCAAAACCATGGGCTACTGGATAGAGTGCTACTTTAGACTTTTTATCGATCCTTGGATTCCATTAACATGTCAGTGGCCAATAATTTAGCTGGAGGATCCCTCATGGACCAATTATATGGGATAGCCATGGCTCTTTTGGATAGGATGACTAAAACAAATCGAGGATGGCACACTAGGGACACTAAAGTGCCCTGAGGTGGTGCTAGTTCAAGCCTTTTGACTGAGGAAATGAGGAAAAGAGATGAAGAGAGAGATGATACCTTAGCAAATATTATGACCCATATCAAACTAATGCCCAAGCATGTTATGGGAACCAGGTCCAAGAATGTCAATGTTGTGGGGACTCAAGGTCCTATGTAATATGAGGGTGAAGCTTCACTGCTTAGGTATGGGGAAGACTGTCAATTCATTACAGGTCAAATAGAGGGTTCTCTCCCTAGATATCAAGGTGACAACCAAGGCCCTTGGCATCCACAGGAGGAGAATCAAAGTTGGAGAAACGCGAGAACCAAGGTTGGGTTTGACAGGAATGAGCGATGGCAAAATCATGAGCCAAACCATGATGGGGAGCGATACCACCAATGTTTAAACCCATACGTGCCTCCTCCAGAACCTAAACTACCTTAAATACAACCTGGGGTAAGTAATGTGGGGAATTTAAAGATTGAAAATGCTAGTACGAGTGCTCAAAAAGGATGAGTCCGCAGACAGTGGGGTCAAAGAGTTAAAAAGGGAGGTGTCTAACCTTGCCCAAATCCTGAGATCTCATTCAACAACCATTAAGCATTAAGAGGATCAAATGAACCATTTGTCATTCCAAATGAATCCCTGAATGAAGGGCACACTTCCTAGTGACACCATACCAAATTCTAAGAAGGATGGCCATTGCATGACGATTGTTACTAGGAGTGGAAAAATCTTGGCTGATGTGACTGTGAAGACCAAACAAGCTGGTGATCCAATTACAATTCATGAAGAGAAAGATGCAATACCGAAAACACCAAATCTTATTAATGATGAAGAAGTGCTTGCTGAAGAAGGAGGGGCTATTGTACCTAAGGATGTTGATATTGAGGAACAAAATAACGAGGCCTCAAATGCACAAGGCCAGTAGCCTAGAATCCCTCCTCCATACCCTCAACGGTTAGAAAAAAAGAAATAGGACAATCAATTCAAGAAATTCATTGAGATATTTAGCAAGTTGTCAGTAAAAAAATACCTCTGGTGGATATATTGCTCCAAATGCCGGGTTCTACAAAGTTCATGAAGGAATTGTTTAGAAAAAAAAGGTTGTTGATGCGGGTGTAGGGAAAGTAACACACCATTGTTGTGCAATAATGACGAGCAAACTTGCTCCCAAAAGAGAGGACCCTGGAACTTTTATTATCCCTTGCACCATTAGGTTATGCATTTTCAAAAAATCCTTATGTGACCTAGGGAAAAGCATAAATTTAATGCCTCTTATCATTTTTAAGAAGTTAGGGTTGGGAAACCCCAAGCCCACTACAATAAGTCTTTTAATGGTGGACTGATCCATTAAGAAACCTGTGGGTGTGTTAGAATATGTCTTGGTTCAGGTAGACAAATTTTTCCTTCCAGTCGACTTCATTGTTTTGGATTGCGATATGGATGTCGAGGTGCCTATCATTTTGGGGTGAATATTGCTATCCATGAGTAGAGCATTGGTGGATGTGGAGCTTAGAGAGCTAAACTTTAGAGTTGGAGATGAGGAAGTCACCTTCAATGTGTGTCCACCCATAAAACCTCCGAATGAATGCAAAGTGGTAACAATGAGAGGCGACCACTAGTCATTACCTCATGATACGACTGTGGTATGTGTCGTGGTCCCTGGCAAGGTTCAATTTTCAGATTTTTCATTAAGGGTATTATTGTAATTCTTAAGCTCTAAAGTCCTAAACTACAACATTTTAAGACATGTTAGAAGTGTTTCAAGGGTGCTTAACCTATCATAATCCTTTCCATTGCATGCAGACAACTTTAGAGGATTTCTAATGGAAGATTAAGCCTAGAATTTCCCAAATTCTTCTCCAATTCCTTTTGGCTTTCAAGGGACAATATAAGATTAGATTACCCAGGTATGTAGGGTGGTGAATGAGGGTTCCTCCTCACTTTCATGCCCCAATTTCTTTCTATATTCATGAATTAAAGTATTAAGTTAAATTTGATGATCCAATTGTGTTTTATGCCCAGATTTATGAAATTCTCTTTGATTTTATTATGGGTCAATTCTCTTCATGTTCTAAATGTTTTTTTAAGATCTATGGATAGTTTTATATCTAAATTGATTATTTAATTTATGATTTCAAATTCAAGTCAATATATGCCCAATTATTCAAGGTCTCATGAAAAGTCAAATTATGATTCTATTATGATTTATGATCTTACTAAGCCTAAATTATGATTTATCATTCATGTTATGATTTCTCTTCAAGTAATCTTCATGGTTATGTTATGTTACTTCGGCTCAAGTTATATTTTATAAAGTGTATCTCATGGCTATGATTAACACTAGATTATGAATGGTTTGAAAATCTTGAGCCTTTATGTTTATATTATGATATTTACTTCATGATCTTGTTGTGCTACTCTTATGAACTCTTAGGTATGTTTAACTATCCATTTTTACCTACCTTGAATACTCAGTACATTTGAAGTACTGACTGCATACTCTATGTTGTATCGTTTCATGATACAGGTCTTACGGATCAGTCACAACGACATCATTAGTCCTGCTTTCCTCTCAGACCTATTTTAGCTAGCGTTGGTAAGTCCTCATCCTTCAAGGACATTCCAATATCCATTGTTATGCAATTTTATCTATAGAATTTTGTCGAGCTAGTTGGGGATGCAATCATATCGGCTCATCAGTTGTAATAGAGTCTTTTCATACAATATGTAAAAAATCAGCTTGTCAATGTTGATTATGTTTTAATATTTATATGTATGCAGACTTCCACTTAAGCATGTTTTATTACTTCAGTTTTCTCTTGTTATATGCTCTTAGCCACTATGTTCATTCCATGGGTCGACTTGGAACCTCTCAAGGTTCCTTATCCCGTGTCTCTATCCAGGCCTATGTTCAGATTGTGAAAAACTTAGTATCAGAGCATTAGGTTTTAGAATGTCCTAGGGTGTCTGAATGTCACGTTAAGTTGAGTCTTTTTCATAGGTGTAAAGCACACCACACTTATGACAAAGAGGCTACGAAATATTTTAGGAAACTTTCCTTCTTTTATGATCTATGACGTGCGATGAAATGTCTCTCTGTCCTTCTAACTCCTGCTATATGCATTTGCAGAATCATGCCTCCTCGCTGAGTTAATGGAAAAAGATACGGAAATGGAAATTTCTATGAGAATGGCAATGGAGATGGGAACCAGTAGACCCCACCAGCCCTTGAGGATCTTGTGCCCGAGCAGGTTGCCCATGTAGAGTTTAGGGCAGCCATCTAGATGTTGGCACAGACATTAACCACCCAGGTCAACCAGCAGGTCGTAGTGCATGTTCCCTAGAATAGGAATGCAACAGCGGTAAGGGTCAGAGATTTTCTTAGGATGAACCCTCCGGAGTTTCTCGTATCGAAAGTGGGAGAGGATCCACATGATTTTATTTATAAGATCTAGAAGATCACCTAGATTATTGGGGTGACAGGGAAGGAGAGCGTAGACCTACCCTCTTATCAGTTGAAAGGGGTTGCACATATTTGGTTTAGACAGTGGAAGGATGGCAAAGTTGTTAGAGTGGGTGCCATTGGTTGGGATGAATTTCTTACCACGTATTTGGATTGGTTCTTCTCCTGTGAGATGAGGGAGATCAAGGCAGTTGAGTTTGTGAACCTGAGGCAGAATAATATAATAGTCTAGGAGTATTCTTTGGAGTTCACCCATTTGTCCAAATATGCACCAGAGCTAGTGGCTGATCAGAGGGCTCGGGTGAGCAAGTTTATGTACGGAGTAGCGTACTACCTGGTCAAGGATTGTAGGACCTCTATGCTTCATCAGGACATCTATTTTCCTCAATTGGTTTTATATGCCCAGTAGATGGAGGCAGTGCATTTGAGAGAGAGAGAGAGAGGCCAAGAGGGCCAAGACCGATATTTATGGGTTCTCCCAGTAGAGGTCGGGAGGCAAAAATCATGAGCAGTACCATCAGAGGCCATTAGCTCTAGCGCCATCATCGTTCATTACTCCATCTAGATCACAGGGTGACTATAGGATCACAGTATCAGGATCGAAGGGATAGAGAAGCATGCAGGTAGAGCATACCATTTCGGTCTATGGGATGTGTGGCAAGAATCACATAGGGGAGTACTTTATTAGATCAGGTATCTACTTTGGGTGTGGTAGATCCCAGGCACAGACACCGAGAGTGTCCCTTAGTTGGGTAGGATTATTGTAGAGGCCATGCTCAGGGTACCAGTTCACTAGCAACACCAGCACGCCCAGCTCAGTAGGGTGCGTCCACCAGTGTAGGTGGTGGTCAGCGCCAGAATAGGTTTTATGCCCTTGCATCTCTCCAGGAGTAGGAGACTTCACCGAATGTGGTCACTGGTTTGTTTCGAGTATTCCATTTTGATATATAAGCATTGATTGATCTAGGGGCTACCTTATATATTGTGATGTCATATGTTTCTAGTAGTTTTGGAGTTAGTCTCAAAATCCTATCAGATCCCTTCTTAGTCTCTTCTCTAGTTGGTGATTCAGTTATAGCTTGATGAGTCCATAAAAATTGATGTCACTGTCCTTTAGAAAAACACCTCAGTAGATTTAGTAGAGCTAGCGATGACAGATTTTCATGTTATCTTTTGCATGGATTGGCTACATACATGTTATACCTCCGTGAATTGTAAAACCCGTGTGGTAGAGTTTCTATTTTTGGGTGAGCCAGTCCTAGAGTGGAAAGGTAGTTTAGCTCTGCCTATAGGTCATTTCATTTCCTATCTTAAGGCTAGAAAGATGATCTCTAAATGTTGCGTGTACCATATAGTTAGAGTTAAGGATGCTACATCCTAAACCCCGACTATCGAGTAAGTTCCTATAGTTTGCAAATACCAGAAGTATTTCCAAATGATTTATCGGAAATTCATCCCGAGTGGGAGATTGATTTTGTTAATAACATTCTCCCCGATACACAGCCTATATCTATTCCCCCGTACAAAATGGCTCTAGATGAGTTACAGGAGTTGAAGGAGCAGTTTTAGGATCTCTTAGACAAGGGTTTCATCAGACCTAGCAATTCCCCGTGGGGTGCACCAGTACTCTTTGCCCGAAAGAAGAATGGTTCCCTTTGGATGTGCATTGACTACCGAAAGTTGAACAAGGTCACAGTCAATAACAGGTATCCCCTACCCAGAATTGATGACTTATTTGACCAGCTTCAAGGTGCCATGTATTTTTCAAAGATAGACCTCAGATCCGGATATCATTTACACAGGGTTAGAGATAGTGACATACCAAAAAACAGCCTTCAGGACTCGGTATGGTCACTATGAGTTTGTAGTTATATCTTTTGGACTAACAAATGCTCCTACAACATTTATGGATTTGACGAACATGGTGTTTAAGCCGTATTTGGACATGTTCATGATTATGTTCATAGATGAAATTATCGTATACACTCGGAGAGAAGAGGAGCATGCCGCTCATTTGAGGGTGGTGCTACAGACTCTTACGGATCACCAATTGTATGCTAAATTTAGCAAGTGTGAGTTTTGGTTATAACCGGTAGCATTTTTGGGTCATGTGGTGTCAAGTGAGGGTGTACAGGTGACTCTCAAAAGATAGAAGCTATGAAGAATTGGCCTAGACCAATGAGTCTTTTGAATATTAGGAGTTTCTTATGCTTAGCTGGTTACTACAGGAGGTTTGTGCAAAGATTTTCATCCATTACAGCACCATTGACTAAGTTTACCCAGAAGAAAGTGAAGTTTCAATGGTCGGAGGCCTGTGAGAAGAGCCTCCAAGTGTTGAAGACTCAACTCACCTCAGCACCAATGTTGACTCTACCTGAGGGTTTCGATGGGTTTGTGGCTTATTGTGACGCCTCAAGGATCGACCTTGGTTTTGTATAAATGCAACACGGTAAGGTTATGACCTATGCTTCTAGGAAGCTGAAATTCCATAAGAAGAACTATCCAACTCACGACCATGAGTTGGCAGCGGTAGTAGTTTCCTTGAAGATTTGGAAACACTATTTGTACAGGGTCCATGGGGATGTTCTTACAGACCACAAAAGCCTTTAGTACATGTTTACCCAAAAGGATCTAAATCTATGTCAAAAAAGATGGTTGGAGCTTCCTAAGGATTATGATATAAGTGTCCTTTATCAAACGGGGAAAGGCTAATATAGTGGCAGACGCTCTTAGCAGGCTTTCTATAGATGTAGATGGGGGAGGAAAGAGTTAGTGAAGGATGCGCATACGCCTGCACGACTTAGGGTTCGTCTTGCTGACATGACAAATAGTGGTGTCATTGTTCAGATTGGATCAGAATATTCCTTGGTGAGTGAAGTAAAGGCTAGGCAAGATGAGGATCCTATTTTGGTAAAATTGAAGGAAGCTATTCAGAATCAGAAGGTGGAGATTTTCTCCCAAGGGGGAGATGGTGTACTACGATATTAAGTAATGTATGTTTACCGGGTGCTGATGACTTAAGGGACTGGATGTTGCATGAGGCTCATGGTTCCAGATATTCTATCCATCCAGGTGCCACCAAGATTTATCGTGATCTATGGGAAGTCTATTGGTGAAATTGCATGAAGAAGGATATAACAAAGTTTGTGGCAAGGTGTCTGAACTGTCAACAAGTAAAAATTGAGCATCAAAGAATAGAGGTGTGCTACAAGACATTAGTATCTCTACTTGGTAGTGGAAGGAAATGAGTATGGACTTCATTACAGGGTTGCCTCGTACTCATCGACAGTATGACTCTATTTGGGTGGTTATAAACAAGTTGACTAAAGCAGCCTAATTCCTACCAATTAAAACTACCGATTCAGCTGAGGATTATGAAAAGTTGTATATTCGGGAGCTAGTTCAGTTGCATGGAGTGCCCTTGTCCATTATATCATATAGAGGTACTTAGTTTACCTCCTAGTTTTGGAGATAATTTCAAAAGGGACTTGGTACTCAGGTCAAGCTTAGCATAACTTTTCACACGCAAACAAATGGTCAGGCTGAATGGACCATTCATACTCTTGAGGATATCTTGAGAGCATATGTGATCAATTTCAAGGGTAGTTGGATTGATCATTTATCTCTCATTGAATTGGCATATAACAACAGTTACCATTCCAACATTCATATGGCTCTGTTTGAGGCTCTTTATGGGTGGAGGTGTAGATCACCTTTGGTTGGTTTAGTGTATGAGGATATGGAGATATTTCAGCTTATAAGGAAATGGTTGAAAATAGCTCAGAGTCGCTAAAAGTCCTATGCGGATGTGAGGAGGAGAGAACTTGAGTTCGAAATTGATGATTGGGTGTTTTTGAGGGTGTCTCCCATGAAGGGAGTGATGAGGTTCAAAAAGAAGGGAAAACTTAGTCCCCATTATATTGGCCCATACAGGATTGTAATATGTGTACAAAAGGTGGCCTATGAGTTAGCGTTGCCCTCATAATTGACTTTAGTACATCTAGTTTTCAATTTGTCACTATTAAAGAAATGCATGGGTGACCAGACTTTGGTTGTTCTGGTGGAGAGCATAGGTGTTAAGGATAGTATTAGATACGAAGAGGTTCTGATTGAAATACTTGATCGTCATGTTCGAAAGATAAGAAACAAGGAGGTAACTTCAGTTAAGGTTTTGTGGAGAAAATAGCAAGTCAAGGGGGCTATGTGGGAAGCCGAAGCAATTATGATGGAAAAATACCCGCATCTATTCCTTACCAGTTCAGTTCCAACTTGAGGTACCAGTTTCCTCCTCAGTTCAATTCATGTGTCCCAATTTCTTACATGTCAATGTATGTATGTGAGTTTCATAAATTCAATCAGTCATGTATTTCAGTCCAAAATCGATCACTCCGACAGTTTTTATCTCTAGATGTTCCATATTTGAGATGACATGTTTTTCCTACTGATTCAGTATGTTTACCCCATTTTCGAGGATGAATATTCCAAAGGGGTAGATATTATAATACCCCGGAAGTGCCTAAGACTCGACTTAGGAATTTGACATGAGAATAGCAGCAAAATATGAAATTTGACTCAGCATGACTCATTGTACGAGCCGTGGGAATGGACGACTATAATTCCTAGAAACCCAAAGACTAGACCTAGAAGTTAAACCAAAGAAAACTGGAAAATCTGCACCAGGTCATAGAACAAGTCATTCAGTGATCTTACATCACGTTTTCTTATATTAGTGGAGTAATACACTGGAGGCAAGCCTATGGTTCATGACATGATGCATGTGAATTCTTTGGGAGAGAGAGCAAAATTGTGTTCATATACCCCTAAGTGTAATGCATTGAGATCATATTATTGAAAAGGGGGAAATTCTCTTGTGTTGTGAGGGCACATGCTTGACGAGAGATTGAATTTCGTGTCGGATGTCTTGATCAGTTGATTCGCATGAGTTTGCTGAGATCGAGAGTCGATTCTTGTGTTTAGGAGGTCTTAATGTGATGTATGTCATTGTGTTGATGAGACTATGCATGTTTTCTTAATGAATTGCTATAGTAAATAATCGGTATAGCCGTAGCTCGAATTGTCGAGCCAAAGTAGCAATGCATAGGTGTCAATTGCATGAGATGTGAGAGTATTGTTCGAGGATGAACAAGGTTTTAAGTGTGAGGTAAGTGATCTTGGGCAGAACTATATGCCCAAGTGATGCTCAAATGCTCTATTTTGTCTTGTTTATCTATCTTAATTGTACATTCTCATGTGATTTGTAGTTAAAATGTAAATTTATACTAACAACCATGATTAGAGTTGTTTTGCAGGAAAAATATAATTTTAGGAAGCTAAGTTTCATGTTGGTAAAAATCGGGAATGGACTCGGAAACGAGCAGTGGAGAAGGTCAAGAAAAAGCAGCAAATATAGGGGCTCCGCGATGGAGCCGTGTCACGCTGCCATCGCGGAGGCAGTTTGCCTCAGATGATTTATTTTGGCAAATTTCCACTGAAGGTTCGCGCCGGCACCGTGGCACGTTGGACAAGCCCCGCGTTACATTCCGTGGCACGTTTCCTATATTTACCTGGAACATAAATTTCCACTGAGGGTCCGCGTTTGTACCGTGTCACGGAGGTAGTGCTCCGCGATGCACTCCGTGACACGTTGCTTGTTATTCCGGGAAAAATTCCCACTAGTATAAATAGCACACTTAGGTTTATTTTTCATAATTCTGACTTAGTTGAGCAAGGACGTGGGTTACAGACAGTTGAGGGGACGAAATTCTTAGGGTTCTTCTCTAACTCTTTCTCCTTTATTTCAATTGTTTGTATGATTTATACTCATTTGATGATGCTTAATCCACAAATGAGTGGCTGAATTCACTTCTTGCTGAGGTTAAGAACATTTATAGTGGAATGTAATTGTTGATCATTTTGGTTTTTCATCTTTTCTTCCATGGTTGTTCTATCAATTCTTGTTCTTACTGCATTAATGTCTGGCCAATGTTAATGTATATCTAAAAAATTCAGTTTTATCTTGAAAATGAAAGAAATTGGAAAGTTGTGAATTGGTAGGATATGATCTCTTCTTAGTTTGGGAAAATTGAGAATTGATTTACTTTTAGAATAGAAATATATCTGAAAGTCGTATTAGTCAATTAAGGAATCGGTTTCGTATAGCTAGAACATGAAATTCTTTTATCACAGAAATGTAGGTTGAAGGTTCATGATTCTTAAGTTGGGTAGAATACGAAAGTTTCTATCTATAGGCAATAATTCTTGACTAGCAACTGAAGGAAAGATTAACCGAATTGTATCGATAAATTACTTCCCTGCATGTTCGTTTTAGCCTCAGCTTGCTCATTACTATAGTTCAGACTTACTTTATCATTTTGTTTTAGATTAGTATAAATTAGGAAACCAACTCTCAAAATCTTCTTTAAATTGTTGTCTGCATTTTTAGAGTTAGAGTTCATTAACACTTAATTCGATTATTACCTTGGTTCAGTCCCTGTGGGATCGATACTTGGCTTACTTTAGCCATTTTACTACTTGTTCGACCACGTGCACTTGCGTGTAGTTGCGAAACGCACCGAACAAGTTTTTGACGCCGTTGCCGGGGACTGGCAATTGGTAAAATTGTTTTCTTAAGTGTTAGTTTTCGATTTCTTATTAGTGCTGACAACTTGATCTTAGCCTGTCTTTTGCAGATATTGAATTATGTTGAACACTGGCAAGAGACAAGGAGTTGGTGGATTCATACTTAGAGCTAGAAAAACAATTTCATGATCAAAGAAGAGAAGCTCTAGAGAAGAAGCTGCAGTTGCTCAGACAAACAATCCTGGAGCAACAACAGAACCCACCACTTGTAAGGGCAGTATTAGTGCCCGAGGAAATGGCAGCTAGGCCAGTTCGCGATGTGGAAATCCCACATACTAACAATGTTACATCAAGCATTTGCAAACCTGAGCCAGGAGGGAGGTTTGAGCTTAAATAGAATATGGTGTAATTGCTGCACACCAGCGGGCAATTCACATGTCTCCCTCACGGGGATCCACAACAACATCTCCAAAACCTTTTGGAGATAAGTGACACTTACATCCCCGCTGGAGTATCATCTGATTACGTAAGGCTTACATTATTCCCATTTTCACTATTAGGAGAAGCAAAGAGGTGGTTGAAAGCTGAGCCACCATATTCCATCACCACTTGGGATGATCTTGCAAGAAAATTTTTGATACGGTTCTTTCCATCCTGGAAAGCAGCAAGACTTAGAAGTCAAATTCTAAGTTTTAAGCAAAGAGAGTGGGAGAATCTGTATCAAGCTTGGGAAAGATTCAAATCCATGTTATGGGATTGTCCTCACCATCACCAGTCCAATGATGTGCTGGTGCATACTTTCATATAGGGTTTGGAACCCCACACAAAAAAATTTCTAGACTCAGTAGCTGGGGGACAAGCATTAGAAAAGACTTATGAGGAGCTGTATACTTTGTTAAATCGTATTTTGCAGGGAAATCCAGAGTGGAATGCGGACTCTTCTAGAGGAGGAACAAGGTAAGCGGCAGGAGACTTGGAAGTGGATGGTTTTACAGCTATCACTGCACAGATAGCTGCGTTACAAAATCAACTCAACACCCACTTCAACAATATGAGCTTGATTCAATCTCAAGCCCCAGTTAATGTAGTGTAGCAGATTTGGTGTGAAGTATGCGGAAGTAATGAACACTCAGCTGAGTGTTGTGGTGCAAATCCAGATTTAGTGAACTTTGTTGGTAATGTACAACGAAATAATCACCAATAGTATGGAAACAACTACAACTCTAATTGGAGGAATCATCCGAATTTCTCTTGGGGTAGTAACAGCCATCAAGGGCAGAGTTCGAATCAGGGTGCGCAGAGAAATCAAGGAGGGCAACAGAACTATCAGACTCAATACAGAAGCAACAATGCACCTCCTCCTCCACCACCACCCAGCATTGAGGAAATGCTTAAAATAATGATAGCTAACCAAGCTCAATTGCAGGCTGACTATGTAAAATTGGCGGCAGATGTAAAGAACAATCTGTTAGCTACAAAGGCGTTAGAGTACCAGTTTAGGCAACTAGCTGGAGCTCAAAACACCAAACCAAGAGGAGGACTACCGAGTGACACTGACCCGAATCCCAAGCAAGTAAATGTAGTGACCACAAGGAGTGGTTTACAACTCAAGGAGGTGGAACCAGAAAGACCACCTCAGCAGTCAGGAGCAGTGGAGAAAGAAAGGGAATAGAATGATGAGAGGGGGAAGGAGAAGGCAGCTGAAGCAGAAAGACCACCACCCCCGTTCCCTTAAACATTAAAGAAACACAAGGAGGAAGCGTGTGTCAAAAAGTTCGTAGAGGTGCTTAAACAGGTATACATTAATTTACCTCTTGTTGATGTTTTGCAGGGAGTGCCGAAGTATGCAAAGTATATCAAGGACATCGTAGCTAACAAAAGAAGATTGACGGAGTATGCTACAGTGGCACTTATGGAGGACTGCACTTCTCGGATACAGAACCGGTTTCCAACAAAGCTCAAGGACCTTGGGAGCTTTACAATTCAAATCACAATTGGGAAAAGTATCCGAGCTCGTGGACTATGTGATTTGGGAGTGAGTATTAACTTGATGCCGACATCGGTGTTCAAGAAGTTGAGGTTGGGCAGCCCTAGACAAACTACGGTGATCTTGCAGTTAGCGGATCGTTCTTTGGCCAGACCAGATGGCATTGTGGAGGACGTACTGGTGCGAGTGGGCTCACTTATCTTCCCGGTAGATTTGGTTGTGCTGGATTTTGAGCCAGATGTGGAAGTCCCATTTATTTTGGGACGTCCTTTCTTGGCAACCAGGAATGCTTTGATTGATGTAGCTGCAGGGTAGCTAACTATGCGGGCTCATGACAAAGTTGAGGTATTCGATGTATTTAAGGCCATGAAGCTTCCGACCATACATGAGGAGCTTTTAGCAATCAGTGTGCTTGATCAAGCAGAAATTCTTCAGATTGTTGAATCTCGAGATTCATTGGAAAGAGCATTGCTGAGCTCCGATCATTTTGCAGATAGAGATACTTATGAGGTGGTGCAAATGCTGAATGAACCACAAAGGTATCCAAGGAAGCAGGACTTTCAGCCTTTAATGAGGTCCTTGGAACCATTGTCGAAACCATCTATTGAGGAAGCACCAAAGCTGGAATTGAAAACATTGCCTCCTCGTTTAAACTATATCTTTTTGGGGGAAGATGATACTTTGCTAGTCATCATATCTGCAGAATTGACGGAAGCACAGGAAAAGGAAGCATTGGTGGTCCTCAGAAGATGGAAGAAAGCAATGGGCTGGCAAATGTTAGATATTCAGGGTATCAACCCAGCTTTTTGCACACACAGAATTTTCATAGAGACAGGAGCAAAGCCAACTGTTCAGCCTCAGCGAAGGTTGAATCCAGCGATGAAAGACGTGGTTAGGAAAGATGTAATTAAGTGGCTTGATGCAGGTGTGGTCTATCCTATTTCGGACAGCGAATGGGTCAGCCCCCTTCTAGTGGGTCCCAAAGAAAGGAGGGATGACCGTGGTCACCAATGAGAAGAATGACTTGATCCCTACTCGCACCGTCACAGGCTAGCGGATTTGCATGGACTACAGAAAGCTCAATGAAGCCACAAGGAAAGATCACTATCCTATCCCGTTCATTGATCAGATATTGGAAAGATTGGTGGGACAAGAATATTATTGTTTCCATGATGGGTACTCTTGCTATAACCAAATAGCCATAGCACCGGAGGATCAGGAGAAGACTACTTTCACATGTCCTTATGGGACATATGCTTTTAGGCGGATGCCATTTGGATTATGCAATGCACCCGCCATATTCCAGAGATGCATGATAGCTATCTTTCACGACATGGTGGAGGATTTCGTCGAGGTATTTATGGATGATTTTTCTGTTTTCGGTAATTCATTTGCTACTTGTTTACAAAATCTTGACAGGGTGCTAGCTCGCTATGAAGAACCCAACCTTGTACTCAACTGGGAGAAATGTCATTTCCTAGTCATGGAGGGTATCGTCCTTGGCTATAAAGTGTCTTGCAAGGGGTTGGAGGTCCATCGTGCTAAGATCAAAGTTATTGAGAAGCTATCACCACCTGTGTTAGTGTAGGGTGTTTGCAGTTTTCTCGGGAATGCAGGGTTCCATAGACGGTTCATCAAAAACTTCTCCAAAATTTCTAGACCATTATGCAGATTGCTAGAAAAAGAGGTGAAGTTCGAGTTTGATGATGGGTGTGTCAAAGCATTCGAGGAGTTGAAGCAGAGATTGATAGAAGCACCTATCCTTATTTCTCCATATTGGGAACAACCATTTGAACTGATGTGTGATGCAAGCGATGTGGCTGTGGGAGCTGTATTGGGGCAGCGGAGGAATAGAATCTTTCATTCTATTCATTATGCAAGCAAAACACTGAACATCGCCCAAAGTAATTATACAGTCACAGAAAAGGAGATGCTAGCATTGGTGTTTGCGTTTGATAAATTCAGGTCCTATTTGGTGGGTTCGAGAGTAGTGGTGTATAATGATCATGCAGCGATTCGGTATCTGTTTAACAAGAAGGATGCAAAGCCCATGCTAATCAGATGGATCTTGTTGTTGCAAGAGTTTGACCTAGAAATTAAAGACAGAAAGGGGAGCGAGAATCAAGTGGCAGATCACCTATCGCGATTGGAAAGCCGGTCACATGTGAAGGAAGGTGACGACATCAAAGAAGAGTTCCCGGATGAGCAGCTCTTGGCGATAGGGGAAGCTGAGAGCCCGTGGTATGCAGACATAGTGAATTTTCTAGTGAGTGGAGTCTATCCACCAGAGGCTACGGCTGAGCAGAGAAAAAAATTGAGGCATGATTGCAGGTATTTTATTTGGGATGAGCCGTACTTGTTTAAACAGGGACCGGATCAGGTTATGAGAGGTGCATCCTGGAGAGCCAGATTGCAGAAGTTTTGAGGAGTTGTCACTCTTCATTGTATGGAGGGCACCACGGAGGCGAGCGGATAGCGCACAAAGTGCTACAGTCAGGTTTCTTTTGGCCTACACTGTTCAGAGACTCTATGGCATACGTCAAAATGTGTGATAGATGTCAAAGGATAGGCACAATTGGTAGGAGGCAAGAGATGCGGCTGCAACATATACTAGAAGTGGAGATCTTTGATGTACGGGGTATTGATTTCATGGGCCCGTTCCCACCGTCATTTGGTAATCGTTACATCTTGGTGGCCGTTGATTATGTATCATAGTGGGTTGAAGCACTAGCTTGCCCTAGGAATGACAACAAGGTTGTAACAAAATTTGTGAAAAAACACATTTTCACCAGGTTCGGGACACCCCGAGCCATTATCAATGATGGAGGGGCTCATTTTGTCAATGCAAGTTTCAAGAAGTTGCTATCTAAGTATGGGGTGTGCCATAAGGTGGCAATAGCATATCATCCCCAAACTAGTGGGCAAGTGGAGGTGTTGAACAGAGAAGTGAAGTAGATTCTCCAGAAAATAGTGGATGCACAACGTAGTGATTGGTCAAGCAAACTCGACGATGCATTGTGGACATATAGAACTGATTACAAGACACCAATTGGGACTTCTCCATACTGATTGGTCTATGGAAAAGCGTGTCATTTGCCCGTGGAGCTAGAACACCGAGCTTTCTGGGCCGTGAGGAAATTGAATATGGACCTAGAGGTAGCGGGCAATAAGAGGCTGATGCAACTCAACGAACTAGATGAGTTTCGTTGGCATGCTTATGAAAGTGCCAAGGGCTACAAAGAGAAAACAAAGAGGTGGAACGATAAGCATATGGTGCATCGTATTTTCAAGCCTGGGCAGAAAGTGTTTCTTTTCAATTCAAGATTGAAGCTTTTTCCAGGGAAATTGCGGTCCAAATGGTCTGGGCCGTTTAAGGTAGTGAGAATGACCCCGCACGGGGCAGTGGAGTTGAGGGAAGAAGATCGAAGTGCCACGTTCTTGGTTAATGGGCAGCGATGTAAGCATTACTGGGGTGAGGACGTTATTCGAGAGAAAACGTCTATCACTCTAGAGGATGATTGAGCTTTAATGATGTTGAGCTGCGACGGTAAACCAGGCGCTTCACGGGAGGCAACCCGTGAAATTTTTGTAATAGATAAGTAGAATTAGTTAAAAATAAAAAAGAAAATAAAAATAAAAATAAAAACAAAAATTGTGTATGTGTTTGAAACCTATAAATTCTAACCAATTTCTTGTTGTGAGATGATTTTCAGGTGGAACAGAGGGCAAAACTGCAAAGGATCGCAAAGGAAAAAATCGAGGTGAGAAAAAATTAAAAAGTGGCAAGACAGTGAGCCTGTGCGATGGCTCCGTGTCACGGAGGAGGGCCTCCGCGTTACCCTCTGTGACACATTGAAGGTATTCTGGAATTTTCACTAATTCCAGAACAACTGCGCGATGGCTCCGTGTCATGGAGGGGGTGCTCCGCGTTACCCTCTGTGACAAGTTGAGGTGTTATCCGCGTCGGGTCACACCGGGTCGCCGGGTGACCCACGCGAAAAAACCTCTGTTTAACCACGAAAACCCCTCATTTTTCCCATTTCTCACTCCCCTCTGCGACAAAACCTCTAAAATCCATCCTTCCCCAATGTGACACAGACCTAGGATCTAAATTTCCTCAACTTTTCTTTGGTATCATCGAATTAAAGGTATGTTCTTGAACTTAACCTCAATTTTTGCCTAAATTTTTTATTTTTGAGCAGGTGAGGTGAGTAAACCTTGCCGTAAGTGTAAATTGAGCTTGATTAATTTAAGTTATTGTTGATTGATGTTTGTAGTATCGTTATGATTATATGAACTCAATAACTACATGTTTGATTGATTTTTTGCGAAATTGGTAGCTAGGTTGGTATTTGAATAGGAAGAAACTATATTGGGTAGAAAATGTGCAAAAGATTGGGTTGTGCATGTTGGGTGAGGTGAATTGCGTGTGAATATTGATGAATATGCTAAATAAACAAGGGAATTTTCGGGAAAATGAAATTGGTGAATTGCATAGGTTGTTGTTGTTGAGAAAATTTTTGGCTAAGTGCTACGTGATGTAATGGAATCAATGGTGATATTTTGATTAGTTATACGAAGTTTGAGTAGTACATAGTAATTATTCCATCGACTGATCTGAATGCACGAGGCATGTTGATTGATAAAAATTGGAAAAGAATGATTGTCTTGCCGAAATGGTTTCATTAAGGCTGAAGACTAAGTGTGGGGTGGCCTAACTCAACCCAACCTTAATCAAAGCAAATTTTTGACTTGAATAACATTGGGACTGTCTGTTTGATTTGACAGGAATGATGTCAAGCAGGCAAGACAAAGGAAAGGGCACATCTACATCAGGCACCGGTAGAAAAAGGATTAGACTGGGAACAGCAGTTCCAGCAGCACCAGCGGTTCCGCGCGGCCAACACCGTCAATACGGAACTCGATGGGTGACTAACGAAGGGAAGAAATGGTATGCAAAGTACAAGGAGACCAAATACTTCCCTGAGAAGCACATTGCAAGGGAGCCACTTGCACAGGAATTCCCCAGAATAGTACATCGGATAGACACTATCGGGCTGAACTTCATCTTCGAAGAGCCCAAGGAGTGCAATCTCCATTTGATTCGGGAGTTCTACGCAAACTGGAACCCGACACTCCGCAGTCACACTGTCAAGATAAGGGGGCAGGTTGTCACCTTTGAGCTCCATCACCTTAATGACATATTGGGGGCGCGAGACACAAATGCCCATGTACTCCGGCAGCTGAACATAACTCCACCTTATGCGGATATCAGACGCACTCTGTGTGCAACCCGTTCAACAGCACGGTGGAGCAGGAACAAGGAGAGGGGCTACCATCAGATACTGCCATACTCTCAAATGAACAGGGAAGCCAGGATTTGGCTTAAAATTGTGTGTTCCTGCCTGATGTCGGGGGTGCACATGACAGATGTCACCCGGGATCGAGTGTGTTTGGTCTATGCCCTGATGAAAGGGCTTGAGATAAATGTTGGGGCGGTGATTATCTCTGCCATGAAGAGGGCCCATTTGCATCAAGGGCACAGGTACGGGTTTGGTGGTTTGCTGACCATGTTCCTGAGGGACCATGACATCGAGGAGGAGGCCCTAGACTACATCCCGCAAATGGATAGGCGTGCCTTGGATGTCACCAAAACCAAGGCACCCGACACCACTCACGGGCCAGTTCTCACACTAGCCGAGCGACATGCTCGGGATGATCAGTATATGTCCCGCATGTATGGGATGCAGATGCTACAGTTGCGCATAGGCGGGAGGCCAGCAACAGAAGATGAGCTATGGAAGCTCGAGCTAGATTACCCCTTTGATGAAAATGCCTGGGCTCTATGCCGAGTGGGGCCAGCTTTTGTGGAGCCTGTAGATGATGATGTCCCCACTGATGAGGAGACACGCTGCAATGACTCAGATGTTGAGTCAGATGAGGACAGCAGGGGCGATTCAGATATGGGGGACGAGGCAACGACACCTGACAAAGAAGTTGAATACTTCGATTGATCAGGGAGTTTCACCACCTACTTCTGTGCTATGTTGAATTTGATGAACACTGGGGACAGCATTCGGTTTAAGTGTGGGGTGGGAGTAGTTAGGTGCCAGTTGTTTTGTTGTTATTTATGTTCATGTTTTGTTGTGGTGTCTGTTGTGAAAAAAAATTGTGACACTGTGATTTTGTGCGTGTGTTTTGTATTGTAATTCGGTGTTGTAATGAATGTTAAGCTGTTGTGTGCTGTGTTGAGTTGTTGTTAGCTGGTTGTGTAAATATTTTTTTTGTTTTCTATCGAAATTATTGATATTTTTAAAAAAATTTTGTTGAAATTTTTTATGATTGGGTTTCTAGGCCTTTATTTTTGGTGCTTTTATCGAGAATAGTCCCATTGAACCGAAGTCGTAAATAGTGACCGTTCCCTATTATGGATGGATGATGACCATCTTAAGGGAAATGTAGTCGATAGGAGTAGTTTTGTTCTTTTCTTTTATTTTCTTTCTTTTGTTTGTTTCCCAAACGTGTCGCTACTTCATGGTTCAGAATTCGTGTTGCGTGTTGTACATGATATTGAGATGCAAAGATGATTCATAATAAAGCATGCTAATGTGTAAACATGTTGAGATACCTAGGCCATAGAGTTTGATTCGGTGTGATCGAGGCTTAATATTGACTTTTTGTAATTAGCTGATTGAAGAGTCTATGAATATGTCTTGAGTTGAGCATGTACAATGAGTGTGAGGTGAGGTTTCGATTCTTCCATGCTATTGTGAAGTGACTAGAACTTGTCTGGTGTGTGTACGGAACGAAATGAAGGATGTGTAGTGTAGGAAAGGATGTAGGCATTTCTTTGATTTAACCGAAAGTTTTTTCTTATCATACCTACCTTGAATGTACATCCTAGTTAGCCCCATTGAGCCTTTAGCCTATTTTTTTCTTTCGTTGAAGAGGTAGAAACCGAGCTTAATCCCTTCTTTTCATTATCCATGAATTTGATCCAAAACTCTTAAGCGCTCAAGAAAAATAATTTTCCGATAGTGTCAAGGAGTGAAAACTGTGAAAAAAAAAGGAAAAGCGGAAGTGGTGAAAGTAAAGATAAGGTCAAAGGTGCACTTGCTGAATTTAAATAAAATGAAGATGTATCACTAATCTTTTTTACTAAGTCAAGTGTGCTTAAAGATATGGAATCAAAGAGAAAAAATAAAGAAAGACTTCAAGAATGGGAGGATGAAGGAAGAAACACTGCCCATAATGTTGGTGGGATGTATGGAAAAGTGCTTAAGGAAGTTAGTTGCTATTATTGGTTAGCCCAGTATTCACTAGTTCCTTAGCTTACATTGCAACCCGTTAAGTCCTACGTGATCTTACATCACGCTTCCTTATATTAGTGGAGTAATACACTAGAGGCAAGCCTATGGTTCATGACATGATGCATGTGAATTCTTTGGGAGAGAGAGCGAAATTGTGTTCATATACCCCTAAGTGTAATGCATTGAGATCATATTATTGAAAAGGGGCAAATTCTCTTGTGTTGTGAGGGCACATGCTTCACGAGAGATTGAATTTCGTGTCGGATGTCTTGATAAGTTGATTTGCATGAGTTTGCCAAAATCGAGAGTCGATTCTTGAGTTTAGGAGGTCTTAATGTGATGTATGTCATTCTGTTGATGAGACTATGCATGTTTTCTTGATGATTTTCTGTAGTAAATAATCGGTATAGCCGTAGCTCGAATTGTCGAGCCAAGGTAGCTATGCATAGGTGTCAATTGCATGAGATGTGAGAGTATTGTTCGAGGACGAACAAGGTTTTAAGTGTGGGGTAAGTGATCTCGGGCAGAATTATATGCCCAAGTGATGCTCAAATGCTCTATTTCATCTTGTTTATCTATAGTTAATTGTAGATTCTCATGTGATTTGTAGTTAAAATGTGAATTTATACTAACCAACATGATTAGTGTCGTTTTGCAGGAAAAATGTAATTTTAGGAAGCTAAGTTGCATGTTGGTGAAAATCGGGAATGGACTCGGAAGCGAGCAGTGGAAAGAGTCAAGGAAAAGCAGAAAATATAGGGGCTCCGCGATGGAGCCGTGTCACGCTGCCATCGCGGAGGCAGTCTTCCTCGGATGATTTATTTTGGCAAATTTCCAGTGAAGGTTCGCGACGACACCGTGGCACGTTGGCCAAACCCCGCGTTACATTCCGTGGCACGTTGCCTATATTTACCTAGAACATAAATTTCCAGTGAGGGTCCGCGTTTGTACCGTGTCACGGAGGTAGTGCTCCGCGATGCACTCCGTGACACGTTGCTTGTTATTACGGGAAAAATTCCCACTAGTATAAATAGCACACTTAGGTTTATTTTTAATAATTCTGACTTAGTTGAGCAAGGACGTGGGTTACAGGAAGTTGAGGGGACAAAATTATTAGGGTTCTTCTCTAACTCTTTCTCCTTTATTTCAATTGTTTGTATGATTTATACTCATTTGATGATGTTTAATCCACAAATGATTGGCTAAATTCACTTCTTGCTGAGGTTAAGAACATTTGTAGTGGAATGAAATTGTTGATCATTTTGGTTGTTCATCTTTTCTTCCATGGTTTCTATCAATTCTTGTTCTTACTGCATTAATGTCTAGCCAATGTTAATGTATATCTAAAAAATCCAGTTTTATCTTGAAAAGGAAAGAAATTGGAAAGTTGTGAATTGGTAGGATATGATCTCTTCTTAGTTTGGGAAAATTGAGAATTGATTTACCTTCAGAATAGAAATATATCTAAAAATCGTATTAGTCAATTAAGGAATCGGTTTCGTATGGCTAGAACATGAAATTCTTTTATCACAGAAATGTAGGTTGAAGGTTCATGATTCTTAAGTTGGGTAGAAGACGAAAGTTTCTATCCATAGGCAAGAATTCTTGACTAGCAACCGAAGGAAAGATTAACCGAATTGTATCGATAAATTACTTCCCTGCATGTTCGTTTTAGCCTCAGCTTGCTCATTACTATAGTTCAGACTCACTTTATCATTTCGTTTTAGATTAGTATAAATTAGGAAACCAACAATCAAAATCTTCTTTAAATTGTTGTCTGCATTTTTAGAGTTAGAGCTCATTAACACTTAATTCGATTATTACCTTAGTTCATTCCCTGTGGGATCGATACATGGCTTATTTAGCCATTTTACTACTTGTTCGACCACGTGCACTTGCATGTAGTTGCGAAACGCACCGAACAGTTACCATGAAGGAAATGATGTGAGATTTGCGCAGTGTGGGCAACGGGTGGGTCACCACGAGTCGTGGTGTCACTCACAGTGACCAACTGCAGGAACTTGGAAATACACTTAATAGCTGTGACAATGGGTCATGGTCACTGGGCACGACCCGTTAGGTCCCTCGTGGGGGCCTGGTAGTCATTTTTCCTGCGAATTTCCTAAGGGTGATTCAATAATTTCCTAACCTCCTAGACACTAAACTACGTCGTTTTGGGTTTAGTTAGAGGTTTTACAGGGGTAACCAACGGTTTATTTCATTTTTCACATATCCCCTCAAAATTTAGAACGTAGAATCTCTTTCAGAAAGATTCATGCAAGAAGCTAGGGCAATCAAACTCTCCTCATATTCTCAAGGAATTTCTTCGGATTTCTTTATCAAGTATGTGGGAATTCAACAAGGGAATAGTTCTTCCCTTGTGTCCCCAAAATTCTCCCTACTTTCTTTATCAGTTCTTACCTTACATATTATGGAATGTTAAGAAATTCTTGGTCATGCTTCGTTAAATTCATGTGGAATATTATTTTATAATAATTATAGATATCTTCCACCAGTTTGTGACAGTATTGATGCTTACCCCAGTACGGTAAGTTTAGCCCTAGTCCTTGAGAGTGGAAAAGACTAGAATCTTGCTATAGTGATTAAGCCTTGAAATCTTTCTTGATGTTATCAGTGTTGCGGATTCCTATATTATTTGTAGATGTTGAATTCTCAGTAGATACATGTTAGCCTAGTTTCAGTCAAAGTGTTAGAATACTCAATGTTAGTAAGAAATGTTAGTTGACTAGTTTGACTACAGAAACTCTCGAGGTGTCAGTAGTGCCTCCAATTTATCGGAATTAGACTCAATATTAGTTTTAGTGGTTTGTTTGGAGGTCATGTCACTTTGAGATTAATAGCTCCGACTAGCCATAGGACTCTAGCTTCAGAATTATAGTTTGTTCTTTAGACGTTTACGATGCTTCCAGATAAGCAACTCTGACCAATCTCAGAACCTAGTTACAGAATCCGGTCTGATATGACTCTCTGGGTGCTTTTAGATAGGCACTCCTGACTAGTATTGGGCTGCAGTTTCGAGCTATCTCTTAATAGTTAGTTTAGAAATATCCAGTGAGAGTAGGACTTAGTACCGAGCGGACCGGGGTTCCAGCACACCCAGGTTACCAAAACTACGTTACCACTGTATGTTACAGTTTTATTGGCCTAATGGCTCCATATTTGACAACACCTAGTTCATTTCTTTATACCATGGCAAGGTATATTGGGTCCTACCTATGGGGTGTATACACCGGACTCCACATCTATCTCACGTGATTAAATGTCGGTTATAAACTCTCCCACTAGTCAGCTTAGATCAGTCTCAGATTTGTCAGTTCAGTTTCAGTTTGCTCAGTTCAGCATAGTTAGTTTAGACTCAAAAATCTCAGATTTAGGGCATGTCTTTGACCATTAGACAGGGTCATCTCGACCATCCCATTATATTTCAGTTATTTCAATTCAGTATATTAGTGGTCATTGCATGTCATTTCAGTTCAGTTATTTTTATCCAGTATTATGTTTCTCTCACTTACTCAGTATGTTCAAAGTACTAACGCATACCTTTTAGGTTGTATTGTTTTATGATACAACTGCAGAATCTCATTCTCAGCCTCGCTAGTCGATTTCTCTCAGAAGACTTCCACTACACATTCGTTGATTCCTCATCTTTCGAGGACGAAGATCATTTATTTCAGTTCCATTTTTCTTCTTTATGGACTTGGAGTTAGCTGGGGGCTTGTCTCAGCAACTTATTAGTTGTAGTGGCTTTCATACAGAGATATGGTTATTTAAGACTTGTTGATTTATTCAGATATTTTTAAAACTTTATGATTCAGCTTTATTTTCAAAAATTCTTTATAGTTTACTTTGAACCTTCTGCTATGATAATACGTTTACTTAGAAGGCCAGTGTATGATAGAACAGGGGTTAACTTGGGGTTACTTGTGACTCCAAGTACTGTGTCCCATCCAGGGTGTACACTCGGGGCGTGACAACGATGAGTCATTGGTACAAGTCGTGGTAAGCTGTTGGGGTGAGGACCTGGACTAACGAGCCATGGTATGACTCGTTGTTCATTGTGATGACTCATCGTCATGAGTCATGGTTAGCAGCTAATAAATGAGGGTGTGGAGTAACGAGTCAAGGAGTACATAGTTGTAGGGATCATGATAAAGGTTGTGGTTTATGTGTATAGAGGCATCGTCATTGATGGTGTGACGTCACGTGGTGGGAAACCACGAGTCATGGGATGTAATCATGGGAAGTTTCAGAGAAATGTGAGAGTCTAGTGGAAATGGGTGGTCTCACGACCCGTGGGGCCATGTAACAACCCATGACAAGCACTTGTGGTATGGTCTTCAAGAATCATTTCCCCGACCAGTGTTAAAAATGAGAGTTGACCACGAGTCATTACTTCATTATATGACTCGTGGTATGTGTTGTGGTCCCTAGCAGTGTTCAATTTCTAAATTTTTTATTAAGCGTATTATCATATTTCCTAAGCTTTAAGGTCCTAAACTACATCATTTGAAGCTCTATTAAAAGGGTTTTATTGTTGCTTAACCTACCATATGCCTTTCTATTCCATGCATGCAACTTCAGAGGACTTCTAAGGGAAGATGAAGCCTAGAATTTCCCAATTCTTCTCCAATTCCTTTGGGCCTTCAAGGGAGAGTGTAAGATTAGATTACACAGGTATGTATGGTTGTGAATGAGGGTTCCTCTTCACTCTCATGCCCCAATTCCTCTCTATGTTCATGAATTCAAGTACTAAGTTAAATTTGATGACCCTATGGGGTTTTAAGCCAAAATTTATGGAATTCTTTTTTATTTGATTATGGGTCAGTTCCCTTCATGTTCTAAATGTTGTTTTAAGATCTATGGGTAAATTTTATATTTAAATTGATTATTTAATTTATGATTCCAAATTTAAGTCAATCTATGCCCAATAATGCAAGGTTTCATGAAAAGTCAAATTACGATCCTATTATGATATATAATCTTACTAAGCCTAAATTATGATTTATGATTCATGTTATGATTTCTCATCAAGTACTCATGGATTTATTAATATCAAGTATATGGATTTTCACAAGTATGCATTGTTCTTCATAATTTATGAACTTATGACGCTTAGACGAATCACGGGCCCTTATTCATGGCTAATCATATATTTCAAGTATGATCAAGTATGTTACGACTTATTTTTCCATGAACTTCATGAATGATTACACGACTACGATATGAGCCTCATGTGCATGATTTTGGGAGCAGTGTCTAGCACCAAGTAGACCCGAAGTTTAGGTAAACCCCGTGGTCTCAGAACTACGTGCCATCATAGGTATATACATATATTTATGGATCCTCTGTTATATCACATCATGTACGTCCCTTGCCTGGCAAGCCTGGGACGACTTTGCCCACTTGAGCAAAAAGTTGGGGCATCATGTAAGCTCTACCATGATGTTGTCGGTTAAGACGAATGCTGCCATTGTTCCTCATTATTTATGCATGGTTAAGTTGTGCTACATTGGTTCAAGTTATGTTTTATGAAGTATCTCTCACGGCTATGATTATGAGTAGATTATGAATGGCTTGAAAACTTTGAGCCCTTATGTTTATATTATGATATTTCCTTCATGATTATGTTGTCCTACTCTTATGAACTCTTATGTATTTTTGACTATTCATTTTTACTTACCTTGCATACTCAGTACATTCTAAGTGTTGACTGCATACTCTATGCTGTATCATTTCATGATGCAGGTTCTAGGGATCACTCTCAGTCGCAAAATTTGTCCTGCTTAACTCTTAGACCTATTTTAGCCAGCATTGGTGAATCCTCATCCTTTGAGGCCATTCAAATATCCAATATTATGCTATTTCAGTTATAGACTTTTGTCGAAATAGTTGGGGATGCTGTCCTATCAGCTCATCAGTTATGTTAGAGGCTTTTTAGATAATATGTCGAAAATCAGCTTGTCAGTGCTGATTCTATTTTAAGATTGTTATGTATGTAGACTTCCGCTTAAGCATGTTTTATTATTTTTTTTCCTTTTGTATGTCCTTATCTACTATGTTTATGCCATGTGTCAATTTGGAGCCTTTCGAGGTTCCTTGTCCTGTGTCTCTATCGGGGCCTATTTTGGGTCGTGACATCCGGCAGTCACAAGTCCAGCATATGCGCAGGTAAGTACTTCATTTAAAATATTGATCAAACCCGTTAATCCACCTGACCGATAATTCTCCCAAACCGACCAAATCCCTTTTGAACTCCCAATAACCCTTCTTTTCCACTTTTCACCTTCCCCATAACCGAACTACCACCCTTCTATCTTTTCCCACTTATTCCCATTAAATACACCTTCTCACTCTCTTTCTCCGATAAAATCCCCCTCCTCATTCTCTTCATTTCACCTTACCTCACTCAATTCTCACTAAGTAAAAGAATTTTAACTATTTGGGAATTAAGCATTGTTGATGAAGACACCAAGTTCCAATTTAGTTGCTTTTTATCGTGGCTCAATCGGTATGTGTGTTCGTTGCTCTTATATTGCTTGTTGTTTGAGAATGCAAGTCCTAAATTAAGAATGATAGATTTGAAATTTCCATACCAATGTTCCCCAGTTTCCATCTTATTCTCTTAAATTGATTGAATGATTATAATAGTGTGGGCATGTTGGGGTTAGTGATAATTGCATAATGCGGGGTATGGGTACTCATCTTGGTAGAAATGCAATATGAAGTTGTGTTTTCGAGATAATTGTTACGAGTGAATTCTGAGTAACCCCGTTTTCTTAAAATGCATGATTTACCCAATGATAGATTGGTTGGCATCTTTCTTAAGGCAAAATCGCCATTTTATTTATTTCTATTGAATGGGTAAAATCATAATGTCGGGGCAAGTGAGTAATGCATGAACTTGAGGTGTTTCCATTTAACTGGGTTGGGTAATAGATGTTGAACTGCATTTCACTTGCCAGTCACCAGTCAGCACCGGTGAAATGCAGGCTGAGGCGCAGGTCTGGGTTTAAGGCTTTAGGCCACTGCCCAGTACCCGCGTTTCACCCATACATCGTGGGTCGAGACTAGTGAAGCGCTGGTGTAGCGCAGGTATAGTGCCATTATACCCATGTTGTCTGCCATGGCCTGCGGCTAAAGTGCGACTCATGGGTCTCCACCTGCGTTTCGCAATTGTATAGCCGATACTACCGATACATGATTTTAATGTTTCACCTTGTTGTCATCTAATTCATATATTGTTATTTCCAGCTTTGTTTAGTTGTTTCATTTACTTTGATATTATAAAAAAACACAAAAACAGTAGCGTGTGGCACTAACATTTCTTTTGGAGCATTATGACTTCATCTAGGCAACTGGACAAGGGAAAGGCACCCTCCACTTCCAAGAGTAAAGGCAAGGGGAAGGCCAAAGCAACCCGATCCCCATCAACACTAGAGAGACCATCATGTACTGTGTGCCTGACATGAAGGCACATTTTGTCATTTCTGATGGGAGGCCAATAACCATTGAGTAACACTTTAATCTAGTGGGGTTGGGGAATGATTTCCCCAAACATCACTACATAATTTAATGATAGAAAATAGCACGTGTTTGTTGTGTCTCTACCAGACTACTATACAAACCTTGTGCCAGAATTTTATGCATCCTACCAAGCTCACTAAGAGGCAATGAAGCACAAAGGAAAGATTGATGAGTTCCCTTGGCTTCCCGCTGTCAGTGTTCGGGGTGTGGAGGTAGATATCACTTTGATAGACATAAATGCACTATTCTAGGAGGATGAAATTGATTGACCAATAGAGTATGCAGCAAAAGTGGCCACCAAAGAAAATCAATTTTATGGATTGCTCCCATCATCGCCATTGGTCAACCCTTATTGGCCTCCATGGGTGGGATCTCCAGGAATGATCTAAAGTTTGAGGCTAAGTTGTGGATGAATTTTTTTTGCAGCCGAATTATGCCCTCCAAAAATGACCAAAGAGCAAACCTCAAGTCGTCCATACTCATTGCTTGAATCATGAAAAGGATACCCATTAACATTGGGGAAATAGTGTCCACCCAAATGAAGCATAAGGACAGATAGCAAGGAACGTCCATGTTTATGTTGTTCTCATCTCTCAGTTGTGCCTCAAAGCAGGGGTACCATTATTCCCTGATGAGTCCCCCAGCTCCGCCACTAGTGTTATCAATGTTGAAAGAAAGAGGGATATAGATGATCCTAAGATAAAAAGAAATAGGATGCGAGCATGGGAGACTCCTGAGGGTTCCACTTCTCATGGAATAGAGGAGACCCCCTTCGCTCTCAAACATAACATGCCACACCCCGAGACATCAAGTCATGCATCTGGAGAAACATCATTTAGAAGGCCCTCACCCCATATGTTCTCACCCAAGCGGAATATAGAAGCTAGCTGAGATGAAATATTCTCATGAGAGCCAACTCCAAAAGTTGGCTCAAAATATCCCTGCTCTTATCATCAAAATAGTGAAAAGGGAGATGAAGAATGTGTTTGATAGCTTAAACAAGCTTGCTCTTGAGGGGATGTGGTTGAAGGAGCTACCTATTCCCTCCAAGTAGAGGTGCGAGAGTTGAAGGACTTGAAAATGAGTATACTTGATGCAGCCATGGCTGCCTCATCTATAGCTCGGGGCCCCATGATGATCTATTTGAGGTCCTAGGTGGTGACGACGAGACAAACATGGGCACGATCAGCTTTTATGAGGATGAAGAGGCCAATGATGATGAGGATGAGTAGTCGCATCAGGAAGTTCCTACCATCCCTTATTCTTCATGCACACTTTTGGGACAATGTAAATTCATATTTGGGGGTGGGTTGTGTATCCCTTTTATTGGTCATGTTTTGTCTTGTGATGGATTTTATATTTCCCTTGTTGGGCTAAATCCCTTTGGCTTTGGTTGTTGATTAGTTTTAATCTTTATTTTAGTTGGTTTAATGCCCTTGCAGTGCTTTTTTAAATAGAATTTGCTAAAATACATGTTTCTTATTGACTTGTTAGTGCCATTGATGTGTTCATTCTAAATTGTTGGATGTTGATGACCCATGCCTTAATAATCGCCTTTGTTCATAGTAGTTAGTAAATAAACTCCAAGAATTTTCTTTATGCCACAGTTCTTTCCGAAGGAGCGATTTCTTTTACTTTTCTTTCATTGTAAATCGGGTGGCATTTTTCAATGATAGATTGAGAGGCGACTTTCTTAAAGAAAAATGTCGAGTTTAAAGTCTTTTTGAGTCAGTTGTTGTGATTACTTTTGAGAGGTACTAGAAAAAATTTCTTAAAAGGCATTGATGAAAAAGAAGGCATTTGAATTTAAAATTTGAGAAATCTTGTGTCATGAGTTGCACACTCCTTGTTTGGATTTTTGATTGACATGCTATCTTGTATTAAGTCATGATCTTGATGTGGTTATGAAAATTTTGTGAACCCCTTCGAGTGTGATTCCTTGTTTGGTGAGTATTTTAGCTTAATTCTAATGTATGTATAGTTGTCTAGAACTTGCATAAGTGTGGCTCAAGGCAAAATCCTAGATGTAGATGCACTTAGAACATGATTTTAGGCTTTCTTTTGACAGCTACTTCACCCATATATGACCTCCTTGGACATCCGTCTTTGCTAGACAATGTTGAGATTTTAAATCTTTTCCTTGAGAACCACATTAAAAGCCTATTACCATTTTGTAATCTCCTCTTGGCACTCATCCTCCCTAGTGCTAGCTGCGAGAAGAAATGAAAGATGGTGTCATGACCCGAACATATACCCAGATCGTAGACACGGGACAAGGGACCCCGAGGGACCCCAAGTCGACCCATGGCTCATGCATACAACTATTCTCAATAAAGTAAGCAGAATGAAAATCATAAGGATATAGCAGAAGCGCAATCATAACATAGCATCAAGAAATACCAAACGTTTACACAACTGAATACTACATACTTTTCCGAAAGCCTATAAAACATAAGATGGGCTGATTGGACAATATCCCCAACTAACCCGACCAATACTGAAACATAAACAACATGGAAGTCTATCAAACAACCCTCGGAACAAGAGGACTCACCAATAAGCTGATATCGTAGGTTGAGGTGGACTAAAGATGAGGATGAGCCTGAGATCCGGTCCCTGTATCATGAAACGATACAACATAGAAAGTATGTTGTCAGTACGTGGAATGTACTAAGCCGGCAAGGTAAGTAAAACTAACATTTTAAAAGTAAATTAAAACTCATAAATAGACATAGGAGGAGGAAATCATGCTTGCATCAAAATCTCGTAATATAACATAGGGCTCAAGACTTTCAAATCATTAATAATCATTCATTACTATAATCATGAGTAACCTTATCAAAATATAACTTGAGCCAAATAACATAAAAATAACATTGCATAAAAACATGCAGAACAATGGGAGGAGTCGTCATAACTGACACCATCATTGTAGAGCCTTTGATGATGCCCCACTGTCTCGCTCAAGTGGGCAGAGCCGACCCTGGATTGCCAGGTGATGGTCGTGCATAAGGTGTGATATCACATTTGAGGGGATCACTATCATAACATCATAACATTTACAACCCACGGTGTCACATGGTTATGAGACACCGGCGTAGTCCTTTGAACACCGGGAAGCTCGGTGCTAGACACGGCTCCCAAAAACATGTATATAGGCTCATACATAAATCATTAAAATCATGCATAAAAATTCATTGGCTAAGATATAACATTTATCATCATTGATCCCCTTTAAAACATGCTTAGCCAAGAATCAAGGCCCTTTTTGTCGGCCAACATCATAAATCGATAAATCATGAAATTCGTTTCATAAATCATAAATCATTCTTCATCATATGGGCATTGCCCAATTCTTCATTATACTAAATTCTTTTAAAATATGCCCATAGTCATGGGTAACTTGTGTTCATGCATTTTCATAATCAATAAACTTAAAATAATGAATATTCATCATAAATCATAATTTCCACGAACTTCCATGAAGGCAATTTAGACTTACAAAGATTGAAACATGATTTTTGACGAAAATAATACTAAACCTGCCCAACTTGCATATTTCAATAAATCAAACTAAATTAAAACATACCCATAAGGAGAAATCACATTGACATGCTTTGGGAAAAACCCCATGGAATTTAAGTAGGAGAATTCATGACATCAATCAAAATTGGGCATGGATGAGGAAGAATTCCACCCACTTTAAGACCCTACATACCTCGGAATTGAGAGACTCAAGGTTCCTTGAACACCCACAAAGAAATTTGAAGAAAATTTGGGAGGAAGGCCTTAAATCTCCCAAAAACTTCTCTAGAATCCTTGCATGAGAATGGGCATGAAATAGGGACTTAACTCCTCCTATTACACTCAAGAAATAACTAAAACAATGTAGTTTAGGCTTTAGGGACTTAGGAAAGTATGGACACACCCTCATTAAGATGCAGGAAATCCCTTGTCGCCAGTCCTTATGAGGGACCTAATGGGTCATTGCCACAGGACACGACTCGTTTCCTTGATCTGTTGAGTCCATTTCCCAAAACTCCAAGGTAACCCCACGAGTAACTTCACGAGTCGTGAGGTAAGACACGGAATCATGGTCACCTTCAGTGGCCTACACTGCCCGTCCTAATCTTGCCAAACCTCCACAGTTGACCAAGGGTAACCTCATGAGTCGTGAGGTTTGACCACGACTCGTGGTCAGCCGCTGGCTTCCTCACTCAGACTTTGCCAAACCAAGCTGACCACAAGTCTCTTCATGACTCGTGGTCGCTCCTCACGGCTCACCTCACGAGTCGTTTTGTGACCTGGTGCTAATTGTCAATTTTTCTCCGTTTTCACTTTTGGGTATGATGCTTGGGTTCCGGGGGTATAACAATATCTCCCCCTTGGGAACATTCATCCTCGAATGTTAGAAACATGTAGAAAATAGAAACATACAATTTATCATTTCTATATATTGATCATTCTAATCGAAATTTTCATAGAATGACTACCTCCGAATCAAACTACATAGCTAAACTTATCTCATGCTTCACATATGCATTCATACACATAAAAGAAACTTGCACACATAAACTGAACATGAAAACGGAATAGAGTCATAGGGAAAAACTGATACCTCAAGTCGGAACTGAGCCGGTAGAGAACAAATGTGGGTATTTAGCCATCATATCCGCTTTGGCTTCCTACGTAGCTTCCTTAACATATTGGTTCCTTCATAATACTTTTAACTGAAGCTACTTCTTTTTTTCTTAGCTTATGGACTTGAAGATCTATGATTTCCACCAGAATTTCTTCATCGCTGAGGCTGTCTTTCACCCCAATGCTGTCTACTAGAACTACCAAGGCTGGATCACCCAAGAACTTCTTCAAAAGTGACACATGAAAAACAGGATAAACCGAAGATAGATCCGATGGGAAGTCCAACTCATACTCCACCTTACCAAACTCTCCTCACAACCCGATAGGGACTAATATAGCGGGGATTGAGTTTACCCTTCTTTCTGAACCGCATGAATCCCTTGATGGGAGATACCTTTAGAAATGCCCATCGCTCACATCAAATTCCACATATCTTCTCCTCACATCAGCATACGATTTCTGACGACTCTGAGCAGTTTTCAACCGGTCCCTTATCAACTGAACCTTTACCATCACCTCATAAACCTAATCTGGGCATATCATAGCTGTCTCACCAACCTCGAACCATCTAATAGGAGATCTACACCTCCACCCATAAAGAGCCTCGAACGGTCCATCTAGATACTGAAGTGATAACTGTTATTATAAGAAAACTCGATCATGGGCAAATGATCATCCCAACAACCTTTAAAATCAATAACGCATGCCCTCAACATATCCTCAAGGGTCTGAATGGTTCATTTTGACTAGCTGTATGTTTGTGGATGAAAGGCTGTACTGGTCTTATCCTGCGTCCCAAGTCCTTTTTGAAAAGAACGCTAGAATTGAGAGGTAAATTGAGTGCCTCGGTGTGAGATAATAGACAAGGGAACGCTATGAAGTTGAACCAACTCCCAAATATACAACTTAGCATAATAATCGGCTGAATTCATGGTCTTGACCGGTAGAAAATATGTCGCCTTAGTTAGCCTGTCCACCACCACCCAAATGGAGTCATAGTGTCGGCGAGTACGAGGTAGGCTTGTAAAAAAGTCCATATTAATCTTTCCCACTTCCAATTGGGAATGCTTTTATCCTGAAGTACGCCTCATGGCCTTCGATGTTCGACTTTGACTTGCTGGCAGTTTGAGCATTTTGCTACGAACTCCGCAATATCTCTCTTCATGCCATCCCACCAATGGATTTCTCGAAAATCCCGATACATTTTCGTGGATCCTGGATGGATAGAATATCTGATACCATGTGCCTCATGCAGTATTTGAACTCTTAAATTCTCAACGTCCGGATCAGATAGTCGAACCTGGTATCATATCACACCATCTCCCCCTTGAGAGAAAACCTCCACCTTCTGGTTCCACACCACCTCCTTCATCTTCCTCAATATTGGATCCTCATCTTGCTTGGTTTAACATCAACTACCAAGGACGATTCTGACCCATTATGCACAACAACACCGCCATCGGTCGAGTTGATCAATCTAACTCCCAGCCTTACGAGTCCGTGGACATCACTCACCAACTCCTTCTTTGCCTCATCCACATGGGACACACTTTCCATGGAGAGTCTACTAAGTGCATCTGTAACCATGTTAGCCTTTCCTGGGTGGTAAAGGACACTCATGTCATAGTTCTTAAGTAATTCCAACCACCTTCTTTGCCAAAGATTTTGATCCATCTGTGTGAACACATATTGCAAGCTCTTGCTATCCGTAAATACATCCACGTGGACACAATACAAGTAATTCCGCGATATCTTCAATGCAAACACTACCACGGCCAACGCAAGATCATGGGTCGAGTAATTCTTTTCATGAGCTTTCAGCTGTCTTGAGGCATATGCTATTATCTTCCCAAGCTGCATCAACACACTCCCAGTCCGACTCTCGAAGCATCACGATATACTACAAAGCCGTCAGTACCCTTGGGTAAGGTCAACATTGGTTCTGAAGTGAGTCGGGTCTTCAACTCTTGGAAGCTTTTCTCACAAGCATCCGACCATTGGAATTTCACCTTTTTTTGAGTCAACTTAGTCAAACGTGTTGCAATGGATGAGAAACCGTACACAAACCTTCGGTAATAACCTTCTAAGCCCAAGAAACTCCAAATTTCTTAAGGATTCACCGGTCTAGGCTAATTCTTCACCACTTCGATCTTCTGGGAATCTACCCTTATGTCTTTACTTGATACTACATGTCCCAGAAATGCTACTGAGTTTAGCCAAAATTCAAACTTACTAAACTTTGCATATAGTTGGCAATCCTTGAGGGTTTGCAGCACTATTCTAAAATGAGTGGCATGCTCCTCCTCGCTCCGGGAGTATATAAGAATGTCATCGATGAACACGATGATGAACATTCCCAAATATTGCTTGAACATCCTGTTCATTGGGTCCGTAAAAGCTACAGGAGCATTGGTTAGCCCAAAAGACATAACAACAAATTTGTAGTGACCTTACAGATCTTGAAAGATGTTTTTAGTATGTCACTCTCCCGAACTCTAAGTTGATGATACCCGGACCTGAGATCGATCTTGGAGAAGCACTTGGCACCCTGAAGCTAGTCAAAAAAATCATCGATCCTAGGTAAGGGGTACCTGTTCTTCATAGTAATGTTGTTCAACTATCGATAGTCAATACACATGCAAAGGGAACCGTCCTTCTTTCAAACAAATAGAACTGGTGCAACCCATGGGAACTAGCTCGGTCTAATGAGGCCCTTGTCCAACAAATCCTTCAAATGCTCCTTCAATTCCTTTAGCTTGGCTAGATCCATCCTATAAGGAGGGATAGAAATAGGCTGCATATTTGGCAATAGATCAGTACTGAAATCAATTTTCCTATCCAGACGAACACCTGGGAAATCCATGAGAAACACCTCCGCATATTCGCACACCACTAGAACTAACTGAATAGTCGAAGTCTCGGAGTCAACATCCTTAACCCTAACTAGGTGGTACATGAACCCCTTAGAGATCATCTTCCTAGCCTTTAGATAGGAAATAAACTGACCAACTGGCACTGTCGAACAATCCTTCCACTCCAAAACTGACTCACCCAAAAAAAGAAACTCCACGATATGGGTCCTACAATTAATTAAAGCAGAAAATGCAAACAACCAATCCATACCAAAAATGATGTCAAAATCAATCATGGCCAATTCTACTAAGTCTGCGGAGGTAACCTTATGCAACACAATGACCGGGCACCCTCTATATACGCGTCTAGCTACAACCGAGTCACCGACAAGGGTAGAAACTGAAAATGGTTCTGACAAGGTCTCGGGACTAACTCCAAGGCTACTAGCAATGTAAGGAGTCACGAAATACAATGTATCTCTCAAATATAAAAAGGCATAAACATCAATATGAAAGACACGCAACTTACCAGTGACCACGTCTAGCAAAGTCTCCTGCTCCTGGCGCGAGGGAAGGGCATAGAATCGCTTCTGGCGCTGACTGCCTCCCCCACAAGTAGATGCTCCTTGCGGAGCTAAATGGGCTAGAGCTGCTGCTATCCTGGTGGTCTGTGCTCGACCCCTATTATCACCCTATCTGGCATATGGACATGCTCGACACATGTGCCCAGATCTACCACACCCGAAGCAGACATCCGAACCGAGCAAGCACTCCTCGGTGTGACTCTTATTGCACCTCCTGATGACTGGAGAGGTATACTCTAACTGGGTGCCCCTCTGATCCCTCGACCCTGAAGCCCTGCTTCTCTGATCACCCCTGGATTTGGATGGAACACTAGCTAATGATATTGTTGGGGATAGTGACCTCTGCTGAAACACTAGACGGTAGCCACCGCCGGACCTCAATAGTGAAAACCCACGACTATCTGTCCGAGCCCTCTTTGCCTCCCTCTCCCTCACATGATCCACCTCCATATGTTGGGCGTACAAGACTATGCGAGGAAAGTCCATAACCTGGTGAAGCATGGCAGTCCCACAATACTTGTGTAAATAACCAGCCACACCATGAACAGATCGGCTCACCCGCGCCGTCTGATCCATCACCAACTCTAGGCGTATTTAGACAAGTGAGTGAATTCAAGTGAATACTCCAACACTGTCATCTTTCCTTGTTTGAGGTTAACAAACTTAGCTTCCTTCAACTCCCTCATTTCGCGAGGGAAGAATCTATCAAGAAATGCCATGTGGAACTCATCCCGCTGATAGGGCCCGCTCCCGCTTCCTTCCTGTCCTTCCATTGCTTGTACCAAATATGAGAGACCTCTTTTAGTTGATAAGAGGACAAGTCCACACACTCCCCATTTGTCACCCCCATAACCTGAGTGACCTTCAAGATCCCTTCAATGAACTCATGTGGATCCTCATCCACCTTCGATCCCGTGAACTCAGCAGGGTTCATCCTCAAGAAGTCTTTAATCTGAGCCGCCGTCGCATTACCATTCTGGGGAACCTGCGCAACATCCTACTGATTGACCTGAGTCGTCAAGGCCTGTGCCAACATCTGAATCGCTGCCTGAAACTACACGTGGGCAGCCGACTCGGGTGCCTGGGGCTCCAGAATAGGTGGGGCTTGCTGATGCGCCTGATCATTTCCATCTCCGTGGCCTTCATCATTTCTATTCCTTCTTCTGTTCATTCTTCTAGGAGCCATAATTCTGCAATCGCGAATCGCACGAGTTAGAAGGATGTAGAGACGTTTCATCGCACGACATAGAACATGAAAGAAGGGAACATTTCCTAAAATATTTAATAGCCTCTTCGTCATAGGTGTGGCGCACTTCACACCCATGAAAAAGACTCTACCTAACGCGGATTTTGGACACCCTAGGACACTTCAAAACTTATTGCTCTGATACAAAGTTTGTCACAACCCAAACATACAACCGGATCGTAGACACGAGACAAGCGACCCCGAGGGACCTTATGTCGACCCACGGCTCATGCGTACAACTATTCTCAATCAAATAAGAGGAACAAAAATTATAAGGATATAGCAGAAACGTAATCATAACATAACATCAAGAAATACTAAACATTTACACAACTGAATACTACATACATGTCCGAAAGCCTCTAAAACATAAGATGGGTTGATGGGACAACATCCCCAACTAACCCGACAAGTACTGAAACATAAAAATCATGGAATTCTATCAAACGGCCCTCGAAACATGAGGACGCACCAATAAGATGATATCGTAGGCTGGGGTGGACTAAAGATGAGGATGAGCCCGAGATTCGGTCCCTGTATCATGAAATGATGCAACATAGAAAGTATGCGGTCAGTACGTGGAATGTACTGAGCATGCGAGGTAAGTAAAACGGACATTTTAAAAGAATGTAAAACTCATAAATAGACATAGGAGGAGGACATCATGCTTGCATCAAAATCTTCATAATATATCATAGGGCTCAAGACTTTCAAATCATTCATAATCATTCATTATCATAATCTTAAGTAAACTTATCAAAATATAACTTGAGCCGAATAACGAAACATAACAATGCATAAAACATGCGGAACAATGGGAGGACTCATCATAACCGACATTATCAAGGTAGAGCCTTTGATGATGCCTCACTGTCTCGCTCAAGTGGGCAGAGCCGACCCTGGCTTGCCAGACGAGGTCGTGCATAAGGCGTGATATCACATTTGAGGGGATCATTATCATAACATCATAACATTTACAACCCATGGTAGCACGTGGTTATGAAACACCGGCATAGTCCTTTTAACCTCGGGTTGCTCGGTGCTACACATGGCTCCTAAAAACATGCATATAGGCTCATACATAAATCATTAACATCATGCATAAAAAATCATTTGATAAGATACAACATTTATCATCATTGATCCCCTTTAAAACATGCTTAGCCAAGAATCAAGGCCTTTTTTATCGGCCAAAATTGTAAATCAATAAATCATGAAATTCGTTTCATAAATCATTCTTCATCATATGGGCATTGCCTAATGCTTCATATACTAAATTCTTAAAAAATATGCTCATAAACATGGGTAACTTGGACTAATGCATTTCCATTATCAATAAACGTAAAATAATGAATATTCGTCATAAATCATAATTTCAATAAACTTCCATGAATGGGAAATTTAGACTTAAAAAGATTGAAACATGATTTTTGAAAAAAATAATACTAAACCTGCCAAACTTGCATATTTCACTAAATAAAACTCAATGAAAACATACCCATAAGGAGAAATCACATTGACATGTTTTGGAAAAAAAACCCTTGGAATTTAAGTAGGAGAATTCATGACATCAATGGAAATTGGGCATGGGTGAGGAAGAATTCCACCCACTATAAAATACTAAGAGACTCAAGGTTCCTTGAACATCCACAAAGAAATTTGAAGAAAATTTGGGGAAGAAGGCCTTAAATCTCCCAAAAACCTCTCTAGAATCCTTGCATGAGAATGGGCATGCAATAGGGACTTAACTCCTCCTATTACACTCAAGAAATAACCAAAACGACGTAGTTTAGGCCATAGGGACTTAGGAAATTATGGACACACCCTCATTAAAATGTCGGAAATCCCTGGTCGCCAGTCCTCACGAGGGACCTAAAGCTTCATTATACTAAATTCTTTAAAAATATGCTCATAAACATGGTAACTTGGACTCATGCATTTCAATAATCAATAAACTTAAAATAATGAATATACTTCATAAACATAATTTCCATAAACTTCCATGTATGGGCAATTAAGACTTAAAAAGATGGAAACATGATTTTTGAAAAAAATAACACTAAACCTGCCAAACTTGCATATTTCACTAAATAAAACTCAATTAAAACATACCCATAAGGAGAAATCACATTGACATGCTTTGAAAAAAAAACCCATGGAATTTAAGTAGGAGAATTCATGACTTCAATGGAAATTGGGCATGGGTGAGGAAGAATTCCACCCACTACAAAACAGTACATACCTGGGAATGGAGAGACTCAAGGTTCCTTGAACACCCACAAAGAAATTTGAAGAAAATTTGGGGAAGAAGGCCTTAAATCTCCCAAAAACCTCTCCAGAATCCTTGCATGAGAATGGGCATGCAATAGGGACTTAACTCCTTCTATTACACTCAAAAAATAACCAAAAAAACGTAGTTTAGGCCTTAGGGACTTAGGAAATTATGGACACACACTCATTAAAATGCAGGAAATCCCTGGTCGCTAGTCCTCACGAGGGACCTAACGGGTCATTTCCGCAGGGCATGACTCATTTCCTTGATCTATTGAGTCCACTTCCCAAAACTCCAAGGGAACCCCATGGGTGACTTCACGATTCGTGAGGTCAGACCACGACCTGTGGTCACCTTCCATGGCCTATACTGCCCATCCCAATCTTGCTGAACCTCCAGGGTTGATCACGAGTGACCTCAGGAGTCGTGAGGTCTGACCATGACTCGTGGTTAGGCCCGTGGCCTCCTTACTCAGACTTTTCCAAACGTTTACCACGAGTCACTTCACAAATCGTGGTCACTCCTCACAACTCACCTCAAGAGCCGTTCTGTGACCGATCCGAATTTTCAGTTTTTCTCTGTTTTCACTTTCGGGTCTAATCCTCGGGTTCCAGGGTATAACAGATGGTACTTGAGATCCCAAAAGTGTGAGAATAGAAAAGGGAGAAATAAGGTAAAATCCTATGTTTGGTGGTGTGCAAAAGAATATAAAAAAATTATGTGAGTTCATTGTGAGATAGCACCAAATTGTGAAGAAATGAATGAATTGGTTTGTTGGCAAGAACCTCCAAACCGTGGGAGAAAAAGAAGAGTTGATAGGTTCTACCTCTTGATTAGATGAGAATATATATGGAATTCAAATGTGTTATAAGGGTGGCTCTTGCTAAACAAAAGATTAGGATGATGAACAAGGAAACATAAGGTGGAGTGATCTCAATAGGGTGATGGGATCTAAAAGTATTCACAAAAAAACATTAGGGAGGTTTTAGTCACTAGAGCTTAATATTTGTCCTACCCTTACCCCTAGCCTTCATTATGACCCCCAAGTCCTAATTTATTTTTAGTGTGACAACTCTACATTAATGGTGAGTTACACGAAGGGTAACCTAGGGGTCAAGTCGTATGCATGAGAATCTCTTTGTGAGACTCAGCGTATTTGTCTTATTCTATAATCCCATTGTGTGTGAATTGCTTGACTATTAAATGGGATTATCTCTTGTAGTGAGTGGCATCAATTCCTCGGGGAACATGCTTGAATGTGTCGAAAGATGTGCTTGAGACAAGAGTGCGGTGAGCTTCAAGGAAATCTTTGAATGTGAATATTCAATGACTTAAGATGCTATATAAGCTTGGTTTGTTCAGCTATGCCCCTTGTTTTGAATAAAGGAAATATTTGTGAATCATGCCAATTGTTTGTGATTACCTCTTGAAGCATTTGCATAAATCTTTTCTTTTCATTGAATTGGGGGGAGATTTTGCGGTTGTCTGAGTCCAAGTGGTCCCTTGTGCAAAATCTCATGCTAGTAATTTTTCAACTGTCAAGAATTTCCTTGCTTGAGGGCAAGCAATGGTTCATGTTTTGGAGTTTGATGAGTTGGTAAATTACCAACTCATTAGGCTTTCAAACATGATCTTTTACTTGGTTTTCAAGTTATTTAGGAGGATTTTATGCTCTTTCTCTTTGGTTTTTGCTGTTATTCAATTTAAAGAGAGAAAGAAAAAAATTGAATAAAAGCATGCAGTTTAAAGAAGATGGCCTTGATAAAGTCCAAATTCACTCCTCTTAACGAGAGAGTGTGAATGGTCATTGGCAAAATAAATATACCTGACAAGTGTCAGGGTCAAATCTCATACGAAATTATAGTTGATCATACAAGAGTTGTCTATTAAAATGAAGTAACTTGCATCAATGTCTCAACAACAATAAAGTAAAAATTGGGGAAATCACAACTTGTCAATTGAACTACACAATTTGCTCATGATAACAGGGAGAAAGTGTAGAAAATACCAAAGGAGAGAATACTAGGATTGTGATATTGATGAGGCGTCATCGGATTGGGATCGCTAATAGCTCCTAGCCTTACTCAATTGTATAATTAGTTATGGACAAGGTGGTATCCTTTCTTTCTCAACCAATTAGATTCCTTATACCTGAAATTTTCTCAAACCCCAAAGTCCTTTTCATAACAACCACATCAACTTGGGTAAGAATCAACTATTTCTAGCTTTGATTCTCAATGGGTGTGTGATATGGGTTTTGTCTATGTCTAGCCCAATCCCACATGATCAACACCCAATTTCCCAATAGTATTTCTTCACCAATATTTTAAATTCCTTTTTCAAGAAAATTAAAGTAAGAAAATGAAACCCACATTTGCAACTATGAGCACTTAGATTAAAACTGAGGAAACACCAAAATTATACCAGTTGAGTAAATCTAAGACCAAATACACAATACCCAATCCAAATAAACCCCAGTCATTCACTCACCCCTAGTAAGAAATTTAGCTACTCATGTAAGTAGAAGAAGACATTGCATTCAATAATAATTCAATATCCATTCAAAAAAATGAGTAAGAAAAATTCAAGGACAAGGTTCTGATCTCCGATGGAGGTTTCTACCTTTTCAAAGAAGAAGATGAGTGCTTCTCTCTATATTTCTTTCTAATTCAATACAATGATAACATAATAATAATGTAATAGAATGTTCAAATTCTTTCTGAGATGTACAAAATTAGGGTACAAAATTTCTCCATTTTTTGAGCTGGACACTTTTGCCCTTTTCTAATGGGCGTCTCTTATGAGACACCAGTGGTTCGCCGGTACTAGTCCGTGATCCATCGGTCGGTCACGGCTATGGATAGTGAGTTTGAGAGAAATTCAGCATTGGCACCGGTGTTCACCAGTGTTGATCTGTGGTCTGCCGGTGGCTAATCTTCCTCAGCACAGTAGGGATCTGCGATCCACCGGCATTTCACCAGTGTCCTCCGATGGAGCTCCAGTCCTCGTCTCCATTTTCATGCTTTTTTCTCAATTTCATTTTTTTTCTACTCAAATTAAATATCTGCAAAGATCAAGGAGAAAGAGCATAAAGTCCACCTAAAAGACTTGAAAACCGAGCAAAAATTCATGTCTAAGAACCTAATGAGTTTGTAAATTACCAACTTATCAAACACTCAAACTTGAACCGTTGCTTGTCCTTAAGTTATGCAATCCTTTACATCATATGTGATTATGCACCAAGGAACACTGAACCTATGACAACCCAAAAATTTCTCACTGACTCAAGAAAAAGAGAATAGACTCCTAAAAGTATGCTGCAAAAGTTTCAAAAGGTAACCACAATGTATAAGCCTGATTCACAAATGTTTTCATTCTTAAAAACCAGGCATGGTTTACCAAAATAAGCACACCTAGCATGTCAAATCATTACAAGTTCACATTCAAATCTTTCCTTGCGTCTCATAACACTAATGTCCCAAATACTTCTTTACACCAATGCAAGCATGTTCTCCAAGGGGGTGATGCCTCATAAGAAGAGAGAATCCCTTTTTATCATCAAGCAATGCACACACAAGGGATTATTAAATAGGACAATAATTCTCAATCTCACAACGAAATTCTCCATGCACACAACTTGACCCATAGGCTTACCTTTTTATAACTCGACACTAATGTAGAGTTGACACACTCAAAATCAATTAGTACTTGGGGGTCATGATGAAGGCTAGCGGTTAAGGTAGGATAAACAATGAGTTTTTGTGGTTAGAACCTCCCTAATACCTATTTATGAATATTTTGAACATCCCATCACACCACTGAGATCATTCTACCTTATCTCTCCTTACTCATCATCTTCATTTTTTTGTTTAACAAAAGCCACTGTTATAACACTTTTGGATTCCACATTCCACCTCATCTAAGAAAGAGGTAACACCTTTCACTATTATTTCTCTTTTAAATGATTCACGGTTTTACAACCAACCAATTCAGTCATTTTTAATGATGATTTGGTGCTATCTCACATTGAAGCCGTCACATTCTCTCCCTTTTCTTGTGAACCCCCAAACATAGGATTTTGCCTCACTTCCACATATTTCCTTATCTCTCCCTATTCTTGGCCTTGCAACCCAACTTTTTATTCTTCTACCACTAGCAACTAGAGAGGATGGGTACCCAAGATGGGGATTAAAAAGGGTCGCTAGTCTTATAATATGGTTTCCAATAAAAAGGGTCAAAGGCTCAACATTTGCTAGAAAAGGAAGATGTTTGAATAGGTCATTTTGGGTGATGTTACTTGCAATAGAAATCCTAAAATCATGTTCTCTGTACAGCTAGCTCTAGGATTTTTCCTTGAATTACACTTAGGGTAAGTTCTAGACAAATGTATATGCATGAAAATCATTCAATCAACCTCACCACACAAGGCATCACACTCCAAGGAGTTCACACAATACATCACCATAACCAAATTAAGATTTTAAGACAATTAAGCATGTGAATCAACAAACCAAACAAGGAATGTGAAATATATGACAAGAGAGTGCTACATTTTTCATTTCAAATGCCCCATTTCTTTAAAACTCAATTTTTTTTCATGCCACACAAAAATATTTTGGTTGTACCCCTCAAAAACAATTTCAAAAAGACTAAAAAACATGGAATTTTTCATTAAGAAAATCACCTTACAATCTATCATTGGAAAATGTCACCCGATATGACAATAGAAGAAGAATAGAAATAGAAATTGCTCCTCGGGAAAGAACCATGGCATAAAGAAAATCCTCGGAGTTTATGCACTAGCTACTATTTATAAAGGTGAAAATCAAACTTGGGTCATGAAACATTTGGAAATTTAAATAAGGACTCAATCACATCTACTAACAATTCAAGAACAAATAAACCAATTGCATCAACATTTCAAATCAACCCAACAAAGGCAAAACCCCATCATCAAGAAAGGGAGAACTCATCCCCCCCCCCCCCCAACTACAAAAATACATTGCCCTCAATGTAAAAGGAAAGAAAAACACGTTCAAGAGGGCCCCCTGAATGATCTAACAATGGGTGTGAAGAACCTATCAGTAGGTGCCCTCATCAGAGTGGCATGAAGCAATTTCAGCTGCAGAAGGCATCAAGGGATTATGCTGGAGTTCAAGTGGTTTATTCTACAGTGGGAACCACCTAATGATCTGGAAGAGTTTTGAATTCATGATAAGAAGTGGTGTTGACCCCACCGGCTCTCCATGATGGATAGATTTCATTTATAGTGAGCATCCAATTGGGTGGTGGACGACTATGATATATTTCTTCGTCGAACACAATTTTCGAAGGGCTTTCATATCCCACACACCAATCATCCGGCGTGCTCGTACTTCCATCAGGTTGTGCACTAGTGGTTGGTGGTTCCTTCATTTCTATATTTTTGGGTGAAAGCATTTCTTTGTGTCCCGCCACTTCACCTCTCAACAAAGTCACTTCCTTTTCTAAAACTTCTACTTCAGCATATAGGCATCCCAATTTCTCAATCATTTGTTGCATGGCTTTCTTGATGGCTTGCTAGATCATGAGAGGTATTGCTTACGCTAACTTCAACAATTGGATAATATGATCACGAGCCATTTGTGTCATTTTCAAAAGGCCGGTTAGCAGAGAGGAGTTGACTCTATCTGCACGTGCTGACCCTGGGGCTGTGCTAGAGAGCATGGAAAATAGGGGCTATTTCGGTCCACCATGACCTTGGGTTGCCTTGAAACTGGGGTATCCTTATCGGTTTTGGTGGCTAGATTAAACATTCTGTGGGCCCTCACTATTATGTCCAGTGGTCTAAATATAGGGCATGTGGCTCGCAAGCATAACACACTAATGAGGCTGGGATAAGGTGAAGAAGTTTCTTGTTGCTTGACATACCTTCTGAATTATTCTGCAATGACTTCCCCTATGTTGATGTGTTTCTAATCCATGATGCAGGCCACAACAATTGCGACCTCAATAGGGACATGTGTTGTATTCTTGGAAGGGATAATATTGGCACATACCAAATCTATCTTCATGCGAGCTTCCATCATTGTTTCGAAATCTGAATTTGGCTAGATCGGTTCAACCCAATAGATGGAGTTGATTGCCTCTAGAGTAATGCTCACTTCTTGACCTCGTACTAGCACATATTGAAGGTAAGGCATTGTTACGACTCGTCCTTTATGCTTTAAGATGTTTTTCCTTTCCCTATAAGAGGCGTAGAATTCCCATACCAACTCAGGGAAGTAAGGGTCCACGGGTATGGTGAATGGCCCCCAATTGAAAATGTCGATCCGACTGTAAATGTATGGAAAGTCATCCTTCAAAGACTCCACCTCAAATTGAGGCTCTGCGGTGATTGACCGGGTCTTCTTTAAGGACAAATAATACCCTTCCATTTTATCCAACCCAAACTGAAGCTTCGAAATTCGCTGGGCTTCCTCGGGATATAACTCTTGAGATGCGGTGGCTGTCATTGGGGCTTTCCCTTTTCTTTGTTGTCTGGAGATGGACATGATTGTACAAGATAATGTTATTTCCATACAAAGAGTGTAAATGGAACAAGAACTAATGTAATTGAGGTACTAAATTCTAAGGATTGGATGGTAAACAAATAGAAAGAGCAAAATATTTTCACTGGCCGCACCAGCGGACCACCAGTGAGATGCGGGTGGAGAGTGGTGAAGTGCCAATGAACCATCGATGTTTGACAGAGAATTGTGCAGTTACACTCTGAATCGGTGCCACACTGGTGATTCTCTCGTCCTTACCTACAAAGTTCTAGTGAAACGTAGGACATTGGCAGGGGCCTATAGCTTCACGCCTGGACCTGCATTTCAGCTGATGTTTCACCGAGCATGTACGATTATTAACTAATAAAATGCCTCTCACTTTTACTCCAATTCAACTAACAACAATCCCTCCAAAATCATGATTCACCCACTCTCTACACATCATTATTATTTATACAAGCAATACAAACAAAATAACACTGATGATTTTTCCCTTAAGAAAGACGTCACCCTATCTATCATCGGGCAAATCATACATTTTAAGCACAGATGGGGCTACTCAGACTTCACCCCAGCTAAAATCAAGAACATCAAGAATCAAGCATTTTTACCATAGAGGATACCCATATTGTCATTCAACATTTTATCTCCACCCCAATATACCCTCAATATGAAAAATATACAAGCAATGAAAAGCATAAGAACAGGGTAATGGGGACACATGAGCGAGGAAAACCTCGTCTTTAACATGCTCAAACTTATTCACATCTTCAAAAAATAATCAAAATAAAAGTACGATACATATACCAAATGAATTTGAGAACAAAGAGCAAAGAAAGATCGAAGCCTGGTGTTGCCCAACAATGGAGTTTCTACAAAATTTTTGCTTTAGTGCAGTGAAAAGATGAGTGAGAAGTGATGAAATCAATGGAGTAGGAGTGGGGAATTTATCAGAGAGAAGAAGTGGATAGGAGTGGTAGGTGAGGAGATGGGTTTATTGGTGGGAAGGTTCAAAGGTGATATATGGGAATGTTAAAAAGTGTAAATGGGGAAATGCAAGGTGGATAAAAGGGTTTAAGGGGAGTTGGAGAGGTTTTGATCAGATTTTTTACATCCCTGAGTGGGGTTGGTCAATGGGTTGGTCAATATTTTAATTACATTGCATACCTTGGCCTGCGGTTAACCGGTGAATGGCGGCGTTTTGCCGGTTTAATTACCAGTGACTTTCATCATTTCAGTTTATTGTTCTGCAACTGAGGATAGATCGGAAATTCGCAGTTTAGCACCGACATCCCACTAGTTGGGTCACTAGTTATACCCTACCTCCCAAGTGTAGTGGTTTGAGCTAGCACCCATTCGGCGGTTCATATATTGTCACCGACGTAATGCCGATTAGTCACCAGTATCCTCTTATTTTCTCCACTTTTCTACTTTCCGCCTACGACAAGGCGACGCCTCGCACTTGTGCACCAGCATTTCACTGGTCAAATGTAGTGCTTGCCTTGTTCATCTCTTCCTTTTTTTAACATCCAGTCCACCTACAAAACAAAAATAACAAGGAATTCGAAGCAACAAAGGTAAAAATGCTTGGGTTGCCTCCCAAGAAGCGCCTTGGTTAACATCGTGGTTTATGCACCTTTATTGCTATGGTTCGTCCAGGTACGTGTACTCTACTTGGCCAACCTTCTCTGATGTCCCCAAATACTTCTTCACCCTTTGCCCATTCACCATTCAATTTTGACCCATTTTCTCCCTCAATTTCAATAGCACCATTCCCAAAAAATTGGGACACCTTAAATGGGCCTGACCATTTAGATTTGAGCTTTCCTGGGAATAACCTTAGTCTTTGGTTAAACAACAACACCTATTCTCCCGGGGTCGATGCATGATTTTTAGATCATGGTAATGCTTCATGCATTCTTTATATATGGTTGCATTATTATATGCCCTCATTCTAAATTCATCCAAATCAAGTAGATTTTCCACTCGCCCTTGGATGGCTTTCCCAAAAATCAAGGTTCAAACTTTTCAGTGCCCACAAGGAGTTACGCTCTAGCTCAATGGGAAGGTGAGAAGCTTTGCCAAAAACAATTTGGTAGGGCAACATTCCAATTAGTGTTTTATAGGCCATCTGATATGCCCAAAAGGCGTCATCTAGTTTTCGAGCCCTATTTGTTCTATTCACATTGACTATTTTAGTCAAGATGAACTTGATTTCCCGATTAGAGACTTCTACTTGGCCACTGGTCTGAGGATGATAAGGGGTAGCCACTGTGTGATTCACACTATACTTTGTTAGCAAGGCGTTGGACAATTGATTAAAAAATGTGATCCCCCATCACTAATGATAGTCCTAAGAGTGCCAAATCGTGAGAAAATGTTCTTTCTCAAAAAGGCTGTTACACTCTTCCCCTCATTATTGGGAAAGCCATTGCTTCCACTAATTTTGAGACATAATCAATAGCCACCAACATGCATGTGTTTCCATAAGAGCTCAGAAAAGGGCCCATAAAATTGATTCCCCATACATTAAAAACTTCCACCTCTAAGATTGGTGTCTAAGGAAGGTCATGTCGTCTCAAAATACTTCTTATTCCTTAACACTAATCAGAATGCTTAACAAAGTCATGGGCATCCTATTGAAGAGTAGGCTAATAAAAACCACACAATAGCACTTTTGTTGTTGTCCTAGCACTCCCATAGTGGCCCCAGACCGGTGATGAATGACAAGTCTCAAGGATTGGCACCATTTCAATCCTAAGGACACACCTACGAGTTATACCACCAGCACAACTATGCAAAAGATACAGATCGTCCTAATAGAATATTCGAACATCATGCATGAATTTCCTCTTTTGATAAACGGTCAACCCTGCGGGAGTGATATTTGTTTCCAAGTTGTTAGCAAAATCTACAAACCATGGTGTTAAGTCATGGGTTGTAGACAAAATCCATTCTTCATAAAAGTTATCATTAATCTCGTCACTTTCCCTAGCTTTATCATTTGTTTCCAAGCAAGATAGATGGTCATACACTCGATTTTTACATCCTTTCTGATTCTTTACTCAAAATCGAATTCCTGTAACAAAAGCACCCACCTAATAAGCCTGGGTTTAGGATCTTTCTTGGTCATTAAATATTTGAGTGCAGCGTGGCCCGAGTGTGCCATAACCTTTTGTTCGGTGCGTTTTTGGGGTTATAAAACCGACACGCATGTGCACGTGCAAGTAGTAAGTGGCTTTAGTAAGCCAAGTATCGATCCCTCAGAGACTTGGGTTAAGTGCAATTTGCTCAAGTATACTATATTTTTACTTCTAAATATGCCGACAACTAAATAACCAAAAAGTGAATAATTTGTTTTATAAATTTTATACTAAACTACAAACAATTATCAACTTTGAATTTGGACTATGAATAAGAGCATGCCGAGGTTAAAGAACATGTAATGAAACTGATTATCATCATAAATTGGTTAATCTTTTCTTCCAGTTTCTAGCCAAGAACAATTGCCAAGAGATTAAAACTCTCGTATTTAATCTCACTTAAGAATCATGAACCATCCGTCTACATTTCTGTGATCAAATGCAATTCATGTTCTAGCCATACAATTCCGGTTCCTAAATTGACTAATACGACTTTCAAGTATATTTCTATCAGGAAAGCACATCAAAACTCAACTTTCCCAAATCAAGTAAAGAACAATATCCTATTAATTCACAACTTTCCAATTTCGTGCTCTCTCGAGTGAAATCGGACTTTTTAGATGTACATTAATGTAGGCCACACACCAATGTAGTAGAAACAAGAATTAATAGAACAACATGGAAGAAAAAGATGAAAAACCATATAATTAATAATCAAAATTCATCACAAGTGATCACAACCTCAGCAAGGAAGGGAATTAGCCACTCATTTGTGGATTAATCATCCTAAAACAAGTGTTAATCATCCAAACAATTGAATTAGAGAAGAAAAAAAGAGAGAAAAAACCCTGAACTTTTCGTCCCTCAACTGCCTGTAACCCACGTCCTTGCTCCACCAAGTCTGAATTATGAAAAATACACTTAAGTGTTCTATTTATACTAGTGGGAATTTTTCCCGAAATAATGAGCAACGTGTCACGGAGTGCATTGCGGAGCACTGCCTCCGTGACACGCCGTGAACGCGGACCCTCACTGGAACTGGGGGTCTGGGAAATCAAACACCAACGTGGCACGGCGTGCAACGCGGAGGCTAGCCACCGTGCCACGGAGCAGACGCAAACCTCCACTGGAAGTTGGTGAATTTTCACCCTCCAGGCAGAATGCCTCCGCGATGGTAGCGTGACACGGCTCCATCGCGGAGCCCCTTTAATTCGTGCAGTCCTATGCCTTTTCCCTTGCTCGCATCCAAGTCCAACTCTGATATCATCCAACATGCATTTTAGCTTCCCGAAATCACATTTTACCTACAAAACAATGCTAATCATGTTGGTTAGTATAAATTCACATTTTATTACCAATTACATGAAAACGTATACACATTGCTAGATAAACAAGGCGAAAATGATACTTTTGAGTATCACTTGGGCATATAAATCTGCCCAAGATCACTTACCCCACACTTGAATCCTTGTTCATCCTCGAACAATAAACATACAATTCATGCATTTACATCCCAACCTTCGCTAGTATAGTGCGAAAATTTAAGCTACGGTCATGCCGATCATTCAATATTTCAAATCATCAAGAAAACATGCATGGTCTTAACAATGCAATGACCTTCAATACATTAAGACTTCCTAGACATTAAGAATCGACTCTCGATATTGGCAAACTCGTGCAAATCAGCTAATCAAGATATCCGACACGAAAATCAATCTTTCATCAAGCATGTGCCCTCACAACTCAAGAGAATCTTCCCCTTTTTGCTCATGTGACACACAAACATTCAAGTAGGGGCATGTAAAAACAATTTCACTCTGTCTCCCAAAAGAATTCACATGCATCATGTCATGACCCATAGGCTTGCCCTTAGTGTATTACTCCACTAATATAAAGAAATGCAATGTAAGATCACGTAGGACTTTAATGGGTTGTAATGAAAGCTATGGAACTACTATATATTGAATTAGCCAATAATAACCACTAGCATCCTTAAGCGCCTTTGCAACACATTCCCATCAACTCATGGACATTGTTTCTCTCTTTTCTTTTTTTTTCATCATCCCATTCTTGATGATTTACCTTAGTATGACCCATTTCATTAAGCACACTTGACACAATAACAAAGGTTATTCATGCACCTTCATTATCGTCTATTTATAACCAGTGCACCTTCAACCTTTCCTTTTCTTCCCTCACTCTGCTTTTCTTTTTCTTTTCACCATTTTCACTCTTTGACACTTTGGGAAAATTATTTTCTCTTCTTAAGCGCTTAAGAGTTTTGTATAGACTTTACGGCTAATGAAAAGAAGGAACTAAGCTCAGTTTAAGCTTTTTGGACAAAAGAAAGAAATAATAGGCTAAAGGCTCAACGGGCTGACTAGGGTATACAATCACAGACAGGGGGAGTATGACCAGAAAAGTAGAAACTCTCGGTTAAAACAAAGAAGTGCCTATATCTTTTCCTACAATACACCTCCTTCATTTCGTTTTGTACACACACCAGGCAAGTTCTAGACACTTCATAATAGCATGGAATATCAACACCTCACTTCACACTTTATGCACATGCTCGATTCAAGATGTATTCACAGACTCTTCAATCAGCTAATTACATGAATTCAAACATTAAGCCTCAATCACACCGAATCGAACTCTACAGCATAGGTATCTCAACATATTTACAATATTGCATGCTTTCATACGAATCACCTTTGCATTTTGAATATCATACACAACATGCAACCAAAAATTCACAACCATATAGTAACTACAAGTTTCGGGATGCAATCCACCAAAGAAAAAAACTGAAAATAAATTAAAATAAACTACTCCTAACGACTACATTTCCCTTAAGACGGTCGTCATCCATCCATCATAGAGAACGGTCACTAACTACGACGTCGGTTCAATGGGACCCTTCTCGGTAAAAGAATCGAAAACAAACACCGAGAAACCCAAAATTAAAACGTTGAAAAATTTTGCAAACCATCGATCATTTCGATAGAAAAATTATTTACAAAATATTTTAAATATGAACAAAATATTTTCAAAAAATTTTAAAAATATCGATAATTTCGATAAGAAAAAATATTTACAAAAATATTTACAGAATAAGCTGGCAACATTCAACAACACACATCAATTCCACAAATATTTACAAATACAGAAAAGTTTGAAAATTCACAAACACAGGGAAACATAACATACAAAATAACAGAGGAGAACATACAAACAAACCAGCCCAGCCTAGCACCTAACTACTCCCACCCCACACTTAATCCGAACACTGTCCCCAGTGTTCACAAAAATTAAATAGCACATAATCGGGTGGTGGAACTCCCTGATCAGTCAAAGTATTCCACTTCTTCATCAGGTGCTGTTGCCTCATCTCCCATGTCCGAGTCGCCTCCGTCGTCATCATCGGACTCCACATCGGAGTCCTCCCGACGCGTCTCCTCGTCCGTGGGGACGTCATCATCAGTGGGCTCTACAAAGGCTGGCCCTACTCGGCATAGAGCCCTAGCGTTTTCTCCAAACGGGTAATCTAGCTCGAGCTGCCATAGCTCCTCCTCTGTGGCTGGTCTCCCACCAATCCTTAGCTGGAGCATTTGCATCCCATACATCCGCACCATGTACTGGTCATCACGAGCATGTCGCTCAGCAAGTGTCAGCACTAGCCCGTGGCTGGTGTCGGGAGCCTCAGTTTTAGTCACATCCAAGGCCCGCCGCTCCAACTGCGGGATATAATCGAGGGCCTCCTCCTCAACATTGAGGCCCCGGAGAAAGGTGGTGAGTAGTCCACCGAAACCATACCTGTGGCCCTGGTGCAATCGGGCTTTCTTCATGGCGGATATAATGACCGCCTCGACATTAATCTCCAGCCCTTTCATCAGGGCGTACACCAGGCAAACACAGTCCTAGGTTACATCAGTCATATGTACCCCCGAGATTAGGCACGAGCAGACTATCTTCAGCCAAATTCGGGCTTCCCTATTCATCTAAGAATATGGCAGAGTCTAGTGGTAGCCCCTTTCCTTGTGCCTGCTCCATCTAGCTGTAGATCGGGCCCCACATAGTGTGCGTCTGATGTCAGCATATGGTGCGATAATGTTCAGCTGGCGGAGAACGTGGGTATCTGTGTCTCGCGCTCCTATGATGGCATTTAGCTGGTGGGGCTCCAGAGTGACTATCTGCCCTCTGATTTTGATGGTGTGACTTCTTATTGACGGGTTCCAGTTGGCATAGAACTCCCAGACCAGGTGCAGGTTGCATTCTTTGGGCTCCTCGAATATGAAACTTAGCCCAGCAGCCTCGATCCGTTGAACTATTCTGGGAAACTCCTGTGCCAATGGCTCCCGTGCTATATGCTCTTTGGGGAAATATTTGTTCTCTTTATGCTTCGCATACCACTTTTTCCTCTCGTCCGTCACCCATCTTGTTCCATATTGGCGGCGCTGGCCGCGTGGAACTGCTGGTGCAGCTGGGACTGTTGTGCCCAGTCTGAGTCGCTTTCTTCCGGTGCCTGAAGTTGATGCACCCTTCCCTTTATCTTGTCTGCTTGCCATTTTGTCTGTCAACACACGTCAACAATCGCCATGTTAAGCTAAATAAATATTAACTTCGGCTAAGGTCGGGTTACGTTAAATTACCCCACACTTAGTCCTTAGTTACCGTTATAACCTATGGCAAGAATAACTTTATTTACACAAAACAACTAGCTATACAATCATGCTTAGTGCGTTTAAAAAGAAAATTTGACGGTATAACTTCTGCGTACTACTCAGACTTCGTACAGCTAATCACAATTCCTACCATCGCAAACATTTTAACCCTCGCACTTAGCAAAGAAAAAATAAAGAAACAAAAATAACAACAAAAATTTATATACCTTAACCTATCCAACCAACCAAATACAAACAATTTTCAACATTTCCCCCAAACCCGAGAATTCGTCGTCTATTCACATCCTAACACTTTGTACAACAACTCATCTCATTCAACACGTACAACCTGGCATACAATTCATGATTTCAATACATTTCTAACTTCAAATTCAACAAGCCCTAGAATTGATTTTCGCAATCAAATTCGAATACTTTATGCAATCGACAAGTTCAAACAATCATAACTACATTCCGAACATTTATCAATCTAACTCGAATTCATGCTTAATTTCGACTTAGGGCTATTTAGTTCACCTCGCATGCTTAAAATCAAAGAAAATCGACAAAAACTTGAGAGGGAATCGGAAAACATACCTTGTAGTTGAATAATCGAAGAAAACTCGGTAAATTGTTGCCTTAAGCCGTGGCACGTTGGTGGGAGAGGGGTTTTGGGACGTTTGGTCGCGGAGTGAAAATGAGGGGAAAAGGGGAGTTTTCGGGGTTTAAAAGGTAGAAAAACACGCGGGTCACCCGGCAACCCGGTGTGACCCGTCGCGATATACAAGGCAACGTGTCACGGAGTGCATCGCGGTGCACTGCCTCCGTGACACGGAGCCATCGCGACAGCATACTGGAAATTTTAAAATTTCCGGGTTACACGTCAACGTGTCACGGAGGGTAACACGGAGGTCCTCCTCCGTGACACGGAGCTATCGCCCCAGCTCACTGTCTTCTACATTTTATTAATTTTTCATACCTCGACTTTTCCTTCACGATTCCGTGCACATTTTTCTCCGTTTGACCTGAAAATCATCTCACTTAATAAAATTGGTTATACTAATAGGTTTCACCTAACTAAAAATAAAAAATACTAACTAAAACAAAAATTTTTGTAATCAATCAAGAACAAGAAAAAGAAAAATCTATTTACACTTTGCAAAATGAAAGAAAAACTTTTCACGGGTTGCCTCCCGTGCAGCGCCTGGTTTACCGTCGCGGCTCGACGTGATTTAAGCTCAATTGTCCGCTAGGGTGATGGACGATTTCTCTCGATCACTGTCCTCCCCCCAATAGTGCTTACACCTATCCGGTGGTCTTCCCATTAACTCTCGGCAATGCTTCATCTGCTTAGCATTACCATGATCAATCACATTGATCACCGAGAGTTCTTCATGGACCATCGGGAGCTTGGGTGCTTTATACACATCGAACACCTCTACCTTGTCGTGTGCTCGCATTGTCAGTTGCCCCGCAGCTACGTCGATTAATGCTTTCCCGGTTGCCAAGAAGGGTCGTCCCAAAATAAATGGGACTTCCGCGTCTGGTTCAAAATCTAGAACAACAAAATCTACCGGGAAAATTAGGGAGCCAACTTGCACTAGAACATCCTCAACAATGCCATCCGGCCTAGCTAAGGATCGATCTGCCAATTGCAATATTACCGTTGTGGGTCTAGGACTCCCTAAACCCAACTTTCTGAATACCGAAGACGGCATCAGATTTATACTTGCCCCCAAGTCACACAATCCACGAGCTCGGATGCTCTGCCCAATAGTAAGCTGGATAGTAAAACTTCCAGGGTCTTTTAGCTTTGTGGGCAATCTATTTTGGATCCGGGAAGTGCACTCCTCCGTTAAAGCCACCGTAGCATACTCAGTCAAACGAGTTTTGTTGGCCACGATGTCCTTTATGTACTTGGCATATTTAGGCACTCCCTGCAAGACATCAACAAGAGGTAAGTTAACATGTACCTATTTAAGCACCTCCATGAATTTCTTGAAACACGCCTCCTTTTTGTGTTTCTTGAGTCGTTGAGGGAACGGGGGTGGAGGTCTTTCTGATTCAGCTTCTTTGGTCTTCCCCCTTTCCGAACTTTGCTCCCCCTCAACTTCTGCTTCTCCCGAGTGTTGAGGTGGTCTTTCTGGTTCCACCTCCTTCAGCTGCAAACCACTCCTTGTGGCCACTGCATTTACCTGCTTCGGATTCGGATCCGTGTCGCTTGGCAGTCCTCCTCTAGGCCTTGTATTTTGGGCACTAGCAAATTTCCCAAATTGATATTCAAGAGCCTTGGTAGCTAACTGATTGTTTTTCACTTCGGTTGCCAATTTCACATAGTCAGCCTGCAATTGAGCTTGGTTAGCTATCATGGTCTTGAACATCTCCTCAATGCTGGGTGATGGTGTTGGAGGAGGTGCATTGTTATTTCTGAATTGAGATTGGTAGTTCTGTTGCCCTCGTTGATTCCTTTGCATACCCTGACCCGAACTTTGGCCTTGATGGTTGCTGCTACCCCATGAGAAATTTGGATTATTCCTCCAATTTGAATTGTAGCTACTACCATACTGCTGGTGATTTCTTTGTGCATTACCCACAAAGTTTACTGAGTCAGGATTTGCTCCACAGCACTCAGCTGAGTGCTCACTGCTTCCACACACTTCACACCACAATTGCTGGACTGCATTAACTGGAGCTGACGGCTGGTTCAAAGTCATGCTGCTGAAGTGGTTGTTCAATTGATTTTGCAAGGCAGCTATCTGTGCAGCGATAGCTGTAGACCCATCCACTTCAAGCACTCCTGCTGCTTTCCTTGCCCCACCTCGTGATGAATCAACATTCCATTCTGGATTGCCCTGTGAAATCCGGTTTAGCAAGGTATACAGCTCCTCATAAGTCTTTTCCAGCGCTTGCCCTCCAGCTGCTGAATTTAGCAATATTTTGGTGTGGGGTTCCAAACCCTCAATAAATGTGTGCACCAACACCTCATTGGACTAATGACGATGAGTACAGTCCCGCAACATGGATTTAAATCTCTCCCAGGCTTGATATAAATTTTCTCCCTCACTCTGTTTGAAACTTAGAATTTGACTTCTAAGTCTTGCTGTTTTACCAGAGGGAAAAAACCTTATCAAGAACTTTCGTGCAAGATCATCCCACGTTGAAATAGAATTTGGTGGCTCAGTTTTCAACCACCTCTTGGCTTCTCCGAGTAATGAGAACGGAAATAATGTAAGCCGAACATAATCAGGTGACACTCCAGCGGGTATATAAGTGTCACTTATCTCCAAAAAGTTTTGGAGATGCTGTTGTGGGTCTTCATGAGGGAGACCGGTAAATTGCCCGCTTGTGTGCAACAATTGCACCATATTTTGCTTGAGTTCAAATCTCCCTCCAGGATCTGGTTTGCGGATACTGGATGTAACATTGTTGGCATGTGGGATTGCCACCTCGCGAACCGGCCTTGCTGCTGCTCCTTTGGGCACTAACACTGCCCTCACAACCGGTGAATTCTGTTGCTCCATAATGGTCTGTCTGAGCAACTGCAGCTTTCTTTGTAGAGCTTCTCTTCTCCTACTGTGAAATATACGTTCAGGCTCTATATAAGATTCCACCAGCTCTTTGTCTCTTGCCAGTGTTCACAGCAATTAAGTCTACAAAATACAGGCTAAGACCGAGTCGTCAACACTTAAGAAAAAAAAAATAAAATAAAAATACAGTAAAATTAACACTTAAAACAAATTCACCAATTGCCAAGTCCTCGGCAACGGCGCCAAAAACTTGTTCGGTGTGTTGTTGGGGTTATAAAACCGACACGCAAGTGCACGTGGTCGAACAAGTAGTAAGTGGCTTTAGTAAGCCAAGTATTGATCCCTCAGAGACTTGGGTTAAGTGCAATTTGCTCAATTATACTATATTTTTACTTCTAAATATGCTGACAACTAAATAACCAAAAAGTGAATAATTTGTTTTATAAATTTTATACTAAACTACAAACAATTATCTACTTTGAATTTGGACTATGAATAAGAGCATGCCGAGGTTAAAGAACATGTAATGAAACTGATTATCATCATAAATTGGTTAATCTTTTCTTCCAGTTGCTAGCCAAGAACAATTGCCAAGAGATTAAAACTCTCGTATTTAATCTCACTTAAGAATCATGAACCATCCATCTACATTTCTGTGATCAAATGCAATTCATGTTCTAGCCATACAATTCCGGTTCCTAAATTGACTAATTTGACTTTCAAGTATATTTCTATCAGGAAAGCACATCAAAACTCAATTTTCCCAAATCAAGTAAAGAACAATATCCTATTAATTCACAACTTTCCAATTTCGTGCTCTCTCGAGTGAAATCGGACTTTTTAGATGTACATTAATGTAGGCCACACACCAATGCAGTAGAAACAAGAATTAATAGAACAACATGGAAGAAAAAGATGAAAAACCATATAATTAATAATCAAAATTCATCACAAGTGTTCACAACCTCAGCAAGGAAGGGAATTAGCCACTCATTTGTGGATTAATCATCCTAAAACAAGTGTTAATCATCCAAACAATTGAATTAGAGAAGAAAGAAAGAGAGAAAAAACCCTGAACTTTTCGTCCCTCAACTGCCTGTAACCCACGTCCTTGCTCCACCAAGTCTGAATTATGAAAAATACACTTAAGTGTTCTATTTATACTAGTGGGAATTTTTCCCGGAATAATGAGCAACGTGTCACGGAGTGCATCGCGGAGCACTGCCTCCGTGACACGCCGTATACGCGGACCCTCACTGGAACTGGGGGTCCGGGAAATCAAACACCAACGTGGCACGGCGTGCAACGCGGAGGCTAGCCACCGTGCCACGGAGCAGACGCGAACCTCCACTGGAAATTGGTGAATTTTCACCCTCCAGGCAGAATGTCTCCGCGATGGTAGCGTGACACGGCTCCATCGCGGAGCCCCTTTAATTCGTGCAGTCCTATGCCTTTTTCCTTGCTCGCATCCAAGTCCAACTCCGATATCATCCAACATGCATTTTAGCTTCCTGAAATCACATTTTACCTACAAAATAATGCTAATCATGTTGGTTAGTATAAATTCACATTTTATTACCAATTACATGAAAACGTATACACATTGCTAGATAAACAAGGCAAAAATGATACTTTTGAGTATCACTTGGGCATATAAATCTGCCCAAGATCACCTTTGTCCCTAGAAAGTATGCCTGAAAATTTTCAAACGCAAACACTAAAGCGAGCAGCTCTTGTTCTGTCACTATATTGTGTGCTTTTGCATCATTCAATTCTTTACTGGCATAGTAAATAGGGTGAAAATCTTTTCCTTCCTCTGACCAAGAACATCCCCTAACACTACACCGCTAGTATCACACATTAGTTCAAAGGACTGTGTCCAATTTGGTGCAGTGATGATTGGAGCGGATACAAGCTTCTCTTTTAATTCCATAATAGCCCCCATACAATCCTCATCGAAATTGAACTTTGCAGCTTTTTCTAACAATCCAAAAAATGGATATGCTATCTTATAGAAATCTTTGATAAAATGATAGTAAATTCCCGCATGTCCCAGAAAACTCCTATTACCCTTCATAGTTTTTGGTGGATTTAACTACCCAATGGTGCTAATTTTAGCTTGGTCTTACGCAATCCCTTTCTTAGAAATCTTGTGTCCCAAAATAATTCCTTGTTTTACCATAAAGTCACACTTTTACCAATTAAGTACCAAGTTTGTCTCTTCGCATCTCTTCAACACCTCTTCTAGGTGAACCAAATAGTCTTCAAATGAATTTCCCACAACCGAGAAGTCTTCCATGAAGACATCCATAGTTTCCTCTACCATATTTGAAAATTTTTACATCATACACCTCTAGAAGGTGGCTGCAGCATTGCAAAGCCTGTAAGGCATCCTCTTAAATGCAAATTCTCCATAAGGACATGTAAATGTGGATTTTCTTGATCCTTGGGAGCGATAGAAATCTAATTGTAGCCTGAGTATACATTAAAGAAACAATAATATTCTTTCCTAGTGCTTGGGTATCCAATCAAGAAACAATAATATTCTTTCCCAACCAAGTGATCTAGCATTTGATCAATGAAGGGAAACAGAAAGTGATCCTTCTTAGTCTATGAGGTCAACTTGCGTTAATCCATACAAACACTCCATTCGGTGACTGGGCATTGCAATCAACTCATTCTTCTCATTCGATACCACTGTAATCCTTCCTTTCTTTGACACACATTGGACAGGGCTTACCTAATAGCTATCAGCTATAGGATACATAACTCCTGCATCTAACCATTTGATAATTTCTTTCTTAACTACCTTTTGCATCGGTGGATTCAGGCGTCTCTGATGCTCAACTTATGGGCTACAATTGTCCTGAAGGTTGATTTTGTGAGTTCAAATACCCGGAGGTATACTAATGATATAATCTATAGACTATCCCATTGCTCGAATATGCCTCCTCAATACAGCTAAAAGTGCTTCTACTTGTTGGTTGTCGAGCTTAGCTTATATAATCATTGGGAGTGTCTCATTTTCCCCAAATATGTGTACCACAAATGGGCAGGTAATGGTTTGAGCTCTAAGATTTGTGGTGAAGTGATGGATGGTTGTGATGGTGGGGTTGTCCAATTATTGAGGTCAAGATCAAGCTTCTTTAGTTGAAAAGAATAGGTACCCCAATACTTTACTCACATGACACACTATTTCCAATCCTCCATTGTTCAAGAGAATACTTTCAAATGTTTCTTTCAATATTTCTTCTTCCAGCCCCAATTCTGCAGCTTCTTTGTTATACCCCGTAAAATATTAACGGTTAGTAGGCATATATGTTGATTTCATCGAGTAAAGAGAGCTTGACGTGTGTGGGAAAGAACCTTGAAAATAGGGTCGAGCAAGGCCAGGCCACAAGGGCCAGCGCGACGTGCCAGCCCTGCTGGCGCTGTGAGAGGTGCGGCGGGGTAGGGAGGTTGATGCTTTGCGCAGCGCGGGGTGCCCCGCCTCTACCACTACCCTTAGTTATATATATAGTCCCTGTGTTGTTTTAAATCAGTTCTAAGTTAAAACCCACGCCAAGAACATAGACCTTACACAACTTCCTTCGTGTTTTCATTCGATTACGCTACCAAATTCTGTTCAAATGTAAATTAACTTCTGGTAATGAGTTCTAGGCCTACGGGAAGCATTACTATGGAGTTATTTCTCAAATATTCGATCGACAAACCAAGCTCTGTCGGGTGAAAGTTGTCAGAATTGTTTCAAATTGATTCCTAAACGGCCATAGGCCTTAGCTGAGTATTTATCCCTCCTAAACTCTCGAGAAATTGCGGGTTTTTGCTGAGTTATTCATAGTTGAATTATAGTTGATATTATTGTTGAAAGATATCATTATTGGCCAAATTTAGTATTGAAATTACCCATATTCTCTCAGTATAGGGATTGCAGTTGAGTTGAACTACTGGCTTCAAGTTCTAACTAATCAATTAAACGGGAATCGGCATTCGAGGTATGTTAAAGCTTACTCCTTCAGTAAGTTATTCTCGTTGTACAATGATACGACTTATGCTTTTGAGCATAGACAACTACCCTACTTGTTGTAATTAGATGTTGCTAGTATATAAGATCCATGTATGTCGTGGTTAGCTGCTATCCGTAGATTATGATTACATATGTTGTGGCTAGCTGCTAGAAAGCATATTAAGAGTGTATTGTAGTATCCCTCATCGGGAAAAAAGAGGTTAAGGGTGACTCATGCTAGAAACGTTCTAGAAATTCCTCTACCCTTTTTTTCATTGAGTTAGTAGAAACGATGTTTTGCTGCCATGCCTGGACATAAGATGTTTATGGGTAATAGTTAGGTTTGAATTAGTAAGTTGAACAACGTAGGCGTAGCCAGGCAATATAACTATCAGTTCGGCACCTGTATTGTCTGTAGAGCTCTTCCAAAGATTGTTGGCGTACCGTGACGCCTCTAGGGCTAGGGTTATGTTAGTATGGCCTTACCCTAGAGTCAGTGGCACCAGAGTTGCCTAAAGAGTTAGGGGTCAGTCCACCACATAGTGGTTATTGCTAGTGGCAGTTAGTTTAAGTTGATATGGTGCTTATCATACAGGTCACTCAAGGAACAACCTCAGTTGTACTAACCTTATAGAGTAGAAGATAACCTAAAGGTGAAAGTTTTGTCAGTAGCTAGATACGGGGCGAATGCCCCAGCCTAGTCTTATCATATATTTAGATATAGGTTGCCAGGAACGGCTAAGTCTAGATAAACACACCTATGAGGTTAGGAATTTCCCAGAGAAGCCATATTAAATTTGAACAGACTCAGTTAGTGCTTTAGGGACTAGAACAATAGTATTATAATGTTACCCCCCCAAGAGTTACAATAAGCTGCCTATGGGAGGATCGGGCTGATTGCTCAGGAGCATATCCAATTAGTAGTAGGCCCACAGTTTTTCTACATAGAGGACAAGTATTCTGGAGTAAGCCTAATATGGTTTTCTATAATGAATAGAGTTGAGGTGACAGTGATGACATTGCAACTCTCGCTAGAGTTAACCCTAGCTAGATTGGGTTTTCCTTACGATGTTGGATTATTACATGTTATTGCCTACAAGGTCATGCTTGTAGGGGCAGTATGATCTCCGAAAGGACCATATTGAGGCCCTGAGGGCCATATTGAGTTCCATCATATTGATGCTGTGAGGGACATATTGGGTTAAATCATATAAAGGCCGTCATAGCCATATTGAGTTCCATCAGATTGAGGTCGTGAGTGCCATATTGAATTACACCAGATAGAGGTCGCGAGGGCTGTATCAATCTAGAGCAGTTATATTATGGCCCATTGTCATGCCAAGGCTCGGGGCCCAGTTACAGCAGTTATAGTATGATCCATAGTCGAGCCAAGGCTTAGGATCCAGTTATAGTAGTCACATTATGACCCATAGTTGGGCCAAGGCTCGGGGTCCACTTATCAGAGATCACGTTATGACCCATAGTCGATCCAAAGCTCAGGGTCCAGTTACAGGAGCCCATACGACTCAGAGACAGTTACAGTTGCTTGCAGAGTCTACAATGTGCCAAATGGGGTATATACAAATGATTGGCACCTGCCGAGGCTTATGGGGCCCAGGTAGGTTATTCTGTGTTGCTTGTACCTTCCCGACTTATGGCAGCCAAGTTAGGTTCTTATTGTAAATTTGTCTGCCAGTTACAGCTTATGTATGAATAGTTATATAGTTTTAGCTCATACATATGTAATGACTTATTAGATGTAGGGTATGGAAAGAAAAGCTTACAAGTTAACTTTGGGCCCTTATTACTGTTCACTTTCAGTTATATTAGTCCTACTAAGCTTTTATTATTGCCTTACATGTTATGTACATACTGCTCTGACGATCAACTATGGGGGCTACATACTTGCCTGTAGATTTAGACAGACAGAGTTTAGGACCTCCATTAGTAGCTGTTCAGAGTCAATAGTTCGACCAGTTCCTTTCATTCAGAGCAGCAAGGTTGTAGAGATTATAGTCTTTTATTTATATGGCATTTGGGTAGGCCGGGGCCCTGTCTCTACCATTGTTCCTATTCTTAGAGGCTTGCAGACTACAGTCTTTAGTTAATTAGTTTGTTTTTGGTCGTGTGGGGCCCATGTATGTCTCTTTTTATGTGTTGGCCGTGTAAGGCCTAGTATAGCTGGCATTTTTCATTCCTGTTATGATTAGACAACATGGTGGTCTTTTCGGCCTGCATAGGATCCCTATTATTGCATTGTTATTGGTCAGTTGTCTTCCTTTACAGGTGGCCTTGTCAGCCTGAGGTTGTATTTACAACCGAGATATAGCCCGTTGATTTCTTGAATTAAGTTACAGGCATGCACCAAAAGTGCACCAGGCCAATCAAGTTAGTCCAGATCCCAGTATGGCATTAGGTGTCAGTCATCCCTCCCAAGGTGGGGCATGAAAAACTTGGTATTAGAGCAGGTCGTATCCCAAGGAGTCTTATGGGGTATATACAAATGATTGGCACCTGCCGAGGCTTATGGGGCCCAGGTAGGTTATTCTGTGTTGCTTGTACCTTCCCGACTTATGGCAGCCAAGTTAGGTTCTTATTGTAAATTTGTCTGCCAGTTACAGCTTATGTATGAATAGTCATATAGTTTTAGCTCATACATATGTAATGACTTATTAGATGTAGGTTATGGAAAGAAAAGCTTACAAGTTAACTTTGGGCCCTTATTACTGTTCACTTTCAGTTATATTAGTCCTACTCAGCTTTTATTATTGCCTTACATGTTATGTACATACTGCACTGACGATCAACTATGGGGGCTACATACTTGCCTGTAGATTTAGATAGACAGAGTTTAGGACCTCCATTAGCAGCTGTTCAGAGTCAATAGTTCGACCAGTTCCTTTCATTCAGAGCAGCAAGGTTGTAGAGATTATAGTCTTTTATTTATATGGCATTTGGGTAGGCCGGGGCCCTGTCTATACCATTGTTCCTATTCTTAGAGGCTTGCAGACTACAGTCTTTAGTTAATTAGTTTGTTTTTGGTCGTGTGGGGCCCATGTATGTCTCTTTTTATGTGTTGGCCGTGTAAGGCCTAGTATAGCTGGCATTTTTCATTCCTGTTATGATTAGACAACATGGTGGTCTTTTCGGCCTGCATAGGATCCCTATTATTGCATTATTATTGGTCAGTTGTCTTCCTTTACAGGTGGCCTTGTCAGCCTGAGGTTGTATTTACAACCGAGATATAGCCCGTTGATTTCTTGAATTAAGTTACAGGCATGCACCAAAAGTGCACCAGGCCAATCAAGTTAGTCCAGATCCCAGTATGGCATTAGGTGTCAGTCATCCCTCCCAAGGTGGGGCATGAAAAACTTGGTATTAGAGCAGGTCGTATCCCAAGGAGTCTGCAAACCGTGTCTAGTAGAGTCATGTTTATAAATGTGTTGTGCACCACATCTTATAAGCAGAAGGCTACGAAGCATGATAGTATGGTTACCCCTCATTCTTCTTTGCTATGTCTATCTAGAATCATGCTTAATATGGGACAGACTTCAGCCAGCCGCAAGTCAGCTATAGCAAAAGGAGAGCGTATTAGTGAGGTGCCATAATTTGGATGGGACAGTTAGCCTAAGGGCAGAAGTAGATGTTTTTTCTTAATCACCTCAACACCCTCCTGAGGCAACAGTAACCTCATAAGGTAATAGATATGCCAACATCGTACCTAGTTCTTTTTACATTCTCAGAATAAGAGGTCAGTAATACGGCATATGTATGGGTTGTCTCACTTAGTAGACATTAAGAATTAGACAGGGGCAACAGTTAATGTTGGATTACCTGAAAGGTATATAAGAAAGGAAAAATTGCGGGGTTCTCACCCCCAACTCTTTGAAGGTAGTAAAATTCCATACCTCAGCCCTACCGTAGTAAGATATGGCTTCTTCCTACCTCCTATCCTTTTCTCAGTATGATAGAAAGCGTAAATGTGATATTGCCCAGTATCAATAGTAAAAAGGGGCCAGAATTGTTAATTCAAAAAAAAATGTTAGAAAGTTATTAAGACCCCTAGCGTTCAAATAAGTTACCTAGACCCTCACAACTTTAAATTAGGAGGGTAGATAAGATTTTTAGCAGCACCCAATTATGGGTGAGAGTCCATAACATACCTGTAGAATAATGGATATGGCCCTGTTTGCTATGTCAGAGGACAAAGATATTATATGAATGAAATCATCTGAAGTGTTGGTCCGAACGATGCAGGTCAGTAGATTTAGTTAGTAGTATCCTTGGCAGTAAGATGCAAGAGTCATGAGCCCCAAATCTCATCCCCTAGAAGTTATAGGAATACATGAGTATCTAATTTTGCACCCCTAGTTGTGGATGTAGACTAGTGATGGTACGGAGGCCCTAGCCTAGTGTAGCCAGAGATAAGGCCTAACAGAAGGAACTACCGACCCTCGAGATAGTAAGGGAAAGAGTTTTGATATCTGAACGCCGACTCTATGTTGTAAATATAGCAGAGTTTCGTTAGTAGATTATAGTAGGGTATACCATACCTGCCATTTCCCCCACGCGGATTTGATGAAAGCGTTCTAGGTTACAAAAGAGATTTACTGCTAGCACAAGAAGAAGAAGGATATTGTTGAGTTGTGACACAGAGCCCTAATGACCAGCAAGAGCTGGCTAGGCAGTAGAAAACAGGCGGGCTAATTCAGAAAATAGTCGTGCCTGCGTGAAAGTGAGAAGTAGACAATATGAATATAGCTATAATATTACCTCGTACGCGGCGTAAATGTAATCCTAGTGTGTTGTTGTTGAGAAGCTAATGAGGTTGAATTATTTTTTCCCGACAAGAATGACATTTCAGCTAAAAACTATGCTGAATTGAATATGAAAGAAACATTCCAGCTATCTCAATGTCGATTAACTTCTTGCAAAAGGGAACAACCCACAACTATGTCTAGGAAGAGTTATCAGGACTGATTAGGACACATGTTAGTTTAAGTACCACCTCTCTTCTCCAAATATATAGCCAACCAGGGCACACGATTCAGACACTCGAAGTTATGTTAGAGGTGGGAATGTATTTTTCCTATACGATGGTATGAAGTAGGTAAGTCAGGGATAATTAAACCGTGCATATTGTGTCGGTCGGAGCGAAATAGTTAAACTAATTTTGAGATTTGTACCGGCAGCCCGGGGTCACCGGAAGTCTTACTCTAGCAAATGGAGAAATTAGATATTGAAGCAATAACTAGATATTCCTAAAAACTTCGCCAATGAAGGGCGTTATGATGACAAGCAGGGCAAGTCCAGCCCTAGATTCATTAATCTATAATAGGTCCTCCAGGAGACTGGTCAAGTGGCGTATGAGATAGAGTTGCAAGCTAGGATTTATGTATCAACACTACACAAGCGTGTAGAAGACCTTTTCACAAATTGACCTAGTCGGAGATACTTAAGGTACAAAAGCGATATTTCAGAAAAAGACTTCAATAGTATATTAGATGGTCAGATTCGGGGGCTCTAATTTGAGAACCAAAGTTGTAACTTATTAGAGTACCATGAGGGAATGGAAATGTTGCATAAATGAATAAAAAAACTATAAATATGCAATGTTTGGGTAGTTTCAGTTGTTCCAGGTCCTATGAAAAAAATATACAGACTTAGCCGATTTCAGTAAAAGTATAATAGTTTCAGATGCTACATAGTTGACTTTGTGGCTATTGTTATAAGTTGGGTACATACATGTAGTTCTATTGTGCCCTTTAGGTGCAGATAGCGTCTTGTGAGGTGCCTATGTTGGAATTTTCTGCATTTCATATTTTTGGATAGTCAATATTATAGATGAAACTCTGCCAAAATTTTTCTGGCATTAGCTAAAAGAGTTGAGTCTTATAAGCCTGAAGATCACATTAAAGGACGAATGTTCCTAAGGGTGGAAGGATGTTACACCCCATAAAATATTGACGGTTAGTAGGCATATGTGTGGGTTGCATTGAGTAAAGAGAGCTTAACGCATGTGGGAAAAAGCCTCAGAATCAGGGTCGAGCGAGGTGATGTCACCCAAATTACACCTCACAATTGAGATATAAAGCGGTCAATCCCACAAGGAATATGGAAGAACTTGAGTTAATGCGAATAATAATTACTATCAGGTTACTTATTTCCTAAGGGGGAAAGAAATAAACTACTAAATATGAGTAAAAACTACTAAATGCTTAAGTCATGTTCGGTTTGTATTCAATTAACGACATGACTAGGCTTGTATTCCCCAAGAATTCATAACCACCAGGCTTTTACACTAGTGATCTATTCTAGTATTTAACATGCAATATCAGTAAGTTAGGTTCACCTTAATGGTTGATCCCCTATCTAGATGATTATCACCACACATCTTGGTCCGTATACGGGTGTATGCTTAATTAACCCTTACCCTTAATACCATATTAGTATCCCCGGACAAGTTCAAGCTATTAGATGAGGTTTGATAGCCTCAAATCTCCATTGTTAATCCTTTCTCCCATTCACTACCTCCTTGGTTCGGTAAGTAAGAATAAGGCAAGCCCTAACGTTTGCAACCACAAAGAATCAATTAAAACGAAGGGAAATTACAATGCATGCATTAAACCCCATTCAAGAATCACTAAGTGTTTCACCCATGTGTGTTAATTCATTTTGGTTCCCACAACCCTAGTTATGGGTTTGGCTACTCATGATTGAATGATCACAATCACAAAATATTTAATAAATCATAATGGCAACTTACAAATTATCGTAGAAGAAAACCAAGTAAATTGAACAAAACTCCAAACTTGATGAATAAGTTCCAAAGTTTCTTTTGATCCTCAAATAGAACAAAATTGTAAACCTTGTTTCTTGAACCAAGAATAATGGTACAACACTAAAATCTATATGAAAAGTAGTAAAAATAATTTGTTTGTCGAAAATAAACCTAAAAATGTATTTATAGTTCCAAGAAAATGTTTTCCTAACTAAAACTGGAAACCAAGTCTTTAGTGGTCACTGGCTTGGTAATGATTCGTTAGGACCATTGACGAGTCGTGCCTTGCTAAAAACAGCCATCCTTAGCATCAAATCTAGTTGTGGCAACAGGTTACCTAACGAGTACTTGTGCCTGGGCACGAGTCATTAGGCCTCTCATGGTCCAACCTCCTCAAATATTGAATGCACCCTATGAGTGGCTCTAGTGGTCTCCCAATGAGTCGTTTGGTCAGACAATGACTCGTTACATTGTTCGTCAACTTCACTGGCTAATTCTTCAATATTTCCTCTCCCAGTCTTCACAACTGACATCACAACTCGTTACCAGATGTAACGAATAGTTCCCTCAACCCGTTAGGTACATTATTTCTGCATCTTCAAAACTCAATATTTTTCCACGACTTTAGAAACGAGTCGTGCTAAGTGCCAATGAGTCGTTAAGTGTCTGCCAGTCACCTGTTCAGTTGTGTTAAGCATTAATTTGCCTATTTCACTTCCGAACCTATTTTTCTACAACATTAAACACGAAATGCATCATACCTACATAAACAAATGCGAAATGTGCATAGTTTCTTTGTTTTAAGTGTCGAAAGTGCCGTAAAATCACGACACATCAACACCCTCAACTTAGAACTTTTGCATGTCCTTAGCAAAAAACAAACAAAAATAAAATAAACTAAAATACTTCGATGCTTCAATCAAAAGAACTTTAGGAAACTTACAACAGTCACATTTATTCATCAAATCAAATTTTCTAACCCCTCCTTCATCATACCAACTCAAATCATGATGCATATGCAAAATGTCCAACCATGACACAATAGAATCAAAACATGGCAAAGCACTGTCACCTGCAACCACACACATAAATCTATAACACTGACCCAGATAATTTGCAGACAATTTTGTTGACCAATTTCTCTCTCCTCAAAGAATTCCCATGCTCATGCGTGTGTATATGAGTATTTCAATGTATTTCTCTTGGGACTAGGTAAGATCCACTCGCTCTCACAAAAAAATTCTAACGGTCTGCATGCAATGCCATAGTCTTTCCTTTACTTTCAGTACCTCGATTTTTAGACAAATAACCAAGATCGCTATAGGACTTTTTAGGCTTGTAATGTATGCTTAGGTTCGGGTATGGTATATATAGAATTAGTAGCTTAACCCTCCTTGGCACTACACACTTCTTGACTCTACTTTTAACCTTTTTTCTATTTTCTCCCTTTTTTCCTTTACTTGCTTCTTCTTTTATTTGCATTTGCAAGTATGGGTGTTGTTTCTATTCATTCAAGCGTTCATTCTAGTTCAGGTACATCCATATAATGGTAAACATGTTCACAGTTTCAATGTCATGCAAAGATTCACAAAGGTCATACTTATCTACTTTAGCATACACATAAAAAAATTTTAGGAGGGGTATCAAATTCTCAGTTCAACAAAAATAAACAATTTAAGCTTATGAATGCCTTAAGTTCACCTAACTTTCTTGCTACTGACACAAACAAACACAAAAAAAAACATAAAACCCTAGAGGTGCCGGTTCTACTAGAGAAGGAACACCCGAGGGAAAAGATATCCGGTAAGAAAAACCCTCGAGTTATGTTCAGCAAAAGAAATGCACACGTATCCCTCCCCACCCCCATCAATAAAAGAATGTGTCGTCCTCGATGCATATATATTAGACAAATCTATGGAAATAGGGAACATACTTGTGCGACCTAGGTGTCAGCTACTAGGTCGGTGGAGGGTGTAGATACACCTCCAATGTTATCTCCAACATTACCGGCTTGACTCAGTGCATTTTCAGATCTAAAGGATCTCATCCCTTCTTCACGAGCTCTGGTTGCCTCAGTCTCAGCTCTCTGTCGAGCCTCCTTTCTCGATACATGTAGCACTTGATAACGCTCAAACCACACTTCTAACTAAAGTATGAAGCGGACGTTGTAAATAAACAACCCAACTAGAGGTTGGGGTTGAACCCACAGGTAATATGGAAGAACTAGATTATAGCTGGTAGATGAACTTGTATGGTAATTACTTCACAATGGGGGGAATTGTAATAAAAATCAGTAATAGAAATAAGCAACAGTCATGATTATATTTGTGAATCAATAATTAAAGGAATAACTAGGGTTTGTGTTCCCGATGGGTTCATAACAGCTTTGGGTATACACTCGTGATCTTTACCATTACTTACTTACAGAACTAATAACATAGGTTCATTCAAACGATCGACCAATCCCTATTGAATGACTATTCTCAATTACTCGACCAAGTCTCATAAGTTTTGCAAACTAACCGTTATCACTAAGTTTTAGATATAACTATCCTGTGAACACAACTCAAGTTGATACAATGATCATCAAGATCAAGGCTCTGTTATAATTTTCTTTTCCTAATCTCTACCTCTTCGACCAAAGAAAGTAAAGAATTCAGGCACTTCCTAACATTGCGCACACTAAGAATCATTAAAGATGAAGAGAATACAATATAAGTAATTAGTATTGGTTTTAGACTCACTTTGTGCAACCCTAACTTATTAATCTGCCATGGTTCCCACAACCCTAGCTATGGAGATTTTAGCCTCTCATAGTTGCAAGGCTGTGATTTTTGTTCATGATTGAAAACATAAAACAATACTTACAAAGATGATTGAGAAAAACAACCTTCAATTAAACGACGAAATCTTGAATAACAAGTAGCAAGAACAAGATGAATTCAAGAAAAGGTTGATCACAAGGTTGAACCAACCAAATTCTCTCTTCCAACAATGTGAAAGTGCTTACTACAATGTTTTCCTACTAGAATTAAGTCTATTCTCGTCCTCTATTAAAAATAAAACATAAAAATATTTATATAGACACAAGAATCCTTTTCCTAAACGAACAGGACTGCTTTCCATATCAGTAGCCGACCTTGTCACGGGACCTCCTACGACTCGTATGAGACTCTCACGGACCGTGGCGTCTACTCATGGCTTAAAATGTTGGCTAAATTTTTTCTAAGTATTGGGCCAAGGTACGATTCGTACCTACTTCCTACAACTCGTACATTGCACCCGTAGCTTGATCCTGTTACTTTTGAGCTTTTTGTAAACTTCACCATGACCAATATGGTATGACTCGTACCTTCATCTCATGGATCGTAGGGTACTCTCGTACTGAGAATCAACCTCCTATGCAATTCTTCTAGATTTCATTATGACTGGCTTACCACGGCTCATACCATCATGGTACGATTAGTGACAAATCTCGTAGGATCAGTCTTCTAGGTTAAACTTTCAGCTTCTCATCAAGGCCCTCAGTACGACTCATAGGTCCATCCTATGGATCGTATTGTGGACTACACTTTTTGCCCTTTTTTGCACACTTTTAGCTTTCTTTTGCAATTTATTGTTCCAACACCCATTTATCTTGAAATCAAAGGAAAATTGCCTTATATCCACATAAATACACCTAAGTCCATGCTATTTTCTTAGTTTTGAGCGTCAATAGTGCTGTAAATCCACAACACATCAACACCCTCAACTTAAGGCTTTTGCATGTCCTCAGGCAAACAAAAAAAAACTAAACACGACGCTCAACTTGAAAATAAATTTAAGATACTACAGCCAAAACTTAAACAAATTTGTGCACTATATATACAAACTCTATTGACCCTTTCTCTTGAAACATCATCAGCTAATGTATTGTAAGCAACATCAAAACATCATATTCAGGGATCAAAACATGTCATCTAGCTATCAACAAGCAATCAAGTCATCACCTATATGTTTCACAAAGACCAAATGTAAAAACAAACATAATCCATGTACCCTCATAAAAAATGAAATACCCACTCTAGTATGAAGTATCGAATGAAACATGGGACTAGGCAAACGAAGCACTCACTCTCTCGAAGAACTGCAAGTATTATGCATTAGATACCATAGGCTTGCCTTTATTTTCTCTGCTTTGGTTTGTTATATGGTCAAATTAAGATCACTATAGGATTTGATATGTCTTGTAGTGTAGGAATAGGGCTGGACAGGTCAAAGATGAAAGATTTTATGAGTGACTATCCCTTCCTTGGCACTACATTCATTGGCTACACCATTCTCCTATTTCACCCCTCATTATTTGTGTTTTCTTTTCTTCCCTTTTTCCCATTTTAAGAATATTTGCATGGGTGAGGTGATTTTTCACATTTTTCAATAATTTCAAGCTATTTTGAATTTTTCTCTTTTTCTCAATATTCTCAAGTTTTCAGTTTTTTACTTTTTCACCTCACCGCACATTTTTCAACATTTTTTTCTTTTCTCTATATTTTCTTTCCTTTTCTCCCTCTCCCACCATTTATGCAACCTTGCTCTAGCTCCCTCAACTTAAGCATATTTCTCATGTTGAGCTTCACAATATCCAAGGAAGGACCAGGGCCAAAAAAGTGTATTATAAACAAATGAGCACGGTTAATAGGTAAATCAAACAAATATGGTCTATTAAGGCTCAAACATGGGATCAAGGGATTCATTAAACTTCGGTAGGGAAATATAGGCTAAAAGTGAGCTAATACAAAATTGGCCTATGATCATATCCTAACCAACCGTCCTCAACCTATGCAGAGGCCAACCAGGCAAGTTCTAGATCTTCAACAACATACCACAATAAATACTAAGACCTCTCGCACATGGTACATGAACCATTTTCACTTTACCTGTCTGGTTTATACATGGATTAACAAGACTAGCACTATTAATAACTAAATGACATAAAACGATCCACATAAATCATGCATTATTGTCACAAATACATAGCAAAAAATATTAAACAGGGTTAATTGTTCAAAAAAAACAAAATTAGTGCATATCTATTGGCTAAGTATTCCTCAGTTACTTTTTAATTAAACAAAAATTCCAACTAAAAACAAAAATCCTAACACATGTCGGTTCTACTAGATACCATGCCTGAGGGAAAAGAAACACGGCAAGAAAAACCCTTAGACGAAAAAAAATATCCCAAAAATACAAATACACCCCCACCCTTTTAAAAATTGAGCTTCGTCCCCGAAGAATAAAATATCAGTATGAAGGGAAAAAGGGACATACCTGTGGCTACTCAGACTTTGCCCCTTTTATCTTAACCTTCACAGTAGTAGTGGCGCTAGTGCTGGCCGGCGCACTCTATGGTGTAACAATGGGGGTAGTGGTTCCCCCTTAGTGAATGTAGCCGCTTGAACGACCTCTGTGTTAACTGGGGCTGAAGGTGGCTCGCCCGAAGGGTCATGGCCACTAGCAAGCTTGGGCTGAGCTATGGTGGAGCTTCCAGATCCTCTAACTCGCTCATGCAGCTAATTCATACGCTCCTCATGAGTCCGCATACTCTCCGCTCTAGCCCGCTTGCGCTCTTTCTTCTCCTTCTTTCTCTTCATTCTCAAACATCCTCACCAGCATCTTCAGCAGCTCTCTTCTTGCCTTTATCACCGGCTGCAGTTAGCCCCCAGTATGCTGCCAAATAAATATCCTCCCACGCTCTACATCTAGGTCTGAAAGAGTGGGGGTTGCTATAACAATTGGTTTCCGTAACGACAACCCAACCACTTGACTCTGAAGAGCCCCCAACTCCGCACAGGGACTTTCGGTGTCTGACTGCTCCGCCATCCTCAAGTTAAATCTACTTTCAAAACTATCTAGGCGGGCATGAAGAGCTAAGCTGCTGCATCTATCTCAAATTTGACCCATGGCTTTACATTCTCCATCATTGCCTTAATTTTGCACTCAGCCATGGTCAATCTCTTTGCTAGCTTCTGGAGGAAATCCTACAGTACCAAGATGTACCCTACTAGAATTTGAGCCTATAACTGGGCAGTGGTGTAGCTGAGATGCTGGGAGCTGACTCTGAAATGACCAACATCTGTAGTCGGTGTCTCACTCTGCTCCTGAGTACAGGTGAAGTTCACTTGTACGTCCCCTACTGGCTGAGCTGCCGGGATAGCTGTAGGCATCTTGGATCTTCTCAGTGGGTTCATCTCATCCGGATAAGGCCTATGTCTATAATTCTTTGGCCTCCAATAAATCTCTCATCACCCCACTGAACTCTCGCCTCCCTACACAAACTGTATACTAGGCTCGGGATTGGAATAGTAGTGCTTACTTCCACTACCCAGTCTCATATCTCTATAGCTATGATCCTCGGGATGTTAAGAGGGTAGCGAGACATGAGGACTGCCACCAACACCGCACTATCAGCACTCAGCGCTCTCTCCATCTCACTTCACTCTCATTTTTGCTGATAGAGCATAAAAGCATCATCTTCATAGCTTACCTACTCACGAGGACTCTTTCATTTATCTTGTGCCACCGGCTCCTGAGTAATGAAATTAAAAACCGGTGGTAGCTCTTCCTCACTCTCATCATCTATCATAGGAAGCACCGGTGGAGGTACTTCAGCTACCTGTCGTATGGCCAAATCCCGCATTTCAGCTCTAATTTCTCCTAACTCTGCATACCATTTTTCCAATTCAGGCACCTATAACTATGCAAGGCGCTCGTCCATTCGTCTCTACAAAGCATCCAACCGGCCATGCACAAAACTAGACAATGCCTCTAACTCTTTCAACACCCAAGGCTTTACCTGCTCCATTAGAACTTTAACCTGTAGAGCCGTGTGGGCCTGTTGCTTTCAGTCTTACCTATCCGCCTAGCCATATCAACCAAACATTCCTGAGAAATCATAAATAGGCTGGCTGTAGGGGCTTCTGCAGGAGCAACTAGTGGTCTAGGCGCTGCTGTAGTGGATGATGACTCGGGAACATCAACAAGTGTGGAGGTATCAACTGCATCTATAGCCTCAGGCGGGCTACCCGTCTCTCTACTCTCCATAGGCTCAACCGCCAAATTAGCGAACTATGCAGCATTGGTTTGCATCCCGCTGCTAAATGCCTCTGCTAGTAAGGTCGCTCCAGCGGATGCAACTTCCTGATTCCTTGCCGTCGATATTGGGTTTGTCTCATCTCTGATCAACCCAATATCTGTTATCTTCTATACCACTATTCTCTAGTGAACTAATGGAAACTCTGACACCTTTGACTCCTGACAAAGTCTATCAATCAGATAGGGGAAGGGAATTGTAGTACAATCATTGATTGCCCACTCTCTAATCTCATCAGCAATGTACCGCGAAAAATTTATGGCATATCCCTCCATAATACTTGCTACCAATGCCGCTCTGTCAGGTGAGAGGATATTATCATTGCTGGTTAGTACCAGTCGATGTTGCATTGGTGACCACCAAAATTTAGCCTAAAAGTTGAGTGTGGCCTTCTTGTTCTAAGACTCTATGTCGTGCAACCATTCAACCGACATACCTCTTGTAGCAATGACCCGAGATAACCAAGTGTATTTTCTGATGTGCTCCTAACTATTCAACTTTTTTTTCTTGACTTTCTTCAGCTCGAATACCCTGTGGTCAAACTAGTCCGTGTTTACCGGGGCATGATAATATGGCCCACAAAGAATCTTGGAGATTGTCCTCTCACATATGTCTACGGAAGTCTCTCGAACCAATGCCTGCGTCAAGGCTGGACTCTTTTTCTAGGCTTGGCCCCCTAATGCCAAATGCTGATGTGTGGTTGTGTAGGCTACATAGAATTCTCTGACTAAGCATGGGCTATAACTTCCTGATGGCTCGGTCAACCACCCTAACCTGTATTTGTCAAACAAAGCTTGTAGCTCTGGAAGGTCTTTCATCCCTATAGTGACCAGACTCGGCTCCTCATATATGTTCCTCTTTTGATTTCCTTTATCATTAGGAGCAATATCTCTGTTATATATGGCCCTTATGCCATGAACACACCATCTCTGCACATTCCATGTTGATTGTTTGATGTGTTCGAGGTCTCAGTCAATTCATCATCAGAGTTCCCTCGCTAAGCATGTGACTTGTTAGCTATCTCTCGATTTTTCCTAGCTATGGGACCCTCAAGAGAAAGTGCAACTGTAACCCTAGCATTGTAATCAGTGCATCTGGGCGGATCTCTCGCCAGTGGAGTAGGAGCATCGACCAGGGCTGTCGAATTTGAAGTTTGTAGAGCCTAAGCCCTGGTTGATCTCCTCACTAACTTCTCCTCTGATACTTCATATTCGTCCTTCGAACCACTTGACTCTTCGGAGGAGGATGGCACATCACGAAGTCTATAGTATGAAGGTTGACTACGCTGAGGTACTTGTTTCTTTGTCTGACCTTTCCTTGGTGTACCCCTCGGAGCCATTGTACCTGTGGAAATATTGTTAGTATAGTAGATGAGATGCCACAAAAACACTTTTAAACTACTGCTCAGTGGACCTGACTAGTGACTAAACGAGTTGTTGCCACTGGCAACGACTTGTGAGGTCCCTCGTTGTCTCAAATCATTCTTTATTCAGGTTGGGCCAGTGTACTTAATGACTGGTCCCAACGAGTCGTCACCAAAGGCAATGAGTCGTTAGGTTAGTCGTTAGGTACACTATTCTGTTGATGTAATTTTCCACTCAGGATGAGCTACACAACAAATCGTTTGGTGATCTAACGACTCATGATGTAGTTCTTGATCAAGAGTTTCAATTTACCCATCCTACATTCATCTTCATCTACTTGCTATAGTTTAACTCCACAAACCTAGAATCATCAAATTCTCAAATCAACGCATGTAAGTTCAATCGCAATTTATTTGGTTAATCCTCCTAGGGTTCCTCATCATCATGAGGAAAAGTTCAAGACAAGTAAAACATTTATTTTGATAATTGCAAGTTCATTGAAAACGTGGGTCAACAAAAAAAATTCTTATTCAAGTGCAACGACACTCACAATTAACTGGGAAAAATTTACTCACAAGATGCTTTAGCAGAGATGGGAGTGCGATTGTGTGTGCTTGGTTACTGTTGTGAGTGCAATCTCAAGGATTTTCAATGTGGTTGGGAGATGATGAAGAGGGAATTTTGAAGTTGTAGTGGAGCTGGGTTAAAACTCAAGTGAGAATTTGAACGGTAAAGGAATCGGGTATCATATATTTTGAATTAGAATTTACCCTAATTCCAGCCTGGGTCGGGTTGGGAAGGTTCATTAAAAAGTTATAACGACCAATGTAACGATTCATTAAGTGATTAAACGAATCATTTTTTTCTATGTGCTGTGACTGGAGTTCAAAAACTTACCTGGGACCTAACGAGTCAAGCAACGACTCGTGATGTCACCTAACGACTCGTGGCCTGAGTTGTGGTCCTTGAACTATTGTAGCTACATGATGGGTCACTTAACGACTCATTTGGTCTCCCCACGATTCATTGAGTGAGTTGTTATCACCCTTCTCCATTTGATTCTGCCTTAGATCCATTGTACATGACAAAGGACCTCACGATTCGTTTCCAGAAGAGACGAGTGGTTAAGTCAACCGTTGCTCCCCTGGTTTCTACGATTGTGTTCAGGATTGGACTGAATGAGTCATCAGGTCAAACAAAGACTCATTCTGTGACATTTTGCACTAGAACTGAAGTTCCAGATTTTGGTTCCAACTTAAAATTTTCCATATTAATCACCTGCATCCATTAACAAAAGTAAACACTATATTTTTCTACATATACAAATTGGGTTGCCTCCCAAGAAGCAGTTAATTTATCGTCGTAGCACGACGTGGGTGTTTTGGCTACTCAGACTTCACCAAAACACCTCCATGGGTATCCTCCCTTGCAGCGCCTGATTTAATATCGCAGCATGATGCAATTCCCCCATACTACTCAGACATCACTCAAGGTCCAAAGGTCTACCAGTTTGAGTTCTTCACTTCTCCCAAATAAGCTTTTACCCGCTGACCATTCACTTTGAACCGCTTTCCTTCATGGTTTTCTAGTTCGATTGCCTAATGGGAGAATACTTGGACCACTTGAAAAGGTCCCATCCACTTAAACTTCAACTTTTCAAGAAACAAACGAAGTCTAGAATTGAATAATAACACCTTATCACCCGAACTGAATTCTCTTTTCTCAATCTTCGGGTCATGCTGAATTTTCATCCTTAATTTGTAAATTTTAGAACTTTCGTAGCCTTTCAACTGAAATTCTTCAAGCTCATTTAACTGATAAAGCCTCAAGTTCGCAGCTTCATTCCAGTTTAAATTCAACTTCTTTAGCGCCCATATTAATTTGTGCTCAAGTTCAACCGGAAGATGACATGATTTTCCATAAACAAGATGATACAGAGACATACCTATAGGAGTCTTGAAAGCGGTCCGATAAACCCATAAAGCATCATCTAGATTTCTTTTCCAATCTGTCCGGTTTGCAGTCACCTTCTTCGCCAAGACAGTCTTTATTTCTTGATTTGTGACTTCAACCTGCCCACTAGACTGCGGATGATAGGCTGTTGCCACCCTATGTTTTACCCCATATTTCTCCAATAAAGAGCGAAACAACCAATTACAGAAGTGCAAACCTCCATCTCTAATGATGGCTCTGGAGTCCCGAATCTAGAAAATATATTCCACTTCAAGAACGCTATGACACTCTTCCCTTCATTGTTTGGAAGTGCAACTGCTTCCATCCTTTTTGAAACATAGTCAATAACAACAAGTATGTACTTCATCCCGTCTGAGCTCACAAATGGGCCCATGAAATCAATTCCCCATACATCAAATAGCTCAATGACCAGGATGGGAGTAAGAGGAAGCTCATGCCTCAGTGATATGCCTCCTTGCCTTTGGCATGCATCACATGCCTTTGCAAAATCATGCGCATCTTGGTGAATGGTTGGCCACTAATACCCACATTGAGGAATTTTGTAGGCTGTGCGAATCCCGATATGGTGGCTTCCAACAGGGAATGAGTCGAAGGCCTCCAATATACTCAGCATCTCCACCTCAGGCACGCATCTCCGAATAACCCCATCAGCACATATGCGAAATAAGTAGGGCTCATCCCAGAAAAATTTCTACACATCAAACATAAACTTCTTCCTCTGGTGAAAAGATAAGTGCTCTGATACAACATCACTCACCAGATAATTTGCAAAGTCGACAAACCATGGGATTAGACCTTGTGAAGACGCTAGAACCTGCTCGTTTGGGAATGCATCATCTATTTCATGCTCATCTCTAAGTGTTGCATTAGGTTCAGGTCTTGATAAGTGATCCGACACCTGATTTTCAGTCCCTTTCTGGTATTTTACCTCGAAATCGAACTCTTGTAGCAATAGAATCGATCAAATCAACCGTGGCTTGGCATCCTTCTTTGCCATCAGATATCTCAAAGCTGCTTGGTCTGTGTGGACTATCACCTTAGTTCCAAGCAAGTATGCTCGAAACTTCTCAAATGCAAAAACTAAAGCCAACAGCTCATGTTCTGTCACGGTATAATTTTTTTGAGCTATATTTAGAGCCTTTCTAGCACAATAACTCGGAAGGAAAATCTTTTCATGCCTTTGACCCAACACAGCTCCTAGGGCCACACCGCTAGCATCACACATAACCTCAAAAGGAAAAGATCAGTCAGGTGCCACTATAATGGGGGCGGTGTTCAATCTCTCTTAAAGACATTCAAACGCCTTCAGACATGCCTCATCAAAAACGAACTTCACCTCCTTCTCGAGGAGTTTACTCAATGGATCTGCAATTTTGGAGGAGTCCTTGATGAATCTTCTATAAAAAGCTGCATGAACCAAAAAGCTTCAAACATCTTTCATAGAAATTGGAGATGGAAGACTATAAATTACCTAAATACCCTTACCAGATTTCTTATGGCCTAGAACTATACCTTCCCTGACCATGAAATGGCACTTTTCCCAGTTAAGCACCAAGTTTGTCTCTTCACATCTCTGAAGCACCTTGCTCAAATAATCCAAACACTCGTCGAATGAACCACTCACCACCGAAAACTCATCCATAAAGACTTCAATGATGTATTCCACCATGTCAGAAAAAATGGACATCATGCAACGCTGAAAAGTGGCGGGTGCATTACATAATTCGAACGACATCTTGTTAAATGAATATGTACCATATGGACAAGTGAACATGTTCTTCTCTTGGTCTTCAAGGGATATAAAAATCTAATTTTACCCTGAATAACCATCAAGAAAAAAATACCATCCTTTGCCTGCAAGTCTGTCTAACATCTGGTACATGAAAGGCATCAGAAAATGATCTTTTTGCGTCCAATGGTTCAACTTTCTATAATCCATGCATATTCTCCAACTGGTGAGTGGTCTTAGAGGAATGAGCCCATTGTTACCATTTGGGACCATCGTGATTCCTCCCTTTTTTAGTACACACTGAACTGGCCTCACGCATTTGTTGTCTTCAATAGGATAAACCATACCTACATCCAACCACTTTATGATTTACTTCTTGACCACCTCTTGCATAGGTGGATTCAACCTATATTGATGTTCAATACTGGAAATACAATCTGGCTCTAGCTGAATCTTGTGAGTGCAAATACCGGCTGGGATACCAATAATATCTACAATGGTCCAACCAATGGCTATTTTGTATCTCTTCAAGATGAAAACCAAAGCCTCCACTTGCCATTCCTCGAAGCCAGCTGCAACAATGACCGAATGTGTTACCGGCTCCAAAAAATACATATTGTAAATGTGATGGGAGTGCTTTGAGCTCCAATACTAGAGGCTCCTCAATAGATGGTTTGGCCGGTTGAGTCACTCGATTCTTCAAGTCAAGATCAATCTTCTTTGGAGAATAAGTTTATGATCCCATGCCAGCAAGTGCATTTACAATCTCCTCACCCCCATGAATCTCCTGAACACCAATATCCATCAAAACTGCTGCTAAGTCATCAAGAATCAATAACTCCTCCATAGGCAAAATTGGGAACTCAAGTTCCACAACATCAATTACTGAGACCACCCTCATATCATTTGGATTCTTCATGGATCTGCACACAGTAAATGTCACTTCCTTATCGTTCAACCGAAATTTTAGCTGTCCAATCTCCATATCTACAAGAGCACGTCCAGTGGTGAGGAATGGACGCCTCAAGATAATGGGGACCTCAAAATCAACTTCACAATCTAGGATATCGAAATCGACCAAAAATATAAAGGAATCCACCTTCACTAGTACATCATATAGGATCCCCACTGGATTCTTCACCGTACAATCTTCCATCAAAAGCGGCATTGTAGTCAGTTTGGGGGCTTCCAAGCCCAACTATCTAAAAACTACTAATGAAATCAAATTAATACTAGCCCAAAGATCACATAATGTCTTATAAAAATTAATGGCTCTAATAGTGCATGGTATGGTGAATGCCCCAGGGTGCTCCTTTTTCTGAACAAGAGAACGAGATGCTATTTCACTACAATGGTGCATATTGTCTGCAAGTTCGATACTCACAGTCCTCTTTCTCATGACAAGTTCCTTCATGAATTTGGCATAGCTAGGCATCTGCTCAAGTGCCTCAACTAATGGGATATCATGGAAAATTGCTTCAACATGGAAATGAACTTGTGATACTTCCCATATTCAACCGTTGTGAAAAAGAAGGTGGGGGTCTGGTGATCGGTGTGAACTTTTGTTGAATCTCCTAATCCTTCTCATTTCCAGATCCATGCTCCTTTTCATTACTAGGAGCAGTCTTTGCTGAATTTTTAACCAAAGTTGGATCCTTGGAATCTGCTTTCCTATCATCATTAATTTCTACGGGCTCTTCTGTTTCATCAATCACAACCGGCCTCGGAGGATCAACTGTCTCCTTCACACTCCTAGTAGTGGCCTCCATGCAGTGACTGTCATTTTTCGAATTTTGTGCTGGGAAGTATGCCTTTTTGCCTCTAATTAATTGCAACCGACATTTGACTCAACTGCTGCTCAATCTGCTTGATGGTCATGGCATGTGATTCCACCTTTTGATTCATACCAGAAATATCAGCGCGGAGCTCCTTAAAATGTCTATCTATTTTCTCCATCTGCTTAAGTACTTTAGAAAACATGTCTTTAACCCCTGAAACACTGGACTCTGGCTCACGGTTACTTGGAGGAACATACAACGCTCTTCTATCATTCTTATACTCATTACGCTTCTTCTAGTCTCCATTATCTCTATACTAGCCTTGGTTATAATTTTTATCCTTGTAAAAGTTCAAACCTTGGTTCCCTTGACCTTGAGGTTAGGAGTCCTAGTTAGACCCTTGGATGTTCGTTCTGAAATCCGCCCTCTGATACGACTTATGTTTCTGAGCATAGACAATGACCCAACTTGTTGTAATTAGCTATTGCTAATATATAAGATCTATGTATGTTGTGGTTAGCTGCTGATGTGTTTTGGATTTACAACACTATTGAAGCTCAAAACTAAGAAAATAGCAAGGATTTCGGTGTATTTATGTGGATATGAGGCACTTTTCCTTTGATTTCAGGATAAATGGGTGTTGGAACAATAAATTGCAAAGGAAGCTAAAAGTCTGAAAAAAAGGGCAAAAAGTGCAGTCCACAATACGATCCATAGGATGGACCTATGAGTTGTACTGAGGGCCTTGATGAGAAGCTGAAAGTTTAACCTGGAAGACTAATCCTATGAGACTTGTCACGGATCGTACCATGATGGTACGAGTCGTGGTTAGCCAGTCGTGATGAAATCCTGAAGAATTTCACAGGAGGCTGATTCTCAATACGAGAGTACCCTACGATCTGTGAGATGAAGGTACTAGTTGTACCATACTGGTCGTGGTGAAGTTCAGAAAAAGATCAAAAGTAGCAGGATCAAGCCACGGGTGCAATGTACGAGTCGTAGGAAGTAGGCACGGATCGTACCTTGGCCCAACACTTAGCCAAAATTTAAACAACACTTTAAGACACGAGTTGATGCCATGGTCCATGATAAGCCCCTACGAGTCGTAGGAGGACTCGTGACGAGGCCTGCTACAGATATTGAATGCAGTACTGTTAGTTTAGGAAAAGGATTCTTGCTCTATATAAATACTTTTTATATTTTATTTTTCATAGAGTACGACGAATAGACTTTATTCTAGTAGGAAATCATTGTAGTAAGAAATTTCACATTGTTGGAAGAGAGAATTGAGTTGGTTCAACTTGATGATCAACCTTTTCTTGAATTCATCTTGTTCTTGCTACTTGTTATTCAATATTTCGTGGTTTAATTGTAGGAATTATTTTTCTCAATCATCTTTTTAAGTATTGTTTTATGTTTTCAATCATGAACACAAATCACAACCTTGCAACTATGAGAGGCTAAAAACACCATAGGTAGGGTTGTGGGAACCATGGCGGATTAATAAGTTAGGGTTGCACAAAGTGAGTCTAAAACCAATACTAATTACTTATATTGTATTCTCTTCATTATTAATGATTCTTAGCGGTGCACAACGTTAGCAAGTGCCTGAATTCTTTATTTTCTTTGGTCAAAGAGGTATAGATTAGGAAAAGAGAATTACAACAGAGGCTTGACCTTGATAATCATTGTATTAACTTGAGCTGTGGTCGCAAGATAGTTATATTTGGAACATAGTGATAACGGTTAGTTTGCAAAACTCATGAGACTTGGTCGTGTAATTGAGGATAGTCATTCAATAGGGATTGGTCGATCATTTGAATGAACCTAAGTTATTAGTTCTATATGTAAGTTTTGATAAAGATCAAAAGTGTATACCCAAAGCTGTTATGAACCCATGGGGAACACAAACCCTAGTTATTCCTTAAATTTTTGATTCACAAATATAATCTTGACTGCTGCTTATTTCTATTATTGATTTTTACTAGAATTCCCCCCATTGTGAAGTAATTACCTTACAAGTTCATCTACCAGCTGTAATCTAGTTCTTTCATATTCCCTGTGGGTTCGATCCCAACCTCTAGTTGGGTTCTTTATTTGCAACGTCCGCTACATACTTCAGTTAGAAGTGTGGTTTCAGCATTATCAAAAAGTGGCGTCGTTGCCGGGGAATATGGCTAGGACTAGGTTATTTGCTTGTATTTGACTTTTTTGTAATTATTTCCTTAATTACATTTATTTTTGTGTTTTTCTTTGATACCCACAGGCTATCCTTCGGTCAATGCCAAGAACTCAGAGTAGAGGAGACCCCCTTGTTCCACGAAATCTCAAAATCGAACCAGCACCGCATAGAATGGAAAACCCTGAGCAGAGAGAAGCCCGCTTAGCTGAAGAAGCTCGGCAAGTCGAGCTAGCTCAGTTAGCTGCACATCAGCAGGCTGGTGATGATAGAGATGAGGTGATGATATCCGAAGAGCTCAAAGATTTGCCCCTTAGTTCTTTGATGATGAGGACCCATATATTGATGAGGTTGGGTCAACTAGAGCAATTGTGCCACCACCACTACCCACTAGGGCCAAATTTGACATTACGAGCACCATGATTCAATTGCTAAACATGAAGGGGGTGTTTAGTGGCCATGCAGCAGATGACGCTAACCTGCACATGATGAACTTTGTAGGAATATGCAAGGCATACAGGTTGCCCCGAGTAAGCCAGGATGCAATAAGACTCCGACTCTTCCCTTTCTCTCTATCAGGGGAAGCTACTTTGTGGTTATCAGAGTGGCCCAACGACTCCATAACCAATTGGAGGGACCTTAACTTGGAGAGATTCTTTCCCCCATTAACGATGTTATAGTTAAAGATGATATCTATAATTTCTGGCTGATTAAGACGGAGGCACTTAATGAAACCTGGTTGAGGTTCAAAAAGAAGTTGACTAAGTGCCAAACCATAAAATCCCAGCTGACAGTTTGTTGGAAATCTTTTACAGTTCTCTTAATAAAAGCACCAACGCTGTAACAGACACGGTGGCGGGTGGAGCATCGATGAGTAACACTTGGGAGGAAGCAACAACTATCCTTGATAGGGTGACAAAGACAAACAGGGCCTAACATACGAGGGAGGTTGATGTAGTGACAGGTACATATGCTGTTGGTTTGACTGTAGACCAGCGAAGGAAGGAGGAAGAATGCGATTAGGAGTTGGCTCACATGCGCAAACCATTGGGTTTGCTGACAAAGCATATGATGGGAGCAAGAGACAAAAAGGTAAATGCAGTGGGAACTCAAGGAAGGGAGCAAGGAGAAGATCACTCTGATTATGAGGAAGAGGCAAACTTCCTAGATAGCCAGGTGGCGAGTTTTCGGGCAAACGCCCAAGCATATGTACAAGACAATTTACGCCAAGGTTCTAGAAATCAAGGTCGGAACCAATATAGAGACAACTACAATAGGAACGGGTTAAGAGATAGGAGTTGTGGTCATGAGCAAGAGGGAGAATGGAGAAGAAATGACGGATATTGCAATGACCGGGCTAGAGGCTATGTGCCTCCTAATCCAATAGAAGGGGAGGTCAGACAATCAATGTTGAAAGTATGATGGCTGAAATGCTGAAAAAGGTGAGGTCCACGGATGATCAGTTAAAAGAAATTCGAAGTGACTTATCTAGCATGGGTTAGAAAGTGGAATCTCACACCACCACTATCAAGCAGATAAAACACATACTTGGGCAACTGTCAGCATCAATGAACCCTAGGCAAAAGGGTACACTTCCTAGCTACACTATCCAGAATCCAAAGAATGATGCTCATTGCATGGCAGTGATGACTAGGAGTGGTAAAACCACAGTTGACCCCCCGTTCCCTGTTGAAGTTGAAAGGAGGAAAGAGAGCGTGATTGAGGAAGAAGAGATTGGTGATGAGACACAACATGATGAGTTGCAAGAGGCCCCTAGGGGTGAGAAGGAATGCGACATAGATAAAGGGGAAACTCTAGTGAAAAAGGCTATCCTGAGACCACTGCCACCATTGCCGCAAAGGATGAAGAAAAAGGCGGATAATGGTAAGTTCCAAAAATTTCTCTTAATGCTTAAACAACTTTCGGTGAATATACCATTGGTCGAAGCAGTAGATCAGATGTCGGGATATGTAAAATTCATAAAGTACCTGATGACGAAGAAAATATTTGTAAGCTATGAGCTGGTTGACAATGTCCATCACTGTAGTTCCATAGCCACAAGGGTCTTAGCTCAGAAAAAGGAAGACCCAGGTGCCTTTACGATACCTTGCACCATTGGTAATGTCGAGTTCGCAAGGGCACTCTATGATCTGGGAGCTAGCATTAATCTAATTCCCTTGGCGGTCTTCAAGAATCTAGGATTGGGAGCCCCCACACCAACAATCATGCATCTACTGATGGACGACAGAATAGTAAAGAGACCAGTGGGCATCCTAGTTGATGTGCTCGTCAAGGTGGATAAGTTTATATTCCTAGTGGACTTCGTGATCTTGGATTGCGAGGTCAATTATGAGGTCCCCATCATTCTAGGGCGACCATTCCTTGCTACTAGGAGAGCTCTAGTGGATGTGGAGGATGGCCTATTAAAGTTCAGGCTAAACAGAGAATAGGTCACTATCAACATCTGTCAGACCATGAAGCAACCGATGGAATTTAGTGTGATCTCAGCACTTGAGGATGAGTATGTTTCACTTGACGAATTATGAGTAGTCAAGAGACTTGTGTCGTACTACAATGTTAAATCAGGCGCTTTTTGGGAGGCAACCCAAATGGTGGTTTGGTGAAATCTGAGTAACAAGACCACTTGCATCATGCTGCGACGTTGAATTAAGCGCTTCTTGGGAGGAAACACAAGTTATTGAACTAATATGTGCTTAGTGTGTAGGGAAACAACAACGGGTGGCTGAAAAATCTCCTGCTACAGGATCTTAGTACAACTCGTGGTGAGGTCCTACTAGTCGTGGCAGTAGTGGTGGTGAAAAGCAAAGAAAATTCTAAGAAAAGTCTGACCTACGAGTCATCCTACGATTCGTACCTCAATGGTACGAGTCGTAGGATGCACTCATAGGTCACCAGGTAAGTTATCTCTAGTTAAAGTCATTACGGGCCAGGGGACGTGTCGTAGGTTGCTCCTATGACTTGTGGTACGAGTCATGACGGGTCAAATTTACCCGATTCAGCCCAGATTCTTAAATTGACCCTCACCAACTTAAACTTCAAAATCGACCATCTTCCCACGCGATCACCTCACAACCCATGACCCACGACTTGAGAACACTCTTCCCAACACCCGTAGCTTCCAATCATCAAGAAATTAAGCACGAAATTCTTTCTTCAACTGAGTGTGCAAAGCACTAGATGTTGATTTCCAGTCTATGAATCGACAATCAAGTAAGTGATTTATATTGGAAGTTCTTAATGTTTGAAAGTTAACTTAGGGGAATCGATAACCCATAAGAATCACTGGGTAAGATTGAAAATCAATGGGTATGTGCGAAAAACACCAACTCGATTGAAAACCCACTGGAAATTTATTGAATTTTGGCCCAACAAGACTTAAAGGGAGTTACGTGTAGGGGAGGTTTTAGTGGTGTAAAAAGGAAGGGTACCTAATTCTAGACCTGGGCTAAATCTAAGTACACAAAAATGTGCAGAACAACACCTACACACTGATCAAAAAGAATCATAAAAATGGGCTGAAAAAGGGTATGCAACACAGTACGGGTCGTAGGTTGACACTACGAATCGTACTAAGTGCTTATACCACTTATCTTGAAAAATTGATCTGGGAAGCCCACCATAAAACTCATGGAGTCGACCTACGGGTCGTAACATGAGTCGTGGTGAAAAAAAGAATTTATGCAAAATAGGACTTCATCAGACAACTCAAGGTACGGATCATACCTTCATGGTACGAGTCGTAATTGTGCATCATGGGGAACTATCAGGGCTTCTCACGAGTCGTACCTTCGAGGTATGACTCGTACTAAAGACCCGTGATGAGATACTGAACTTCTTCTATCTGATTTTTGTTTTTCAAAAATGGAATTCTAACCCCTTTCTCACCAGGTACAATGACATACAAACGCAGGGCAGACAAAACACAAGCCCGCAAGACATTGATAGATGAAACAATGCACTCAGTGTCTGATCAGGATGGAGATTCACCTAGTGGTTCACTTAGGATTATCAAGTAGACACCTCAGAAACAGATGGAATAAGAACCACTAGGGCAAGAGCAAAGGCCCAAGCCGAAGCAACCACGGCCATATTCGCTGAAGCTCCCTAGTCTGAAGAGGGAGCTAGAGAGGAAAAATAAAGGCCAAGAATCGACTCCAACATTGAGTAAGGGTCAGAAGGGACCCAGAATGATGCAGAAAGCAATAAGGAAGAAGTGGAGAAGGACACCCCTGCCAGAGAAAATAGAACAATGCGGTGGAGAGTGTTGGGTGCTAGAGAAATATATGAACAAGGCATCGCTCTCACCGCCAAGAACAAATCAAAAGAAGCATCCAGAAAGAACCGCGGATCCTCACTAATTCCTTGAATGAAGTTGAGGAAATGAAGCATATTTTTAACTTCTATGGGCTAGAGTGGATGGCCAAGACCCCTTCACAATACACAGAGGAGATCATCAGGGAGTTCTATGCCAACTACCTAGCCACAATGGAGGAGAAAGCAAAGGAGGGGAAAAAGATAAAGGAGTAGCCTTGCTTGGAGAGTGTTCTAGTCCAAGGGAGAGTAGTAGATGTATCCGATCGAACTATTGCACGGATGTTGTACGGACCTATGTTCATACCAACTAGGATAACCCCAAAGTGTGACTACAGGGTTGAGGCAAGAAGTAGATCAGGAGTCTGAGCAGGGGTGAGAGACAAAGGCAGTTTCAATGGCTAGCAGAGAACAAAGATGAGGTTGACTTGGTTACAGGTGGCAAGTAGGTGACAAAGAATTAATTGAATTTCATAGCAAAGGCCTACTGGAAACTGGTGAGACATTGATTAGTGCCCACAATCAATGATAACATGTTGAGTGCTAATAGAGCGGCGTTGGTGGCATGCCTCATGTCTCGCTACCCTCTTAACATTTCAAGGATCATAGCTACAGAGATATGAGACCGGGTAGTGGAAGTAAGCACTACTATTCCATTCCTGAGCCTTGTATACAGTTTGTGGAGGGAAGAGAGAGTTCAACAAGGTGATGAGAGATTGATCGGAGGCCAAGGAATTGCAGAATATGCCTTATCCGGGATGAGATGAATCCGGTAAGCCAATCTAGGATGCCTACGGCTATCACAATAGCTCAGCCAGTAGGGGACGTACAAGTGAATTTCCCCAATACTCAGGAGCAGAGCGATACACCAGCTACAAATGCTGGTTAATCAGAGTCAGCTCCCACCACCTTAGCTACACCGCTGCCCAATGTACAGACTCAGACTCTAGTAGGGTACATCTTGGTACCGCAAGATTTCCTCTAGAAGCTAGCAAAGAGATTGACTATGGTCGATCACAAAATTCAGGCAATGATGAAGAACATAAAGCCATGGGTCAAATCCGAGACAGATGTAGCAGCTCAAGCTCTTCATGCCCTCCTGGATAGTTTTGAAAGAAGATTTAACTTGAGGATGGCAGAGCAGTCAGACACCGGCAGTCTCCGTATGGAGTTGGGGTCTCTTTGGAGTCATATGGCTAGTTGTGATTATGGAAACCAACTGTTATAGCAACCCCCACTCTTCCGGACCTAGATGCGGAGCTTGAGGAGGATATTGATTTGGCAGTATACTGGGGGCCAACTGTAGCCGGTGATAAAGGAAAGGAGAGAGCTGTTGAAGATGCTGGTGAGGAGAGTTTGAGAAAAAGAGAAAGAAGGAGAACAAAGAGCACAAACATGCTGAAGCGAAGAGTATGCAGGCTCATGAGGAGCATATGACTGAGATACATGAGCAAGTTAGAGGAGCGGGAAGTTCCACCATAGCTCAACCCAAGCTTGCTAGTGGCCATGACCCTTCGAGCGAACCCCCTTCAGCCCCAGTTACCATAGAGGCCGTTCAAGTGGCTACATTCAATGAGGGGGGACCACTACCCCCATTGTTACACCATCGAGTGCGCCGACCACCGCTAGCGCCACTACTACCATGGAGGTACTACCTTCGCAAGATGACAGAGGCAAAGTCTGAGTAGCCACAAGTATGTCCTTTTTCCCTTCATATTGATATTTTATGCTTTAGGGACGAAGCTCATTTTTTAAAAGGGGGAGGGGTGTACTTGTATTTTTGGGATATTTTTGTTTTTCTGAGGGTTTTTCTTGCCGTGTTTCTATTCCCTCAGGCATGTTATCTAATAGAACTGGAATGTGTTAGGATTCTTGTCTTTAGTGGTGATTTTTGTTTAATTAGAAAGTAACTTAGGAACACTCAGCCAATAGATATGCACTAATTTTGTTGTTTTTGAAAAATTAACCCTGTTTAAAATTTTTTGCTATGTATTTGTGACAACAATGCATGATTTTTGTGGATCGTTTTATGTCATTTAGTTATTAATAGTGCTAGTCTTGTTAAGCAATGTATGAACCATACAGGTAAAGTGAAAATAGTTCATGTACCATGTGCAAGTGAGGTCTTAGTATTTATTGCAGTATGTTGTTGAAGATCTAGAACTTTCTTGGTTGGTCTCTGCATAGGTTGAGGATGGTTGGTTAGGATATGATCATAGGCCATTTTTGTGTTATCTCACGTTTAGCCTATGTTGCCCTACCAAAGTTTCAAGAATCCCTTGATCCCAAGTTTGAGCCTTAATAGACCATATTTCTTTGATTTACCTGTTAATCGTACCCGTTTGTTTATAATGAACATGTTTGGCCCTGGTCCTTCCTTGGATATTGTGAACCTCAACATAAGGAAAATGCTTAAGTTAAGGGTGGCTAGAGTAGGGGTGCATAAATGGTGGGAGCAGGACAAAAGGAAAGAAAAAAAGAGAAAAGAAAAAAAATGGTGAAAAAGGTGTGGTGAGGTGAAAAAGTAAAAAGCTGAAAATTTGAGAATATTGAGCAAAAAAGAAAAATTCAAAATAGCTTGAAATTGTTGAAAAATGTGAAAAATTACCTCACCCATGCAAATATTCTTAAAATGGAAAAAAAGGAAGAAAAGAAGACACAAAGAATGAAGGGTGAAATAGGAGAATGGTGTAGCCAACGAATGTAGTGCCAAGGAAGGGATAGTCACTCATAAAATCTTTCATCTTTATCATGTCCAGCCATAAGCCTATACTACAAGCCATATAAAGTCCTATAGTGATCTTAATTTGACCATCTAACAAACCAAAGCAGAGAAAATAAAGGCAAGCCTATGGTATCTGGTGCATAATAGTTGCAGTTCTTTGAGAGAGTGAGTGCTTCATTTGCCTAGTCCCATGTTTCATTTGATACTTCATACTAGAGTGGGGACTTCATTTTTTGTGAGGGTACATGGATTATGTTTGTTTTTACCATTGGTCTGTGTGAAACACATAGGTGATGACTTGATTGCTTGTTGATAGCTAGATGACATGTCTTGATCCCTGAATATGATGTTTTGATGTGGCTTACAATATATTAGCTGATGATGTTTCAAGAGAAAGGGTCAATAGAGTTTGTATATACAATGCACAAATTTGTTTGAGTTTTGGCTGTAGTATCTTAAGTTTATTTTCTAGTTGAGTGTCGTGTTAAGTTTATCTTTTCTTTGTTTGAGGACATGCAAAAGTCTTAAATTGAGGGTGTTGGTGTGGTGTGGATTTACAACACTATTGATGCTCAAAACTAAGAAAATAGCATGGACTTAGGTGTATTTATGTGGATATGAGGCACTTTTACTTTGATTTCAGGATAAATGGGTGTTGGAACAATAAATTGCAAAAGTAAGCTAAAAGTGTGCAAAAAAGGACAAAAAGTGCAGTCCACAATATGATCTGTAGGATTGACCTACGAGTCGTACAAATGACCTTGACGAGAAGCTAAAAGTTTAACTTGAAAGAATGATCCTATGAGACTTGTCACGGATTGTACCATGATGGTACGAGTCATGGTAAGCCAGTCATGATGAAATCCAGAGGAATTGCACAGGAGGCTGATTCTCAATACGAGAGTACCCTACGATCCGTGAGATGAAGGTATGAGTCGTACCATACCGGTCGTGATGAACTTCAGAAAAAGTTCAAAAGTACCAGGATCAAGAAATGGGTTCAATGTACGACTCGTAGGAAGTAGGTATGAATCGTACCTTGGCCCAACACTTAGCCAAAATTTAGCAAACACTTCAAGACACGAGTTGATGCCACGGTCCGTGAGAAGCCCCTACGAGTAGTAGGAGGACCCGTGACGAGGTCGGCTACAGATATGGAAAGTAGTCCTGTTAATTTAGGAAAAGGATTCTTGTATTTTTATAAATACTTTTTATATTTTATTTTTCATAGAGGATGACGAATAGACTTAATTCTAGTAGGAAACCATTGTAGTAAGCAATTTCAGATTTTTGGAAGAGAGAATTGAGGTGGTTCAACCTAGTGATCAATCTTTTCTTGAATTCATCTTGTTCTTATTACTTGTTATTCAAGATTTAGTGGTTTAATTGAAGGAATTATTTTTCTCAATCATTTTTGTATGTATTGTTTTATGTTTGCAATTACGAACACAAATCACAACCTTACAACTATGAGAGGCTAAAACCTCCATAGCTAGGGTTGTGGGAACCATGGCGGATCAATAAGTTAGGGTTGCACAAAGTGAGTCTAAAACCAATACTAATTACTTATATTGTATTCTCTTGATCTTTAATGATTCTTTGTGTGCTCAATGTTAGGAAGTGCCTAAATTCTTTACTTTCTTTGGTCGAAGAGGTAGAGATTAGGAAAAGAAAATTATAACAGAGCCTTGATCTTGATGATCATTGTATCAACTTGAGTTGTGGTCGCAGGATAGTTATATCTGGAACTTAGTGATAATGGTTAGTTTGCAAAACTCATGAGACTTAGTCGAGTAATTGAGGATAGTCATTCAATAGGGATTGGTGGATCATTTGAATGAACCTAAGTTATCAGTTCTGTAAGTAAGTATTGGTAAGATCACGAGTGTATACCTAAAGCTGTTATGAACCCATGGGGAACACAAACCCTAGTTATTTCTTAAATTATTGTTTCACAAATGTAATCTTAACTGCTGCTTATTTCTATTATTGATTTTTATTACAATCCCCCCCATTGTGAAGTAATTACCATACAAGTTCATCTACCGACTGTAATATAGTTCTTCCATATTCACTGTGGGTTCGACCCTAACCTCTACTTGGATTCTTTATTGACAACGTCTGTTTCATACTTCATTTAGAAGTGTGGTTTGAGCATTATCAGCTACTATCCATGTATTATGATTACATATGTTATGGCTAGCTACTAGAAAGCATATTAAGAGTATATTGCAGTATTTCTCGTCGGGAAAGAAGAGGTTAAGGGTGACTAACGCTAGAAGCATTATAGAAATTCCTCACCCTTGTGTTCACTGAATTAGTAGAAACGATGTTTTGCTGCCATGCCTAGACTTCAAATGTTTGTGGGAAATAGTTGGGTCAAAGTTAGTAAGTTGAATAGCATAGGCATAGCCGGGCGATATAACTATCAGTTCGGCACCTATATTGTTGGTAGATCTTGTCCAGAGACTATTGGCGTACCGGGACGCCTCCAGGGCTAGGATTATGTTAGTATGGCCTTACCCCAGAGTCAGTGGAATCATAGTTACCTAGAGAGTTGGGGGTCAGTCTACAACATAGTTGCTATCGCTAGTGGCCGTTAGTTTCAGTTGATGTGGTTCTTATAGTATAGGTCACTCAGGGCACCACCTTAGTTTTATTAGCCTGATAGTGCAGTAAATACCCTATGGGGGATAGTTTCATTAGTAGCTAGATACAGGGCCAATGCCCCAGCCTACTCTTATAAGATATTCAGATACAGGTTGCCGAGAACGGCTAAGTCCAGATAAACACACCTACGAGGTTAGGAATCACTCAAAGAAGGCTTATGAAATCTGAACAGACTCAGTTAGTGTCTCTTGGACTAGAACCATTTACAGTATTACCCCCAGGCTAAGAGTTATAATAAGTTGCCTATGGGAGGTTGGGGTTGACTATTCAGGAGCATATCTGATTAGTATTAGCCCCACAGTTCTTCTACATAGAGGATAAGTATTCCGGAGTAAGCCTATTATGGTCATTTATTACGAATAGAGTTGAGGCGACAGTGATGACATAGCAACCCTCGCCAGAGTTAACCCTAGCTAGATTGGTTTTTTCTTACGATATTAGATTATTAGACATTATTGCCTACAGGGCCATGCTTGTAGGGGCAGTATGATCTACGAAAGGAGCAGATTAAGGTCGTGAGGTCCATACTGAGTTTCATCAGATTGAGGTCGTGAGGGCCACATCGAGTTCCATCAGATTGAGGTCGTGAGGGCCATATGGAGTTCGATTAGATTGAGGCTATGAGTGCCATTTTGAGTTACACTAAATGGAGGTCCCATGGGCCGTATCCAGCTACAGTAGTTATATTATGGCCCATAGTCAAGCTATGACTCGGGTCCCAATCACAGTAGCTACAGTATTATCCATAGTTGAGTCAAGGCTCGGGATCCAGTTATAGTAGTCACATTATGACCCATAGTCGGGAAAAGGTCCGGGGTCTAGTTATTAGAGATCACGTTGTGACCCTTAGTTAACCCAACGCTCAGGGTCCAGTTACGCAGCCCAGACAGCTCAGACAAAGATACAGTTATAGAAGTCCACATGGCTCAGATATAGTTATAGGAGCCCAGATAGCTCAGGTATAATTATAGTTACTTGTAGAGTCTACAGGATACCAATAGGGGTATATAGACTGATTGGCACCTACCAAGGCTTACGGGGGCCCAGGTAGGTTAGTTTGTGTTTCTAGTACCTTCCCGGCTTATGGGGGCCAAATTAGGTTCTTATTGTCAGTTACAACTTATGAATGAATAGTCACACAGTTTCAACTCATACACATGTAGCGAATTACTAGATGCAGGTTATGGAAAGGAAAGCTTACAGGTTAACTTCTGGCCCTTATTATTGTTCACTTTAAGTTATATCAGTCTTAGTTAGCTTTTGTTATTGCCATACATATTCGGTACATACTGTACTGATGCCTAACTATGGGGTGCTGCATACTTGCCTGTAGGTTTAGACAGACAGAGTTCAGGACCTCCATTAACAGTTGTTCAAACTCAGCAGTTCGGCCAGTTTCTTTCATTCGGAGCTGCCAGGTTGTAGAGATTACAGTCTTTTATTTATATGGCATTTGGGTAGGCCGTTGCCCTGTCTCGACCATTGTTCCTATTCTTAGAGGCTTGCAGACTACAGTCTTCAGTTAGTTAGTTTGTTGTTGGCCGTGTGGGGTCTAGTATAGCTTCCAGGTTTCATTCCTGTTATAATTAGACAGCATGGTGGTCTTATCGGCCCGCATAGGATTCTTGTTGTTACATTGTTGTTGGTTAGCTGTCCTCCTTTACAGGTGGCCTTGTCGGTCTGAAGCTGTATTTATGCCCGAGATATAGCCCGTCGATTTCTTGAATTAAGTTATAGGCATGCACCAGAAGTGTACCAGGCCAGTCAGGTTAGTCTAGATCCCAGTATGGCATTAGGTGCGAGTCATGCCTCCCAAGGTGGGGCATGACATTCTTCCTCCTCCATAATGGTTGATTGTGGTGAAGTCTTTTCTTCCTTTATCACTTGTTGGGTTTCCATTTGAGATACTAGTGAATTCATTTTGTCCTCTAACTATCTGCTAGACATTTCATGGTCCTTCACCTTTTGAGTGAGATCCAAGATATAATTTTGCAGCTCCCAAATCCCTAAATCAGCCGGAACAACCTACTCATGTATAACCTCAAGCATGCTTTCAATGTAGGATGAGAAGGACTCTTCACTTCCCTGGCTACTTATTTCAACTTTACACACAAAGTTCCGACCTTGATTTCATTATAAGGATACCAATAGCCTTGGTTGGCTTGTTGGTACCTCATATGAGAACCTGTCATACAATTTGCTAGCAGCTCTATTTGCTTCAACACCACCATCAACACTGCGTCTTTTGTCTCTTCTCTCCTCCACATCTCATCCATCAATTGGAGGATTTCAACATAAGATGCCCCATCGGGATTCTTTAATAGACTTTCAAAGGGACTCATTATCATACAAACAACAATTCAATAATGGGAGAACAAAACATAAGATGCTAAATTAACTCAACTCAATAATCAACTAAAGGCTATCCAAATATATTATCCAGCAACGACGCCATTTTTGATAACGTCCAAACTCACTCCTCTTAACGAGAGAGTCCAAACGGTCGTTGGCAAAACAAATATACCCGACGAGAGTCGGGGTCAAATCCCAGAGGGAATAGTAGTTGATCACACAAGAGTTTTCTATCAAATCGAAGTAACTTGCACCAATGTCTCAACAATAATAAAGTAAAAATTGGGGAAATCATAACTTGTCAATTGAGCTACAAAATATGCTCATGAAAACATGGGAAAAGGGTAAAAACTGCCAAAGGAGAGAATACTAGGGGTGTGACATCGATGGGGCATCTTTGGATTAGGGTAAATAACAACTCCTAGCCTTATTCAATAGTATAATTAGTTGAGGACAAGGTGGCATCCAATGTTTCTCAACCAATTAGATGCCTAATACTTTGGGTTTTGTCAAACCCCAAAGTCCTTTCACAATAACCACATAATCTTGGGTAAGAATAAACTATTTATAGCTTTGATTCTTAATATGTGTGTGATAATGGGTTTAGGCTATGTCTAGCCCAACCCCACATGATGAACACCCAATTATCCATTAGTATTTCCTTGCCTATAATTTAAAATCCTTTTTCAAACAAACTTAAAGTAAGAAAATATAACCACATTTTCAACTATGAGTATTTAGATTAAAACTTAGAGGAAACACTAAAATTATACCAATTTAGTAAATCTAAGACCAAATACACAATACCCCATTCAAATCAACCCCAATCATTCACACACCCCTAGCAAGGAATTTAGCTACTCATGTAAGTAGAAGAAGACATTGCATTCAATAATAATTAAATATCTATTCAACAAAATGAGTAAGAAAAATTCAAGCACAAGGTTCTGATCCCCAATGGAGTTTTCTACCTTTTTAAAGAAGAAGATGAGCACTTCTCTCTATTTCTCTCTAATTCAGTACAATGCCAACAGAATAATAATGAAATAGAATGTTCAGTTCCTTTTTGAGATGTACAAAAGTAGGGTACAAAATGCTCCTCTTTTTCTAAGTGTGACACTTGTGCCCTTTTCTATTGGGTGTCACTTGCAAGAAACCGACGATTCACCAGTGCTAGTCTGCGGTCCACTGGTCGGTCACAACTGATGGCCATTGAGTTCCAAATAAATTTGGTGTTGGCACTAGTGATTTGTCGGTGCTGATCCGCGGTCTGCCGGCAGCTAATCTTCTTCAGCACAATAGGCATCTGTGGTCCATCGGTGTGTCATCGGTGTCCTCTGGTAGAGAGTCGGTCCTCATCTCCATTTTCATGCCTTTTGCTCAATTTCATGTTTTTCCTACTCAATCTAAATACATTAAAAGGTCAAGGAGAAAGAGCATAAAATCCACTTAAAAGACATTAAAATCGAGCAAAAATTCATGTCTAAAAGCCTAATGAGTTGGTAAATTACCAACTCATCCGACCTGCATTTCACGGATGACACCGACGAAACATTAGCCAAATGCAAGAGAACATTGTGTGGAAGTGGAAGGTGCATCGACAAAATGCAGGTCAATACCTGCAAACAGTCGGTGCCTATGCTGGACTACTGCAGGAGTTGCTCACCTCCAGTTGCGATCAAATAACGCCCCTCAGTTGTGCATCGGCAGAATGCTAGTGTATCGCTGGTGAGGTAGTCATCAAAAGGGTAAAATCATCCAGCACAAGAAAAGTGGAGTAACTTTAACCTATTTCTATATATTCCTTGCAAGTACAAGATATTCCATCCTTTTAGAATATTGAATTGAATGGTATTGTTTTGAAATGCTAGAGAGAGAAAAAGTGGGAGAGCTTTCCTTCATCTTCTTCTTCCTCCTTACGGTAAAAACCTCCATTAAAGCACAACCTTGAGCTTCAAATTTACTCTTGATAATGAATAATATGGTTTTACTTCTTATATAATCTATTTTTCTTCATCCATGAGTAACTAAACATCTCGCTATGGGTGTGCATGATAGGGGCTAAATATTATTGAGTGGTGCTGTTTTAATCTTAGACTTTCTTATTTAGCATAAATCTGTTGTTTTCTCCAAATTATAATTGAATTATTCATAGTTGCAAATATAGAATGTGTTTACATAGTATTTTGTTTCTTGGAAAAGGGGAATAGAATATGGATGAGAAAACAATAATGGGTATTTGGGTTTTGATTATATGGGGTTGGGCTAGAGATAGCCAAAACCCATTGTCATACACCAATTAAAGAATTGAGGTTAGAGATAGTCAATGCTTGCCCAAGTTGGAGTGGTTGATGTGTATAGGACCTTGGGGTTTGAGAAAATCCGAGGCAAAAGATACTCAAGAGGTTGAGAAACATAGAATATTTCCTCGTAAACAACTATTTATGCTCGGCAGTAATGATTGGATTTCCTAGTTAAATCCAATCTAATTGATGCCCCATCCATAGCGCACCCCTAGCACTTGCACATCTTTGCTTATTCAAGTTGGTTGCTTGTAGTTATTGATTGAATTTAAACTATATTTGAGATCATTTTAACCCCCAATATTTTCTTTTCCATTTTTAAGAAAATGATTCAACTTAGTTCAATTCGATAGACAACTTTTGTGCCATCAAATCTCTATTCCCTGTGGATTCAACCCTGACACACAATATAGGTAATAATATAGTGACGAACGTTTACACTTTCTCCTTCTGTGGAGTGGATTGCGACATCATCAACTACCTAGACCTGAAGAGGCATCTGCGAGCTGCACATTTTGTAGCTGCCAACATAAGTGACCCACGCCATTTTTGGAAGGAAAAATCATCCAAGAGGACAAACATGTATCTAAAAAGCTTCCAAGGGAATTTTTGGATAGATGTGCAAGGAATTTATAGAGGAATTTTACCTAATTTGTAAGAGAGAACACACTAGAGAAGAAAGAGATTAAGTCATAGAGATAAGATTGATAGAGATAGTACATTTTTTTATTTTCTTTTTCATTCTCTCCGGGAAAAACACCATTGTTGAAGGCTCAAAAGCATAGAATGGATTTTAATTTCTGATAATGAATGGATTTGAAGAATTTCCCCTTGCAATAATTTCTCTTTCCTTAATTATGAGTAGTTAAATTCCCTTCTAGAGGTGTGTGTGGATGTTGGGTGTTTAGATCTAAGTGGGTTTTGATTAAATGGCCTTATATTTGAGTAGAAAGCATGGATCTATTGATTTTTTTCAAGTTATAATTGGATATTTAATGGTTGCAAATATTAATTGAGCTCTCTAACTTTGCTTTTGCTATAAAAAGGGAAATGAAATTACATAAGACTTCAATAGTAAGGAATTGGAGTTTTTGATCTATGGGTTGTATCTAGAGATAGTCTAAACCCAATTCAAACTCTATTAAAGAGTTAGAGATAGAAATTGTCTAAACTCTTCCTAAAGCATTGTTTGGTTATGTAGTAGATTTTAGCTTATGGGTTTGAGAAAACCCAAATTAGAAACAATCTTTTGGTTGAGAAACTTACAATTTAGCCTAAAGACAAGGCTATCAAAGCACTAATTGAATCTAAGACTCTTATTCAATACCAATCAAATCGATGCCCATCAAATGCACACCCTAGTCTCTCATCTTGCAAGCAATAATCGTTTCTCCCTTTGCTTTGCTTTAACTTTACATTCGGAGTTTTTCAATCTAATACCTCGGAAGACCTAAGAATAGACCCGGGTGTGTAATTGGAGAAGTTCAGAAAATCTGGCAAATACTACAGGACGGACCATAGAATGACTCGCGATATCAAACCATGAGTCATTGAATGCTGTCGTTGGTCAGGAAAAGGTTGGTGGTAATGGAGACAATGAGAGGTATGATGACCTGTTGTGGGATACAATGGGCCATCATTTGCAATCACGGTTAGGGTCAGGCTGGGCGACAGAGTAAACAATGGGAGACCCAATGACCCATTAGAAGTAACCACAGGTCATTGGTTATGGTCGTTGTTGGAGGCTACAAATTTCCAGTAGAGGTGACGGGTTGAGACCAAGATTCATTGGAAGGAACCACGAGTCGTGGTGAGGCTCGTGGTAAGGGGGTTCAGATTTTATAATGAGCACACAACGGAAGGTGTAACAGACCATGATTTCAGAAGACAAGTCATCCTATTTGTCCGTTGGTTAGTTCTGAGAGAAGGAATTCAGCAGTCCATTCAATGAGGGACATGATGGGTCGTTGGTGGTTCCCATGACCCGTTGTTACCACTCATGGGTTCCATCCGGCCAAATTTTAGGGCAGGTTCACTAAGGGCATATTCGACTTTTTTCACGCTTTTAGACCCTAAACTACATCATTTTGTGTATTGTTCTGAGTGTGACATGATGAGTTAAGTCCTTTATGCATGCCCATACTCATGAAAGAAGTTTAGAGAGATATTTGTGAGATTCAAGGTCTTCTTCCCCAAGTTCCATCAATTTCTTTGTGGGTATTCAAGGAACCCCGAAATCAATCCATTCCCAGGTATGTAGGGTTTAGAATGGGTGATTTCTTTCACACCCATGCCTAAATTTCGATGTAACCATGAATCCTCCTTTTCAAATTCTATGGGGTTTAACTCAAATGCATGAAAATGTGATTTCTGTTTATGGGTTTAATTTATTGAGTTTTAATTATTGAATTTATGAATGATTGACAGGTTTTATATTATTTTCCTTAAAATCATGTTTTAATCTTTTAAATCAAAAATGTTCATTTGATGAAGGTTCATGAAAGTTATGATTTACGATGAATATGCAATATTTTGAATTTATTGATGATAGAAAAGCATGAATTCAAGTTACCCATGTTTATGAGCATATTTTGAAAGAATTGAATATGATTAAGTATTGGGCAATGCCCACACGTTAAAGAATGATTTATGATTTATGAAGTGAATTACATTATTTATCGATTTATGATGTTGGCCAAAAAAAGGGCCCATGATTCTCGGCTAAGCATGTTTTAAAGGGAGATCAATGATGATAAATGTTATATTTAGCCAATGAATCTTAATGCATGATGCTATTGATTATGTGTGAGACTATATGCATGTTTTTGGGAGCCGTGTCTAGCACCGATTAGCCTGGCGTTCAAAGGACTACACCGATGTCTCATAACCACGTGCCACCATGGGTTTCTAATGATATGATATATTGATAATGATCCCCTCAAATGTGATATCATGCCTAATGCTCGACCCTCGCCTGGCAAGCCAGGGTCGGCTCTGCCTAGTTGAGTAAGATAGTTGGGGCATCATGAAAGGCTATACCATGATGGTGTCGGTTATGACGAGTCCTCCCATTGTTCCGTATGTCTTATGCATGCTTATATTTACGTTATTGGCTCAAGTTATGTTTTGATAATGTTTACTTATGATTATGATTATGAACGCTTTATGAATGATTTGAAAGTGTTGAGCCTTATGTTTTCTTACAAAGTTTATGAGATATGCATGATGTCCTTCTCCTACATTACTTATGAGTTTTGTTTTACTTTTAAATGTATGTTTCACTCACCTTGCATACTCAGTACATTCTACATACTGACCGCATACCTTCTATGCTATATCGTTTCATGATACAGGATCCGGATCTCAGGCTCATCCTCATAGTTAGCTTGGCTCAGCTTACATTCTCAGCTTATTGGTGATTCCTCATATTCCGAGGGCCGTTTGACAGACTTTAATGTTATCTTATGTTTCAGTATCATTGGGTTAGTTGTGTATGTTTTCCCATCAACCCATCGTATGTAGTAGAGGCTTTTAGACAATGTGTAGTATGCAGCTCATGTGCACGCTTAGTATTTCTGGTGTTATGCTATGTTTACATTTCCACTATGTTTTATGCTATGTATTCCACTTTACACAAAGGAGATTAGATGTATGCGTATGTCATGGGTCATCTCGGGGTCTCTCGGGGTCTTTTGTCCCGTGTCTATGATCCGGGTGTACGTTTGGGTCATGACAAACTTGGTATTAGAGCAATAGGTTTAAAGGGTCCTAGGGTGTCTGAAAGCCGCGTTAAGTAGAGTATTCTTTATGGGTGTGAAGCGCGCCACACTTATGACAAAGAGGCTACTAGACGTTTAGGAAATGTTCCCTCTTTTGATGTTCTATGTCATGCGATGAAAAGCCTTTCCATCCTTCTAATTCGTGCGATTCACGATTGCAGAATTATGGCTCCTAGAAGAATGAATGGAAGGAGAAATGGAAATGATGAAGGCCACGGATATGGCAATGACCATGGGCATCAGAGAGCCCCATCTTTTCAGGAGCCCCAGGCACCAGAGCCAGCAGCCCACACTGAGTTTCGAGCAGCTATTTAGATATTGGCGCAGGCCTTAATCGCTCAGGTCAACCAGCAGGCTATTGCGTAGGTTCCACAGAATAGCAATATAGCGGTGACTCGGATTAGATACTTCTTGAGGATGAACCCTCCCGAGTTCACGAGATCAAAGGTGAATGAGGATCCACATGAGATCATTGAAGGGATTGTGAAGGTCGCTTAGAATATGGGGGTGACAAATGGGGAGTGTGTGGACTTGGCCTCCTATCAGCTAAAAGAGGTCGCTCATATTTGGTATAAGAAATGGAAGGACAACAGGGCAGCAGGAGTGGGCCCTATTAGCTGGGATGAGTTCCACATGGCTTTTCTCGACAGGTTCTTCCCTCGAGAGATGAAAGAGTTGAAAGCAGCTGAGTTTTTAAACCTCAAGAAAGGAAAGATGACGGTACTGGAGTATTCTCTTGAGTTCACTCATTTGTCAAAGTATGACCCAGAGTTAGTGATGGATCAGAGAGCGCGGGTGAGTCGATTCGCTCATGGTGTGGCTAATTATCTAGAAAAGGATTGCAGGACTACTATGCTCCATAGGGATATGTACTTTCCTCGCACAGTGTTGCAAACCCAGTAGATGGAGGCAGCTCATGCGAGGGAGAGGAAGGAAAAGAGGGCTCGGATGGATAGCCTTGGGTTTTCGCATTAGAGGTCCATCGGTGGCTACCGTCCATAATTTCAGTAGAAATAACTAGCCCCAACACCATCATAAGCTAGTGTTCCATCCAGACCTAGGGGTGATCATAGGAGCAGGGCTTCAGGATCAAGGGAGTAGAGAGGCACCCAGTTAGAGTATACTTCTCCAGCCTGTGGAAAGTGCGGTAACAGTCATGCTGGGGAGTGCCTGCTTGGTTCAGATGTCTGCTAAGGGTGTGGTAGATCTGTACACATGCGCCGAGCATGTCCATATGCTAGACAGGGTAATGATAGGGGTTGTGCATAGACCACCAGGACAGCAGCAGCTCAAGCCCGTTGCTCTCTGCAGGGAGCATCGACTAGTGATGGTGGCGGACAACACCAAAATCGATTCAATGCCCTTTCCTCGCACTAGAAGCGGGAGACTTCGCCAGACGTGGTCAATGGTATGTTGCGTGTCTTTCATATTGATGTTTATGCCTTGCTAGATCCAGGATATACCTTGTCTTTCGTTACTCCTTACATTGCTAGTAGCCTTGGAGTTAGTCTCGAGAACTTGTCTGAACCATTTTCAATTTTGACCCCTATTGGTGATTCGGTCATAGCTAGATGAGTATATAGAGAATGCCCGATCACTGTGTTGCATAAGGTTACCTCCGTAGACCTTGTAGAGTTAGCCATCACTGACTTTAACATTATTCTTGGCATGGATTAGTTGTTTGCATGTTATGCTTCGATAAATTGTAGGACCCATACATTGGAATTTCATTTTCCAAGTGAGTCCGTGTTGAAGTGGAAGGTTAATTTGGTGGTACTAGAAGGTCGGTTTATTTCCTATCTTAAGTGTAGGAAGATGATCTCTAAAGTTTGCATGTACCACCTGGTTAGGGTTAAGGATGTGGAGTCCGAGACCCCGACTATTCAGTCAGTTTCGGTGGTGTGCGAATATCCAAAGGTGTTTCCTAATAATTTTCCCGGTGTTCCATCGGAGAGACAAATTGATTTCGGTATTGATCTATTACCCGATACGAAGCCTATCTCTATTCCTCCCTACAGGATGGCCCCAGCCAAACTAAAGGAATTGAAGGGTCAGTTAAAGGATCTGATGGATAACAACTTCATTAGACTGAGCCAGTTTCCATGGGTTGCACTAGTTCTATTTGTTCAAAAGAATGACAGTTCCTTTCGCATGTGTATTGACTATCGGCAGTTGAACAAGGTTACCGTCAAGGATAGGTACCCCTTACCCAGGATCGATTATTTTTTTGACCAGTTTAAGGGAGCCAAGTGCTTCTCCAAGATTGATCTCAGGTTCGGGTATGACCAGCTCAGAGTTCAGGAGAGTGACATCTCGAAGACCGCTTTCAGGACTCCATATGGTCACTACAAATTTGTTGTTATGTCTTTCGAACTAACTTATGCCCCTGCTGCTTTTATGGATTTAATGAACAGGGTGTTCAAGGCATATTTTGATATGTTGTGATCGTGTTCATCGATGATATTCTTATATACTCCCAGAGTGAGGAAGACCATGCCACTCATTTGAGAATAGTTCTGCGACCCTTAAGAGATTATAAGCCGTATGCAAAGTTTAGAAAGTGTGAATTTTTGCTAAACTCTGTGGCATTTTTGGGTCATGTGGTAACAAGAGAAGGCATAAGGGTGGATTCTCAGAAAATCGAAGTGGTGAAGAATTGTCCTAGACCGGTGAATCCTTCAAAAATTCGGAGTTTCTTGGGTCTAGCTGGCTACTACCTGGGGTTTGTTGAGGGTTTCTCATCTATTGCAGCTCCTTTGACCAAGTTGACTCAGAAAAAGATAAAGTTCTGATGGTCAGAGGAGTGTGAGAAAAGCTTCCAAGAGTTGAAGACCTGACTCACTTCAACACTAGTGTTGACTTTGCCTGAAGGTACTGATGGATTTGGTGTATACTGTGATGCTTCGAGAGTCGAGCTGGGGTGTGTGTTGATGGAGTGTGGGAAGGTAATAGCATATGCCTCGAGATAGCTGAAAGTTCATGAAAAGAATTACCTGAGCCATGATCTCGAGTTGGCCGCAGTGGTGTTTGCATTGAAGATATGGCGGCATTACTTGTATGGGGTTCACGTGGATGTATTTACGGATAACAAGAGCTTGCAATATGTGTTCACACAGAACGATCAAAATCTTCTGCAAAGGAGGTGGTTGGATTTGCTAAAGGACTATGACATGAGTGTCCTCTACCACCCGGGCAAGGAAAATGTGGTTGCGGATATGCTTAGTAGGCTCTCAATGGAGAGTGTGTCCCATGTGGATGAGGGGAAGAAGGAGTTGGTAAAAGATGTTCACCAACTTGCAAAACTAGGAGTAAGACTGATTGACTCGACCGATGGCGGTGTTGTTGTACATAACGGGTCAAAATCATCCTTGGTGGTTGATGTTAAATCTAGGCTAGATGAGGATCCAATATTAAGGAAGCTGAAAGAGGCGGTGCGAAGTCAGAATGTGGAGGTTTTCTCTCAAGGGGAAGATGGTGTGCTACGATACTAGGGTCGACTATGTGTTCTGGACGTCGATAATTTGAGGGTTCAGATATTGCATGAGGCACATGGTCCCAATATTCAATCCATCCGAGATCCACGTAGATGTATCGGGACTTACGAGAAATCTATTGGTGGGATGGTATGAATAAGGATATTGCGGAGTTTGTAACTAAATGTCCCAACTGTTAGCAAGTGAAAGTCGAGCATCTGAAGAATGATGGACATTTCATAGCTGTGATGACTAGGAGTGGAAAGACCACGGTTGATCCCCCTCTGCAGTTGTACTTGAGCTTCGAGGAAAGAAAGAAAGCATAACTGATGATGAGGAAGAGGTTTCTGAGAATGTGCATGATGAGGATTCTAAGTTGACTGAGCCTCCAGTTGTTGAGAAGGAGCCTAAGGCTAAACAAGGAGAGAAGCAAGGAGCCACACAAATTTATAAGGCTATTCGACGACCACCGCCACTGTTCCCTCAAAGAATAAAGAAGAAGGCGCAGAATGGTAACTTTAAACAATTCTTGTCAATGCTTAATGAATTATATGTAAACATACCATTGGTTGAGGCATTGGAGTAGATGTCGGGATACGCCAAGTTTATGAAGGACCTTGTTACTAAGAAAAGGTCCGCGAGCTATGATCCTGTGGATAATATGCATATGCATCATTGTAGTGCTATAGCCTTACCAGTCCTTGCTCAGAAGAAGGATGATCCAAGTGCCTTCACCATTCCATGTACTATTGGTGATGTTGAGTTTGCAAGGGCACAACGCGACTTGGGAGCAAGTATCAATCTGATGTCATTAACTGTGTTTAAGAAGCTGGGTTTGGGAGCCCCCACACCAGCTACTATGCGTGTGCTGATTGTTGATCGAGCTATGAAAAATCTTGTGGGGAGCCTGTTTGATGTGCTTGTTAAAGTGGACAGAGTCATATTCCCAGCGGACTTCGTAATCCTTGATTGCGAGGTTGATTTTGAGGTCCCTATCATTTTGGGGCTACCATTCTTTGCCACTGGAGGGCTTTAGTAGATGTCGAAGCTGGCTAGTTAAAATCTAGACTCAATAAATAAGAGGTCACCTTTAATTTCTACTGGTCAATGAAGCAACCAAAAGAGTACAAAGTGCTCTCAGAAATCGAGGATGAGTTTGAGTTCCTTGACAAAGGATGAGTAGTCAAGAGACGTACGTCATGCCGCAATGTGAAATCAAACGCGTCTTGGGAAGCAACCCAAATTTATTAGCTTATGTGTGTTCAATGTGCAGGATAAACAACAATAAGTGGCAGAAGAACTGTTGAACAGACTGGTGTTATGGTTCTCAGTTTGACACATAAAAGGATTCTACAGATCGTAGTATGAGTCATGGGGAGAAGCAGAGATATATCTCAGTGTATGATTGGTCCTACAATTTGTAACTTTATTGTATGGGTCATAGTACTCACTGTAGTTATGAACTATGCAAGGCATGGAACTCAAAGTAAGAGTGACCTACTAGTCATAGTACGGGTTGTACCTTCATAGTACAAGTCGTAGGATGTACTAAAAGGTCCACAGGTAATTTTTCTTAACATCTCTGTTACGAGTCCTAGGGATGAGTCGTAGGTACTTCCTATGACTCATGCTATGAGTCGTGATGGGTCAAATAGATTAAAATTACCCGACTCGGCCTAGATTTTCAAATTTTCCCTAAAAGCTATTTAACCTTCAAACCTATCGGACTCTTCTCCCAGGCAGTCAATATCAAACTCACGAAAGCACTCACGACTCCCTCACACCCATAATTAAGGCCACGATCAATTGAGAAAGATTTTTTCTTAGATAACATTGTTAAACTCGAAGTCCAAACCAAGTGCCTGATTTACAGTCGAATTGAGAAAAGTTGCACATCTTTCAAGTAAGTTATCATACTTTGAACTGGGCAAAAAGACCTTTTATGCCTGAGAAAACTTGCTTATTCACCAGGACTCCTTTAAATTCATGAAAAAAAAAATAGGACAATGATCAGGGATGTGAAAAAGTAAATGTGTGACTGGGTAGGAATTGAACATGTTAAAAATTGCACATGAACTGCTAAAATTTGATTTACGAGTTGTGAGTAAAAAGGGGAGGAATGGGTAATTGTTAAAACATGATGAATGCATGCCTAGACAGGGGGAATTCTAAGTACCCAATACAAAATTAATTGCACCATCAAACTAACTTGAAAATAAGGCAGCGACAGGCTTCACAAGCCTTCCTACGACTAGTGTCTTTACAATATGACTCATAGGATCGATTGTTGGGACTATTCCAAGCCAAAGATATGGCTTGTAGTATCCTGCTATGAGTGGTACCTGGCAATCTTATGAGGATTCTAAAAAGGGTTGTCCAAAAGTGACAGTACGATCCTTCCTACCACTCGTGGAACCAACTTACGGGTCATACCATGAGTCATGAAAAAATACAGAACATGGGTTTTCAGGGGCATCCTCATACGAGTCGTGGTATGGGTCGCATCTTCGTGGTACAAGTCATACCTCAGAGGCGTAACATTGATCTGAGGAGTTATAAGTCTTAGTACGAATCGTACTTCCAAGGTATGACTCGTACTATAGACTCGTGAAAAATTATAGAGGACTTTTTTCTTTCTTTCTTTTTCTCAGGTTTGAAATTCTAACCCTTTTTCTCCACAGGTGCAATGACTTAGAATAGAATAGCATCCAAAGCAACTTCTTAGAGGGAATTGATAAATAAAACCTCCGAATCCGAACAAGCGGCAACACACCTAGTTGTTTAGTGGAGGAATATCCGGTCGACACATCTAAAACTAACGGGACCCAAACCACTAGGGTGAAAGCTAAAGCCCAAGCCAAGGTTTCCACTTCCATATCTGTTAGTGCTCCCCAGCCTAAGAAGGGAGTTGAGCAAAGAGCCTAAGAGTTCGAAAGCGTCTCTAATGATGAAAAGGGCTTCAAGGAGGCCCAATCCGATGATGGAGACAGTGAGTCCGAATCTGAGGAGGAGGCACCGAATGTCGAGCAGGAGAAGACTACGCCTAGGGAGAACGGTACCATTCAGTGGAGAGTACTAGGAGCCTTAGAGATTTATAAACAGGGTATTGCTCTCTCCGGAAAGAATAAATCTATATGGAGGATTCAAGAAGAGCCGTGGATCCTCACCAATACACTAAACGAGGTGAAGGAGATGAAATGGATATTCAGGTTTTATGGGTTCGACTAGATGGCTAGAGCCCCGGATCGATTCACTTCAGATATCGCCCGGAAGTTCTACGCCAATTATTTATCAACCATGTAGCAAAAAGCAAAGGAGGGGCAAAAATTAAAAGATTAGCCCAAGCTAGAGAGCATCATGGTACGAGGCTGCAATGTTGATATATCTGAGCGCACTATTGCTTTGGTGTTATATGGGCCCCAATTCACACCATCACACACAACACCGATGTTTGACTACTAAGTCGATGCCAGAAAAAGATCAAGCGGTTGGGCTTTGATGAGAGGTGGAGGTAGATTCATGGTTGTCCAGGGTTATTGTTGCGGACAAAGGAGAAGCAAAATGGGTCACCAGTAGTAAGAAGGTCACAAAGAATTCCCTAAGCTTCGTAGCAAAAGCTTGTTGGACATTAGTACTCCACCGATTGGCTCCGACAGTGAACGAAAATACCCTAAGAACAAACTGAGCAGCTTTGGTTGCATGTATCATGTTCAAGTACCCCATCAATATTCGGAGGGTTATTGTGGAGGAGATCTGGGATTGGGCAATGGGATTCAGCACTACTATCCCATTCTCGAGTCTCGTGTTCAGGATGTGCGTAAAGGCAGCTATCAAGGTGCATCTTGGTGAGGATCACTTGATTGGAGGATTGCGAATCACATATATTGGCTTAATCCGAGATAAATTGAACTCGATAAGCTGGGCACTACTTTCTACCAAACTCTGAGCATCAGAGAAAACTGGGGGAATGTAGATGAATACCCCCACCTCACAGCTGTAGGACGATACATTGGGTACAGATGTCGCTTTTTCAGATATAGATCCCAACACCTCTATCGAACCACCTATAAGCCTTCCAAGCCAAACTCCAGCCAGTTATATGCTAGTGCCTTAGTAATTTCTCTAAAATCTAGCTAAGAGAATACCATAGCTGAGAAGAAGGTATAGCCTATGATGGAGAAAATCAAACCTTAGGTAAAGGTTGAGATTCAGGCAGCTGCACATGTACTACACACCAGGCTAGATAGCTTTGAGAGCCGCTTCAATGAGTGTATGACCGAGCTTACTGACACGGGCAGCCCACGTGAGGAGTTGGGGGCTCTTTGGGGCCAAGTGGCCGAGCTGTCATCACGACGGACAACAATTGTAGTAGCTCCCACTCTTCCTAAATTCGACATTGGCATAGATGAGGAGCTTGATTTGGAGACATATTTGGAGCCTACAAGAGCTGAGAGGGAAAAAGGGAAAAAGAGGGTCTCTAAGGATGTTGGAGATGAGAGCCTAAAGAAGAAGAGAAAGGGAGAACAGATAGAGCACAAGCAGGCAATATTGGAGAGCCAGTAGACTCACGATGGGCATAGGTTGGAGCTGTTTGAGAGAGCAAGAGGAGCGGGTAGCTCCACTACTGCCCATGCAGAGTTTGCGGGTGTCAAGGACCCTTTGGGTAAGCCACATTCAGACCCAGCGATTCCAAAGGTCATAGACGAGACTGCTACTGCAGAGGGTATAACCATGCCCCCTACTGATACACCATTGAGTGCACCGGCCACCACCAACACTACGATTGCAGAAGAGGTACCACCTCCATAGGATGAGAGGAGCACTTAGTGCGCCATAGGTATGTTCCCTTACTTTTTCTTTATATTTTATGTTTCGAGGATAAAGCATGCTTTATAAAAGGTGAGGGGGTGCACCTATATATTTGGGCATTTTTTGATTCGTCCAGGGTTTTCTTGGTGTGTTTCTTTTCGCTCGGACATGCTATCTAGTTGAACCAGCATATTTAGGATTTTATGTTTGTGTTCTTCTTTAGTTAGAAAGTAGCATAGGAGTACTCAGCCAATAAATTGCACTAGTTTTGATGTCTTGAAAAATTGGCCCTATTTAAAAATTTTGATGGTTAGCTATGTCCTTGTTGATTACAAAGCATGATTTCTGTGGATCTTTGTAATACCCCGAATGCCCTAAGATTAGACCCGAGGGTTGAAATGGAGAAAATAAGATTTTCTACATCAGGTGACTAGACGAGTCATCCAGTGACCCGTGAAGTGCACCACGAGTCATTAGGTGACTCATGGAGAGAAGGGTGAGCTTGGTTGGATTTTTGGTTTGGCTGTTGACCACCGGTGAAGACACGAGTCGTGATCAACACCACGAGTCTTTATGTTATCCGTGGTCAGGAATTTGACGTGAAGGTTGAAGGTTTTGGCAGTGCTCCTAAAGGTTGGTCACCATGAGTCGTGGTATCCCTCGTGGTGACCAGGGATGTTAAGTTTCCAGTTCTAATGATGGAAGGCAGACCACATGTTGTTGTCCTTCACAACGAGTGGTCCAGTAACTCGTTGGGACTGGAAGTGTGTATTTTTCTACAAAACTATGTGGTTTTAAGCTTTGATTAATCTGTTTTAAGACTGTTTAACTCATCCTAAGCCTATTCCTCTTCATGCATGCAAGGCTAGTAGTTCTAAGGGGTGATCAATGTGATCAAGCTTAGGATTCGTCAAGTTCTTCCCAAATTCCTTTGGGCATTTCTCAGGTACATAGGGTTATGAATTGGTGTATCCATCCACTCCCATGCCCAATCCCTCTTTAATGTCATGTGATTTCTAAGCTGATGAATCTATGGGGTTTTAACCCAACTTGTGAATTCTCTAAGTATCAATCATAGGTATTCTCTATGCATGTTTCTAATGTTGAATTATGATTCATGGGAATGTTTTATAATGTTTTCAATTATAAATTATGATTTAAAAGTTTTACAAATAAGATGCCCATCTATGGAAGTTCATGAAAACATGAGATTATGAACTATGCTTCTAGTTATGATAAGATGTTCATGATGAAAGTATGATTTGGAATTACCCATGTCTATGTTAATGTTTTTAGTAATCAAAGTCCAGTTCAAGCATGTTTAAGTATTGGGAAATCCCATATGATCAAGTATGTTTTAGGATTTTATCTAAATTTAATGTTATTAGCTTACCACATGGTTTTGGAGTCTAGAATCCCACTCTTGATAAGCTTGTGGTATAATTTGAGCCAAGGCTCTTCGTGTTATGTTTTCATAATACGTATATCATGTCATGATTCGACTTCGTCACTAGACTATGGTCAGCTTTGTTGAAAAATGACGGAGAGGATATGCATATATTTTGGAGTAGTGTCAAGCATCGAGTAGGCTAAGGGTCAGTCAACCCTATGTCTCAGAACTACGTGCTAATGTAGGTGTATTCACATTATTTGGGACCTCCCTTGTGAGCTTCCCCTGCCCCCAAGGGGCCTTCAACTTGACATCGATATCATGGTAGCATCCTTAGCCCTAGAAAGGCTTTGGACGGCTCTGCCCTCTTGAGTGTAATGGTCGGGACCACGTAAGGTCTATCGTGGTAATATCGCTTATAGGATGAGTACCCCATTCTTCCTCATATTTTCATTTATGCATGTTCATAAGTCATGATAATATGTTTTTAGTAGGTTTGACCCAATGTTCAATTTTACTTAGGAATAATCAGTTTCAACTTTGGGTTATTCGATTCAGTATTGATATTCAGTTATGTTTAAGTTATGTTTTCAGATAATAACATGCAAGCCCTACTCTAACACTCTTATGATGAAAAGTTTATGATATGCACAATCTCTTATTGTAGTTACTTACCAGTTTAGATTACCTTCTATACTTTGTACATTCCACGTACTGACCGTATACTCTGTGTTGTATCGTTTCATGATACAGGCTTAGACATTCAGGCTTAATCCCGCCGCTAGCTAGGTATTTAGTGTAGCATCTCCCAGTTAGAGTTGGTGAGTCCTCCTCTTTCGAATATTCAGTATTTTCAGTTTCAGAATTTAGTGAGTTAGTTGGGGTCTTGTCCCATCAACTCGTTAGTGGTATAGGCTTATCAAAACATAGTATGTATTTAGTTTTTGACTTGTGTTATGCTTAAAGTTATTTAACGTTATTAGATGTTCCGACATCCGCTATGTTATACTTTAGAATACTGCATTTAAAATGTTGATCTTAGATGTTATGTTCATTCCATGGGTCGACATGGAGCCTCTCAAGGTTCTTTGTCCCGTGTCTCAATACAGGTCTATGTTCGGGTCGAGACAAACTTGGTATCAGAGCATTAGATTTTAAAGTGTCCTAGGATTTCTGAAAGTCGCATTAAGTGGAATCTTTTCCATATGTGTGAAGCGCGCCACACTTGTGACGAAGAGACTATGAAACATTTAGGAAATGTTCATTTCTTTTATGATCTACTCGTTGGATGAAATGTCTCTCTATCCCTCTTACTCGTGCTATATGTGTCACGTCCCATCTTGGGAGACATGATTGGCACCTATTGCCATACTGGAATATAACTAACCTGGCTAGGCTTATGCACATCTGGTGCGAGCCTGCAACTCATCTTAAAATAACAATGGGCTATATCTTGGCTGTAAACACAACCTCCGGCTGACAAGGCCTTATAGACACCTATAAAGAAACAACTAACTAGCAACAGGCAAATAAAAGGAATCCTACACGAGCCGACAAAACCCCCATAATGTCTAGTTATAGCTGAAATGTAAATCAAGCACTAATTTATGCTAAGGCCCGAAAGGCCACTATCTAACAGCTAAACAAAGCCCCACATGGCCATCACATCAAATAAAGCATATATAGGCCCCACACTACCAACAACAAACTAACCATAGGGAACTGTAAGATCTGCAAGCCTGTAAGAGTAGAATAATGGTTGAGACAGAGCCCCCACCAACCCATAAACTGTACATTCAAAAAGAGTAAACATTCTAACTATTAGATCTGGAGGAAAGGATCCGACTGCACTACTAACTCTGGATAAAAGATAACAAGGTGTTGATCTGCATCAATCCACACCTGCAGGACAATAATGTAGTGCCCCATGATGGGCGTCAGTACAATAAGTACCGAGTATGTAAGGCAATAACTGAAAAATCACTTAATAAACTTAAGATGAAATTGAAAGTATCTAAGTGAAAGAGATAGAGATATAACCTGAATAACTTAACCTCTTGCTGTCTAATCTAATAGTAAAGAGTGCAACCAGGAACCTTACCTGGCCCCCATAAGCCAAAAGGTACAACCAGCACATAATAACCCACTCGGGGCCCCCATAATCCATGGCGAGCACACTTCAATATATATACCCCTAACAAGGTCAAACGAGTCAAAAAATAACCATTGCCATTCCTACCAGTTCCCTAGGTCTTCAACTGAGCCTGCTCGGCCCCTGAACTGTAGCTATGTCTGAGTCCGGTGGACTCCTGCTATATGTACCCTGGGCACCAGGCTCGAAGGGGGTGTGGTGCCGATTCGGCATAGAAATAGACAAGACATGGAATGGACTATATAAGGTCCTCGGACCTCATCTTCGTCCCTCGCAGATGGCATACCGCTTCTTGGAGTGACTTCATCTAGACAAGGAGGGTAATGAAATAGCTAGTAGCTCGGGGTTGGTCATGGAAGACTATACATGGAAAAGTCAATCCCAAACTGAACGTAAGTACTGACCCAACTAACAATAACGGATATTCTATATAACAAGGCTTCTGGATCTCTTATTATGATTCAAACTGTATTGCAATACTATAGAAACTAACTTGCTGAAAGAATTCTCCTTAAAATACCTCGATTTTCATTTCCCGAATAACTGATGAGTTTCAACTTGTAGTCAACAGCTCTTTCCAACAACAACCGTAATACTGGCAGAAGAGACTAGTTTTAGTACCAAATTTTGCTTATAATGATAAATTTTGATTTTAATAACAACTATAATTCAACTATGTAAAATACGATCGAAAACCTATAGTTTCTCGGGAGTTTAGAACCGAGAAATGCTTACCTAAAGCCTGTGGAATCAGTTTTGAGCGATTTTGACAACTTTTTCTCTGCGGGGTTATGATTTTTCGGGTGAATTTCAAGAAAATAACTCCATAATAATGCTCTCTATAGGCTTAGAATTCAATACCTAAAGTTAATTTGAATTTGGTGGTGTTCGGCAACGTAATCGGATGAAAAACTATAGTAATCCTCATTCCCTACTCTCTCTTGCTGAAGCTATACTTGGAGAATAATTTAAAATTGAAGAGAGGGACTTATATATAGGTGAGGTCGGTTGGCAGGGGGCACCTCGTGCCGACCATAGCGCCAGCAGGCCCCCCGTGTCGTGCCTCTCCTTGTGCCAATTGGCTAGCGCGCAGCGCTGGCCGGTACCCTGCCGGCTGGCGCGTCTTGCTGGCCCTTCGCGGCCTAGCCTCGCCCGATCCTACTTTCGAGACTTTTCTACATGCGTCTTACTCTCTTTATTCATCACGAATCCACACATGTGCTTTCTAATCATTAACTTTTATGGGGTGTAACATCCTCCCCCTCCTTAGGAACATTCGTCCTCGAATGTTATTCTCAGGATTAAAGGTGGTTAATTCTCCTTACTCAAGATTTAGAAAAATTTCGGCAAAGTCTCCTTTGTAATATGGATTATCCGGAAATCTGAAACGCATAAAAGTCCAACACAGCTGCCTCGCAGGATGCTATAACAACTATTACAGGATATGAAAGGAGTAGCTAAAGATCAATACTGACATCATAAGCAGTAAAATAACAATTGAACAACAACTTTACCTTAACTACATAAGTTGGATTAGTCCTAGATCAGGTGAGGATATATAGACTTCATATCATCCTCAGCCTCCCAGGTTATCTCTTCTTTATTCCTGTTCCTCCATAACACTTTATCAGAGGCGACATCTTTTGTTCTCAACCTATGAACTTGCCGATCTAATATGGCCACTGGAACCTCTTTGTAGGCTAACTCCTCAGTAACCTAGACGTCTCCGACTGGCACAACTTAGGACGGATCTCCTATACACTTCCGCAGCATTAACATATGAAAATCCGGTTAACAGATTCTAATTGTGGAGGTAAGTCCAACTTATAAGCCACTTGGCCTATTCTTTGGAGGATTCGATATGAGCCAATAAACCTAGGGCTAATCTTTCCCTTTTTACCAAACCTCATTACGCCCTTTATTGGCGAAATTTTCAAAAACACCCAATCACCAACACTTAATTCCAGGGCTCTACACCACATATTAAAGTAGGATTTTTGGTGACTCTAAGCTGTTAGCAAGTGCTCTCTGATAAGTTTTACTTTCTCCTCTAACTGGTGGATTATGTCTGGTCCAATTAACTCTAATTCTCCAAACTCAAACCAGCCAACTGGGGACCTATATTTACGCCTATATAAGGCCTTATAAGGCACCATATCGATTAACGAATGATAACTATTGGCTGAGAAGGTAGTCTTGACTGGCAGAAAATGAGCTGATTTTGTTAATTTGTGAACAATCACCCAGATAGAATCAAATCTGCACCTGGTATGAGGTAACCCTGTCACAATATCCATGTTAATCGTTTCCCATTTCCACATAGGTACCACTATCTCCTGTGTCAATATGTCAGGTTTTGATGTTCTGCTTTTACTTGGTTGCAATTTGGGCATAGTGCTACAAATTTTGCTACACCTTTTTTCATTCTCGGCCACCAGTAAATATATTTTATGTCATGATACATATTTCTTGAACCTGGGTGAGAGAATAATGGGAATAATTTACCTCCTCCATGATCTGCTGGCAAAGTCCTACCACATTTGTAATGTAGAATTGACCTCTACATCTTAAGACCCCGTCTTCTGTTACCTCAAAAGTTGATACTTCCCCTCGCTGAAATTTTTCTCTAAGCTGTACCAGGTTAGGATCTTCATACTGCCGCTCTTTTACCTCTACAACTAGATATGATACTGTGATATTCTAAATCACTGCCCCACTGTCTCCCGAGTCTACTATTCGGATGGCTAAACTAGCTAATTGATGCAATTCTCGGGCTAGGTCCCGTTGTTCGGGTCTCAATTGCGCTAAAGTCCCCATTGATCTACGACTAAGGGAATCTGCTACAATATTAACCTTCCCTAGATGGTATAAAATATTCATGTCGTAGTCCTTTAACAATTCTAACCAGCGACGCTGCCGCAGATTCAACTCTTTCTTTTGTAAAGATGTATTAGAGGCTCTTATGATCTGTAAAAAATATCTACGTGTACCCCATATAGGTAATGTCTCCAGATTTTTAAGGCGTGAACTACTGCTGCTAACTCTAGGTCATGAGTGGGATAGTTCTTTTCATGCTTTCTCAACTACCTTGAAGCATAAGAAATTACCTTACCATGTTGCATCAGCATACACCCTAACCCAATGCCCAAAGCATCACAGTATATATTGCATAAACCCTCTGAACCTTCCGAAAAAGTTAGTACGGGCGCTGATGTCAATCTGTTTTTCAACTCTTGAAAACTTTATTTACATGCTTCAGTCCAGTGAAATTTAGTTGTTTTCTAAGTTAACTTGGTCAAATGCGTTGATAAAGTATAAAACCCCTCTACAAATCATCAGTAATATCCAGCTAACCCTAGGAAACTGCGTACCTCAGTTTGACTTGTAGGTCTAGGACATGTCTTTACTGCTTCAATTTTCTATGAATCTACCTGAATACCAGCATCCGATACAATATTACCCAAAAAGGCTACCTAATTCAACCATAACTCACATTTAGAAAATTTTGCATACAATTGGCGGTCCCTGAGAATTTGGAGCGGTGTTTGCAGGTGACCTCGGTGTTCTACTTCTGAGTGGGAATACACCGAAATGTCATCAATGAATCTATCACAAACAAGTCCTGATACATCCTGAAGATGTTGTTCATAAGATCCATTAACACTGCAGGAGCATTCGTTAACCCGAAGGACTTGACTTGGAATTCAAAATGGCCATACCTGGTCCTGAAGGCTATTTTCGGGTATCTCTCTCCCGAACCCGCACCTGGTGGTACCCAAACCTTAAGTCATTCTTATAAAAGTACTTCTCCCACTGTAGGTAATCAAACAAGTCATCTATCTTGGGAAGCATGTATTTATTCTTAACAGTAACTTTATTTAGCTGTCGATAATCTGTACACATACGAAGGGATCCATCTTTTTTTCTGACAAACAAAACTGGCACACCCCACGGTGAAGTACTTGGTCTGATAAAGCCCTTATCTAAAAGATCTTTAAGATATTCCTTCAATTCTCTAAGCTCAGCAGGAGCCATTTGGTGCAGAGGGACCGATACAGGTTGAGTACCTATTCTCTAAGCTCAGCAAGAGCCATTTGGTACAGAGGGACGGATACAGGCTGAGTACCTAGTAATAGTTTGATAGTAAAATTGATCTCCCATTCTGGGGGAGTACCAGGAAGTTCATCTGGGAACACATCTGGAAATTCATTGACTACTGGAATTGACTGAAGAATCGAGGATTCTGCTTTAACATCCTGAACCTTGATAAAATGATAAATGCAACCCTTCGCTATCAACTTTCTCGCCCGAAGGTTGGATATAAACCTACCTTTTGGCATGGATGCATTGCCTTTACACTCCCATATTACCTCTCCCGGAAAGTGGAATCAGACAATGTTGGTCCAACATTCTACATTAGCGTAACATGGTGATAGCCAATTCATACCAATAATTGCATAAAAATCAATCATTTCTAGTTCTACTAAATCTGTCAAAGTTTGGAGACCCAAAAACTCTATTTTGCAGCCCCTGTAGATTCTTTTAGCAATAATAGAATCACCGACGGGCGTCGACACTAAAAAGAGTTGTTGAAGTAATTCTGGCATTATACAGAACTTTCGGGCCACTAATGGTGTAACATAAGACAAAGTGGAACCTGGGTCTATCAAAACATAAACTGAATGAGAGCATATGTCCAGCATACCTGTCAGAACATCTGGCGACGACTCTGACTCCTATCGCTCTGGTAAAGAATAAGTGCAATCCGAACCGGTAACTAACCTCGATGCCCCTGGCCAGCCTCGGCCTCTGCCAGCTGGAGCTGAGGGCCTACGCTCTCCTAGAGATGCTGGGGCACGTGACCCTACTAAAGATTTGTCCTGTCAGTCCCAATCACTCTGACCCCTGGCTGGACAGTCCCTGATCTAGTGACCCTCTTGTCTACAGGTGTAACACGTAGTAGAACCATACCTGCATGCCCCAAGGCGACATCGACTGCAAATAGGGAAAGGTGGAATTATGAGTATACTCTGCTTTGACCCTCTCTGCTGCTACAAACCCGATGGCAGTGAACTCTCGCTGGGTCCTGACTACCCCCGAAGGCCAGATCTTCCACCCTGCTATTGCTGTAGAGGCAGGGGTCTAGGTCGCCTGTTTGATAGTAGTGGCCTGGGTCTGCCTTGAGACTCTACTTGAGTGTCACAAGCACTAGTCTAGTGGCGTTGCTCCTAACTTCCCCTTTCTATCCCTCGTTTTCACTGCCTGATCCCCTCAATATTCTGAGAAAATGCCTGAATATGGGCGATATCCATATCCTATCGCAGAGTGGCCATAACATAAGTCTCTACATACTCTAGAAGTAGCCCCATAATGAACTGGTGCACCCTAGCTGGCATAGTGTCCGAAAGCCGACACATATCGGGCAAAGGATCAAATCTTATAGCATACTCCCAAACACTCATTGAACCCTACTCCAGATGCAGAAACTGATGTACCCGAGCCTGTCAAATTTCTCGTGGCAAATAGTGGTCCAAGGAGGCCTCTGAAAAGCTGGACCATCTCGGAGGGGGAACATCACTACCTCTGGACCTTCCCAACTCTCATAGGATAATACTACTATGTCCCGCAACCGAAATACCACTACCTCAACCGACTCCGCACGTGTGGCTTGCATTACCCTGAAGATCCGCTGCAGCTAGTCCAAAAAGTCCTAAGGGAGCTCAGCTCGATCCATCCCTATGATATTCGGGGGACTCAGAGCGAGGAACTCTCAAACCCTCGAACTACCAAGTCCTCCCGAAGATTCAGCAACCATGGATGCTACTGGCTGATGTTGCGTAGCTATCATCTGAGCTAACATGAAGACAATGCTCCTGACCTCCTGGTCTGATGGTATCGATATAGGAACTACTGGACGTTGTGCCGGCACATCTTCCACTTTGGATGGCTACTAGCGTGGCGAAGAGTGCTAGGGAGACTGAGCTGAAGTCTCCCTGTCGCCTTCCGATCGGGCTGGCTCTGACTGGGGCACCTTGCTAGTGCCTTCTCCTATTGCGACGTCTAACTTACTACTAGCCTTGGTTTATCACGTGTCCGACATTTTTACTGTAGACAAGCAGATTATGGTAAGCTTAGGGACTCAACCCTACACAACACAACTCTATAGCACGACTGAAAGAGAAAGAAGAGTGACCACCCTATCATGCCTCGCAGCCTCCTATCTATAGAATGTGGTGCCAGTACATCCACATACAAGACTCTACTTGGCATGGCTTGCAGACTCCTAGGGATATGACCTGCTTTGATACCAAGTTTTTCACGCCCCACCTTGGGAGGCATGACTGGCACCTAGTGCCATAGTGGAATCTAACTGACCTGGCTAGGCTTATGCATGTCTGGTGCGAGCCTATAACTCATCTCAAGAAAACAACGTGCTATATCTCGGATGAAAAAACAACCTTCAGATGACAAGACCTTATAGCCACTTCTAAATAAAACAGCTCACCAACAACAGGAAAATAAAGGGAATCCTATATGGGCCGACAAGACAACCATGATGTCTAGCTATAGCTGAAAGGTAAATTAGGAATGAAATCTATGCTAAGGCCGACAAGTCCACTATCTAACAGCTAAAAAAGGCCCCACACATCCATTAGCTGAAATAAAGTATATATAGGCCCCACACAGCCAACAACAAACTAACCACAAGGAACTATAAGATCTGCAAGCCTCTAGGAGTAGAATAATGATCGAGACAGGGCCCCAACCTACCCATAAACTGTACAATCAAAAAGATTAAATCTTCTAACTATTAGCTCCAAATTAAAGGAGCCGACTGCACTTCTAACTCTCGCTGAAAGCTAAGAAGGTCCTGATCAGAGTCTATCTGCACCTATAGGCAGGTAATGCAGCGCCCCAAGATGGGCGTCAGTACAATATGTAATTGAGTGAAAGAGATAGAGGTATAACATAAATAACTTAACTTCCTGCTGTCTAATCTAACAGTTAATAGTGCAAACAAGAACCTTACTTGGTTCCCATAAAATGAAAGGTACAACCAGTGAGAATAACCCAATTGGGGCCCCCATAAGACCTGACGAGCAAACTTCAATCTATATACCCCTAAAAAGGTCAAATGAGTAAAATAATAACATAGCTGTCCTACTAATTCCCTAGGTCTACAACTGAGCACACTCAGCCCCTGAACTGTAGCTGTGTCTAAGTCTGGTGGACTCCTACTGTCAGTACCCTAGGCACCAGGCTCGATGGGGGTGTGGTGCCGATACGACATAAAAATAGTCCAACCATGAAATGGGCTGTATAAGGTCCTCGAACCTCATTTTCATCCCTCACAGAAGGCATACCGCTCCTTGGAGCGACGTCATCTAGCCACAACACAACTAGTAACCCTGGGTTGGTAATGGAAGGCTATACAAGGCAAAGTCAATCTCGAACTGAATGTATGTACTGATCTCAGCTAACAACAACAGCTATTCTCAATAACAAGACTTCTGGCTCTCTTACTGGGATTCAAACTGTATTGCAGTACTATAGAAACTAACTTGCCGAAGGAATTCGCCTTAAAATACCTCGATTGTCGTTTCTCGAATAACTAATGAGTTTCAACTTATATGAAACAGCTCTTTCCAACTACAACCGTAATACTGGGAGAAAGAGACTAATTTCAATGCCAAATTCGGCTTAATATGATAACTTTTGATATTAATAATAACTACAATTGATCTACATAAAATACGGCCGAAAACCTATAGTTTCTCGAGTGTTCAGTAAGGAGAAAGGCTTACCTAAAGACTGTGGCCGTATAGTGTTGCGCGCGTATCGCTGCTCAGTATATATTAAAAACCGACACGCAAGTGTACGTGGTCAAACAAGTAATAAAGTGGCTAAGTAGCCAAGTATCGATCCAAGGAGGTTGCTCTAGATATGCAAAATTGCCTAGTTTACTATATCTCTATTCTATTTCTAACTATGTTAACAACAATCCAACAAAGATTTGAGTGAGTTTTGTTTCTAAACTAATTATATACTGAAATTAATAACTACTATTTACGTTGAATTTAGACAATGGATATGCACATGCCAAGGTTAAGAACGAGTAATGAACTTGATAATCATGATAATTTGGTCATCCTCTTCTTCATATTGCTAGCCAAGAACATTTGCCTAGAAATTAAAACTTCTGTATTTAATTTCACTTTAGAATCATAAACCATCCATCTACATTTCTGTGATCAAATGCAATTTATGACCTAACACTCCAATTCCGGTTCCTAAATTGACTAATACGGCTTTCAAGTATATTTCTATCAAGAAAGCACATCAAAACCCAATTTTCCCAAATCAAGTTAAGAACAATACCCTATTAATTCACAACTTTCCAATTTCATGCTCTCTCGAGTGAAATTGGACTTTTTAGATATACATTAATGGTGGCCAATCAATAATGTAATAAACACAAGAATTAATAGAACAACATGCAAGAAGAAGAAGAAACCATATCAATTATTACCAACATTCATTAAACAAGTTCAAAACCTCAGCAAGAAAGGAATCAGCCACTCATTCTTGGATTAATCATCCTAGAATGAGTGTTAATCATGCATACAATTGAAGGAAAGAAGAAGGGAAGAGAATAAAACTCTTATCTTTTCTATTCTTCAACTGCCACAAAACCACGTTCCTGCTCTCCACTCCTGAACTCAGCTAAAAAAACTAAAACTAAAAAAACACCTTTAAAAATAACCTAAGTGTGCTATTTATACTAGTGGGAAATTTTTCCCGGAATAACAAGCAACGTGTCACGGAGGCCAACGCGGAGCACTGCCTCCGTGACACGGCATGGACACGGACCCTCTCTGGAAATTGCAGGGTCCGGATAATTGGCCTCAACGTGGCACGGAGGCCATCGCGGAGGCCTATCTCCGTGCCACGGAGCTGACGCGCAGGCACACTGGAAATTGCCAATTTTATTTCTGCCCAGGCAGTGTGCTACCGCGATGGCAGCGTGGCACGGCTCCATCGCGGAGCCACTTTAAAATGTGCCATCCAAGGCCTTTTCCACGCTCGCATCCCAGTCCAACTCCGACATAGTTCCAACACGCATTTTAGCTCCTCAAAATCACATTATCCTGCAAAACAAATGCTAATCATGTCGGTTAGTATAAATTCGCATTTTATTACCAAATACATGATATTATATACACATTGCACAACAAACAAGGTAAAAATGATACGTTTGAGTATCACTTGGGCATATAAATCTGCCCATGATCACTTACCCCACACTTAAATCCTTGTTCGTCCTCGAACAACACATACACAAATCATGCACATCACATCTCAACCTTTGTCACTATGGTGCAGCCATTTACGTTACGGTCATACCGATTATTCGATTTTTGCAAATCATCAAGAAAACATGCTTGGTCGTACAAGACAATGACCTTAATACATCGAGGCTTCCTAGACTTTTAGGAATTGATTCTTGATATCGGCAAACTCATGCAAATCAACTAATCAAGAAATCCGACACGAAAATCAATCTTTCATCAAGCATGTACCCTCACAACTCGAGAGAAACTTCCCCTTTTTATGTTCATGCAGCACACAAACATGCAAGTAGGGGCATATAAAAATTAATTTCACTCTCTCTCCCAAAAGAATTCACATGCATCATGTCATGACCCATAGGCTTTCCCTTAGTGTATTACTCCACTAATATAAAGAAATGCAATGTAGGATCAAATAGGACTTTTAATGGGTTATAACTGGGCTATGGATCTAGTATATATATATTGGATTAGCCAATAATAGTCGCTAGCATCCTTAAGCGCCTTTTTAACTCATTCCCATCAACGCATGGACATTATTCCTCTCTTTTCTCTTTTTCTCCCATTCATGCTGGTTTACTTTCATACAGCCTATTTCATCAGGCACACTTGACACAAAATAGAAGGTTTTCCTGTACCCTCAATTTCAATTAATTACAACGGGTGCCTCTTCAACATCATCTTTTCTTTCCTCACTTTGCTTTTCTTTTCTTTTCACTCTTTTCACTCTTTAACACTTTGGGAAACATTTTCTGTTCTTTATGAGCGCTTAAGGGCTTCTTAAAGACTTTAAGGCTAATGAAAAGAAGGAATAAAGCTTAGTTCATACAATTCTAGACAAAAGAAAGAAATCGGCTAAAGGCTCAACGGGCTGACTAGGGTATACAACATATAAAAAGGTAGAATTTGACAAGAACAAAATGGAAACTAACGGTTAAAACAAAGAAATGCCTACATCCTTTCCAACACTACACCTCCTTCATTTCGTTTTGTATACACACCAGGCAAGTTCTAGACAATTCACAATGACATGGAATAGCAAAACCTCACTTCACACTTCATGCACATGCTCGAATCAAGATTCATTCACAGACTCTTTAATTAGTCAATTACATGATTTCAAGATTAAGCCTCAATCATCATGAACCAAATTCTATAGCCTAGGTAACTCAACATATTTACACAATTGCATGCTTTCAACCGAATCATTTTCACATTTCGAACATCAATTACAACACGCAATGAAATTTTAGCAACCATAAGCAACTACAGTTTATTGATGCAATCCACCAAAGAAACTAAAAACAAAACATCTGCTCCTATCGACTACATTTCCCTTAAGACGGTCGTCATCCATCCATCATAGGGAACGGTCACTAACTATGACATCGGTTCAATGGGACTATTCTCGATAAAAGAACCGAAAACAAACTCTGAGAAACCCAAAAATAAAAATTCAAAATTTTTGCAACACATCGATCATTTCGATAGAAAATATTTGCAAACTATGTTGATAAATGCAAAATCTTTTCACAAGAATTTTGAAAAATATCGATCATATCGATAGAAAAAATATTTACAAAATTTACAAAATATTTACAAAGGCAACAGTAACTTTCAAAACACACATCATCATCCACAACACAAATATATACACATAGATCACAAAATCAGTTCACAACAACAGGGAAAGCACAGACATACATAAACGTCAAGGAAAAATTATACAGCAAGTTTAGAGCCTATGACCCAGCACCTAACTACTCCCCACCCCACACTTAAATCGAACACTGTCCCCAGTGTTCACAACAATACAAAGCACAAAATTTTGGGTGGTGGAACTCCCTGCTCAGTTGAAATATTCGACTTCCTCATCCGGTGCTGCGGCCTCGTCGCCCATATCCGAATCGGCTCCATTATCGTCATCGGACTCTACATTAGAGTCCTCACGACGTGTCTCCTCATCAGTAGGGACGTCGTCATCAGTCGGCTCCACAAAGGCTGGCCCCACCTTGCGTAAAGCTCTGGCGTTCTCGCCAAAGGGGTAGTCCTGCTCCAGCTGCCATAACTCATCCTTGGTGGCTGGTCTCCCACCTATCCGTAGCTGCAACATCTGCATGCCGAACATACGGGCCATATACTAGTTGTCACGAGCATGTCGCTCGCCCAGAGTCAGCACCGGTCCGTGTGTAGTGTCGGGGGCCTTGGTCTTTGTAATATCAAGGGCCCTCCGCTCCAACTGCGGAATGTAATCCAAGGCTTCTTCCTCAATGTCGAGGCCTCGGAGGAAGGTGGTGATGAGTCCGCCAAACCCGTATCTGTGGCCCTGGTGTAGTCTGGCTCTCTTCATGGCGGATATTATGACCGCCCCCACATTAATCTCAAGCCCTTTCATAAGGGCATACACCAGGCAGACACGGTCCCGGGTCACGTCTGTCATATGCACTCCCGGGATCAAACACAAACATACAATTTTTAGCCAGATTCTTGCCTCCCTGTTCATCTGCGAATAAGGCAGAGTCTGATGGTAACCCCTCTATTTGTGTCTGCTCCATCGGGCTGTGGATCGAGCCCCACACAACATACGTCTGATGTCGGCGTACGGTAGGGTGATGTTTAACTGGCGGAGAACGTGGGCGTCTGTGTCCCGCGCTCCAACGATGGCATTCAACTGCTGGGGTTCCAGAGTGACAATCTGCCCTCTAATTTTAATAGTATGGCTCCTGATGGCCGGGTTCCAGTTGGCGTAGAATTCCCGGACCAAGTGAAGGTTGCACTCCTTGGGCTCCTGAAAAATAAAGCCGAGCCCACCTGCCTCAATTCTCTGTACGATGCGAGGGAACTCCTGTTCAAGTGGGTCCCTTGCAATATGTTCCTCCGGGAAGTACTTGTTCTCCTTATGCTTTGCGTACCATTTCTTCCCTTCATCGGTGACCCATCGTGTCCCATATCGGCGGTGTTGACCACGTGGAACAGCAGGTGCAGCTGGGACAGCAGTGCCCAGTCTCATTCTCTTTCTGCCGGTGCCTGAGGTTGAAGCACCCTTGCCTTTATCTTGTCGGCTGGCCATTGTACCTGTCAATTTACACAAACAAGCACAACGTTAAGCTAAAAACTTGCTACCTTCGGCTAAGGTCGGGTTAAACAAAATTTACCCAACACTTAGTCTTTACAATATTTACAACATTTTAGCAAGGATAGCTCTATTTACACCCCAAACACAATCAACTATAACATATTGCTTAGTGCGTTCACAAAAATTCGACAGCATAACGGCTAGCGAACTACTCAGACTTCATACAGCTAACCCAATCCTACTATCGACAGCAATTCAACCATAGCACAAGCAACAAAACAACCATAAACTAAAAAAACTAGAAAAATATTTCGTATACAAGCTAATCTAAACAATCTAACCAATTTACACATTATGCAATTTCCCACTAAAATTCGAGAATTAGTGGTCTTTGAACATTTACACACTATTTACCATAAATTATCTCAAATAATAAACACCCCCCGACATTGAATTCACCAAACAATCAAGTTGCCCAAGTCAAATTCAACAACCCAAGCCCTAGGATAGAGTTCAACAATCAATTTCGAATTATTTACATAATCGACAAGTTCAAATGCTAAATACAACAATCCGAACATAATCAATCACAACATAATTCACCATCATGTTTAATTTCTACCTAAGGTGGTATGTCTCACCTTACATGCCCAAAATTGACAAAAATCGCCAAAAAATTGAGTTAGACGATGAAAACATACCTTGGAATTAAAGAATCGACGAAAACTTGACGTTTTCCTTGCCTATTAACGTGGCACGTTGCTTGGGGGTAGGGGAATGGGTGTTTTTGTCGCGGAGGGTAGAGAGAATGGGGGAAAATGGGCGAAAATCGGGGGTTTATTTAAAGGAAACACGCGGGTCACCCGAAAACCCAGTGTGACCCGGCACTGGGATAAGGGCAACGTGTCACGGAGGGTAACGCGGAGCCCCTCCTCCGTGACACGGAGCCAACGCGTTGGCTTACTGGAATTTTAAAAAATTCCAGATTTGCCTTCAACGTGTCACGGAGGTCAACGCGGAGCATTGCCTCCGTGACACGGCGCCAACGCGCCAGTGCTCTGTTTCCCCATCAAATTTTATTTTTCATACCTCGCCTCGTTTCCTCGATTCCAAGTATTTTTCCTCCAGTATACCTAAAAATCACCTCACTAAAGAAAAATTGGTTAAATTAATAGATTCCCTACAAAAAAAATAAAAAAAAAATTTTACTAAATTACTAAATAAAAAAAAAAAATTCACTAAATAAAACGCAAATCTAAGCCTAGTCAAGAAAAAGAAAAGAAAATAGAATAAAAGAAAAACTTTACACTAAGGAAAGAAAAAAATATTTTTCACGGGTTGCCTCCCGTGTAGCGCCTGGTTTAACGTTGCGGCTCGACAGCCTTTATGCTCAAGTGTCTACTAGGGAGATGGACGATTTGTCCCGATCATGGTCATCTCCCCAGTAGTTCTCAACCTTGTCTGGTGGCCTACCTAGTAACTCTCGGGAATCACTCAATCCATTTGCATTCCCATGATCAATCACGTTGATCACCGAGAGTTCCTTATAGACAGTCGGGAGCTTAGGTGCCTTGTACACGTCGAACACCTCAACCTTGTCGTGTGCTCGCATTGTGAGTTGACCCGCAGCTACATCGATCAATGCCTTTCCGGTTGCCAAAAAGGGTCATCCTAAAATAAATGGGACTTCCGCGTCTGGTTCAAAATCCAGAACAATGAAATCTACCGGAAAAATGAGGGAGCCTACCTGCACTAGCACATCCTCAACAATGCCATCCGGCTTAGCTAAAGACCTGTCTGCTAGCTGCAAGATCACTGTTGTAGGTCTAGGACTCCCTAGCCCTAACTTTCTGAATACCGAAGATGGCATCAGATTTATACTTGCCCCCAAGTCGCATAACCCACGAGCTCGGATACTTTGCCCAATCGTCAGCTGGATAGTAAAACTTCCAGGATCCTTCAGTTTAGTGGGCAACCTGTTCTGAATACGGGATGTGCATTCCTCCGTTAAAGCCACCGTGGCATACTCAGTCAAGCGACTTTTGTTGGCCACGATGTCTTTGATATACTTTGCATATTTTGGCACACCCTGCAAGACATCAACAAGAGGTAAGTTAACATGTACCTGTTTAAGTACCTCCATGAATTTCTGGAAACACGCCTCCTCCTTGTGTTTCTTAAGTCGTTGAGGGAACGGGGGTGGAGGCCTTGCTGGTTCAGCTTCTTTGGTCTTCCCCGTATCTGAGGTTTGTTCTCCCTCAACATCTGCTGCTCCTGACTTCTGAGGCGGTCTTTCCGGTTCCACCTCCTTTAATTGTAAACCACTCATCGTGGTCACTACATTTACCTGCTTTGGATTGGGATCCGTGTCGCTAGGTAGTCCTCCCCTTGGTCTAGTATTTTGGGCACTAGCAAATTGCCCAAACTGATATTCAAGAGCCTTGGTTGCCAATTGATTGTTCTTTACTTCGGCTGCCAATTTGACATAGTCAGCCTGCAATTGTGCCTGGTTGGCAATCATGGTCTTGAACATTTCCTCAATAGTCGGTGATGGTGGTGGAGGAGGGGCATTGTGATTTCTAAACTGATTCTGATAGCCTTGCTGCCCTCCTTGGTTTCTGTGCATACCCTGCCCTAAACCCTTGCCTTGTTGATTGTTGCTACCCCACGAAAAATTTGGATGATTCCTCCAGTTCGAGTTGTAGCCACCACAAAACTGCTGTTGATTCCTCTGTGCATTGCCCACAAAGTTGACAGAATCAGGATTTGCACCACAGCATTCAGCTGAATGCTCACTACTACCACACACTTCACACCACATCTGTTGGACAGCATTGACTGAGGCTGAAGGCTGGTTCAAATTCATATTGCTGAAGTGAGTGTTTAACTGATTTTGCAAAGCAGCTATCTGTGCAGCGATAGCTGTGAATCCATCCACTTCAAGCACTCCCGCTACTTTCCTTGCTCCACCTCTTGAAGAATCTGCATTCCATTCTGGATTGCCTTGTGAAATTCGGTTGAGCAAAGTGTACAGCTCCTCGTAAGTCTTCTCCAGCGCTTGCCCTCCAGCTGCTGAGTCTAATAAAATTTTAGTGCGGGGTTCCAAACCCTCAATAAAAGTGTGTACCAACACCTCGTTTGACTGATGATGATGAGGACAGTCTCGCAACATGGACTTGAATCTTTCCCAGGCTTGATAAAGATTTTCTCCTTCCCTCTGTTTAAAACTTAGAATCTGACTTCTAAGTTTAGCTGTTTTACCTGAAGGGAAAAATCTGATCAAAAACTTCCTTGCAAGATCATCCCACGTTGATATAGAGTTGGGTGGCTCAGCTTTTAACCACCTCTTGGCTTCACCCAGTAAGGAAAATGGAAATAAGGTGAGCCGAACATAATCAGGTGACACTCCAGCGGGGATGTAAATGTCACTTATCTCCAAGAAGTTCTGGAGATGTTGTTGCGGATCTTCGTGAGGGAGACCGGTAAACTGCCCGCTAGTGTGCAAAAGTTGCACCATATTTTGCTTTAACTCAAATCTCCCCCCAGGCTCTGCTTTGCGGATGCTGGAATGTACATTATTAGCGTGTGGGATTGCCACCTCGCGAACCGGCCTGGCTGCTACTTCCTCAGGCACTAACACTGCCCGCACAACTGGTGGATTTGGTTGCTCCATCATAGACTGTTTAAGCAACTGCAGCTTCTTCCGAAGAGCTTCTCTACATTGACTGTGCAATTCACGTTCTGGCTCTAAGTAAGATTCCACCAGCTCCTTGTCCCTTGCCAGTGTTCACAGAAATAAAAATCTTCAAAATACAGGCTAAGACCAAGTTGTTAACACTTAAGAAAATAAAAATACAAATACAGTAAATTTACACTAAACACAATTTTACAAATCGCCTAGCCTCCCCGGCAACGGCGCCAAAAACTTGTTGCGCGCGTATCGCTGCTCGGTATATATTAAAAATCGACACGCAAGTGTACGTGGTCAAACAAGTAATAAAGTGGCTAAGTAGCCAAGTATCGATCCAAGGAGGCTGCTCTAGATATGCAAAAATGCCTAGTTTACTATATCTCTATTCTATTTCTAACTATGTTAACAACAATCCAACCAAGATTTGAGTGAGTTTTGTTTCTAAACTAATTATATACTGAAATTAATAACTACTATTTACGTTGAATTTAGACAATGGATATGCACATGCCAAGGTTAAGAACGAGTAATGAACTTGATAATCATGATAATTTGGTCATCCTCTTCTTCATATTGCTAGCCAAGAACATTTGCCTAGAAATTAAAACTTCCGTATTTAATTTCACTTTAGAATCATAAACCATCCGTCTACATTTCTGTGATCAAATGCAATTTATGACCTAACACTCCAATTTCGGTTCCTAAATTGACTAATACGGCTTTCAAGTATATTTCTATCAAGAAAGCACATCAAAACCCAATTTTCCCAAATCAAGTTAAGAACAATACCCTATTAATTCACAACTTTCCAATTTCATGCTCTCTCGAGTGAAATTGGACTTTTTAGATATACATTAATGGTGGCCAATCAATAATGTAATAAACACAAGAATTAATAGAACAACATGCAAGAAGAAGAAGAAACCATATCAATTATTACCAACATTCATTACACAAGTTCAAAACCTCAGCAAGAAAGGAATCAGCCACTCATTCTTGGATTAATCATCCTAGAATGAGTGTTAATCATGCATACAATTGAAGGAAAGAAGAAGGGAAGAGAATAAAACTCTTATCTTTTCTATTCTTCAACTGCCACAAAACCACGTTCCTGCTCTCCACTCCTGAACTCAGCTAAAAAAACTAAAACTAAAAAAACTCCTTTAAAAATAACCTAAGTGTGCTATTTATACTAGTGGGAAATTTTTCCCGGAATAACAAGCAACGTGTCACGGAGGCCAACGCGGAGCACTGCCTCCGTGACACGGCGTGGACGCGGACCCTCTTTGGAAATTGCAGGGTCCGGATAATTGGCCTCAACGTGGCACGGAGGCCATCGCGGAGGCCTATCTCCGTGCCACGGAGCTGACGCGCAGGCATACTGGAAATTGCCAATTTTATTTCTGCCCAGGCAGTGTGCTACCGCGATGGCAGCGTGGCACGGTTCCATCGCGGAGTCACTGTAAAATGTGCCATCCAAGGCCTTTTCCATGCTCGCATCCCAGTCCAACTCCGACATAGTTCCAATACGCATTTTAGCTCCTCAAAATCACATTATCCTGCAAAACAAATGCTAATCATGTTGGTTAGTATAAATTCGCATTTTATTACCAAATACATGATATTATATACACATTGCACAACAAACAAGGTAAAAATGATACGTTTGAGTATCACTTGGGCATATAAATCTGCCCAAGATCATATAGGTATCAGTTTGGAGCAATTCTGATAACTTTTGCTTAACGGTGTTACAATTTTCTGAGTGAATTTCAAGAAAATAACTCTGTAATAATTCTCCTTGTAGGCTTAGAATAAAATACCTGAAGTTAATTTGAATTTGGGGCAACGTTTGGTAGCATAATTGGACAAAAAAAATAGAAATCCTTGTTCCCTACTCTCTCTGGCCGAAGCTATACTTGGAGTATGATTTAGAATTGAAGAGAGGGACTTATATGTAGGTTAGGTCGGTTTGCAGGGGGCACCCTGTGCTATCCATAGCGCCAGCAGGCCCCCCACATTGTGCCTCTCCTTTCTCCAATGTGTTGGTGCCGCGCGCTGGCCGATGCCCTGCCGGATGGTGCGTCGTGTTGGCCCTTCGAGGCCTAGCCTCGCCCAGTCCTACTTCTGAGGCTTTTCTAAATGTGTCGTACTCTCTCTATTCATCATAAATCCATGTGTATGCTTACTTATCATTTACTTTTACGGGGTGTAACAATATGCGTTTGCAAAATCATGCCTCCTTGCCTAGTTAATGGAAGAAGAAACGAAAATGGAAAAAGCCGTGAGAATGGCAATGGAGACGGGCACCAACAGGCCCCACCAGCCCCTAAGGATCATGTACCCAAGCAGGTTGCCCACGCAGAGTTCAAGGCAGCCATGCAGATATTAGCTCATGCCTTGACCGCCCAATTCAACCAATAGGCGGTAGTGCATATCTCTCAGAATCAAAATGTGGCAGCAGTGAGAGTTAGAGATTTTCTGAGGATGAACCCTCCGGAGTTTCTCAGATCAACGGTTGATGATGATCCACATATGTTTATTGATGAGGTTTTAAAGATCACCCAGATCATGGGGGTGACTGGGGAGGAATGCGCAGATCTAGCCTTGTATCAATTGAAAGGGGTTGCGCACATGTGGTTCAGGTAGTGGAAGGATAACAAGACAGTTGGAGCATGACCTATTGGTTGGCATACTAAATTTCTGGATCGGTTCTTCCCTAATGAGATAAGGGAGATTAAAGCAACTGAGTTTGTGAACCTAAGGCAGGGTAATACGATGGTTCAGGAGTATGCGTTAGAGTTCACCCGCTTGTCCAAGTATGCACATAAGATGGTGGCAGACCATAGGGCTTGAGTGAGTTCGTGCATGGGATAGCCGACTACATGGTCAAAGATTGCCGGACCGTGCTGCTTCATCAGGAAGACATCCCTCAAATAGTTCTGTACACCCAGCAGATAGAGGCAGTGCAGGTAAGTGAGCAGGAGAGAGAGGCCAAGAGGTCCAGGACTGATAGCTTTGGATTCCCCTAGTAGAGACGTGGTGGTGGGAACCGTCAGTAGTCCTCCATTGATCATCAGTCGATGCGTCGTCAGCAGCGAGTATGCGATCCAAATCTAGGGGCGACTAAAGGGAATGAGCATCAGGCTCTCGAGGTCAGGGGAGTAGATCTATGGAGACCAGTATTCCAGCTTGTGATAGGTGTGGCCAGAGGAACACGGGTTAGTGCTTAGCAAGTTCAGGTGATTATTTCGGGTGTGGAAAGCCTTGACATATGCTCAGAGATTGTCCAGTAGCCATACAGGGCCATGATAGGGGCTGAGGCTCAGCCACTAGCTTAGTAGCCCCACCAACACACTCAACTCAGTAGGGGGCATCCAGTAGTGAAGGTGGTGGTTAGCACCAGAATAGATTCTATTCCCTAGCATCTCATTAGGAGAAGGAGGTCTCCCCAGATGTAGTCACTAGTATGTTATGAGTATTCCAGCTGGATGGCTCCGTTTGAGGCTCTCTATGGGCGGAGATATAGATCTCCTATTGGTTAGTTCGAGTACGGTGAAGCTGCATTGATAGGACCATATTAAGTCCATGAGGCTATGGAGAAAGTTCAGCTCATAAGGGACAGGTTGAAAACAACTCAGAGTCGCCACAAGTCCTATCCGGATGTGAGAAGGAGAGAGCTTGAATTTGAAGTTGATGATTGGGTGCTTCTGAAGGTATCTTCAATGAAAGGAGTGATGAGATTCAGAAAGAAAGGGAAATTCAGTCCCTGTTATGTTGGTCTGTACCAGATTGTGAGACAGGTTGGCAAGGCAACATATAAATTAGAATTTCCCTCAGAGCTAGCTTCAATAAATCCAGTGTTCCATGTATCACTCTTGAAGAAGATCCTGGGTAACCCAACTTTTGTTGTCCCGGTGGAGAGCGTGGGTGTGAAGGACAGTTTCACGCCCCGAGTCTATACCCTGGATGTAACACAGTACTTACTATCACAAGTAACCCCAATTCAACCCATGGTGCATCATAACACTGGCTATTCTGAGTAAAAAATAGCGGAAGCTTTAAATAACGAAATCATTTAAGAAAAAATGATTTATTAGTAAGTTCATACATCTAAAAGAACAATAATACTAAATATCTAAAAACTTTGTCTGAAAGCCATCTACTATTTATGAGTTGCTGGGGTAAGCCCCCAACTAACTCTAAAGTCTGACCGAAAGAAATAGATATGAAGTAAGTAATATATCTTCCTCAAAGGATGAGGACTCACCACTACTACAACTGATATCACCGGAGTAAACCTACTACCGACGCTGAGACTTAGAACCTGCGGCTATATCATAAAATGATACAACATAAAAGGTATGTGTGAGATCATGGTCTGGGGCCATAAGGCCCATAAACATAACCTTCAGTGGCAATGTAGTTCTGGGAAGTTGGGTGCGCTGGAACCCCGACCTTCTTGGTGCTAAGTCATACTCCCACTAGATAGTCCTAACATGACAACTACTGCTAGGCTAATAGCTCAAAGCTGGGGCCCAAGACAAAGTTAGGGATACTTATCTGGAAGTACCCTGAGAGAGTCTTATCGAAGCAGATCTGGAAACTGGTGTTCTAAGACTAGTCAGAGTTGCTTATTTGAAAGCGTCGTAATCGTCTAAACAACAAACTGAGGATAAAGCTGGTGGTTTTAAGACTAGTTAGAGCTTCTTATCTTGAAGTTTCAAGACCGCCTAAAGAACCACTAAAAAAATCTGATATCGAGTCTAATCCTGATAACTGAGCGGCACTACTAACACCTTGAGAATTTCTATAATCAAACTGATCAGCTGACATTTCTGACACACACTAGATATTCAAAAATTTTGACCGAAACTAGCCTATCATGTATCTGACTGTGAATTCAACCTATTCAAATATTATGGGAACCCACAACACTAATAGAATCAAGCAATAGGAAATAACTAGTTTGATATGCAAGAATCTGATTCACTGAACTGAGAACCTAGGGCTAAATCATTCTTCAAGATGATAGTTTCCTAAAAACTTCTAAGGATTAGGAAATATAGCAACTAATATCATGAATAATATTCCACTAGAAGTTTATAGAATTCCATCAGAAAACCTTCCACAATTCGAAAATACGGGGCTATAACTAACAGGAAAATTTAGAGTGTTTTGGGGACAACATCAATAAAGTCATAATCTGATGGAATCATATCTAAAATTAACATGAATTTAAGCAATTTTGACATATAATTTCTTCACATTAGAAAGTTTCAAGGCTAGAATTGATAGAAAAGACATGGAGGATTTTTGGGGACACAAGGGAAGAACTATTTCCTTGTTGAATTCCCACATACTTGGTTAAAGGATTTCACTAAAGGTCTTAAAGTTTTTGCCCTTGAGAGGAACCCTAGTTCTTGCGCCTTGAGAGAAAAAGAGAAATGGAGAAGAAGGGTTCTTGAGTGTTTTAGGATCGAACGAGGGACTAGGCTACATATTCCCCTTAAAATCGTCTCACTAGATACATAAAATGACGTAGTATAGAAGTTAGGAGCATTGAAAATTATGAAAACATCCTAGGAAATTCACAGGAAAAAGGACCCTGCCAGTCCTCACGAGGCACTCCATGAGTCATGGCATCATGATCGACTCGTCGTGCCATGTCGTGAGGAGCAGTGGAACTTTTCTCAGAAATCCCCTGAATCTACCAACGACTGACTTCTTGAGTCGTTCTCTAACTTAACAACTCATGATACCTTCTGTTACCACTGAAGTCAACAATCCTGTTCTTCATGAGTCATTGCTACGATGACTCATCGTCTCCCCTTGTCGCCACCACAGTTTTGAGACTAATACTCTTCCAACGACCGTCGCAACGGGTCGTTTTCTCACCTAACGGTTCATGGTCTCCATCCATCGTCACTAAAACCTTATCCTGCCTTTCCCTTTGACAATTCTTTCAATGACTTGTTACTGAACTTAATGAGCCATCAAATCTCCCGTCCCCTAGAGTCTTGACATTTCAAGCTACTGCTTGTGCCAAGGACCCAACGACTAATCCCCTCATTCCATGAGTCATGAAGTGGGTCGTTACCTCAGAGCTCTGAACAGGGCTTCATTGATTGCATTCCATGAGTCTCATCATGACTTGTGAAGTCAGCTAACAAGTTGTACCACAACTCATTCTGTGGTGAAATGTTCACTTTCCTTTTGAATTTTTTCTTTAATTCTAGGGTATAATCTTTGAAACTTTTGGGGTGTTACAATATCTCCCCCTTGGGAACATTCATCCTCGAATGTAGGTTAAATATAATTGAAGGATAGGGACGGAACTGAAATCCCAAATACTAAGCACCCAAAACTGAGAACTGACGGAGTGACTGAGCCAAAAGGGCTAGGGGAAGATTTGCAATCCCGAGAACTGATTTCTAAGGTTGTATGTCAGTGGGGTAATCTGACTCTGAGTTGAACTACATATATAAATTGAGTTTCTGAATCTTACATGCATGCTAAGATATGAGAAAAATAACTTAAGGACATGAAGCTGACATGGAACTAAGTGGGGTATCAAGGAGAAACTGTTTCTCTCAGGCTGGAATTAAGCAGTTAGGGACGGAGATGTAAATCCCATAACTGATTTTTGCTATCTAAATAGGTGGCCTTATCTGAATTCGTTTCCCATGTACTTCCTCCTACTAGTTGAGTGTTCCTTAAAACCTTCACTGAAAAGACCTTTTTATTCCCCCCCCCCCAACTTATGATCTTGATGGTCAAAAATCTCAACTGGAAACTCGTTTTAGAAAAAGTAAAATGTCATCCTCACTAAAACCTCATCGCCCTTTTCCTAGTAAAATCTTTAGGTACACCTTGCTAGATACACTAACTTCCTGAATACCACCACACTATTCAAAGCTATCACTAAAATCGTCTTATGACTCCTCTGCAGCATATACCATCCAAGAATTTCCCTGTCTCTCTAGTAGGACTAACAACTACATCTCATGAACTTCTGCATATGAGCGTCTAAGGTATAAATATAAAGTTATTCTAATTATATCTATTGCAACAATCATTCTCGATATAGGTGAATGTACACATGGCTTAGAGTAAGGAAATCTCAAGCATGAATCATTCAATGAGCCTAATTTGAGCATACACATGATGTAGCATGATCTGCTGACCCGTTAAGGAGAGTCTAAGGGACTGGGTTCTTGGAGATGAACGTATTGTGAGACAGGAGTCTATACATAACTAGTTTTCATGGCATGAAGCCGAGATTTATGGAACCATAGAGTAAGACGGGGATCGCTGTCTGAAATGGTTATCTATAATTCTAGGAATCTATACATAAACATAAGTAAAATGTAACGCCAACTGAAATACAAGAGGAAACAACTGAATAGGAAGGATTGATATCCCATAGTTGCTATTTTTGGAGATCTTCTACTAAAAACTTAGGGTTTAACTTGGCCTTGTTAAATTATCATCTTCCCTTTAGTTAAAGTCACCCTTCTCAAGCTCCTTGATCCTTTCTTAAGTATAGGTTGACATTACATATTCTGGAGTTCTCATTCACCACGAAAGCTATCACTACGGCTTCATACTTATAACCATTTCATATCAGCAACGGTATAACTATCATACTAGCATTCTAAAGGCATCTAATGCTTTATATCATGGCTCCTTACTCTAACAACATGCAAGGATCAATATGAGAAAGTCATAACATACTTGCTACTATATCTGAAGCTGTCTTCCACTTGTACTGAATGTTGTGCCCTGCTGAGATGGGCAAGCTGCCAGAGTTGCTGGAATGGTGGATTGATTTTTCCCACGTTCAGCTATAGGGCAATTCTTTATTCTATTGCCCAACATACCACATCCAAAACATCCTTCCTTACTGAGAAAATAGTTTTTGAGGTGGCTCATTCCATATTTCTCACAAGTTGGGTGACCTGACAAGGCTGCAGGTGAGATAGTCGGGGCTCTACCTTTGCCCAGTTTGCTGCTGGGCAATCTTTGAATTTATGGCCTGACTTGTCGCACCAAAAGAAACTGCCTAAGCCAGCCATGCAGTCTCCCAAATGGTTTTTCTAATTGTTCTTGCAAGTTGGGTATGTAATCTCCCTTACTCTGGGTTTGTTGGGATCACTAGCTATTGATGGTGCTAGGGCAAATGATCTCCGACGAGACCGAAAATGAGGTCTACCACTCATCCTCTGTGGGAATACCTTATGTCCCTTGTTCCTTTTTATGAAGTTTCGAACCATGGTAGCTATTATGTCTGATGGAAGCCTTGAGCTCCACATCCATCACATGCCCCCTATGGTGGCCTACTGAAGCTAGTGGGGATGGTGGATTCCCGTTACTGTTTCCTTTTCCACTATCTCTTCTTGAAGGCATTGTCGGGCGAATGCATAATGCATGAATTGGAAGATAAACCTTAGAGTTTACACTCCATCGCACATGATAAGAATAGTGAAAGAAGGGAATTTTTTCCTAAAACGTCTTGTAGCCTCCTTGTCATAAGTGTGGCGCACTTCATACCCATGAAAAGGACTCTACTCGACGCAACTTTTAGACATCTAAGATACTATAAACCTAGGTTTCTGATACCAAGTTTGTCATACCCTAAGTCTATACATTGGATGGGACATGGTACTTAGGATCACAAGTACGCCCACGTCAACCCATGGTCTATAATAACACAGGTTATTATGAGTAAAACATAGAGGAAGCTTTAAATATTTAAATCATTTAAGAAAAACTTATTTAATAGTAAGTTCACATATCTGAAACAACAATAGTACTAAATATCTGAAAACTCCATCTAAAAGCCATGTACTACTCACGAGTTGCTGGGACAAGCCCCCAGCTAACTCTAAAGTTTGACTTAAAAAAATGATCTGAAGTAAATAATATATCATCCTCGAAGGATGAGGACTCACCACCGCTACTTCTAATATCTCCGTAGCAAACCCACTATCGGCACTAAGACTGAGAACCTGAGGCTGTATCATAAAACTATACAACGTAAAAGGCATGTGTAAGTATTTTGAATGTACTGAGTAAGCAGGAGAACACAAATACTGGATATAAAAAACTGAATTGAAATGACATGCAATGACCACTGATATACTGAACTAAAATAACTAAAATGTACTGGGATAGTTAAGATGACCCTGTCTGATGGTTTAAGATATGCCCTAAATTTCAAATTCTAAGTCTGAACTAACTGTACGGAACTAAGCAGACTAAAACTAAACTAACTAATCTGAGACTGAACTGAGTTGACTAGTGTGAGAGTCTATAATGGACATACAACCACGTGAGCTAGACTTGGAGTCCGATGTACATACCCCATCAGTAGGACCCAATATACCTTGTCAGGGTATAAAGGCATGGACTGTCAGATCATTGTCTGGGGCCATAAGGCAAATAAACATAACCTCGGTGGCGATGTAGTTCTGGGAAGCTGGGTGAGCTGGAACCCCGATCCTCTCTGTGCTAAGTCCTACTCCCACTAGATAGTCCTAACATGACTACTACTACCAGGTTGATAGCTCGAAGATGGGGCCCAAGACTAAGTCAGGGATACGTATTTGTAAGTACCCTGAAAGAGTCTTATCAAACTGAATCTAGAAATTGGTTTTCTAAGACTAGTCAGAGTTGTTTATCTAAAAGCGTCGTAACTTTTTAAAGAACAAACAAAGGCTGAAGCTGGTGGTTTTAAGACTGGTCAGAGCCAATTATCTGGAAGTGTCATGACTGCTTAAATAACCACTAAAAATAATTTGATACTAAGTCTAATACTAATAACTAGGAGGCACTACTGACACCATGATAATTTCTGTAATCAAACTTATCAACTGACATTTCTGACTAACACTGGATATTATAACATTTTGACTAAAACTAAGCTAACATGTATCTGACTGAGAAATCAGCACATACAAATAATATGGGAATCCACAATACTGATAGAATCAAGCAACAGGTAATAACTAGTCTGATATGTAAGAATCTAATTCACCGAACATAAAAGCTAGGGCTAAATCATTCTTCAAGATGCTAGTTTCCAAAAAATTTCTAAGGATTCGGAAATATAGCAACTAATATCATGAATAATATTCCACTATAATTTTATAGAATTCTATCTGAAAACCTTCCACAATTCGAAACCACAAGGTTATAAATGATAGAAAAATTTAGAGTATGTTTTGGGGATAGCATCAACATAGTCATAATCTGATGGAATCATATCTAAAATTTACATGAATAACATTCTACATGAATTTAAGGAAGTCTGACATATAATTTCTTCAAATTCAGAAGTTTCAGGGCTAGAACTGATAGAGAAGACATGGAGGATTTTGAGGACACAAGAGAAAAACTATTCCCTTTTTAAATTCCCACATACCTGGTTGAAGGATTTCACTAAAAGTCTTGAAGTTGCTGCACCCTAGAGAGAAACCCTAGTTCTTGAGCCTTGAGAGAAAAAGAGAAATGGAGACGAAGGGTTTGTAAGTGTTTTAGGATCTAATGAGGGACTAGGCTAGATATTCCCCTCAAAACCGTCCCACTAGATACCCAAAACGACATATTGTAGAAGTTAGGAGCATAGAAAATTACATAAACACCCTAAGAAATTCACAGGAAAAAGGACCCTACTAGCCTCACGAGGAACTCCACGAGTTGTGGGTATAGGAACGACTCGTGGTGCCAAGTCGTGAAGAGCATTGGAAATTTTTTCAAAATCCCTCAAATCTGTTGATGACTGACTTCACGAGTCGTTGTCTGACTTACTGACTCATGAATCCTTCCGTTACCACTAAAGTCAACAATCCTATTCTCTCATCCCACGACTGACACGACAAGTCATGACTTGCTACGATGACTCTCATCTCCCCTCATCGCCACCACTGCCTCGAGATTGACATTCTTTCGACGATTGCTGTAACGGGTTGTTGCCTCACCTAACAGTCCATGGTCATCATCCGTCATCACTGAAACCTTTATCTTGCCTTTCCTTTTGACGATTCTCAAGGCGACTCATTACTGAACTTAATGAGTCGTCTAGTATCCCATCCTCCAGAGTCTTGATATTTCAAGTTGCTGCTTGTGCCAAGGACCCCATGACTCATCCCCTTATTCTATGAGTCATGAAGTGGGTTGTTACCTCGGAGCTCTGAATAGGGCTTCATTGACTGCTTGCCACGAGTCTCATCATGACTCGTAAAGTTACATAGAGATTCGTACCATGACTCGTTCTGTGTTAAAAGTTTCACTTTCCTTCTGAGATCTTTCATTAAGTTTGGGGTCTGATCTTAGAAACTTTTGGGGTGTTACAAATAGTCTTAGCTATGAGGAGGTTCTAGTGGAAATATTTGATCGTCAGCTATGAAAGATAAGAAACAAATAAGAAGCTTCAGTAAAGGTTTTATGGAGGAAACAATATCTTGAGGGAGCTACGTGGGAGGCCAAAGCAGATTTGATAGCTAAATACCCGCATATATTCCCTCTCAGCTCAGTTACGGCTTGAGGTATCTTTCCTCTCTAGAAATCTATTCAGTTTCAAGTTTAGATCATGTGCCCCAGTTTCTTTCATGTTAATATATGCATGTGTAATTCATGAATTAAGTTCATTCATGTAATTCAGTTCGAAGTCAGTCACTCCATCAATTTTTAGCTCTAAATGTTCAGCATTTGGTATGACAGTTGCATTTTTCAACATTTTTTTATGTTCATCCACATTCGAGGATGAATGTTCCCAAAGGGAGGATATTGTAATACCCCAAAAGCACTACATAAGAACCGAGGGTTGAAATGGAGAAAACAGTAATTTCTACACTAGGTCATAGGATGAGTGGTCCAGTGAACGTGAGGTGCACCGCGAGTCGTTAGGTGACTCATAGAGAGAAGTGTGAGCTAGGTTGGATTTTTTGTTTGGGGGTTGACCACGGGTGAAGGCATGAGTCGTGGTCAACACTATGAGTCGTTATGTTAGCCGTGGTCGGGAGTTTGACTTAAAGGTTGAAGGTTTTAGCAGTGCTCCTAACGGTTAGTCACCATGAGTTATCGAGTACACCATGAGTCGTGGTGTCCGTTGTGGTGGCCAGGGATGTTAAATTTCTAGTGCTAATGACGGAAGGCAGACCATGAGTCATGGTCCTTGACAAAGAGTCATCCAGTCCCTTGTTAGGACTGACAGTGTGTATTTTCCTGGGAATTTATTAAGGGCTTTTACATAATTCCTAAGTTCCTAAGGCCTAAACTATGTTGTTTTAAGCTCTGATATGTGTTTTTTAAGAGGGTTTAACTCATCCCAAGGCCTATTCCTCTCCATGTATGCAAGACTAGTAGTTCTAAGGGGTGATCAAGTCCTTTAGGCATTCAATAGGGTTGTGTAATCAGATTTTTCCACGTATGTAGGGTTATGAATGGCTGTATCCACCCACTCTCATGTCCGATCCCTATTCAATTTCATGTGATTTCTAAGTTGATAAATCTATGGGATTTTAACCCAACTTGTGAATTCTCTAAGTATCTACCATGGATATTCTATATACATGTTTATAATGTTGAATTATGATTCACAGGAATGTTTTATAATGTTTTCAATTAAAAATAATGATTTCAAAGTTTTACAAGTAAGATGCCCATCTATGGAAGTTCATTAAAAGATGAGAATATGATCTATGCTTCTAGTTATGATGAGATGTTCATGATGAAAGTGTGATTTCGAATTACTCATGTCTATGTTCATGTTTTGAGTAATCAATGTCTATTTCAAGCATGTTTAAGTATTGAACAAGCCCATATGATCAAGTATGTTTCAGGATTTTGTCTAAATTTCATGTTAGTATCTTACCAAATAGTTTTGTAGTCTAGACTCCCACTCTTGATCAACTTGTGGTATTGTTTGTGCCAAGGCTCTTCATGTTATGTTTTCATAATATGTATATCATGTCATGATTCTGCTTCATCACTAGGCGATGGCTAGCTTCGTTGAAAAATGATGGAGAGCATATGCATGTTTTTGGGAGTAGTGTCTAGCACCGCGTAGGCTAAGAGTGAGTCAACCCTATGCCTCAGAATTATGTGCTAATGTAGGTATTTTTAGATTATTTATGACCTCCCTTGTGAGCTTCCCCTTCCCCCAAGGGGCCTTCAGCTTGATATCGATATCATATAGCATCCTTAGCCTTCGCAAAGCTTTGGATGTCTCTACCCACTTGAGTGTAATAGTCGGGACCACGTAAGCTTGATCGTGGTAATATCGGTTATATGAAGATTTTCCCATTATTCCTCATGTTTTCAGTTATGCATGTTCATCAATCATGATAATATTTTTTCATCAAGTTTTACCCAATGTTTAGTTTTACTTATAAATAATCAATTTAAGCTTTGGGTCATTCGATTAAGTAATAATATTCAGTTATGTTAAGTCATGTTTTCAGATAAGCATGCAAGCCCTACTTTGAGACTCTTATGATGAAATGTTTATGATATGCATAATCTCTGATATTACTTACTTATCAATTTTATTTACCTTGCATACTCGATACATTCCACGTTCTGACCACATAAAGTATGTTCTATCATTTCATGATGCAAGCTCAGACATTCAGGCTCAGTCCCTCCGCTAGCCAGGTCTTCAGTGTTAGCATCTCTCAGTTAGTGTTGGTGAGTCCTCATCTTTCGAGGGCCCTTCTTATTAGTTATATTCAGTATTTTCAATTTAATACTTTAGTGAGTTAGTTAGAGTCTTGTCCCATCAACTCGTCAGTGGTAGAGGCTTGTCAGACATAATACGTATTTAGTTTCATACTTGTGTAATGTTTTCAGTTGTTCGATGTTATTCGATTTTCATACTTTCGCTATGTTAATGTTAGAATTTCGCATTTAAAATTTTGAACTTAGATGGTATGTTCATGCCATCGATCGACTGGGAGCCTCTCGGAGTTCTTTGTCCCGTGTCTCGATCCGGGCCTATGTTAAGGTTGTGACAATCATTTTGTGTCATTTAGTGTATTAGCATGAGTATTTCTTGTTATCAATGTATAAACCGTATAGGTAGAAAGAATGCAAGACATGTACCAAGAGTGAGTGAGGTCTACTACCTAGTTCAATACTGCATAGAGGATCTAGAACTTGCCTGGTTGGTCTTTACATAGGTTTTAGGATGGTTGGTTAGGAAAGGATCATAGGTCGTATTTGTTTGGCCCATTTTAAGTTTAAATGACCCTACTAGAATAATATGATTCCCTTGATCCCGATGTTGAGACTTAAATGAATCATTTTTTTATTAACCAATTAACTGTACCCATTTTTTATAATGAACCTATTTTTGCATGGTCCTTCCTAGGACATTGTGAACCTCAACATTGGCGAAATGCCTAAGTTGAGGGTGGCTAGAGTAGGGGTGCATAAATCCTGGGGGGTGAAAGAGGAAGAGAAAGGGAAAAGGGTTAAAAATGAGTTGTGGTGTGACAAAACAAAAAGATGAAAAACAACAGAAAAAGAAAATTGAAAAAGAAGATACAAAAAGAGAAATATGAATGATAATTTGTGAAAACACACCACAGCTATACAATTGCATAAAAAATGGTGAAAAGGGAGGAAAAAGTTGAAAAAGCAAAAAAGGTGAAAAAGTGAAGAATGGAGCCACATATATGTAGTTCCAGGGAGAGCTTAGTCACTAAAAAGATTCCATATCTACCATACCCAACTCGAAAGCCTACATTATAAGCCGAATCAAGTCTTATAGTGATCCTAGCCTGGCCATCTAAAGAGTTGAAGTAGAGAAAATAAGGGAAAGCCTATGGTATCCGACAAGCAGTATTTGAAACTTCTTTGTGAGGGTGAGAGTCTTACTTGTTCAGTCCCATTAATTTTCTACATTTGTGAGTGGGGATTTCATTTGCTGTCAGGGTATATGATTTGTGTTTCATTCTGCCATTTGTATGTCTAAGAAGCATTGATGGTGACTTGACAATCTGCTAATAGATAGATGACATATCTGATCCCTGTTTATCATGGTTTGTGGTTGCTTAATGTGCGTATCCTTATTTGGTTTATGGAAAAAGGGTAAAAAGCTGTTTGAGTTTATGGTGCAAATTTTGATTGATTGTTGGCTGTAGTATCCTAGGTTCATTTTCTAGTTAAGCGTCGTTTTTAATTTTTTTCTTTGCTGAGGACATGCAAATGTCATAAGTTGAGGGTGCTGATGTGCTGTGAGTTTACAACACTTTTGATGCTTAAAATTGAGAAAATAGCATGAACATAGGTACGTTAATATGGATATGAGGTGCTTTTACTTTGTTTTGGGAGTAAATAGATGTTGGAGCAAAAATGTGCAAAAGATGCATAAAAGCATGGAAAATCAGCCAAGTACTAATCTCAGTACGAGTCGTACCTTGATTGTACGAGTCGTATTAAGGCTCGTGGAAAAACAAAGAAGGTTGGAATATGGTGAAGGAAAAGTACAACTCTGAGTACGAGCTGTACCAAGATGGTACGAGGTTTAACTGGAGTCATGAAAAGCGTTGGAGAAAAATTGCACAAGGCAGTCTTTTGGTATAGGTGGAACCCACAAATCGTAACATCTACTTACGACCCATACCATGAGTCATAGGGAGCTTCACTGATTCTTGAAGACTTGGCAAAACTCCAGATGCAACAAGCAAGTATGAGTCGTAGGAAGAAGGTCCGATCCGTACCATAACACTCATAGAAAACTTCAGAGGATTTGAAAGTTCTCAGGGCCAATCTACAGATAGATTGTACGACTCGTTGGACTATGGTACAAGTCGTACCAGCTTCCAACACTTAGTCAAATCTCTAGCGGCCAAGGGATGTACGAGCGGTAGGTACAACCCATACAATCCTGTTACGGGTCGTATGATCAGTTGTGAGTCAAGCTGGTGCCAAACATGGAAAATTCCATGTTAACTTAGGAAAAGGTTTCTAATGTATGTATAAATACCTATTATGTTTTATTTTAGTAGAACAACATAGGGAGAAGGGAGGAGACGTGTAAATGCACTGTGAGAAGTTTTATTTGTGATTTATTATCAAATTTTGGAGAGCAATTCTTAGGATCAACACTTGATTTTATCAATTGTTCTTGAGTATGTTCATTGATATTCAAAGCGGGTTTTCTTTCAATTATTGTTGTAAGTATTTAATTATGTATTTTTCTATGAATGCTAATTACAATATTACAATCATGAGAGCTAAAACCTCCACAACTAGGGTTGTGGGAACTGGTGGATTACCAAAGTAGGGTTACACAAAAGAGATTCAAAATCAATGCTAAACATTTGTATTGTATTCTTTTCATCTTTAAACATTTCTTAGCGGTGCACAACGTTAGGACTTTGATAACGCTCAAACTCAAACTTTCTGACAAAGTATGAAGCGGTTGTTGTCAATAAAGAATCCAACTAAGAGGTTGGAGCCAAACCCACAGGAAATAGGGTAAGATCTATACTACTGCCGGTAAGTGAACTTGTTGGTGAGTTACTACAATTTGGGGGGTTTAAAGGAAATAATATTAAAGCAAAAATTATATTTGTGATTTAAATAAAGATTTTCAAACAACTATGGTTAGTGTTCCCTATGGGTTCATAACTTCTTTAGGTATACACACGTGATTAATCCCGATGCTAACTTGTACAACTGATAACAAGGGTTCATCCAAATGACTGGTTTGTCCCTATTGGATGACTATACTCAATCACCGGGTCAGGTCTAATGAGCGATTTCAGACTAACCATTATCAATATACTCCAAATTTAACTATCCTGCAATCATAGCTCAAGTTAATATAATGATCGGAAAGACCAAGGCTTTGTTGTAATTCTCTTTTCCTAATCTCTACTTCTCTAAGTATAAGCAAGTAAAGAATTTGGGTAAGTTCTAACATTGTACACCATTAAGAAATGTTTAAACATGAAGAGAATACAATACAAGCTTTTCGCATTGGTTTTGAATCACTTTTGTACAACCCTAATTTATTAATCCGCCATGGTTCCCACAACCCTTAGTTATGGACATTTTAGCCTCTTGTGGTTGTAAGATTATATTTCGCATTCATAGACAAACACATAATTAAATACTTACAGCAACAATTGAAAGGAAATATATCAAAAAACAACCTCAAGAACAATGTAGGAAATCAAGAATTTGATCCAAAGAATTGCTCCTTAAAACTTGATAAAAATTCACAATAATTACTATTAACAAGTTTGCTAACTCGATTTTTTCCTTCTCTAAGTAAAATAAAACATTAAAGGATATTTATAGTATTACACCCCAAAAATTTTTGGTGATTATTTGATGTTTTTACTGTAGGTTAAGGAAAGTACGGGTTGTATATTGGTTGTAAATGACAAAGGAAATGTGTACGAACGGAAAACCAAATAGTACGTGAAGTTCATAAGTAAGTGTAAATTTGAACAAAATATATCTCCCTATATATAATGAATTAGAAGCCCTACGACCTATGTAATTAAAGGTCTTTGAGTCTAGTTTTCATAACATCAAACCGCTTGTCAAATCACAAGCGGTGACGCGGGCATTTGACGCCCTAGCGCCTCCACCGCCCTATTTACTTAAAATCTGATTTTCACTTGTAGAAAACATTTTCAGCTAAATCTAAATCGACCATCTTGCTAACGATTCCATTTCTATCTCAATTCCAGCTGCTAGGATAAATAAAATCAAGGAGGAACATCAAGCAAAGTTCAAGAAAATCACAAGATAAGTTGAGATTACTTTGCCAAGTGTGTTAGGGGCTGTTTTTGAGCTCGTTTTGGCAAGGTTTTGAAAGAATTTTTCTGCGTTTCAAAATCTATTTTGACTATATATATATCCATCTTTGAGTAGGTGTTGGAAACAGGAGAAAAGGTAAGGATTTTGCCCCTTTTAAACCTCTAAAATTGCAAACCAAAAATCTGAAAATTGGCAGCTAAGTGAGTTGCCGATGGACTGTTTGTGAGCTGAGTTTTGTTCGTTTTCCTTAGGCTTTTTGGCTATTTTCTTCTTCTGGAATTATAATTCATATTGCGGGGAAGAATTACAGAGAAACAAAGGTAAAATTTCCCCTTGTTTCTCCCTCAAAAGTTAGTGAAAACTAGTTGAGAAAATAGTTAAATGTTGTTGATGTTGTCGTGTGTTGTTGTTGCTATTGTGACTGCCTTTGGTTAGTTATTTTTTCTCCTTTTTGTTCTATTGATTAAGCTTGTCGTTGGCCTATAAAACCACGGGATTAAGGAGGTTGAAGGCTGATCATTGAAATAGGAAATCGGCTAGAGAAAAGTTCATCGGAGAAATGTATGTAAGGAGCCCCATGTATCGTTCTTTTAAGCATGATTCATGTGTTGTGAATTGAATGAGCCAGAAACCTCTTTAAAGTTTTTAGGCAGTATGTTAAGCTTCATTTAAGCTTTAAAGTTTCATGTTTTATTGAGGTTAAATGTTAAGATTATGCCTAGCCGAAGTGAGACATCTAAAGTGTGATATTGTGTTGGTTGTTGTCGTAGTTGTACATTGAGTTGGAGACCCCTCAGCATGGGCATTGTTAGTTTTTCCTTACTGTATGTCATGTGTATATATATGTGATGTTAAATGTGTTAAAACGTCTTGTTGCTAACTGAAATTGGTGAAAGAGTCAAGATGAGGACGTGTAAACAATTTTAATCCACATAAAGATATTGAAAGCTATTAAGGGTAAACGAGCTTATCGAATTAGGATTACCTGATTATGGTTGTCCTTTATTTTATGTGTACGTTATGAAATAGTTCAGGCCAAGGGGAGATTTCATAATCCCTTTCCCTTAAGTCTAACAACAAGCTAGCGAGTCTCCGAGCTCTAATGTCCTTCGAACATGATCTATAAATCTTGTTGAAACTCTTAGGTGATTCCCAGTTCCTTATAATTCATACAAGTGTATAATAAATGCATTTGAGTTCTATTTTCTAGCTTTACATGTTAGATGTACTCACTTGCAGTTATGCATCACGAAGTAGGCCTATGCAGGCCACATGTTTAGTAATCGTCATTCCTATGTTGTATGAATTAAGTTGGTCCTATATAAGCCATATCGTATCCATTTATGGTTTTGTTTAAGATGTATTGATTTTACCCTAGTGTGGTTCACCGGCTGGAGGTCTTGTTGTTTTGCTCCGTTATGGTACACCGACTGGAGGAATTTTTATTTTTACCCCGGTGTGGTACACTGACTGGATGAATTGTATATAGATTTTATGATTGGTTAGCTACTGGCATTTCAGTTATAGTATTTGTTGTGCATTAGATGATTACATTTACACTTCAATGATGAGTTGTTGTCAGGTTTCTGTTTTCAGGATTTGGAGTTGTTACTATTCCTTGTTTCTGGCCCAGTTATCATTTTTATCTTACATGTTTACAGTTTTAAGCCTTACATACCAGTACACTTTATTCATACTAATTTTCCTTCACTTTGGGACCCTTCCTGCAATCGTGTTGCAGGTACAGGCCGAGGCTCATATCATCGAACATAGTAGGATCCAGATTTTAGTACAACAGTGGTATGCTCCTCTCTTCCAAGAGCCATGTCCTTGTTTTGATTATTTTGAGTTTTATGTACAGCATGGGTAGGACGGGGCCCTGTCCCATGCATTTTAGTTTTTTTACTCTGTAGAGGCTGATGTGGACTAGTTTGTATAGTCGTGTTGACTTTTCTTTGCTTTGCTTAGCTTTATTGTAGCCTTTTTGGCTTTCCAAGTTTCATATTTATAATTTTCAAGGCATTATTAACCTAGTATTTATCTTGGTTGGTTGTGACAAGTGGCTTGGTTAGCCTTAGTGTTACATTTATAGATGCTATATAGCCAGCTTCTCGATCGATCATGAATCAAGTGCCAATTGCGCGCTACCCCAGTTTTGGGTGGTGACAAACTTGGTATTAGAGCGAAGTAATGTCCTAGGGAGTCCATAAAGGCGTGCCTAGTAGAGTCTTGCTTATGGCTATGTTGTGCACCATACTTATAGTCAAGAGGATATAGGACATTTAGGAATTGTTTCACTTCTTTTACTAATAGTTTGTGCTATAGGTCGAGCTCATAAGTGCTGTGATATCTAAATTGTGTTATTGTTACAGATTATTCCTATGAAAAGGAAGACAACTACGAGGTTGATCGGCACAGCCATTGGGGAGGGTACTAGTCGCCCTTCAGTGGATTAGGGAGACAGGTCAGAGGTTCATAGTGAGTCTCCGGCCCCAGGTATTACAGTTCCTCCGACACCAGTTAAAACAATGGCAGATAGAGCTCCAGCTCCTCCTGCAGCAGCAGTACTTGAGGGTAGTAGAGTGGCAGACCCTCCCGCACCTGTCGTACCTCCAATTGTTCCAGAAGGACAGGGTCTTGAGGGTGTTGTTCAGCTGATGGCTCGTATAGCCGCAGGTCAAGAGCGATGATTGAAGGCAATGGAGAGACATAGAGGCTAGGCAACTGAGAATTCCAGGGCTTGTGAGTTCTTGAGTTTGAGCCCTTCTATATTCACCCGATCAGAACAGAGCGAGGATCCTCAGGCCTTTATTGATCAGACTTATAGGGTGTTAAAGGTGATGCAAGCTACAATGACTTAGGAAATAGAGTTGGTGGCCTTCAGATTACGTGATATGGCTATTTTGTGGTATGAGGCTTGGGCTTGTTCTAGAGGAACTGATGCACCGCCAGCTAAGTGGGAAGATTTCTCTGAGGCCTTTATTCACCGTTATTTACCCCAGGAGATTCGACAGGCTCGAGCTGAGCAGTTATTGCACATAGAGAATGGAAGTATGAGTGTGCGTAAGTATTGTCTTCGATTTAATTCTCTTGCTAGGTATGCTCCGCACATGGTTTAGACAATAGAGGATAGGGTTCACCTGTTCGTGTTAGGGTTAGGACTTCATATAGAACGAGATTGTTTGGGGTTATCTACTCAGGAGCACATGGAAATTTCAGGAATTCCGACTATCGCCTAGAGGGCCGAGGATTTTGTTCATCAATTACGGGATACTCGGAGACAGCAGGAGCAACTAAAAAGAGCTAGGATTGTGGGTACTTACAGAGGGCCACAGGGTGACCCAAGGGCTCAGTTAGTTAGGCCTATAGGTTGTTCCCCACCTCAGTTTCAGGGATACAGAAGATACTAAGGCCCAACTCCATCTAGCTCTCGATGATAGGAGCCGGCGGGGCACTGGTGACCACCATTGAGTCCTTGTCCTCATTGTGAGAAATCTCATTCATCTCAGTGTCGTTAGGGGAAGAATGTATGTTATCTTTGTGGGAAGCCAGGGCACTTTATGAGGGATTATTCAGATAGGGTCGAGGCAGATCAGGCGCGATCAGCGATTGCTTCATCATCCTCCATTCGACCTCCCAAACCTGATCCTCAGTTAGAAATAGATCATGGAAGAGGTATAGGGAGAGAGGCTTCTAGTTCTAGGGCAACCCAAAATCTATTTTATGCTTTGGCCAGTCGACAAAACAAAGAGGCCTCACCTAATGTTATTACAGGTAGTTTGATTATTTATTCTCGTGCAGTATATGTCTTACTTCATCCTGGTTCTACACTCTCTTATGTTACACCATGGTTGTGAGTAAGTTTGAGACAGTCCCTGAGTTATTATCTATACCATTTGTTGTTTCTACGCTAATTGGCGAATTTGTGTTAGCTAGATGAGTTTATCGGAACTACATAGTATTGGTATGTGATAGATCAACCTTAGATGATCTAGTTGATCTTGAAACGGTTGATTTTTATGTCATTTTGGGTATGAATTGGTTGGCGGCATGTAATGCTATTGTTGATTGCAGAGCTATGGTTGTCAGATTCAATTTTGTCAATGAGCTAGTCCGGGAATGGAAAGGTAATGCTGCTACACCTAAAGGTAAGTTTATTTCATACCTTAAGGCTCAGAAGTTGATATCTAAAGGTTGTATTGCTCACTTGGTTCGGGTAAGAAACTTGGAATGTGAGCCTAAGACTCTCTAGTCAATTCCTATTGTAAATGAATTGCCCGAGGTCTTTCCAGAGGATTTGCCAAGAATACCTCCTGAAAGGGAGATAGATTTTGCTATTGATATACTTCCAGGTACTCAACCTATATCAATCCCTCCATATAATGTGGCTCCGGCAGAGCTAAGGGGATTAAAGGCGCAGTTGCGAGATCTACTCAAGAAGGGATTCATTCGACCTAGTGTATCGCCTTGAGGTGCACCAGTGCTCTTTGTGCGAAAGAAAGATGGGTCATTAAGAATGTGTATTGACTACAGGCAGTTGAATAAGGTTACGATTAAGAATAAGTACCCACTTCCCAGGATTGATGACCTGTTTGATCAATTACAGGGTGCTAGATTCTTCTCAAAGATTGATTTGAGATCCGGGTACCATCAGTTACGAGTTAGGAAAGTTGATATCCCTAAGACTGCCTTCAGAACTAGATATGACAATTATGATTTTCATAGTGATGTCAGGTGTTTAGACCTTTTCGTGATGTATTTGTGATCGTCTTCATTGATGATATTCTGATTTACTCGCGATCCGAGGCCGAGCATGCATATCATTTGAGAGCAGTATTATAGACTCTATAGGAGCACATGTTATATGCTAAATTTTCTAAATGTGAGTTTTGGCTAACATTTGTGGCTTTCCATGGTCATGTAATTATAGCTGAAGGTATAAGAGTGGATAGTCAGAAGATAGATGCAGTAAAGACTTTGCCCAGACCCTTGAATCCTACAGAGGTTCACAGCTTTCTAGGTTTAGTAGGTTATTATCGTCGATTTGTGGAAGGTTTCTCTACTATCTCTGAGCCATTGATAAAGTTGACTCACAAAGCATCTAGTTTTAGTGGACAGAGGCATGTGAGCGAAGTTTTCAGGAGTTGAAAAAGATAGGCTGACTTCAGCACCTGTCCTGATTCTTCCATAGGGTGTTGAGGGTTATGTGGTCTATTGTGATGCTTTGAGAGAGTGTCTAGGTTGTGTTCTGGTGCAACACGGAAAGTTCATTGCTTATGCCTCTAGAGAATTGAGGAAGCACGAGCAAAATTATCCAACGCATGATCTTGAGTTGACCGCAATGGTATTTGTATTGAAGATTAGGCGCCACTACTTATATAGGGTACATGTTGATATCTTCATAGATCATAAGAGCCTCCAGTATTTGTTTCAGCAGAAGGAGTTGAATTTACGCCAGAGAAGGAGGTTAGAATTGCTGAAAGATTATGATGTTAGCATTCTGTATCATCTGGGCAGGCAAATGTTGTAGCTGATATGCTAAGTCGCAAGTCTATGGGTAGCTTGAGTCATGTTCAGGTTTACAGGATTGAAATGACGAAGTCTCTACAGTAGTTGGCTGACTTATAGATTTGGTTACTGGATGTCGAAGGTGGGGGTGTTATTTTCAGAATCACAGTAGAATCGTCCTTGGTAGCAGAAATTAAGCAACAACAATATGATGATGTAGAGTTAGTCTTACTGAAAGACAGTATACTACAACAGAAGAAGAGCCTATTTGGTTGTGGACCCGATGGAGTTCTTAGATACCTGGGCCATCTATGTGTACCAAATGTGGGTGAATTATGGGAACAAATTATGAATGAAGCTCATTATTCTCGATATTAGTACTCCCAGGTGCCACAAAGATGTATCATGACCTGAGGCATCTATATTGGTGGAATGGAATTAAAAAGGACATCACCGGTCTGTGACTCAGTGTCCCAATTGTCAGCAGGTGAAGGTTGAGCACCAGAGGCCTGGAGGTCTGGTGCAGGATATAGAAATTCTAGCCTGGAAATGAGAGGTGATTAATATAGATCTTATTACAGGATTTCCTCGAATGAGCAGGAAGCATTATTCTATCTGGGTAATTGTTGATAGATTAACTAAATCAGCTCACTTTTTGCTAGTTAAGACCACATATGCTGCAGAGGATTATGCTAGGCTTTATATATGGGAGATAGTTCTCCTACATGGCGTCCCTTTGTCCATTATTTCTAACAGAGGTGCTCAGTTCTCATCAAACTTTTGGAAGTCTTTCCAGAAAGGCTTGGGCACTCAGGTAAGCCTCAGTACAACATTTCATCCTCAGAAAGACGGACAGGCTAAACGCACCATTCAGACACTTGAAGATATGTTGCATGACTGTGTTTTAGATTTTAGAGGAAGCTGGGATGATCATGTTTCCTTGATTGAGTTTCCCTATAATAACGACTACCAGGAAAGTTTTAGATGGCTCCATATGAATCTTTATATGGGAGAAAATGAAGGTCACCAGTGAGCTGGTTTGAACTTAGTGAGGCAGAGTTATTGAGGCCAGATTTAGTGCAACAAGCTATTGACAAGGTGAAACTTATTAGAGATCTACTTCAGACAGCCCAAAGAAGGCAGAAGTCTTATACAGATGTACGCCGTCGAGCACTAGAGTTTGTTGTTAATGATTGGGTCTTCCTGAAAATGTCGCCTATAAAAGGCGTCATGCGTTTTGGCCGAAAAGGCAAGCTGAGTCCTACATATGTTGGGCCCTACAGAGGTATCCGCAAGATAGGCAAAGTGACCTATGAGTTGGATTTGTCACCAGAGTTAGCGGCAGTCCACCCAGTATTTCATGTATCTATGCTGCAGAAGTGCATAGGAGACCCAACCCATGTTATGACTATCGATGATGTTCGGATTTCTTAGGAGATTACCTACACCGAGGTCCTAGTAGGTATTCTTGACCGGCAAGTGAGGAAAATTCGATCCAAAAATGTCGCTTCAATTAAAGTATTATGGCGAAGTTATAACATCAAGGAAGTGACTTGGGAGGCTGAGGTGGAAATGAAGAAGTAATATCCTCACCTATTCACAATGTCGACGTGATATTGAGGTATGTGTTTGATACCTAAGTTATTGAGTATCTACTTTGAAGCATATTAAGTGAAATTAATTTCGATTCGGGGACAAATGTTCCTAAGGGGGGGAGAATATTACACCCCGGAAAATTTTTGGTGATTATTTGATGTTTGTATTATAGGTTATGGAAAGTAAGGGTTGTATATTGGTTGTAGATGACAAGCGAAATGTGTACGAACGGAAAACCAAAGAGTATATGAAGTTCATAAGTAAGGTTGAATTTTAAACAATCATACCTCCCAATATATAATGAATTAGAAGTCCCACGACCTATTTAATTAAAGGTCTTTGAGTCTAGTTTTTAGAACATCAAACCGCATGTAAATCGGAGTTCGGAGTAAGAAGTTATGGGCATTTTACTTAAGTATCATGAGCGGTGACGTGGGCATAATGCCCTAGCGCCTCCACAACCCTATATACTTAAAATCAGATTTTTCACTTACAGAAAACATTTTCAGCTAAATATAAATCAACCAACATTATGAGGATTCCATTTCTCTCTCAATTCCAGAATGTAGGACTAAGAAAATCAAGGAGGAACATCAAGCAAAGTTCAAGAAAATCACAAGATAAGTTGAGATTACTTCACCGAGTGTGCAAGGGAGTGTTTTGGAGCTCGTTTTGGCATGGTTTTGAAGGATTTTTTATGCGTTTCAAAATTTATTTTGACTTCCTATATATCCATCTTTGAGTTGGTGTTGAAACCAGGAGAGAAGGTAAGGATTTCACCCCTTTTAAACCTCTCAAATTGCAAAGCGAAAATCTGAAAATTGGCAGCTAAGTGAGCTGCCGATGGACTGTTTGTGAGCTGAGTTTTGTTTGTTTTCCTTAGGCTTCTTGATGTTTCGTTTGATGGAATTATACTTCATATTGAGGGAAAGAATTAAAGAAAAACTAAGGTAAAATTTCCTCTTGTTTCTCCCTCAAAAGTTAGTGAAAACTAGTTGAGAAAATAGCTAAATGTTGTTGATGTTGCCGTGTGTTGTTGTGGCTATTGTGACTTCCTTTGGTTAGTTATTTTTGCTGCATTTTTTTCTTATATATTAAGCTTTTAATTTTCCTATAAAACCACTAGATTAAGGAGGTTTAAGGCTGATCATTGAAATAGGAAATCGGCTAGAGAAAAGTTCATCGGAGAAAGGTATGTAAGGCGCCCCGTCTATCAATCCTTTTAAGAACGATTTGTGTGTTGTGAATCGAATGATCCAGCAAACTCTTTACAAATCTTGAGGCAGTATGTTAAGCTTCATTTAGGCTTTATAGTTTCATATTTTATTGAGGTTAAATGTTAAGATTATGCCTAGCCGAAGTGAGACATCTAAAGTGTGATATTGTGTTGATTGTTGTCGTAGTTGTACATTGAGTTGGAGACCCCTCAGTGTGGGCATTGTTAGCTGGTCGTTATTGTATGTCATGTGTATATATATTTGATGTTAAATGCATTTAAAGGTCTGGTTGCTAACTAAATTGGTGAAAGAGCCAAGATGAGGACGTGTAAATGATTTTAAGCCACGTAAAGACGTCACAAGCTATTAAGGGTAAACGAACTTATCGAATTAGTATTACCTGGTTATGGCTGTCCTTTATTTTATCTGTATATTATGAAATAGGCCATGCCAAAGGGAGATTTCATAATCCCTTTCCCTTAAGCCAAACAACAAGCTAGCGAGTGTCCAAGCTCTAATATCCTTCGAACACGATCGATAAATCTTGTTGAAACACTTAGGTCATCAGCAGTTCCTTATAATTCATACAAGTTTAGAATACATGCATTTAAGTTCTATTTTGTAGCTTTACATGTTATATGTACTCACTTGCAGTTATGCATCACGAAGGAGGTCTATAAAGGCCACATGTTTAGTAATCGTCATTTTTATGTTGTATGAATTAAGTTGGTCCAGTATAAGGCATATCGTCTCCATTTTTTGATTTTGTTTAAGATTTATTGATTTTACCCTAGTGTGGTACATTGGCTGGAGGTCTTGTTATTTTACGTCGGTGTGGTACACCGATTGGACGGATTTTACCCTGGTCATGACATTTCGTTATAGCTCTAACTAGCCCCAGGACCCCAGTTCAATTGTTAGTTAATCTGTAGATGGTTACGAATCTTTTAGATAAGCATCTTTGACCAGTCTTAGAACCCAGTTCCAGATTCTGGTTTGATAAGGCTCTTAGGGTACGTGCAGTTATTCTTCCCTGACTAGTCTTGGGCTCCAGTTTCAAGCTATCAGCTTAGTAGTTCAATATAGGTATTCCAGTGGGAGTGGAACTTAGCACCGAGCGAGTCGGGGTTTCAGCACACCCAGGTTCCTAGAACTACGTTGCCAGCGTAGGAGTCAGTATTACTTGGCCTGATTGGCCCAGATATATGTTTTTTGTGATCACTCAGTTCATTCCTTTATACGCTGGCAAGGTATATTGGGTCCAACCAATGGGGTGCATACATCAGACTCCACGTCTAGCTCACGTTGTTAAATGTCGATTAAAGACTCTCCCACTAGTCATTCTAGTTCAGTGTCAGATTAAGCATCTCGGTTTAGTACAGTATCCCATATTCAGTGTTTCAGACATAGGGCATGTCCATGACCATCAGACAGGGTCGTCTTGACCATTTCTGATTATATTAGCAGTCCAGTTCAGTTTACTTATTGGTCATGGCATGTCATTTCAGTTCAGACTTTATATTTAGTATGTATCTCCCACTTACTTAGTACATTCAAAGTACTGACGCATGCTTTCATGTTGTATCGTTTCATTATATAGCTGCAGGTTCTTAGGTTCAACACAGATAGTTACTTCAGTTTCAGAGCATTCCATTCCAGCAAATCAGAGTGTGAGTCCTCCTCATTTGAGGGCTTGTTTATTTATTTCATTTGGTTCTATTTAGAATTAGAGTTAGTTGGGGGTTTGTCCCAGCAACTCCTCAGTTAGATGGCTTTCAGACAAATATGGCTTTCAGTGTATTCAGTGTATTTAAAGATTTGAACCTTTAATTTCAGATTTGTTCTTCTTAAATACTTTATGCTATTTTTTTAAGTTTCGCTGTGCATGTTTACTCAGAATGTTAGTGTATGATAGACCAGGGTTTGAATTGGGGTCACTTGTGGCTTCAAGTACCGTGTTACGTCTAGGGTGTAGGCTCGGGGCATGACAAACTTGGTGTTAGAGCCCTAGGTTTAGAGTATCCTCAGAAAGTCTAAAAGCCACATCGAGTAGAATCCTTTTCATGGGTGTGAAGCGCCACACTTATTACGAGAAGGCCGCGAGATGTTATTAGGAAAATTCCCCTTTTGTTTATGTTCTTTATCGTGCATTAAAGTCCGATTCCAAAGACATCTTTCTAAAACGTGTAAGTTTCCTTTCTGTAAACCATGCCTCCTCGATGTGGAAATGGATGAAGAGCCGAAAACGCCAACAGACCTACTCCACCAACTCCGACAGTTCCTCAGGACGACTCTTTGTCTACCGTCGAATTCAGGACGACCATTCAGTTGCTTACTCAGACCGTCACCAATCAAGTGAACCAGTATGTGGTTCCAGTATCCACAAGTGGGTCTGTAGCTGTTGCCCGAGTGCGGGATTTCACCCAGATGAACCCTCCATAATTTCATGGAACAAAGAAGGGAGAGGACCCATAAGGCTTTATAGATGAGATTAGAAGGATCACCCGAATCATAGGTGTCAGCTCCTCCGAGATTGCTGAATTGGTTGCCTACTAGGTGAAAGGGGTAGCCCAGGTTTGGTATGAGCAGTGCAAAGAGGGGCAGTCAGTAGAAGCAGGACCGGTTGAGTGGGAGGAGTTCCATACATATTTTCTAGATAGGTTCTTTCCCCGGGAGTTGAGGGAGGCTAAGATGGCAGAGTTTATAAACCTACGGCAGGGCAACCTGACAGTGGAGGAGTATGCTCTGGAGTTTACTAGACTATCAATTTATTCTCCAGAGATAGTCGTCGAGCCGAGGGCTCGCATGCTGAAGTTCGTTAATGGAGTGTCTAATCTAGTCCTCAAGGATTGCAGGACCGGGATGCTGATCAAAGACATGGATTTTTCCAGCCTAATTGTTTATGCATAACAGATTGAGGTCGAGAAGTTGAAATATATGGAGAGTAAGAACAAGGGGGCAAGAACTGGTCATACAGATTTTGGCCACTAGAGGTCTGGCGGTGGTAGCTGCCCACAGCAGCAATAGTAGCAACAACAGCAAAAGGCCCTGGCACCTAGCTCAACCAGAGCACCAACCTTTCGGTTCTGCTTGGATCGGAGGGGTAGGTCATTTGGCACTCAGTCTCAGGCCCACAGTTCAGGAAACAAGTATCCACCTTGTCCCAAGTGTTGTAGGAATCACTCAGGGGATGCCTTCAGGGACGAGAGGGCTGCTTTGGGTGTGGACAGCTTGGACACAGCCTTAGGAAGTGCCCATCAGCAGGGCAAAGGAGATAACAATCCACTACCTCATTAGCTCCAGTAGGCTGACCATCTCAGTAGGCCAACCCATCAGGTACAGATGGAGGTCAACGCCAGCATTGTTTTTATGCCCTCTCTTCTCGTCAGCATCAGGAAAGTTCACTTGACATAGTTATTGGTATGTTATGTCTCTTTCATCTAGATGTGTATGCTCTCCTAGATCCAGGAGCTACTCTTTCATTTGTAACTTCTTATGTAGCAGTTCAGTTTGACATCAGTCCAAAGGTCCTATCAGAAACCTTCTTAGTTTCCATCCCAGTTGGTGAGTTAGTTAGAGCCAGCCGGGTGTATAGAAACTGCCCAGTATCAGTCTTGAGTAAAATCATTCCAGCTGTTCTTCTAGAGCTCGATATGGTCGACTTCGACCTTATTCTGGGCATGGATTGGTTACATTCCTACTATGCCTCAATTGACTGCAGGACTAGGGTTGTCAAGTTTCAATTTCCAGATGAGCCCGTGTTAGAATGGTCGGGTAGCAGTTCAGCGCCTAAGGGTAGGTTTATTTCCTACCTTAAGGCCCAGAAACTCATTTCCAAAGGGTGTCTATATCATCTGGTTCGGGTCAAAGATTTCAACTTTGAGACCCCAACCATTCAGTCAGTTCTAGTTGTCAGCAAATTCCCAGACGTATTTCCTGAAGATCTTCCTAGAGTTCCCCCTGAACGGGAAATACACTTCGAGATAGATCTCCTTCCAGATACTCAGCCCATCTGTATCCCTCCTTAAAGAATGACTCTGGTTGAGATTAAGGAGTTGAAAAGTAGCTAAAAGATCTTCTTGACAAGGGTTTCATCAGACTCAGCATCTCTCTCTGGGGTGCTCCAGTGTTAATCGTACGTAAGAAAGACGGTAAACTCAGAATGTGCATAGATTACCGTCAGCTGAACAAAGTCATAGTCAAGAACAGATATCCCTTACCTAGAATGGATGACTTATTTAACCAGCTTCAGGGAGCCGGTTGTTTCTCCAAGATCGATCCCAGGTCAGGATACCATCCGTTAAGGGTTAGAGAAAGGGACATATAGAAAATAGCATTCAGAACTCGGTATGGTCACTATGAGTTTGTGGTGATGTCCTTTGGGTTGACTACTGCCCCAGAAGCCTTCATGGACCTAATGAATAGGGTTTTCCAGATTTACCTAGATATGTTCATCATCATATTTAGCGATGACATTCTAGTGTACTCTAAAAATGAGGATGAGCATGCCAATCACCTAAGGTTAGCATTGCAGACTCTTAGAGATCGCCAGTTATTTGCCAAGTTCAGTAAATGTGAATTCTTGTTGAAGTCTGTGACTTTCTTAGGTCATATGGTCTCAGGTGAAAGGATACAAGTAGATCCTCATAAAAGAGCAGCAGTGAAGGATTGGCCCAGACCTACCTCTCCAACAAAAATCAGGCGTTTTCTGGGGTTAGTGGGTTATTACTGACGGTTTGTAGAAGGTTTTCCTCCATAGCCTCTCCTCTAACCAAGGTAACTCAGAAGAAGGTGAAATTTTAGTGGTTAGATGAGTGTGGGAAGAGTTTCCAGGAGTTGAAGACTCGACTCACTACTGCTCCAGTGTTAACCTTGCTAGAAGGAACAGATGGTTTGGTTGTATATTGTGATGCCTCCAGAGTTGCACTTGGTTGTGTTTTGATGCAGCGGGGCAAAGTGATAGCCTAGGCCTCCAGACAACTCAAAGTTCACGAGAAGAATTATCCAACTCATGACTTATAGTTGGCAGTGGTGGTATTCGCATTAAAAATATGGAGACACTACTTGTATGGAGCTTACGTGGACGTGTTCACAGATCACAAGAGTCTTTAGTACGTGTTTAGCCAGAAGGACCTAAACCTCCGACATGGAAGGTGGTTAGAGCTCCTGAAAGATTATGACATGAATGTGTTGTATAACCCGGGCAAGGACAATGTGCTGGCTGACGCCGTAAGCAGACGATCTATGAGAAGTGTAGATCATTTTGAGGAAGGAAAAAAGGAGATAGCAAAGGAGGTTCATAGACTAGCTCAGTTAAAGGTGCAACTACTAGACTCAGCTGAAGGTGGAGTTGTAGTACAAAGCGGGTCAAATTTATCTTTAGTAGTTAATGTTATGTATAGAAAAGATGAAGGTCCAGTTCTTCTTAAACTCGAGGAGGCGGTTCTTAGAAAAGAAGTTGAGGCTTTCTCCCAAGGGGGAGATGGAGTGCTCCGTTATCGGGGAAGGTGGTGTGTTCCAGATATCGGTGAGTTCAGACAACAGATTTTGGCTAAGGCACACAGCTCAAGGTATTCTATTCACCCTGGTGCCACTAAAATGTACCGCGACTTGAGGGACATTTACTGGTGGAACGGCATTAAAAGATACATTCTCGAATTCGTAGCTAAGTGCCTGAATTGCCAGCAGGTCAAGGTGGAACATCAAAGGCCAGGGGGAATGACTCAAGATATCAGTATACCCACATCGAAGTAGGAAGAGGTAAATATGGACTTTATTAGGCGTCTACCTCGGACTCGTCGGCAACATGACTCTATCTGGGTGGTGATAGACCGGATGACTAAGTCAGCACATTTCCTCCCAATCAAAACCATAGATTTAGCTAAGGATTATGCTAAACTTTATATTTGGGAGTTGGTTGTTCATAGGATGCCATTGGCTATTATTTCAGATAGGGGTACCCAGTTCACCTCCTATTTTTGGAAGTCTTTTCAGAAAGGACTTGGCACTCAAGTCAAGCTCAGTACAACTTTTCACCCACAGACAGATGGGCAAGATGAGCGTATACTCAGACTCTGAGGATATACTAAGAGCATGTGCGATCGATTTTATGGGTAATTGGGATGACCATTAGCCTCTTATCGAATTTGCGTACAACAACAGTTACCATTCAAGCATTCAGATGGCCCCCTTTGAGGCATTGTATGGTAGGAGGTGTAGATCTCCTATAGGATGGTTTGAAGTCGGTGAAGCTACTTTGATAGGGCCAGACTCGGTTCATGAGTCAATGCAGAAAGTTTAGCTCATCGGAGAAAGGTTAAAAACAGCTTAGAGCCGCCCAGAAATCTTATTCGGATGTGTGGAGAAGAGAGTTGGAGTTTTCAGCTGATGATTGGGTGTACTTGAAAATTTCACCCATGAAAGGGGTGATGAGGTTTGGAAAGAAGGGGAAGCTCAGTCCAAGGTATGTGGGACCTTATAGGATTTTGAGGCGTATCGGCAAGGTTGCCATATGAGCTAGAGTTACCTTCAGAACTAGTAGTTATACATCCAGTTTTCCATGTACCACTTTTGGAAAAGAGCATCAGAAATCCAACCTCTGTGGGGCCATTGGATAATGTGGAAGTCAAGGATAGCCTCACCTATGAGGAGGTACCGGTTCAAATCCCAGTCCGACAGCTTCGCAGATTGAGGAATAAGGAACTAACTTCAGTCAAGGTTTTGTGGAGGAATCAACAAGTTGAAGGCGCTACATGGGAGGCTGAAGCAGATATGAGGGACAAACACCCACACTTGTTCTCTATGACTCTGTTGTAGTTTGATATATGAATTTTGTTTAAGACCTAAAGTAGTTGTTGAATTCAGTTCGTGTATCTAAATTTTCTTTCTGACTTAGATTATATTTATGAAAAGCAAAATTCAGTTTAGTTATATTCTCCAAATTGAAGGTAGCCACTTCGATCATTTTGAAGTTGAATAAGCGGTATTTAAACATTTTGATTGTTATTTTTCTGGTTGCTATGAGTTTTCTAACATTCGAGGATGAATGTTTCCAAGGGGGAGATATTGTAATACCCCGGAAGCTCAAAATCAATATCCGGGACTTAATTTAGAAAATCTAGAAAAACTGCAGAAAAGTTGTAGAACGACCAACCTGATGGGTCGTTAAGGGACCCAACAACTCGTCAGGTCAGCCGTGAGAAGGATGCTTACAATATGTTTTAGTGTTCCTAATGGACGACCCCACGAGTCGTTGTCAGGCCACACGACTACTTAAGCCGCCCGTTGCCAAGCCAAAGTTTTAGAATTTGAGAAATAGATAGTGTACTTGATGGGTGGTCACCACAGGTCGTCGTTAGTGGGAATGACTCGTTGAGTTACTCGTGACCAGCCTTGTATTAATTTCCCAAGGGGTGAGATAGTGTGGTCGACGACTGGTGACCCCGAGACGTGTCCCGTGATCACGATTCGTTAAGTCACTCTTGGTCACCCACTGGAGTTTCCAGGTAGTGTACCTTACGGGCATGACCACGAGTTTTTTGCAGACACCACAACTCGTTAGGTCACCCGTTAGGAGCACCTTGCCGTTTTTCCTAGTGAATTTCTGGGGACTATTAAGGAAATTCCTATTCTCCAAAGTATTAAACGACATCATTTAAGCACCAGCTTCAGTCGTTTTAGTGGGGGTAATGGGTTCTTTTCCTCATTCCCCACTCAAACTTCCCAGAAACAGAATGTAGAGTTCCTCGTAGAGCAGTTCAGAGCTTCAAACTAGGGTAGATCCTTCTTCTTCAATTCTCCAGCAATTCCTCCAGGCTTCTTCATCAGGTATGTGGGGTTTTAGCAAGGGGATTGTTCTTCCTTTGTTCCCTAAGATCCTCCTTAGTTCCTTCTAGTAATTCTAAGCCCTGAATTTTCGAGTATTAGAAATCTTCATGTTTATTTTTCGTTAATTTCACTTAGAATGGTGTTAACATTTATTGTTGTTACGATATTCATCAGTTCCTCAACAGTTTGTCAGTATTATTACAAAAGTGAATATGAGCCCTAATCTTTGATTAAAGGTTCTTGCTCCTTAAAATTTTCTTTTTTGAAGGAAAAGTGCTTTGGGATGAATTCTTTGATTTTTCTTGCCATTCTCATGTGTTGAGAAATATCCCATGAATGAGAATGATTTTTGCACTGATGGATGAAACTCCCAAATTCATGAAATTTTCCTTTTACTATGAATTTGTTCGTGTTGTCGTCATGATTGATCTCTCTATTAGCTGCTTAGAAATTCAATTAGTTAGAATATAGAACTCTATTAGTCTAGTCTCAGTCAGAACCATATTAATCTAGTTTCATTCAGATTTTTGCAACCTCCGTGTTGTCTATAAAATGTCAATTGTTCAGTTTGACTCCAGTTTATTGACGAGGTGTCAGTGGTGCCTCCTAGTTTTAAGAATCAGATTTAGATTTCAGTTATTTGGTCCATTAGGAGGTCATGACATTTAGTTATAGCTCTGACCAGCCCCAGGACCCCAGTTCAATTATTAGTTGTTCTGTAGACAGTTACGACGCTTTTAGATAAGCAACTCTGACTAGTCTTAGAGCCCAGTTCTAGATTCTTATCAGATAAGGCTCTCAGGGTACATGAAGTTATTTGTCCCTGACTAGTCTTGGGCCCCAGTTTTGAGCTATCAGCTTAGTATTTCAATTTAGGTTTTCCAGTGGGAGTAGAACATAGCACCGAGCGGCCGGGGTTTCAGCATACCCAGGTTCCGAAAACTACGTTGCCAGTGTAGGAGTCAGTATTACTTGGCCTGATAGGCCCCAGATTTATTTTTTTGTGATCACTCAGTTGATGCCTAATACCCAGGCAAGGTATATTGGATCCTACAGGTGGGGTGTATACATTGGACTCCATGTCTAGCTAGCGTGGTTAAATATCGGTTAAATACTCTCCTACTAGTCAGTCCAGTTCAGTTTCAGATTAAGCAGCTCAGTTCAGTACAGTATCCCAGATTCAGTGTTACAGACTTAGGACATGTCCATGACCATCAGACAGGGTCATCTTGACCATTTCAAATTATATGTGCAGTCCAGTTCAGTTTACTTATTGGTCATGGCGTGTTATTTCATTTCAGACTTTATATTTAGTATGTACATTCAAAGTACTGAAAGCATGTTTTTCATGTTATATCGTTTCATGATACAGCTACAGGTTCTCAGGTTCAACACAGATAGTTACTTCAGTTTCAGAGCATTCCATTCCAGCTGATCAGAGTGTGAGTCCTCCTCATTCGAGGGCTTGTTTATTTATTTTATTTGGTTCTATTTAGACTTAGAGTTAGCTAGGGGTTTGACCCAGCAACTCAGTTAGATGGCTTTTTGACAAATATGGCTTGAGTGTATTCAGTGTATTTAAAGATTTGAACCTTTACTTTTAGATTTGTTCTTCTTAAATACTTTATGCTATTATTTTTAAGTTCCTATATGCATGTTTACTCAGAATGTTAGTGTATGATAGACCAGGGTTTGACTTGGCGTCACTTGTGGCTTCAAGTATCGTGTTACGTCCAGGGTGTAGGCTCGGGGAGTGACAAGGCTATACAGGGCAAAGTCAATCCCAAACTAATCATAAGTACCACTCTTATCTAATAACAACTTATCACAATAGATATACTTTAGGCTCTCTTATTGGGATTCAAACTGTATTATAATACTAAAGAAACTAACTTGTCGAACGAATTTTCCTTAACATACGTCAATCGCTGATTTGTGATTAACTGGCGAGTCTCAATTCATGTTTGACAGCTCTTTCGAATTGTAATTGTATTACTGTGAGAATGACACTAGTTTAATACCCAATTCGGTTGAAAACGGTAGTTTATAATACAAATATTAACTATACTTTAGCTTAACGAAATACAACCAAAAATGTATAATTTCCCAAGAGTTCTGAAGGGAGAAATGCTTATTTGAAGCCTGTGGTCGTATAGAAATTTGTTTGGAGAAATTTTGACAACTTTTGCTCGGTGGGGTGACGATTTGCCGGGTGAATTTACAGAAAATAACTCTGTAGTAATGCTCACTGTGGGCTTAGAACTCAATACCTGAAGTTAATTTGAATTTTGACAGTGTTTGGCAGTGTAATCGAATGAAAAACGATCGATTTCTTCGAAATATACTCCTTTTGGACGAAATGAAAGTTGGGAAATGAATTGAAATTAAAGGGGAGGGCTATATATACTTATAAGGGCGGTGGCAGGGGGGCGCCCCACAACGCGGCCCCCATAGCACCAGTGTGCTTCCTCATTGCGTAGGCCGGTGCCCTGCCAGCTGGCACGTCGCTCTAGCCCTTCACAGACTCACCTCGCTCGATCCTACTTCCAAAACTTCTCTACACGCATTATACTTTCTTTATTTATCACATACCACATGTACGCTTACGAATGATTAACTTTTATGGTTTGTAACATTCTCCCCTCCCTTAGGAACATTATTCCTCGAATGTCAACAATAGTTCACAAGAGTTTAATTCTTTTAACTATTATTCTGGAAAAATTTCGGCAAAGTCTCCCCTGTTAGATGGACTATCTAAAAGTCCTGCAACGCAGAAAAGTCCAATACATATATCTCGCATGACATTATAACAACTCTTTCATCATAAAATTGTAGTCAACTAAACAATATAAGTGTCATAAGTCAAACAACAACTGAATCAACAACTTTACCTTAATTGCATATCTGGACTAATCTTGGGACAAGTCAGGATATCTGGATCTTATGTCATCTTCGGCTTCCCAAGTCATATCTTCCCTATTCTTGTTTCTCCACAGTACCTTAACAGAGGAGAAATCTTTAGTTCTCAACCTACGAACCTGCCTATCCAATATGTCCATTAGGACTTCTTCATAGGGTAACTCCTCAGTAACCAAGACGTCATCAACTGGTACCACTCAGGACAGATCCCCTATACACTTCCTTATCATCAGTACACGGAAGACCGGGTGGACATATTCTAACTTTGAAGGCAAATCTGACTTGTATACCACTCGGCCTATTCTTCAGAGAATCCGATACGGCCCAAATAAATTTCAGGCTCAGTTTTACCTTTTTACCAAAACTCATCACGCTCTTCATTGGCAAAAATTTCAGAAATACCCAGTTGCCTACATTGAATTCCAAATTTCTACTTACATCCCGTAAGTTTCTAGCATTTAGTTGGCCTATTTGCATATTGGTTGGGAATTTTAGAATGCCATACCTATGAGGAAAGGGCCCGGGGAAAGGCCGAACGGGTGCCAAGTTAGATTTTCGCAAGAGGAGGCCGAACTGTGTTGCCCAAAGGGGCAACGTGGCACGAAGGAACCTCCTTCGCAATGGCCAGCATGGCATGGAGCCATATTGGCACGATGGCTAGTGTGCCACGTTGCTATGCAACTGGCTTCAAGTATATAAAGGCCTCACCCTTTAACTTTAAGTCATTTTCACTTCTAAAACGATTAGAACAGGGGGAGGACGAAGGGTTCTCGTAAATTTTCATTCGATTACGCCGTCAAACATTGTCCAAAGTTAAATTAACTTCCGGTATTGAAGTATAAAGTTGCAGGGAGCATTCCTATGGAGTTAGTTTCACGAAATTCGCCTGGAAAATCATTGTCCCGCCGAGTCAAAGTGATTGGCATTACTCCAAACTAGTGTTAATACACACCTAGGCCTAAAGTAAGTATTTCTCCCTTCTAGATTCCCGAGAAATTATGGGTTTTCGATCATTCTTCGATAAGTTGAAGAATAGTCAGTAGATATATATCAAGTATGATTTTCTTCTATTATAGTAATGAAGTTAGTCCTATTCTTTCGTGAATATGATTACAGTTGGGGGGAATAACTGAATACTAGCCGAATCTCGTCAGTTAATCAGTAAACCAATAGTCGAGGTATGTAAAGCCAGTCTGTTTCAGCAAGTTGGTTTCTCCAGTATAGTAAAACAGTATGAATCCCAGTAAGATATTTCAGAAAGAGTATATTATGCTCAGTATGAAATTTAGTAAAGCACGTCAGAAGTATTATATCATGTTCAGTATGAGACTCAGTACAGCATGTTAGAGATTATATTATTATCTTATTCAGTGTGTATTATATGTAGTTATTGCTATTAGTTGAGACTTGATTGTATTTTTTTGGACTGGATTACCTGTATAGCTTCCGTGACCGCCCCAGGGTTAATGGATGTATTGACTCGTCCGCCAAAGGGAGAGGATACTTTGCTCTACGGAGTGGCATGCCATTCGCCAGGGACGAAGATGGGATGCTAGTTCCCCATATTTTATTAGGGTTGGCCTTTATACACCCCCATCGAGCACTTGCACCCGGGGTGTTGATTTTAGGAGTCCTCTGGACTCAGGTACAGCTATAGTCAGGGGCCCAGCGGGCCCAAGCTGCATATCCAGGGGACCGGCGGGATGCTTATAGCTACTAGGTGATGTGGTATGACCTGGGTAGAGGTAAATAGATTGTGATGATTTCACCTTCCGGCTTATGTGGGCCAGGTAAGGTTTATGTTATGTTGTTTTAGTTATTCATAGATAGACAGTAGAATGCCACGTTATCAAGTATGACTCTTACTCTTCTCAGTATAGCTATGTTAGCCCTGATTCCTCTATCTCAGTCAGTTTCAGTCTGTTTCCTATTACTTCAGTTACTGTCAGCTTTATTACTTACTTTCAGTTATTTTCAATTATTGCTTTATATACTCAGTACCAGTGGTACTGATGCCCGTTTTGGGGTGCTGCATTACTCACCTACAGGTGTACATAGATGAGGAGTAGATCCCTCGTAGTTCCAGTCAGCAATACCGAGCCTTCAGCTCCTTTCATTCGGAGCTTTGAAGATAGAGGTTTACTTTCTTCTTGTCTGTACTGTATGGGTAGGTCGGGGCGCTGTCCCAACCATCTTATATTCTTAGAGGCTTGCAGATTGTATTATATTCCATGTAGTTAAATGTATCGGCCATGTGGGGCCATATATGTGTTTCAGATTGTATGTGATGGTCGTGTGGGGCCTTGTTCAGTTGTTAGTTGGTGACCTTGTCGGTCACAGATCCGTTTAGCGCCACATTTCATTTTTTAGTTATAACTAGACATCATGGTGGCCTTGTAAGCCCGCATAGGACTCCTTATAGTTGGTTGTTCTGGTTAGCTGTTTATCTTTTACAGGTGACTATAGGCCTTGTCGGCCGGGGGCTGTACTTACAGCCGCTATATGGCCCGTTGTTTTCTTAAATCCAGAGTTAGAGCCAGCCTTGCACCAGAGGTGCTTAGGCTCAGTTAGTTTAGCAGTCCATATCCTAGTAGGGCACCAGGTGCCAGTCATGCCTCCCAAGGTGGGGCGTGACAAACTTGGTATCAGAGCAGGTCATATCCCAGGGAGTCTGCAGGCCTTGCTAAGTAGAGTCTAGTCTATGGATGTGTTGTGCACGACATACTATAGGAAAGAGGCTGCAAGGACATGATGGGATGGTTACTCTTTCTTCTTATTCAGTCGTGTTATAGAGTGGTACAGTATAGGGTTGAGTCCCTGAGCTTATCATACTCTTTGTTAACAGATAAAATGTCGGACCAACGACATCCTACGTCAGGCAGGAGGTTGGATATAGCAGCAGGAGAGGGCACCAGAAGGATACCTCATCCTCGATTAGAATCAGCTCGATCTGAGGGAGATACAGAGGCATCGTCTCGACCTTTCCAGCAGTCCCATTACATTAGGAGCCGCTTGGAACAGCACCACCTCTGGCAGTTCCTATACCTATACCATATGATCAGGAGGTCAGGAGAGTGGTGGTTATGTTAGCGTAGATGATGGCTACTCAATGCCAGTCAATACCACCTACCGCTGCAGAAGCATCCCCAGAGGCCAACGCGGAGGCCTATCTCCGTGCCACGGAGCTGTCGCGAGGCCACACTGGAATTTGCCATTTAATTACCTCTCCAAGCAGTGTGCCTCCGCGATGGTAGCGTGGCACGGCTCCATCGCGGAGCCCCTATACTTTGTGCATTCCAATGTCTTTTCCATGCTCGCATCCAAGTCCAACTCCGATATAGTTCCAACATGCATTTTAGCTCCTAAAAATCATATTTACCTGCAAAACAAATGCTAATCATGTTGGTTAGTATAAATTCGCATTTTATTACCAACTACATGAGAATATATACACATTGCACAACAAACAAGGCAAAAATGATACGTTTGAGTATCACTTGGGCATATAAATCTGCCCAAGATCACCTGCTCCACCGTGTTGTCGAACGGGCTCCACACAGAGTGTGTCTGATATCTGCATAAGGTAGAGTTATGTTCAGCCGCCGGAGTACATGAGAGTCTGTGTCCCGCGCCCCCAATATAGCATTCAGGTGATGGGGCTCAAAGGTGACAACTTGCCCCCTTATCTTAATAGTGTGACTGCGGAGGGTCGGGTTTCAGTTGGCATAGAACTCCTGAATCAGATGGAGATTGCACTACTTAGGCTCTTCGAAGATGAAGTTCAGCCCGGCAGTGTCAATCCGGTGTATGATCCTCGGGAATTCCTGTGCCAACGGCTCCCTTACTATATGCTCTTCTGGGAAGTATTTGGTTTCTTTGTGTTTTGCATACCATTTCTTCCCTTCATCAGTCACCCATCGGGTTCCGTATTGTCAGCGTTGGCCTCTCAGAACCGCTGGTGCTGCTGGGACTGCAGTTCCAAACTTTATCCTTTTTCTGCTGGCGCCCGATGTGGACGCTCCCTTTCCTTTATCTTGTCTGCCCGACATTGTTCCTACACATATAACCATACAATCCCAATGTTATTCAAATCATAACAAGCTATGACTAAGGTTGGGTTTAATTGAATCACCCCACACCTAGTCTTTAACCGTAATTTAAAACAATTCCGCAAGACATTCATGATTTCACAATTCTTAACAGTCAACATTCTTAGTGCCTTCATATAATTTGATGGAATAATTACTATGTACTACTCATACATCGTACAACGAATACAATATCGTCATTGATTCCATTACATCACATAGCACTTAGCGGAATTTTTGTTTTCAACAACCTATTCAATTCACCAATTTCATTTTTCCGAAAATTTCCTTTCTACTTAGCATATTCATGTATATTCACAACATCATTCACATCACCCAACATGCACAACTCAATTTTTTTTTTCACATTTCAACCAAATTTAGTTTCTTCCTATTCAAATTCCAACCCTAGCTACCAATTTCGCAAAAATTCAATAAACACATGCATTCATCGAGTTCATATATTCACAACGATATTATGAACATCAATCAATCATAACTTAAATAAATTCAAGCTTAATTTGCACTTAGGGAAAAGTTTACTCACCTCTCATGTTCAAAAATCGAAAATTCAAGCAAGAATGAGGTTAAGTTAAAGAACATACCTTTAATCCGATGAAATCGAAGAAAAGTTGAAGAAAACTTGTGCCTAGGTCCGTGTCACGTTGGGGGTGGAGGGAATTTGGGGTGTTGGTTGCGGAGGGAATGGAAAATGGGGAAAAAATAGAGGGGAATCGGGGTTTAAAGGGTGTTATTCGCGCGGGTTACCCGGTGACCCGGTGTGACTCGACGCAAATTACACCTCAACATGTCACAGAGGGTAACGCGGAGCACACCCTCCGTGAAACCGAGCCATCGCGTAGGTGTTCTGGAAATTTTAAAAAAATCTAGAATACCTTCAACGTGTCACAGAGGGTAACGCGGAGGCCCTCCTCTGTGACACGGAGCCAATGCGTAGGCTCACTGTCATGCCATTTTTTATTTTTCTCACCTTGAATTTTTTCCTTTGTACTTTTTTGCATTTTTGCCCTCCGTTTCACCTGAAAATCATTTCCAAGCAAGAAATTGGTTAGAATTCATAAGTTTCAATGCAAACACAATTTTTTTATTTATTTATTTTTCTCTTCTTTTTTTCTTTTCTTTTTCAACTAATTCTACTCATCTAGTACAATAATATCACGGGTTGTCTCCCGTGCAGCGCCTGGTTTACCATCGCGGCTTGACGTCTTTGACGCTCAATCATCCTCTAGAGTGATGGACGTCTTCTCTCGAATAACATCCTCACCCCAGTAATGCTTACAACATTGCCCATTAACCAAGAACGTGGCACTTCGATCTTCTTGCCACAACTCCACTGCCCCGTGCGGGGTCATTCTCACTACCTCAAACGGGCCTGACCATTTGGACCGCAATTTCCCTGGAAACAACTTCAATCTTCAATTGAAAAGCAACACTTTCTGCCCTGGCTCAAAAATACGATGCACCATATGCTTATCGTGCCACCTCTTTATTTTCTCTTGTAGCACTTGGCACTTTCATAAGCATGCCAACGAAACTCATCAAGTTCGCTGAGTTGCATCAGCCTCTTCTTGCCTGCTAGCTCTATGTCCATATTCAATATCCTCACGGCTTAAAAAGCTTGGTGTTCTAGCTCCACCGGCAGATGACACCCTTTTCCATAGACCAATCGGTATGGAGAAGTCCCAATTGATGTCTTGTAAGCAGTTCTATAAGCCCACAACGCATCATCGAGTTTGCTTTACCAATCACTACGTTGTGCATTCACTGTTTTCTGGAGAATCTTCTTCACTTCTCTGTTCGACACCTCCACTTGCCCACTAGTTTGGGGATGGTATGTTGTTGCCACCTTCTGGCGCACCCCATACTTAGCTAGCAACTTCTTGAAACTTGCATTGACAAAATGAGCCCCTCCATCACTGATAATGGCTTGGGGTGTCCCGAACCTAGTGAAAATGTGCTTTTTCACAAATTTCGTTACCACCATGTTGTCATTCCTGGGGCAAGCTGTTGCTTCAACCCACTTTTATACATAATCAACGGCCACCTAGATCTAACGATTACCAAATGACGGTGGGAACGGGCCCATGAAATCTATACCCCATACATCAAAGATCTCCACTTCTAGTATATGTTGTAGTGGCATCTCTTGCCTCCTACCAATTGTGCCTGTCCTTTGACATCTATCACAAATTTTTACGTATGCCATAGAGTCTCTAAACAGTGTAGGCCAAAAGAAACCAGACTGTAGCACCTTGTGTGCTGTCTGCTCGCCTCCGTGAAGTGACTAATTCCTGGAAATTAGGAGGCGTTAAAAACAAAGAAATTGTTGGAGTTATCTTATCATTTCTATCTAGTCCTGGTGCCCTCCATACAATGAGAGTGACAACTCCTCAAATCTTATACAATCTGGCTCTCCGGGGTGCATCTTCTCATAACCTGATCTGGTCCCTATTTAAACATGTACGGCTCATCCCAAATAAAATACCGGCAATCATGCCTCAATGTTTTTCTCTGCTGAGCCGTAGCCTTCGGTGGATAGACTCCAAAACTAGAAAATTTATTATGTCTGCATACCAAGGGATCTCAGCTTCCCTTATTGCCAAGAGCTGCTCATTCGGGAACTCCTCTTTGATGCTGTCACCTTCCTTCACATGCGACCGACTTTCCAATCGCGATAGGTGATCTGCCACTTGATTCTCGCTCCCCTTTTGTCCCTAATCTCTAGGTAAAACTGTTGCAACAACAAGATCCATTTAATCAGCCTGGGCTTTGCATCCTTCTTGTTAAACAGATACCGAATCACTGTATGATCGGTATACAACACTACTCTAGAACCCACAAAATAGGACCTGAATTTATCAAACGCGAGACCAATGCTAGCATCTCCTTTTCTGTGACTGTATGATTGACTTGGGCAGCATCCAGTGTTTTGCTTGCATAATGAATGGAATGAAAGATTCTATTCCTCCGCTGCCCTAATACCGCTCCCACAGCCACATCGCGTGCATCACACATCAGTTCAAACGGTTGTTCCCAGTCCGGAGAAATAAGGATAGGTGCTTCTATCAATTTCTGCTTCAACTCCTCGAATGCTTTAACACAATCTTCATCAAACTCGAACTTCACCTCTTTTTCTAGCACCTGCATATCGGTCTAGAAATATTACAGAAGTTCTTAATGAACCGTCTGTAGAACCCTGCATGCCTGAGAAAACTGCCAACACCCTTCACTGACACATGTGGTGGTAGCTTTTCAATAACTTCGATCTTAGCACGATCGACCTCCAACCCCTTGCAAGACACTTTATGGCCAAGGACGATACCCTCCTTGACTAAGAAATGACATTTCTCCAAGTTAAGTACAAGGTTGGATTCTTCACATCGAGCTAGCACCCTATCAAGATTCTGCAAACAAGTAGCAAATGAATTACCAAAAATAGAAAAATCATCCATAAATACCTCGACAAAATCTTCCACCATGTCGTGAAAGATCGCTATCATGCATCTCTGGAATGTGGCGGGTGCATTGCATAAACCAAATGGCATCTGCCTAAAAGCATATGTCCCATAAGGACATGTCAAAGTAGTCTTCTCTTGGTCCTCCGGTGCTATGGCTATTTGGTTATAGCCAGAGTACCCATCAAGGAAACAATAATATTCTTGTCCAGCCAATCTGTCCAATATTTGATCAGTGAACGGGATAGGATAGTGATCTTTCCTTGTGGATTCATTGAGCTTTCTGTAGTCCATGCAAATCCGCCAGCCTGTGACGGTACGAGTAGGGATCAGCTCTTTTTTTTCATTGGTGACCACGGTCACCCCTCCCTTCTTTGGGACACACTGAACGGGGCTGACCTATTCGCTGTCCGAAATTTGATAGACCACACCTGCATCAAGCCACTTAATTACTTCTTTCCTAACCACGTCCTTCATCACCGAATTCAACCTCTGCTGAGGCTGAACACTTGGCTTTGCTCCTGTCTCCATGAAAATTCTGTGTGTGCAAAAAGCTGGATTGATACCCTGAATATCTGACATCTGCCAGCCCATTGCTTTCTTCCTTCTTTTGAGGACCACCAATGCTTCCTTTTCCTGTGACTCCGTCAATTCTGCGGAGATGATTACTGGCAAAGTGTCATCTTCCCCCAAAAAGACATAATTTAAATGGGGAGGCAATGTTTTCAACTCCAGCTTTCGTGCTTCCTTAATAGATGGTTTCAGCAAGGGTTCCAAGGTCCTCATTAAAGGCTGAAAGTCATGCTTCCTGAGATACCATTGTGATTCATCCAACATTTGCACCATCTCATAAGTATCTTTATCTCCGAAATGATCGGAGCTCATCAATGCTCTTTCCAATGGATCTCGAGATTCAACAATCTGAAGAATTTCTGCTTGATTTAGCACATTGATTGCTGAAAGCTCCTCATGTATGGCCGGAAGCTTCATGGCCTTATATACATCAAATACCTCCACTTTTTCATGCGCCCGCATGGTTAGCTGCCCTGCAGCAACATCAATCAAAGCTCTCCCGGTTTCCAATAAAAGACGTCCCAAAATAAATAGGACTTCCGCATCCGACTCAAAATCCAGAATAATAAAATCTACCGGGAAGATAAGGGAGCCCACTTGCACTAGCACGTCCTCCACAATGCCATCTGGTCTGGCCAAAGAACGGTCTGCTAATTGCAAGATCACTGTAGTTGGTCTAGGACTGCCCAGCCCCAACTTCTTGAACACTGATGTCGGCATCAAGTTAATACTCTCTCCTAAGTCACATAATCCGCGAGCTCGGATACTTTGCCCAATTGTGATTTGAATTGTAAATCTCCCAGGGTCCTTGAGCTTTGTTGGCAACCTGTTCTATATCCGGGAAGTGCACTCCTCAGTAAGCGCCACCATAGCATACTCCATCAATATGCTTTTGTTAGCTACGATGTCCTTGATATACTTTGAATATTTAGGCACTCCCTGCAAAACATCAACCAAAGGTAAATTAATGTGTACCTGTTTAAGCACCTCCATGAACTTTTTGAAACAAGCTTCCTCCTTGTGTTTCTTTAATCTTTGAGGGAACGGGGGTGGTGGTCTTTCTGCTTCAACTGCCTTCTCCTTCCCCCTCGCATCATCATGTTCCCTCTCTTTCTCCACTGCTCTTGACTACTGAGGTGGTCTTTCTGGTTCCACCTCTTTGAGTTGTAAACCACTCCTTGTGGTTACTGCATTAACCTACTTGGGATTCGGGTCAGTGTCACTCGGTAGTCCTCCTCTTGGCCTGGTGTTTTGAGCTCCAACTAGTTGTCCAAACTGATACTCCAACGCCTTTGTAGCTAACTGATTGTTCTTTATGTCTGCTGCCAATTTCACATAATCAGCCTGCAATTGAGCTTGGTTAGCTAACATTGTTTTAAACATTTCCTCAATGCTAGTGGGTGGTGGAGGAGGTGCATTGTTTCCTCTATATTGAGTCTGATAGTTTTCCTGCCCTCCTTGATTTCTCTACGCACCCTGATTCGAACTCTGCCCTTGATGGCTGTTACTACCCCAAGAGAAATTCAGATGATTTCTCCAATTCGAGTTGTAGTTGTTGCCATACTGTTGGTGATTATTTCTCTGTACATTTCCTACAAAGTTCACTGAATCTGGATTTGCACCACAACACTCAGCTGAGTGTTCATTACTACCGCATACTTCACACCAAACCTGCTGCACTACATTAACTGGGGCTTGAGGTTGATTCAAGCTCATATTGCTGAAGTGGGTGTTGAGTTGATTTTGCAGCGCAGCTATCTGTGCAGCGATAGCTGTAAAACCATCCACTTCCAAGACTCCTGCCGTTTTCCTTGTTCCTCCTCTAGAAGAGTCCGCATTCCACTCTGAATTTCCCTGTGAAATACGATTTAACAAAGTATACAGCTCCTCATAAGTCTTTTCTAATGTTTGTCCCCCAGCTGCTGAGTCTAGAAAATTTTTTGTCAGGGGTTCCAAACCCTCTATGAAAGTATGCAACAACACATCATTGGACTGGTGATGGTGAGGACAATCTCGTAACATAGATTTGAACCTTTCCCAAGCTTGATACAGATTCTCCCCCTCTCTTTGTTTAAAACTTAGAATCTGACTTCTAAGTCTTGCTGTTTTCCCGGATGGAAAGAACCGTATCAAAAATTTTCTTGCAAGATCATCCCAAGTGGTGATAGAGTTAGGGATGATACTCCCTAACGTAAGATCATCCCAAATGGGAATAATGTAAGCCTTACGTAATCGAATGATACTCCAAGATCATCCCAAATGGGAATAATGTAAGCCTTACGTAATCGAATGATACTCCAGCGGGGATGTAAGTGTCACTTATCTCTAAAAAGTTTTGGAGATGTCGTTGTGGATATTTGTGAGGGAGACCTGTGAATTGCCCGCTGGTGTGCAGCAATTGCACCATGTTATGTTTAAGCTCAAACCTCCCACATGGCTCAGGTTTGCGAATACTTGATGTAACATTGTTAGCATGTGGGATTGCCACTTCGTGAACTGGCCTAGCTACCATTTCCTTGGGCACTAATACTTCCCTCACAAGTGGTGGATTGTGCTGTTGCTCCAGGATTGTCTGTCTGAGCAACTATAGCTTTTTCTCTAGAGCTTCCCTTCTTTGACGATGGAACTGTCCTTCCAGCTCTAAGTATGAATCCACCAGCTCCAAGTATGAATCCACCAGCTCCTTGTCTCTTTGCAGTGTTCAACAGAATTCGATATCTGCAAAAGACAGGATAAGATCAAGTTGTCAGCACTTATATAGAAATTGTAAGCTAACACTAAGAAAACAATTTTACCAATTGCCAGTCCCCGGCAACGACGCCAAAAACTTGTTGGCGGGTTTAGTAACTACACGCAAGTGCACGTGGCCGAACAAGTAGTAAAATGGCTTAAGTAATCCAAGTATCAATCCCACAGGGACTGAACTAAGGTAATAATTAACTTAAGTGTTAATGAACTATAACTTTAAGAATGCAGACAACCAATTAAACAATATTTTAAGAGTTTGAGTTTCCTAATTTCTACGAATCTAAGATAGAATTCTAAAGTGAGTCTGCACAATAGTAATGACCATGCTGAGGTTAAAACAAACATGCAGGGAAGTAATTTATCAATACAATTTAGTTAATCTTTCCTTCGGTTGCTAGTCAAGAATTATTGCCTATGTATTGAAACTTTCGTATCCTACCAACTTAAGAATCATGAACCTTCAACCTACATTTCTGTTATAAAAGAATTTCATGTTCTAGCCATACAAAACCGATTTCTTAATTGACTAATAAGACTTTCAGATATATTTCTATTCTGAATGTAAATCAATTCTCAATTTTCCCAAACTAAGAAGAGATCATATCCTACCAATTCACCACTTCCCTATTTCTTTTCTTTCAAAAATCAAAATTGGATTTTTTAGATATACATTAACATTGGCCAAACATTAATGAAGTAAGAACAAGAATTGATAGAACAACCATTGAAGAAAAAAAGAAAACTAAATTGATCAACAATTACATTCCACTACAATTGTTCTTAACCTCTGCAAGAAGTGAATTTAGCTACTCATTTGTGGATTAAACATCATCAAATATGTGTAATTCATACAAACAATTGAGATAAAAGAGAAAGAGATAGAGAAGAACCCTAGAATTTTCGTCCCCTCAACTGCCTGTAACATACGTTCTTACTCAACCAAGTCAGAATGTTTAAAAATAAACCTAAGTGTGCTATTTATACTAGTGAGAATATTTCCCATAATAACAAGCAACGTGGCACGAAGTGTATCTCAGAGCACTCCCTCCATGCCACGGGACTAACGCGGACCCTCTTTGGAATCAGGTTCCTCAGCAACTTCTCCTTGGTGTGCCACAGCCTGCAATGCGGAGTCAGGCTAACGTGTCATGTCGCATTCGCGAACCTTCACTAGAAATGGCAAAAATAAATCCTTCGAGGCAGAATGCCTACGCGATGGCAACTTGACAGAACTCCATCGCGGAGCCCTTATTTTTGCTTCTCTTCCTTGACCATTTCCATGCCTTGCTTCCAAGTCCATTCCTGATTCTTACCAATATGTAGCTTAGCTTCCCATAATTACATTTTAACTACAAATCACATAAGAATGCACACATAATGATAGATAAACAAGATGAATTGAAGCATTTGAGTATCACTTGGGCATATAATTCTGCCCAAGATCATTTGCTGCATCGTCGCTGGTTAGAGCTGTTGGAAGATTATGATGTGAATATTTTATATCACCCAGGAAGGGCCAATGTGGTAGCGGATGCCCTTAGCCGTAAAATCTATGGGAAGCTTGGCATACTTACAACCCAAGCAGCGGGAATTATCCCAAGAATTGCATCAGCTAGCTAATTTAGTCGTTCATATAGTAGAAACAGAAGACAATAGAGCCGTAATGCAGAACACTTTCATGTCATGTTTGGTTGTGGAAGTGAAGGAACGGCAATATGAAGATCCTAGCCTGGTTTAGCTCAGAAACAGGTTTCAGCAAGGGGAAGTGACAAAATTTCAGGTAACCGAGGATGGAGTTTTTAAATATAGGGATCGCCTCTGTGTTCCAGATGTCGCAGGGCTTCGCCAGCAAATTATGGGCGAGGTACACTATGCCCGTTATTCTCTCCATCAAGGTTCGACAAAGATGTACCAGGATGTAAAAGAGATCTACTGGCGGCCAGGAATGAAAAAAGGGATAGCAGAATTTGTAGCTTAGTGTCCCAATTGCCATCAGGTAAAAGTTGAACATCAGAAACCAGGCGGACTGACACAGGATATACTTGTGCCTCTATGGAAATGGGAAGCAATTAATATGGATTTCGTAGAAGGATTACCTCGCACCAAGTGTAAATATGATTCAATCTGGGTAATTGTCGACAGGTTGACAAAATCAGCTCACTTTCTGCCAGTAAGGGCTACCTTTTCAGCTGATGATTATGCAGAGCTGTATATTAAAGAAATAGTCAGGTTGCACGGTGTTCTGTTGTCAATTATCTCCAATAGAGGGGCCCAGTTCACAGCCAAGTTTTGGCAATTGTTTCAGAGAGGCTTGGGGACGCAGGTTAACCTAAGCACAGCTTTTCATCCTGCTGGAGATGCTGGGGCACGCGACCTTACTGAAGATCTGTCCTTTCGGTCCCCATCACTCTGACCCCTGGTAGGAAAGTCTCTCATCAGGTGACCTACTTGTCCACAGGTTTAACACGCTGAAGAACCATACCTGCATGCCCCATAATGACGTCGACTACAGATAGGGAAAAGTGTCACAGTGAATTTACTTTTCTCTTACCCTCTCTGCTACTGCGAACCCAATGGCCATGAACTTTTGTTGCGTTCTAACTACCCCCGACGGCCTAGTCTACCACCCTGCTGCTCCTGTTTAGGTGAGGTCGGGTGGTCTGTCTGATAGTCATGGACTAGGTCCGACTTGAAACTCTTCCTGATTATCACTTAGTCTAGCCCTGTGGCGCTGCTCTTGATTTACCCTCTCTATCTCCCGCTATCATTGCCTATCCCCTCAATATTCTGGGCAAATGCCTGAACACGAGCATTGTCCATGTCCTTTCACAAAGTAGCTGTAATACAAGTCTCTACATAATCTGGAAGTAGCCCCATAATAAATCGACGCACCCTAGCTGGCATGGTATCTCCAAAAGCTGGTGCATATCCGGCCAAGGAATCAAATTTCATAGCATACTCCCAAACACTCATTGAACACTGCTCTAGATGCAGAAACTGATCTACCCGAGCCTGTCGGATTTCTCGTCGCAGATTGTTGTCCAGGAAGGCCTCTGAAAAACTAGACCAAATAGGAGGGAGAATTTCTCTACCTCGGGACCTCTCCCAACTCTCATACCATAACACTGCTATATCCCACAATCGAAATACCGCTAACTCAACCGACTCCACAGACGTGGCATGCATTACCTTGAAGATCCATTGCAACTACTCCAAAAAGTCCTAAGGGTCCTCATCCCAGTTCGTCCCTGTGAACTGCAGGGGACTCAGTGCGAGAAACTCTCATACTCTCGAACTACCTGGTCCTTTTGAAGATTCGGCAACCACGGGTGCCACTGGCTGACGCTGCACAGCCATCATCTATGCTAAAATAACAACAACACTCCTAACCTCCTGGTCTAATGGTATCGGTATAGAAGCTGCTAGAGGTGGTACCGATATATCTGTCGCTCTGGGTGAATCCTGACGGGGCGGAGACTGCTGGGGGGACCAGGATGAAGTCTCCGTATCTCCCTCAAATAGAGCTAAATCTGACTGAGGCACCCTGCTAGTGCCCTCTCCTGCTGAGACATCCAACTTTCTGCCAGTCGTGGCCTGTCGTCTGTCTGACATTTCTCTATAGACAAATAGAATATTGTAAGCTTAAGGAATCTACCCTATACTGTACAGCTCTATAGCACGACTGGAAGAGAAAGAAGAGTAACCACCCTATCATGTATTATAGCCTTCTGCCTATAGAATGGGGTGCACAACACATCCACAGACAAGACTCTACTTAGCACGGCTTGCAGACTCCCTGGGATATGACCTGCTCTAATACCAAGTTGTTCACGCCCCATCTTGAGAGGCATGACTGTCACCCAGTGCCCTACTAGGGTCTGAATTGGCCTGACTGAGCTTATGCACCTCTGGTGCATTCCTAACCCTTAAATCAAGAAACCAACGGGCTATACCTTGACTGTGAACACAGGCCCCGGCCGACAAGGCCTTATATCCAGCTATAAAAGAAAAAAACTAACCAGAAACAGGTAATAACAGGGAATCCTATGCTGGCCGACAAGACAATCACGATATCTAGTTATAACTGTAAAGTAAATCCAACACTAAACTAAGCTATAGTCGACAAGGACGCTAACTATCAGCTAAACAAGGCCCCACACGACCAACACATAAAATAAAGCATATATGGGCCCCACACGGCCAACAACAACATACCATAGGAAATCTTAGTCAATCTGCAAGCCTCTAGGAGTGATATAATAGTCAAGACAGGGTCCCGACAAACCTATAAACTTGTACAAACAAAATGAGTAAGCCTTCCTGCTATTAGCTTTGGAGGAAAGGAGTTGACTGCTCTTCTATCTCTGGCGGAAAGCTAAGAAGGTCCTGGTTCGCATCTATTGGCACCTGCAAGCAAGTAATGCAGCACCCCAAGAAGGCCGTTAGTATAATATGTACCGAATATGTAAGGCAATAACTATAAATAACTGAATGAACTGAAAGGAAACTGAAAGTAACTTAATGAAGCAATGAAGATACTACCTGAATAGATGAATTCCCTGCTATCTAATCTATCAGTAACTGATGTAAATAAAAACCTTACCTGGCTCCCATAACCCGAAGGGTACAACCAACACAGAATAACCCACCTGGGGTCCCCACAAGCCCTAGCGAGTACACTTCAATCTATATACCCCTAAAAAGGCACTAAATCATCTGATAACTATAGCAATTCTACCAATCCCCTAGGTTTGCAAATGAGCTCGCTTGGCCCCTGAACTGTAGCTGTGTCAAAGTCTAGTGGACTCCTGATATCTGCACCCCGGGTACCAGGCTCGACGGGCGAGTGGTGCCGATACATCATATAATAGTCCAGCCATGGAATGGACTATATGACGACCTGGGACCCCATCTTCATACCTCGTGGACGGTATGTCGCTCCTTGGAGCGATGTCATCTCTCCCTAGGCGGGCGTTGACACTACTAATAACACTAGGGTTGTCATGGAAGGCTATACATGGAAAAGTCAATCCCAAACTAAACATAAGTACCAGCCTTAGTTAATAACAACAGCTAATAAAAAAAGATATACTTTCGGCTCTCTTACTAGGATTCTAACTGTATTATAATACTAAAGAAACTAACTTGCCAAACAAATTTTCCTTAACATACCTCGATCGCCGATTTTTGATTAATTGGCGAGTGTCAATTCCTATTCGATAGCTCTTTCCAACTGTAATTGTATTACTAGGAGAATGAACTAGTTTAATATCCAATTTGGCTAAAAACGGTAATTTATGGTACTAATATTAACTATACTTCAACTTAATGAAATATGACGAAAAATGTATAATTTCTCGAGAGTTCATAAGTGAGAAATCCTTATTTTAAGGCTATGGTCGTATACAAATCAATTTGGAGCAATTATGAAATTTTTTTCTCGGCGGGGTTATGTTTTTTCAGGCGAATTTCGAGAAAATAACTCCGTAGTAATTCTTCTTGTGGGCTTATAACTAGATACCCAAAGTTAATTTGAGTTTGGAAAGTGTTTGGCAGCATAATCGGATGATAAATGATCGATTTCTTCTGAATATACTACTTCTGGCCGAAATGAAAGTTCGGAAATGAATTGAAATTAAAGGGGAGGGCTATATATACTTATTAGGGTGGTGGCAGTGGGGCACCTCACACTCCCCAAGGCACCAAACCAGTCCCGCAATGTAGCCCCCATAGTGCCAGTGTGCTGGCGCGCCGCGCTGGTTGGTGCCTTGCCGGCTAGCGCGTCGCGCTGGCCCTTCACGACCTCACCTTGCTTGACCTTACTTCTGAGGCTTCTCTACACGCATGGTACTTGCTGTATTTATCACAAATCCCCGTGTATGCTTACGAATCATTAACTTTTACAGGGTGTAACACATAGGTAATTTGTAAACATTCATTCATGCTAGATATCTCATCATTCTTGAAAACATGAATCATAAACTTGACTTTTCATAAAAATTTCATAATAGGGAATAATTTCCTAACAATTGAAAACATGAATTTATGAACAATTTGTATATATAATCTGACCATAATTCTTAAAACATGCTTTGGATCATGAGGGGAATTGACCCATAGACATATCACGAATTTCCTAAAATTGGGTTAAAAACCCTATAAGATAATAAACTTGAATTAAATTTGAATTCATGAACTTAAGGGGATGTTTGAGCATGAGAGTGAAAGGAGAATCTCATTCATAACCCTACATACCTGGGTAAACCGATTCTCAACTTTTCTTTGAAAGCCCAAGAGAATTGGGGAAGAGTTGATAGAATTTCTAGATTGATCTTCCAAGGGAATTAAAAACTTTGCATGCATGGGTAAGCCTAACTAATTGACATAGGATAAACCCTCTTAAAATTCTCCTTTTAGATCTTAAAACGATGTAGTTTAGAACTTAGGAGCTTAGAATTTTATGAAAATACCCTTAATGATGTGGCAGGAAAAACTGCACTACCAGTTGCTATGACTTGTACCACGAGTCGTACAATCCTCCTAGGACTCATGGTTAGCTCCTATAACTAGCCATTCTAATTTTCTCTAACTCTCTCAAGATTTCCATGATCGCCTATCACGACCCGTAAATCCATACTATGAATTGTACAACCACTCGTACAACCAGCACCTGAAAAATCCAATGACCTACTACAACTTCTAATCGCGAGTTGTACCCACGAACCACGACTCATGGTGGAGACTCGGGGTTAGGAGGCTGAACTTTTGGCTTTCCACCATGGGTCATCCTATGACCCTTACAACCTGCTTACAACTCATACAGCGAGTCGTACTAAGAGAAACTTTCAGATTTTCTACTGAAACATATGTGAAATTCCGAAACTAGTCTTAGGAACTTTTGGAGTATTATAGACTTCATATCTCAAAATCATGGAATCATAAGTTAGGAGTTTATAAACATTCATGCATCATAGATATCTCATCATATTTAAAATCATGGATCATAAGCCTGAAATTCATATAACATGCATAATAGGGAATAATTTCTAATAACTTGAAATGAAGAATTTATAATCCAATTGAGGATAAAATCCACCCATTAGACTTAAAACATACTATAGAACATGAGGGGATTAGACCCATAAACATAGGATAGGTAGTTCTATCAAATTGGGTTAAAACCCTAGGAATCAATACACTTGATTAAGAACTTGAATTCATATATTTGAGAGGAATCTTGGGCATTTGGGGTGGAATAAATCTCCCATTCATAGCCTTGCATACCTAGGTAAACTGATTTCCAAAAACAAGCCTGAAAAGCCCAAGAGAACTGGGGAAGAAACTGAGGAGAATTCTAGTTTGATCTTAAAACAGAAGTTCAATATAATGCATGCATGGGAGCCTAATGACTTATAATAGGCTAAACTCTTTTAAAACAATCATTTTAGGGCTTCAAACAATGTCATTAAAGAGTTAGGATCTTGGAAAATTATAAAAACACCCTTACAGAATCGACTGGAAAATGGCATTGTCAGAGCTAACAAGTGACTTAATGTGTTGTTATGTCCTTTGGGATGACTTGTGGTGTGCCCTCATTGCCACTACTTGAATTTTCCCATTCTCTAATCTTCCTCACCCCACGGGTAATTTAATGAGTCGTTAAGGACATGATGACTCATCCCTCAATCAGTTATGAGCATTGGAAAACCAATCCTTTCTTTACCACTACACGTTTGAAGGGTTACACCACGACTCGTGGGATGACATGACAACTCGCCATTCCACCCATCAAGTCCTAAAAGTACAACTCTTTTCTCCAACTTAGAACAACTTAGCGGGTCACCTAATGATCCATCAAGCTACTTAACGGGTCACCTGACTAGTCGTTCTATGACCAAGTGTAGGTTTTCCTATTTTCTCTGTTTTAGCCCTCAGGTCTGATCTTAGAAATTTTTGGGCTGTTATGACAATGCTCAATTAGTCAAGATAACCATAGCCATTCCTCCTATGATACAACATGTCATCAAAATAGCTATGAAGCCAGTGGTTGAGAAGTTGCGAAGACTTTTTGCTCAGCTGGATGTGCTTGAAGGTGGGGTAGCATCTTTGAGGGAAGAAATGGATAGATGAATGGCAATGGTCTTGCCCATCGTTATAGACTTAAATATGCCGAGATTGTTTTCAATCTCACCTGTTGTAGAGAGGAATCTCCCAGATGATTGGTTTTTTAGGGAATGTCCGTCGGACATAGAAGTAGTTAAGGAGATGCATGAAAAGAAGTAGCGTCACAGTGACGTCACCCATCAGAGTGATTTTGCTTGCCAAATTGTCCCATGGGGGGACCTCCAAACTATTCTTTCCATGAGTCGAGGAAACTTCCTAACAAATGGGTATTTGTTACCCTATACGGTCCTCTTGAGCTCAAACCAAAACTTTTGATGCCTTCAGTTACTGACATTGCTTTGGAGCATTACTCAAGATGGGCCTATTCTAGTATCACGACCCGAACGTAGACCTGGATCGTAACACGGGAAAACGAGCCCCCAGAGACTCCAAGTCGACCTATGGCATGAACATTCATCTAACTTCATATCTTTAAGAAGAATACTTAACATGAAGATATAGCGGAAACATAAATATAACATAACATAGCATGATTAGCAAAACATACACCATTACATAACAACTAAGTACTACAATTATTCTGAAAGCCTCTATCATATCAGATGAGTTGATGGGACAACATCCCCAACTAACCCAGCAAAACTGAAAGCAAAAAGCGACATCAATAGCTGAAACATATGGTCCTCGAAGAATGAGGACTCACTGAAAGCTGGATGCTAAATTCTTAAATGGACTACTGACGGGGATGAGCTTGAGAGCTGGGTCTTGTATCATGAAATGATACATCATAGAAAGTATGTGGTCAGTACGTGGAATATACCGAGTATGCAAGGTAGCATGCTCATAACATAAGTAGCATACGATAATATAAGGCTCAAGGTTTTAAAAACATTCGTAAATCAGTCGTAATCATAATCGTAAGAGAAAAGCTTTCTTGAACATGACTTGAGCCAAAGTTCATAATAATAACATGCATAAATCGTGAGTAAAAGTGGGATATTCTTATAACCCACATACACCATATGAGCACACATGGATCCCGACCTATAAATCCCTAGTTGGGAGGGTGTTTGTACCTTGACAAGGGTAGAACTGTGAAAGGCATTATATCACACATGAAAGGGCCCATTTGGGAAGGGAGACAGTCAAAAAAAAGGAGGTCCTATCATGTCTTACGGTGGCACGTAGTTTTGAGATTTGGGGCAGAACCTGGGTACCGAACCTACTCGGTGTTAAATTCTACTCCCAAAATGTATATAGTGCTCATAGTATAATATGAATGAAATTCCTGGGCTAGTTAAATCATGATAATCATAAGAATTCTTATAAAGGGCTTGACTAGAATCGTAGAAAGAAGCTAGGGAGAAAGATCCAAGTGCAAGCATTGAGTCAAACTGATTCAGGTATAGCAAGATAGTTCTAGCCATGAAGGTAAGGCCCGTGACTTGGCCAAAGCATAATTAGTAAAATCATGAGGTTCGTGCATGCTTATAGATCATGTGTAGACTTTGTAAATCATAAATTTATAATGGGAATTTGAATAAATCCATATTATAAGTCATAATTCATGATGGGTTTATGAATATCAATGATTGAGGTAAAGATAATAACTCGATTCATCATAGAACACACATAATTAGCCAAAATTTTGTAGAAATCAAAATAGTTGTAGAATCTGATCATAATTCATAAAATATGATATAAATCATGAAAAATAATAACCCATTGATAGATGATTATAATTCCACAAGATTTAAGTTAAAACCCCATAAGAGTTTTTAACAAAATTCATGAATTAGGAGAGATTGAGCAAGGGTGTGAACAAAAATACCCATTCATAACCCTACATACCTATAAATGGCTGATTCTGACCCTCCCTTGAATGCCCAAGAAGGAGTTGAAGAAAACCTTGAAGTATTGCCTTGATCACCTCCTTAGTTTATCACTCTTTCTTGCATGAATATGAAAATGGCCTAAAATGAACTTAACCCCCTTAAACGTAACTATTCATAACTCAAAACGACATAGTTTAGGCTTTAGGAACTTAGGAATTACGAAAAATCCCTTACTAAATTCGTAGAAAATAACTGCTAGATGGTCCCAATGAGGGACCTAACGACTCGTTACCTTAGGCCATGACTCGAGTTGTCCATAAAGTACACTGCCTTAGCCTCAACAACTTTTACTCCCTGCTTGGTCACGACTCACCCCACGAATCGTGGGGACTGACAACGACTCATGGGGTCCTCCTGTCAAGTATACTACCTACCTTCCTTCTCTCTTCTAAGTCACCCACTCCACGACTGACCTAACGACTTGTGGGGCCTGACCACGAGTCATGGTCACGTCCATCGGATCTCATTTCTTTAATTTCTTAAACTCCTCACATGGCCTCCCCACGAGTCGCATCACGACTTGTGGGCTACACCAACGGGTCACCTCACGACTCGTTTTGTGCCTGGTGCTAGTTTTTTTAACATTTCTCCGTTTCAACTCTTGGGTTTGATCTTTGGGCTTCTGGGGTATAACAATATCTCCCCCTTGGAAACATTCATCCTCGAATGTTGGAAGACATACAAAAAAATAGAGAAACACAATCATTATACTCAAATACTGATCATTTAAATGGAAACTGACGGAATGAGTACCTCCAACTAAAACTACATAGCTGAACTAAATTCATGAAACATACATACATCCAAATACATAAATGAAACTTGGGCACATGAACTGATCATGAGAATTAGATAGACTTTTAGGTCAAAACTGATACCTCAAGCTGGAACTGAGATGGTAGAGAATAAATGTGGGTATCTAGCCATCATATCTGCTTAGGCTTCCTACTTAGCTCCTTCAGCATGTTGATTCCTCCATAACACTTTAACTGAAGCTACTTCTTTGTTCCTTAGAATTCGAACTTGACGATATAGTATTTCTACCAAAACCTCCTCATAACTGAGGCTGTCTCTTACACCAACACTGTCCACCAGAACGACTAGTGCTCTCACCCAGACACATCTTCAAGAGCGATACACGAAAACTAGGATTCATGAAAGCTAATTCTGAGTGTAACTCCAACCCATAGGCCACCTTGCCAACACGTCTCATGATTTTATATGGGCCGACATAGTGGGGACTAAGTTTCCCCTTCCTTCCAAACATCATCACTCCCTTCATGGGAGACACCTTCAGAAATACCCAATCATCGACATCAAATTCTAATTCTTTCCTTCTCACGTTAGCATAGGAATTTTGGCCACTCTGGGAAATTTTCAACCTGTCCCTTATCAATTGAACCTTCTCCATCATCTCATGAACCAAATTTGGTCCTATCATTGCCGCTTCGCCAACCTCAAACCATCCAATGCGAAACCTACACCTCCACCCATAGAGAGCCTCGAATACTGCCCTCTGGATACTGGAATGATAGTTGTTATTGTATGCAAATTCGATAAGAGGAAATGCTCATACCAACTACCTTTGATGTCAATCGCGATGCTCTCAACATGTCCTCGAGAGTCTAAATATTCCACTCCGCTTGGCCATCAATGTGCGAGTGAAATGTTATTCTGAGCTTAACCTATGTACCAAGACCTTTTTGAAACGGCCTCCAAAACTGAGAGGTAAATTGAGTACCTCTATCTGAAATGATGGACAAGGGAATTCCATGCAATCGGAATAGTTCCCGGATATATAGTTTGGCATAATCCTCCGCCGAATCCGTGGTTTTGATAGGTAGAAAATGAGTTGCCTTTGTCACCTTGTCTACCACAACCCAAATGGAGTCATATTATTGACTAGTACGAGGTAAACCTTAGATCAAGTACATATTGGTTTCTTCCCTCTTCCATGTAGGAATGCAGATATGATGCTTAACCTTTACTTGCTGATAGTTCGAACACTTTGCTAGGAACTCTGCGATATCCTTCTTCATGCCATTCCACCAATGGACTTCCCGTAAGTCACGGTACATCATGGTGGCACTTGGATGGATAAAATACCTGGATCCATGAGCCTCATGCAACATTCGGCTCCTCATATCATGAACATCTGGAAGACATAGGCGACCCTATTACCAAAGCACACCATCTCCCTCTTTGGAGAAGACCTCTAGCTTCTGATTCTGAATAGCTTCTTTTAATTTTACCAATATCGGGTCCTCATCATGCTTAGCTTTGACATCAGTCACCAAGGACGACTCTAATCCATTTTGAACCACAACATTTACATTAGTCGAGTCAACCAACCTGACTCCCAACCTTGCAAGTCGATGCACATCTTTCACCAGCTTCTTCTTACCCTAATCCACATGAGACACACTCTCCATAGAGAGTCTACTAAGTGCATCTGTTACTACATCAGCCTTACCAGGACGGTAAAGCACACTCATATCATAGTCTTTGAGTAACTCCAACCACTTCCTTTGCCGAGGATTGAGGTCCTTCTGGGTAAACACATATTGCAAACTCTTATGGTCCATGCACAAATCCACGAGGACCCCGTACAAGTAATGTCGCCATATCTTCAAGGCGAATACCACCGTAGCAAATTCAAGATTATGGGTTGGGTAATTCTTCTCGTGGACTTTTATCTTTCTAGAGGCATATGCTTTCACCTTCCTATGCTGCATCAATAACACCCATGTCCAATCCTTGAAGCATCAGAATACACCACGAACCCATCAGTACCCTCCGATAGATTTAACACTGGTGCTCTTCTCACAAGCCTCTGACCATTGGAATTTCACCATCTTCTAAGACAATTTGGTCAATGGTGCTACAATAGATGAGAAACCTTCAGAAAATCTCCGATAATAGCTAGATAAATCTAAGAAACTCCAAATATATGAAGGGTTCACCAGTCTAAGCCAACTCTTCACCGCCTCTATTTTATGAGAATCCACCTTTATGCCCTCACCTAATACTACATGGCCCAAAAACGCTATAGAGTTCAATCAAAACTCGCACTTGCTGAATTTTGCATCTAGTGGGCGATCCTTGAGAGTCTGTAGCACCACTCTCAAATGAGTGGCATGCTCCTCCTCACTTCGAGAGTATATCAAGATGTCATCAATAAACACAATCACGAACTTGTCCAAGTATGGCTTGAACACCCTATTCATCAAGTCAATAAAAGATGCAGGAGCATTCGTTAGTCCAAAAGACATAACTACAAACTCATAATGGCCATATAGCATTTTGAAGGCTGTCTTCGGGATGTCACACTCCTGAACTCTGAGCTACTGATACCTAAACCGGAGATCTATCCTTGAGAAACAGTTCGCACCCTAAAGCTGGTGAAATAAATCATCAATCATGGGTAGGGGATACCTGTTCTTGACGATGAATTTGTTCAATTGTCGATAATCAATACACATTTGAAGAGAACAATCTTTCTTCCAGACAAGGAGAACTTGTGCACCCCATGAAGACTTGCTCGATCTAATGAAACCCTTATCTAACAGGTCCTTCAGCTGTTCTTTCAACTACTTTAGCTCTGCGGGGGCCATTCTGTAAGGAGGAATAGATATAGGCTACGCGTTGGGAAAAAGGTCAATCCAAAAATCAATTTTCCTCTTGGGAGGAATACCTAGTAAACCATCAAGGAACACTTCTGGATACTCGCGTAATGTGCCAGAATTTCCTGGATAGTCGGGGTCTCGGACTCAACACCTTTAACCCTAACTAGATGATACACATAGCCCCTAGAAATCATATTTCTGGCTTTAAGGTAGGAAATAATATCACCTACAGGCATGACCGAACTACTGTTCTACTCCAAGACTGGCTCACACAGAAAGCGGAACTCTACCACACAGGTTCAACAATTAACAGAAGCATAACACGCATACACCTAATCCATGCCAAGAATAATATCACAGTTATTCATGGCTAACTCTACAAAGTCTTCAGAGGTAGCTTTATGCAATAAAGTGATTGGGCATCTTCTATAAACCCGCTTAGCTACAATCGAATCACCAACAGAAGTAGAAACTGAAAAAGGTTCTGACAGAGTCTCGGTACTGACTCCAAAGCTACTAGCAATATAAGGTGTCACAAAAGACAGGGTAGCCCCTGGATTTAACAAAGCATAAGAATCAAGTTGAAACACTCGTAAAATACAAGTAACCATATTTGATGAAGTCTCTTTCTCCTGACAGGTCGCAAGGGAATATAACCTGTTCTGGTGCCAATCACTGGCTGAACAAGTCGAGGCACCCTACTGAGAGGGGCATGCTTCTAGAGCGGCAAAACTAGCAGCTGGCATACGGGCTCTACCGCCCCCTGATCTGGCTGAAGGGTAATCGCCGAGTCTGTGTCTAGGTTTGCACACCTGAAACAAGTGTCTGAGCCAACTAGGCACCTACCTGGGTGATTCTAACCACAAATTTCACAAGATGGCAAAGTGCACTCTATTTGCATGCTACCTGGCCTCTCAAATCTGAAGCCCTGCTCTGATCCCCTCATGATCTAGATGGTGTACTAGATTACGATGGTGCTGGAGAAAAAGGCTTGTGATGAGACTGCTGGTGCTGTCCACCCCCTGATCTAGGATAAGAAATCCCATAATTGTCTGTCCTAGTCCTCTTGGCCTCTCTCTGTCTCCGATACACTGACTCCATCTTCTGGTCATGCAACACTATGCGGGGAAAATCTATAACTCAATACAGCATGGCGATCCTACATTCCTTATCCAATTAGTCCGCCACTCCATGCACAAATCGGCTCACCTGAGCCCTCTGGTCTACCACTAACTCCGATGCATACTTGGATAAATTGGCAAACTACAGGGCATACTCCTGAATCGACATATTTCCCTGCTTCAGATTTACAAACTCGGCTTCCTTTAGTTCCCTTATCTCGTGAGGGAAGAACCAATCCAGAAAGGCTGCATAAAACTCTTCCCAACCTATAGGGCCTGCCCTCTGTCTCTCTATTGCTTAAACCAAATATGCGCCACCCCTTTTAGATGATAAAAGGACAAACCAATGCACTCTCCATTTGTTACCCCCATGACATGGGTGATTTTAAGAATCTCATCGATGAATTCATGCAGGTCTTCATCGACCTTGACCCAAGGAACTCCGATGGGTTCATCCTCAAGAAATCCCTAACTCGATTCGCCGCTGCATTACCATTCTGTAGAACATGCACAACCGCCTACTGATTAACCTGAACGGTCAAGGCCTGCACGAGCATCTATATAGTAGGCCGAAACTCAGCATGGGCAACTGGCTCCATTGCCTGGTGCTCCTGAACTTGTGGGGCCTGCTGGTGCCCATTCCCGTTGACATCCTCGTGGCTGTCTTCATTTCCATTCCTTCTACAATTCATTCTTCGGGGAGCCATGATTCTGCAATCGCGAATAACACGAATTAGAAGGATAGGAAGATATTTCATCAAAAGATATTTCATCGCATGACATAAATCATGAAAGAAGGGAACATTTCCTAAATGTCTCATAGCCTCTTTGTCATATGTTTGGAGCGCTTCTCACCCATGAAAAAGACTCTAACTAATGCGGCTTTCGAACACCGTAGGACACTTCAAACTTATTACTCTGAAACCAAGTTTGTCACGACCCAAACGTAGACCCGGATCTTATCATGGGACAAGGAGCCCTGACAGAGTCCAAGTTGACCCATGGCATGAACATTCATCTAACTTCATATCATTAAGAGAAATACTTAACATGATGATATAGCGGAAACATAAACATAACATAACATAACATGATAAGCAGAACGACACCATTACATAACATCTGAGTACTACAATTAGTATGAGAGCCTCTATCGTATCAGATGGGTTGATGGGAAAACATCCCCAACTAACCCAGCAAACTAAAAGCAAAAAGGGACATCAATATATGAAACATATTGTCCTCGGAGAATGAGGACTCACTGAAAGGATACATGCTAAACTCTATAATGGACTATTGACGGGGATGAGCCCAAGAGCCGGGTCCTGTGTCATAAGCTAATACATCATAGAAAGTATGTGGTTAGTACGTGGAATCCACTGAGCATGCAAGGTAAGTAAAATGGACATTTAAAAAAACATAAAAGCTCATAAATAATCATAAAAGTGGGACAACATGCTCATAACATAAGTCGCATACGATAACATAAGGCTCAGGTTCTCAAAACGTTAATAAATAAGTCATAATCATAATCATAACCATAAGAGAAAAGTTTTCTTGAAAATGACTTGAGCCAAAGTGCATAAATCATGTGGAATAGTAGAAGATTCTTATAACCGACATACCCTATATGAGCATAGATGGAGCCCGACCTGTAAATCCCTAGTCGGGAGGGTGTTCATACCTTGCCAAGGGTAGGACCATGAAGGTGTGACATCACACATGGAAGGGCCCATTTAGGCAAGGGGAAAGACACAAAGGAGGTCCCATCATGTCCTACAGTGGCACGTAGTTTTGAGATTCGGAGCAGAACCTGGACCCTGAACCTACATAGTGTTAAATACTACTCCCAAACATATATAGTGCTAATAGTATAATATTCATGAAATTCATGGGTTAGTTAAATCATGATAATCATAAACATGCTTTTAAATATGTGAACTAGCCATGAGGGTAAGGCCCGTGAGTCGGCCAAAGCATAATTAGTAAAATCATGAGGTTCATGCATGCTTGTAGATCATATATAGACTTTGTAAATCATAAATTTATAATGGCCATTTGAGTAAATCCATATTATAGTTCATAAATCATGATGGGTTTATGAATCAATTGAGGTAAAGATCATAACTCGATTCATCATAAAACATGCATAATTAGGCATAATTTCGTAGAAATCTGAATTAATAAATCTATAATCAAAATAGTTGTAGAATTTGATCATAATTCATAAAATATGATATAAATAACAAAAAAATAACCCATTAACAGATCATTAGAATTGCACAAGATTTAGTTAAAACCCCATAAGATTTTTTAACAAACTTCATGAATTAGGAGAGATTGATCATGGGTGTGAATGAAAGCACCCATTCATAACCCTACATACCTGTAAATTGCTAATTCTAACCCTCCCTTGAATGCCAAAGAAGAAATTGAAGAAAACCTTAAAGTATTGCCTTGATCACCTCGTTAGTCTGTCACTCTTGCTTGCATGAATATAAAAATGGCCTAAAATGAACTTCACCCCCATAAAGTCACTATTCATAACTCAAGACGATGTAGTTTAGGTCCTAGGAACTTAGGAATTGCGGAAAAGCCCTTACTAAATTAGCAAAAAATAACTGCCAGATGGTCTCAGCGAGGGACCTAACGACTCGTTACACTGGGTCACGACTCGTGGAGTCGTCCGTCAAGTACACTGCTTCAGCCTCAACAACTTTTACTCCCTGCTTGGTCAAGACTCACCTCGCGAATTGTGGGTACTGACCACGACTCATGGGGTCCTCCCGTCAAGTATAACGACTTCCTTTCTTCTCTCTTCTTACTCACCCACCCCACGACTGACCTAACGACTCGTGGGGCCTGACCACGAGTCGTGGTTACCTCCGTGGGATCCCATTTCTCCAATTTTCCAAACTCCTCACCTAGCCTCCGCACGAGTCACATCACGACTCGTAGGCTGCACCAACGGGTCAACCTCACGACCCGTTCTATGCCTGCTGCCAGTTTTTAAACTTTTCTTCGTCTCAACTCCTGGGTCTGATCATTAGGCATTCGGGGTATAACATCAAGTCCTTGACTTATATAAGGAGTCCTCTTACTCTTTCTTTCTCTTAGTTTGCCCTAGGTACAACACATTGTGTTGTCGGGGGGAGGATGCCCTTATCGGGATTGTTGTGTAAATGAATGGATTTTGACGAATTGATGCCCTTGTCGGGATTGTTTTGTGATGATTTCAATTTTTGATCCTTGCCGAGCTGAATTATGTTGTAGTATGGTGTGAGTTACCATGATGTTTGTTAGTCTTACACTTGAATTATTATACTACCTGTGCATTGCAATTGCCTTTGTAAATTGTAGTTAGTGAATAAACTCTGAGTGTTTCATTATACCAAGGTTCCTTTCCAAGGAGAAAAATTTTTGTTATCTTATTTTTTGTGTCAAACCGGATGACAATTCCCAATGATGGATTGAGTGGCAACTTTCTTCAGAAAAAATGCCATGTTTTAGTGTAATTTTGAATCTTTGTGCACTTATCTTGAGAGGCATGACCATATTTTTTTTCTCTAGGCAAAGAAATTAATATTTTAGAAAAGTAAGGTAATTGAACTTTATAAAGTACTTTATTTTCATGATATTTAAATTCTTTGTTTTGCTTTTTGATTCACAACTGAGTTGTGTGGGACTCGGAATAACTTGTCTAAAGTCATAGTTTTCAGTTGATTTTGAGAATGACTAGACTCCTTGAAATTGTGTTGCCTTGTGTGGTAAGGCTATTGTTTGATTCTTGTGTATATATATCGTCTAGAACATGCCCTAATTCTGATTCATGGTAAAATTCTAGATGTTGTTGAGCTTGGAAAATGACCTTAGGCCCTTTTGGGATAGTTACTTCACAAAAAACAAGGCCCTCCTTCAACATTGATCCTATTTAACCTTTTTCTTGGAGACCATATTACAAGACTTAACCCATTTTTGAATCCTCTACTTTGGAACCCGTTCCTTCCTAATAGCTTTTGATAAAATAAAATGGGGAATAAACACCCAAGATTTTGGGGAGTATGAGAAATGAAATTTTGATATAGGCAAAAGCCTATGTTTGGGGTGTGGACAAAAGGGAAAAGAGGAATGAGATCAATGCTAGGTAGCACTGATTGCTTAGTGTTAAAAAATGGCTGGTTGAAAACCTTTGATCAAAAGAAGAAAGAAAAGAATTGAATGATGCTATCTCTTGTATAGAGGAGACTTAATGTAGAAATCTAAGGTGTTTGAAAGGGTGGTTCTTCAAGAAAACATGAACTTTGAAAAGGAGAGATAAGGTGGGATTGACTCTATATTATGAGTGGGATATTGATTTGTGTTACAAGAGCGGTAGGAAGGTTCTAGTCACTTGAATTAAATTATGTCCTACCCTTAACCCCAGAGTATACTAAAACCCGCAAGTCCTTAGTTATTCCAAGTTTTGCGACTATACATTAGTGTCGAGTTACATAGAGGGAATGCCTATGGGTTAATCTATGTATGCTTGAATATCTTTGAGAGTGTAAGCATTTGTAGATCATATTATAATCCTTATTTTATGAATTACATAATTTTTAGTGGGATTCTCTCTTTTGGTGAGTGGCATTACATCCTTGGAGTAAATGTAAATGTCTTGATCTCAATTGAGAGGTATGAATGCGACAACTTTTGTAGTGAGATTTTAGACAAAACTTGAAGGTTGGATTTCAATTATTTGAGATGCTTGAGGATTTTGGTTGAAATGAAATTTCCCCTGGTTTGAATCAATATAGTGATGGTGATTGTTGCCAAGAACTTGTGGTGGTATCAATTTAAATTTATGGTCAAGCTCTTGTGGTGGTATCAATTGAAATTTATACACTTGTTTAAGTCGTTTTAATTTTGAGTTTTTTTTTTGTGATTTTGGGGTTATTTTGAGTAATAATAGTCCTATGTGCAGTGCTCATGATGTGATAAGTTTAAGTCAATTCCATTTGTGAGTGAATGCTTTGCTTCAGGACAAACAATAGTTCAAGTTTGGAGGATGAGTTGGCAATTGACAAACTGATTTGACTTTTAAGCATGGGTTATTGCTTTGTTTTAACAGAATTTAGATAGGTCTTATGCCTTTTCTCCACTTTTATGCAGGCATTTAGTTGAAACAAAAAATGTGAAGGAATTGAGGTGAAAGAAATCTGCCGGAAGAAAAACAAGGACATGCATGCCACAAGTCTGCATATGCATTTAGCAGGTGCCATATAGGAAGATCTAGAGAATTCCTGGAACCAGACATACGTGGCGCAAATTGGTCTCTGCAGACCGCAAGTGTCAAAATAGAATGTCTAGAAGGAGCACAGCCAGGTCCTGAAGAGGTATCTGTGAGCTGCACATTGGTACCTACAAAACGCAGGTGCCAGTGCTAGTGACCCATGTCACTTTTGAAGGGAAAAAATCATCCAGGAGGGAAAACATGTACTTGGAGGAAATTTTTGGATAGTTGTGTAAGGAACTTAAAGAGAAATTTTACCCCATTTGTAGGAGAGAACACATTAAAGAAGAGAGAGATTACATCATAGAGAAAGAGTGATAGAGATAGTACATTTTCTGATTTTCTTCTTTATTCTGTTTGGGGAAAACACCATTATTGAAGGCTCAAAAGCTAAGAAATAATTTTAATTGCTGATGATGAATGTTTTTGAGAAATTTTCCCTTGATATAATTTCTCTTTCCTTAATTATGAGTAGCTAAATTCTATTCTAGGGGTGTATGTGGATGATGGGTGTTTAGATCTAAGTGGGTTTTGAATAATTGACCTTGGATTTGTATAGAAAGCAGCTCGTTAGCGTTGTTTGTTGATTGTTTAAAGAAGCGCTGGAGCTTGAAGAGGCGAAGCGAGCCTAGAGTAGCAGTCAATTACGTTTTTTCAGGCCCCTTTGGATCTATTGATTTCTTTAAGTTATAATTGGATAATTAATGGTTGCAAACATTACTCGAGCTCTCTAACTTTGCTTTTGATTTAAAAAGGGAAGTGAAGTTGGGTAAGACTTCAATATTGAGGAATTAAAGTTTTTGATCTATGAACAGGAGCTATAGATAGTATAAACCAAATTCAAACTCCATTAAAGGGTTAGAACTACAAATGGTCTAAACCCTTCCTCAAACATTGTTTGGTTGTTTAGTAGATTTTGGCTTTGGGGATTGAGAAAACCCAAAGTGGACACAGTCTTTTAGTTTAGAAAAATACAGTGTAGCCTAAATCCAAGGCTATCCATGTACTAATTGAATCTAAGTCGCTTTGTTAATACCTATCAAATCGATGCCCCATCAAATATGCACCCCTAGTCTCTTATCTTGCTAGCAACAATCGTTTCTCTCCTTTCTTTGCTTTAACTTTACATTTGAAGTTTTTCATCCTATTTCCCCAAATTATATTTTATACTTTAGACATGATGCATGCTTGTGTGAATTAATTTGTGACGTTCGGTTAATCTAACCTCCAATTCTTGTGGATTCGACCCAAACTATCTATTGGGTTACTTGTCGACGACCATAACCACCTCCCTAATGGGAGAGTTGTTTTGGATGTTATCAAAGTTCTTAAAGAAAACAAAATTGGTCTTGGGTTTTCAATAACTTGAATCTCCAGATGAAGTATGTGAAGAGTGTGTAGTTAGTAGTAATAACACAAACCATTTCCCATAGACAAGTCATAGAGGGAAAAAAGGTGCTAGAGTTGTTCACTCAGATATCTATGGTCCAATAAGTCCTACACCTAATGGAGGTAAATGCTATTTCATTAGCTTCCTTGATTATTATAGCAGAAATACATTAGTCTATTTCTTAAAAGACAATTCTGAAGCATTTGAAACTTTTAAGAAGTTTAAAGTGTTTGCTAAAAATGAAGTTGGTTGTCAAATTAAGTACTTGCTAATTGATCTGGGTGGAGAATTGATGTGTAGGAATTAGTGACACATCTTTACTTCATTTCATAAGATTTTTCATGTATTTAGGAGTTAAACTAAGTAAATCTAACCTAAACATTTTATGTTTTAGAAACTCAAGCAATGAAAATATGAAAGGAGTTTAGGCTAGAAAAATGCTCAAAGGACGAGGCAACAAACAGACCATCTATTTGAAAGACGACCCGCATCTCATGTCGTCCCTTCCCAACATCAGATTCTAGAAACTCAGATAAAAAGGTCCTTACTTTAGAGTTGAAGGGAAGGACCGTCTTCCAAAAGTAGGATCCATCAATTGAAGAATGGACTCGAGCTAGGCAGAATGGGATTTCTAAAGTAGGTACAAGGTACAAACTATTTTTTCTAAGGAAGGTGCATAAATCAAAGGATGACATGTTGCTAGACGAAAGCTTAGTATTGACCAAAGGATGGTCCATCCCTATACACTTGACACTTCGAAATTTGAATTAATTGGACTTTTTGGGACTTAGTATAAATAGATTTTTCTTGTAATTTTAGGGGAGATTTTTCATCATTCAGTTCATACATAGAGTAGACTGTAAAAATTAGTTAGTTTAGCCCTAGTTTTAAAAGAAGATTCTAGATCTTAGCATGTAACATGAAGATTTCAATTTCTATTGGTAAGCATGTGAAATTACATTAGTTTTCTTCTTCTTCTTGAGATGGGTAACTAAATTCAGATCTAGGGTTATCAAGCCAAAGAGTTGTTTTCATGCCCAAAATCTAGACCCGAGGCACGACCGGCATTCAGACCAGTTTCGTGATCTAAGCGAACCCTTGGTCTGGCTTACTATCAGTCTAGATCTCAATAAATAATGCGGAACCTGAAACACAGTGAGCTCAATATAATGAAAAAGAATTTTTTCTATAACTAGAATAAATGTTAAGAAGTAACATTATTAACTAATTATCTAACTCTTTCTATGAAACCTCTAAAACTGAAGATTGGTACGGAGACATAGCTCCCACGGCTATCTCAAGATTTATAAAAGAACTCTATCAAAACTATGACACTATGAATGTAGGAGGCCTCACCAAATAGCTTGATGAAGTGAAGTCCTAGCGAAGCATCCCTTGCTGTGCCTGTCTATCTGAATCTGTATCATAATACGATACAGAACCAAAAAGGGCATCAGTACATGGAACGTATGGTATGTTAAATAGCTGAGTGAAACAATATTAGAAAGAATATCTCAAGTGAAGGACATGACTAGAATCAATAAACTCAACATGAAACTATAAAGGGGGAACCGTACTCTGGAACTCAATATGATGCATAGGCACAATATCAAAATGTGTAAAACAACTTATGTAGTAAAACTTATGAATAAATACTTATGCAAGTAAAGTATATCAATAATAGTTTGCGTGGGAGTTTCTCCTAACCGACACAATCATAAATAAGCACATGATGCCCAACTATCTCGCTTAAGTTGGCAGGGCAATCTAAAACCTTGTCAGGTTAGAGGATGATCACAATATGGGATCCATAACATTGAGTCCTTACTAGTAACTATCTCTGAGGAGTAGCCTTAACCAATGACATGATCCTATCCTACGTTGTCTACGTAGTTATGAGGCTTATGGGTTTTATGAAACCTTTCACCCACTCGGTGCTAAATACTCCTCCCAAAAGAATCTTGCTCTTGTCCAGTCAAATCTCCATAGTGAGGCAACATCAAAAACATCATTATAAAGCACTTTAGCTAAAATATATTACGAATGTTTAAAATAATCTGTGGATCCCTTTCGCTCAAAAATCATCATTAAACTTGCTTACGAGTCTCTCACTCAAAAAATAGTTTTAAACATCTTTAAAACATCATGAAGAGACTTTGCTAAAATATAGTTTAAAATATCTATAAAACATCATGAAGAACCTTATGCTCAAAACAATTTGTAAACATCAATATGGAGCCTTTCTCTAAAAACAATCATTAAACATTAATATGGAGCCTTTCTTTCAAAATATCTCATCACTTTCAAAATAAGAGTTTACTTATGTTTTTTTTAAATCATGTTAAAAGTCATCTTTTTATGCTTAAAATGTCATCATGCATGTTCTTTTGAAAATATACTCAATCTTTAAGGAAAACAATGCATTTACTTCAATAATACATGATTTAAAAATAATGCTTTATAAATATCATGCTTTCTTGAAAATCATGCCTTCATGCAACTAAGGTTCATGGGATAAGAAACATGAACCAACCTCAAGAATCAAGAATCAATAATCAGGAATAATCAATCAAGAATCAAAAATTAAAAATCAAGAATCAACAATCAACAATCATGAACCAAGAATCAAGAATCAAGAATCAAGAGAGTGTGATAAACAATCAACGGAGTAGGATTACAATCTAGAGATAAATAAAAAAACTCAGTATGAAGAATTCAACAATGAAAATTCAACAAATGTAGATTGAGAAGAAGACAATTCAAGAATAAGGTAAAAACCATAACTTTAATCTTAATGAATTCTTGCATAAATGTAGGGTATAAGGATTAATGAGAATCCTTACTTTAGTTAACATCACATACATGGAAAAATAGAACCTTAGACTCAATTTTGAAGAACCCTAATTTGGAGAAGAAGACTTCCTAGCTTCTTGAAGAACTTGATAACTTTGATAGTTGAATTCCAATTGGAATGGTGAGGAATGAGTGTCTAGGCTTTAGAAGTACTTAAATAATACCTCTACGCATCCCAAAACATCTGAATTAAGGAAATTAAACCATGTGTACTTTATAAAACAACATTGAGATCGTTTTTAGAAATTTTACGCGTCTTTGACTTTTACCTCATGGCCCTTGACAATGCTTCATTAAAATACTCATAACTTTTTACTCTGAACTTCAATTGACGCAAGGTTGGATGATTTGGAAAGAAGACTCAAAGGAATTCAATATGATTGATTTAATAACTCAAAAATACTTTGTAAACTAGGAGTTATGATCATCTTAAGTTAACCCTCATAAGAACTTACATGAAAACTCAATCGCTTGAAGGCTCTCAACTCAACTTTATGCTAGAGGTTCCTTATGACCTTAATTTATATTCAATTAAATTCTCACACTTATGGATTTATCTTAACACTTAGTTTCTATAAAATTCATCGAGTTCAGGTTTATCCACATACCTAGAACAATTTCAAACTTAGCCCAAAACTCTGAGGAGTTACAATATTCCCCCCGTGGGATCATTCTTCCTCAAATTAAAACTGATACTTGGCTTATACAATAGTTGATCTAATTAAAATACTGAAAATCTAACTCATACAACACTCAAGTATGATAAGGAACTTAATGGAAACTAGATGGAATATGAAACCAATAAGAATGCTCAGATTCAGCGCCGCTCATAGTCAGCTTATCAGAGTTAGCACTCATATTTTGGGTGAGTCCTCATTTTCTGAGGACTAGACTATTCAACTTTCTTTTATGTATTTCAGTTTCAGTATTGTTGAGTTAGTTGGGATCTTGTCCCATCAACTCGTCATATTTAGAGGTTTTTCAGACATATGTATGTTTTCAGCTTCGGATTTCGTATACTGATGTTATGTTCAAGTTAGACTTCCTCTATGATTGTATTGTGACTATTCAATTTCTTGATTGAGATTAGATGTACGCTTATGCCATGGTTCGTCTTGGGGTCTCTCGGGGCTCCTTGTCCTATGTCGCGATTCGGGCCCCATTTGGTTCGTGACACATTGGTATAACACTTTTTGTGGCTTTGTGTAGTCTTAAGCCTTTCTTAGATGGTCTTAACTTTTTCCATAGCTTGTTGGACTAGGTTTGGTCCTATCAACTCTGCTTCTCTAACCTCAAATCACCCAATTAGAGATCTATACCTCCACTCATAAAGAGATTCATATGGAGCCATCTGAATGCTAGAATGATAATTGTTATTGTAGGTAAACTCAAAGAGGTAAATGGTCATCCCAATTTCCTTTGAAGTCAATAAGACATGCTCTTAACATATCCTCCAAAGTCTAAATCATGCACTTTACCTGACCATCTGTCTGTGGGTAAAAAGCGTTACTAAGGTCTATCTTCGAACCAAGAGCTTTCTGGAACGACTTCTAATACTAAGTCGTAAACTAAGTACCTCTGCTTGTAATAATGTATAATGGCACTCCATGGAGTCTCACCACCAATCTAAGGTACAACTTAACAAGATCCTCTACTGAGTCTATAGTCCTTATTCTAGGAAATGAGCTAACTTAGTCATCTGATCCATGATCACCCAAATAGAGTCATGTTGTCCGCAGGATCTTGGTAAACCGATAATAAAATCCATATTAATCATCTCCCACTTCCATTCGGGGAGTGCTATATTCTGAGCCACACTGCATGGTCTTTGGTGCTCAACTTTACCTGTTTACAGTTTAGACACTTTGAAGCAAAATCAGCCATGTCCCTCTTCATTCCATACTACTAGTAGAGTACTCTCAAGTCATGGTACATCTTGGTGGAACCTAGATGAAATGAAGATCTTGAACTGTGTGAGTCTAGCATAATTCTTTCTCTAAGTCCATCTACAATAGGAACACATAATCTACTTTGATACCTCAGGACATCATCTCCCCCTTCTGTAAAAACCAATGCCTTCTACTTTTTGAAGCTTTAAATTAGCTGAAGCAAGAGAGTATCTTTGTCCTTCTTTTCCTTAACTTCCATGACTAAAAAGCATTCAGCTCCATTGTAAATAAGCACACTACTCTCTTCGGAGTCTAAAAGATAAACTTCAAGGCGTGAGAGTCTATGCACATCCTTTGCTAGTTTTGTCTTCTCTTTTTTCACATAGGCTATGCTACCCATAGACAACCTGCTAAGAGCATCAATAACTACATTAGCTTTACCTGGATGGTAGAGAACACTAAAGTCATAATCCTTGAGCAACTCAAGCCATCTCCTCTGTCTCAAATTCAGCTCCTTTTGGCTAAATATATATTGCAAACTCTTATGGTCTGTGAACACATCAACATGAGCACTAGAGAGGTAATTGCGCCAAATCTTTAATGCGAACATTTCTGCTGCCAGCTCTGAATCATGACTTTGATAATTCTTCGCACAGATTTTCAGCTGTCTAGAGGCATAAGGTATAACTTTATCATTCTGCATCAATACACACACAATTCCAACTCTAGAGGCATCACAATATACGATAAAACCATATGTGGCCTTTGATATGTTAATATTTGAGCTGTAGTCAAAATGGATCTTCAATTCCTAAAAGCTTATTCACAAGCTTCAAACCATTGAAATTTGGCCTTATTTTTGGTCCGCTTAGTAAATAGGTTAGTAATAGTAGAAAACCCTTCTAGAAACCTCCTATAATAGCTAGCTAAACCCAAGAAACTTTTAATATCTATTGGAGTTGTATGTCTAGGCCAATTCTTAACTGCCTCAATCTTTTAAGTGTCAACCTTTATACCTTCACTAGAGACAATGTGGCCTAAGAATGCCATAGATATCAACCAAAATTCACACTTAGAGGATTTGGTATATAACTCCTTTTCTTTAGGTGTTTGAAAGACTATTCTAAGTTGGTTAGCATGCTCCTCCTCACTCTTGGAGTAAACCAAGATACCACTAATGAACACAACAACAAACATGTCCAGATATGGCTTAAACACTCCTTTCATAAGATCCATAAATGTTGCAGGAGCGTTAGTCAATCCAAATGACATAACAACAAACTCATAATAAGCATATCGAGTCCTAAAAGTTGTCTTGCGAATATCACTCTCCCTTACCCTTAACTGATAATAGCTTGATATGAGGTCTATCTTTGAGAAACAAGTAGCGCCATGAAGTTGGCCGAACAACTCGATTCTAGGGAGAGTATACTTATTCATAATGGTGGCCTTGTTAAACTTTCTATACTCTATACAAATTCTAAGGTCACCATCATTCTCACGTACAAAGAGAACTGGAGCACCCTAAGGACACTGGGTAGATGAAACCCTTATCTAGCATATTATTTAGCTGCTCCTATAGCTCTTTCTAGTCGGCTAGAGCCATTGTAAATGGCGGGATAGAAATAGGTTGAGTATTAGGAATCCCATAAATTTTGAAATCTATTTCCCTATCTAGAGGGACTCTTAGAAGATCATCAGGAAAGACCTTAGAATACTCATTAACAATAGAAACTGATTGAAGGGATACGGTCTCAACATCAGAGTCTTCTATTCTCACCAAATGATAGACACACCCCTTAGAGATTAACTTTCTTTCCCTTAGGTATAAAATGAAACGACCCTTAGGAATAATGGGACTACCTTCCCAAACTATGACTAGCTAATCTAGAAATTGGAATTCTACAATTCGGCTCCTACAATCAACTGTGGAATAAGAGAATATAACCAATCCATGCCTAGAATAACATTGAAATCCACCATATAAAGCTCTATCAAGTCAGCTGTGGTGTCTCTAAGATCGACCAAACTATACAATCTCTATAGATTCTCTTATCTAGAATTGACTTACCTACCGGAATAGAAATACGGTAAAGTTCTAACTGATCATACTATACATTGGAAACATCTTAAGGTGGTAACAAGTAAACTCGACTCCTTCTATTTTGTTACAGAATCGTTCTCAAGATTCTCCTCGTTCTAAGTCTACCTCAATTTTTAGTCCCTGCTAATATTGGTTAGTTCATTCCTTAGAAGCTCTCTAATCCTTGACGTCCCTTTCTATCCTTCTATTTATCCTCCCCTAACTACTGGGTACACACCATAACTCTAGAGATATCCATCTCCTTATGATGTATTTTATCCTTTCATTCCCTGTTCTCATGCTTAGCTTATTCAGACAAAAACATCCTCATTCTAGCTCTCAAGTCTAGCACCACCTCCAAAGCATGTCCAAATAACTGGGTGGACTTGAGACCATACTCTTCGACTCTTTTGGTGCCTTGCTGTAAGTACACGAATTCTTACACCTTATCTTCTCTCAACTTTTAAGAACGTATCTTATTCTTCTGACTGGCATTATATTTTGGAGCTTGTGAATGCGCAAGTTAGTAGGAAGTCCATCTAATGTTAAACTCTTTCGCATGATCTGGAGTATGATGGAAGAGAAGTATTTTCGAATGCTTTATAGTCTCCTCTTTATAGATGTGGCATGCTTCACACCGATAAGAATGATACTAGTAGATACGACTTCATAGACTCTCTAGGACTCTTTAAACCCAAACACTTTGATACCAAGTTTGTCATGCCTCGACTCTAGACCCAGGGCATCGATCGACACTCAGACCACTTTCGTGATCTAAGAAAACCCTTGGCTTGGCTTCCTATCAGTCTAGAGCTCAATAAATAATGCGGAAGTTCAAACATAGTGAGCTTAATATAATAAAAGAGAATTTATTCTATAACTAAAATAAATGTTAAGAAGTAACATTATTGACTCAATATCTAGCTCTATCTATGAAGCCTCTAAAATAGAATATGGGTGCTAGGACATAGCTCCATGGCTACCTCAAGCTCTATAAAAAATCTTTATCAAAATTATGACACTCCGAATGTAGGAGGCCTCACCAAATAGCTGGATGAAGTAAAGTTCTAGCGCAACATCCCATACTGTGCATATCCTATCCTACGTTGGCTACTTAGTTATGGGCCTTACGATTTTCTAAACCATTTCACCCACTCGGTGCTAAATACTCCTCCCAAAATAATCTTTATCATGTCTAGTCAATTGTTGTCATGACCTGAACATGGGCCCGAATCGAGATACAGGACAAGGAAGCCCGAGAGTCTCCAAGTAGACCATGGCATGAGCATAATTTCTAACTCAATCAATAAAAGGGGAAGATCAACATAATAACCATAACGAAAGTCTTAACATGACATACAATATGAATATACAACATGAGTCTGAAGCTGAATACAATCTATTGTCTAAAAGGCCTGCAATTCTGATGAGTTGATGGGACAAAACTCTAACTAACTCTCTAAGTTTGAAACTGAAAATACATAAACATAACTGAATAGAAGGAAGCCCTCGACAGATGAGGTCCAGACTGGATGCAAACTACGGACCTAGCTAGTGATGGGGATGAGTCTGAAGATTGGAGGCTATATCATAAAATGATACAATATATAGCATGCGGTCAGTATATAGAATGTACCGAGTATGCAAGGTAAGAAAATGGACAGTTAAAATACATAAAACTTCATATAAGTGGGACTACATGATCGTAACGTAAATAACATAATGTAAACATAAGGCTCAAGGTTTTCAAAACATTAGTAAATCATTCATAATCAAAAGCATAACAAAAAAACATAGTTAAACATGACTTGAGCCAAAGTATATAATCATAACCATACATAAATCATGAGGAATAGTGGGAGATTCTTATAATAGACATACCCCATATGAGCACCCATGGAGCGTCGATATGAAAAGGATGAGATGCAATATAGAGTTCTTTAAATGGTTTGAGTGCACAGGAAAATTGGATGATCAAAAGGAATCATTGAGCATGATTGTTAATAAATGGCATACCAAAACTAAGGTGGTTGAATCTATAATTCCCCTACTAGAGGAAATTAGTTTACAAATAGATGGTAGAATTGTCACAGCTACACCTTTTAAAATTGATATAGTAGACACCCAAGGTGATCCTAAGAATAAATATATAAATAGATTAATTCAAAAAAACAATTACACTAATCAATTACTATTCGTAGTCTCTAATCAGATCATTAAGACTGATAATAAATCAATTTTCAAGGATAAACCTAGCCCTTTCTATAATAATAAAAAATTAGAAACCCACCCAATATTTAAATTACCAGAATTTTCCAAAGATAAATTCCCCAAATTTCAAGGAAAGTTTGAAATCACAGATGATCTCATAGAAAAGACTCATGAAAAGTTAAAGGTTGAATTAAAATTAAAAAATGAATTAAAATTAAAGGATGAATTAAAACTAAAATATGATAAGGTCATAAGAACAATATCCGAAAAGACAGATAACGACATTAATAAGTTAAGCTCTAAATATTCCATCAAAAAGAATTATTATAATAAACCTCATTCCCGGATATACAATATGAAGAAAATGAATTTTTATCTCATACATCACACTCTGGAAATGAAATTGCTGAATGGAATATTGATGGACTTGTAGAACATCATATATACAACAAGTTACATGAAATGTGGATGGCCATTACGGCCTATAAAATGAAAAACTGCACGGATAAACAAGCTGCCACTCTAATTATATCTGGATTTACAGGGATATTAAAATATTGGTGGGATAATTATCTCACTGAAGATAATAGACATAGTGTAACAAATCCTACAACCATCACTCAAGTTATTAAGACTGAATCTATAGGAAAAACTTTTGAAAATCTATGCATAGAAGACGTCACCGCTACCTTAATTTATAGTATAGCAAAACATTTTATAGGAGAGCCTCAATTTTTTAAAGATAGGAGTTTAGAAATACTGTCTAACCTATCTTGCCCAAAGTTAGATGATTTTAGATTGTATAAGGATGTATTCCTCAACAAGGTTATGGTCAGAGAAGACTGTAGTCATGATTATTGGAAAGAAAAATTCATAAGTGGTTTACCAACATTATTCGCTGAAAATGTTAGAATAAAATTAAAAGATAGATTTGATGGAAAAAATCCTTATAGCTAATTAACCTATGGTGACCTTATAGGATTTATAAATGTCACAGGACTTGAATTATGTACAGATATGAAGCTTAAAAATCACCTTAAAAAGGATAATAAAATATCCAAAAAAGAAATAGGAAGTTTTTGTCAAGATTTTGGATACATCAAGTTTTTTGCCCCTTAAAAAGAGGCACCCAAGAAAATTAAAAGAAGACACAAGCACTATAAAAATAAATCTGAATAACCCCATCATTACAGAAAAAGATTTAAAAGGAACAAACGAGAAGCCAACAAAGGCAGCTTTCAAGGAAATAATGATAAGTGTTGGAATTGTGGAAAATTTGGCCATAGGGCTAAGGATTGTAAGGTCCCTAATAAAAAGAAGGATAAGATCAATATGTTAGAACTTGAGCCAGAAATAAAAGATAGATTATATTCTATTCTTGATGAACATGACAACAATTCTTCCCCTAAAGAAAGTTTCAGTGATGAAGACCAGCTTAATATAACATATAGTTCTGACAATAGTAACTCAACTGATCATTGTGGATGGTACGGGAGCAATCTGCACCTGTGATAGCCAGTCAATAAATGTCATTACCAATAATAACAGGAAATCTTCTTTGATATGATTGATCATTTTGAAGATAAAGATCTTAAAAGACAATATTTAATAGAATTAAAAAATATAGTTCTTAACCAACAACATGACAAAGAAACAATTGAGCCTTTTAATATGAAAAACGTACTAAATAAATTTAAAGAACAAAAGTCTAGTACAACAGTACAAGATCTTCAAACCAAATTATTACATATTAAAAATGAAGTCAAAGAAGTTAAGCAAATACTTAACAAGCTAGAAACAGATGCCCTTGCTAATAAACTATTAAATGAATTAGAACCAATGCAAGGATCTGAATTGTATCAATCCGAACCAGGAGAAACATCAAAATTAGAAAAAGGTGAAGAAGAAGATGAGTCTCTAGGGAGCCCTCTAGAAGGTAAATCAGGAGTAAAAACTATTGCAATAGTTAAATCCCAGAGCTGGCATATACCTATCACATTAGTTATAATTAAAAATTATACTATTCACAAAATTACATTATTAAACACTGGTGCAGACCCCATCGTGCTTATGTTGGCATGTAATTCTGAGACCTCGATCTACTCGGTGCTATATACTACTCCCCACACATATATAGTGCTCATATCATAATCATGAAACATCGATTTATATGGCTAGTTTAAATCATGAAATTAATAACGTGTTAGCATACATGAGGTAGCCATGAAAATAGTGCCAAAGACCGCCCATGATACATAAACTTGATTTTCATGAAATTCGTACATTCTTGATTAAAACTTCATAACTCGAAATCATAAATCATAAGCTTAAGATTTGTAAACATTCATGCATACTTTGATAATTTATCAAAACTGGAAATCATAGGTTCATAAACTTGGAAATCATAAGATTATGCAAAATTGTATAAAATCATCTTAAAATTGAAATCATGAATGCATAAGAAATTGGGGGTAAAATATGCCATATTAACCATAATTCATCAATTGAAACATGAGGAAATTGAACCCATAGAAAGATCATAGATGATTTCATTGAATTGGGTCTAACCCTAGAATTTTCATAAAACTCGATTGGAGACTTGCATTCATGAGTTATAGACAAAATTGGGCATGGGGGATACCCGGGTTGATGATCCCTTGACTTGTTTTGAAGAAGAACCCTAGCTCCTTTTTTAGTGAAAATTCACCTATCGGTATTTTGGAGAGAGTGAGGATTTAGGCTAGGTTAATCCCTTTATTTTGACCTTTAGGAAGCCCAAAATGAATCGTTTAGTAGTTGAAAGCATAGAAGTTCACAAAATACCCCCAAACTTCCAAAACAAGACCTAAAACTAGCGGAACAACGACCAAAGGGATAGGTCGTTGGTTGATAGGATGACCCATATTGTGGTTCGTCCACTCCTTTTCCTATTTCACTAAACTGCTCAAATGATTTACTCTGAACTCCAATTGATGTGAGGTTGGATGCATTGGAAAGAAGACTAAAAGGACTTCAACTTGATGTGGTGAATCACCCAAAATATGTTTTAAAATGGGAGCTATGTTTGTTTGAAGTTGACCCTTGTAAGAACTTATACGAAAACTCAATTGGTAAGAAGGATCTCAACTTAACTTTGTGTTATAAGTTCCTTATGACCTTAATTTGCGTCCAATGCACTTCTTACTCTTAAGAATTGATCTTAACACCTTGTTTCCATAAATTCATCAGGTTCAGGTCTATCTACGTACGTATAATGGTTCCAAACTTAGCCCGAAAGTCCGAGGTGTTACAATATCTCAACTCACGACTAAAATGACAATCCGTACCATCATATTACAACTCATACTAAATCTTTGTAGCTACAGATCCTTCCATAAAACTTTCTTTAAACCCCCTTCCTACGACCCTTCAGTACGACCAATATCACCCTGGTATGAATTGTGGGATCCTATCGTGGTTTCTCATGTTACCTATAAATTACTCTTTGAACCTTATTCAATGACTCCGAATGATAACATGTACAATTAAATAATGGTCTTTACAATACACTCGTCGGTTCTTGACCAATTTTTTATAGCTCACCGAAACACAACAACAGCCACAACCAACGACCCATTTGTTCCTACAACAAATCGTACTGAGGTTCATTGTTTGGTTCTAGTGTTGTTTCCCTGCTATTTTCTATTGCAAATCTCGGATCTGATTTAAGGAATCTTTTAGGGTATTACATATGGTAACTATGAATTTCTGGTGATGTTATTTGGGCTTACTAGTGCCCCAACGACTTTTATAGACCTGATGAATCGGATGTTTAGGCCCTTTCTTGATGTATTGGTGATCACCTTTATTGACGATATTCTGATTTACCCGCGATTAGAGGCCAAGCATGCAGATTATCTGAAATCAATATTACAAACTCTCTAGAGAATAGGTTATATGCTAAATTTTCTAAATGTGAGTTTTGGCTGACATTTGTAGATTTTATTCACCACATGATTACAGTTGAAGGTATAAAGGTAGATAGCTAGAAATTAAAATATGTGAAGAAATGGCCCAGACCCTTGAATCCTACATAGGTCCATAGCTTTCTAGGATTAGCAGGTTATTACCACCGGATTGTGGAAGGTTTCTCTACTATCTCTGCGCCATTGACAAAGTTGACACATAAAACAGCTAAGTTTCAGTGAACAGAGGAATGTGAGCAAAGTTTTTTGGAGTTCAAAGATAAACTGACTTCAGCACCTGTCTTGACTCTCCTAAAAGGTGTCGAGGGTTAGGTGGTGTATTTTGATGCTTCTAAAGTTGGGTAAATTGTGTTCTGATGTAGTTTGGCAAGGTTATTGATTATTCCTCTAGACAGTCGAGGCAGCATGAGCAGAACTATCCTACCCACGATCTTAAGTTAGCCACAATAGTATTTGCATTGAAAATTTGGCGCCACTAATTATACGGGTTATATGTTGATATCTCACAGATCATAGGAGCCTCCGGTACTTGTTTTGGTAGAAAGAGTTGAATTTGAGGTAAAGATGATGGTTAGAGCTACTAAAAGATTATGATGTGAGTATCTTGTTTCATCTGGGCAAGGAAAATGTTGTAGCTATTGCGCTAAGTAGCGAGTCTATGGGTAACTTGGGTCATATTCAGGTTGACAGGATTAAAATGGCGAAGACTCTACAACAGTTGGATGACTTACATATTCGATTACTGGAATGCTAGAGATGGGGGTGTTGTTGTTTAGAACATATCAGAATCATCTTTGGTAGCTGAAGATAAGTAGCGACAATATGACAACATAGAGTTAGTCTTACTTAGAGACAATATACTACAGTAGAAGAAGATCCTATTTGATTAAGGACCTTATGAAGTCCATTGACACTAGGGCTATCTGTGTGTGCCTAATATGGGTAAGATACGAGAATAGATTATGAATGAAGCTCATTACTCTCGATATTCAGTGCACCCAGGTGCCACAAAGATGTATTGTGACCTGAGGTAGCTATATTGGTGGAATGACATGGAAAAGGACATCACAGGTCTTGTGACTCAGTGTCCTAATTGCCTGCAGGTGAAGGTTGAGCACTAGAGGCTTGGAGGTCTAATGCAAGATATAAAAATTCCACCCTAAAAATGAGAGGTGATTAATATGGATTTTATTACAGGATTGCCTCGGATAAGCAAGAAGCATGATTCTATCTCAGTATTAGTTGATAGATTGGCTAAATCAGCTTACTCCTTTCCAGTCAAGACTATGTATACTGTAGAGGATTATGTTATAGTCAATATATGGGAGATAGTTCGACTATATGGTGTTCCCTTATCCATCATTTTAGATAGAGGCGCTTAAATCAACGCAAACTTCTAGAAGTCTATTCATAAAGGCCTAGGCATTTAGGTAAGCCTTAGCACCGCATTTTATCCTTAGACAATGCACAGGCTGAACGCACCATTTAGATGCTTCAAGATATGCTGCATGCCAATGTTTTAGATTTTGGCAGAAGCTAGGATGATCTTGTTTCCTTAATTGAGTTTACCTATAATAACTTACTAGGAGAGTATTCTGATGGCCCCATATGAAGCTTTATATGGGTGAAAGTGTAGGTCGCTAATGGGCTGGTTCAAATTTAGTGAGGTAGAGTTATTGGGGCTATAGTTTGTGCAACAGGATATTGACAAGGTGAAACTTTTTAGAGATCAACTTCTGATAGCCCAGAATAGGTAGAAGTCTTATATGGATGCACGCCATCGAGCACTAGAGTTCACTGTTAGTTATTGCATTGAAGGTGTTGCCTATGAAGGGCATTATGCATTTCGTCAGAAAGGGCATGTTGAGCCCTAGATATGTTGGGCCTTATAGAACCATCCGCAGGATAGAAAAAGTGGCCTATGAGTTGGAGTTACCACCAGAGCTAGCAGCAGTCCGTCCCATATTTCATGTCTTTATATTGTGGAAGTGCATAGAAGATCCAGCCCATATCATGACTGTTGAGGATGTCCAAATTTTTTAAGAGATAACCTATATAAGTATCCCAGTTTCCGTTCTTGGCCGACACGTTCGAAAGCTTAGGACTAAGGAAGTCGCCTCAGTTAAAGTGTTGTGGCGGAAAAACAATATTCAGGAAGTGACTTGGGAAGCTTATGAGTACATAAGGAAGAAGTAACCTTATTTATTTTTGACACCAATGTAATATTGAGGTACATGTTTGATACTTCAGTTACTGATTATATATTCTTAATGCATGTCAAGTGAACTTTACCCTTATTTAAGGACGAATGTTTCTAAGGGGAAAGGATTTACATGCCAATTTTTTTTGTTTTTTAAAAGTGTCGGGAGAATGAAATTTCAAAGGGGGCATGATTAAAGAATTGGATCGATGTTTTAAGCCAAAGAGAGCTTGGTAACAAAATTGGAGTTCACGGTTTATTATGGGAAAGTATTTCTAATAAGTCTCATATATGGTCTAACTTAGAATGATCGTATCTCCCAATCTGTAAAGACTAGAAGTTACATGACCTATCAAATTAAATTTCTTTGAGTCTAATTTTCAGACATCAAACCACTCATCAATCGAAGTTTGGAGTAAAAAGTTATGTGCATTTTACCGAAGAACTTCCGAGGGGTGACGTGAGCATGACGACCTAACACTTCCACCACCCTACATCCTTAAAAATTAGATTTCAAGTTGTGAAAAATATTTTCATCTTAATCCTTTTTGACCTGCTTGCGTATAACACTATTTTTCTCTCATTTTAAGTAGCTAGAACAAGGAAAAGCAAGGAGGAAACACCAAGTAAAGCTCAATCAAAGTACAAGCCAAGTGAAGGATTTGCAAGATTGGTGGAGTGTGTTGGTGGCTGTTTTTGCTGCGGTTTGGCAGTTTGTTTGGGGTGTTCGTTCTACATTTTTGGAGCATTACTAAGCTATATACTACTCCCTTTTGGTAGGAATTGGATAAAAGGAATAAGGTAAGGATTTTACCCTTTTAAACTTGCCAAAACCTTAGTTAAGAAGCTAGAAATTGGAAGCTAAAATAGGCTGCTTTTTTTTGGTGTATATTTGCTGAAGTCTGTCCGTTTTTCTTAAGGTTGGAGCACCTGTATTTAGCTGGAAATATACTCCATATGCATGGGAGCTGTTCATAAATGAAACTAGGTAAGTTCTCCATTTCATTTCCCCTTAAAAAGTATGGAAACAAGTTAAAATAAAGTGTTTAAATATTGCCTTGTTTGGTTGTGTTGTGGCTGCCGTTAGTGTGACGTTTTGGCTGGATAACTTGGCTTAAAATAGCCTTATTTTATAGTTGAAATCTCAAGGAATTGAAGATGGCCAAACATTCATTATTGGAGGAAGAATCGGCAAAGAAAACACATCAACACAAGGTATGTAAAAGTGCCATTCCCCTTGTTTTTCAAGAACGACTTTGTACAGATGAAAGGAGCTATACTTATGCGTTTTGGACATGTATGATTCTTTCAAGGAGTTAGAAATTAATTTTATTAAGCTTGAGTTGGTAAGAGTGGATTGAAATTAGTGAATGTGAAGCAAAAATGTCTTACATTTTATTCTCATGTTATGATTATTATAGCTATAGATTGAGTCTGGAGACCCCTCAGCATGGGTAATGTGATCTAATCCTTTACATTATGCTACATTGTGATATTAAATGTGTTTGGAATGCTGGTTTCTAGGAAGATTTAGTAAGAAAAGATAAACCACGATGGATAAACAAATCTAAGATAAGGATCGAGGTTGCAATCAATTAAGGGTAAATGATCTTATTGAACTAGAAATTCCTCGCTATGGTTTTTCTTCTTATGTTTATATTATGAAATATATGAGGCAAAAGGGAGACTTCATAATCCCTTTGCCTTAGCCGAACAATATTCTAAAAAGTCTCTTAGCTTTAATGTCCTTTAAACACGATCAACAAATCTTGTTGCAACTCTTATGTCATTCGCAGTTTCTTATGATTTACACAGTTCTTGAATACATGAATTTAAGTTCTATTTTCTTTCCTTACTTGCAGTAATGTGTTATGAAGGAGGCCTCTGAGGGCCACAGATTTAGCATTTTACATTTCTATGCTATATGTGTTAAATTGACTCAGTAAGAGCCCTATCGACTCCATTTGTGATTATAATTAAGATTGATTGATTCTACCCTAGTGTGGTATACCACCCTGGAGGTATTTTTATTTTACCCCGATGTGGTACACTAGTTGGGGGGATTTTACCCCGTGTGGTATACTGGCTGGAGGTATTTTTATTTTACCCCAGTGTGGTACAGCTGTTGGATGTATTTTTATATTACCCCTATGTGGTACACTGGCTAGAAAAATTTTAAATGGATTTTATGGTCGACTTGAATACCGACATTATAGTTATAGTTTTTGTTGTGCATTATACGGTTACATACCAATATATTTTATTTGTACTGACGTCCCTACACCTGGGGACCCCTCCTTCAATCATGTTGCAAGTACAGGCAGAGGCTCAGATCATTAGACTGTAGGAGCCGAATTTTAACAGAGTAGTGGTATGCTCCTCTCTTCCAGGAGCCATGTCCTAGTTTTTATTATTTTGAGTTTTGTATATAGCATGGGTTGGTTGAGGCCCTGTCCCGTGAATTTTAATTTTTTTACTCTTTAGAGATTGATATAGACTAGTTTGTATAGCCTTTTTAGTTATGTAGACCTGTCAGCTTTGTGTTGCTCTGGTTAGCTTTGTTGTATCCCTCTCGGCTTTCAAGTTGCTTATTTATTACTGTCAAGACTGTATTGGTCCATTATCTAACTTGGTTGATTGTAAAAGGTGGACTAGTTAGCCTCAGTGTTACAATTATAGATACTATATAGCCGACTTCTTGATTAATTCTAAGTCGAGTGCCAGTTACGTCCTACCCCAATTTTGAGGTGTGAGACTGAATTTTCTCCGTAGCCTTATGAACTGAATTTGGCCCTATCAACGTAGCCTCGCCTACCTCAAACCATCCAATTAGTTATCTACATTTCCTATGCTAGTAAAACGCCTCAAATGGAGCCATCTGAATGCTGGAGTGATAGTTGTTATTGTAAGAAAACTCAATGAGAGGTAAGTGATTATCCCAATTACCCTTGAAGTCAATCACGCAAGCTCTCAACATGTCCTATAAGGACTGAATGATCTTCTCAGCCTGACCATCTATCTATGGGTAAAAAGCTGTACTAAGCTTAACTTGAGTATCAAGACTTTTCTGAAACAACTTCCAAAATTGTGAGGTGAATTGAGTACCCCTATCTGAAAATGCTCAAACTCACGCTTCTTGGAAATGTATGAAGCGTACGTTATCAATAAAGAACCCAACAAAGAGGTTGGGGTCCAAAAGGGAATAAGGTCAAGATATAAAAGAAAACTAGTATTTATCCTTTTAACTCAATTATCTCCTAAAAGGGGAATTTGTAAAAGTAACAAGTAACATTGTTGGGAAATTGGATTTGACTTCAAATTAATGCAACTAACTAGGGTAAGTATTCCCCATGGATTCATAACTACTTTGGATTTTACACTTGTTATCTATCCCAATACTTTACTTGTAGAACTGATAACTAGGGTTCATCCAAACAACTGGTTCATCCCTATTGGATGACTATAATCAATCACTAGGTTAGGTCTCATGAGAGATTTCAATTCAACCATTATCAATTTGTTCCAGAATTAACTATCCTACGACCGTAGCACAAGTTATACAATGATTATAAAGAATCAAGGCTTTGTTGTACTTCTCTTTTTCTAATATCTATCTCTCTAGGCTCAAGCAAGTCCTAAAATTGTGCACCGGTAAGAAACATTCAAATATGAAGAGAATACAATACAAGCATTTAGTATTGATTTAGAATCACGTCGTGCAAACCCTAGTTTGTTAATTAACCATAGTACCAACAACCCTAGTTGCAGAGGTTTTACCCTCTCATGATTGTAATTAAATTAATACTTACAATGATGATTGGAAAAAAACTCACTTGATTATTGCAAAAATAAGGAATCACAATTAAATAAAAAGTATTTGTGACTTGTGTAAACTTGGCTCCAAAATTCTCTTCTAAGTGTTCTTTCTATAATAAAGAGTATTTATAATAGTAGATTTATGCCTTCTTTGTTCCTTCACGGTTTGACTTCGGATTTGTAGCTCATTTTCCTAGTTAAAGTAGGATTCCTTTGTTGGCACCCGAAAAAGACTGCCGCGCCGCACTGGTAATTGCACTGCTTTGGTGCCGCGCTGCACATGTCACTATGCCATATTCGTGCCACGTTGCGCATGTCGTTGCGGCAAGGTTGGCGCCTCGTACCTCTAGTCACGTAGCAAGGAAGGTGCATCGTGCTGCTAGCCGCGCACGTGTGCCTGTGCAGTGCTACATGTGCTAATCTTGGCTTGTTCAATCCAACTTTTTCACCTTCATTCTAAAAGACTCAAATACACCCAAATCCATCACTTTTAGCCCTGAAAAAATCTAATCATATACGTTAGCTCTTTTCGCAAATATATATCATAAAACACATGAAAACGCACATAATTTGTTCTCAAACTATAGTAAAGTATGAGAAAAATATGGCTAAGAAGTGCGTAAATTCGCCCTTCATCACTATCATAAATGATGGACAAAGGGACTCCATGCAATCTGACTAACTCTCGAATGTAAAGCCTAGCATAATCCTTGTTTGAATCTGTAATCTTAACTGGTAAAAAATGTGGTGACTTAGTCATCCGGTTTAACCCATATCAAATCATGTTGTCGATGCATACGAGGTAAACCTATAATGAAGTCCATGTTTACCTCTTCCCACTCTCAAGTAGGAATACTAATATCCTGAAACATACCTCCTGGTCTCTGGTGCTTAACCTTAACTTGCTGTCAATTTGGCACTAAACCACAAATTCTGTGATATCCTTTTCATACCATTTCACCAATAGAAGTCCGTTGATCATGGCACATCTTGGTGGCACCTAAGTGGATGGAATATCGAGAGTGTGTGCTTCTCTCAACATTCACTGTCTCAAGTCCTCCATATCTAGAATACACAATCGGACCTGATATCGGAGTACACCACCTCCCCTTAGGAGAAAACCTCTACTTTTTGATTGTGGACTGCTTCCTTTAACTTAACCAAGATAAGATCCTCATATTGTTTCGCCTTAAATTCTATTACTAATAAAGATTTCTAACCATTATGAATAATGACACCACTATCTGCTGAATCTGTAAGGATAAACCTTAAACGAGAAAGCCTGTAGACATCTCTAACCAACACCTTTCTTCCATCTTCCACATGAGCCACACTCACCATGGACAGCCTGCTAAAAGCATCAGCCACTACATTGGCTTTACCTGGATGATAAAGAACACTCATGTTGTAGTACTTGAGAAACTGAAGCCATCTTCTTTACCGCAAATTTAGGTCCTTCTAAATAAACATATACTAAAGCCTCTTATGGTCCGTAAACACATCAACATGCACCTCATACAAATAGTGTCTCCAAATATTCAAGGCAAATACTACTGCTGCTAACTGACAGTCATAGGTCAAGTAATTCTTCTCATGAGTTTTAAGCTGTCTCAAAGCATAAGCAATGAACTTAAAATTCTACATCAACACACACCTGAGGCAAACTCTTAAGGAATCACAATATACAATAAAGCCTTTTCTGACCTCTGACAGGGTCAAGATCAGAGCGAAAATGAGTCAAGTCTTTAACTCCTGAAACCTCCTTTCACAAGCATCGGACCACTGAAATTTGACCTTCTTCTAAGTTAATCGGGTTAGTGGTGAAACAATGGATGAAAATCCTTCCATAAACCTCCTGTAAGTAACCAGCTAAACCCAAAAATCTTCTAATGTCAGTTGGAGTGACAGGTCTAGGCCAGTTCTTCACCGTTTCAATCCTTTGAGAGTCCACCTGAACACCCACACTAGACACCACATGACCAAGAAATGCAACTGACTTCAGCCAAAACTCACACTTGTTGAACTTAGCAAACAATTGACGGTCCTTAAGAGTTTGCAGCATAATCCTCAAATGAGCAGCATGCTCCTCCTTACTCTAGGAGTTACAAGGATATTGTCTATAAAGATAATGATGAACATATCCACTTAAAGCTTGAACACCCTATTCTTCAAATCCGTAAAAGCTGCAAGAGCGTTCTTTAGTGCAAAAGACATAACTATGAATTTATTGACCATACTGAGTTCTGAAGGCTGTCTTCGAAATGTCACCCTCTATGAATCTAAGCTGATGATAGCCGAATCTGTGGTCTTTCTTTGAAAAGAAACTAGCACCATGAAGTTGATCAAACAAGTCATCAATCCTGAGAATAGGATGCTTATTCATAATTATGACTTTGTTCAATTGGCAGCAGTCGATGCACATCCTAAAAGAACCATCTTTCTTCAGCATGAAAAGGACTAGAGCACTTTGTGGGGACTGATTAGGCCTGATAAAACCCTTATCTAAGAGATCCTTCAACTCGTTAATCTCAGTTGGAGCCATTCTATAAGGAGGAATAGATATGGGCTACGTATTTAGGAGGAGGTCTATCCCAAAGTCAATCTCCCATTAGGGAGGGACTCCAGGTATATCATCTGGGAGCACTTCCAAAAATTCACGAACGACTGGGACTGGCTGAAGATTCGAGGTCTCAAACTTAAAATCCTTTACCCGAACTAAGTGGTATACATAACCCTTGGAGATCATCTTTCCAACCTTAAGCTAGGAGACAAAGAAACCTACATGCACTGTAAAACTACCCTTCCATTCTAGAACTGGTTCACCGAAAAATCAAAATTCTACTTTTCGAGTTCTACAGTTCACTGAAGTATAACAGGAATACAACTTATCCGTACCAAAGATAACATTGAAGTCGGTCATGTCTATCTCTGCTAAATCAGCTGTGGTGACTTTCTAGAGAATTATAACTAAGCAATTTCTATATACCCTCGTTCTAAGACTGACTCAGCAGCTTGAGTATAGACTAAGAATGGTTCTAAAAGGATTTTGAGACTAACACCAAAGTTTATAGCAACATGGGGGTCACGAAGGATATTGTGGTCCCTTGATCTAGCAATACAAAAATATTTAGGTGAAAAATCGTAACATACCCGTGACCACATCTGGTGATTCCTTCTAATGCTCGCATGATAAAAGTGCATAGAAATGATTCTGGAACTATTCACCACTTGTACTAAGTGAGGCACCTTGTTGGGATGCGCGAGTTGCTGAAGAGACACGTTGGCCTTGTCCAGGCCCAAGTATATAAAGCCCCACTTTGGTTTTAAATCATATAAACTTATAAATTTCCAGAGAAACAGAGAGGAAACATCAGAGAAGAGAAAAGAACAAAGGGGGTAATGTAATTTTCATCCGATTACGCTGCTAAACGTTGTCCAAACTCAAATTAACCCCAGATACTAAGGTATTTAGCAGCAGAGAGCATTCCTACAGATTTAGTTTCGTGAAATACGGCTGATGAATCGTCGAGCTACCGAGCTAAGGTAAGTAGAATTGCTCCAAACTAGTGTCTATGTGTTTCTAGCGGTGAAGTAAATATTTCTCTCTTCTGGACCTCTGAAAAATAGTGAGTTTTCGACCGTCTTTCGATAAGCCCAAGTTTAGGCTATAAATTACATCGAAGTGACGTTGTTCATTAAAAATAAAGTTATATTTGGTATTAATTGATATATATATGAATGCAGTTGGGAGGAATAGCTGAAATACCGACCAAGATACGCCAGTTAGTCGGGAAATTAGAAACGAAGGTATGTAAAGCTAGTTTCCTCGGCAAGTTAGTAAATCTTGGTATAGTAAAGCAATTTAAAGGCCAGTAGAATGTTCAGAAGTCATGTGTTGTGTTTATTACGAATGTTGTTACGATATTAGAAGCATCAGGTTATAATTAGCACGAAACTTGTTAGCACGATATAGATTCTAAAACAAGTGTTAGGAACTACACAGCATGCTCAGTATATGATGTAGTACAAAATGTCAGGATATTATCGTATTCAGTTGAAACCCAGTAAAGCAATGTAATATCTGTAAGACATCTCAGAAGTAGAATGATAGGTTAAAATGAAGTTTAGAAAACATATGAGAAATAGCAAATCATGTTACTATAGAAACTCAGCATACAACATAGTTTTCAGCAGAAAGACTATATCTTGTCCAACATTAGACTCAGTACAGTATGGCAGAAGATTATATATTATACATGCATACTATTGTCAGTCTCAGCATGTGTTAAGTATGTACATATTACTATTACTAGCTCAGCATAGAGTATGTACAAATACTTTACTACTATAAGCTTCAATATATGGGATATACAGATAGTATTACCAGTTGAGACCGTTGTATTGTTTTGGGGTTGGATTACCTAGCATCCATGACCGCCCCAGGGTTAATAGTTGTATCGACTCATCCGCCAGAGGAAGAGGATACGTCGCTCTATGGAGTGGCATGCCGTCCCACAGGGGATGAAGATGGGATGCCAGTTTTCCCCATATTGTGCCTTGATCGGCCCTTACACACCCCTGTCGAGCGGAGACGCCCGAGTGTTGATTCAGGAGTCCTCCGGACTCAGATGCAGTTATAGTTAGGGGCTCAGCGAGCCCAAGTGCATACCCAGGGGACCGGCAGGATGTTTATAGTGATTATAGGAGATGGGATGACTGGGGTAGGGGTATAGATTCTGTGCTGGTTGTACCTCCCGGCTTATGGGGGCCGGGTAAGGTTTGTGTGTGCTATATTATGTTATGTAATGTTATGCCATGTTACATTAGACATGAGTAGATCGGCAGTAGAATGATACGTCTCCAGGTATGACTCCTACTCCTTCCAGTATATTAAGAGAAGTTATGATATACATTATCAGACAGTTAATCTATTCCTTTCTACTTCAGTTTCATCAGTTGTATTGTTGTTTTCAGATATTTCTTTTAGTTATTGCTTTACATACTCAGTACCAGCGGTATTAACGCCTGGTGGGGCGCTGCATTACTGGCCTGCAGGTACTCATAGACGAGCAGGCGATCCGTCGTGATTCCGATCAGCGATTGAGTATTCAGCTTCCGTCATCCGGAGACTGAATCCCAAAGGTGTATTTCGTTTTCTTTTATTGTACAGTACGGGTAGGTCGAGGCCCTATCCCGATCATTTCTATTGCTATTCCTAGAGGCTTGCAGTCTGTATATATTTCCGTGTTGTCAGTTGAGCCGGTCGTGTGAGGCCGTGCAGTTGTATAGTTGTTAGTACTTTTATCTCTTTTATGTTGGCCGTGTGGGGCCATAGTTTGACAGTAGTGGTGACCTTGTCGATCACGTAGTTTTCCAGCATTTCATTGTTGAGTTACAGATAACTAGACAGCATGGTGGCCTTGTCGGCCCGCATAGGTTTTCCTATATTGATATGTTTCTGGTTAGCTGTCAGCACAGGTACAGGTGGCTATAGGCCTAGTCGGCTGGAGGCTGTATTGACAGCCGTCATATAGCCCGTTGTTTCCCTGAATCTGAGTTAGAGCCATCCAGGCACCAGATGTGCTCAGGCTCAGCAGTCTCGCAGTTCAGGTCCTAGTAAGGCACCAGGTGCCAGTCATACCCCCCTCCCCCCCTAAGGCGAGGTGTGACAAACTTGGTATCAGAGCATGTCGTATCCCAGGGAGTCTGCAAGCCGTGCTGAGCAGAGTCCTGCCCATGGATGTGTTGTGCACAACATACTATGGGTAGGGGGCTGCAAGGCATGATAGGATGGTTGTCTTTTATTCTTATTCAGTCGTGCTGTAGAGCGGTACAATATAGGGTTGAGTCCCTAAAAGCTTACTATATTCTTTGGTTACAGATAATGTCAGACCAGCGACATCCTATCACAGGTCGGAGCTTAGATATTGCAGCAGGGGAAGGCACCAGCAGGATGCCTCACCCTCGTTTAGAAACAGCCCGGTCAGAGGGCACTACAGAGGCATCGTCCCAGCCTTCCCACCAGTCTCCACCACATCAGGAGCCACTAGGGGCGACACTACCTCCAGCAGTCCTTATACCGACCCCTTCCGCCCAGGAGGTTAGGAGTGCGGTAGTTATGTTAGCACAGATGATGGCTGCTCAGCGTCAGCCGATGCCGTCTACAGTTGTGGAGTCGTTAGAAGGGCCCGGTAGTTCGAAGTGTCTGAGAGTTCTTGGCTTTGAATCCCCTGCAGTTCACAGGTACGGACCGGACAGAGGACCCTCAGGATTTTTTGGATCGAATGCAGAGAATTTTCAGGGTTATGCATGCCACGCCTACAGAATCAGTTGAATTGGCAGCATTCCGGTTATGGGACATCGCCGTATTGTGGTATGAAAGCTGGGAAAGGTCCCGAGGGAGAGGTGTTTCCCCTCCGACCTGGTCCAGCTTCTCAGGAGCCTTTCTGGATCACTATTTGCTGCGGGAGATTCGACAGGCCCGGGTAGACCAGTTCCTACATCTGAAGCAGGGGGCCATGAGTGTTCGAGAATACTCCTTGCGGTTTGATTCTTTGGCTCGATATGTACCGGCCTTTGTTGATACCATGGCATCCAGAGTACACCGCTTTATCATGGTGTTGAATCCAGAATATGTTGAGACTTGTATTACGGCTACACTGCGAGAGGACATGGATATTGCTCGAGTTCAGGCATTCGCCCAGAATATTGAGGGCATCAGACAGCGGCATCGGGAGATTAGAAGGGCCAATCAGGAACAGCGTCGTCGGGACAGGCCAGTTGAGTTACAGAGGGAGGCTCGGGGAGGACCCAGGCCACGATTGTTAGATAGGCCGCCCAGGCCCCCGCCTCTGCCACAGCCGCAGGGGAGTAGATTCAGCCGCAGGGGGCAGTCAGAGACTGGTAGAGGCTCGCAGATGGCAGATTCACCATTACAGAGGAGGGCAGAGCAGAGTAGGTATACTCTACCGCTCTGCCCTATATACAGTCGGCGCCATCCTGGAGCATGCAGATATGGCTCCACCATATGTTATAATTGTGGCCAAGAAGGCCATTTGATGAAAGATTGCCCAGCTAGAGGTCGAGAGGACCGAGATAGATAGGATAGGGCATCTGTAGGGTCATGAGCCACAGCATCCTCGACAGGGCGCAGGCCCTCAGTTTCAGCAGGCAGGGGTAGGGGCAGATCAGAGTCCTCCAGTACAGGTGCGGGTCAGAGCCGCACATATGCCTTACTAGGAAGGCAAGATTCAGAAGCGTCACCTGATGTTGTGACAGGTATGCTAACTATCTGCTCACACCCTGCTTATGTATTGATTGATCTAGGGTCTACTTTGTCCTACATTACTCCATTTGTGGCACGAAAGTTTAGTATTGCACCAGAATTATTGCAGCAGCCCTTTTTAGTATCCACGCCCGTCGGTGACTCTATTGTGGCAAGCAAAATTTACCGAGGGTGTGCAGTAGAGGTTGTTGATCGTTAGACCACAGTAGATCTGGTCGAGTTAGAAATGATAGACTTCGATGCCATAATGGGTATGGATTGGCTAGTATCGTGCTTTTCCAACATTGAATGTTGGACCAAGACGGTCCAATTCCACTTCCCAGGAGAAGTAGTGCGAGAGTGGAAGGGCAGCACCGCTACGCCAAAAGGTAGGTTTATTTCCTACCTTCAGGCGAGAAAGTTGATATCTAAGGGATGTATTTACCATCTGGTCAGAGTTCAGGATGTCCAAGCAGGATCTCCGACACTCTAGTCTGTTCCGGTAGTGAATGAATTCCCTGATGTGTTTCCTGATGAGTTACCTGGTATTCCCCCAGAAAGGGAGATAGATTTTGCTATTGACTTGTTACCAGGCACTCAGCCGATATCAATTCCTCCCTATCATATGGCTCCTGTGGAACTTAGAGAATTAAAGGAGCAGTTGAAAGATTTATTGGATAAAGGTTTTATCAGGCCGAGTACTTTACCGTGGGGTGCGGCAGTATTTTTTTGTGAGAAAGAAAGATGGCTCGCTCCGAATGTGCATAGATTATCGGCAATTAAACAAAGTTACAGTAAAGAACAAGTACCCACTTCCCAGAATTGATGACTTATTTGATTGGTTGCAAGGAGCCAGATACTTTTCTAAGATTGACTTGCGGTCCGGATATCACCAGGTTCGAGTACGTGAGAGAGATATTCCTAAGACAGCGTTCAGGACCCGATATGGACATTTTGAATTTCTAGTCATGTCCTTCGGGTTAACGAATGCCCCGGTAGTCTTCATGGAACTGATGAACAGTATTTTCAGACCTTTCCTGGACTTGTTCGTGATAGTATTCATTGATGACATTTTGGTGTATTCTCGCTCTGAAGCAGATCACCGGACTCATTTGCGGACAGTGCTCCAGATCCACAGGGACCGCCAGTTGTATGCTAAATTTTCTAAGTGTGAATTCTGGCTTAACTCAGTGGCCTTTTTAGGGCATATCGTGTCGGATGCTGGTATACAGGTAGACAAGAAGAAAATAGAAGCAGTTAAGTCATGGCCTAGGCCTACCACTCCGATTGAAGTTCGTAGTTTTCTGGGGTTGGCAGGATATTACAGGAGGTTCGTTGAAGGGTTCTCGACCATTGCGGCACCTCTAACCAAATTGACACAGAAAGCAGCAAAGTTTCAGTGGACAGAGGCATGCGAGCAGAGCTTCCAAGAACTGAAAGACAGATTAACCTCCGCCCCAGTGTTAGCGTTGTCGGAGGGGAAAAAAGGTTATTCGGTGTACTGCGATGCATAAGGCGTCGGGTTAGGTTGTGTGTTGATGCAGCATGGTAAAGTGATTGCATATGCTTCCAGACAACTGAGGAAACACGAAAAGAACTACCCTACCCATGACCTGGAACTAGCCGCAGTGATCCACGCCTTGAAGATGTGGAGGCATTACCTGTACGGCGTCCATGTTGATATTTACACAGATCACAAGAGCCTACAGTACATCCTCACTCAGAGGGAGTTGAATCTACGGCAACGCCGCTAGTTGGAGCTGTTAAAAGATTATGATGTGAATATTCTATACCACCCCGGAAAAGCTAATGTAGTGGCAGATGCCCTGAGACATAAGTCAATGGGGAGTTTGGCGTATTTGCGACCTGAGAAGCGGGAGTTAGCTAAAGAAATTCATCAGTTAGCAAGTTTAGCCGTTCAAGTAATAGAAACAGAAAATAATAGAGCAGTAATTTAGAATTCTGCTGTGTCATCATTAGTTACAGAGGTAAAAGAACGACAGTACGAGGACCCTGATTTAGTCCAACTCAGAGATAGAATTCAGAAAGGTAAGGAGTCAGATTTCCAAATGACTGAGGATGATGTGCTACGTTGTAAGGGTCGCCTCTGTGTCCCGAATGTTTCAGGGCTTCGTGGGCGGATCATGCATGAGGTACATTACGCTCGCTATTCCCTCCATCCAGGAGCGACGAAAATGTACCACGACATCTGAGACATCTACTGGTGGCCAGGTATGAAAGCTGAGATAGCTGAATTTGTATCTAGATGTTCTAACTGTCAGCAGGTGATAGCAGAGCACCAGAAGCCGGGCGGTTTGACGCAAGATATAACGGTGCCTACGTGGAAATAGGAAACGATAAATATGGATTTTGTAACAGGGTTACCCCGTACCAGACGCAGAAATGATTCCATTTGGTTAATAATTGACAGGCTGACAAAATCAGCTCATTTCCTGCCAGTGAAGGCTACCTTCTCGGCTGAGGATTATGCCGAATTATATATCAGAGAAATAGTTAGATTGCATGGAGTGCCGGTATCCATCATTTCAAATAGGGGAGCACAGTTTACATCTAGATTCTGGCAGTCGTTCTAGAGGGGTTTGGGAACGCAGATCAATTTGAGCACAACATTCCACCCCCAGACAGATGGGCAAGCTGAGCGGACTATTTAAACGCTCGAAGATATGCTACGAGCGTGTGTGCTAGATTTTGGGGGTAGCTGGGATGAGCATCTTTCGTTGATTGAATTTGCTTATAATAACAGTTATCATTCAGCTATCCAGATGGCACCCTTTGAAGCATTCTATGGGCGAAAATGTAGATCGCCGATGGGCTGGTTTGAAGTGGGGGAATCAGCATTGGTTGGCCCAAACATTGTTCGGTAGTCAGAGGAAAAGATAAAGCTTATCCGAGAACGTTTACTGACTGCTCAGAGCCGCCAGAAGTCTTATGCACATATGCGGCGCAGAAATCTAGAATTTGCGGTAAATGACTGGGTATATCTGAAAGTGTCTCCGATGAAAGGGGTGATGAGATTTGGCAAGAAAGGCAAGCTTAGCCCGAGATTCATTGGGCCATATTAGATTCAGCGAAGAATAGGCCGAGTTGCATACGAATTGAACTTACCTCCGGAGTTAGCATCTGTTCACCCAGTATTCCATGTCTCTATGTTGAGGAAGTTCGTAGGGGACCCTTCTACAGTAGTTCCCGTTCAGGATGTCCAGGTCACAGAAGAGTTAGCATATGAAGAGGTTCCAATAGCTATTTTAGACAGACAGATTCGCAGGTTGAGGACTAAAGATGTTGCGTCTGTCAAAGTATTGTGGCGTAACAGGAACCGTGAGGAAATGATGTGGGAAGCTGAAGAAGATATGAAAGCTAGGTACCCTCACCTATTCCAGGCCTAGTCAGGCGACAGGTATGTCCGTATTATTGCTTATGTAGTATCTTATGGTTGTATATGTATAAGTGAGAAAGATTGATACTTAGCCATCCAGTGAATCCTAAAGTATTGTGTACAGTACCTGTATTGGACTTTTCTGCATTTCATATTTTTGGTATAGTCCATATTACAGGGGAGACTCTGGCGAAATTTTTCTAAACAAGTAAGTTAAGTAGTCATCTAGATAGTAGTATACATTCGAGGACGAATGTTCTTAAGGGGGGGAGAATGTTATACCCCGTAGGATTCCCAGCACCTAGATGACCTATTCGCACGTTGGTTAAGCATATTTTAAGGCCATAGGTGCTAGAGAAAGGCTCGGGAAAAAGATCGGACGAGAAACCTGTCGAACCATCGCGGAAGGAGCCGAGGCAGAGCCCCTCCGCGATGGCAGCGTGTCACGAAGGTGAAGCCTCCGCGTTGGCTCCGTGACACGTTGGCCTTGTCCAGGCCCAAGTATATAAAGCCCCACTTCGGTTTAAATCATATAAACTTAAAAATTTCCAGTGAAATAGAGAGGAAACATCAGAGAAGAGAAAAGAACGAAGGGGGTAATGTAATTTTCATCCGATTACGCTGCTAAACGTTGTCCAAACTCAAATTAACCCCAGATACTAAGGTATTTAGCAGCAGAGAGCATTCCTACGGATTTAGTTTCGTGAAATACGGCTGACGAATCGTCGAGCTACCGAGCTATGGTAAGTAGAATTGCTCCAAACTAGTGTCTATGTGTTTCTAGCGGTGAAGTAAATATTTCTCTCTTCTGGACCTCTGAAAATTAGTGAGTTTTCGACCGTCTTTCGATAAGCCTAAGTTTAGGCTATAAATTACATCGAAGTGACGTTGTTCATTTAAAATAAAGTTATATTTGGTATTAATTGATATATATATGAATGCAGTTGGGAGGAATAGCTGAAATACCGACCAAGCTACGTCAGTTAGTCGGGAAATTAGAAACGAAGGTATGTAAAGCTAGTTTCCTCGGGAAGTTAGTACATCTCGGTATAGTAAAGCAATTTAAAGGCCAGTAGAATGTTCAGAAGTCATGTGTTGTGTTTATTACGAATGTTGGTACGATATTAGAAGCATCAGGTTATAATTAGCACGAAACTTGTTAGCACGATATAGATTCTAATACAAGTGTTAGGAACTGCACAACATGCCCAGTATATGATGTAGTACAAAATGTCAGGATATTATCGTATTCAGTTGAAACCCAGTAAAGCAATGTAATATCTGTAAGACATCTCAGAAGTAGAATGATAGGTTAAAATGAAGTTTAGAAAACTTATTAGAAATAGCAAATCATGTTACTATAGAAACTCAGCATACAACATGGTTTTCAACAGAAAGACTATATCTTGTCCAGCATTAGACACAGTACGGTATGGCAGAAGATTATATATTATACATGCATACTATTGTCAGTCTCAGCATGTGTTAAGTATGTACATATTACTATTACTAGCTCAGCATATAGTATGTACAAATACTTTACTACTATTAGCTTCAGTATATGGGATATGCAGATAGTATTACCAGTTGAGACCGTTGTATTGTTTTGGGGTTGGATTACCTAGCATCCATGACCGCCCCAGGGTTAATAGTTGTATCGACTCATCCGCCAGAGGACGAGGATACGTCGCTCTATGGAATGGCATGCCATCCCACAGGGGACGAAGATGGGATGCCAGTTTTCCCCATATTGTGCCTTGATCGGCCCTTACACACCTCTGTCGAGCGGAGACGCCCGAGTGTTGATTCAGGAGTCCTCCGGACTCAGATGCAGTTATAGTTAGGGGCTCAGCAAGCCCAAGTGCATACCCAGGGGACCGGCAGGATGCTTATAGCGATTATAGGAGATGGGATGACCGGGGTAGGGGTATAGATTCTGTGCTGGTTGTACCTCCCGGCTTATGGGGGTCGGGTAAGGTTTGTGTGTGCTATATTATGTTATGTAATGTTATGCCATGTTACATTAGACATGAGTAGATCGACAGTAGAATGATACGTCTCCAGGTATGACTCCTACTCCTTCCAGTATAATTAAGAGAAGGTATGATTTACATTATCAGACAGTTAATCTATTCCTTTCTACTTTAGTTTCATCAGTTGTATTGTTGTTTTTAGATATTTCTTTCAGTTATTGCTTTACATACTCAGTACCAGCGGTACTGACGCCCGGTGGGGCACTGCATTACTTGCCTGCAGGTACTCATAGACGAGCAGACGATCCGTCGTTATTCTGGTCAGCGATTGAGTATTCAGCTCCCGTCATCCGGAGACTGAATCCCAGAGGTGTATTTCGCTTTCTTTTGTTGTACAGTACGGGTAGGTCGGGGCCCTGTCCCGATCATTTCTATTGCTATTCCTAGAGGCTTGCAGTCTGTATATATTTCCCTATTGTCAGTTGAGCCGGTCGTGTGAGGCCGTGTATTTGTATAGCTATTAGTACTTTTATCTCTTTTATGTTGGTCCTGTGGGGCCATAGTTTGACAGTAGTGGTGACCTTGCCGGTCACATAGCTTTCCAGCATTTCATTGTTGAGTTACAGATAACTAGACAGCATGGTGGCCTTGTCGGCCCGCATAGGTTTCCCTATATTGATATGTTTCTGGTTAGCTGTTAGCACAGGTACAAGTGGCTATAGGCCTAGTCGGCCGGAGGCTGTATTACAGCCGTCATATAGCCCGTTGTTTCCCTGAATCTGAGTTAGAGCTAGCCAGGCACCAGATGTGCTCAGGCTCAGCAGTCTAGCAGTTCAGGTCTTAGTAGGGCACCAGGTGCCAGTCATACCCCCCAAGGCGAGGTGTGACATGTACCATCACCCTATTTTCCAATGGACAGTCATTGAGCCTATAACTGGGCTTACTACACCTGAAACACGCATCCTTGCCAACTAAACACTCTCTAGGGTGCTTGCTTGCACACTTCTTGCAAGCTGGAAATGTGCATCGTTCGGAAATGCTCCCTAAGACTAAGACCCTAGTGCTCTACCCCTATAATCACCTCTGATCATGGGGAATGGGACGATAGTCGATTAAGGTGTTGGAGCTGACGATCTCTGGTGAGACTGTGAGTCATTTCCACCACTTGTCCTTTATTGAGAGAACTCAAAGTTTCCTATCCTAACTCTTTCTTTCCATTTCCTTCTCCATCAACTTCTCTTCCTCAATCTATTGGGCATGAATCATTAGTTAAGATATATCCATGTCACTAATAAGCATAATAGTCCTACACTCCTGGACCACTAAATCTGAGACTCGACAAAAACTTTCTTATTTAAGCCCTCGACTCGGCAACCATCTCCGGAGCATACTTAGATAGTTGGGTGAATTTTAAGTTATACTCCTGAACAGTCATGTTGTTCCTCTTTAAGTTAATGAACTCCACAACCTTTGCCTCCCTGAGCTCCTAAGGAGAGTCTATCTTGGAAGGCTTTCAAGAGCTCATCCCAATCAATGGGAGCTGCACTTGCTCGATGACCTTCTTTCCACTATTTGTACCAAAAATGAGCTACCCCTTTTAGTTGATAAAATGTCAATTCTGCACTCTCCTCTTCGGTGATACCTATGATCTAAATGATCTTCTAGATCTCATCAATGAACTCTTGTGGATTCTTGTCCACCTTCAAACTATGGAAATCAGTAGGGTTCATCCTGGTGAAGTCTTGCACCATTGCTGTTGCAGCACTCCTATTTGTGTTCATGGGTGTAACTGCCCCAGGATGACCAGAACCATCATGGCCTATGCCAACATCCAGAAAGCAGTCCTAAACTCAGCATGGGTAGCTTATTCATTAAAAGGGTCTACTAGAGTTGGTGGGGCTAGCTAGTTTTCATTGGCATTTCTCCTTTGGTTCACTTTTCGGGGAGGCATTTTCAGTAAATACATATAGAGAGTTGGAATTTATCTCATGATACAGAACATGAAATAAGGGAAGTATCCTAGAAACCTCTCAAATAGCCTATTCCTCATATGTTAACTAGCCATGAAAATTATGCTGAATTTACAGTCAAGATACTTGACCTTGAAATTCATGAGATTCATACATAATTGACTAAAACATGGTAATTTTGAATATAGAGAATCGCAGAAGTTTTTCAAAGATCAACCCATTCATAATCATAAAATACATGTAGAGTCATAAGAGGAACTATCCATAAAAGAAATTAGAGCTTTGGAATTAAAGAGTTCTAACCTTACAAAATCATGGAATTCAAAATTGAGACATGGAAGAATTGAAATCATAAGTTTAAGCTTGGAATTTGGGCATAAGGGTGAAACAAATACCTTAATGATAATCCCACATACCTGGGCTGGATGATTCCTTGACTTAAGCTTGAGATCCAAGAGATTGGAGAAGATGAACATTATCTTTCTTGAGAGTTTTGATTGATTTCTACAGTGTTTGGTGAGGAGAATGATAGTTTAGGCTTAGTAAAATCCATTAATATCCCCCTGGGAAAATCCAAAATGACCTAATTTAAGAGTTAAAAGCATAGAAAGTTATGAAAATACCCTTGAGAATTCAAATTGAAAAACTGTTGCCCAGGCATGATGGTTCATTCCACGAGTCATTAGTTCTCACCATGACTCATGGTGACTATTCATTACCATAGAACCATCTCGGCTAATCTCTATACTTCATATAACGGGCGGACGGTACGGGTCATTACATGTCATCACAAGTCGTGATGATCACTTATGATTACTAAACATATGCTTGGAATATCTCTAAACTTAATATAATAAATCATCAAGACATGTCATGATTGGACACCATGGATCATTATCTGGCTCACGGTTTAGGGAAACTTGACATATTTCTAGACTTGGACTACATGCTTAGGATGAGTGTCAAAAGTGATTCATCACTTCCTACCATGACTCGTACCACGAGTCTTGGTGAGTGAAATATGGAGGACTGCTAGTGGTATACCATGACTCATATGATGAGTCATTGGAACATACCACAACATGTCACTCGAGTCATTTTACGGAAAAATATAGGTTTTTCTATTGGTTTCTACTTCACGTTTAGGTTTTGATCTTAGAGACTTTTGAGGTGTTACAATTTGAAATATAACTTGTGATTGTGGTGTACACTTGTGATGACATTGTGTACTTGTTATTATTATGTTGTGTGATGAATAAAGTATAAACAGAGGACATATTGACATATATTGATAATTATTAAGGAACATATGATTATTTTGAAATGAGTGGCTTGTGTCTGATGTGAGCTTATGGACTAGCGGTTGTGTGTGGAGTGGATACCATACTGATAAGGGTTATTGTAATGATATGAGTGGATCGATTCCGATGTTATCTTACAGACGGGGGGTATTGAATGGCTCATGTCTGCTATGAGCTTACGAACGAGCATTTATGTGGGAGCAGGTACAACACTGGTATGGTACATGGGCACCTAGGGTCCCTTGCAGGTCATGACTGGTTGGGAAAGATTAAATACCCACTAGCATGTTTGTAGAGTTGTATGTTCGGATATGGTGCAGAGTGAGACTGATGAGATACAGAGAATATGCAACTATTATCTAGCATGGATATATTTTCTTGATTGTGTTGTAATTGCATCATGCTTGAAAATTCTTGTGATGAATCCTTATGTTTGTTTAGAACTCATATGTTCTGTGTGGGTTGGCATTGCTAGACCGGAGATTTTGTATATTTACTTGGATATCTTTGACTACCCGATTTTCTGAATTATTTATTATGTGCTACTATATCTATTTATTACTTTTTATTGATTAGTGATGCATACTTGTTGCTAATCTGAGTCGTCTTGTGATACCTACCATTACATAGTTTTTGTACTGATGCTACTCCTGTACTTTCACTACTAGAAAACCTGAAATTATCTAGGAAATTTATTAGTAATCCCTAACTAATTCATTGCTAAAAAGCTCCTAGATGATTGAATTTTATTATAATGCATCGCTAATCCGAAGCTAAATAGGATTAGCATGGGATTTTTGTTGTTTACTGATTATGCTCATTACATCTCTCCCGACTAAGGGAGGTGGCAGTGGTCATTATCAAAAATAAAATACCCGATGGGTGTCAGGGTCGTATCCCATAAAGAATAGAGATTGATAAACCAAAAGTTGTAAACTAACTCAAATTCAAAAGCATCATTTTCAACATGTATAAAGTAATGATTTGGGGGAAAAAGGGGTCAATTATATGATTCAAATTGCAAGAAAAAATAAGGCAAATCGATTGATGAAAGCAATGAGAACAAACTAGGGATGTGCTATTGATAGGGTGTCGATTGGATTGGGGTTAATTAAAAAGTCTCAAATATCAGTTACAGCATGAATAGTAATGGCTATGGCTACACCCAATGTTTGTCAACCACTTGGGTATATTTGCCTTGGGTATTCTAAAATCCCAAGGTTACAATAATGAATCAGCCTCAAAAATATGAGGAAGAGTTGAGCTATCTCTAGCCTCAACCCTTTAATTGATTGTGGATATGGGTTTTGACTATCTCTTGCTCAACCCCACATATCCACATTCCAAATCCGCACTATTTATTCCTCACGCAAATCTCACTTCTTTCTTTCAAGAAAAAGCAAGATAAGAAAAGTAAATTAATATTTGCAACCACTAATTTTAGCATGCAAAACTAGAGAAAAAAATAGATTCATGAAATATAATTGAATTTAAGACTAAATCAACAACACAAAATCCATTCTAAACGGCTATCATGCATACATCCCTAGAAATTGAATTAGCTACTCATAAATGAAGATAAAGAGAATATACCCATGGGTAGTTCATCAACATTCATCATATTATTTAGAAATTTAAGCTTTCAAATCTGCAATAATGTTGGGTTTTTTCCCTAGAGAACTTGAAGAAGAAGAAGGAGCTCTAACTTTCCTCTATAATTCAATGCTAAGCTATGATATATTATGACAAGGGTGTGTACAATTGGGGTAAATTCTACACATTCCCATGGGCTCAGCTTTCCAAATTTACCCTTGGAAGCTTCTTTGATGTACTTGTGCCTCAGCTGGATGATTCTACCCTTTTCAGCATTTTGGTCACTTGCGAGGCACTTGCATTTCACAAATGCCCATCCGTGAGCCGCAACTACTTCGTAGGTTGGAGCAGCTCTATTCCAATGTGTCCTGCATTTGCACCTGCATTTTGTAGGTGTCAACTTGCGGTTAGTAGTTTCACTTCACCATCTTCCCAGTGTGTCCTACGTGCCCTTCTACAGAACGCATGTTCCTCACCTCGAACAGAGTGATTTTTGTTCAATTTCTCTATTTTCCTTGTCTAATTTCAATAGCTGTAGAATCAAAGAGAAAAATAATAAAACCTTCCTAACTGATGTGTATTCAAAGGAAACGTTCATGCTTAAAAGCCTAATGAGTTCGTAAATTACAAACTCATCAAACCCCCAAACTTGAACCATTGGTTGTACTCAAGAAAACATTATTTCACAAACAAGAATTGAATTAAGCATCCACATCATAAAAGCTACATAAGGGGCTATTAACTTAAGACAACCTCATAATCTCACACCGGCTCAAGAAAAATAAAAATATTCAAACCATGTTGCACAAACTCAATTGGTAACATAATCATTTGGCATGTGTGACTTTCATTCTTTTTCAATTCATGTTAGGGGCATATTCCATCAAATAAAGATAAATAATCATCTCAATTCATTGACAATCAACATTCAAGGTTTGCCTCAAAGTTCACTGCATAACTTGTCGCATTTGTACCTCTCAATGAAAAACACAAGTTTTAGCTTTTGTTTCGAGGAAATGATGCCACTCACCACAAGAGAAAATCCCATTCACATAGATGCAATTCCAGATAGGGATTATGAAATGATTTCAAAGATGCCACTCTCTCAAGGAAATTCAAGTTCATAAACATTCAACCCATAGGCTTGCCCTTTATATAACTCACCACTAATGTAGAGTTGCTATACTTGGAATTACTAAGAAATTGCGGGTCATAATGAAGGCTAGGGGTTAAAGGTTGGACAACTTTTAGATCTAGTGTCTGGACCTTCCCAAATGTCCTTTGTAAAAACATTCAAACATCCTTCTACACTAGCGAGTCTTCTCCACCTTATCTCTCCTTATTCACCATTCAGATATTTCATCAAGAAGCACCTTTCAACAACTAGGATTTTCCATTAAGCCTCATCTGAACAAGAGATAGCACCCCTCAACTTTTCTCTTTTTCTTCTTTTGATCACGGGTTTTTCAACCCACAATTTTTTCCAATAAGTAATACGTGCTTCCTCACATAGAAGCTCATTCCATTTTTCTCTTTTTGCACAACCCCAAACTTAGGCTTTTGCCTACATCACATTTCATTTTTCCACCCTCAACTCTTGGGTTACAAGTAAAATTTTCTTTTCTTTCATCACTAGAAATTAGGGATGAATGTGTGCCAAAGAAGAGAATGAGAAAAGGTATAAGGTTTTTGATGTGGTTGCAAAGAAAAAAGCTCAAAGCTCAAATAGTGATTAACAAGGGTTGACATTCTAGGAGGTCATTTAGTGGTTAAGTGACTAACCAAAATAAAAGCCTAAGGTCATTTTCCAAGTGCCGGTACATGTAGGATTTTTCCATGAATTACTTTCGGGGAAAATTCTAGACAATATACTTACACAAGAATTAAACTAAACATCTCACCACATAAGGCATCATATTCCATGAAATTCACCTATTTTTTACAATTACTTCATAGGTATGACTTTAGACAAGCTATTTTTGAGTTTTGCTTACTCGCTTTGCAAATCAAAAAGTCAAACAAAGAATGTACAACTCATGATAAGAGAGTGCTCTTTTCAACTTTAAAACTCATTGCTATGCCTTAAAAATGTTTTGGTGGTACCAATCAAAGTAAGTGCAACAATGACTCAAATACATGGCATTTTATTAAGAAAGCCGCCTCTCAATATATCATAGGGAAATGTCATCCGGTTCGACACACAAAAAGAAAAATAATTTTTTTCCTTGGGAAAAAACCGTGATATAAAGAAAACCCTTGGAGTTTATTTCTATCTACTATCTACAAAGGAGATTGGAAAGTATAGGTTAAGAATTAATTGGAATGTAAGACGACCCCACCAATTGCACTTCATATTATCAAAGCAAGAAAAATAGGCCAGCATTTTCCTTAATTCAAAACAAGGCAAGGCATTCATTCAACTAAGCAACATTTCAACTCCTCACAAGCCCGACAAGGGCATCTACTTTCCTCCCCCCCCCCAAACAAAAACATGTGTTGTCTCCAAGGAATACATATAACAAGAGATATTAGGAGGACTCCCTATATGAGAGAAAGGGTAGAATAGGTTCCTCATGGTAAATTCCACGAACCTATGTCCTCAATTCAAGGAATCTATGGGTTTGGTCGGAACACTAGCGGTTTATCTAGCGATGACATTACCTATCTGTCCGGAAAGGTCACGGCCTCATGGTATGAATGAATTGGAGCCACCCGATATAGGTCACCTTGGAGAGCAACATACATAGTAGGGGGAACCTCAATGTAAGGTGGTAAGCCATCTTGACGTTCTGCAGTTGTTGCAAACTCAATTAGGCCATACCCAACACACTAGTCATCTGGAGGACTCCTATTCGCAATAGGCGAGTCAGGACCTATTGGTGAAATGTTTAATTCTATATCCATGGTTGAAATCAATTCCTCCTGCCTGTCTATCTCTTCCCTCATAGCAGCCACTTCTGCCTCCAACACATCCAGTCGGGTACACAAGCTACTCAATTTTTCCACCACTGGCTTCATCACTATTTTGATTGCACTTTGAATCATAGGAGGGATGGATTTGTCTAACATAAACTAATTTAGCATTATAGGCGTGATCCATTTGTGCATTCTGAGAAGACCAATTTCTTGTGGGGAGACATGTCTATTGGTCATCGGTGAAACATAGATTTATCTGGTCCTCTTGGTAGGTAGAGAATCACTTTGTCCCGAAGTCAACTTTGGATTTTTGAAGGCTGGAGCATCCTTTTGGTATTTGTATCAAAATACATATCTCCCTCTACTCACTTAGTTTTATCTAGTGGCTGAAAAAAAGGCAACTGACTTGTAAGCACAGTAAGCTAATAAGGACAGGGTATGGTGTAGAAGTGGCCTATTGTCTAGATTTTCTTTTGAATTTCTCCGTGATTATCTCCCCCATATTAATATGACTCTATTCATGATGCATTCAATGAGGATTGCTATCTTTAGTGGAACATGTATTGTGTTTTTAGAGAGAATGATGTGGGTGTACACCAGGTTTAGCCGCATTCTAGCATCAAATTTTAGATCATGGTGATGAATATTACCCTTCATAATCATTGTGGCTGACCTACAAGAATAACTTGCTATCCATACATACTGACTTCCTTTATCTGCAACTCTCCGTGAAAACCTCGAGCCAGGATGCACCGGATCGGCCCAATAAATGGCATTGGTTGCTTCTAGGGTGATTTGCACTTCTTGGCCTTGCACTAGCATAGAGGGAAAACAAGGAATTGATTCCACTCAGCCTTTGTGATTTAAAATGTCTTGTGGTTCCCTATAGGAGGCTTAAAGTTCTAGCACCAGCTTCGAGAAGTATGGGTCCAAGCGCATAGTGAAAGGCTCCCAATCTCGGATATGGAATTGATTGTAAATATCGAGGCAGTTAGTCTTGAAAGAATTAATGTCAAATCGGGCCTCTGCTGCAATTGCCCGCCTCTTCTTGAAGGAGATATCATAGGCTTCTATTGCCTCAAGCCCAAAATAGAGTCGGGAGATTCTTCTGATTTCCTCCGCATCTGCTTCCTGAGGTGTGTCAACCCCCATAAGAGCTTTCCCTGTGTTGCATTGCCTAGATAAAGATATTTTCCTCCAAGATAAAATGAGTGCCACACACAAGAACAAAACTTTTTGGTATTTTTTCTTGTAAAGAAAATAAAGGACAACATCTAAGCTAAGATAAGAAAAGAAATGATGGAATTTGGATTATGACAAAACAACTCAACAATTAAAAATCACTGGCAGCACTTGTGTTGCACCTGCATTTCACAAGTTGGGACCTGCGTCTATCATGTGCAAGGTATAAACCTTGAAAAAATGCCCCAACACATGCATTGCACCTATGTTTCATAGATGGTGATTCATGGTCCACAGGTGTAACGCAGGAGGCTGGCTGAAAATTTACCTAATGCCCAGCTCGATACCTGCGTTTCATTAATTAGAATCTACGATCCGCAGTGCCATATCCTCATGCTTTTCATATCACCATTCTTACAAGTACGAACAATATTAACATCTAACAGTTACTCAGACTTCTCCAAAAGATTTACCAATAATACTAACCACAATCAAGACCATCATGACCACTTAACGGCTTCCCTTAAGAAGGATGGTACTCCATCTATCATCATGAAACATCAAGTGATCAATCCAACTACACTGAACAAGAAAATTCAACCATTTCACAATTTTTCCCCATATTATCACACTTTCATCTATATTACCAAGCACATAAGAACAAAGATGATTTTTCATTAAGAAAGATGTCACCCTATCTATCATCTGGAAAAATCATGCATTTCAAGCAAATGAGTTACTAAGACTTCACCCCCAATTTAAAAATTCAAATCCATAAATACACACCCAACAGATAGAGTAATATGAATAAGAAATTATACTCAATTGAAGTAAAATTTCAAATCTTCCCCACATACACCCACAAGAATCAATTTCATCATAGACAAGAAGAACAAATATTGGTGTATTAGGGAAAACATGAGGCATGGACAATGGAAAATGGCATGCATTTTCGTATGTTACCTACAATAATCAAACTCAAAGCAACAAAGATGAAAAATAAGAGTCATACAAAGTAAGGTGAGGGGAGTAATGAATTTGCAACTTATGATGATACTTGAAGCTTTGTCCAACAATAGCCAACCCAAGTCCTTTTCTACTTCTAATGTGGTGGAAGAAATGGTGTGATATTTTGAAACAAAAAGGATATAGTTGTTATAGAAGGGAAGGGAAGGTGAAGGTTTGGATGGAATTAATGGGTAGTTAATAGAGAAGTGTGGGAAGTTGAAATAGTAGTTGAGGGGATATAGAAAATGGTGAAGTGCAGAAAAATAGGGGTTTTGAGAAGAGAAAAGTAGTTGAAAAGGAATGGGTTGAATTTGGATCAAATTGGTCAAATGGGTCAGTCAACGTTTTAAAATTCCATTCATATATGTGCATGCGCCAGACCTGTAGCCACAGGGTTGAAGCTACATATCACAGTTCAGGCGCAAGTGGCCCCCAAATTGACTAGTGCACTACTTGGATTTTTTGGCACACCTGCATCTCGCGGATTTGCACTTGTGTTTTGCAGGTGAGACGTACGTTACTTCAATTTTTCACATTTTCTCTCCAGGTTCACTACCTCAAACCTGAGCTACACCTGCGGCTCACAGATCTGTATGTGTGTTTCACAGGTATGGCGTAGGTCCTTAACTCTTTGCCAGGCATTTTGGACCACACCTGTGCCTCACCTGCACTTTGCGAGTTGGTACCTGCATTCACAAGTCCCACGAAGATGTCCAAGCTCTGTTTTCTTTCACCTTATTCATCTCCTACACAACAAAGACAATAAAAAGTAAGGTAAAACTAAATTTAGAAACACTTGGGTTTCCTCCCAAGAAACACTTAATTTAATATTGTGGCACGACGGATAGCCCCCATGCTACCGCTCATCAAGATAGGTGACTCCAATCAAGTAGATTTCATCGAGAACACCTAAATATTTCTTAACATGTTTCCCATTGACCTTAAACTTGAGTCCATCTTCCCCTTCAAGATCAATATCTCCATTTCCTAAGACTTGAAAAACCTTAAAGGGACTGGACCTCTTGGATTTCAACTTACCTGAGAATAATTGCAGCCTAGAGTTGAACAAAAGTACCCAATAACCAGGAGCAAATTCCCTCTTCAAAATTTTTTTGATCATGGAAGTGTTTCATTTGGGCCTTATATATGGAGGCATTCTCATAAGACCTCATCCAAAACACATCCATTTCATTAAGGTTATCAACTCTTCTGTGGACATCCTTTCGCTTGCGTAGTGTTCCAGCTCTACCGGTTGATGACAAGCTTTGCCAAATACCAGCTTATAAGGGGACAAGCCAATGGGCATTTTATAAGCCATCCGGTATGCCCAAAGGGCATCATCTAGCTTCCTCGCCCAATTGGTTCGATTGATATTCACTATATTTGTTAGGATAGCTTCGATTTCCCTGTTGGATAACTCTTCTTGGACACTTCTTTGAGAATGATAAGGTGTCGAAACTTTGTGCTTCTCTCCATACTTAGCGAGCAATGCTCCAAACAACCTGTTATAAAAGTGCGACACTCCATCAATAATTATGGCACGAGAAGTGCAAAACCAAGAGAATATGTGTTTCTTCAAAAATTGGGTCACACTCTTTTCCTCATTGTTTGGTAAAGGAACTTCCTCAACCCACTTAGACACATAATCGATAGCTACAAGAATGTATGTATTCCCATAGGAACTTATAAACGGTCCCATGATGTCTATCTCCCAGACATCAAATAACCCTACCTCTAAGATTGGTGTTACAGGAAACTCATCACACCATGAAATGCCACCAAAACACTAACATTGATCACACTTCTTGACAAGATCATGAGCAACATGATGAAGAGGGGGCAATAGAACCCACATTGCAATACTTTTGCTTCTTTCTAAACACTTCCATAATGGCCTCTGACGGGTGAAGAGTAACATGTATTTAGGATAGGTATCATTTCTACTTCTGGAACACAATGGCAAATCATGTCGTTAGCTTATATGCGTAAGAGATATGGTTCGTCCCAATAAAACTTGCAGACATCATACATGAACTTTTTCTTTTGTTGGAATCTCAAACCTTCAGGCATTATGTTGTGAGCCAAAAAGTTGGCAGAGTCAGCAAACCAAGTTACTAAATCATGAGAAATAGCCAAAATGCGTCCATCGGGAAAGACATCATCTATATCATTGTCTCAGACCAACCTACTATCTTCCTCTAATAGAGAGAGATGAACTTCCACCTGATTTTCACACCCTTTACTATCCTTGACCTTGAAGTCAAACTCTTGTGGAAAAAGCACCCAGATGAGTCTGGACTTTACAAGAGAGTGTAAACAGTCGTTGCTCAAAACAAATATTCCCGACGGTTGTCGGGGTTGAATCCCATAGATACTAGTAAATGATATTCACAAGCATTGTTTAGGAAATTTTAATTGATTCACACTAAATCAAAGGAAAAGCAGCAAATGGTTGGGGAAAAAATGAAGTCAATATTATAGTGGATTCTAACTCAGTTAGTTAAAATAGCAAAATTACAAAAATTGAGAGACAGTGATAAGTGTAGAATAGAGGTGTGGTGTAGATGGGGTCTTAATCAGACGAGGATATGCTATATCATCAAATTGTTTCGAATAAGTGTAAATAACTTTGGAAAAGATGGTGTACAATGTTTTTCAACCTCGTGGGCGCCTTTTTCTCGAGTCCTTTCGAACCTCAAGACACAATTCAATTAGCCCAATAAAGTTTGGGTTAGTAGCTGAGCTATTTCTTGCCATCAACTACTAATTAGGATTATGAATTTGGGTTTTGGCTAGTTCTAGCCAAACACCCACACAATCATCTCCATTCCCACTATCAAATTCTCCTCCAATACTTAATTCTTCTTTTTCAAGCTAGAATCAAAAAGAAAACCAAACCTATATCTGCAACTAAGGGAAATCAATTATAAATTGAAGAGAATTCAATAGATTTAAACTAATTTAGCAATATTAAGATGAATCTAGCAGTAACCAATCTAATTAAACACCCATCATCACACATCTCTAGCTAATGATTTAGCTACTCATAATTAAGAAACTAAAGAAAATATTCATTAATAAACTCGATGATTTCATTACTAAGAGCAAGAAAATCAAACTCAAAATATGTCTCCAACAATGGTTATACCTTGCTAAGGAAGAAGATGATAATAAGAGAGAGCAATATTCAAATTTCTTCTCCAGTGGGGTTTTTTTCTCTTTCAAAATTAAAAGGAATGTTCAAAGATAAAAGTTATGTGCAGAGTAATTTTTTCTGGACTATATACAAAAATTGGGCAACCGATCTCCTTTTTTTTAGTGCTAGATGTAATTACCCCTGTTCAGGTACTTTTTTCACTTGCAACAAAATCGACGGTTCGCCATTTGCAATCCACGAGCCGCCGCTCCTTTGCTTCTGCGATCCAGTGCCATTCCAGGACCTCTTGGTGACGCCTTCAGCTGTTCGCCAATTTACATCTGTGTTCCATCGATTAATTTCCTCTTTTGTCCAGCAATATCCAACATCTGTCGGCGATGGAATAAGAGACTCACCGGTTGATATCCGCGGGCTGCCAGTTGCATTTTCTCCTCAATAGTGGTTGCCTATAAATCAGCGTTTTGCCGGTGTCCTCCAGTGGAGCCGCCAGTTTTCATCTGAATTCATCCTTTTTACTCCAATTCATGTTCTTTCTTTTCAACTCAGATACCTGTACATAAATAGAAAAAAGGGGCATAAAATTCATATAAATGTCTTAAAGACTAAGCTAATGTTCATGCTTAAGATCCTAATGAGTTGGTACATTACCAACTCATCAAACCCCCAAACTTGAACCATTGCTTATCCTCAAGTAATGCACTTCTTATCAATCGAGTAAAAGGAATGACCTGCCACTCCACAAGAGTTTATGCTTCACTAACCACTTAACCTATGAAAATCCAAAAATGCTCACCAACTCACAGAAAAAGAGAAGCAATTTCCCCGTAAAAATGTTGAAAAGTTTAAAGAAGCAACCACAATTCAAAGGTATGATTCACAAATACTTTTATATTGCAAAACAAGGGCATAGCTTATCCAATCAAATACGCATTGCATCTCAATTCATAATTATTGTACATTCAAAGTTTGACTTAGAGCTCACACTACTCATATGTCAATCACACGCTTACTTTAATGTAAGTGTGTCCTAAAAAATGAATGATGCCACTCACTTCAAGGGAGAATCTCTTTTCTTTATCATGAATCAACACACACATAAGGGATTATAGAAAAAAATGATCACCCTTACTCTCCCAAGAGAAACCTCCATGCATACAACATGATCCATAGGGTTGCCCTTCGTGTAATTTGCTACTAATGTAGAGCAACTACACTTAAATCAATTAGGACTCGCGGTTCATGATTAAGGCTAGGGGTAATGGTAGGACAATTATTTCGCTCTAGTGACAAGAACCTCCCTAATGCCTTTACGTGAACACTTTAACCCTTCCCATCTAACTTTTTTTATCACTCCACCTTATTCCTTATTTTGCAACCATTTTCATTTTCTATTTCTCAAAGACCTTCCTTGTAGCTCCTTTAGCTATCACGTTAAGCCTTGTCTAAGAAAGAGGTAACACCATTTTACTTTTCTTTCCTCTTTTGGTATCTTAAGGTTTCTCAACTCATAATTTCATTCCTTTTTTTACACATTTTGGTGCTACCTCAAATATTGGCTTCTCATATTTCCCCCTTTCTTGAAAACCCCCAAACTTAGGTTCTTTGCCCCTTTCTCACGAATCTCCTTATCTCTCCCTATGTCTTTGGGATTTCAACCCCCACTAATCTCATTCTCTTAGCACTACTAATTAGGGAGGATTGGTGCCAAGAAGTGGAGATCAAAAGGGAAACATTGGCTTCTAATGTGGTTTTCGAGAATAAATAGTCCAAAAGGTTCAATATTGGCTAGCAAGGGAAGACATTTTCGGAGGTCATTTTTTGTAGAGTGACTAGTCAAATGAAAGACTAAATCATGTTCTATGTGCAACTACATCTAGAATTTCGCCTTGAGCATACTTAGGGAAAGTTCTTGACAAGAAGAGATGCATAAGATTCACAAAGAACCTTACCACACAAGGAATCACACCCAAAGAGTTCACACAAGTCACTATCATCACAAGATTTAGATTCAAAACATGAGAACATGCAAATTCACAAGCCAAACAGGGAATCCATAGTGTAGGATAACAGAGTGCTACATTTCTAATTTCAAATGCCCAATTTTCCTTAAATTTTTGGTGGTACCTCTTAAAATAGTTCCACAAAAGACTCAAAGAAATACATGGCATATTCCCTTAAGAAAGTCGCTTCACAATCTATCATTGGGAAATGTCAACCCGGTTCGGCAATCAGAAAAAAAGAAAAGAAAGAGAAAATTGCTCCTTGGGAAAGAACCGTGGTATGAAGAAAATCCTTGAAGTTTGATTACTATATACTATTTACAAAAGCAAATAAAATAAAAAATGGATCACAAATTTAGGCACTAACAACAAGGACCCACTCAATAGCACTAACATCAAATATACATTTCATGTTATGCCCAAGAAAGCCTTTTAGACCATGAATTAACAAGCCTGACAAGGGCACAAATTCATACCACACTCGCCCACCTCCAACAAAAATAATTTACATTGTCCTCAATGTATGCATGACAATTAAAAGGAAAGGGGACTTTCTGGTGCGGTCACTTGTCATCCACTACGTCATCATCATCATCTCCAGCTTGGCTACCCTATCATCCTCCTCGTCACCTAAGCCCTCAAACAATTCGTCTATAGGGTCTGGAGCTGTGGAAGGGGCAACCATAGCTGCATCAAAAGCACTTATGTCGGGTGTTGCCTTAGGCGTCCGACTCTTCTATTCCTAAACTTCAGCTCAGAGAGGGTGATGGCTACCTCCTCCACATCCACACATGCAAACAACTTACCTAATCTGTCCTTGATTGACTTCAACTCCTTTTTGACTGTTTTCATTATTAGTTCCAGGATGCTCTTAGCTAGACATTGGAGTTGGCTCTCATGGGAGTGGGTAATTTCTACAAGCTTTTGAAGACAGCTAGGATTTGAGGAAGTAAGAGGAGGTGAGGAACCTCAGATTCATGCACCTCCAGAAGTTTGCCCCGATGCCTCAGTATGCGGCATGTTGAGATCAAGGGAATAGGGGGTCAGCTCTGAACTAAGGGTGACAGGCTCATCTAGGACCTCAAAGTTCTACATGCGTTGCCTCTTGTTCTTAGGAGCATCAGCATCCCTCTTGTTGGAAACAGATATCATACCAGAGGCGGCACTAGGGATCCCATCCGGGAAAAAGGGAACTCCTGCTCTTAAGCATAGCTGCGATATCAGCACTGTATATGGCATTGAAGTGCTGGCTTTTCTGGACTTTCTCCACATCTGGTTGGCCACTACCACCCCAAAGTTCATTGGGACCACTGTCATAATGTAATAAAACAGGATGGTGGCTTTCAAATTCACCCATTGGTCATCCTTGGATGGCATGATTCTACCGCAAATGAAGTCGAGCCACAACTTAGCGTCGAAGCTTAGGTCATGGAGAGATATCTCACCACCCATATATACCCAGAGCGGTGTGCTGGTGGTGATGATTAGGGTTATAACACTGAATTGATCCTCTTTGTTAGTAAGGCGGACCAAATATTTTGTACCCTCATCAATTTTGTCCTCCCAAAACAGCGAATTTATGGAGGTAGGGTTATATTGACTTCAACACCCCTTACTAACACTGAGGGCAAGAATGGAAAGTCCTCAACTTTTCCTCTGTGACTCAAACTCTCCTGTCTGGCCTAATACAAAGCATAAAATTCCAAGGCTAGACTCTTGTAAAAATTTGGGAGAGGGTTGGCGAAGACATGCCACTGACAGTCAGTGAACTGGCCAGTTATGTTGGGGAAGTCACCCCTTAGCCCCTCTAAAACAAAGTGCTTCTCCATAGTGATGGAGTAGCCCTCACAGATAGCATAGTGCCTCTTCATGTTTGGCACACAAAATATTATTGCCTCTCTTGTGTTGGCGGGGGCTGAGGAGGATTTGCCTTTCTCCTTTGTCTTTGAAGTGCCGATGGCCTTTCCTTTCCTTGGGTCTCTGGAAGAAGAAATATTCTACAAACACAATGTTAGTAACGCCCACAATGTTTGTCTTGTATTTTTATAATGATAAAAATTAAAACAACCAACAACCACTCTTAAAATTAAAATAGAAACGTGAGGAGGAATTAGCTTGAAAAAATGGCAGCACCGACGGAATCCCATCGAACCACAGGAGGTGATCCGTGGACCGCCTTGGAAATGGCGATTAGCCACCTTACTATTATAGACTTGATTTATGCCAGTTCTCTACTCTGTCACAGGCAGTTGAGCGGCGGTTTGCGGATTGAGTCTTGTTCCGCCGGTGGATCGCCATTTGTGCCCCCATGTCTCAGGAGTTTTGACTTAAGCCAGCGGTCAAGCGGCGGTTCACGAACCAGTGACAGAATTCCACCGGTGACTTGCTGGTTTGATCCTGTCGTTCCCTGGTTTCTACTTTCATAACATAAGGAGCCATCAGTTCGCGCATCTGGACTAGTGATTTGCCAGTCTAGCATGGTGCATGCCTTTGTTTTTTGCTCCTCCTCCTTGCTTCTCACCTACTTAGTCCTAAAAACCAAAAGCAACAATAATATTAAAATATTCAAAAGAAAATACTTGGGTTGCCTCCCAAGAAGCACCTTAGTTAATGTCGTGGCACGACGTATCTTTCATTTAAAATTCATTCTCCAGAGGATCATCCTCTAACTCAACCTCCTCCATATCATTCTCATCATTCAACACTCCAATTACTTTGCATTCATCAGGAGGTTTAGTGGATTGGCACACCTTGAAGATAACCTCTTCACCTCCAACCCGAAACTTGAGCTCACCTAGCTCCATATCTACCAAACCTCTACCCCTGGTGAGTAATGGTCTCCCTAAAAAGACTCGAACTTCAACATCCATCTCACAATCGAGAACCACAAAGTCAGCTGGTAGGATAAACATATCTACCATCACCAGTACATACACCAAAACATCCATAGGTTTCTTGATAAAGCGATCAGCCATTAACAATGTCATTGAGGTAGGTTTGGTGTTCCAAAGCCCTAACTTCTTTAAGATTATGATGGGCATCAGGTTTATGCTTGACTCGAGATCACAAAGGGCTTTCTTGAACACACACAACTCAATAGTGCAAGGGATTGTGAAGGCTTCCGGATCCTCCCATTTTGGGGCCAGGTTGCTCATCATCATAGTACTACAATAATGTGTTGTCTCTCTGGTGCCCACATCTACAACCTTCTTCTTCTTCAGCAGTTCTTTCATGAACTTTACATATCCAGGCATTTGAAGTAAAGCATTCACCAGCAGTATATTTATGGACAATTTGCTGAAATGTCGATGAACTTGCTGAATTGATCATCCTTTTTCTTCTTGGTCAACCGCTGTGGATATGGAGGTGGAACTCTTAGTTCCTGTTCTTTCTCACTTCAGGCCTTCCTGCCTCTATCTCCTTCTTCATCATTTGAGAGAATCTCATCAACATCTCCCTCACCTTCATCCTTAACATTATCACAACCAATTGGTGTTTGTGGCACCACATCCGATTATTTGTTCATCACTTGACTTAGGGGCAACAACTTCCTTGGGCTTAATGCCCGTATCACCAAGAAAAAGATTACCAAGAATCTTACATCACCTCATGACAATGTCCATGCAATGACTATTCTTCTTGGGATTTGGCATTGTATCACTAAAAAGTGTGTCCCTTTATTCGGAGGTTCATTTGAGAGGATATGTGGTTCATTTGGACTTCCAAATGCTTGATGGAATCTGAGTGTGAACTCACTATTTGGGAAAGGTTAGACACCTCCCTTTTTAGTTCTTTGACCCTGCTGTCAGTTGATTCAACTTTCTTGAAAACCCTTTCTAACATTTCTTCAATTTTGGAATTCCCTACATCGCTCACACTTGGATAAGATTGAGCCTTCTCATCTTTAGGAGGGGAAACTTATGGATTCGATCTTCGATGATAGCAATCCCCTCACAATTTTTCTTTCTATTACTCCATGTCTCATTTCTATCGGGCCACCCTTGTGCATCATGGTTCCTTCAACCTTGGTTCTCTTTATGTGGGTGCCAAGGGCCTTTATTAGTCCCTTGATACCTGGGTCGTTAACCCCCCATCTGATTTGCAATATATTGGCACTCCTCTTCATATTGTGGTGGTGACGACTCCCCTTAAAAATGCATTGGACCTTGCATTTCCATAACATTTACAACTTTATGCCCGGTTCCCATCACATGATTAGTCATTAACTCTAGCTGAGTCATCATTTTACAAAGATTTTCTTCTTTCTCGTCATCCCTTTTTCTCATTTTCGCAGTTAGCATACTAGAACCAACATCATGTGGAGACACATTAGTCTCCCTCGTATGCCACTCCCTATTTGTCTTCATCATTTTTTCCAAGAGTGATTTTTCTAAACCTTACATGATCCATGATTGATCCTTTAGCTAGATTATTGGCCATGAATTTATTGATGGAGTCTAGAGCTCGACAAAAGTTTTGAAAGAGCACTCCATCGAGGAGATCATGGTTAGGGCAAAGAGACACTTTCTTCTTGAATCTCAACCATGCCTCATGCAAATGCTCACCTGACTCTTGTATAAAGTTTGTAATATCATCCCTCAGCTGCAACATCTTTGAAGGAGGGAAAAAAGCAATCCAAAAATGCTTCTGTCAACTCTTGTCATGAGATAATACGACCTGGAGGTAGTTCCTCCTACCACATAGTTGCTTCTCCCGTTGGGGAGAAAGGAAAGAGCCTCAACCTGATGGACTCTTCACTTATATTTGTTATGTTAAAACGCTAGCAAATCTCTAAGAAATTCCTCGAATGATGGTCCGCATCCTCAATCGATTTAACCCCGAAGAGCCCTTTCATCTGCAATAAGTGTAACATCGTGCCGGTGATATGAAACACTTCATTCCCTACCCTAGCTGGTAAGCAAATAGACCCTACAACCTCAGGCATAAAGGGGTTATCCACATCATGCTCCATGTTTCCTTCAACCAAACTATCTCCTACTTGTGAGTGTTGGCTCATATGAATTCACCCTAATGACCAACAGCAAGAACAATGTCAAACAACTAAGATAGAAGATCTATTCAAATTAGCAAATAACTCAAGGGTATCAAGCGCTAGTCCCCGGCAATGACACCATTTTTTATAACATCCAAAATACACCCCTCTTTACGAGAGAGTAAAGGATCGTTGCTCAAAAAAAATATTTCCGACAGATATCGTAGTCGAATCCCATAGAGACTAGTAAATGATTTGCACAAGCGTTGTTTAGGAAATTTGATTTAATTCGCACCAAATCAAAGGAAATAAAATAGTAAATGTTTGGGGAAAAATGAAGTCAATAATATGGTGGGTTCTAACCCAGTTAGTTAAAATAGAAAAATAACCAATATTGAGAGACAATGATGAGTGCAGACTAGAGGTATGGTGTAGATAGGGTGTTAAGAAGATGATGATATGCTAGATCATCAAATTGTTGCGAATAAGTGTAAATAACTTTGAACAAGATGGTGCCCGATGTTTTTCAACCTCTGGGACACCTTTTTCTCAATTCCTTTTGAACCACAACTCAAAATTCAATTACCCCAATAAAGATTGAGTTAGTATTTGAGGTTTTCTAGCTATCAACCATTAATTAGGATTAATTAATATGGGTTTTGGCTATTTCTATCCCCACACCCGCACAATCCTATCCATTCCCACTATCAAATTCTCCTCCAATACTTAATTCTTATTTTTCAAGCCAAAATCAAGTAAGAAAACCAAACCCTCTATTTGCAACTATGGGCAATCAATTATAATTTGAAGAGAATTTAAGAGTTTTACAATACATTTAGCAATATTATGATGAATCTAGCAGTACCCAATATAATTAAACACCCATCATCACACACCTCTAGCAATGATTTAGCTACTCATAATTAAGAATCTAAAGAGCATATTCATTAATAAAATCATTGACTTCATTACTATGATAAAGAAAAATCAAACTCAAAATATATCTGCAACAATGGTTATACCTTGCTAAGAAAGAAGATGAAACTAGGAGAGAGCAATATTCAAATTTCTTCTCCAGTGGGTATTTTTTCTCTTTCCAAAGAAAAAGGAATATTCAAAGATAAAATGTAATGAACAAAGTACTTTCTTCTATACTATATACAAAAATAGGGCAACCAATCTCCTCTTTTTTAATGCTAGACGTAATTGCCCTTGTTCAGGCATTTTTTCACTTACAATAGAACTGGCGGTTCGCCAGTTGCTATCCGCAAGCTGCCACTCCTTTTCTTCTGTTATCCAGTGCCATTCAAAGTGTTGCACCCCAGTGTACAGGCAAGCGTACGCGGTCGTACAAGTAATATAGTGATTCTGAAAAACTGGATGCCGAAGCTACAAGGACTAGACTAATTCATCAAATATTTGAGTTCAAGTGTTATATTAAATTTCACAAGTGTTTATTTTCAAGATTTGAAGCTGAATCTAATTCTATGGTGATCACAAATAATTCGAAAAAACAATAATGAGAATCATCTAGAGTTAAGGACAAACTTTCATGCAAAGCTAAGATTCACAGTTGTTCTAGTGTTGAAAATTCATTTGTTGTCTCACAGAGTTAATATGCAATGTTCATAGTCTTTCGAGACTATAAACACAATAAATTAGTCTCACACCTACATCATTGAGTGGGAATGTGACGTCCTAATTCATGAGCAACTAACAATGTGGATGTGGTTCATGGGTTTATGCCTTTGCTTATGAACCTTCATACTTCTAATTATTTAACCTGGTATTAACTTCACAACTACATCTAACAATGGTGATGTGACAATTTAATCCTAAGTCTAGCTATCTTCTCGTTTTATTAACCATGCAAGGCGAATTAGGTATAATTTCTATCCTAACCTTGAATCCAATCTTGAAGACAAGAATTTTCTCCCTGCATTCTTATTTATAACCTAGGGTTACCCTTTCGAGCTTTTTGCTAAGCTTAACAAATTCATTTCAATGGTGATCAAGCATTAAAACAATAATTAATAAGAATGCGAGACAAAACAACAAAGGAACTTGAACCAACAATGAATTCATGCAATTACATTCAAGTCATTTGGCCTGAACCTTAGAAAAAGGGTTTTAGCCATTCATGTTCATACAAACACTCAAAAAAGTATGTTTGAAGTGAAGTACTTACAAGAATGGTGAAAATAGAATGAAAGAACTTGAACCCTAGGTGAAGTTCTTCGTTTCTCCCTTCGCTCCTCTCTGCTTTCCCAAAAAATACATGATAATCTATTTTGAAGCTAAGGGTTCAATTTATATTAAGTGAAAATTTGCCAAATTTTACCGTGTCCAAAATGGCTTCGTGACGTGCTGCCCATCGTGCAGCTCAAGCAGCATGGAACGGACTGGTCACGGATGGTTACTATTTTGGCGTTGGCCTTGGCATAGAATAAGTGCCATCGAGCGTGGCACGGAGGCCCTCGCGCAACTTGTCTCACGTGGCAAGGGGGCTTCCACACAGCTCGCACAACGTGGCACGTTGGCTTCGCGCGCAGCTACTGCTTTGGCATGGTCCTCGCATGCGCATGCCTCACGTGACACATTGCCCAGCGTGGCATTCACTTGTTGTGGCATGTTGCTCAGCGCGCAGCCCCGAACATAGGCCTAGATCGAGACACGGGTCAAAGAACCCCAAGAGGCTCCAAGTCGACCTATGGCATGAACATAACATCTAACTCATTCAAATAAACGGAAGATCAACATAATTAACATAGAGGAAGTTTGAACATAACATAATATCTGAATACATACATAAGTATGAATACATAATATGTATGAAAAGCCTCTAATGTTGACGAGTTGATTGGACAAGACCCTAACTAACTTACTAAATTCTGAAACTGATAATATAAAATATAATTGATTAAAAGGGCCCTCGAAAGATGAGGACTCACCAACTGAGACCGAGAAATGCTAATTTCAGAAATTTGACTAGGAACCTGGATATTAGAGCCTATATAACAAAATGATACAACATAGAGTATGTGGTAGTATGTGAAATGTAACGAGTATGCAAGATAAGTAAAACTGCTAAGTAAGTAAAACCATAAATCATGCATCTTATAAAACATAATCAAAATAAGATTCTGAGAGTAGGGTTTGCATTCCATTTTCTAAAATCTTAATTTGAACATAACTAAACATCATAACTAAATCCAATGACCGAATGCTAAAAACTGATAATCATAAGTAAAACTTAACATTGGGTCAAACCAGCTGAAAACTTAATATTTGAATAATGAACATACATAACTAAAATCATGAGGGACAATGGGAGATTCATCATATAATCGACATTACCACAATAGAGCTTACTTGGTCCCAACTATCACACTCAAGAGGACAAAGTAGTCTAAAGCTTTGCTAGGGCTAAGGATGCTTCCATGATATCAATATCAAGTTGAAGGCCCCTTGATGGCAGGGGAAGCTCACAAGGGAGGTCCCAAATAGTATGAACATACCTACATTTGCGTGTAGTTCTGATCCATAGAGTTGACTGTCCCTTAGCCTACTCGGTGCTAGAAAATACTCCCAAAAACATACATATGCACTTAATCATTTTTCCACGAAGCTGAACCATCGTCTTGTGATGAAGCTGACTCATAACATGCATACACAAATCTGCAATCATAACATGGGGAGCCTTGACTCAAACCATACAGAAGCTTAACATAATTGGGAGTCTAGACTCAAAAACAATGTGGTAGGCTAATTAATATAAAATCATAAAACATACTTGATCATATCGGATTGCCCAATACTTACACTTGCTTGAAATCAACTTGTTTCACTTTGAAAACATGAACATACACATGGGTAATTCGAAATCATAGTTTCTTCATAATCATCTCATCGTACTTGAACACATATTTCATGGATCTCAACTTTCATGAACTTTCATGGATGAGCATCATACTTTAGAAAACTTGAAAACATAATTTATAATTTAAAACATTGTAAAATCTTCCCATTATTCATAATTCAACATTAGAGACATGCTTAGATCACACCCATGATTGAAACTTAAAGAATTCTTACATTGGGTAAAAACCTCAAAGATTCATCAATTCGAATTTCATGAATTGAAAGAGAATTGGGAATGGGTATGGACTATTGCACCCATTCATAACCCTACATACCTGGAAGGATCTGATTTCACAACTCCCTTGATTGCCCATTGGAAATTTAGGGAAGAACCTTGAATAGACTAGACTTGATCACCCCTTAAACCTCTAAGCTTGTATGCATGAATTGGAAAAGGCTTAGAATGACTTAACCCTTCTTGACACACTATTTTGAGCTTAAAATGATGTAGTTTAGGACCTTAGGGCTTAGGAATTACGAAAATACCCTTAATGAAATTTCTGGAAAAACTACACTACCAGTGGCAACGGGCGTCACAACAGGTCGTTCCTTGATACCACGACTCATGGTATTTTGTCATCACTTCATCCATTACTTTTTAACTTCTCTGATGTTGATACAATGACTCAAAAAATTGGGTCATTACTCTAAACAAGGACCTATTACTGCTTCCCTTTACCTTGCTAGATTCCACTTAAATCTCTAAAAACGACTGATTAGGACGAGTCATTACTTGTCCGAATGGCTCAACATTTCTGGTCTTTACCACCACTACCCCATCTTCAGGAATTCCTCCAACTGCCACTTACAATGACTCATTGTTACCATCAATGAGCCATCCCCAAGACTCGTGCCAGCCTCCTTTCCCCAAGACCGTCCACCTAACGGCTCATTCCAACGGTCCGTCACTTCCACCAACTGTTCGTCCTAAGACCCGTTACTTCCCAGCTTGCCAATGCAGATTCTCACCACGGGAACTTCCAACGGGTCGTTAGTCCCACCAAGGACCCATACCACGACTCATTCTGAGAAAATTTTCAGATTTTTATGCTTCTATTCATTTCAAATCTCGAGTCTAGTCTTAGGCAGTTTCGGGGTATTACAATATCTACCCCTTGGGAACATTCATCCTCAAATAAGGGTAAACATACTAAAAAGCTGGGAAAGGAGAAACTACCATGCCAAATACTGGACATTTAAACTGAGAACTGATGGAGTCACTGACTCCAGACTAGAATACATACCTGAACTGAATTCATAAATCACACATACATACATTGTCATGAAGAAAACTGGGGAAACATGCACTGAATAGGATACTAAGGAGGAAACTAATACATCAAGCTGAAACTAAGCCAAACGGGAATAGATGTGGGTTGTTAGCCATCATATCTGCTTCGGCTTCCCACGTAGCTCCCTCAATGTGTTGATATCTCCACAAGACCTTGACAAAGGCTACTTCTTTATTTCTTAGCTTTCGAACCTGAAGATCAAGTATTTCTATCAGAACCTCCTCATAATTGAATCTATCTTGCGCACTGACACTATCCACCGAAACAACCAGAGATGGATAACCCAAAAACTTCTTTAAGAGCGATATATGGAACACTGGATAAATTGAAGCTAATTCTAAGGGAAACTCCAACTCATATGCTACCTTGCTAAATCGTTTCACAATCTGGTACGGACCAACATAATGGGGACTGAGCTTTCCTTTCTTTCCAAACCTCATCACTCCCTTCACGGGGGATACTTTCAGAAACACCCAATCATCAACTTCAAACTCAAGCTCTCTCCTCCTCACATCCGCATAGGACTTTTGGCGACTTTGAGTTGTTTTCAACCTATCCCTTATAAGCTGAACTTTCTCCATAGCCTCATGGACTGATCTGGACCTACCATCGCAGCTTTACTGACTTCAAACCAACCAATAGGTGATCTACATCTCCGCCCATAAAGAGCCTATAACGGAGCCATCTGGATGCTAGAATGGTAGTTGTTGTTATATGCAAACTCAATGAGAGGAAAATGATCATCCCAACTACCCTTAAAATCGATCAAAACACGCTATCAACATGTCCTCAAGAGTCCCTTTTGAAATGACATCCAAAACTGGAAGGTAAAATGAGTAGCTTTATCTGATATGATGGACAAGGACACTCTATGCAATCGAACTAACTCCCGAATGTACAACTTAGCATAATCCTTCGCTAAATCGGTAGTTTTGATTGGTAGGAAATAAGCTGCTTTGGTCAACCTGTCCACAACCACCCAAATAGACTCATACTATTGCCGAGTACGAGGCAACCCAGTGATGAAGTCCATGTTGATTTATTCCCACTTCCAAGTAGGGATGCTAATGTCTTGAAGCACACCTCCAGCTCTTTGATGCTCAACCTTCACCTACTGAAAATTTGGACACTTAGCCACAAATTCTACTATGTCCTTCTTCATGCCACTCCACCAATATATTTCCCGTAGGTCACGGTACATCTTGGTGGCACCTAGATGTATAGAGTATCTGGAACCATGCGCCTCGTGCTATATCTAATCTCTCAAATCATCAACATTCAGAACACACAAGCGACCCTAATATTGAAGCAACCCATCTCCCCCTTTGGAGAAGATTTTCACCTTCTAATTCTGAACGACTTCCTTCAACTTCACCAAAATAGGATGCTTATCTTTCTTAGCCTTAATATTGGTCACCAAAGATGATTCTAGCCCATTCTACACAATGACACCACCATCAGTCGAGTCAACAAGAAGAATTCCCAACCGTGCAAGCCAATGCACATCTTTCACTAACTAAGAGCGTCTTCCACCACATTAGCCTTGCATGTATGATGGAGCACACTCACATCATAATCCTTCAAAAGCTCCAACCACCTTCTCTGGCACAGATTCAAATCCTTTTGGGTGGACATGTACTGTAGGCTCTTGTGGTCCGTAAACACATCTACATGGACGCTGTACAGATAGTGTCTCCATATCATCAAAGAAAATACTACTGTCACCAGTTCGAGATCATGAGTCAGGTAATTCTTTTCATGAACCTTCAACTGCCTGGAAGCATATGCTATAACCTTATTATGCTGCATCAATACTCAAACAAGGACGATTCTCAAAGCTTCTACCATAAACCTATCAGTACCCTCAGGTAGGGAAAATACCGGTGCTGAGGTGAGTCAAGTCTTCAACTCTTGGAAACTCCTCTCACAAGCCTCCGACCATTGGAACTTCACTTTCTTTTGTGTCAATTTGGTCAACGGTGCTGCAATAGATGAAAACCCGTCAACAAACCTCCGATAGTAATCAGCTAAACCCAACAAACTCCTGATATCCGAAGGACTCACTGGTCTAGGCCAATTTTTCACCGCTTCTATATTTTCAGAGTCTACCTTCACATCCTCACTTGAAACCACATGGCCCAAAAATGCCACTGAATTCAACCAAAACTCATATTTGCTAAACATAGCATATAATCGGCAATTCTTGGGTGTCTATAGCACCATCCGTAAATGAGTGGCATGCACCTCGTCGCTCGGAGAGTATATGAGAATATCATCTATGAACACAATCACGAACAAATCCAAGTATGGCTTGAACACCCTGCTCATCAAATCCATAAAAGCTATAGGAGCATTCGTCAGTCGAAAAGACATAACTACAAACTCATAGTGACCATACTGAGTCCTGAAGGTTGTCTTCGGGATGTCACTCTCCCAAACCCTGAGCTGATGGAATCCGGATTTGATGTCTATCTTTGAAAATTACTTAGCACCCTGAAGCTGGTCAAACAAATCGTCAATCTTGTGAAGAGGATAACTGTTCTTGATTGTGACCTTGTTCAATTGCCGATAATCAATACACATGCATAGAGAACCATCCTTCTTGTGCACAAAGAGAACTGGTGTAGCCCATGGGGATTTACTAGTTCTGATGAATGTCTTTTCTAAATGATCCTGCAACTGCTCCTTCACCTCCTTTAGCTCAGCTCGAGTCATTCTGTAAGGAGGATTAGATATAGGTTGTGTATTAGGAAGAATGTCAATACCAAAATCAATCTCCCGCTCGGGAGGAATTCCCGGTAAATCATCTAGTAACACCTCTGGATACTCACACACTACATGAACTGACTGGATAGTCGAGGTTTCAGACATAACATCCTTAATCCTAACTAGATGGTACACATACCCTTTAGAAATCATCTTTCTGGCCTTAAGGTAGGAAATGAAGTGAGCTACAGGCACAGCTGAACTACCCTTCCACTCTAGGACTGGCTCACCAAGAAACCTGAGCTCTAATGCACGGGTTCTACAATTTACTAAGGCATAACATCGATATAACCAATCTATGATGAGGATAATATCAAAATCAGTCATGTCTAGCTCTAGTAAATTTGTTGAGGTGACTTTATGAAGAACCATGGCAGGACAATTTCTATATACCCATGTAGCTATAACTGAAGCACCGACTGGAGTAGAGACTGACAAGATTTTAGAACTAACTCCGAAACTACTAGAAACATAGGGCATCACAATAGATAAAGTAGCCCCTAGATCTAACAATGCATATACATCAAGGTGGAATACTCGTATCATACTAGTGACTGCATCTGGGGAGACCTCCTTCTCCTGATGGGATGCTAGGGCATAGCTGTTTTGATGTTGTCCACCACCCGCGCTGGTAGATGCCCCTTGTTGAGCTGGGCATGCTGGTGGAGCTGCTGAACTAGAGGCTAGTCCTCGGCCCCTATCATGAGCCTATCTGGATGCTGGGCAATCCCTAAGAATATGTCCAGTCTTCCCACAACCAAAACAAGCACCTGAAGTTGCCAAGCACTAGCCTACATGTCTCCGGGCATGTTTTCCACACTCAGGCGTGCTAGTCTCTATGAGTCAGCTACCCTGACCTGTAGAGCCTGATACTCATCCCCTATGATCGCGCTTGGATCTGGATGGCACACTCATAGACGAAGGCACTGGGGATGAAGATCTTTAGTGGGACTACTTATGGTTCCCACTAGGTCTCTGCTGGGAGAATTCGAAGCTAACAGTCCTAGCCCTCTTGGCCTCTCTCTCCCGCTCACTTATTTGTACCGCCTCTGTCTGCTGGGCATATAGGACTATCCGAGCAAAGTCAATGTCCTAGTGAATCATCGCAATCTAGCAATCCTTGACTTGGTAGTCTACTACCCCATGAAAGAACCGGCTCACTTGGGCTCTCAGATCTGCCACCATCTTAGGTGCATACTAGGACAGACGAGTGAACTCCAAAGCATACACCTGAACTGCCATCTTCCTTGCTTTAGGTTCACAAACTCAGCTACTTTGATCTCCCTCATCTCATGAGGGAAGAATTGATGCAGAAAAGCAGCATGAAACTCATCCAACCAATAGGGCCTACTCCAACTACTCGCTATCCTTCCATTGATTAAACCAGATGTGCACAACCACTTTCAGCTGACACAAGGCTAGATCGGCAAAGTCCTCTCCGGAAACCCCCATGATCTGAGTGATCTTCAGAACCTCATCAATGAACTCATATGGATCCTCGTCCACCTTTGATCCAAGAAACTCCGAAGGGTTCATCCTTAGAAAATCTCTAACTCTTGCTGCTGCCGCATTCCAGTTCTAAGGGACATGCGCTACCGCTTGCTAATTGACCTAGGGGGTCAAGGCCTGAGCTAACATCTGTATGGCTGCCCTGGATTCTGCATGGGCAATCAACTCGAGTACATGCTCCTCATGGGCTGGTGGGGCTTGTTGGTGCCCGTCTCCATTGCAATTCTCATGGCCATATCCATTCTTGTTTCTTCGTCCATTAACTTGGTGGGGAGGCATGGTTCTGCAAATTCATATAACATGAGTTAGAAGGATAGAGATGGCATTTCATCACATGACATAGATCATGAAAGAAGGGAACATTTCCTAAACATCTCGTATCCTCTTCGTCATAAGTGTGTCACATTTCACACTCATAAAAAAGACTCTACTTAACGCAACTTTCAAACACCCTAGGACACTTCAAAACCTAATGCTCTGATACCAAGTTTGTAACAACCTGAATATAGGCTCGGATTGAGATACGGGAGAAAAAACCCTGAGAGGCTCTAAGTTGAACCATGGCATGAACATAACATCTAACTCATTCAAATAAATGAAAGATCAACATAATTAATATCGCTGAAGTCTGAACTTAACATAATATCTGAATACATATATAAGTCTAAATACATAATATGTCTGAAAAGCCTCTAATACTGACGAGTTGATGGGACAAGACCCCAACTAACTCACTAAATTCTGAAACTAAAAATACGAAATATAACTGATAAGAAGGTCCCTCGAAAGATGAAGACTCACAAACTGAGTCTGAGAAATGCTAACTAGCGACAAGAGTAATGCTAGATATTGGAGCCTGTATCATAAAATGATATAGCATAGAGTATGCGGTCAGTACGTCGAATATACTGAGTATGCAAGGTAAGTAAAACTGCTAAGTAAAATCATAAATCATGCATATCATAAAACATAATCAAGATAAGATTCTGAGAGTAGGGCTTGCATGTTGTTTTCTGAAATCATAATCTAAACATAACTGAACATCATAACGGAATCGAATGGCCCATAGCTGAAAACTAATAATAATAAGTAAAACTGAACATTGGGTCAAACCTGCTAAAAACATAATATCATGACTAATAAGCATGCATAACAGAAATCATGAGGAATAATGGAAGATTCATCATATAACCGACATTACCATGAGAGAAATTACGTGGTCCCGACTATCACACTCAAGTGGGCAGAGTCGTCCAAAGCATTGCTAGGGCTAAGGACGCTACCTTGGTATCAATATCAAGCTGAAGGCCCCTTGAGGGCAGGGGAAGCTCACAAGGGAGGTCCCAAATAATCTGAACATAGCTACGTTGGCGTGTAGTTCTGAGGCATAGGGTGTACTTACCCTTAGCCTACTTGGTGCTAGACACTACTCCCAAAAACATGCATATGCTCTCCATTATTTTTTCAATGAAACTAAAACATCATCTAATGATGAAGCTGACTCTTAAAATACATATGTAAATCTAAAATCATAACATGAGGAGTCCTTGTCTTAAACCATACCAAAAGCTAAAAATAATTGGGAGTCTAAACTCCAAAACCATGTGGTTAGCTAATTAATATGAAATCATAAAACACACTTGATCATATGGGCTTTCCCAATACTTACACATGTTTGAAATCAACTTGTTTCACTTTGAAAACATGAACATAGACATGAGTAATTCAAAATCATACTTTCTTCATAAACATCTCACGATACTTGAACACATATTTCATGGATCTCAACTTACATAAACTTTCATGGATGGGCATCATACTTTAGAAAACTTGAAAACATAATTTATAATTTATAATTTATAACAATGTAAAATCTGCCCATTATTCATAATTCAACATTAGAGACATGCTTAGATCATACCCATGATTGAAACTTAGAGAATTCACACATTAGGTAAAAACCCCATAGTCATCAATTTGAATTTTCATATATTGAGAGAGAATTGGGCATGGGTGTGGACTATTGCACCCATTCATAACCCTATATTCCTGGAAGGATCTGATTTCACAACTCCCTTGATTTCCCAATGAAAATTTCGGGAAGAACCTTGAAGAGACTAGTCTTGATCACCCCTTAAACCTCTAAGCTCTCATGCATGAATTGGAATAGGCTTTGAATGACATAACCCTTCTTAAAACACACTATTCCGAGCTTAAAATGACATAGTTTAGGACCTTAGGGCTTAGGAATGACGAAAATACCCTTAATCAATTTTCTGAAAAAACTACACTGCCAATGGCAACGGGCGTCATAACGGTCGTTCCTTGATAACACAACTCGTGGTATCCAGCCGTTACTTCATCCATCACTTTTTAACTTCTCTAATATTAATACAAAGACTCGACAGAACGGGTCGTTACTCCTAACGATGACCCATTACTACCTCTCATTACCCTGCTAAATTCCACTTAAGTCTCTATCAACTACTGGTTAGGACGAGTCATTACTAGTCCCAATGACTCGTCATTTTTGGTCGTTGCCATCACTACCCATCTTCAGGAATTCCTCCCAACTGCCACTTCCAACAACTCGTTGTTAGCAACAACAATCCGTCCCTAGGACTCGTGCCAGCCTCCTTTGCCCAAGACCATCCACCTAACGACCCATTCCAACGATCCGTCACTTCTACCAATAGGTCGTCCTATGACCCGTTACTTCCCAGCCTGCCCCTGCAGATTCTCACCACGGGCACTTCCAACGGGTCGTTAGTCCCACCAATGACCCGTACCATGACTTGTTCTAAGAATTTTTTTTAGATTTTTCTACTACTCATTTCAAATCCCGAGTTTAGTCTTAGGCACTTTGAGGGCATTACACAACACTGCCGATGTGGTATGCTGGAAGGCACAGTCATGGCACTTTCGTGCTCTCTTCATGCTTCGTTCTTCACACTCAATCCCAAGCTTCCTTTTTCTTCATGCATCATCATATTAAGCTCATCCTTTGCATTTTTCACCTACAAAGAAGGGCTAATCATGTAGGTTAGTTCATGCACACACATATATATAAAATACATGAGAAGGTAATCAACTTAATCAACAAACATGACTCAAAATACGGTATAACATAGAAATTAGTCCCGTAATTATGCCCAAGATTACTACCCCACACTTGAAGTCTTGTTCTTCCTCGAACAACTCCATTACATCTCATGCACACGAGGGACTCACATGTGACCAAATGACTCAAAATGACTCAAGATAAGGCTACACCAATTGATTTAAATAGCAAGTTTCAAAGACTCCCTAACCTCAAGAATCGACCCTAAGTACAACAAACTCATGCAATTTAACCAATCAAGTAATCCAACATGAATTTCATCCTTCCTCAAACATGTGCCCCCACAACAAGGAGTTACCTACTTTCACTCTCAATTTTTAAACTATACACGTATGGGTATATGAATAGGAATTAAGCTCACTCTCACAAAGAGTTCTCATGTAACATGTAATGACCCATAAGCTTGCCTTTAGTGTTTTACTTCACTAATTTAGGAATGTTTGAAAGTAAGATCATGTAGGACTTATCTAGTTTTAATGTAAGCTAAGAGATGGGTAGGTACTATTCTGGCCAGTAATAGTGACTATATTCTCTAAGAGCTTTTAATACATCATTTTTGCTCATTAAGCTCCTTCTATTTTTATCTTTTACTTCACCTCAACTCTCAATTTCCTCTTTTTTCCCCATTTCATTAGGCACACTTATATTGTTAGTAGGGAGTTCTTAAGAATTGAAATTTTTTCTCTTTTGGTCATTTCTTCCCGCCTAACACTTATGCATTTTTCAAACAAGTGCACCTATAGTCTTTTCTTCAAATCCCACAACAACTATTTTCCTTCTTTTTCAAGATTCTTAGTCCTTTACTCTCTTGCATTTTTCACTTATGTGCTTAGGAGTTTTGGATCAAATTCAAGGCTATTGAAAGAAAAGGATTAAGCTTATGTTGCAGCTATCATAGAATAGGCTTAAAGATCAATGGGGATAACTAGGATTAGAAATTCAAGGTAGGTAAAGCGAAGGATAAAATTAAGCTCATCCAAAGAAATGCCTAAATCATCTCCTACAACTAACATCCCTCATTTCATTTTGTATACACACCAGGAAAGTTCTAGATACTACACAATAACATGGAATATGCAAAAACCTTACACTCAATGCACATGCTCAATTCAAGACAAATTTAGTAGACTCTTAATTCAGCTAATCACAAGAATTTAGAATTAAGCATTCAAGCATACAGAGTCATATTCGAGAGCCTAGTTGTCTCAAACAATGTTATAAAACTACTAAACATGCTTCAAAACTAAAACACTTACATCTTACAATCATGTATAGCACTGAGTAAGAACATCAAGCTACCAATCAGCTAAGGGTTCACACAACACCTATTGACTAATTTTTCCTCAAGACGGTCGTCATCCATCCATCATCGAGAAAAGTCCCTAACTATGACTAAACAACTATGTACATACACAGAAATAATGTTATTCTCAGTTTGAAGTGCCCCTCTTGGGAAAAGAATCAAAAAGGAAAACCACAGGGTTGGTGAAATGCTCTCAACTCAATCTTTTTCATTATAAAATATTATGCAAATCACCACATTCAACCAAATCACTTAACAAAAATTCTTGAAATTTCCCTTACTCCACACTTAAAATATGCTATGTCCCCAAAGAATCATTACATTTAAAACAAGGGTGAGAAATACTTTATAATACCCCGAAAGTCCTAAGATCAGACTGGGGAGTTGAAATGAAGAAATCAGGATTTCTGCACCAGGTCAAAGGATGAGTCATCTCGTGACCCATCAGGAACCCCATAAGTCTTTAAATGACTCATGGGGAGAGGCTGGGACTTGGTTGAAAATTTTGGAGTAGAGGTGACCATGGGTGTCACCACGAGTCGTCATGTAGTCGTGGTTAAGGATTGGATGAAAGTTGGATAATTTGGGTAGTGTACCTAATGAACTGGTCACCACGACTCCTCTGATACACCATGAGTCGTGGTGTCCCCCATGATGACCCCCAGGTGATTTTTGGTAGTGAAGCTGACTAGAGGTAACCACGAGTCATGGTCACTGGTGACAATTCATTGAGTACCTCGTGGTGACTATCACTATGAAATTTCTAGTGAAGAAAATGAATGCAGACCATGAGTCGTGGCCAGGGACGACCACTCGCCTAGTCCCTCGTTGGGACTGGCAATTTGTTTTTCTTTGCGAATTTAGTATAGGCTTTTCCATAATTCCTATGTTCCAAAGGCCTAAACTATGTCATTTTAAAGTCATAATGGAGTGTTTTAAGAAGGGTTAAGTCATTCTAAGACTATCCTAATTTATGCATGCAGGTTTAGAAGTTTGAGAGGTGATCAAGGCTAATTCTTCCAAGTTATTCCTCAATTATCTTTGGGCAATCCAGGAAGTGTGAAAATCATATCCCTTTAGGTATTTAAGGCTATGAATGGGTTCAATTGTCCACACCATGACCAATTCCCTCTCAATTCATGATGTTCTAATTAGTGATTCCATGCGGTTTTTACCTAATGCATGAATTCCTAAGTTTCAATCATGGGTATGATCTAAGTATATTTTAAATGATGAATTATGATTAATGGAAAGATTTTACAACATTTTAAATTATAAAATATGTTTTCAAGTTTTGTAGACTATGATGCCTATCCATGAATGTTCATGATGTTGAGATCCATGAGATATGTGTTCAAGTATGATGAGATGTTTATGAAAAAAGTATGATTTCAAAATATCCATGTTTATGTTCATGTTTTCAAAGTAAATAAAGTTGATTCAAGCATGTTTAAGTATTGGGAAAGCCCATATGATCAAGTATGTTTTATGATTTCATGAAATTAGATTACCACATGGTTTTGGAGACAAGACTCCCATAATTTTTGGCTTGTGGTATGGTTTGAGCCAAGGCTCCTCATGTTATGATTTCAGATTACACATGTATGTTATTATTCAGCTTTTTCACTAGACGATGGTCAGCTTTGTTGAAGAACAATTGAGAGCATATGCATGATTTTTTAGCGTAGTGTCTAGCATAGAGTAGGTTAAGGGTCAATCAACCCTGTTCCTCAGAACTACGCGCCAACGTAGGTTTACTTATATACTTTGGGACCTCCCTTGTGAGCTTCCCCTTCCCCCAAGCGGCCTTGAGCTTGATATCGATATCATGGTAGCGTCCTTAGATCTGGCAAAGCTTTAGAAAGCTCTGCCCACTTTACTATGATAGTCGGGACCACGTAACCTCAATTGTGGTGATGTCAGTTATATGAAGAGTCTCCGATTGTTCCTCATGATTTCAGTTATGCATGTACATCCATCATGATATTGTGTTTTCGGCAGGTTTGATCCAATGTTCAATTTCATTATGATTATCAGTTTTCAGCTTTGGGTCATTCGATTCAGTTTTGATATTCAGTTATATTCAGATCATGACCTCAAAATATAGCATGCAAGCCCTACTCTCATAATCTTATCTTGATTATGTTTTATACTATGCATGTTTAATGATTTTACTTACTTAGCAGTTTTACATACCTTGCATACTCGGTACATTCCACATACTGACCGCATACTCTATGTTATATCATTTCATGATACAGGATCTGATATCCGGGCTCAGTCCCACTGCTAGTCAGATTCTCGAAGTTAGCTTTCCTCAGCCTCAGTTAGTGAGTCCTTATCTTGTCAGGGTCTTTCTTATGAATTGTGTTTTGTCTTTTCAGTTTGTATACCGCAGTGAGTTAGTTGAGGTCTTGTCCCATCAACTCATCAGTATTAAATACTTTTTCGGACATAGTTGGTATTTCAGCTTTAAACTCATGTATGTATTAAGATATTACGTTTTGATTAGACTTTCACTCTGTTATTTACGATGATCTTCTGCTTATCTATGATTGAGTTAGATTTATGTACATGCCATGGGTCAACTTGGAGGCTCACGTGGTGTTCTTATCCCGTGTCTGGATTCGGGCCTATGTTCGGGTAGTGCCAAACTTGATATTAGAGCATTAGGTTTTGAAGTTTCCCCTAGTGTCTGAGAGCCTAATTAAGTAGAGTCTTTTTTAAGGGTGTGAAGCGCGCCACACTTATTATGAAGAGGCTATGAGAAATTTAGAAAATGTTCCCTTCTTTCATGATTTAAGTTGTGGGATGAAATTTCTCTCTATCCTTCTAACTCGTGCTATATGCATTTGCAAGATCATGCCTCCTTGTAGAGTTAATGAAAGGAGAAATGGAAACGGAAATGGCCACGAGGATGGCAATGGAGACGGGCATCAGTAGACCCCCACCAGCCCATGTGGAGCACGTACCTGAGTCAGTTTCCCATACAAAGTTTAGGGAAGCCATTCAGATGTTAGCCCAGGCCTTGATTGCCCAGGTCAATCAGCAGGTGGTGCTGCATGTCCCATAGAACGGCAATGCCGCAACGGCAAGAGTTAGAGATTTTCTGAGAATGAACCCTCCTGAGTTCCTAGGATTGAAGGTGGATGAGGATCCACATGATTTCATTGAGGATATTTTGAAGATCACCTAGATTACAGGGATGAGTGGGGAGGAGTGCGCCAATTTGTCCTCGTATCAATTAAAGGGGGTCACACACATTTGGTTCAAGCAATGGAAGGATAATAGGGTAGTATGAGCAGGCCCTATCAGTTGGGATGAGTTCCATACTACTTTTCTAGATCAGTTCTTCCCTTGTGAGATGAGGGAGCTGAAAATGGCCAAGTTTGTGAATCTAAGCAAGGAAAGATGACAGTTTAGGAGTATGCCTTGGAGTTCACTCACCTGTCCAAGTATGCACCTGAGATGGTGGCGGATCTGAGGGCCCATGTGAGCTGGTTTGTACACGGGATAGCAGACTCCTTGGCAAGGGATTTCTGGACAGTGATGCTTCTTTAGGATATTGACATTGCTCGAATAGTCCTACATGCCCAACAGATGGATGCGGTACAAATAAGTGAGAGGGAGAGGGAGGCCAAGTGGGACAAGAATAATAGCATCGGATTATCCCAGCAGTGGCCTAGTAGGCACCGTCAGCAATCCCACCAGAGATCTTAATCCCCAGTGCCTTTAGCTATGAGTCTGCCATCAAGTTTTGGGAGCGATCAGAGGGGACGAGAATCAGGCTAGAGAGGTCAGAGTAGCAGACCCGTAGAGACCAGCCCTTTAGAGTGTAGCAAATGTGGCAGGAGACACACCCAGACCAATGTTTGCCGGGTACCAGTGCTTGCTTTAGGTGCGGGAAACCTGGAAACATTCTTAGGGATTGTCCAGTGGCAAGACATGGTCATGATAGGGGCCGAGGCCCAACATCTACTTCAGCAGCTCCACTAGCATGCCCAACTCAGCAGGGGGCATCTACTAGTGCAGGTGGCGGACAATGCCAGAATAGATTTTATGCCCTAGCGTCCCGTCTGGAGCAGGAGGTCTCCCCATATGTAGTCACTAGTATGTTACGAGTATTCCACCTTGATGTATATTCATTGTTAGATACAGGGGCTACTTTGCCTTTTGTGACACCCTATGTTGCTAGTAGTTTCGGAGTGAGTCCCAAAATCATATCCGAACCCTTCTAAGTCTCTACTCCAGTTGGTGATTCAGTTATAGCTAGATGGGTGTATAGAAGTTTCCCTATCACAATTCTTAAGAAGGTCACCTCAGCAGATTTAGTAGAGTTATCCATGACCGATTTTAATGTTATCCTCAACATGGATTGGCTATTTGCATGCTATGCCTCAGTCAATTATAGAACCCATGCAGTAGAGTTCAGATTTCCGGGTGAGCCAGTCCTAGAGTGGAAGGGTAGTTAAGTTATTCCTGCAGGTCGTTTTATTTCCTACCTTAAGGCCAAAAAGATGATCTCCATGGGTTGCATGTGCCATCTAGTTAGGGTGAAGGATGTTATGTCTGAGACCTCGACTATTCAGTTAGTTCTAGTAGTATGTGAGTATCTAGAAGTTTTCCCAAATGATTTACCAGGAATCCCTCCAGAGCGGGAGATTGATTTTGGTATTGATCTTCTTCCCAATACGCAGCCTATGTCTATTCCTCCTTACATAATGGAACCAACTGAGTTAAAGGAGTTGAAGGAGCAGTTGAAAGACCTTTTAGACAAGGGTTTCATCATACCTAGCAAATCTCCAGGGGGTGCACCAGTTCTCTTTGTCTGCAAGAAGGATGGTTCCCTTCGTATGTGCATTGATTACTAGCAGTTGAACAAAGTAACAATTAAGAACAGGTATCCTCTTCCTAGGATTGATGATTTGTTTGACTAACTTGAGGATGCTAAGTGCTTTTCAAAGATAGACCTCAGATTCGCATACCATCAGCTCAAGGTTCGGGAGACTGACATCCCGAAGACAGCCTTCAGGACTCGGTATGGTTACTATGAGCTTGTAGTTATATCTTTTGGACTAACGAATGATCTTGCATCTTTTATGGATTTGATGAATAGGGTGTTCAAGCCATACCTATATATGTTCATGATTGTGCTCAAAGATGATATCCTTATATACTTTCGTAGTGCGAAGGAGCATGCCGCTCATTTAGGGGTGGTGCTATAGACCTTGAAGATCGTCAGATATATGCTAAAGTCAGTAAATGTGAGTTTTAGTTGAACTCGGTGGCATTTTTGTGTCATGTGGTGTCAAGTGAGGGTGTATAGGTAAACTCTCAAAAGATAGAGGCGGTGAAGAATTGGCCTAGACCGCGTGACTTTTTCTAATATCTGGAGTTTCTTGGGTTTAACTGGTTATTATCGCTGATTTGTTGAGGGGTTTTCATCTATTGCAACACCCGTTGACCAAATTGACCTAGAAGAAAGTGAAGATCCTATGGTCAGAGGCTTATGAGAAGAGCTTCCAAGAGTTGAAGACTCGACTCACCTCAGCACTGGTGTTAACCCTACCTGAGGGTACCGATGGGTTTGTGGTATATTGTGATGCTTTGAGGATCGGACTTAGTTGTGTATTGATGCATCATGGTAAGGTTATAGCATATGCTTCCAGGTAGCTGAAGGTTCATGAAAAGAATTACCCAACTCATAATCACAAATTGGCAGCGGTAGTATTTTCTTTGAAGATTTGGAGACACTATTTGTACGGTGTCCATGTAGATGTGTTTACGGAACACAAAAGCCTACAACATGTGCTTTCCTAGAAGATCTAAATCTACGCCAAAGGAGGTGGTTGGAGTTTCTCAAGGATTATAATATGAGTTTCATTTACCATCCAGGAAAAGCTAATGTTGGTAGCAAATGATATTAGTAAGCTTTTTATGGAGAGTGTGTCTCATGTGGATGAGGGGAGAAAGGAACTGGTGAAGGATGTACATCGACTTGCACGGTTGGGAGTTCATTTGGTTGACTCAAAAGATAGTGGTGTTATTGTTCAGAACGGATTAGAATCATCCTTGGTGACTGATGTAAAAGCTTGACAAGATGAGGACCCTATTTTGGTAAAGTTGAAGGAAACTGTTTAATATCAAAAAGTAGAGGTCTTCTCCAAAGAGGGAGATTGTTATACCCCGAAGGCCATAAGATCAGACCCAGGAGTTGAAATGGAGAAAATAGAAATTCTGCACTAGATCATAGGACGAGTCATCCAGTGACCCATTAGGAAACCCCACGAGTCATGAAGTGACCCATGGGGAGAGGCTAGGACTTGTTGGAAACTTTCATTTTCAGGTGACCACAGATGTGACCATGGGTCGTGGTCAGCATCACGACTCATCATGTAAGCCGTGGTCAAGGATAATGTGAAGGGAGAAGAAAAATGGACAATACAACTAACAGGTCACCACCACGACTTGTCAGGTACACCGTGACTCGTAGTGTCCCCTGTAGTGACCCCCCAGGTGATTTTTTGGCAGTGAAGAGGATGTGAGGTGACCACGAGTCGGGATCACTGGTAATGATTCATTAAGTACCTCGTCGTGACTATCTGGATGAAATTTAAAGTAAAGCCAACGAATGCAGACTACGAGTCTTCGCTAGGGATTATCACTCGTCCAGTCCCTCATTGGGACTGGCAGTTTTTTCTCTTCAAATTTAGTAAGGGCTTTTCCATAATTCCTATGTTCCTAAGGCCTAAACTATGTCATTTTAAGGTCAGAATGGAGTGTTTTAAGAAGGGTTAAGTCATTCTAAGCCTATCTTAATTCATGCATGAAAGTTTAAAAGTTTGATAGGTGATCAAGGCTAGTTCTTCCAAGTTATTCCTCAATTCTCTTTGGGTAATCAAGGAAGTGTGAAAATCAGATCCTATGTAAGGCTATGAATGGGTGAAATTGTCCATACCCATGCCCAATTTCCTCTAAATTCATGATGTTCTAATTGATGATTCCATGGGGTTTTTACCCAATGCTTGAATTCCTAAGTTTCAATTATGGGTATGATCTAAGTATGTTTTAAATGATGAATTAAGATTAATGGGTAGATTTTACAATGTTTTAAATTATAAATTATATTTTCAAGTTTTCTAAACTATGATGTCCATCCATAAATGTTCATGAAAGTTGAGATCCATGAGATATGTGTTCAAGTATGATGAGATGTTTATGAATAAAGTATCATTTTGAAATACCCCTATTTATGTTTATGTTTTCAAAGTGAATCAAGTTGATTTCAAGCATGTTTAAGTATTGGGAAAGCCCATATGATCAAGTATGTATTATGATTTCGTGAATTAGCTTACCACATGGTTTTTGGAGTCAAGACTCCCATTATTTCCAGCTTGTGGTATGGTTTGAGCCAAGGCTCCTCATGTTATGATTATAGATTATGCATGTATATTATTATTCGTCTTCATATCTAGACCATGGTCAGCCTTATTGAAAAATGATAGAGAGCATATGCACGTTTTTGGGAGTAGTGTGTAGCACCGAGTAGGCTAAGGGTCAGTTAACCCTATGCCTCAGAACTATGCACCAACATAGGTATAATCAAATTATTCGGGACCTCCTTTGGATCTTTCCCCTGCTCCCAAGGGGCCTTGACTTGATATCGATATCATGGTAGCATCCTTAGCCCTAGTAAGGCTTTTGATGGCTCTGCCCACTTGAGTGTGATAGTCGGGACCAGATAAGCTTTATCATGGTAATGTCAGTTATATGACGAGTCTCCCATTATTCCTCATGATTGCAATTCTTCATGTACATCAGTCATGATATTATGTTTTCAACAGGTTTGACCCAATGTTCAGTATTACTAATGATTATTAGTTTTTAGCTTTGGGTCATTCGATTAAGTTATGCTTAGATCATTATTTCAGAAAATAGCATGCAAGCCCTACTCTCAGAATCTTATCTTGATTATGCTTTATATTATGCATGTTTAATGATTTTACTTACATAGCGATTTTACTTACCTTGCATACTCGGTACATTCCACGTACTGACCGCATACTCTTTGATGTATCATTTCATGATATAGGATCCAATATTCAAGTTTAGTCACATCACTAGTCATATTCCCGGAGTTAGCTTTCCTTAGCCTCAATGAGTCCTCATCTTGTGAGGGCACTTCTTATCAGTTGTATGTCATATTTTCAGTTTTCAGACTATAGTGAGTTAGTTGGGGTCTTGTCTCATCAACTCATTAGATTAGAGGCTTTTTCATACAAAGTGTGTATTCAGCATTGAACTCATGTATTTATTTAGATGTTAATCTTTGTTTAGACTTCTTCTATGCTAGTTATGATGATCTTCTGCTTATCCATCATTGAGTTAAATGTATGTTCATTCCATGGGTCGACTTGGAGCCTCTTTGGGTTTCTTGTCTCATGTATCGATCCGGGTTTATGTTCGAGTCGTGAAAGAAATGGTGTGCTCCGATATCAGGGTCTCTTGTGTGTTCAAAATGTTGATGATTTGAGTGATCAGATGTTGCACGAGGCTTGTAGTTTCAGGTACTCTATACATTCAGGTGCCGCCAAGATGTACCATGACCTACAAGATGTCTATTGGTGGAATAGCATGAAGAAGGACATTGCAGAATTTGTGGCTAAGTGTCTGCATTGCCAGCAAGTGAAGGTTGAGCACCAGAGACCAGGAGGTGTACTTCAAGACATCAGCATTCCTACTTGTAAATGGGAGGAGATTAATATGGACTTCATCACAGAATTGCGTCATACACATCGACAATATGACTCCATTTGAGTGGTTGTGGATAGATTGACCAAAGCAGCTCATTTTCTACAAGTCAAAATTACTTATTAAGACAAGGAGTATGCTAAATTATACATTTAGGATCTAGTTCAGTTTCATGGAGTGCCCTTTTCCATCATATCAAACAGAGGTACTCAATTTACCTCCTAGTTTTGGAGATCGCTTCAAAAGGAACTTGGTATATAGGTCAAGCTTAGCACTGTGTTTCATATGCAACCAGATGGTCACGTGGAGTGGACAATTCAGACTCTCAAGTACATGTTGAGAGTGTGCGTGATTGACTTCAAGGGTAGTTGGGATGACCATTAGCCTCCTATTTAGTTTGCTCTTAGCAATAGCTACTATTCCAGCTTTTAGATGTCTCCGTTTGAGGCTATATATGGTGGAGATATAGATTTCCTATAGGTTGGTTTATCGCTGAAGCTACGATGACAGGTCCAGATTCAGTCCATGAGGCAATGGAGAAAGTTCAGCTTACGAGGGGTAGGTTAAAAACAGCTCAGAGTCGCCAAAAGTCCTATCGGATGTAAGGAGGAGAGAACTTGAGTTCAAAGTTTATGATTGGGTATTTTGTAGGTATCTCCCATAAAGGGAGTGATGAGGTTTGGAAAGAAAGGGAAACTCAGTCCCTGTTATGTTGGCCCATACCGAATTGTGAAACGAGTTGGCAGGGTAGCATGAGTTCGAGTTGCCCTCAGAATTAGCTTCAGTCCATCAAATTTTCCATGTATTGCTCTTAAAGAAGTGTTTGGGTGATCCAACTCTAGTTGTTCAAGTGGACAATGTCGGTGTGAAAGACAACCTTAGTTATGAAGAGGTTTAGGTGGAGATACTGGATAGGAAGGTTCATAAGCTAAGGAACAAATAAGTAGCTTCAGTCAAGGTTTTATGGAGGAATCAGCAGGTTGAGGGAGCTAGGTGGGAAGTGGAAGTAGATATAATGGCCAAATACCCACATTTATTCCTTTTCGGCTAAGTTTCATCATGAGGTATTAGTTTCCCCCTTTACACTCTATTTAGTTTCATGTACCTCAGTTTCTTTCATGTAGATAGATGTATGTGTGGTTCAGGAATTCAGTTTAGTTATGCAGTTCAAATTGGAGTTAGTTACTCCGTTAGTGTTTAGCATGTATGTTCAGTATTAAAGTATGATGATTGCATTTCTCTGCTTTTCTGTATGATTTTCAACATTCAAGGTTGAATGTTCCCAGGGGGAGATATTGTAATATCCCAAAAGCCCTATGATCAAACCTGGGAGTTGAAACGGAGAAACCTGGACTTTCTGCACTAGGTCACAGGGTGAGTCATCCAGTGACCCGTCAGGAACCCTATGAGTCGTTAAGTGACTCGTGGGGAGAGGCTGAGACTTGGTTGAAAAGTTGGGAGTTGAGGTGACCACGGGTGTTACCACGAGTCATCATGTGAGTCGTGGTCAAAGGTTGCACGAAAGTTGGAAAATTTGGGCAGTGTACCTAATGGATTGGTCACAATGACTCGTTCAGTACACCACGAGTTATGTTGTCCTCCGTGATGGCCCCCAGGTGATTTTTGGTAGTGAAGGTGATGGGAGGTGACCATGAGACGTGGTCACCAGTAAAGATTCGTTGAGTACCTCGTGGTGACTATCAGTATGCAATTTACAATGAAGGCGACGAATTCAGACCACGACTCATGGCCAGGGATGACGACTCATCCAGTCCTTCGTTGGGATTGGCAGCCTGTTTTTCCTGCTTTTCTGTAATTCCTATTGTTCCTAAGTCTTAAACTACATCATATTAAGGTCATAATGGAGCGTTTTAAGAAGGGTTAAGTCATTATAAGCCTATCCTAATTCATGCATGCAAGTTTAGAAGTTTGAGAGTTGATCAAGCTTAGTTCTACAAAGTCCTTCCTCAATTCTCTTTGGGCAATCAAGGAAGTGTGAAAATCAGATCCCTTAAGATATGTAAAGGTACGAATGGGTGCAATTTTCCACACCCACTCCCAATTCCCTCTTAATTCATGATGTTCTAATTGATGATTCAATGGGGTTTTTACCTAATGCATGAATTTGTAAGTTTCGATCATGGGTATGATCTAAACATGTTTTAAATGATGAATTATGATTAATGGGCAGATTTTACAATGTATTTAAATTACAAATTATGTTTTCAAATTTTCTAAACTATGATGCCCATCCATGAATGTTCATGAAAGTTGAGATCTATCAGTTATGAGTTCAAGTATGATGAGATGTTTATGATGAAAGTGTGATTTTGATACACCCATGTTTATGTTCATGTTTTCAAAGTAAATCAAGTTGATTCAAGTATGTTTAAGTATTGGGCAGGCCCATATGATTAAGTATGCTTTATGATTTCATGAAATTAGCTTACGACAAGGTTTTGGAGTCAAGACTCCCATTATTTTCAGCTTGTGGAATGGTTTGAGCCAAGTCTCCTCATCTTATGATTTTAGATTACGCATGTATGTTATTATTCAGCTTCTTCACTAATCAATGGTCAACTTCATTGAAAAAAAATAGAGAGCTTATGCATGCTTTTTTGGGAGTAGTGTCTAGCATTGAGTAGGCTGAGGGTCAGTCAACCCTGTACCTTAGAACTACACGCCAACGTAGGTTTACTTATATACTTTGGGACCACCCTTGTGAGCTTCCCATGCCCCCAAGGGGCCTTGAGCTTGATATCGATATCATGGTAGCGTCCTTAGTCCTGCCAAAGCTATGGATGGCTCTGACCACTTGAGAGTGATAGTTGAGACCACTTAAGCTCTATCGTGGTGATGTCGGTTATATGACTAGTCTCCCATTGTTCCTCATGATTTCAATTATGCACGTACATCAGTCATGATATTATGTTTTCAGCAAGTTTGACCCAAAGTTAAGTTTTACTTATGATTATCAGTTTTCAGCTTTGGTTCATTCGATTAAGTTATGATATTCAGTTATGTTCAGATCATGATCTAAAATATAGCATGAAAGCCTTACTCTCAGAATCTTATCTTGATTATGTTTTATACTCTGCATGTTTAATGATTTTACTTACTTAGTGGTTTTACCTACCTTGCATACTCGGTACATTTCACGTACTGACCGCATAATCTATGATGTATCATTTCATGATACAGGATGTGATATCCAGGCTCAGTCCCACTGCTAGTAAGATTCTCGGAGTTAGCTTTCCTCAGCCTCAGTTAATGAGTCCTCATCTTGTGAGGGTACTTCTTATCAGTTGTGTTTTGTCTTTTCAATTTTTATACCGTAGAGAGTTAGTTGAGGTCTTGTCCCATCAACTCATCAGTATTAGAGGATTTTTTGGACATAGTTCGTATTTTAGCTTTAGACTCATGTATGTATTTAGATGTTATGTTTTGATTAGACTTTCGTTATGTTATTTACGATGATCTTCCACTTATCTATGATTGAGTTAGATGTATGTTCATTCCATGGATCGACTTGGAGCCTCTCAAGGTTTTTTTTCTCGTGTCTCGATCCGGGCCTATGTTCGGGTCATGACATACTTCCTGAGGCCTCTAGGTCTAGCTAGTAGCATGTTTTCATCCATTTTTGAATGCGTGTGTCACCGACCCTATACTTATCCTCTTTCCATGCTCCTTAGCTTCCTCTCCTAAGGGTACTCAGACTTCCCCTCAATATATGCTTAAGTGTAATACCCCGAAATCCCTAAGATTAGACCTGTAGGTTGAAATGGAGAAAACATAAGTTTTTACGCTAGGTCACACGACGAGTCATCCAGTGACCCATAAGGTACCCCATGAGTCATTAAATGACTCGTGGAGTGGAAGAAAATTTGGCTAATGAATTATGGTATGGGGTTGACGATGGGAAAAGATACGATTCATGGTCAGGGCCATGAGTCGTTAGATTGGCCGTGGTCAAGAGTTTGATTGGGATGCTGAAAGGTTTGGTAATGCTCGTCATGAATTATCACCACAAGTCGTGGTGTCCCTTGTGGTGACTGGCAAGGTAGTGTTGTCTAATGTTGGCGATGGGTGTAGGCCACGAGTCGTGGTCATAGGTGAAGAGTTGTTCAGTCTCTCGTTGGGACTAGAAGTGTAATTTTCCTATGAATTTATTAAGGTCTTTTTGGTAATTCCTGAGCTCCTAAGACCTAAACTATTTCATTTTAAGCTCAGATGGGTCTGTTTTAAGAGGGTTTAACTAATTCTAGACCTATCCTCTCCATGCATGCAAGCCTAGAAGTTTCTAAGGGTGATCAACCCTAGAAATTCATCAATTCTCCTTCAATTTTCTTTGGGTATTCAAGAAGGTTTAGAAATAAGAAGTACCCAGGTATGTAGGGTTATGAATAAGTGTGTTCATCCACTCCCATGCCCAATTCCTTCTCAAATTCATGGAATTTTTAGTTGATGAATACATGCGGTTTTAGCCCAACTTGTGAATTCTCTATGTATCTATCATGGGTATACTCTTTTCATGTTTATAATATTGAATTATGATTCATGGACATGTTTTATAATGTTTTAAATTACAATTCATGTTTTCAAAGTCTTACAATTATTATGCTCAGTTATGAAAGTTCATGAAAAGATGAGATTATGATCTATGTTTCTAAGTATGATGAGATGTCTATGATGCAAGTATGATTTAAAATTACCCATGTCTATATTCATGTTTTTGACTATCAAAGTCTATTTCAAGTATGTTTTAGTTTGGGCCAGTCCGTATGATCAAGTATGTTTCATGATTAATCTCAATTTTATGTTATCAGCTTACCACATGGATATTGGTGTCTAGAATCTCACTTTTCAGCTTGTGGTATGGTTTGAACCAAGGCTCCTCATGTTATGTGTTCAAATTATGCATGTATTATTATGATTCAGCTTCATCACAAGATGATAGTTAAGCTTCGTTGAAAAATGATGGAGAGCATATGCATCTTTTTGGGAGTAGTGTCTAGCACCGATTAGGCTAAGGGTTCAGTCAACCCTGTGCCTTGGAACTAAGTGCCAACGTAGGTATGTTCAGATTATTTGGGAGCTCCCTTATGAGCTTCCCTGCCCTTAAGGGGCTTTCAGCTTGATATCGATATCATGGTAGCGTCGTTAGCTCTGGAAAGTCTTTGGACGGCTCTGCCAACTTATGTGTAATAGTCGAGACCACGTAAGCTCTATTGTGGTAATGTTGGTTATATGATGTGTCTCCCATTGTTCCTCATGATTTCAGTTATTCATATTCATTAGTCATGATATTATGTTTTCAGCAGGTTTGATCCAATGTTTAGTTTTACTTATGAATAATTCATTTTAGCTTTAGGTCATTCAATTCAGTTATGATATTCAGTTATTTCTAAATCATGTTTTCAGATAATAGTATACAAGTTGTACTCTCAGATTCTTATGATGAGATGTTTTATGATATGCATGATTTCTGATTTTTACTTACTTAGCTGTTTACTTATCTTGCATAATCGGTACATTCTACGTACTGACCACATACTCCATGTTGTATGAATTCATGATACAAGGTCGGGCATTCAGGTTCAGTCTTGTCGTTAGCTAGATCCTCAGTGTTAGCATCTTCTAGCCAGAGTTGGTCAGTCTCATCCTTCGAGGACCCTTTTATCAGTTGTGTTCAGTATTTTCAATCTTTAGTGAGTTAGTTACGGTCTTGTCCCATCAACTCATTGGTATGTAGAGGCTTATTAGACATAATATGTTTTAGTTTCAGATCGCTTTTATGTATTCAAATATGCGATGTTATTATATTTTCAGACTTTCGCTATTTTATATGATAGACTTCTGCATTATTATGTTGTGGTTAGATGTCATGTTCATTCCATGGGTTGACTTGAAGCCCCTCGGGATTCTTTGTCCCGTGTATTGATTCGGGCCTATGTTCGAGTCATGACAAACATGGTATCAAAGCATTAAGTTTTGAAATGCCCTAGGGTGTTTAAAAGCCACGTTAAGTAGAGTTTTTTTCATGGGTGTGAAGTGCGCTACAGTTATGACAAAAAGGCTATGAAACATTTTAAGAATTGTTCCCTTCTTTCATAATCTATCTCATGCAATAAAACATCTCTCTCATTCTAACTCTTGCTATACGCATATGTAGAATCATGCCTTCTTGCCTAGTTAACGGAAAAAGAAAAAGAAATGGAAATGTCTATGAGAATGGCAATGGGGATGGGCACCAACAGGCCCCACCAGCCCCGAGGATCATGTACCATAACAGGTTGCCCATGCAGAGTTTAGGGAAGCCATTTAAATGTTAGCTCAGGCTTTGACTTCCCAGGTCAACCAATGGGCGGTAGCGCATGTTCCCCATAAAGGGAATGCGGCAACGACGAGAGTTAGAGATTTTCTTAGAATGAACCCTCCAGAGTTTCTCGGATCGAAGGTGGACAAGGATCCATACGAGTTTATTGATAAGATTCAGAAAATCACCCAGATCATTGGGGTGACAGGGGAGGAGAGCGCAGACCTAGCCTCTTTTCACTGAAAGGGGTTGCACATATCTGGTTCAGATAGTGGAAGGATGGTAGGGTAGTTAGAGCAGACCTTATTGGTTGGGATGAGTTCCTTACTACGTTATTGGATTGTTTCTTTCCCCGGGAGATGAGGGAGATCAAAAGCAACTGAATTTGTTAACTTGAGGCAGAACAACATGAAGGTCCAGGAGTATGCCTTAGAGTTCACTCGCCTATCCAAACATGCACCTGAGATGGTGGCTGATCAGAGGGCTCAAGTGAGTCAGTTTGAGCATGGGATATTAGACTATTTGATCAAAGATTGCCGAACTGTGATGCTTGATCAGGACATTGATTTCTCACGGATAGTTCTGTACGCCCAGAAGATAGAGGCGGTTCAGGCGAGTGAGCGAGAGTGAGAGGCCAAGAGGGCTAGGACTGAGAGCTTTGGATTCTCCTAGCAGAGACTTGGTGGTAGGCACCGTCAGCAGTCCCACCAGAGGTCATCTGCCCTAGCACCATCAGCAGTGAGTGTGCCCTCTAGATCTAGGCGCGACCAAAGGGGACGAGCATTAGGCTCTCAAGGTCTGGAGAGCAGATCTGTGGAGCCCAGTATTCCAGATTGTTGTATTACCCCAAATGTGCCAAAGAGTAGACCCGGGGATTTAAAATTCAAAACTATTGAAAGTTGGGAAAAAGTAGCAGAACGAGAGATACAACGACTCGTGCTATGTAACCATGAGCTGTTGTGAGTAGACATGGAAAGGGGTTAGGCCCGGTGGCAGTGTAAACAATGAGCATCATAACGACTCTCTTCTAGTAAGAACGATCCGTTGTCTGAAGTCATGGTAAGGAAGTGAACTTTTACAGTTGACTCAACAGACGGGTACCACGACCCGTTGGAGGATACAACTGGTCGTGGTAAGGCTTGTTGTGGAGGAGTTCAAAAAATTTAGAAGAGGAACCAACGATCGAAGGAACGACTCGTGGTATCTAAGGATGAGTCTTATGATTTATCCATGGTGTGAATCTGAGAGAAGGCTGGGAAAGTGCATAGCACAGATTGGTACCACGGGTCGTGGTATCTTCCAACGACCCGTTGTGTCATCCGTTGTTTGGTCTAGTGAGCAGTTTTTTTGCATAATCAGTAAGGGTATTTCCATCATTCCTTTGTCCTAAGTCCCTATACTACGCTGTTTAAGGCTCGTTTTGATGGGTTTTGAGAGGGGAAAAGCCTACTCTAAGTCATTCTTCCCATGCATGCAAGTTTAATGGTTTGAAGAGGTGATTCAAGGCTAAATGTCAAGGTTTTCATTGGAATCTTATCTTGGGCAACTGGAGAGTGTTAAAATCCACTATTCCCAGGTGTGTAAGGTTATGAGTGGGTGTCTTCTTCCACACCCATGACCAAATTTCTATCAAATCATGAAAATCACCTATGATCTATAATGGGTTTTTTACCCAATTGCATGAATTCTTCAATCTCTATACATGGGTATGGTTAGATTCTAGTTATATTGATGAATTGTGGAGCATAGGCATATTATAAATTGTTTTCAATCAAAAATTGTGATTTCTAAATTATGAAATTTAATGCCCATGGATGAGAAGTTCATGAAAGAAGACAATGATGTTAAATATATAATGATGATGAGATTTGATGATGAAAAGCATGTTTCTAAAGCTACCCATGGTTATGATATTGTTTTCAAAATGAATTGAGTAGATCTAAGTTTTATAAATCTTTGGGTAATGCCCACATGTTGATTTAAAATGATAATTTTCCCGAAATAAGCTTACCACATTGATTGGAGCGAAGTCTCCCAAAATTCATAATTTCTAGCTTGTGGTATGTTGAGTTAAATATTCCTACATATAGCTTACCACATGATTTGGAGTAGATGCTCCCACTTATACTTGAGCTTGTGGTATTTTTTGAAATAAATCTTCTCATATGCATAAATTCATAATTGAGATGTATGTCATTAATGAGCTTTGTCAAAGGACAATGTTGAGCTTCACTTCATATGATGTCGAGTCTAAGCATGATTCATTAATGAGCTTTGTCAAAGGCTAATGTTGAGCTTCACTTCATATGATGTCTAGTCTATACATGATTTCATTAATGAGCTTTGTCAATAGACATTGTCGAGCTTCATTTCATATGATGTTGAGTTATGAATGATTTCGTCTTGAGCTTCATCAATAGATGATGTTGAGCTTCATTATATACGATGTAGAGTATTGCATATTTTTGGGATAAGAGTCTAGCACCGAGCGGGTTAAGGGTCGATCACCCTATGCCCCAAAACTATGCGCCAACGTAGGTTGATACATATATAATACTGGGACCTCACTTGTGAGCTATCCCTGGCCCGATTGGCCCTTGAGATTGGTATTGATATCATGGTATCGTCCATCACCCTAGCAAGGTTATGGACGGCACTACCCACTTGAGTGTGATAGTTGGGACCACGTAAGCTCTATCGTGGTATGTCGGTTAAGTGATGAGTCTCCCACTGTCTATACTATTCAGATTTGCATATTCATTACTCATGGAAGTTATCTTACGCATGCATGTCCTAAAAGCAAGGTTTGACTCATTTTTCAGCTTTTAATATAAATGTTATGTTTCAGCTTTGAGTCGTTCGAGTTAGTAATGATATTATAAAGCTATGCATGGTCATGTCTTGATAAGATTATGATTTTAGAATGAATGCATCTAGCCCTTCTCCTCATACTTGAAAGTTTATGATATGTTATGAAATGTTTTAAATGATTTACTTTATTTGAGTGGTTTTACTTACCTTGCATACCCAGTATATTCTATGTACTGACCACTTACTTTCTTTGTTTTATTGTTTCATGATACAAGACCTAGCCGCAGCTTCAGCCCCGTTCTTAGACAGCTTTCCGAATTTAGTAACTGCCTGAATTAGTGAGTCCTCATCCTTTGAGGGCTAGACTATCATTTTCCTATATGTATTTCCATTTTCAGTATTATTGAGCTAGTTGGGGTCTTTGTCCCATCAACTCGTCTAGATGTGAGCCTTTCAGACTTACATATGTGTATCTTGGATGTTATTCTGATGTGATGTTGAATTGAATTCCGCTGAGATTATATTCATGATTCTAAATTTTATTGATTAGTTAGTTGTATGCTTATGCCATGGGTCTACTTAGGGTCTCTCAGGGTCCCATGTCTCGTTCTACGATCTAGGCCTCCGTTCGGGTCATGACAAACATTGTATCAGAGCAATAGGTTTGAAGTGTCCTAGGGTATCTAAAAGACGTGTTAACTAGAGTCTTTTTCATAGGTGTGAAGTCCACACTTATGACGAAGAGGCTACTAGATGTTTAGGAAATATTCCCTTCTTTCATGATCTATGTCGTGTGATGAAAAGCCTTTATATCCTTCTAATTCATGCTATTTGCGATTGCAGAATAATGGCTGCATGAAGAATTAATAGAAGGAGGAATAGGAGTGGTTAAGGCCACAAGGATGGAAACGGTTATGGGCATCAGCCCACCCCACTAGTTCAAGAGCCTCAAGCACCGGAGCCAGCCGCTCATGCTGAGTTTCGAGGCCACCATTCAGATGCTTGCGTAGGCCTTGACCGCTCAGGTCAATCAGCAGGCCGTTTCGCATGTTCCTCAAAACCGTAATGCAGCGGCCGCCAAATTCAGAGATTTCTTGAGAATGAACCCGCCGGAGTTTCTGCGGTCTAAGGTAGGTGAGGATCCACAGGATTTTCTTGATGAGGTTGTCAAGATCACCCAAGTTATGGGGGTGAGTAGTGTTGAGTGCGCAGAGTTCTCCTCTTACCAGTTGAAGGGGTTGTGCATATTTGGTTCTGCCAATGGAAGGACAACAGAGTAGCAGGAGCAGGTCCGACCACATGGGAGGAGTTCCAGGCTGCATTCCTAGATCGCTTCTTCCCTTGAGAGATGAGGGAGCTCAAGGTAGCTGAGTTTGTAAACTTGAAGCAGGGAAGGATGTCAGTGCTAGAGTACCCACTTGAGTTCACTCATCGATCGAAAGATGCCTCGAAATTAATGACTGACCAAAGGGCGCGAATTTGTATATTTGTGCATGGTATAGTAGGGTAATTGGACAAGGAGTTCTGAATTGCTATTCTTAGCCAGGATATGGATTTCCCTCGCATGGTGTTGTATGCTCAGCAGATGGAGGTGGCACATTCGAGGGAGAGGGAGGCCGAGAGGGCTAGGACCGAGGGTCACAGATTCTCTCGATAAAGCTCCGGTGATGGGCACCGACAATAGACTCACTAGAGATCATCAGCCCCAGCATCTTTATCAGTGAGTGTGCCATCCAGGCCCAGACATGATCATAGGGGGCGAGCATCCATCTTGAGGGGTCATAGCAGTAGACCTGCTGATTCCAACATTCCAACTTATCGCAGGTGTGGCCGAGGACACACAGGGTAGTGTTTGTTAGGATCAGGAGCTTGTTTTGAATGTGGGAAGCTCAAACATATGCTCAGAGATTGTCTCGCTGCGAGGCAGGATCAGGTTGGGGGATGAGGCCCAGCTTCTAGTTTAGCAGCCCCTACCCCACGCACAACACATCAGAGGGAATCTACTAGCACAACTAGCGGGCAGCACCAGAACAGATTCTATGCCTTAGTCACTCGTTAGGAGTAGGGGGCCTTACCAGATGTAGTCACCGGTATATTGAGATTTTTTCATGTTGATGTGTATGCATTGCTAGATCCGGGGGCTACCATATATTTTGTGACATCATGTGTAGCCAGTATCTTCAAAGTCAGTCTCGTTGTCTCGTCAGAGCCCTTTTTAGTTTCTACTCCAGTAGGTGACTCAGTTATAGCTAGAGGAGTGTTTAGAGATTGCCTAGTCTCAATTTTTCATAAGGTCACCTCAGTAGACTTAATAGAGTTAGCCATGTACGATTTCAATGTTATTCTCAGCATGGACTGGCTATTTGCATGCTATGCTTCAGTTAATTATAGAACCCAGGCAGTAGAGTTCAGATTTTTGGGTGAGCCAGTATTAGAATGGAAGGGTAGTTCAACTGCGCCTGTAAGTCAATTCATTTCGTACCTTAAGATTAGGAAGATGATTTCTAAGGGTTACATGTACCATCTAGTTAGGGTTAAGGATTTCGAGTCAGAAACCCCAACTATCGAGTCTGTACTAGTAATACGTGAGTGTCCAGAGATCTTTCCTGATGACTTTCCAGGTGTCCCTCCTGAGCGGGAGATTGATTTTGAGATAGATCTTCTTCTCGACACGTAACCTATATCTATTCCTCGCTACAGAATGGCTCCAACCGAGCTAAAGAGTTGAAGCATTAGTTGAAGGACTTTTTAGATAAGGGTTTTATTAGGCCGAGTAAGTCTCCATGGGGTGCACCAGTGTTATTTGTTCAGAAGAAGGATGGTTCGCTTCGAATGTGCATTGACTATCGACAGTTGAACAAGGTCACCATTAAGAACAGGTATCCTTTACCTAGGATCGATGAATTTTTTGATCAACTTCAAGGTGCCAAGTATTTCTCCAAGATTGATCTCAGATCCGGGAATCACCAGCTTATGGTTCGGGAGAGTGACATCCCGAAAACTGCTTTTAGGACTCGATATGGTTACTACGAATTTGTTGTTATGTCTTTCGGACTAACCAATACTCCTGCAACTTTTATGGATCTGTTGAATAGGGTGTTCAAGGCATATCTAGATATGTTCGTGATTGTGTTTGTCGATGATATCCTCATATACTCTCGGAATGAGTAGGAGCTTGATGCTCACTTAAGAGTAGTGCTTCAGACCCTCAAGGATCGTCAGTTGTATGCATAGTTCAACAAATGTGAGTTATGGTTGGACTCTGTTGCATTTTTGGGCCATGTGGTATCGAGTGAGGTCATAAAGGTAGATTATCAAAAAATCGAGGCGGTGAAGAATTGGTCCAGACTGGTGAACCCATCAGATATTAGGAGCTTTTTAGGGTTGGCGGGTTACTACCGGAGATTTGTTGAGGGTTTTTAATCTATTGCAGCACCTTTGACCAAGTAGACTCAGAAGAAGATAAAGTTCCAATGGTCGGAGGCTTGTGAGAAAAGCTTCCAAAAGTTGAAGACTCGACTCACTTTAGCACCAGTGTTGACACTACCTGAGGGTACCAATGGTTTTGTGTTGTATTGTGATGCTTTTAGAATCAGACTTAGGTGTGTGTTGATGTAGCATGGGAAAGTGATAGCAATGCCTCAAGACAGTTGAAAATCCATGAGAAGAATTACCCGACCCATGATCTTGAGTTGGCCACGGTGGTGTTCGCATTGAAGATATGGAGGAATTATTTATGTGGGATCCACATGGATGTATTCACGGATCACAAAAGCTTGCAATATGTGTTCACGCAGAAAGATCTCAATCTTTGGCAAAGGAGATGTTTGGAGCTGCTAAAGGACTACGACATGAGTGTCTTTTACCACCCGGGTAAGGCCAATGTGGTTGGGAACGCACTTAGTAGGCTCTCCATGGAGAGTGTGTCCCATGTGGATGAGGGAAAGAAGGAGTTGGTGAAAGAGGTCTATCGACTTGCGATGTTGGGAGTTATATTGGTCGAATCGACCGATGGCGGCGTTGTTGTGCAAAATGGATAAGAATCGTCCCTGGTGACTGATGTGAAAGATAGGCAAGATGAGGGTCCGGTTTTTGTGAAGCTGAAAGAAGCCATTCGAAGTCAAAAGGTGGAGGTCTTCTCCCAATGGGGAGATGGAGTACTGCAGTACAAGGGTCGTCTATGTGTTCCAGATATCAATAATTTGTGGTACCGGATATTGCATGAGGCACATGGGTCTGAGTATTCCATCCATCCGGGTGCCACCAAGATGTATCATGATTTTCGAAAAACATATAGGTGGAACAGCATAAAGAAGGATATTGCAGAATTCGTAGCCAAGTGCCTAAATTATCAGCAAGTGAAGGTTTAATATCGAAGATGGGGAGGCGTACTTCAGGATATTTGCATTCCTACTTGGAAGTGGGAAGAGATTAATATGGATTTCATTACAGGCCTACCTCATACTCGCCGGCACTATGATTCTATTAGGGTAGTGGTCGACAGGTTGACCAAGGCTGCACACTTCGTATCAATCAAAACCACAGATTCAGTGGATGATTATGCCAAATTGTATAGCCGAGAGTTGGTGCGATTACATGGAGTGCCCTTGTCTATTATCTCTGACTGAGGTACTCAGTTTATATCTCAGTTTTGGCGGTCTTTCCATAAAAGGCTTGGGACTCGGGTTAAACTCAACATAGCATTTCATCCGCAAATGGATGGCCAGGCGGAGCAGACAATCCAGACTCTCGAGGACATGTTGAGAGCCTGTGTGATGGATTTTAAAGGTAGTTGGGATGATCAATTGCCCTTGATCGAGTTTCCTTACAATAACAGTTACCACTCCAGCATCCAGATGGCACAGCTCGAGGCTCTTTATGGGCGGAGGTGTAGATCACCCATTGAATGGTTTGAAGTTGGTGAGGCAGCTATGATAGGACCTGATTCGGTTCATGAGGCCATGGTGAAAGTTCAGACGATAAGGGACAGGCTGAAAACCGCTCAGAATTGTCAAAATTCATATACGGATATGAGAAGGAGAGAGATGGAGTTCGAAGTGGACAATTGGGTATTTCTAAAGGTGTCTCCCATGAAGGGAGACATGCGGTTTGAAAAGAAAGGAAAACTCAGTCTCCGCTATGTTGGTCCTTACCAGGTTATAAGAAGAGTTGGTAAGGTGGCGTATGAGTTGGACTTGCCCTCAGAATTATTTTAAATACATCCCATGTTTCATGTGTCGCTTTTGAAGAAGTGTTTGGGTGATCCAACTCTAGTAGTCCCAGTGGACAACATCGGTGTAAATGACAGCCTCAGTTATGAAGAAGTCCCCGTTGCAATCTGGGATCGTCAGGTTCGAAGGATATGGAACAAAGAAGTAGCTTCGGTGATGGTGTTATGGAGAAAGCAGCATGTCGAGGGAGCTACGTAGGAAGCCAAAGAAGCTATGATGGCTAAATACCGTCACCCATTCCCTACCGGCTCAGTTTTAGTTTGAGGTTTTAGTTTTTTCCCTAACACTCTAATAAGTTTCCATGTTCAGTTCATCTGCACAAGTTTGACTTATTGTATGATAGATGTATGTGATGTCTGTATTCAGTTCAGCTATGTAGCTCTTTTCGGAGGTATTCATCTCATCGGTTTTTGATTTAAATGATTAGTGTTTGCATATGATAATTGCATGTTTCTATTTTTTTGCTTGTTTCCAACATTCGAGGAAGAACGTTCCCAAGGGGGAGATATTGTAATACCCCGGAAGTGCCTAAGAGTAGACCTGGGTATTTAAAATTCGAAACCACTGAAAGTTGGGAAAACAATGCAGAATGAGAGATGCAACGACTAGTGGTATGTAACCACGATCCATTGTGAGTAGTCGTGGAAAGGGGGCAGGCCTGGTGTCATTGTAAAGAACGAGCGTCATAACAACTCGTTGCTAGTAAGAACGATCCATTTCCTGAAGTCGTGGTAAGGAAGTGAACTTTTATAGTCGACTCAACGGATGAGTACCACGACCCGTTGGAGGATACAACAAGTCGTGGTGGGGCTTATTGTGGAGGAGTTCAGAAAATTCAGAAGAGGAACCAACAATCGAAGGAATGACTCGTGGTATCTAAAGATGAGTCGTCCTATCTATTCGTGGTGTGAATCCGAGAGAAGGCTGGGATAGTGCATAGCACGGACTGGTACCACGGGTTATGGTATCTTCTAAAGACCCATTGTGTCGTCCATTTTTTGGTCCACTGAGACATTTTTCCGCGTAATCAGTAGGGGTATTTGTCATTCCATCATCCTAAGTCCCTATACTATGCCGTTTAAGGCTCATTTTGAGGGGTTTTGAGAGGGGAAAAGCCTACTCTAAGTCATTCTTCCCATGCGTGCAAGTTTGATGGTTTGAAAAGGTGATTCAAGGCTAAATTTCAAGGTTTCCATTGGAATCTTATCTTGGGCGATTGGTGAGCGTTAGAATCCACTATTCCCAGGTATGTAAGGTTATGAGTGGGTGTTTCCTTCCACACACATTCCCAAATTTCTATCAAATCATGAAAATCACCTATAATCAAGAATAGGGTTTTTACCCAATTGCATGAATTCTTCAAGCTCTATACGTGGGTATGGTTAGATTCTAGTTATATTGATGAACTGTGAAGCTTGGGCAGATTATAAATTGTTTTCAATAAAAGATTATGATTTCTAAATTATGAAATTTAATGCCCATGGATGACAAGTTCATAAAAGAAGAGAATGATGTTGAATATATGATGATGATGAGATTTGATGATGAAAAGCATGTTTCTAAAGCTACCCTTGATTAAGAAATTATTTTCAAAATGAATTGAGTAGATCTAAGTTTGATAAAGCTTTGGGTAATGCCTACATGTTGATTTAAAATGATGATTTTTTCGAAATAAGCTTACCACATTGGTTGGAGCGAAGTCTCCCAAATTTAATAATTTCTAGCTTGTGGTATTTTGAGTTAAATATTCCAACATATAGCTTACCGCATGATTTGGAGTAGATGCTCCACCTTATAGTTGAGCTTGTGGTATGTTTCGAAATAAAGCTTCTCATATGCATAAATTCATAATTGAGATGTATGTCATTAATGAGCTTTGTCAAAGGACAATGTTGAGCTTCAATTCATATGATGTCGAATCTATGCATCATTTCATTAATGAGCTTTGTCAAAGGACAATGTTGAGCTTCATTTCATATGTTGTTGAGTCTATGCATGATTTCATTAATGAGCTTTGTCAATAGACATTATTGAGCTTCGTTTCATACGATGTTGAGTTATGCATGATTTCATCTTGAGCTTCGTCAATAGATGATATTGAGCTTCATCAATAGACGATGTTGAGCTTCATCATATATGATGTAGAGCATTACATATTTTTGGGAGAAGAGTCTAGCACTGAGTGGGTTAAGGATTTAACACCCTATGCCCCAAAACTGCGCGCCAACATAGGTTGATACATATATAATATTGGGACCTCCCTTGTGAGCTTTCCCCAGCCCGATTGTCCCTTGAGCTTGATATCGATATCATGGACTTGTCGATTGCCTTTGAAGGATTATGGAAGGCTCTGCCCACTTGAGTGTTATAGTTGGGACCACGTAAGCTCTATCGTGGTATGTCGGTTAAGTGACGAGTCTCCCACTGTCTATACTATTCAGATTTGCATATTCATTACTCATGGAAATTATCTTTTGCATGCATGTTCTAAAAGCAAGGTTTGACTCATTATTTAGCTTTTAATATAAATGTTATGTTTCAGCTTTGAGTCATTCGAGTTAGTCATGATATTATAAAGCTATGCATGGTCATGTCATAATAAGATTACAATCTCAGAATGAATGCATGTCGCCCTTCTCCTCAGACTTGAAATTATATGATATGTTATGAAATGTTTTAAATGATTTACTTTATTTGAGCGGTTTCACTTACCTTGAATACCCGGTATATTCCACGTACTGACCGCATACTTTCTATGATGTATCATTTCATGATATAGGATCCGGCTCACAACTTCACCCCCATTCTTAGACAGCTTTCCGGAGTTAGAATCTACTCAGATTGGTGAGTCCTCATCCTTCGAGGACTATACCATCATTTTCCTTTATGTATTTCCAGTTTCAATATTGTTGAGTTAGTTGGGGTCTTGTCCCATCAACTAGTCCAGATTAGAGGCTTTCAGACTTATATATGTGTAGTTTCGGATGTTATCCTGATGTGATATGGAATTAGACTCCCGCTGAGATTATATTCATGATTCTTCAGTTTATTGAATGAGTCAGTTATTTGCTTATGCCATGGGTCGACTTGGAGTCTCTCGGTGTCCCTTGTCCCATGTCTACGATTCGAGCCTCCGTTCGGGTCATGACACTTATGGCAGGTGTGGCAGGAGGCACACTGGTTAGTGCTTAGCCTGTACAGGTGCTTGTTTTGGGTGTGGGAAGCCGATACATATGCTCAGAGATTGTTTAGAAGCTAGATAGGGCTATGGTAGAGGCCGAGATCTAGTTACTAATTCACCAGTAGCACCAACACGCCCAGCTCAACAGGGTGCATCCACTAGTGCAGGTAGCGGTCAACGCCAGAATAGATTCTATGCCCTCGTATCGCGTCAGGAGCAGGAGGCCTCTCCAGATTTGGTCACTAGCATGTTATGAGTATTCCACCTTGATGTATATGCTTTGTTAGATCCAAGGGCTAGTTTATGTTTTGTGATGCCCTATGCTACTACTAGTTTCGGAGTCAGTCCCGAAATCCTATTAGAACCCTTCTCAGTCTCTAGTCCAGTTGGTGATTCGGTTATAGCTTGACGGGTATACAGAAATTATCCAATCACAGTCCTTCAGAAGGTTACCTCAGCAGATTTAGTAAAGCTACCATGATAGATTTTGATGTTATCATTAGCATGGATTGGCTACATGCATGTTATGCCTCAGTGAATTTTAGAACCCGTGCGGTAGAGCTCCGATTTTTTGGGTGAGCTAGTCCTAGAGTTGAAGGGTAGTTCAGTTGTGCCTGTAGGTCATTTCATTTCCTACCTTAATGCCAGAAAGATGATTTCAAAGGGTTTCTCGTACAATCTAGTTAGGGTTAAGGATGCTATATTTGAAACCCCAACTATCCAGTCAGTTCCTGTAGTGTATGAATATCCAAAGGTGTTTCCAGATGATTTCCGAGAATTCTTCCCGAGTGGGAGATCGATTTTGGCAATGACCTTCTTCCCGATACATAGCCTATATATATTGCTCCTTATAGATTGGATCCATCTGAGCTAAAGGGGTTAAAGGTGTAGTAGAAAGACCTCTTAGACAAGGGTTTCATAAGACCAAACAAATCCCCTTGGGGTGCGCCATCTCTTTTTGTTTGAATGAAGGATGGTTCCCTTCGGATGTGCATTGATTATCGGCAATTGAACAAGGTCACAGTCAAGAATAGGTATCCCTTCCCCAGAATTGATGACTTATTGGACCAGTTTCAGGGTGCCAAGTGTTTCTCAAAGATAGACCTCAGATCCCGCTATCATCAGCTCAAGTACCTAGAGAATGACATTTTGAAGGACTCAGTATGGTCACTATGAGTTTGTAGTTATGTCTTTTGGACGAATGAATGCTCCTGCAAATTTTGTGAATTTGATGAACAGGGTGTTCAAGCCGTATTTGGATATGTTCGTGATCGTGTTCATAAATGATATTTTCATATACTCTCAAAGCAAAGGGGAGCATGCCGCTCATTTGAGGGTGGTACTATAGACTCTTAAGGATCGCTAGCTATATGCTAAATTCAGCAAGTGTGAGTTTGGTTATACTCGGTAGCATTTCTGGGTCATGTGGTGTCAAGTGAGGGTGTACATGTGGACTCTCAAAAGATAGAAGCTATGAAGAGTTTGCCTATACCAGTGAGTCCTTCAAATATTAGAAGTTTCTTGGGCATAGTTGTTTACTACTGGAGGTTTCTTGAAGGGTTTTCATCCATTGCAGCACGGTTGACTAAGTTGACCTAGAAGAAAGTGAAGTTTCAATGTTGGAGGCCAGTGAGAAGAGCTCCCAAGAGTTGAAGACTAGACTCACCTCAGCACTAGTGTTGACTTTACCTGAGGGTACCGATGGGTTTGTGCTTTATTGTGATGCCTCAAGGATCGGCCTTGGTTGTGTATTAATTCGGCACATTAAGGTTATAGCCTATTCTTCTAGGCAGCTGAAAATCCATAAAAAAATAACTATCCAACTCATTTCCTCAAGTTGGTGGCGGTAGTATTTACCTTGAAGATTTGGAGACACTATCTATACTGAATCCATATGGATGTATTTACGAACCACAAAAGCCTATTGTACATGTTTACCCAAAAGGATCTAAGTCTATGTTAGAGAAGGTGGTTGGAGCTTCTTAAAGAATATAATATGAGTGTCCTTTATCATCGGGGCAAGGCTAATGTAGTGGCAGACGTTGTTAGTAGGCTTTCTATGGAGAGTGTAACCCATGTAGATGGGAATATGAAAGAGTTAGTGAAGGATGTGCATCGGCTTGCACGACTAAGAGTTCGTCTTATTGACTCAATGGATGGTGGTGTCAAAATTCAAATGGATCAGAATCTTCCTTGGTGACCGACATCAAATCTAGACAAGGCGAGTATCCTATCTTGGTAAAGTTGTAGGAAATCCGTCCATAATCAGAAGGTGGAGGTTTTCTCCTAAGGAGGAGATGGTGTACTATAATATTAGGGTAATTTGTATGTACCGAGAGTTGATGACTTGAGGAAGTGGATATTGCATGAGGCTCATCGCTCCAGATATTCTATACATCCAGGTGCCACCAAGATGTACCGTGACCTATGGGAAGTCTATTAGTGAAATGACATGAAGAAGGACATAGTAGAGTTTGTGGCTAAGTGTCTGAACTATCAATGGGTGAAGGTTGAGCACCAAAGACCTAGAGGTGTGCTTCAATATATTAGTATCACCACTTGGAAGTGGGAGGAAATCGATATGGACTTCATTACAAGGTTTACTCGTACTCATCGACAATATGACTCTATTTGGGTTGTGATAGACAGGTTAGAAAAGCAGCTCATTTTCTACCACTCAAAACTATCGATTCAGTGGAGGATAATGCCAAGTTGTACATTCAGGAGTTAGTTCGGTTGTATGGAGTTCCCTTGTCCATCATATCGGATAGAGGTACCCAGTTTACCTCCTTGTTTTGGAAATTGTTTCAGAAGGGAGTTGGTACTCAGGTTAAGCTTAGCATAGCTTTTCACCCATAGACTGATGGTCAATTTGAGCGGACCATTCAGACCCTTGAGGATATGTTGAGAGGATATGTGATTGATCTCAAAGGTGGTTGGGATGACCATTTACCTCTTATAGAGTTTGCATATAATAACATCCACCATTCTAGCATTTAGATGGCCCCATTTGAGGCTCTTTATGGATGGTGGTGTAGATCGCCTATTGTTTGATTTGAAGTCGGTGAAGCTACGTTGATAGGACCAGATTCAGTTTGTGAGGCTATGGAGAAAGTTCAACTTATAATGGAAAGGTTGAAAATAGCTCAGAGTCGCCAAAAGTCCTATGCGGATGTGAGAAGGAGAGAGCTTGAGTTCGAAGTTGATGATGGGGTGTTTTTGAAGGTGTTCCCCATGAAGGGAGTGATGAGGTTTGGAATTAAAGGGAAACTTAGTCCCCATTATGTTGGCTACCGTACTGGATTGTGAGACGTGTTATCAAGGTGGCCTGTGAGTTGAAGATTCCCTCAGAATTAGCTTTAGTACATTCAGTTTTCCATGTATTGCTCTTAAAGAAGTGCATGGGTGGTCCAGCTTTGGTTGTCTCGGTGGAGAGAATAGGTGTGAAGTATAGTCTTAGCTATGAGGAGATTCTAGTGGAAATACTTGATCGTCGGGTTCCAAAGCTAAGGAACAAGGAACTAGCTTCAGTAAAGGTTTTACAGCGGAACTAGCATATTGAAGGAGCTATGTGGGAAGCCGAGGCAGATATGATGGCTAAATACCCACATCTATTCCTTTCCGGCTTAGTTTTAGCTTGAGATATTAGTTTCCTCCCTAGAACTCTATTCAGTTTCATGTTCAATTCATGTGTCCCAGATTCTTTCATGCCAATGCATGTCTGTATGATTCATGAATTCAGTTCAGTCATGTATTTCAGTCCGGAGGCAGTCACTCTGTCAGTTTTCACCACTAAATGATCAGTATTTGGTATGAAAGTTGCTTTCACCAACTTTTTAGTATGTTCATCCACATTCGAGGACGAATGTTCCCAAGGGGAAGATATTGAAATACCCCGAAAGCCCTAAGATCAAACATGAGGGTTGAAATGGAGAAAATAGGAATTTTTGCACTAGGTCACAGGATGAGTCATTCAGTGACCCGTGAGGTACCCCACGAGTCGTTAAGTGACTCATGAAGTGGAGGAAAGGTTGTCTAACGTATGGTAGTCTGGGGTTGACCACGGGAGAAGACATGATTTGTGGTCAGGGCCACGAGTCATTAGGTTGGCCATGGTTAGGAGTTAGACTGGGATGCTGAAAGGTTGGCAGTTCTCATCACGACTTGTCACCATGATTTGATAGGTATACCACGAGTCGGTGGTGTCCCTAGTGGTGACTAGCAAGATAGTGTTGTCCAGTGTTGGCGACAAGTGCAGGCCACGAGTCGTGGTCATAGGTGATGAGTTGTTCAGTCCCTCGTTGGGACTGGCAGTGTAATTTTTCTGCAAATTTATTAAGGACTTTTCATAATTTCTATGCTCCTAAGACCTAAACTACGCCATTGAAGGTTAGATAGGTGTGTTTTAAGAGGGTTTAACTCATTCTAAACATATGCCTCTCCATGCATGCAAGCCTAGAAGTACCTAAGGGTGATCAAGCCTATAAATTCATCAATTCTCCTTTAGTTCCTTTGGGCATTCTAGAAGGTTGAGAAATCAGAAGTACCCAGGTATTTAGGGTTATGAATGGGTGTATTCATCCACTCCTATGCCCAATTCCTTCTCAAATTCATGGAAATTCTAGTTGATGAATTTATGGGGTTTTAACCCAACTTTTGAATTCTATAAGTATCTATCAAAGGTATACCTTATTCACGTTTCTAATATTGAATTGTGATTCATGGGCATGTTTTATAATATTCTCAATTATAATTCATGTTTTCAAAGTCTTACAATTATAGTGCCCAATTATTAATGTTCATGAAAAGATGAGATTATGATCTATGTTTCTAAGTATGATGAGATGTCTATGATCCAAGTATGATTTCGAATTACCCATGTCTATATTCATGTTTCTGACTATTAAAGTCCATTTCAAGTATGTTTATGTTTGGGCAAGCCCATATGATCAAGTAAGTTTCATGATTTATCTCAATGTCATGTTATTAGCTTACCAAATGGATTTTGAAGTCTAGGCTCCCACTTTTTAGCTAGTGGTATGGTTTGAGCTAAGGCTCCTCATGTTATGTTTTCAGATATTGCATGTATTATTATGATTTTCTTCGTCGCAAGATGATGGTTCAACTTCCTTGGAAAATAATGGAGAGCATATGCATGTTTTTGAGAGTAGTGTCTAGCACTAAGTAGGCTAAGGGTTCAATCAATCTTGTGCCTCAGAACTACATGCCAACATAGGTATGTTCAGATTATTTGGGACCTTCCCTATGAGCTTCCCCTGCCCCCAAGGGGCCTTCAACTTGATATCAGTATCAAGGTAGCGTCCTTAGCCTTGGCAAGGCTTTGGACAGCTCCGCCCACTTGAGTGTAATAGTCGGGACCACGTAAGCTCTATCGTGGTAATGTCAGTTATATGATGAGTCTCCCATTGTTCTTCATGATTTCAGTTATGCATATTCATCAGTCATGATATTATGTTTTCAGCAGGTTTGACCCAATGTTCAGTTTTACTTATGAATAATCAGTTTCAGCTTTGGGTCATTCTATTCAGTTATGTTTAAATCATATTTTCAGAAAATAACATGCAAGCCCTACTCTCAGAATCTTATGACTAAATGTTTTATGATATGCATGATTTCTGATTTTTACTTACTTTGCAATTTACTTACCCTTCATACTCGATACATATCATGTACTGGCCACATACTCCGTGCTGTATCATTTCATGATACGGGCTCAGACATTCAAGTTCAGTCCTACCGTTAGCCAGATCCTTAGCGTTAGCATCTTCCAGCTAGAGTTGGTGACTCCTCATCCTTCGAGGACCCTTTTATTAGTTGTATTTAGTATTTTAAGTCTTTAGCAAGTTAGTTGGGGTCTTCCCCATCAACTCGTCAGAATGTAGAGGCTTATTAGACATAGTATGTATTAGTTTCAAATCGCTGTTATGTATTCAGATATTCAACATTATCAGGTTTTCAAAATTCCGCTATTTTATATGTTAGACTTCCACATTATTATGTTGAGTTTAGATTTCATGTTCATGCCATGAGTCAACTTGGAGCCTCTCGGGACTCTTTGTGCTGTGTCTCGATTTGGGTATATGTTCGCGTCATGACATTAAGTCATCAAAAACCACACAAAAAAGTTAAAATAAACAAATGAAAATAAATTGTACCTGTGGTACCCTTGGGTTGCCTCCTAAGCAGCGCCTGATTTTACATCGCAGCACGACGTGAAATATCATTTTCAGGATATCCTCAAACAAGTATTCCCTTTCAGGAACCATCTTCTCTTTTTCTTATTTTTAGAGGGAATAGCCTCCACCCTGTCTCTCTTTTCTTCCATCACCTTCTTCAATTTCTTCCCTCCATCAGACTCAGGCTTATGTGTCATCGTATCTTTCAACATTGGACCCATGAAATCTATCACCCCACACTTAGCATCTATGGCCATGGTGATCTTGCAAAGATATCTGTAGTGTGTGGGTGGGTTGATCTCCTGGTAGACTCTGAAGAGCTCTTACTCATCATTAACCCTCATTTTAAGGGTACCAACTCTCATATTGATTATTGCTCCACCAGTAGCCAAGAATGGTCATCCCAGGATTAGGGGTACCTTATCATCAACCTTAAAATTCAGAATAATAAAATAAGCAGGTATAATAAATTTACCTACTTTGATGAGAAGGTCCTCAGTAATTCCCTCTGGGCCACTATTGACTTATTTGCCAACTGCAACATCACTCTTGTAGGCCTTGGTTTTCCCAAATCTAGTGTGTTGAACAGATATAGGGGCATCAAATTCACTGCGGCCCCAAAGTCACACAAGGCCCTCATGATTCCGGCTTCACCAATTTGTACAGGGAGAGTGAAACTCCTTGGGTCTTTGAGCTTTTTGGGCATTTTACTCATTACCCTATAACCGCACTCCTCAATGAGTGTCACAATCTGGACATCCACTAGTCGTACTTTGTTGGCCACCACATCCTTTAAGTACTTGGCATACTTTGGCATACCTTGCAAAATGTTAAGTAAGGGAAAATTTATGTGAAGCTCTTTGAAGATATCAAAGAACTTCTTAATACATGCTTCCTCCTTGATCTTCTTGAGCCTTTGTGGGAATGGTAGTGGTGGCCTCTATACTGGCTGTAATGATGAATGTGTATTATGTGTTACAGCATTCTGATTATCTCTTTTATCAGTTGATGGATCAGGTCTGACTAGCTCTAGCTGCACCTCATTTTTCTTTTCTTTTTGTGGTGCGTCAGCCAACTGCTTGCCACTCCTCAGACTGATGGCATTGACCTGTCGGAGGTTTGTATCTGTATCACTTGGTAACCCTCCTTGAGGTCTGTTATGCTAAGCAGCTGCCAATTGACCCATCTGCTTCTCTAAATTTCTAGTCTCCATCTACTGATTCTTCAAGTCCGAGGCCATCCTTGCTTGATTTTCTGCCATCTGGTTCTAGATGGCCATGATTTTCTACAACATCTCCTCAATGTTTCTATTTCTAGCATACCCACTGTTTTTCTTGTTTTGATGTTGGTACTGCTGTTGTTGAGGCTACTAGTAGCTTTGACTCTAATTACCACCCCAAGAGAAATTTAGGTGATTTTGCCGGTTTTTGTTGTAGTGTTCCCATAAGTCTAATTGTTCCTCTACAAATTACCTACAAAATTCACTGACTATGGATTTACTCCATAAAAGTCTGCACTATGCCCATTGTTTCCACATTTCTCACACCAGCTAGGAGCTGATTGAATTGCATTAACCTATGTCTGTGGTTGTGCCATAGCTATCTTGCTGAACTAAGTCATCATTTGGTGCTAGAATGAGGCGAGCTTAGCTACTAAGGCATTCATGCAATCCACTTCAATCAACCCAACTCTCTTACCTGCCTCTCTATATGACTCTCTATGCCCCTCTAGATTTCCTTGTGCAATCCCATTCAACAGAGTGCACAGTTCATCATACATTTTCTCAAGTACTTGCCCACCCGATGCGGAGTCTATAAAAATTTTAGTGTGTGGATATATACATTCCATAAAGGTGTGGGCTAACACCTCATTCAATTGCTAATGAGGGGTGTAGTCTCTCAACAATGACTTGAACCTCTCCCAGGCCAAGTATAAGTTCTCCTCACGCAGCTACTTGAAACTTATGATCTCACTTCTGAGCTTGGCAGTCTTGACTGAAGGAAAGAATCTGATAAGGAACTTCCTTTCTAGGTCATCCCAAGATGTAATTGAATTTGGTGGCTCTGCCTTCAGCCACCTCTTCGCCTCTCCCAACAGTTAAAATGGGAAGAGTGTGAGTCTGACATAATCAGTTCACACTTCCGTGGGATGAAAGTGTCACTGATCTCAAAGAAGTTATGTAGGTGCTGTTGTTGGTCTTCATGTGTCATTCCCATGAATTGCGCACTAGAGAGAAACAACTGCACCATGTTCTTCTTTAGCTCAAAGTTCCCTCCAGGCTCTGATTTAAGTATGTTGTAGGTCACATTTGTCGCGAGTGCGATTGCCACTTTGAACTGGTTGGGCTACCATTGGCTCTGGCAACAACTCTTTTTGCCTAACTGGTGGATTCTGTTGTATCTTCTCCTATAACCACTGCAACTTTCACTCTAGAGCCTCTCTCTGTAGCAAGTGCAATTGTCGTTCAGGCTCCAATAATGGTTCCACCAGTTCTCTATTCCTTACCAGTATTACAAGGACAATCTATCACCTGCAATATAGCAGACTAAGACCAAGATCTTCAACACTTCAGAAAAATAAAAGTCACACAAAAACTAAAAATCCACTAAACGCTGCAAGTCCCCGGCAATGATACCAAAAACTTGTTGCGCCCCAGCGCACTTACAAGCTTACACAGTCGTGCAAGTAATATAGTGACTCTGAAGAGCCAGATGTCGAACCCACACAGACTAGACTAATTCAGTGAATATTCAAGTTCAAGTGTTATATTAAATTTCATAAGTGTTGGTTTTCAAGATTTGAAGTTGAAAACTAATTCTACGGTGATCACAAGTAATCCGGAAAAACAATAATGATAATCATCTAGAGTTAAGACCAAACTTTCATGCAAATCTAAAATTCATGATGGTTCAAGTATTGAAAATACATTTGTTATCTCACAGAGTTAATATGCATGTTCATGGTCTTTCGAGCCTTTAAACACAACAATTAGTGTCACACCTACATTATTGAGAGGGGATGTGATAGCTAGTAACAATGTGGATGCGGAGCACGACGTTTATGCCTTGATTATGGAATTTCGTAACTCTAATCATTTAACCTAGAATTAACTTGATGTGACAATTTAATCCTAAGTGTCTAGCTATCTTTCCATTTATTAACCAAGCAAGGCGAATTAGGTATAACTTCTATCCTAACCTCTAATCCTATCTTGAAGTCAAGAACTTGCTCCCTGCCTTTCTAGTTCTAACCTAGGGTTACTGTTTTGAATATTTGTCTAAGCTTAACAAATTAATTTCAATGGTGATCAAGCATTAAAAAACAATTAATAAGAATGGAAGACAAAACAACAAAAGAAACTTGAATCGACAAATTTATGCAATTACATTCATGTTATGTGGCCTCAACCCTAGATGAAGGGTTTTATCCACTCAAGTTCATACAAAAACTAAAAACATGTTTGAAGTGAGGTACTTGCAAGAATGATTATTAGAGAATGAAAGAATTTGAAGCCTACGTGAAGTTCTTCATTTCTCCCTTTGCTTCTCTCTGCTTTCCCAAAAATAATATGTGATCATTCATTTAGAAGCTAAGGGTTCAATTTATATTAAGTGAAAATTTGCAAAATTTTGTCGTGCCCACAATGGCTCCGTGACACACTGCCCATCGTGCTACCCAAGCAGCGTGGCACAGACTGGTCATGGATGGCTACTATTTTGGCATTGGCATTGGCATGGGCGAGGCGCCATGGGGCGTGGCATGGAGTCCATCGCGCAACTTGCCTCGCGTGACACGGGGATTGTCGCATAGCTTGCACAGCGTGTAACATTGCCATCATGCGCAGCTGCTGCCTTGGCATGGTCCTCGCACGCGCATGCCTCACGTAACACAGTGCCTAGCACAACATTCACTTGTCATGGCACGTTTCTCAACGCGTAGCACTGCCAGTGTGGCACGCTGGAAAGCATGGTCATGGCACTTTCGTGCTCTCTTCATGCTTCTTTCTTCACACTCAATCCTGAGCTTCCTTTATCTTCATGTATCATCATATTAAGCTTATCCTTTGCATTTTTCACCTAGAAATGACGGCTAATCATGTAGGTTAGCTCATACAAACACTTTACAAAAAATACATGAGAATATAATCAACTGAATCAACAAACATGAATAAAAATACGGTATAAAATAGCACTTGGGCCCATAATTATGCATAAGATCACCAGGACCTAACAGTGACACCTTTGGAGATTCACCGGTTTTATATTCGCAGTCCGCGAATCATTTTCCTCTTTGGTCCGGCAAGATCCAGCATCTGTCGGTGATGCAACCGACGAGTCACTGGTTTATATCCGCGGGCCTCCGATTGTATTTTCTCCTCAAATTAGTGATTTCTTGCAATTGATCGGCGTTTCTTCTGTGTCTTCTAGTGGAGCACCTATTTTCACCTGAATTCATCCTTTTTACTCAGTTCATGCTCTTTCTTTTCAACTCAGTTACCTGCACATAAATACGTAAAAGGGTCATAAAGTTCATCTAAATGACTTGAAAACAAAGATAAAGTTCATGCTTAAAAGTCTAATGTGTTGATAAATTACCAACTCATCAATGATCGGTGTGTACCACAACTTTGTCCCCAGTAGATATGATTGAAATTTCTCAAAGCCAAACCGCAAACAGCTCTTTCTCTGTCACAATTTAATAGGCTTGGGCTTCACTCAGGGCCTTGCTAGCAAAATATATAGGACGAAAAATCATCTCTCTCTTTTGCCTATGAACCGCCCATAAGGCAACACCACTTGCATCACACATTAACTCAAATGGCTTAGACCAATCTGATGCAATGAAGATAGAAGCTGATGTAATATTCTCCTACGAATCAAGGTACACCTTCATGCATGCATCATCAAAATAGAACTTGGCATCCTTCTCTAACAACCAAAACAATGGGTGAGCCACTTTGAAAATATCATTGATGAACTGGTGATAAAAGTTTTCATGACCCAAGAAACTTCTTATGCCTTTTACAGTCTTTGGAGGGGGTTGGTGAGAGACGACTTCAATCTTTACTTGGTCCACTTCTATCCCCTTTTCTGAAATTTTATACCTTAACACAATGCCTTCCTTCACCATGAAATTACACTTCTCCCATTTGAGAACCAAATTTGTTTCTTCACACCTTTTTAATACATCATTCAAATTGGCCAAGCAATTATCAAACAAATTTCCCAAAAAAAAAAGAAGAAAAATTGTTAATGAAAACTTCCATGGTGTCATCGACCATGTTTGAGAAAATCGACATCATGCATTTTTGGAAAGTGGATGGGGCATTACAAAGCCTAAATTGTATTCTCTTAAATACAAACGTCCCATAGGGACATGTGAAGTTTGCCTTCTCCTTGTCTATCGAGGCAATCAAAGTTTGATTATACCCCAAACACCCATACAAAAAATAGTAATATTCTTTTTTGGTTAGTTGATCTAACATTTGATCAATAATTCAGACTGGGAAGTGATCCTTCTTGGTCCATGAGTTCAACTTCCTATATTCCATGCATACTCTCCATCCAATGACTGGCCGTGTAGCTATTAATTCATCCTTCTCATTTGAAACCATGGTGATCCCTCATATTTTAGGCACACATTGGACCGGACTCAGCCAATTACTATTAGCTATATAATAAACAACCTTTGCATCTAACCACTTGGTGATCTCTTTCTTAACCACTTCTTGCATTAGTGGGTTCAAACGTATGTGATGCACCATGGAAAGGTTATTATAATCTTCTTGAAGGTTGATCTTATGACTACAAATGCTCGGAGGGATGCCAATTATGTCAGCTATAATCCAACCAATTGCTTGAATGTTCTTCTTTAACACTTCCAGGAGTGCCTCTACTTGCTACTCGGTTAGCTTAACCGAGATGATCACCGATAAAGTTTTATCTAAACCAAGATAAGTATATTTGATGTATTGTGAATTTACAACAATTTCGATGCTTAAAAATGAGAAAATAGCATGGACTTAGGTATGTTTATATGGATATGAGGCACTTTTACTTTGATTTCATGGAAAATAAGTGTTGGAGCAGAGATGTGCAAAAGAAGCCTTAATATGCTGGAAAAAAAGCCAAAGTATAAGTCTCAGTACTCTAATAACCCAAAAGTGCTTAAGATTAGACTCGGAATTTCAAATGAGAAATAGCAGAAAATCTAAGATTTCTTCTCAGAATGACTTGTTGTACGGGTCGTTGGTAGATCTAATGACTCGTTAGAGGGCTCATGGTGAGAATCTGCAGAAATGGACTTAGAAGTAATGGGTCCCAAAATAACTCGTTAGTCGATGTAACGAGTCATTGTATGGGGATTATTGGGAGGATGGTCTTGGTTAAAGAAGGCTGGCATGAGTCATAGGATGACTCGTGGTCCGATAGGACAGGTCGTTGTAAGGTTCCGTTAGAAGAGTTTCCAGTCGATGGGCAATGGTGAAAATGGATGGTTACCACAATTCGTGGGAACAAGGTACGACTTGTGGTACCATCGTGGTGCACGTCTGGGTCTATAAAATGGAATGAACCAACTAGGGAAGTAACAGCCCGTTAGATCAAGGGATGGCTCATGGTTGCGCCAGTTGTCACTAGCAGTGCATGATTTTTAGGTTTTTCATTAAGGGTATTTTTGTTATTCCAAAGACCTAAGGTCTTAAAATACATCATTTTAAGCTCAGTTAACCTATTATAAGCCTCACCATTTCCATGCATGCAACTTAGAGTCTTTCCTTAGAGATCAAATTTGAAGAATTTCTCCAAATTATCTTTAATTTCCTTTGGGATTTCAAGAGGGAGTGTTGATTTGATTTACCCAGGTAAGTGAGATCATGAATGAGAGTTCCTTTCATTCTCATGCCATAAATTCTTCTCAATTCCATGGATTTCAATTCTAGAACTCAAGTTTCATGATCTATGAGGTTTATTCTTATTCTTGTGAAATTCTCAATGATCTCTCTACTAGTTAATTTCTTTCATGTATTAATTTATTTTTTATGACTATTTTAAATATAAAGTTATACATTTGAATTTAAATTCAATTATGCCCAATTATGTATGTTTTATGAAAAGTGAAGTTATGCTTTCATTATGATCTTGATCTTAATCATCCCACTTATTATTTATGCTTTATGATTTGAAATGTCAATCTTATACATGTTGTAAAAGTATGAATGGATTTTATGAGTGATGGATTTATGACACTTGGCCAATTCATGAGCCCTTGCTCATGACTAATCATGTATTCAAATGGGGATTAATGATGTTATTATTTATTTGTCCATGAACTTCATGAATGATTTTTATGGTTAATATACGAGCCCTAATGTGCATGTTTTTAGGAGTAATGTCTAGCACAGAGTAGTCCGGCGTTCGAAGGACTACGTCGGTGTCTCAGAATTACGTGCCACTACAGGTTTATATATATCCAAATGTTAATGGATCCCCTTTCGTGATATCACATAGTGCGCGCCCCTTGCCTGGCAAGTCTGGGACGGCTCTACCCACTTGAGCAAGATAGTTGGGGCTCTACCCACTTGAGCGAGATAGTTGGTGCAACATGTAAGCTCTATGATGATGGTGTCGGTTATGACGACAACTCCCATTGTTCCACATAATTTATCCATGGTTATGTTATGTTACTTTGGCTCAAGTTATGTTCTATAAATATTTTCTCTTATGATTATGATTATGACTGGTTTACGAATATTTGAAAATCTTGAGCCTTATGTTTACATTATGATATTTACTTTATAATCATGTTGTACTACTCTTACGAACTTTTATGTATTTTAATTATCCATTTTACTTACCTTGCATACTTAGTACATTCCAAGTACTGACCGCATACTTTATGCTATATAATTTCATGATACAGGCTTTGACATTTAGGTCCAGCCCTGCCATTAGCCGATTCTTCAAGTTCACATTCTTCAGCTAGTGTTGGTGAGTCCACATCCTTTGAGGACATTCAGTTATTTGTAGTTATGCTTAAAGAATTTTGTTAATCTAGTTGAGGGATGCTGTCCCATTAGCTCATCAGTTATGTAGAGGCTATTCAGACATTATGTAGAAAACAGATTGATATTTCTAATTCGGTATTATCTTGATATTAATGCAGACTTCCTCTATTATGTATGTTAGAATTCCGCTTATTTATGTTGAGTTTTAGATATCATGTTCATGCCATGGGTCGACTTGGAGACTCTCGGGGTTCTTTGTCCCGTATCTCCATTCGGGCCTATATTCGGGCAGTAGCAAACTTGGTATCAGAGCATTAGCTTTTGAAGTGTCCTATGGTGTTTGAAAGATGCGTTAAGTAGAGTCTTTTTCATAGGTGAAGCGCACCACACTTATGACCAAGAGGCCATGAAATGTTTAGAAAATGTTCCCTTTTTTCATGAACTATGTCGTGCGATGAAATGTCTCCCTATCCTTCTAACTCGTGTTATACACATTTTTAGAATCACGCCTCCTAGCAGAGTTAATGGAATAAGAAATGGAAATGGAAATGGCCATGAAAATGGAAACAAGATGGGCACTAACAAGCCCCACCAGCCCTAGAGGATCACGTGCCTAAGCAGGTTGCCCATGCTGAGTTCAGGGCAACAATATAGATGCTAGATCAGGCTTTAAACGCCTAGGACAACCAACAGGCGGTAGCACATATCCCTTAGAATGGGATTGTGGCGGCGGCGAGGGTTAGAGATTTTCTAAGGTTGAACCCTCCGGAGTTCCTTGGGTCAAAGGTGGACGAGGATCCACATGAGTTAATTGATGAGTGTTTAAAATTACCCAGATCATGGGAGTGACCGGGGAGGTGTGCGTAGACCTAGAGTTGTATTAGTTGAAAGGGGTTGTGCACATCTAGTTCACGTAATGAAAGGATAGCAGGACAGTTAGGGAAGGCCCCATTAGCTGGGATAAGTTTCATGCAGCATTTCTGGATCAGGTTTTCCCTCATGAGATGAGGGAGATTAAAGTAGCTGAGTTTGTGAACCTAAGGCGGGGTAACATGACAGTCCAAGAGTATGCTTTGCAGTTCACTCGTTTGTCCATGTACGCACCAGAGCTAGTGGATGATCAGAGAGCTCGGGTGAGCAGGTTTGTACACAGAGTAGTGGGCTACCTGGACAAGAATTGTAGGGTCGCTATTCTCCACTAAGATATTGATTTTCCTCGGATGGTTTATTACACCCAGTAGATGGAGGTAGTACACCTGAGACAGAGAGGCCAAGAGGGCCAGGACAGACAGTTATGTGTTCTCTCGCCAGCGTTCGGCGGGGGGGGGGGGGGGGGGTGGACATCGCTAGTAGTCTCATCAGAGGTCATTAGCTCTAGTTCTATCATCGTTTAGTTCTGCATCTAGGTTGCTATGTGATTAGAGGATCAGAGCCTCAAGTTCGAGGGACAAGAGGAGCATGCAGACAGAGTGTACCATTCTGGCTTGTGGGAAGTGTGGCAAGAGTCATATAGGAGAGTGCTTGATGGGATCAAATATCTGTTTTGGGTGTGGTAGATTCGTCCACATGCGTCGGAAGTGTCCCTTGGCTAGAAAGGGCGATGGTAGAGGACATGATTAGGCTACCAGTTCAGCACCAGCACCAGCACGCCCAGCTCAGTAGGGTGCATCCACTAGTGTAGGTGGTGGCCAGCGTCAGAACAGGTTTTATGCCCTTGCATCTCGACAGGAGCAGGAGACTTCACCAGATGTGGTCACTGATATATTACGAGTATTCCACCTTGATGTTTATGCATTTTTATATCCAGGGGCTACTTTATCTTTCTTGACGCCCTATATTCAAAACCCTTCTCAGTATCTACCCCAGTTGGTCATTCAGTTATAGCTCGACCAGAATATAGAAATTACCCTATCACAGTTCTTCAGAAAGTCACCTCAACAGATTTAGTAGAGCTAGCCATGAAAGATTTTGATGTTATCTTCGGCATGGATTGGCTACATGCATGTTATGCCTCAATAAACTGTAGAACCCGTGCAGTAGATTTCTAATTTTTGGGTGAGCCAGTCTTGGATTGGAAGGGTAGTTCAGCTATACTTGTAGGTCACTTCAGTTCCTACCTTAAGGCCAGAAAGATGATTTCTAAGGGTTGCGTGTATCATCAAGTTAGGGTTAAGGATGCTATGTCCAAAACCCCGACTATCTACCAAGTTTCTATAGTGTGCGATTATCGATAAGTGTTTAGAGATGATTTATGGAGAATTCCTCCAGAGCGGGAGATCGATTTTGGTATTGACCTCCTTCCCGATGCAAAACCTATATCTATTCCTCCCTATGGAATGGCCCCATTAGGGTTAAAGAAGTTGAAGGAGCAGTTGAAGGATCTCTTAGACAAGGGTTTCATCAGACCGAGCAAATCCACCTGGATACACCAGTCCTCTTGGTCCGGAAGAAAGATGGTTCCCTTCAGATGTGTATTAATTATCGACAATTGAACAAGGTCACCATCAAGAACAGGTATCCCCTCCCCAGGATTGATGAATTTTTTGACCAACTTCATGATGCTAAATGCTTTTCAAAGATAGACCTCAGATCTGGATACCATCAGCTTAGTGTTTGGGAGAGTGACATTCCTCTTGTTCCCTTGGGCTGAACTCTGAGGTTCGTGCCTCCTACCTCATACTATCAAGGATATTACCGGCCAATTCTACTGACCTGTATTCCTTTTGACTCACACTTGGGCCTATTTTGTTCATACGATCTCCCTGTCCTTCAATATTAAAAACTAGGGCTGTAACTATTATCTTGTAGGTATGTCATGCCTCATTAGCATGCTATGGCGGAATCGGCCTTTTTCTAACATGAGCTTCGCTATTACTGGGGGTTTATCACTGTTGGACTCCCTCATACACACTGGAATGTTATTAACAACCTTATCCCCCTCCCTGTCTTACTATAGTGAGGGTATAGATAACTTGTAAATACTAAGGGTTTCAACCACTCTCTAATTCTCCTCGGGGACAATAATTCTAGCTCTCCTCTACTATTCGTTTTGAGTGCCATAGCACTGATACTTGCACTTTCTATTGTACTGTAATAACCAGTTGGAGGTGGAAAATGACCCTATCTTACTGTGGTAAGACTAAGGTATAGAACCTTACAATATTCGAAAATTTGGAGGTAGGAATCCTGTGATTTCCTCCTTCCTTCACACCTTTCAGGTAATTCACATTAACTGCTTCCCCTGGCTAATTCTAAATATATAGTAGGTAAACCATCTCATATGTACATATATACTATACTCCTAACTCCCTATTCTGAGGTTGTAGGGAGAACTGGGGATGACACTGTCATATCTATCTCATTATGATGTTCCTGGTACTTCGGGAGGATGATGGGGAAATGTAAAAGACGTCTACTTCCGCCTTTAGGCTAACCGTCCCCCAATTGTGACTCCTCACTGGTACCTCCTCCTGCTACTATGGTAATCTTGGAACTAGCTGGTGTCTGTCTTATCTCGAACATTATTCTATACAGACATAATGAGGAAAGCTTAGGGACTCGACCCCATACAATTCTTCTCCACAGCACGATCTAAGAAGAAAGAAGGGTAACCATACTATCATGCCTCGTAGCCTCCTGCTTATAAAATTTGTGCACAACACATTTATAACCAAGATTCTACTCGAAATAGCTTGCAGATTCTCTAGGATACGAACTACTCCGATACCAAGTTTGTCACGCCCCACCTTGGGAGGCATCACTGGCACCTGGTGCCACACAAGCAACTAACTGACCTGGCTAGTCTTATGCACGTCTGGTGCCAGCCTATGACTCAATTCAAGAAAATAACGAGCTATATCTCGATTGTAAATACAATCTCCAACTGAAAAGGCCATATAGACACCTGTAAATGAAAATAACTAACCAACAACAGGAAACAGAAAGGATCCTCTACGGGCCGGCAAGGCGACCTTGCTGTCTAGTTATAATAGAAATGAGGATTAGCTACTATACTAGGCTCCACACGGCCAACACACGAAGCATAACTGATTAAGGCCCAACATGGCCAACATACAACTAACTGTCTGATGAATGTAGTCTACAAGCCCATAAGAGTACAAATAGTGGTGGGGACAGGGCCCCGACCTACCCAAAATGCTATATAACTGAAATGTAGAAATTTCTACAACCTAGTAACTCCGAATGAAAGGAGTTGTCCCAATAGCAGACTCTGAACAGCTGCTATTGGAGATCCTAAACCCTATCTGTCTAAACCTGCAGGCAAGTAATACAGAGCCCAGGGGAGGGCGTCAGTACAATATGTACCGAATATGTAAGGCAATAGAAAAGCTGATAAATACTGGAAGTAAATAGAAAGAAGGGTGGAAAGATTAACTTGTACGCCTACTGATTTGTGATCTGCATCTAACCAACACTATAGGTACTTAAGATAAGACTATATAATTACCCATTTATAAACTATAACTAGCAGACAAGAATACAAGCAAGAACCTCACCTGGCCCCCATAAGCCGGAAGGTACAATCAACACTAAATAACTCATTCCGGCCCCCATAAACCCTGGCGAGCACATTTCAATCTATATACCCCTATCAGGGTTTCTATGACTCCACTGGTACTGTAGCAAACCTACCAGTCCCCTGGGTCTACAACTGAACCCACTTGGCCCCTAAACTGTAGTTGTGTCTAAGTCCGGCGGACTCCTACTGTCTGTACCCCGGGTACCGAACTTAACGGGGTGTGACGATACGGCATAAGATTAGTACATCCATGGAATAGATTGTATGAGGACTTCGAACCTCATCTTCGTCCCTCACAGACGGCATACCGCTCCTCAGAGCGACGTTATCTAGCCCCTCGCAAGCGTCGACACAACTAGTAACCCTAGGGTGGTCATGGATGGATCCTAAGTGAGGGAAACCCTAACCAAGGTGTTGTACTAACATCTTAATCTAGCCAATCAAAAGGCGTAACTGGCCTTCTGGGCCTATTGCCATTACTGCTCCCCCCGTAGGATAATCTGTAAAGCTGCTACCTAGCACGCCGTGCACCTGTATCTGATTAGAGAATCCTGATAATGATCATGATCTCTAATAGTCTGGACTAAATAGGATGAGATTTTGAGTGGTCCAACACAACTCTCTATACGTCCTTCCCAGACATCTATAGCTCAGAATGACTAACTACTCAGTGCCTCTTCTTAGGACAATTGTAGGGCTAGTACTGGCTGAACATGCTTTTGAGCGATCGGCCCCTAATACTCCATAGGAAGTTCACTGACAACCTTATCATGTGGGCAGTACTATACTAACATTGTACTTATTAGTGTCTTAGGCCTTATCTTGGTCCAATCGGATCTTATATTACTTTTTTGGGTTATTCTTAACCTTATAGACAACTTTATATAGACCTAACCATTCCTGGCAACATGTGGGTGATAGGAACCGGCTGGGGTGCTGGCCCGGCCTCTAACCACTAATAAGGTCCCTTGCCTTAGGGTACCCACGGGTCGATTTGACCTGGACGATTGGGCTGGCTTCCTGGACGACTTATATGATAACTGCTAAGCCCACTAAGACTAACAATCACTGGTAATAACTAATAGGGTGACAGGCTGTCACTCATCTCACTAGACAATCTTAGGTTGCTGAATCTAAAACATGGCCTTCCTATCTAAATTTCTAGCCCTGGGTGTAGGGATACATCAATGGCCTCTAGGTGTGCTTTCCTGACAATACAAATGCCAAACTGGTAGTTAAACCACCTAGCTGTGCCCATGCTGCTCAACTTACTAGATCAGGCTCGATAACTCTCGCGAGCTCCTACGATCTAGGTCTGGAAACAAACACAGAATTCTAATAAAATCCATATACATTTTCTAGCAGCTAACCAGAACTGATGTAACCATAATCTACGGATAACAGGTAATCACAGTGTGTCTGATCTCTATATACCAGCAAAAGCTAATTACAATATGTCTAATCACAATCTAATGGTAGCAACTATCCACAACATCTGAAATCGTCATTTCTGTTCTGGAACATAAGTCGTAACACTGTATAACAACTATACTTGTCGATTAAGTCTTACATACCTTGATTGTTGTTTCCTAAATAACCAACAAGTTTCAACTTATATTCACCAGCTCTCTTCAACTGTAACCGTTATACTGGGAGAAAGAGATGAATTTCAATACCAAATTCAGCGTCAAACGGTAACTTTTAGTACCAATATTGACTATACTTCAACTTAAAGAAACATGGCCGAAAATGTATTATTTCCCGAGAGTTCATAAGGGAGAAATACTTACTTGAAGCCTGTGATTGTATAGAAATTATTTGGAGCAATTTCGACTACTTTTTCTCGGTAGGGTTATGATTCGCCGGGTGAATTTCACCAAAATAACTCCGTAGTAATGCTCCCTGCGGGCTTAAACATCGATACCAAAAGTTAACTTGAATTTGGATGGTGTTTGGCAGCGTAAATGGATGAAAATTACTTGAATCCTTCGTGTTTCCTTTTCTCTGGCCGTGAGTTTAAATTGGGAATTATTTAAATTTTGAAGAGGACTTTATATACATTCTTGGGCGGTGGCAGGGGTGTGCCTCGCGTGTCACATTGAGGCTGCCACCCTGGCGCGCTGCACCTCCCATTGAGGCAGCAGGCCTGGCGCTCCGCGCCTCTCAAAGCGCCAGCAGGCCTGGCGCCCCGCGCTGGCCAGTGCACTGTTGGCTGGCTTGTCGCGCTGGCCTTGTGCACACTGCTCCAGTCTGGCCCCGCTTCCGAGGCTTTTTCCACACACGTCAAGTTATTCTTACTCATCACCAATCCACATGTACGCTTACTAATCATTAACATTTATGAGGTATAACTTTGGTGTCTTATCTTGGCCCTCACTCAACTCTAGTGAGCATCGGCGGCTCACCCAGCATTTAGCCGATACTTATCCACGAACTTCCAGATCTTCATGTTATTTTCCAGAAACTTGGGTGTCCTTCGGAAACTAGACTGGCGAGTCATCGGTGGCTACTCACGAATCGTCGGTGGAATTATTCCTTAGAGGTAGAGATGTTTAGCCTTTGGCCAGCGTTTCATCAGTCTTGATCGATGGATCGCCGATTTTCTCTCACTCTTTTCTTTTTGCTCCATTTTTATTCTGTTCTTCACATTTAGTCATCTACACACAACAAAAGCAAAAAGGGCATAAAATCCATATAATCAACTCAAGAGATAAGCAAAAACTCAAGTTTTAGAACCTATGGGTTGGAAAATTACCAACTCATCAAGGTACCAGTCATACTATCCTGCCAACACTTAGCCAAATCTGTAGCAGCCAAGGACCTACAAGAAGCAGGTACGATCCATACAATCCTGCAACAAGTCGTAGGTCCAGTCCTGACACAGTAGGAACCAGATATGGAAAGTTCCCTGTTAGCTGAGGAAAAGGTTTCTAATTTCTGTATAAATCGCCTTTATGTTTTATTTTAGTGAGAGAAGGATAGAATCAAGCTAGTAAACGTGTAAAGAATTTGTTCTGTGAATTTTTATTAAGTTTTGAGGAGTAATTCTTGGGATCAAATTCTTCAGTTTCTACATTGTTCTTGAGATTGTTCTTTGATATTCAAATTTGGTTTTCTTCCAATTATTGATGTAAGTATTTGCATTGGTATATGAATGCAAATTGTAATCTTACAACCATGAGAGGATAAAACTTCCACCACTAGGGATTGTGGTATCGTGGTGGATTAACAAACTAGGGTTGCACAAAGTGATTCAAAACCAATGGAAAATGCTTGTATTGTATTGTTTCATCTCTAAACATTTCTTAATGGTGTACAACGTAATCGTTAGGACTCGCCCGAATTCGTTACTTTCTTTAACCTAGAGAAGTAGAGACTAGGAAAAGAGAATTACAATAAAGCCTTGATTTTTATGATCATTGTATTAACTTGAGTTGTGGTCGCAGGATAGTTAAATTTGGAACATATTGATAATGGTTAGTTTGAAATCTCTCTTAAGACCTAACCCGGTGATTAAGTATAGTCATCCAATAGGGACGAACCAGTCATTCTGATGAACCCTAGTTATCAGTTTTACAAGTAAGCCTTAGAATTAATCATGTATGTATACCTGAAGTAGTCATGAACCAATGGGGAACACTTACCCTAGTTGTTTGCGAATCTTGATTTAAATCATAAATATAATTTTGTTTAATATTATTTTCTTCAAAACCCCCCAATTTGGAGGTAACTCACCAGCAAGTTCTATTAAAGGCATTAGTATATATCTTTCCTTATTACCTGTGGGTTCGACCCCAACCTATTAGTTGGGTTCTTTATTAACAACGATCGCTTCATACTTTGTTAGGAAGGTGAGTTTGAGAATTATCAAAAAGTGGCGCCATTCTTGGGGAATATGTCTAAGATTAGATTAAATGCTTGTATTTGACTTTCGGTTGTTATTTTCTGAATTATTTTTTCTTTTTGTTTTTGGATATCCACAGGTTATTGCTTGGTGAATGTCAAGTACTCGCCGAAGTGGAATCCCCCTGATTCCATTGGATCTCGAACTTGAACGAACATTGCGTAAGATGGAAAACTAGGAGCAGAGAGATGCCTGTGTAGCTGAAGAAGCTAGGAAAGCCGAGCTTGCTCGGCAAGTTACACTTTAGGATATGGAGGATGCTCGAGATGAGGTCGTTAATGCTGGTCGACATGGGAGGGGCAACAGAGGCCAAAGATATGCCCCTTAGTTCTTCAATGAAGATGACCTGAACATTGATGAAGTTGGGTTAACAGGAGTCAATGTACCATCATCACTTCCTACTGGGGCCTAATTTGATATCACTAGCACCATGATTTAGTTATTGAACATGAAAGGGGTGTTTACTGTTCATGTAGCTGACGATGCCAACCTGCACCTGATGAACTTCATGGGGATATACAAGGCGTACAAGTTGCCCAGAGTCAGCCAAGATGCTATAAGGCTAAGACTCTTCCCCTTATCGCTGTCCTGGGAGGCCACATTATGGTTATTGGAGTTGCCCAATGACTCCATTACCAACAGGAGCGAGCTCAAGCAAGCTTTCTTAGGTAGATTCTTTCCACCCTCTAGGATGCTGCAGCTTAAGGATGAGATCTACAATTTTCAACAACTGAAGACTGAGGCACTTCATGAGACCTAGTTCATGTTCAAAAAGAAGTTGACCAATTGCCCGAACCACAAAATTTCCGATGACAGTCTGTTAAAGATTTTATATAGATCATTGAATAATAGTACAAAAGCAGTAGCAGAAATAGTGGCGAGAGGAGCACCGATAACTCACACATGGGAGCAAGATGCTACTATCCTTGATAGGGTGACCAAAACAAAAGGAGCATGGAACACCTGGGAAGCAGAAGTAGCAGCCGGTACATATGTTGTTGGTTTGACTGCAGACCAACATAGGAAAGAAGAAAAACATGAACAGGAATTGGCTCATATGCGCACATCATTCGATTTTCTTACTAAGCACATCATGGGAGTTGGATCCAGAAAGGTGAACACAGTTAGGACAGAGGGACAGGAGCAAGGGCCAACCGTTCAGATTCCTAGAAGGAGGCAAATTTCTTAGACAACCAGGTGGTGGATTTCTGAGCCAACGCCCAAAGTTCTGGACAAGAAACTTGGCGCCAAGGTTCTAGAAACCAAGGTCAGAACCAATATAGACAACTATAACCGAAATGGGTATAGATATAGAAGCCGAGGTCATGAACGCGAGGGAGACTGGATAAGGAACGATGGTTACTGCAATGAATGAGTTGGAATGTACATGCCTCCTAATGCACGTGAGAGGGAGGCTGGATATTTGATGTTAGAGAGCATGATTGCTGAGATGTTAAAGAAGGTGAGATCTACAGATGATCAGTTGAAAGACATCTATAGTGATATATCAAGCATGGGTCAGAGGGTGGAGCCACATGCAATGGCTAACAAGTAGATCAAACGACAACTAGGGTAACTATTAGCATTTTTTAACCCTAGGCAAAAGGGTACACTACCTAGCAACACAGTCCAAAATCCAAAGAATGATGATCAGTATATGGCTGTGATGACTAGGAGTGCGAAGACCATGGTTGACCCCCCTCTACGGTTGTAGTTGAAAGGATGAAAGAAAGCGTGATCAAAGATGAAGAAGGTGTTGCTGAGAAGGAACATAATTAGAATGCTGAGTTGACTAAGGCCCCAATTGGTGAAAACGGGAGTGAAACTGAGCAAGGGACTACACAAATTTACAAGGCTATTCCACAGATTAAAGAAGAAGATAGAGAATAGTAAGTTTCAAAAAATCTTGTCAATGCTCAAACAGTTATTTGTAAACATACCATTGGTCAAGGTGTTGGAACAGATGCCCGGATATGCCACATTCATGAAGGACCTTGTGATGAATAAGAGGTTTGTAAGCTATGATCCTGTTGATAATGTACACCATTGTAGTTCTATAGCTTCATGAGTCTTGGCCCAAAATAAGGAAGATCAAGGTTCCTTAACTATTCCATGAACAATTAGTGATGTTGAGTTCTCAAGGGCACTCTGTGATTTGGGATAAAGCATCAATTTGATGACATTTTCTATGATTAAGCAGTTGGGCTTAGGAGCTCCCACGCCGGCTACTATGCGGCTACTAATGGCCGACAGAACTGTGATGAAGCCTGTGGGGATCCTGTTCAATGTGCTTGTAAAAGTTGATAGATTTATATTCCCAGCGAACTTCGTGATCCTTGATTGCGAGGTTGATTTTGAGGTCCCTATCATTTTAGGGCTGCCATTCCTTACCAGTGGGAGATCCTTAGTAGATGTGAAGGCTGGCCAGTTAAAGTTCAGACCCAATAAAGAAGAGGTCACCTTCACCGTCTACCAGTCAATGAAGCAACCGAAAGAATACAGAGTTGTCTCAGCAATTAAAGATGAATCTGAATTTCTTGACAAAGTCTGAGTAGTCAAGAGACTTGCATCATGCCGCGATGTTAAATTATGTGCTTCTTATGAGGCAACCCATGTGGTGGTTTGGTGAATTCTTAGTGACCGAGCCACTTGCGTTGTGCCGCAATGCTAAACAAGTGCTTCATGGGAGGCAACCTAAGTTAATTAACTAATGTGTGTTAGTGCGCAAGGGAGACAAAAATAAGTGGCAGAAAAACTACTGAACAGGCAGGTGCTACGGTTCTCAGTTCGACTCATGAGAAGGTTGTACCAGTCGTAGCAGGAGCCTTGGTGAGAATTAGAGATGTACTTCAGTGCATGCGTTCAGGGTACGGTTGGTCCTACGATTCATAACCTCATTGTACGGGTCTTAGTACTCTCCATGCTATGAACTATGCAAGGCATGGACCACAATGAAAAGAAAAGACCTATAAGTCATAGTACAAATCGTACCCCAATTGTATGAGTCGTAAGATATGCTCGTAGGTATACATGTAAGTTTCTAAATCTCTATATTACGAGTCCAAGGGATGAGTCGTAGGTGCTTCCTATGACTCGTGGTCCAAGTCGTGATAGGTAAAAAAATTTAAATCTACTTGACTCAGGCCAGATTTTTAAAAGTCGGCCCTAGGACCTATAAAAGCTTAAATGAATCATACCCCTGTCCCATGCTCACAAAACCTAAACTCACAACTCCCTCACACCCGTAACTCATCATCAAGAATCAATGAACAAGTTCTAGCTAAAAGATTACATCAAAAACCCCAATTCAAACCCTAGTCTTGATTAACAGTTGAAGTACCAACATTCAAGTAAGTGTATTTCTTCAAAATTGATAGACATAACTTGTGTTCTTAATGTAAACTTGCTAAACCCCCTGAGAGTCCTCTCATTGCTTGAAAAATTAGAAAAGGACAATGACCAGGTGTGCAACTGAGTTGTGTGCAATTGGGTAGGATCTTGAATTTGTGAAAATTGTGCATTGAACTTTTAAAAGATCAAAGTTACGGGTCATGATTAAAAAGGGGAGGAATGAGTAGTTGTAGAATTGGTTAAATGCATGCCTAGACTTGGGGAATTCTGAGTACCCAAATGTAAACTAAAACCCCTTGCGAACTAAAGTAAAATTGAGGCAGAGACAGGCTTCACAAGCCTTCCTATGAGTCATGGTTTTATTGTATGACTCATAAGATGGATTGTTGGGACTATTCCAAGCAAAATTTGAAATAATCACAAGGTATGAATCCTAGTACGACTCGTAGTTACTGCTATGAGTAGTACCTGGCAGTTGTACCAAGAATCTGAAAAGGGTCAAGTCCACAAGTGACAGTACGATCCTTCCTATGACTCATGGAATTGACTCACTGGTCGTACCATGAGTCATGGAAAAATACAGAATAATTGTTTTAAAAGATCATCCTTATATGACTCGTGGTACAGATCGCACCTTCGTGGTACGAGTCATACCTCAAAGGAATGACATTGACCTAAGATATTACGGGTCTCAGTATGAATCGTACCTCCAGGGTACGACTCATACTGTTGACCAGTGAGAAACTATTGAGGAATTCTTTTTTCTTGATTTCTTTTTCTCAGATATGGAATTCTAACCCTTTTCTCCATAGGTAGAATGATGATGAAGCATAAAGCATCAAAGGAAACTGCTCGGAGGATATTATTTGATGAGACCTTCGAATACGATCAAGCGAGAAACTCCCCTAGTGGTTCATTACAGGAACAAAGGATTGACACATTGGACACTGACGAAACCTGAACTACTACGGCGAAGGCCAAAGCCCAGGCCATGGCGGCCACTGCCACATCTTCCGGTGCTCCCCAGTCTGAGGAGGGAGCTGAGGAAAGAGCTCAAGAGTTGGGAAGCAGCTCTAATAAAGAATAAGGGTCCGAGGAGACCCAATCCAAAGATGCAAGCAGCGGTGCCAGATCAGAGGAGGAGGCACCAAATGCCGAGCAGGAGCAGACTCCACCTAGGGAGAACTGCAATATCCGATGGAGAGTACCAGGAGCCTAGGAGATCTATGAAAAGGGCATTGCTCTCACCTCCAAAAATAAACCTAAGAGAAGCATTCAAGAAGAGCCATGGATCCTCACAAATTCATTGAACAAAGTGCAGGAGATGAAGCGGATATTTATCTTCTACGAATTTGAGTGGATGGCTAGGGCCCCGGACCAATACACTCTAGAAATTACCCGAGAGTTCTACGCCAACTATTTGGCAACCATGGAGAAGAAGGAGATAGAGGGGCAAAAGTTGAAAGATCAGCCTAAGTTGGAGAGCGTCCTAGTCAGAGGCCGAGAGATTGATATATCCGAGTGCACTATTACTCAGATATTATATGGGCCCTAGTTCGTACCACCACTTTCTATGCTAGAATATGAATATCGGGTGAAGGCATTAGAACAGATCAAGCAGCTCGGATTTGATGAGAGGAGGAGGCAGATATAGTGGTTGTCCGGTGTGATTGCTGAGGATAAAGAAGAGGGGAGATCTTATGCCCGACTAATTGAATGAAGTTCCCGACTTTAAAGAATCAAGTTCAAGTACCGAGGAGATTCACGACTCAGAAAAAGACTCGACCCTTCCCAATCCCAGAGTGGGTCATTAGCGGCAAGCAGGTCATGAAGAATTCCATAAATTTCAAAGCAAAGGCCTGTTGGATGTTAGTGCGCCACCGGTTGGCACCGACAGTTAATGACAATACCCTCAATGCAGATAGAGCAGCTTTGGTGGCCTGTATCTTTTCCAGATACCCCATCACATTTCGAGGGTCATTGCAGAGGAGATGCGAGATTGTTCTATGGGATTGAGCACTACCATCTATTCCCGAGTCTCATTTTCAGATTATCCACGGAGGTAGGCATCATAGTGCGCCGGGGTGAGGAGGACCTGATTGAAGGACAGAGGATCTCTGATATTGTCCTGATCCAGGATGAGATGAACCCAATAAGTCCTTCCAGACTTTCCACCATAGTTCCACTGAATCGTCCAGTTGGAGGCGCATAAGTGAATTCCCCCACCTCATAGAAGTAGGTCAATACACTGGCTACAGATGTCGGCTATTCAGATGTAGCTCTCAGCACTTCTGCTGCACCACCTACCAGCCTTCCAAGGCAGACTCCAACCAGGTACATCCTAGTGTCTCAGGAATATCTCCAAAAGCTGGCCAAGAGACTGACCGTGGATGAAAGGAAGATTTAATCAATGATGGAGAATGTCAAGCCTTGGGTGAAGGTTGAGATAGAGACAGCTGCGCAGGCCCTACATTCCAGATTAGATGGGTTCAAAAGCAGATCCAATATACGCATAGATGAGCAGACTGATACAGGCAGCCTCCGTGAGGAGTTGGGGGCTCTTCAGAGCAAAGTGGCCGAGTTGTCATCACGACAGCCAGCAGTCATAGCATCCCCCACTCTTCCTGACCTCGATGCTGATATAAATGAGGAGCTTGATCTGGCAGCCTACTGGGAGCCCACAAGAGCAAAAAAGGAAAAAGGGAAAAAGAGGGTCTCTAAGGATGTTGGAGACGATACCCCAAAAAAGAAGAGGAAGAGAAACAAAAAACAGTGCAAGTGGGCACGAGTAGAGAGCCTTCACACTCATGACACACACTTGTCAGAGCTGCAGGAATGAGCTAGAGGAGCAGGCAGTTCCACCATGGCCCAAGCAGTGCTTGCTAGTGGCAGGGACCCTTCGGGCAAGCCACATTCAGCCCCAACTATTCCAGAGGCCATAGAGACATTCGAGACTACAGAGGATGTAGCTACTCCCCCTATTAATCCATCATTGAGTGCGATTGTAGCAAAGGCACCTCCTCCATAGGATGATAGGAGCGCTTAATGCACCACAGTATGTTTCTTTCCCACTGTGTTTACCTTCTATTCTTCTGGGACAAAGCATGCTTTTTAAAAAGGGGAGGGGGTGTACTTGTATTTTTTGATTTTTGATGCATCTGAGTGATTTTCTTGTCATGTTTCTTTTTCCTTAGGCATGCTATCTAGTAGAACCGTCATATTTAGGATTTTATTTTTATGATTTTTATTTAATTAGAAAGTACCTTCGGAGTAGTCAGGTAATAAATTGCATCAGTTTTGATATTTTGAAAAATTGACCCTGTTTAAAATTTTTTGATGATCAGCTGTGTACTTATGATTACATGCATGATTTCGGTTGATCTTTTCATGTCATTTAGTATATCAGCATGTATAGTTTTTTAAGCCAGGAATGAACTGGACAGGTAGAGTGAATGCAAAACATGTTCCATGAGTTAGTGAAGTCTGATACTTAGTTCAATACTGTGTAGAGGATCTAGAACTTGCCCGGTTGGACTTTGCATAGCTTTTGGATGGTTCGTTAGGAAAGGATCATAGGCCATTCTTTCTTATCCCATTCTTAGCTTAAATAACCCAACCAAAATGATGTGATTCCCTTTATCCAAATTTTTGAGCCTTAAATGGACCATTTTTCTTTGATTAACCAATTAATTGTACCCATTTTTATAATGAACCTATTTTGGCCATGGTCCCTCCTTAGAAATTATGAATCTCAATATAGGAAAAATTTCTAAGTTGAGGGTGGCTAGAGTAGGGATGTATAAATAGTGGGGAGGTGAAAAAGGGAGAGAAAAAAAGGAGAAAGATAAGGTGTGGTGCGACCAAAGAAAAATTGAAAAAAAAATTCAAAAATTGAATGATGCATGAAAAGCTTGAAGAAACACACCACACCCATAGAAGTGCATAAAAATGGTGAAAAGGGAGGAAGAAGTTGAAAAAGCGAAAAGAGTGAAAAAAGTGAAAAAAATAAGTCACATGTATGTAGTGCCAAGAAAGGGTTTAGTCACATAAAAAGATCTCATATCTACCATACTCAGCCCAAAAGCATACATTATAAGCCAAAAAACACGTCCTATAATGATCCTAACCTGACCATCTGACAAACCAAAGTTGAGAAAATAAGGGCAAGCCTATGGTATCTGATATGCAGTATTTGGATCTTCTTTGTGAGAGTGAGAGTCTCACTTTCTCAGTCCCATGTTATATATTTTACTATCTATGAGTGGGGGACTAAAGTTATTATAAGGGTATATGGTTTGTGTTTAAATCAAGTAGTGGTCTGTGTAAAAAGCATTGGTGATTACTTAGCTAATTGTTAATAGCTAGATTACATATCTTGATCCCTATTTATCATGTTTTGTGGTTGCTCGTGGTGCATGTGCTGATTTGGTTCATAGGAAAAGGCTCAAAAGCTTTTTGAGCTAATAGTGCAAATTTTGTTTGATGTTGGTTGTAGTATCCTAGGTTTATTTTCTAGTTAAGCATCATGTTTAGTTTTTTTTTTCTTTGTCTGAGGGCATGCAAAAGTCTTAAATTGACAGTGTTGATGTGCTGCGACTTTACAACACATTTGATGCTTAATACTGAGAAAATAGCATGGACTTAGGTATGTTTATATGGATACAAGGCACTTTTACTTTGATTTCAGGGAAAATAAGTGTTGGAGTAAAGATGTGCAAAAGAAACCTTAAAATGTGGAAAATCAGCAAAAGTACAAGTCTTAGTAGGAGTTGTACCGTGATGAAAGTCAAAAGGATGAAGTTAGAAGAAGGCAACAAACGAATCTCAGTACGAACCGTACCTAGATAGTACGAGCTGTAACTGGAGTCGTGGAATTATTTAGAGGAAATTGCACAAAGGCAGACTCTTAGTACAGGTGGACTACGAATTGTAGCATCAATGTACGAACCGTAAAATGAGTAGTGGTGAACTTCAGAAGATTCTTCGATACTTGGCGCAACTTCAGACATAATAGACAATACGAGTCATTGGAAGAAGGTACGAGTCATACAATAATACTCATAAAGAATTTAAGATGTAAGAGTTCTAAGGGCCAAACCACGGAAGCATTATACGTATCATAGGATGAAGGTACGACTCATACCAGCCTACCAACACTTAGCCAAATCTACAACAGCTAAGGACTTATGAAAAGCAGGTACAACGCGTAAAATCCTGCTACGAGTCGTAGGTCCAGCTGTGACACAGTCGGCACCAGATGGAAAATTCCCTTCTAGCTTGGAAAAGGTTTCTAATGTTTGTATAAATAGCCTTTATATTTTATTTTAGTAAGAGAAGGACATAAACAAGTTAGTACACATGTGAAGAATTATTTTTGTAAATTTTTATCTAGTTTTGAGGAGCAATTGTTTGGATCAAATTCATGATTTTCTACATTGTTCTTGAGATTGTCCTTTGATATTCAAATTTGATTTTCTTCCAAATGTTGTCGTAAGTATTTAATTATGTGTTTGTCTATGAATGAAAATTATAATCTTACAACCATGAGAGCCTAAACCTCCACAACTAGGGGTTGTGGGAACCATGAGGGATTAACAAACTTTGATTGCACAAAGTGATTCAAAACCAATGTGAAACGCTTGTATTATATTCTCTTAATCTTTAAACGTTTCTTAACAGTGTACAATTGTTACACCCCAAAAAATTTATGGAAATTATTTGATGGTTGTATGCTATATTAAGGGAAGTAAGGGTTGTATATTGATCATAGATGACATGGGAAATGTGTACTAATGGAAAAAAAAGAGTATGTAAAGTTTATAAATTAGGGTCAACTTTATATGACCATATCTCCTAATATATAATGAATTAGAAGCCCCACGGCCTATCAAATTAAAGAACTTTGAGTCTAGTCTTCAGAACATCAAACGGCTTGTCAATCGGAGTTTGGAATAAAAAGGTATAGGTGTTTTACGGTAGCACTATCGGGCAATGACATGGCCACCGCCCTAAAAACGGCCACCGCCCAAACACCTTTACTTTATGTTTTTGGTTATGAAATCATTTTCAAATTTTCCAGGTTTAATGTGAGTGCTTACCCTCTAAAATCCTCTCTATTTTCCAGTAGCAAAGACTTAGAAACCAATAGGAAATCCCTAAATAAAACACCATCAAAACACAAGAAAAGGTTGATGGTAGTGAAGGCAACATTGTGGTGAAGTTTGTTGCTTCCTTGTAGCTTCGTTTTGGCTGTGTTGTTGCTGCGTGTTTGGGACTATTTTGAGATAATGTTATACTCCATCTTATTTATAATTGTTCCAAAGAAATATTAAGTCACTTCCCTCTTTTGAAATCTCTAATAAGTGTTTGAATTTTTGAAGGAAAACTAGAAGAAAGTTATGGCTTGTATGTTGACTTGTTGTAGTTGTTGTGTTGTTATTTTGCTGCGTTTTGGGAAGAAAGATTTCTGAATTATTGGGAAGTGATTTGGAGGAAAATACTCCTATTATATCCAACAATATTCTCATGCCAAGAGTAAATGTTTCTAATATATTAACTTGCCTGACAATCCTAGCTAAAGCTTGAAGTTGGAGGTTATGTTGGGCTGCCGTTGTTGGTATATTGTTGTTGAAGTTCTGCTCGTTTTGAAGGTTGGAATAGCTGTGTTTTGCTGAGAATATACTCTATATTTGTGGGAGTTTTTCATGAGAAAAGTGAGGTAATTTCCTACCTCTATTTTCCCCCAAAGTTGTAGAAACAAGTTGAAATAAGAAATGCTAAGTGTTGCCTTATTTGTTTGTGTTGTGACTGCCTATTGATGTAACATTTTGGCTGGATAAATTGGCTTGAAACAGACTTGTAACTTGGTGATAAAATCAATTAATTTAAGGGGCTAAAGTTCTGGTTGTTGAAAGAAAGAAACAACATAAGAAAGCTCGCCGAAAAAAAAAGGTATCTAAGGCGTTCGTTGTCACTTGATTTTCAAGCACGAATTCATGCCGAGGATTAATCCGGAATCCCCCTGTACTTGAGCTTCTGTAGTAGCATATTATGGTTCCTCTCAATTTTTATAATTACTTGGTATTAAGGTGTGTATTTGCTAAAGAGTTGAAACGCATGAATGTGAAGCAAAGAGGGCAATTGCCTTCTATTATGGTCATAGTTGTAAATTGAGTCTGAAGTCCCCTCAGCGTGGGCACTGTGTACTAGTCCTTTACATTATGTTATGTATTTGTGGTGTCAAAGTTGTTTCGTATTATGGTTTCTAAGAAACTTGGTAAGCATGGCAAGACGACGACGCACAGACAAACCTAATATTTGACATTAGGCTTGAACTCAATAAGAGCTAACGAGCGTAACAAAATTGAATTTCCTTATCACAGTTACCTACCCTCTCATATTCATGTTTTAAGGTACCTAGGGACATGAGGTGATTCCCCGAACCCTCTTCCTTAAGCTAAGAGACTAATTAATACGTTTCTTAATTAACCGATACGTTAAACTTGGAAGATAGAACCCGAATGGGTAAACTGTTGATATTTCTATGGGACCATCTTTATTGGAAGTTTATGCACAATATATTGATGTTATCATGTTAGACGAGAATCATAATATATATATATATATATGTTTATGCTTACATTCAATTTACGTGCTAAAGCGGCAAGGATTACCTTCAGAAAGTCGCTATATGTTTATTAGAGCTCTTGAATTATCTAGACCTCTTGAGAATTGCTTAAGGCTTTAAGTAGACACGTCGCATGTTCTTTGAAAGTTGTAGATGTGTAAGGAAATTAACTTAAGTATAAAAGTTGAGGCGTTAGTAGCAAAGGAGAGATAAGAGTAAATGTTAGACCTTTTAAGGTAATATGTGAGGTGTATGCCTTCTTTCCGTAGTTGATTTAAAGAACCTTTGAGCGACATTAAAATTTTAGCAAGACGAGTTTAAAGGACAAGGTTGGAAATTAGGTAAGAAGGTAAGTGGGTACAAGAATTGCTGGAACACGAGAGTAAATAATTAGGTAGGGAATGACGAATCCTGTTTGGAAAAGAATTTAATATGAATACGAAAAGTAGAGCTAAAGGTTGTTAAATTTGATGATAAGTGTTACAATTGTTAATGAATTAGGCAAATAGCTAGCAAGATTTACCCTGTTCTAAAGACGTTTAGCAAAAGAGTTATAAATAAAGTTGTATATGTTCAGTTGTGTTAAGCTAATGAAAGGCTAGTAAAGTGTTAACTCCTTAAGAAATAATTAGAATTGAATATACGAGATAGTGAATCAAGTTAAAGAGAAGTTCTTCATTGTACTTTTAAACAATTATCTTTGATTATATGTTCTAAGAGTTGGATTAACTTTTTCAAGTTTTAAAGGATTTTATTTTTCTTGGAAGTTTCTAAACTATTTATAATGCTGCTAGGCTTTTCTAAGCTCCACATATATTGCAATGTTTCATATGAGCTTTTCCTACGCTGTCTTAAGCACGACTATAAGTCTTTATTTATTTTAAGGCAGCCCCTAGACAGTTGTCTAGAATTTGTATATTAAAGAGCTCCAGGTTTGAGATACACAAGTTATGTCTTCCTGTTCATAAGTTACCTCGAGATGTGATATGATGTGCAATAAATGAGGTATGCTCACAATTCTTGATATGAAAGTATAAAAGTCAAACGAGTATAAGCACGAAATGAATGCTAAGATTGTTAATAGAAAATGTTAGGTTAAGTGATTCCTCTCTGCTCCTCGTGTTAGAATTGCTAGGAGATGTTTAAAATCATGAATGTGAGTCTACACATGTCTTTATGATATTCCAGTTCTAGGAACTTCCCTAGAACTCATTCACAACATATATATGTATTTAAATGCTAAATGAAAGACCTATATGTGTTTGCAAGAATTGTAGTATTAGGGGTCGTGGTAAGATCCTACACATGTTATAGTTACTGATCAACATATTTTGTGGTTTCCAGTATTCAGATAATTTGTATGAGCTCTGTCAACTCCATTTATGATGGTGATTAAGATTTTTTTATTTTACGCCGGTGTGGTACATCGGCTGGAGATATTTTTATTTTACCCCGATGTGGTACATCAGCTGGAGATATTTTTATTTTACCCCAGTGTGGTACATCGGCTGGAGATATTTTTATTTTACCCCGGTGAGGTACATCGGTTGGAGATATTTTTATTTTACCTCGGTGTGGTACACCGGCTGGAGATCTTTTTATTTTACCCCGGTGTGGTACATTGGCTAAAGATATTTTTATTTTACCCCGGTGTGGTACTCCGGCTGGATGAATTTTATATATGGATTTAGGGTTGGCTGGTCGCTGGCATTACATTTATAGTTTTTTTCTTGTGCATTTCTTAATTGCATTTTCATCTCTTTATAGAGTTATTATCAGGTTTCAGCTTCCAGGATTCCAGGTTGTTACCATTCCTTATTCCTGGTTCAGTTATCTTGAGTTCAGTTATGTTATAGTAAGTTAATATCAATTGCAGGTTGCAGAGTTCCAGGTTATATTTATCATCTATATGTTTATGTGCTAAGTCAGTTATTACAGAATTGTTATCTCATGGTTAAAAGTTTCAGCAATACATACCAGTACATTTCATTCGTACTGACGTCCCCTTGCTTGGGGACCTGCGTTTGTGCCGCAGGTGCAGTTAGAGGTCAGGATGGCCAGTTGAGTAGCAGTTCGTGAGATCAACAGATGGTTGGTATGCTCATTTCTTCTTGGAGCTAGGGCTTAGTTATTTATGCTTGAGTTTTGAGATGCAGGTATGGGTAGGTCGGAGCCCTATTCCGTCCATCAGTTGGTTTACTCTTTAGAGGCTCTGTGGACTTAGTGTGTACAGTGTTATTCAGTTTTTGGCCTCATCAGCTTATTATTTCTTGGTTAGCAAACTAATTTCCTTGGTTGCATTTCGATTGTTTACCCCGTATTGTTCAGACCTTATGGGTCCAGTTTATTCTTCACTTGATTGTGACAGGTGGACCGGATGGCCTAAGTCTTATAGTTACAGATGTCATATAGCCGGCTTCACGATCAATCATGAATTGAGTGCCAGTTGCGCCCTACCCCAGTTTTGGGGCATGACAAACTTGGTATCAGAGCGAAGTCGTATCCTAGGGAGTCCACAAGCTGTGTCTAGTAGAGTCTTGCTTATGAGTATGTTGTGCACCATACTTATAATCAGGATGCTACAGGGAATTTAGGGGTTGTTTCACTTTGTTCATTAGTAAATCGTGCTATAGAGCAAAGATGTAAGGGCTGTTTGAAGTCTAAATCGTGCTTATGTTTTAGAATTCACTTGAAGTAAGGCAGATGGCTATGAGATTCTTGAAAGGGTCCCAGTCGCCCCTCCTGTCGATCCGAGAAATAGATTATATGCTCGAAGTGAGTTTTTTTACTCCCTGTGTTATAGTTCCTCCAATTCTAGTTAGAGCTACCATGAGAAGGGATTCAGCCCCTCATGTTGTCCCAGTTTTTGTAGAGCCAGGAGGAGGTAGAGTATTTTTTTCTTCCAGCACCTTCAGCTATATCAAAGGGATGAGATTTTGAGGAAGCATTTCATATGTTAACCCAAATAGTGACATTTGAAGAATCAGCTGCTGAAGTTAATGGCAGGTTCTAGGGAAATACTTCTGAGAGCTTTAATGCCTGTGGATTTTGAGCCTAAATCCCCTAGCCTTTACGTATTAGTGCTTACCACGGGAACTTCAATGAGTTCGAGATATTTTTGTACCTAAAGCACGGCAGCATGAGTATTCATGAATATAGTCTTAGGTTTAATTCTTTGGCCAATATTCTTCGAATAAGGTGCGAAATATAAGGGGGTTTATCAATTGTATTAGGTTTGATAGAGGATCTGATTCACCGTCTTCAAGTACCGACATAAAAGTAGAATAGATGGAGGATACCAGGTCAACAATATTATTTAAGGGTCCTTGTAGTGTTTCAAGGCACTAGGTGGCCAGACATTTAGTTTCTCTTGAAGACTTAGTTCCTTTTTGTTTTCCTAGATCACGCTTTAGTTTCAATTATCAGGACCGCCAATAATGGGTCGTGGTAAAAGCAAAGGTAAAAGCATAGCTTCAGATTTAACATTGATCTTGCATCTTAAGTAGTGAATGGAAAGTGGTATGGGAGTTAATTATATGTCGTGGTAGTGTATAAATTTGCTTATGGTTAGAAAAGTTCATCGATTATGTAGTTTTAAGGCACGTCTGCCATATGTTAGGTAAATATAATGAGTTAAATAAAAATAGTTTTATATGAAGCAACAACTGGAAAGAATATGTTTATGAATATATGGAATGTATGTTTATGATGGAAGAAAAGGATGAGTTAAAGGTGTTATGGCATTCAAGGACGAGTGTTTCTCGAGGGGGGGGGGAGAGGGAGGATGTTAAGGGAAGTATGGGTTTTATATTGATCGTAGATGACAAGGGAACTTGTGTATGAATGGAAAAAACAAAGAGTATGTAAAGTTTATAAATTAGGGTCAGCTTTTGAATGACCATATCTCCCAATATAAAATGAGTTAGAAGCCCCACGACCTGTCAAATTAAAGGTCTTTGAGTCTAGTTTTTAGAACATCAAATGTCTCATCGATCGGAGTTCGAAATAAAAAGTTATAGGTGTTTTACGGTAGCACAATCGGACAGTGACATGGCCACCGCCCTAAAAACGGCCACCGCCCAAACACCTTTATATTTTATGTTTTTGGTTATGAAATCATTTTCAAATTTTCCAGGTTTAAGGTGCTTGATTACCCTCTTAAATACTCTCTCTTTTCCAGTAGCAAAGCCTTATAAACCAAGAGAAAATCCCTCAAGAAAACACCATCAAAACACAAGCAAAAGTTGATGGAAGTGAAGGCAACATTGTGGTGAAGTTTGTTGCTGCCTTGTAGCTTCGTTTTGACAGTGTTGCTGCTGCGTGTTTGGGACTATTTTGAGCTAATGTTATACTCCGTCTTAGTAGGAATTATTCCTAAGAAATAGTAAGTTACTTCCCTCTTTTGAAATCTCTAATGAGTGTATGAATTTTGGAAGGAAAACTAGAAGAAAGTTATGGTTTGTATGTTGACTTGTTGTAGTTGTTGTGCTGTTATTTTGCTGCATTTTGAGAAGCAAGATTTCTGCATTATTGGGATGTGATTTAGAGGAAAATACTCCTATTATATCCAACAATATTCTCATGCCAAGGGTAAGTGTTTCTAATTTCTTAACTTGCCTAACAATCCTAGCTAAAGCTAGAAGTTGAAGGTTATGTTGGGCTGCCGTTGTTGGTATGTTGTTGTTGAAGTTCTGCTCGTTTTTGAAGTTCGGAATAGCTGTGTTTTTCTGAGAATATACTCTATATTTGTGAGAATTTTTCATGAGAAAAGTGAGGTAATTTCCTACCTCTATTTCCCCCCAAAGTTGTAGAAACAAGTTGAAATAAAAAAATGCTAAGTGTTACCTTATTTGTTTGTGTTGTGACTGCCTATTGATGTAACATTTTGGCTGGATAAATTGGCTTGAAACAGACTTGTAACTTGGTGATAAACTCAATTAATTTAAGGGGATAAAGTTCTGGTTGTTGAAAGAAAGAAACGACATAAGAAAGCTCGCCGGAAAAAAAAAGGTATGTAAGGTGTTCTTTGTCTGTTGATTCTCAAGCACGAATTCATGCCGAGGATTAATCCGACATTCCCCTGTACTTGAGCTTCTGTTTTAGCATATTATGGTTCCTCACAATTTTTATAATTACTTGTTATTAAAGTGTGTATTTGCTAAAGAGTTGGAACACTTGAATGTGAAGCAGAAAGGGCAATTGCCTTCTATTATGGTCATAGTTGTAAATTGAGTCTGAAGTCCCCACTTCATAGGCACTGTGTGCTGGTCCTTTAAATTATGTTATGTATTTGTGGTGTCAAAGTTGTTTCACATTATGGTTGCTAATAAATTTGGTGAGCATGGCAAGACGACGACGCACCGACAAACCTAATAATTGAAATCGGGTTTTAACTCAATAAGGGCTAACGAGGGTAACGAAATGGAATTTTATTATGAAATTTACCTACCCTCTCACATTCATGTTTTAAGGTACCTAGGGCCATGAGGTGATTCCCCGATCCCTCTTCCTTAAGCTAAGAGACTAATTAATACGTTTCTTAATTAACCGATGCGTTAAAATTGGAAGATAGAACTTGAATGGGTATACTATTGATATTTCTAAGGGACCATCTTTATTGGAAGGTTATGCACAATATCTTGATGTTAGAATGTTACAAGAAAATCATAATATATATATTTTTATGCTTACATTCAAATTACGCGATAAAGCGGCAAGGATTGCCTTTAGAAAGTCGCTATATGTTTATTAGAGCTCTTGAGTTATCTAGACCTCTTGACAATTGCTTAAGGCTTTAAGTAGACACGTCGCATGTTCTTTGAAAGTCACAGATGTGTAAGAAAATTAACCTAAGTGTAAAAGTTGAGGCACTAGTACCAAAGGAGAGATAAGAGTAAATGTTAAACTTTTTAAGGTAATATGTGAGGTGTATGCCTTCTGTTTGTAGTTGATTTCAAGAACCTTTGAGCGACGTGAAAATATTAGCAAGACGAGTTTAAAGGACAAGGTTGGCAATAAGGTAAGAAGGTAAGTGGGTACAAGAATTGCAGGAATAGTGAACACGAGAGTAAATAATTAGGTAGGGAATGACGAATCCTGTTTGGAAAAGAATTTAAGATAAATACGAAAAGTAGAGCTAAAGGTTGTTAAATTTGATGATAAGTGTTACGATTGTTAATGAATTAGGCAAATAGCTAGCAAGATTTACCCTGTTCTAAAGACGTTTAGCAAAAGAGCTATAAATAAAGTTGTTTATGTTCAGTTGTGTTAAGCTAATGAAAGGCCAGTAAAGTGTTAGTTCCTTAAGAAATAATTAGAATCGAATATTTTGAGATAGTGACTCAAGTTAAAGAGAAGTTCTTCATTGTACTTTTAAACAATTATCTTTGGTTATTTGTTCTAAGAGTTGGATTAACTTTTTCATGTTTTAAAGGATTTTATTTTTCTTGGAAGTTTCTAAACTGTTTATAATGCTGCTATGCTTTTCTAAGCTCCACATATATGCAATGTTTCACATGCGCTTTTCCTATGCTGTCTGAAGCACGACTATAAGTCTTTATTTATTTTAAGGCATCCCCTAGACAGTTGCCTAGAATTTGTATATTAAAGAGCTCCAGGTTTGAGATACACAAGTTATGTCTTCCTATTCATAAGTTACCTCGAGATGTGATGTGATGTGCAATAAATGAGATATGCTCACAATTCTTGATATGAAAGTATGAAAGTCAAACGAGTATAAGTATGAAATGAATGCTAAGATTGTTAATAGAAAATGTTAGGTTAAGTGATTCTTCTCTACTCCTCGTGTAAGAATTTCTAGAAGATGTTTAAAATCATGAATGTGAGTCCACACATGTCTTTATGATATTCCAGTTCTAGGAACTTCCCTAGAACTCATTCACAACATATGTATGTATTTAAATGCTAAATGAAAGACCTTTATGTGTATGGAATAATTGTAGTATTACGGGTCGTGGTAAGATCCTACACATGTTATAGTTACTAATCAGCATATTTTATGGTTTCCAGTATTCAGATAATTTGTTTGAGCTCTGTCAGATCCATTTATGATGGTGATTAATATTTGTTTTTATTTTACCCCGGTGTGGTACATCGGCTGGAGATATTGTTATTTTACCCCGGTGTGGTACATCGGCTGGAGATATTTTTATTTTACCCCGGTGTGGTACATCGGCTGGAGATCTTTTTATTTTTCCCCGGTGTGGTACATCGGCTGGAGATATTTTATTTTACCCCGGTGTGGTACATTGGTTGGAGATATTTTTATTTTACCCCGGTGTGGTACACCGGTTGGAGATCTTTTTATTTTAACCCAATGTGGTACGTCAGCTGGAGATATGTTTGTTTTACTCTGGTATGGTATACTGGATGGATGAATTTTATATATGGATTTACGGTTGGTTGGTCGCTGGCATTGCAGTTATAGTTTCTTTCTTGTGCATTTCATAATTGCATTTTCATCTCTCTATAGAGTTATTATCAGGTTTCAATTTTCAGGATTCCAAGTTGTTACCATTCCTTATTCCTGGTTCAGTTATCTTGAGTTCAGTTATGTTATAGTAAGTTTTTATCAATTACAGGTTGCAGAGTTCCAGGTTATATTTATCCTCTATATGTTTATGTGCTAAGTCAGTTATTACAGAATTGTTCTCTCATGGATAAAAGTTTCAGCCTTACATACTAGTACATTTCATTCATAAGTGTGTCCCCTTGCTTGGGGACCTGTGTTCGTGACATAGTTGCAGGTGGAGGTCAGGATGGCCGGTTAAGTAGCAGTTCGTGAGATCAACAGATGGTTGGTATGCTCCTTTCTTCCTGGAGCTAGGTCTTAGTTATTTATGCTTTAGTTTTGAGATGTAGTTATGGGTAGGTCGGAGCCCTGTTCCGACCATCAGTTAGTTTACTCTTTAGAGGCTTTGTGGACTTAGTGTGTTCAGTGTTATTCAGTTTGTGGCCTCGTCGGCTTATTGTTTCTTGGTTAGCATACTAATTGCCTTGGTTGCATTTCGATTGTTTACCCCGTATTGTTTAGACCCTATGGGTCCAATTTATTCTTCAGTTGATTGTGACAGGTGGCCTGGATGGCCTAAGTGTTACAGTTACAAATGTTATATAGTCGGCTTCTCGATCAATCATGAATCGAGTGCCAGTTGCGACCTACCCTAGTTTTGGGGCGTGACAACAATGTTAGGACTTGTCCAAATTCTTTACTTGCTTGAACGTGGAGAAATAGAGATTAGGAAAAGAGAATTACAACAAATCCTTGGTCTTTCTGATCATTGTATTAACTTGAATTGTGGCCGCAGGATAGTTAAATTTGAAACATATTGATAACGATTAGTTTGAAATCACTCATAAGACCTGACCGTTGATTGAGTATAGTCATCCAATAGGGACGAACCAGTTGTTTGGATGAACCCTAGTTATTCTACAAGTAAGCATTGGGATTAATCTCGTGTGAATACCCGAAGTAGTTATTAACCCATGCTCTGTTCTACAAGTAAGCATTGGGATCGATCACGTGTCTATACTCGAAGTAGTTATTAACCTATGGGGAGCATTTACCCTAGTTTTTTGCAAATCTTGATTTAAATCACAAATATAATTTTGTTTTAATATTGTTTTCTTCAAACCCCTTATTTGAAGATAACTCACCAACAAGTTCAATTACCAACATTAGTATATATCTTACCCTATTTCATATGGATTCGACCCTAGCCTATTAGTTAGGTTCTTTATTGACAATGACCGCTCCATACTTTGTTAGGAAATGTGAGTTTGAGCATTATCACAACTTTAGGGTGCTAAGTGCTTCTCAAAGATAGATCTCAGCTTCGATTATCACCAGCTTAGAGTTAGAGAGACTGACATCCCAAAAACAGCCTTCAGTACTTGGTATGGTCACTATGAGTTTGTAGTTATGTCTTCTGGACTAACGAATGCTCCTGCAGCTTTTATGGATTTGATGAACAGGGTTTTCAAGCCATATTTGGATATGTTCGTAATTATGTTCATAGATGACATACTCATATATTCTCGGAGCGAGGAGGAGCATGCAACTCATTTGATGATTGTACTACAGACTCTTAAGGATCGCCGCCTCTTTGCTAAATTCAACAAGTGTGAATTTGGGTTTAACTTAGTAGCATTCTTGTTCCATGTGGAGTCAAATGAGGGCGTACAGGTGGACCTGCAAAAGATAGAAGCTTTAAAGAATTGTCCTAGACTAGTTAATCCTTCGGATATCAGGAGTTTCTTGGGATTAGCTGACTACTACAGAAGGTTCGTTGAGGGATTTTGATCCATTGCGGCACCATTGACTATGTTGGCCAATAAGAAAGTCAAATTTCAATGGTCGGATACATATGAGAAGAGTTTTCAAGAGTTAAAGACTTGAATCACTTCAGCCCCAGTATTGACCATACCCGAGGGTACAGTGGATTTGTGGTGTATTGTAATGCTTCAAGGGTTGGTCTTGGTTGTGTGTTGATGCAGCATGGAAAATTCATTGTGTATGCCTCTAGACAGCTTAAAACTCATGAGAAGAATTATCCGACGCATGACCTAGAATTGGCAGCAGTGGTGTTTACATTGAAGATTTGGAGGCACTACTTGTATTAAGTACATGTGGATGTGTTCATGGACCACAAGAGTCTTTGATATGTGTTTACTCAGAAGGACCTGAATTTGCAACAAAGGAAGTGGTTAGAGCTTCTCAAGGATTATGAAATGAGTGTCCTTTATCATTCGGGTAAGTCCAATGTAGTGGTGGATGCTCTTAGCAGCTATCCATGAAGAGTGTTTCTCATGTGGAAAATGGAAGGAAAGAGTTTGTGAAGGAGGTTCAACAACTTGTATGATTAGGAGTTCGTCTTGTGGATTCGATGCATGGTGGTGTCATTATTCAGAATACTTCAGAATCATCCTTGGTAACTGCGGTCAAGTCTAGACAATATGAGGATCCGATCTTGGTAAAGTTAAAGAAAGTGGCTTAGAATCATAAGGTAGAGGTCTTCTCCCAAGGGGGAGATGGTGTACTTCATTATCAGGGTCATTTTTGCGTTCTGGGTGTTGATGACTTGAGAAAGAGGATGTTGCATGAGGCTCATAGTTCCCAATATTCCATACGTTCAGGTGCCACCAAGATGTACCGTGACCCACGGGAATTCTATTGGTGGAATGACATGAAGAAGTACATAGTGGATTTTGTGGCTAAGTGTCCGAATTGCCAACAGGTAAAGATGGAACATCAAACACTAGGAGGAGTGTTACAAGACATCAGTATCCCCACTTGAAAGTGGGAAGAGATTAATATGGACTTCATCACAGGGTTGCCTCATACATGTTGTCAGTATGACTCGATTTGGGTGTTTGTGGACAGGTTGACTAAAGCAGCTCATTTTCTACTGGTCAAAACTACAAATTTAGCTCAGGACTGTGCTAAGTTGTATATTCAGGAGTTATTTGGGTTGCATGGTGTTCCCTTTTCCATCATATCAGGTAGAGGCACTCAGTTCACTTTGCAATTTTGGAAGTCATTTCAGAACGGACTTGGTACTCAAGTCAAGCTTAGTACAACTTGTCACCCGCAGAAGGATGGTTAGGCCGAGCGGACCATTCAGACTCTTGAGGATATATTAAGAGCATGTGTGATTGACTTTAAAGGTTGTTTGGAAGATCATTTCCCTCTTATCAAATTTGCGTATAACAACAGCTACCACTCCAGCATTCAGATGGCTCCATTTGAGGCTCTTTACGGTAGAAGGTGTAGATCGCCCATTGGTATGTTTGAAGTAGGTGAAGCTACATTGAGAGGGCTAGATTCAGTCCATGAGGCTATGGTGAAATTTCAACATTTAAGGGAAAGGCTGAAGACAGCCTAGAGTCGTCAAAAGTCCTACGTGGACGTAAAGAGAAGAGAACTTGAATTTGAAGTTGATGATTCGGTGTTCTTGAAGGTATCTCCCATGAAGGGTTGATGAGATTCGGGAAGAAAGAAAAACTTAGTCTCCGATATGTTGGCTCGTAAAGGATTGAGAAACGCATCGGCAAGGTGGCCTAAGAGTTGGAGTTGCCCTCAGAGTTAGCTTCAGTACATCCAGTTTTCCATGTATCGCTCTTGAAAAAGTGCATCGGTGATCTGGCTTTGGTTGTTCCAGTGGATAGCATAGGTGTGAAGTATAGCCTTAGCTATGAAGAGGTTCTGGTTGAAATCCTTGATCGTCAGGTTCAGAAATTGAGGAATAAAGAAGTAGCTTTAGTAAATGTTCTGTGGAGAAATTAGCTTGTTGAGGGCGCTATGTGGGAAGCCGAAGCAGATATGACTGCTAAATTCCCACATCTTTTCCCTTATGGGGTAGTTCCATCTTGAGGTATCAGTTTCCTTCTTAGTACTGTATTCAGTTTCATATTTATTTTATGTCTCCCAGTTTCCTTCATGTTATTACATGTATATGTGATTCATGAAATCAGTTCAATCATGTGTTTGAATCTGGAGTCCGTCACTCCATCAGTTCTCAGCTTCAGATGTTCAGTATTTTGGATGGTAGATCCTTTCCCCAGTTATTCAGTATGCTTACCCACGTTTGAGGATGAATATTCCCAATGGGGAGATATTGTAATACCCCAAAAGCCCCTAAGATCAGACCCAAGGGTGAAAGCGGAGAAAATAGGAAAATATTGCACTAGGTCACAGGACAACTCGTCCAGTGACCTGTGAAGTCACTTCACGACTCGTGATGTGGCGCGTTAGGCAGGTAGGAGATTTGAGGTTAGAATTTGTTTTGGGAACTTGACAACAAGTGGGACGACGCGTCGTCCAGTGGCTTACCCCACGAGTCGTGGACAGGGAGTCTTCACAAGTGCAGCCACAAGTCGTGAAGTCACTTCACGATTCGTTAAGTAGGTCATGGTCGGAAGTAAGAATTTGAGGTTGATTTATCCAGTAGACTTCATGAATGGACACCACGAGTCGTCCCCTACCTCACGACTCGTGATGTCACTCATGAGGACTGGCAGAGTATATTTTTCAGCGATTTTAGTAAGGGTGTTTTCATAATTCCTAAGTTCCTAAGTCCTAAAATACGTCATTTTAAACTCTGTTAGGAGGGTTTTAATAGTTCTTAGCCTATCCTGCTTCATTTTCTCCCATGCATGCAAGATTAGAGTGTTCTATTGAAGATCAACCTTGAGAATTCTCCTAGTTCTTCCCCAAATCTGTCGTTCTTTCAAGGAAGGGTGTAGAATCAGATTTTCTAGATATATAGGGTTATGAATGGGTGTTTTTTCTTCACTCTCATGCCCAAATCCTATCCAAAATTCTTGAATTCAAGAGTATGATTCTATGGGATCTTAACCCAATTCTATGAAATTCTTATGATTAATTCGTGGGTCAATTCCCTACATGGTTAAATGATATTTTAAGATTCATGGGAATGTTATAAACATATTTGTAACTACCATTCATGATTTTTAGTTTTGAAAGTATTATGCCCAATTATGCAAATTTCATGAAAAGTTAAGATTATGATCTATGATTTCAAGCATGATGAGATGTTTAGCATGAAAGAATGTTTATGAACTACCCATTTATGAATCCATGATTTTTTACTATCAAGTCTATTTCAAGCATGTTAAATTTTGGGCAAGTCCACATCATCTAAGTATATTTTCATAATTTAGTTCAATTCTATAATGTTAACCTACCACATGGTTTTGGAGTCTAGACTCCCACTTTCAGCTTATGGTATGTTTTAAGACAAGGATCCTCATATTTAGATTTCAAACTATGTATATAATTTCATGATCACCTTCAATAAAAATGATGGTTCAGCTTCTTCGAAAAACAATGGAGAGCATATGCAAGTTTTTGTGAGTAGTGTCTAGCACAAAGTAGGCTAGGGGTTCAGGTAAACCCTGGACCTCAAAACTATGCACCAACATAGGTCTATTTAGATTCACTAAGACCTCCTTGGTGAGCTTTCCCTGCCCCCAAGGGGCCTTCTTCTTGATATCGATATCATGGTAATGCCCTTAGCCCTGGCAAGGCTTTAAACGGCTCGGCCCACTTGAGTGTAATTGTTGGCATCATGTAAGCTCTATCAAAATTATGTCGGTTATATGACGAGTCTCCCATTATTCATTATGATTTCAGTTAGGCATGTTCATCAACTATGATATTATATTTTCAACAGGTTTGATCCAATGTTCAGATTCAGCCTCGCCGCTAGCTTGTTATCAGAGTTTAGTTCAGAAAGCTTATTGGTGAGTCCTCATCCTTCGAGGACCTTTAGATGGTCGTTTTATTGTCATTTCAGTTTTAGATTTCTAGTGAGCTAGTTTGGGGTGTCATCCCATCAGCTTGTTATTATGTTAGAGGCTTATCAGACATAGTTTGTATGTTCAGCTTCGGATTCAGTGTTTGAAATTTTTTGTTTTTTAAATGTTCTATTATTCAGATTTCTGCTATTTCAGAATTCAATTTTTTTCTCTTTGATTATATTAAGCTTTGGTTTTCATGTTCATGCCATGGTTTGACTTGAAACCATTTATGGTTCTAAGTTCCATGTCTAGATCCAGGCCTATGTTCAGGTAATAATCTTCCTAGATGACTTCGTGATCTTAAATTGTGAGGTAGATTTGGAGGTTCCCATCATCTTGGGGCGACCATTCCTTTCCACAGGAAGAGCCTTAGTAGATGTTGAAGCGGACCAGTTGAAGTTTAGGCTAAACAAAGAAGAGGTCACCTTCAACATCTATAGGTCAATGAAGCGACCAAATGAGTTCTAGTTAGTTTAAGCAATAGAAGATGAGTCAAAGTTTCTTGACGAATTTTGAGTAGTCAATAGACATGCGTCGTGCCATGATGTTAAATCAGGCGCTTCTTGGGAGGCAACCCATGAGGTGGTTTAGTGAAGTATGAGTAACTGAAACACCTGTTTCGTGTCGTGACATTAAATCAGGCGCTTCTTGAGAGGCAACCCAAGTATCTTGACTATTGGGTGTTCAGTGTGCAGGTGAAACAAAAATTCATGGGGGAAAATGCAGAATAGGTCTGGACTACGAGCCTTAGTACGAACTGTAACATGATTGTACGGCTTGTAGTACAGTCCATGGTGAAAAGCAAAGACCTGATATGGTGCAGAAGTTCATACTACGGTCGGTCATTACGAATCGTACTTTCATGGGGTACGAGGCGTACTTAATGTAGTGATGAACTCCCCTAAAGTGCCAAAGTACTAAGATTCTCGAGTCATGGTACAGGTTGTGGCATTATGGTATGACTTGGACCATCCACCTGTAGAACCCCGGGTATGTTCTCATGTTTTTCAAGAACGGTCCATAGGACAAGTCATAGCTATGACCTACGACTCGTGGTACGATTCCTGACGGGTGAATTAAATGAAATAACCCAGGTGACCTGACTCAATCCAGATTTTAAATCCATCTATAATCTATTTAAAATCAAAATATCAGACCTAATTCCCTAACTTGAACACACGATCTCATACCCTCACTCTCCACTCACCCGCAACTCACTCTCATTGCCATAAAGCTCAAAATTATGCTATAAAATTGCAAAGGTTGGTCGAAGCTCATACTCCAAATCCTAAGCATGAAAGAGTAAATCAAGAATCTAGCAAGTAAGTTGATATTTTTTTTCCATTTTATTCTCTTTCTAGGTGTAATCAATTCTTCACTGTGATTCTTCCATTCATGAACTAAAATTGAGGAACATGATCAATAGGTTGTACATGGCCTTATTTGCCGGGTTTTGGAATGAATTAGACCTAATGAATTTAATTATGTATTGGTACTGAGCAAATGGAAAGTTATAAATTGTGGGGATTGACGGGGTAGGTGATGTGTTATAAATTTGTGAGGCAATGGGGTGGTGAAGTCTGAGTACCACCCTAAAAATATGTTTGTCCGTATATCTGGCATTACACAAGGAGAGGACAGCTTCACGAGCCATCCTACGACTCGTGGTGTTGTACTACGACTCCTAGGATGATTCGTTGGGACTATCCCAGTTTATAAAAATTGAAACCTACGTTACGGGACTTAGTACAATTCATCGTATCTCACAACAAGTTGTACCAAGAAACAGAAAGGGTCAAATCATAATCAATGTTACAGCCATTAGTGCGACTCATAGAATTCAACAATGAATCATGATAACGGGTCGTACAAAATTACTGAGAGTCATATAATTCTGATGTTCATCATACGTCCATCAGTACGATCCATACCAATCTGGTATGAGTCATAACAATGAGTCATGACATTGATAAAATACACTACGAGTCTCAATACAGATCGTACAATCATGGTATGAATCATACTGAGGAATCATAGTATGATACTGAACATAATTTTCTTGCTTTCTTTCTCTAAAATCACATGTACTTACCTTTTTCTGCACAGGTACTATGAGAATCAAGGAAAGAGCAACAAAGAATACCTAAGAAAAGGGGGCCAGAGCTAAGATTACTACTTGAAGGGCATTGATAGATGAGACCTCTACCTCTGAGCAAGAGAAGAACACACTTAGTGTTTCACTGGAGGAGTATCAAGTTGATACTGATGAAACTGGTTAGCCCCGAACTACTAGGGCATAAGCAAAGGCTCAGGTTGTTGCTACATTTGCCACTTCAGCAAATGCTTCCCTGTCCAAGGAGGGAGCCAATGCATAACCTCAGGAGTTCGATAGTGGCTTGAATGTAGAGGTAGGTTCAAATGAGGTTGGGTCTGAGGAAGAGGCACAAGAAGATAATGAATATCAGACCTCACCTCCAAAGAGTCGCACCATCCGATGGAGTGTCCCCGGTGCTTTGAAGATTTATGAGTAGGGCCTCAGTCTCACCTCCAAGAAGAACCCCAAGTGTAGCATTTAGGAGGAGCTGCGGATCCTGACCAGTGCCTTGAACGAGATCAAGGAGATGAAGCGGTTTTTTGACTTCTATAGGTTCGAGTGGATAGCAAGAACCCCTGGCAGCTTTAGTGTTGACATAGTCAGGGAGTTTAATGCCAACTACTTGGCCAATCTAGAGCAGCAGACTCCAATTAGGCAGAAGGTGAAGGAGCATCCCAGATTGGAGAGTGTGAGGGTCTGGGGATGAGAGGTTGATGTCTTAGAGTGGCCATTGCCCGCATGTTATATGGGCCAGATTATAGGGCCCCAGTTGCTATAGCAGAGTTTGATTACGTAATACCCCGAAAGCCCTAAGATCAACCCTGAGGGTTGAAATGGAGAAAATAGGAATTCTTGCACCAGGTCGTAGGATGAGTCATTCAGTGACCCATGAGGTGCACCACGAGTCGTTACATGACTTATAGAGTGAAAGAAGAGTTTTGTTGGATTTTTGGTCTGGGGGTTGACCATGGGTGAAACCACGATTTGTGGTCAGCACCATGAGTCGTAAGGTTGGTTGCAGTCAGGAGTTTGACTTTGATGTTGAAGGGATTGGTAGTGTTCTAAACATTTAGTCAGCATAAGTGGTCAGGTACACCATGAGTCGTGGTGACCAACAAAGGTAAGTTTTCCAATGCCAACGACGAATGCAGACGAAGAATCTTCCCCTCAGGCAAGGAGTCGTCCAGTCCCTCGTTGGGACTGTCAGTGTGTTTTTCCCTAAGAATTTAGTAAGGGTTTTTCGTAATTCCAAAGTTCCTAAGACCTAAACTACATCATATTAAGCTCAGATAAGTGTGTTTTGTAAGGGTTTAGCTCATTGTAAGCCTATCCCTCTCCATGCATGCAATCCTAGAAGTTTCTATGGGTGATCAAGCCTAGAAAATTCATCAAGTCTTCTTCAATTTCCTTTGGGCATTCAAGACGGTTGTGAAATCAGAAGTACCCAGGTCTGTAGGGTTATGAATGGGTGTAACCATCCACTCCTATGCCCAATCTCTTCACAAATTCATGGAAATACTGTGTTGATGAATTTATGGGGTTTTAACCCAACTTGTGAATTCTATAAGTATCTATCATAGGTATATTCTAATAGTTTTTCTAATGTTAAATTATGATTCATGGGCATGTTTTATAATGTTTTAAATTCAAATCATGTTTTCAAAGTATTAAAAATTATGACGCCCAATTATGAAAGTTCATGAAAGGTTGAGTTTATGATATATGTTTTCAAGTATGATGATATATTTATGATGCAATTATGATCTCGAATTACCCATGTCTATATCCACGTTTTTATTATCAAAGTCTATCTTAAGTATGTTTATATTTGGGCAAGCCCATATGATCAATTATGTTTCATGATTTATCTCGATTTCATGTTATTAGCTTACCACATGAATTTTGGAGTCTAGACTCCTGCTCTTTTAGCTTGTGGTATGGTTTGAGTCAAGGCTCCTCATGTTATGATTTCAGATTATGCATGTATGATTATAATTCATCTTCATTGCAAGAAGATGGTACAACTTCATCGAAAAATGATGGAGAGCATATGCATATTTTTGGGAGTAGTTTCTAGCACCGAGTAGACTAAGGGTTAGACAACCCTGTGCCTCAGAACTACGCGCCAATGTAGGTCCGACAGTCAGGTCCAGCCCCGCCGCTAGTCAGATCCTCAGAGTAGCATCTTCCAGCCAGAGTTGGTGAGTCCTCATCCTTCGAGGACCATTTTTATTAGTTTTATTCAGTATTTTTAGTTTCAGTCATTAGTGAGTTAGTTGGGGTCTTGACCAATCAAATTGTTAGTATGTAGAGGCTTATTAGACATAGTATGTATTTCAGTTTTAGATCGCTGTTATGTATTTAGATATTTGATGTGTTACAACTCGAACATAGGCTCAGACCGATACACGGGACAAGGAGCACCCAGAGACTCCAAGTTGGCCCATGCCATGAACATACATCTAACTCAATCAATAAAAGCGGAAAATCAACATACTAACATAGCGGAAGTATGAACATAGCATAACATCAGAACATACAACACGAGTCTGAAGCTGAATACAATCTATGTCTGAAAAGCCTCCATTACTGATGAGTTGATGGGACAAGACCCTAACTAATTCTCTAAGTCTAAAAACTGAAAGTACAAGATAACTGAAAAGGAAGGGTCCTCGGGAGATGAGGACTCACCAACTAAGACTAGATGCTAACTCCAAAAATTGGATAGTGAAGGGGCTGAGTCTAGATATCGAAGCATGTATGATGAAATGATACAGCATAGAGTATATAATCAGTACGTGGAAAATATCGAGTATGCAAGGTAATTAAAACCGCTTAAGTAAAATCAGTAATAATTCATTTCATAAAACATAATCAAGATAAGATTCTGATAGTAAGGCTCGCATGCTATTTTCTGAAGTCATGATATAGACATAACTGCATATCATAACTAATACGAATGACCCAAAGATGAAAACTGATAATAATAAGCAAAATGGAACACTAGGTCAGACCTACTGAAAACATAATATCATGGTTGATGTACATGCATAACTGAAATCATGAGATACAATGGGAGACTCGTCATATAACCAGCATTACCACGATAGAGCTTACGTGGTCTCGACTATCACTCTCAAGTGGGCAGATCCGTCCAAAGATTTTTCAGGGCTAAGGACGCTACCATGATATCAATATCAAGCTCAAGGACCCTTGGGGACGGGGGAAAGCTCCAAGGGAGGTCTCAAATAATCTGATCATACCTACGTTGGCACGTAGTTTGAGGCATAGGGTTGACTGACCCTTAGCTTACTCAGTGCTAGACACTACTCCCAAAATATACATATACTCTCCATAATTTTCAACGAAGCTTACCATCATCTAGTGATGAAACTGAATAATGACATACATGCATAATCTAAAATCATAACATGTGGAGCCTTGTCTCAAACTATACCACAAGCTGAAAACAATGGGAGTCTTGACTCAAAAACCATGTGGTAAGCTAATTCTTGAAATCATAAATCATACTTGAACATATGGGCTTGCCCAATACTTAAAGATACTTGAAAATACTTGATTCACTTGAAAATATGATCATAGAAATGGGTAACTTGAAAACATGCTTTTCTCATAAATATCTCATTATACTGGAACATACATCATAGATCTCAACTTTCATGAACTTTCATGGATGGGAATCATAATTTTATAAAACTTGAAAACATGATTTATAATTGAAAATATTGTAAAACTTGCCCATGAATTATAATTAAACAATAGAAACATGCTTAGTTCATACCCATGGTAGAAACTTAAGGAATTCATGCATTGAGTTAATACCCCATAGAATCAACATGTAGATTTTCATGAATTAGAGAGGGATTGGGCATGGGTGTGAACAATTTCACCTATCCATAACCCTACATACCTGAGAGAATCTGATTCTACAATCTCCTTGATTTCCCAAAGGAGAATTGAGGAAGAACCTGGAAGAACTAGACTTGATCACCCTCTCAAAACCTCTAAGCTTTCATGCATGAATTAGGAATGGCTTAGAATGAACTTACCCTTCTTAAACCTCACTATTCAGATATTAAAACGACGTAGTTTAGGCCTTGGGAACATAGGAATTACAAAAAATCCCTAACTAAACTCGCAGGGAAAAATAGACTGCTAGTCCCAACGAGGGACTGGACGAGTCGTTGCCCCTGGCCACGAGTCGTTGCCTGCCATCCGTCACCTGCATTGGAAAATCTCAACTCTGCACACCAAGGAGGACACCACGACTCGTGGTGCACCCAATGAATCATGGTGATGACCCGTCGCCAACACTGCCCATTTTCTCCTTCCTTCATCTCATCCTTGACCACGACTTACTCAACGAGTGGTGGTGCTGAACATGACTCGTGGTCATGTCCGTGGTTACCCAAAAAATTGAATTTCCAACTAAGTCAAACTCCTCACCACGAGTCACTTAATGGCTCATGGTCATCCTGACGGGTCACTAGATGACTAGTCCTGTGACCTGGTGCAGAAAAACCTGTTTTCTCCATTTCAACTCTCGGGTCTGATCTTAAGGCTTTCGGGGTATAAAAATATCTCCGCCTTGGAAACATTCATCCTCAAATGTTGAAAATCATACAGAAAAGTAGATAAATGCAATCATCATACTCAAATACTGAACATACATGCTGAAAACTGACGGAGTGATTGACTTCGATTCGAACTACATGACTAAACTAAATTCACGAATCACACATATATGCTTTGACATGAAAGAAACTGGGACACAGGAACTGAACATGGAACTGAATAGAGTTTTAGGAAAAGAACGATACCTCAAGCTGGAACTGAGCCGGAAGGGAATAAATATGGGTATCTAGCCATCATGTCTGCCTCGGCTTCCCATGTAGCTCCCTAAACATGCTGATTCCTCCACAAAACCTTGACTGAAGCTACTTCCTTATTTCTTAGCTTCCAAACCTACAATCAAGTATTTCTACTGGAATCTCTTCATAACTGAGGTTGTCTTTCACACCAACACTGTTTATTGGAACAACTAGAGCTGGATCACCCAAATACTTCCTTAAGAGAGATACATGGAAAACTAGATGAACTGAAGCTAATTCTGAGGGCAACTCCAATTCATATGCTACCTTGCCAACCCGTTTCACAATCCGATATGATCCAACATAACAGGGACTGAGTTTCCCTTTCTTTTTGAACCTCATCACTCCCTTCATGGAAGACACCTTTAGAAACACCCAATCATCAACTTTAAACTCAAGTTCTCTTCTCCTCACATCCGCATAGGACTTTTGGCGACTCTGAGCTATTTTCAACCTGTCCCTTATAAGCTTAACTTTCTCCATCGCCTCATGGACTCAATCTAGTCCTATCATGGCAGCTTTATGAACTTCAAACCATCCAATAGGCGATCTAAGTCTCTTCCCATAGAGAGCCTTAAACGAAGCCATCTGAATGCTGGAATAGTAGCTATTGTTATATGCAAATGATCAACCCAACTTCCCTTGAAAGCAATAACACGGTCTCTTAACATATCTTTAAGATTCTGAATGGTCCGCTCCGCCTAACCATCCATCTGTGGGTGAAATGTTGTGCTAAACTTAATCTGAGTATCAAGTCCCTTTTGAAATGATCTCCAAACTGAGAGGTAAACTAAGTTCCTCTATCTGATATGATGGACAAGGGTACTCCATGAAACCGAACTAGCTCCCGAATGTACAACTTAGCATAATCCTCCACTGAATCAGTAGTTTTGACCGTTAGGAAATGAGCTGCTTTGGTCAACCTATCCACGACCACCCAAATCGAGTCATATTGCCGACGAGTGCGAGGCAAACCTATAATGAAGTCCATATTAATCTCTTCCCACTTCCAAGTAGGAATCCTAATATCTTGAAGCACACCTCCGGGTCTTTGATGCTCAACCTTCACCTGTTGACAATTGGGACACTTAGCCATAAATTCTGCTATGTCCTTCATTCCATTCCACCAATAGACTTCCCGTAGGTCACTATACATCTTGGTGGCACCTAGATGTATCGAATATTTGGAACCATGAGCCTCATGCAACATCTGCTCCTCAAATAATCTACATTCGGAACATACAAACGACCCTAATATTGAAGCACCCCATCTCCCCCTTTGGAGAAGACTTGTACCTTCTGATTCTAAACGGCTTCCTTTAGTTTCACAAAAATAGGATCTTCTTCTTGCCTAGCTTTAACATCGGTCACCAAGGATGATTCTGAACCATTTTGAGCAATAATACCATCATTTGTTGAATCAACCAGATGAACTCCCAACTGCGCAAGACGATGCACATCCTTCACAACTACTTCCTCTCCTCATCTCCATGAGACACACTCTCCATTGAAATCTTACTAAGAGTGTCTGTTACCACAGTAGCCTTTCCCGAATGGTAAAGGATACTCATACCATAATCCTTGAGTAACTCTAACAACCTCGTTTGGCATAGATTTAGATCCTTCTAAGTAAACACATATTATAGGCTTTCGTGGTCTGTAAACACATCTACATGGACCCCATACAAATAGTGTCTCCAAATCTTCAAAGAAAATACTATTGCCGCTAATTCGAGATCATGGGTCGGCTAATTCTTTTCATGAACCTTCAGTTGTCGGAAGCATATGTTATAACCTTACCATGCTGCATCAAAATGCAACCAAGGAAGATCCTTGAAGCATCAAAGTATACCACAAACCCATCAGTACCCTCGGGTAGGGTTAACACCGGTGCTGAGGTGAGTCGACTCTTCAAATCCTAGAAGCTTATCTCACAAGCATCCGACCATTGGAATTTCACTTTTTTTGGGGTCAATTTGGTCAATGGAGCTGCAATAGATTAAAACTCCTCAACAAATCTCTGATAGTAACCAGCTAAACCCAAAAAACTCCTAATATCCGAAGGATTCACCAGTCTGGGCTAATTCTTTACCGCCTCTATCTTTTGAGAGTCTACCTATACACCCTCACTTGACACCACATGGACTAAAAGTCCATTGAGTTCAACCAAAACTCGCACTTGCTGAATTTAGCATATAATTGGCGATCCTTGAGAGTTTGTAGCACCACCCTCAAATGAGCAGCATGCTCCTCCTCGCTCCGAGAGTATATCAAGATGTCATCTATGAACACAATCACAAACATATCCAAGTATGGATTGAAGACCTTGTTCATCAGATCCATAAAAGCTACAAGAGCATTCGTTAGTCCAAAAGACATAACTACAAACTCGTAATGCTTATACCGAGTCCTGAAGGTTGTTTCTGGGATGTCACTCTCCCGAACCCTAAGCGGATAATATCCAGATCTGAGATCTATCCTCAAAAAGCACTTAGCACCTTGAAGCTAGTCAAAAAAATCATCAATCCTAGGAAGAGGATACCTATTCTTGATAGTCACCTTGTTCAATTGTTGATAATTAATACACATATGAAGAGAACCATCTTTCTTACAGACAAAAAGAATTGGTGCACCCCATGGAGATTTGCTCGATCTGATGAATCCCTTGTCTAAAAGTTCTTTCAACTGCTCCTTCAACTCCTTTAACTAAGCTAGGGCCATTCTATGAGGAGGAATAGATATAGGCTGCATATTGGGAAGAAGGTCAATACCAAAATCAATCTCCCTCTCAAGGGGGATTCCCCGTAGATTATCTGGGAAGACTTTTGGATACTCACATACTACTAGAACTAACTGGATAGTCAGGGTCTCAGAGATAGCATCCATAACCCTACTCTTAGAAATCATCTTTCTGGACTTAAGGTAAGAAATGAAATGACCTACAGGCACAGCTGAACTATCCTTCCACTCTAAGGCTGCTCACCCAAAAATCTAAACTCTATTGCATGGGTTCTACAATTAACTGAGACATAACATGCAAAATAGCTAGTACATGCCAAGGATAACATCAAAGTTGGTCATTGATAACTCTACTAAATCGTCTGAGGTGACTTTCTGAAGGACTGTGATAGGGCAATCTCTAGACACCCGTCTAGCTTTACCTAAATCACCAACTAGAGTAGAGACTGAGAAGGGTTCAGATAGGATTTCGGGACTGACTCGGAAGCTACTAGCAACATAAGGCATCACAAAAGACAAAGTAACCCCTGTATCTACCAAAGAATATATATCAAGGTGGAAAACTCATAACATACCAGTGGCTACGTCTGGGGAGTCCTCCTGCTCCTGGCGAGATGCTAGGGCATAAAATATGTTATGGCGCTATTCGCCACCCATATTAGTAGATGCGTCCTGCTGAGCTGGGTGTGCTAATGGAGTTGCTGAGCTGGAAGCTGGACCTCAGCCCCTATCATGACCCTATCTGGGTGCTGGACAATCCCTAAGCATGTGTCTGGGCTTCCCGCACCCAAAACAAGCATCTGTACCCGCTAAACACTTGCCTGTGTGTTTCCAGCCACATCTCCTACACTCTGTAGGGCTAGTCTCGGTAGGTTTGCTACTTTGAACTTTCGAGCATGATGCTCGTCCTCTATGATAACACTTGGACATGGGTGGCATGCTCATAGCTGAAGGCGCTGGGGCTAAAGATCTCTGGTGGGACTACTGATGGTGCCCACTAGGCCTCTACTGGGAGAATCTGATGCTATCAGTCTTGGCCCTCTTGGCCTCCCTCTCCTACTCACTCATCTGTACCGCCTCGATCTATTGTGCATACAGGACTATTCGAGTAAAGTCAATATCCTGGAGAAGCATCGCAGTCCGACAATCCCTAACCAAGGAGTCTGCTATCCCGTGTACAAACCTGCTCACACGGGCCCTCTGATCTGCCACCATCTCAGGTGCATACCTGGACAAACGTTTAAACTCCAAGGCATACTCCTGAACCGTCATTCCCTGCTTTAGATTCACAAACTCGGTAGCTTTCAACTCCCTCATCTCATGAGGGAAGAACCAATCTATAAAGGAGGCATGAAACTCATCCCAACTGATAGGGCCTACTCTGACTTCCCTTCTATCCTTCCACTGTTTGAACCAAATGTTCGCGGCCCCCTTCAACTTATATGAGGCAAAAACGACACACTCTTCCCTAGTCACCCCCATTATCTGGGTGATCTTCAAAATCTCCTCAATGAAGTCACATGGATCCTCATCCACCTTTGATCCAAGGAATTCGGGAGGGTTCATCCTCAAAAAGTCTTTAACCCTTGTTGCTATCGCATTTCCGTTCTGAGGGACATGCACTACCGCCTGCTGATTGACCTGGGCGGTCAGTGCCTGGGCTAACATCTGAATGGTTGTCCTGAACTTTGCATAGGCAATGGACTCAGGTACATGCTCCATATGGGTTGGTGGGGCCTGCTGGTTCCCGTCTCCATTTCCATCCTCATGGCCATTTCCGTTATCGTTTCTCCTTCCATTAACTCTATAGGGAGGCATGATTCTGCAAACACGTAAAGCACGAGTTAGAAGGATAGAGAGACATCTCATCACATGAATTAGATCATGAAAGAATGGAACATTTCCTAAATGTATCGTAGCCTCTTCTTCATAAGTGTGGCACACTTCATACCCATGAAAAAGACTCTACTTAACGTGTCTTTCAGACACTCTAGGACGCTTCAAAACCTAATGCCCTGATACCAAGTTGTCACGACCTAAATATAGGCTCGGATCGAGACATAGTAAAAGGAGCCCCAAGAGACTCCAACTTGAACCATGGCATGCACATACATCTAACTCAATAAATAAAAGCAGAAAATCAACATACTAACATAACAGAAGTTTGAACACAACATAAGATCAGAACATAAAACACGAGTCTGAAGTTGAATATAATCTATGTCTGAAAAGCCTCTATTACTAATTAGTTGATGGGAGAAGGCCCCAACTAACTCTCTAAGTATGAAAACTGAAAGTACAAGAAAACTGAAAAGGAAGGGTCCTCAGGAGATGACGACTCACCAATTGACTTGATGTTAACTCAGAAAACTGGCTAGTAACAGGGCTGAATCTGGATATCGGAGCTTGTATCATGAAACAATACATCATAGTGTATGCAATCAGTATGAGGAATGTATCGAGTGTGCAAGGTAAGTAAAACTGATTAAGTAATATCAGTAATAATGCATTTCAAAAAACTTAATCAAGATAATATTTTGAGAGTAAGGGTTGCATGATATTTTTTGAAATCATGATCTGAACATAACCATACCATAACTGATTCAAATAACCCAAAGCTAAAAACTGATAACCATAAGTAAAACTGAACAGTAGGTCAAAACTGCTGAAAACATAATATCATGACTGATGTACATGCATAACTGAATTCATGAGGAATAATGAGAGATTCATCATATAACCGACATTACCACGATAGAGATTATGTGGTCTCGACTATCACACTCAAGTGGGTAGAACCATCCAAATCCTTTCCAGGGCTAAGGATGCTACCATGTTATCGATATCAATCTCAAGGCCCCTTAGGGGTAGGGGAAAGCTCCAAAGGATGTCCCAAATAATCTGATCGTACCTACATTGGCGCATAATTTTAAGGCATAGGGTTCACTGACCTTTAGCATATTCAGTGCTAGACACTACTCCCAGAAACATGCATTTACTGTCCATCGGTTTTAAACAAAGCTGACCATCGTCTAGTGACGAAGCTGAATAATGACATACATGCACATTCTGAAATCATAACATGTAAAGCCTTGGGTCAAACCATACCACAAGCTGAAAACAATGGGAGTCTTGACTCCAAATCCATGTGGTAAGCTAATTCTTGAAATCATAAATCATACTTGAACGTATGGGCTTGCCCAGTACTTAAAGATACTTGAAAATACTTGATTCACTTGAAAACATGATCATAGACATGGGTAACCTGAAAACATGCTTTTCTCATAAATATCTCATCATACTTGAACATACATCATAGATCTCAACTTTCATGAACTTTCATGGATTTGCATCATGATTTTATAAAACTTGAAAGCATGATTTATAGTTGGAAACATTGTAAAACTTTCCCATGAATCATAATTCAACAATAGAAACATTCTCAGATCATACTCATGGTAGAAACTTAAGGAATTCATGCATTGAGTTAAAACCCCATAGAATCAACATGTAGATTTTCCATAAATTAGAGAGGAATTGGGCATGGGTGTGAACAATTTTGCCCATTCATAACCCTACATACCTGAGAGAATCTGATTCTACAATCTCCTTGATTGCCCAAAGGAGAACTAAGAAAGAACTTCGAAGGACTAGACTTGATCACCCTCTGAAAACCTTTAAGCTTGCATGCATGAATTAGGAATGGCTTGAATGAACATACCCTTCTTAAAACTCACTATTCAGAGCTAAAAACGACATAGTTTAGGCCTTAGGAACATAGGAATTACGGAAAAGCCCTAACTAAATTTTCAGGGAAAAACAAACTGCTAGTCCCAATGAGGGACTGGATGAGTCATTGTCTCTATCCACGAGTCGTGGCCTGCCATCCGTCACATGCACTGGAAAATTTCACCTCTGGACACCATGAGGGACACCACGACTCTTGGTGCACCCAACTAGACATGGTGATGACCCGTCGCCAACACTGCCCATTTTCTCCTTTCTTCATCTCATCCTTGACCACGACTAACTCAACGAGCCGTGGTACTGACCATGACTTGTGGTCATGTTCATAGTTACCTAAAAACTTGAATTTCAAACTAAGTCAGTCTCCTCACCACGAGTCACTTAACGAGTCATGGTCATCCTGATGGGTCACTAAACGACTTGTCCTATGACTTAGTGCAAAAAAAACTGTTTTCTCCGTTTCAACTCCCGAGTCCGATCTTAGGACTTTCAGGGTATAACATGATGTTACCAGATTTCTAGAATTCTACTATTTTATGCATGTTAGACTTCCACATTATTTTGTTGTGTTTCGATGTCATGTTCATTCCATGGATCGACTTGGAGCATCTCGAGGTTCTTTGTCCCGTGTCTCTATTCGGGCCTATGTTCGGTTGTGACTGATTACCAAGTTGATGCCCTGAAAAGGGTTAAGCAACTAAGCCTTGAGGAGAAGCAGAGGCAGGTGAGGTGGTTGGATGGAGTAACTACAGAGGAGAAAGACGAGGTTAAGTGAGTGACCAGTGGATGGAAGGTCAACAAAGCTTCACTTAACTTCATAGCAAAGGCCTACTAGACATTGGTTCGCCCACAGGTTGGCACCGATGGTGAATGATAATACCTTGAGCATCGATAGAGCAATGTTAGTAGCATGCATCATGTCTAGATATACCATTAACATCCCAAGGTTGATAGTAGAGGTGATTCAAGATCGAGCTCTACCATTGAGCATGAAATTCTATTCCCGAGTCTCATAATAGGCTCTGCAAAGAGTCGGTGTGTGGGTGATAGTTGAGGTTGATGCCAGGACGGACCGTTGACATTGGGATAATCTGAGACGAGATGAACCCAGTGAGCCAGGATAGACTACCTACAGTAGTTCCACCACTACCACTAGCCAAGGGCGCGCAGGTTGATGTCCCCCCTCCCTGGAGCATAGCAAGATGCCAGTTGCTAAAGCCAGCCACAAAACAACTACCCCCAGAACTTCCTTCATACCTCCACTAGCCACATTAGGTCAGTTCCCATCCGGATGCATTTTGGTAGCCCATGAGTTCCTACAGAAGCTTGCCAAAAGGCTGACCTTGACCTAGAAAAAGGTCAATATGGTGATAGATCAGGTCAAGCCTTGGGTCGAGGCTAAGATTGAGGAAGCTACGAGAGGGCTACATAACATATTAGATAGCTTTAAGTAATGCCTTAATGAGCGGCTAGCTTGTCAAGACCCGAGCATAGACCCAGCTCTAGACACAGAACTTAGAACCATAAATGGCTCTAAGTCGACCTATGGCATGAACATGAAAACTAAGTCGACCTATGGAATGAACATGAAAACTAACTCAACATAATCCAAGTGGAAAACTAAATTCTGAAATAGCGAAAGTATGAATATTAAAACATTTGAACAGCAAAAATAACATAACACTGAATCTGAAGCTCAAAATATCATTATGTATGAAAAGCCTCTACATACTGATGAGTTGATGGGATAGCACCCCACCTAGCTCACTCGCAAACTAAACTAAAAACGACAATGGCTCAACTATCTATTGGTCCTCGAAGGATGAGGACTCACTAACAAGCTGTCTGTACTGAAATTTGAAAACTAGCTAGCGGCGAGACTGAACCTGGACGTCCAAGCCTTTATCATTAAATGATACAACATAGAGTATGCGGTCAATACTTGGAATGTACTAAGTATGCAAGGTAAGTAAAACAGGATAAATAGTAAAACTGAAAACATGCATAACATAAATCGTATCATTATAAGATTCATAGAGTAAGGACTGTATGCTGATATCTTGAAAACATCAATAAATATAACTGATTCTCATAACTGAAATGAATGACCCAAAGCTGAAATTGATGATCATAATTAAAATTAATAAAATGAACATTTAGGTCAAACCTGTTGAAAACATAATATCATAGCCGATGAACATGCATAACTAAAATCATGAGGAACAATGGGAGACTCGTCATATAACCAACATAATCATGATAGAGCTTACGTGATCCTAACTATTACACTCAAGTGGGCAGAGTCGTTCAAAGTCTTGTTAGGGCTAAGGGCACTACCATGATATTGATATCAAGCTGAAGGCCTCTTGGGGGAAAGGAAAGCTCACAAAGGAGGTCTCAATGAATCTGAATAAATCTTTGTTGATATCAAGTGTAAAGAAGAGTTTGATATTTTGGTTTCTAATTTTATGCTAAGTCTAAAATGAGTATATAATTTGAGTCTGAACTATGAATGTGAGCATGCTGAGGTTAAATGAACATGTAAAGAAATAAATTATTGATACAATTTTGGTTAATCTTTCCTCCGGTTGCTAGTCAAGAATTATTGCCAATGGATTAAAACTCTCGTATTTAACCCAACATAAGAATCATGAACTGTCCACCTACATTTCTGTGATTAAACGAAATTCATGTTCTATCCATACATAACCGATTCCTTAATTGACTAATACGACTTTCAGGTATATTTCTATCCTGAAGGTAAATCAATTCTCAATTTTCCCAAACTAAGAAAAGATCATATCCTATTGATTCACAACTTTCCAATTTCTTGCTCTCTCGAGGGAAACCGGACTTTTTAGATATACATTAACATTGGCCACACATTAATGCAGTAAGAACAAGAATCAATAGAACAACCATGGAAGAAAAGATGAAAACCCAAATTGATCAACAATTACATTTCAATACAATTGTTCTTAACCTCAGCAAGAAGAGGAATTAGCCACTCATTTGTGGATTAAACATCGTTAAATGAGTGTTAATCATACAAGCAATTGAAATAAAGAAGAAGGAGATAGAGAAAAACCCTTAGGTTTTCATCCCCTCAACTGCTTGTAACCCATGTTCTTGCTCAACCAAGTCAGCCTCCTTAAAAATGAACCTAAGTGTTCTATTTATACTAGTGGGAATTTTTCCCAGAATAACAAGCAACGTGGCACGGAGTGCATGGCGGAGCACTGCCTCCGTGACACGCCACTGACGCAGACCCTTACTGGAAATTGATTGTCCAGGTATTAAGGCCCAACGTGGCACGGCATGCAACGCGGGGCAAGGCCAACGTGCCACGGCCCCAATGCACACCTTCACTGGAATTTGGCAAAAATTCCCTATCCAGCCAGAAGGCATCCGCGATGGCAGCGTGACACGGCTCCATCGCGGAGCCCCTTTAGTTTGTGCCTTCAAATGCTTTTTCCCTTGCTAACATCCGAGTCCAACCCCGATCTCTCCCAACACGCATTTTAGCTTCCCAAAATTATATTTCACCTACAAAACAACGCTAATCATGTTGGTTATTATAAATTCACATTTTATGATCAATCACATGAGAATGTATAAACATTGATAGATAAACAAGGCTAAAATGACACATTTGAGTATCACTTGGGCATATAAATTTGCCCAAGATCACTTACCCCACACTTAAATCCTTGTTCGTCCCCGAACAACAATCTTACACCTCATGCACTTTACACCCCATCCTGGCTACTTTGGTTCGACAATTCAGGCTACGGTCATAGCGATTATTTAATACAGCAAATCATCAAGAAAACACGCATGGTCCTATCAATGCAATGACCTTCAACACATCAAGACCTCCTAGACTTAAGAATCGACTCTCGATATTGGCAAACTCATGCAAATCAGTTGATCAAGATATCCGACACAAAATTTAATCTCTCATCAAGCATGTGCCCTCACAACACAAGAGAATTTTCCCTTTTTAATCACATAAACTCAAACGATTACATGCAGGGGCATATAGACATAATTTCACTCTCTCTCCCAAAAGAATTCACATGCATCATGTCACGAACCATAAGCTTGCCTTTAGTGTATTACTCCACTAATATAAAGAAGTGTGATGTAAGATCACGTAGGACTTTAACGGGTTGTAATGTGAGCTACTGAACTAGTAAATATTGGGCTAGCCAATAATAGCCACTAGCATCCTTAAGCGCCTTTTCAATACATCCCATCAAACTCATGGGCATTGTTTCTTCCTTCATCCTCCCATTCTTGAAGTCTGTCTTTATTTTGGCCCATCTTATTAAGCACACTTGACTCAATAACAGAGATTATTCATACACCTTCATTATATTTTATTTATAACAAGTGCACCTTCAACCTTTTCTTTCCTTTCATCACTCTGCTTTTCTTTTCTTTTCACCATTCTCACTCTTTGACACTTTGGGAAAATTATTTTCTCTTCTTAAGCGCTTAAGAGTTTTGGATCAAATTTACGGCTAATGAAAAGAAGGGGTTAAGCTCGATTTACACATTTTTGACAAAAGAAAAAAATAATAGGTTAAAGGCTCAACGGGCTAACTAGGGTGTACAATCAAGGTGGGTACGATAATGAAAAAGAGAAACTTTCGGTTGAAAACAAAGAAATGCCTACATCCTTTCCTACAATACATATCCTTCATTTCATTTCGTACACACACCAGGCAAGTTCCAGACATTTCATAATAGCATGGAATAAACAAAACCTCACCCCACACTTATTTCACATGCTCAATTCAAGACGTATTCACAGACTCTTCAATCAGCTAATTACAAGAATTCAAACATTAAGCCTCAATCACACTGAATCGACTCTATGGCCTAGGTATCTCAACATATTTACAAAGTTGCATGCTTTCATACGAATCACCATTGCATTTCAAATATCATGTACAACACGCAACCAGAATTCCACAACCATAAAGTAACTATAGGTTTTGGGATGCAACCCACAAAAGAAAACAACTGAAAAATAAATGAAAAAAATCTACTCCTAACGACTACATTTCCCTTAAGACGGTTGTCATCCATCCATCATAGGGAACGGTCACTAACTAAGACTTCGGTTCAATGGGACCATTCTCGGTAAAAGAACCAAAAACAAATGCCGAGAAACCCAAGAATTGAATAAAAAATTAAAAATATCGATCATTTCGATAAAACAAAAATATGTACAAAATTAGAAATATCGATCATTTCGATAAAACAAAAATATGTACAAAATTAGCTAGCAACATTTAGCAGCACACAACAGCTTCACATTTAATTACAACACAGAACAGAAACATCACAATCACAGGGTCACAAAAATTTTCCACAGGCACGACAACAGAACAGAAACATACACAACAACACAACCAGCACCTAACTACTCCCACCCCACACTTATCTCGAACACTGTCCCCAGTTGCTCACAAAAATTAACATAGCACAAAAAATGGGAGGCGGAACTCCCTGATCAATCAAAATACTCCACTTCTTCATCAGGTGTTGCTGCCTCGTCTCCCATGTATGAATCACCCCCATCGTCATCATCGGACTCCACATCAGAGTCCTCACGACGTGTCTCCTCATCTGTGGGGACATCATCATCCGTGGGTTGTACAAAAGTTGGCCCAACTCGGCATAGAGCCCTGGCATTTTCGCCAAAAGGGTAGTCTAGCTCGAGCTGCCATAGCTCCTCTTCTATTGCCGGCCTCCCGCCTATTCGCAGCTGGAGCATCTGCATCCCGTACATGCGAGCCATGTACTGATCATCCCGAGCATGTCGCTCGGCTAGTGTAAGAACTGGCCCATGGGTGGTGTCGGGTGCCTTAGTTTTGGTGACATCTAAGGCCCGCCACTCCATCTGCGGGATGTAGTCAAGGGCCTCTTCCTCAATATCTAGGCCTCTCAGGAATGTGGTGAGTAATCCACCAAACCCGTATCTATGCCCTTGATGCAAACGGGCTCTCTTCATGGCAGAGATAATCACCACCCCCACATTGATCTCTAGCCCTTTCATCAGGGCGTACACCAAGCATACACGATCCCGGGTTACATCCGTCATATGCACCCCCGGGATTAGGCAGGAACACATGATCTTAAGCCATATCCTGGCTTCCTTGTTCATCTGTGAGTAGGGCAAGGTCTGATGGTAGCCCCTCTCCTTATGTCTGCTCCACCGAGCCGTCGATCAGGTTCCACACAAAGTGCGTCTGATGTCCGCATATGGTGGAGTGATATTCAACTGTCGAAGCACGTGGGCGTCTGTGTCCCGCTCCCCTAGGATAGCATTGAGGTGGTGGGGATCAAAAGTGACTATTTGCCCCCTTATTTTGATGGTGTGACTTCTGAGAGTCGGGTTCCAGTTGGCGTAGAATTCCCAAATCAAGTGCAAGTTGCATTCTTTGGGCTCTTCAAAGATGAAGTTCAGCCCAGCTGCCTCGATCCTATAGACAATCCTGGGGAACTCCTATGCCAACGGTTCCCTTGCTATGTGTTCCTCGGGGAAGTACTTGCTCTCCTTGTGCTTCGCATACCATTTCTTCCCCTCCTCTGTCACCCACCTAGTTCCGTATTGACGGCGTTGGCCGCGTGGAACCGTTGGTGCTGCTGGGACTGCTGTTCCCAGTCTGATTCTTTTTCTTCCGGCGCCAGATGTTGATGCACCTTTTCCCTTGTCTTGCCTGCTTGCCATTGTTCCTGTCAAACAAAACAGACAAGTTCAATGTTAAGCCAATTAACATTAGCTTCGACTAAGGTTGGATTAAGCTAGGCTACCCCATACTTAGTCCTTAGCTAAAATTACAACATTACGGCAAGATCGTACTTATTTATACAAACAAACAACAAAACATAACAAATATGCTTAGTGCATTCAGAGAATTCAAGGGTATATATTCTATGTACTACTCAGACTTCGTACAACTAACCACAATCCTTTCCATCACTAACATTTTATCCCATAGCACTTAGCAAGGAGAAACAAAAGAAAATTTAACTACATGATCCTATACAATTCACCCATTTCTTGCAATTTCCAATATTTCCTTAACCTGAGAATCCGTCGGTCTTTTAGCATATTCACAGTTAGCACAACCGACTCATCTCACCCAACATGTACAACCCAACATGAATTTCACTAGTTCAACTCAATTTTTCCATTTCAAACTCAAAGGCAAGCCCTAGATATGATTTTATCAAAAATTTGATTAAGCTATGTAATTATCAAGTTCAAGCAATCACATTGATACTCCAAACATCAATCAACAATAATTCAATTGAATTTAAGCTTAATTTCTACTTAGGGAAAGTTTTGCTCATATCACCGGTTCAACATCAAAAATATTCGACAAGAATTGAGATAGAGTTGAAGAACATACCTTGAATTCGAAGAAATGAAGAAAACTTGATGAAATTATGGGCCTAAGTCCGTGTCACGTTGAGGGGGGAGGGGTTTTTGGGATGTTGGTCGCGGAGGGTATGAAAAATGAGGAAAATGAGGGGAGAATCGGGGTTAAAAAGTGGGAATTTCGCGCGGGTCACCCGGTGACCCGGTGTGACCAATCGCGATATACACCTCAACGTGTCACGGAGGGTAACGCGGAGCATGCCCTCCGTGACACGGAGCCATCGCGTAGGTGTTCTGGAATTTGTAAAAATTCTAGAATTACCTACAACGTGTCACGGAGGGTAACGCAGAGGCCCTCCCCCGTGACACAGAGCCATCGCCCTAGCTCACTGTTTTGCCACTTTTTATTATTTTTCATACCTCGGATTTTCCTTTGCGATCCCTTGCACATTTATCCTCCGTTCAACCTGAAATTCATCTTACGACAAGAAATTGGTTAGAATTATAGGTTTCACTCAAAATCAAAATAAGAATAAAAATAAAACTAAAACTTTTGTTGTTAATCAAAAAAAAATCTATTCACATTTTACAAAGAAAAATTTCATGGGTTGCCTCCCGTGTAGCGCCTGGTTTACCGTCGCGGCTCGACGTCATTCAACTCAGTCATCTTCTATGGTGACGGACATTTTCTCTCGACCACCGTCCTCACCCCAGTAGTGTTTACATCGCTCTGGTGGTTTTCCCAATAACTCTAGTGATTCAACTATCTACGCATCATCAGCTCGATCAATCACGTTGAACACCGAGAGTTCCTCGTACACAGTCGGGAGCTTGGTGGCCTTGTATACATCAAATACATCCACCTTGTCATGTGCTCGCATGGTTAGCTGCCCTACAGCTACATCAATCAGCGCTTTCCCGGTCGCCAAGAAAGGACTTCCGCGTCTGGCTCAAAATCCAGCATGAAGAACTCTACTTGGAATATAAGGGAGCCCACTTGCACTAGCACATCCTCCACAATGCCATCAGGTCTGGCTAAGGATCGATCCGCTAGTTACAAGATCATTGTTGTTGGTCTAGGACTCCCTAGACCTAGCTTCTTGAATACCGATGACGGCATCAAATTAATGCTCGCTCCAAAATCACATAATCCGCGAGCTCGGATACTCTGCCCAATTGTAATTTGTATAGTAAAGCTCCCAGGATCTTTGAGCTTTATGGGCAATCGGTTTTGTATCCGGGAAGTGCACTCCTCTGTGAGAGCTACCGTAGCATACTCAGTCAACCGACGTTTGTTCGCCACGATGTCCTTAATGTACTTTGCATACTTCGGCACTCCCTGCAGAATATCAACAAGAGGTAAGTTAATATGTACCTGTTTCAGCACCTCCATGAATTTCTTGAAACACGCCTCCTCCTTTTGTTTCTTTAATCTTTGAGGGAACGGGGGTGGTGGTCTTTCTAATTCAGCTTCCTTTTTCTTCCCCCTCTCATCACTTTGCTCCTTCTCAACTTTTGCTGCTCCCGATTGTTGAGGTGGTCTTTCTGGTTCCACCTCTTTAAGCTGCAAACCACTCCTTGTGGTCACCGCATTCACTTGCTTGAGGTTGGGATCCATGTCGCTCGGAACTCCTCCTCTAGGCCTGGTGTTTTGGGCACCAGCAAATTGCCCAAATTGATATTCAAGTGCCTTAGTAGCTAACTGGTTGTTCTTCACCTCGGCTGCCAATTTCACATAGTCAGCCTGCAATTGAGCTTGGTTAGCTATCATCGTCTTGAACATCTCCTCAATGCTGGGTGATGGTGGTGGAGGAGGTGCATTGTTGTTTCTATATTATGCCTGATAGTTCTATTGCCCCCCTTGATTCCTCTGCGCCCCCTGACTCGAACATTTCCCTTGATGGTTGTTGCTACTCCAAGAGAAATTCGGATGATTCCTCCAGTTGGAATTGTAGTTGTTACCATACTGTTGGTGGTTGTTCCTCTGTACATTTCCCACAAAGTTCACCGAGTCAGCATTTGCTCCACAACACTCAGCTGAGTGCTCACTACTCCCGCACACTTCACACCAAATCTGCTGCACTACATTCACTGGGGCTTGAGTTTGGTTCATTGTCATGTTACTGAAGTGGGTGTTGAGTTGATTCTGTAAAGCAGCTATCTGTGCAGCAATATATGTAAAACCATCCACTTCTAGAACTCCTGTTGCTTTCCTTGTTCCTCCTCTTGACGAATCAGCATTCCACTCCTGATTTCCCTACGAAATACGATTTAACAAGGTATACAGCTCCTCATAAGTTTTCTCCAATGCTTGTCCCCCAGCTGCTGAGTCTAGCAAGATTTTTGTGTGGGGTTCCAAACCCTCTATAAAAGTGTGAACCAGCACATCATTGGATTGATGATGATGAGGACAATCCCGCAACATGGACTTTTTCATGCCCCTCCTTGAGGGGTATGACTGGCACCTGCTTCCCTAGTAGAACCTAGAATGCTATCTGGTGAGCCTAAGAACATCTGGTGCCTGGCTGGCTCTAACTCAAAATTCTGGAAACAAAGGGCTATATAACGGCTGTAAACACAGCCTCCGGCCAACTGGCCTATAGCCACCTGTACTTGTAATAACAGCTAAACAAAAACGTACTACTATAGGGGAAACCTATGCGGGCCGACAAGGACACCATGCTGTCTAGTTCTTTGTAACTCAACAATAGCATGCTAAATAATTCCGTGACCGGTCACCACTACAGACTGATTATGGCCACACACGGCCAACAGGAACTGAGATACTAGATAACTATAACAAACTGCACGGCCTCACACGACCGGTTTAATTGACCACATGGAATATATACAGACTACAAGCCTCTAGGAATAACAATAGAAATGGTCGGGATAGGGCCCCGACCTACCCGTACTGTACAAAAAGGAAAAGAGCTACACCTCTGGAAATCAGACTCCGGATGACAGGAGCTGAATACTCAATAGCTGGCTGGAATCATGAGGGATCGCCTCCTCATCTATGAGTACCTGCAGGCAAGTAATGCAGCGCCCCACTGGGCGTCAGTACCGCTGGTACTGAGTATACAAAACAACTGAAATAATACAACTGAAAACAACTGAATATAGATAGCATAACTAGCATTTCTGTATAGCAGGAGATAGCTGAATCTAAAGAAGCTGATATGAACTGAAACAAGCTTTCTGTACTGATAAGGCAGAGGCGTACCTGTAGACACGTCGGCCTGTTGTCTAGAAGCTAGTATATAGCACATAAATAGATATACAAGTAGCAAGCAAGAGCCAATACCAACCCCCATAAGCCGGATGGTGCCAAGCAAGCAAACAATCTATATACCCCTACCCGGGTCAAAACCAACCAAAAATAAGTCACTCCACTCATCTACTCACTTCGGAGCTCCTCTACCGGCCCCCTAGGTCTCCGGCTCGGGCCATAGCCTCCAATATAAGCAATCGTGTCTGGGTCCGGAGGACTCCTGTGTAGAAAGTAACAGATAGGGTCTGGATCCCCGGACACACTCTACGGCGCTATCTGAAACCGAAGCTACACTTGTAATAACTGAATGTACAGACAGTAACAGATAGGGTCTGATTCCCTGGACACTACTCAACAGGGCTATCTGATATCGGAGTTGTACCTGTAATGCTGATCAGACTGCTATGGGGAAAGTTTCATCCCATCTTCGTCCAAGCTGGGGACGGCATGCCACTCCTTGGAGCGACGTAAAACCCACCCGCTCAGTGGGTGACACGATTACCAACCCAGGGGCGGCGAGGATGCTCAAAAGGGTGCCCTCACGCCACAACAAGTCTCAACAAATGATAGCACATATAAATAGCAGGCATGTATAACTGAAAAAGACTATCTGAAATCTGATTTCTTATTATGATCTCTTTCTGTATTACACTGACTCTTTACTGATTATACTGATTCTGAAATCTGTATTTAACTGTATGGCTAATCTGTAGCCAGGATACTATCTGTCTGAATGGCTAATCTGTGGCCATAACTGTCTGTCTATCTGATCTTTCTTTACTAACTTTTATTATGAAAATCTGTTTCTTTTTATTCTACAACATGCTTGCTAATCACATAATAGGCTATACTGAATCTGGTACTGAGTTATACTAAGTCTGGAATAATATCTCGTTGTCTGATACTAATTTACTAACTTTTATTCTGCATATGATATAATAACTTGGACATGCTTACTGAATTCACACTGGGCGTATTACTCGACTTCTGAAACTTTCTTCTGGAATTTACTCTATTTTGCTAAGTTAGAACTACTAACTCGCCGAAGAAACTAGCTTTACATACCTTAACCTCGAGTTATCTGACTGTCGAACGAGGCTCGGTCAGTACTCCAGCTATTTCTCCCAACTGCATTCATATATACGTCAATTAATACTAAATATTGCTTTATTCTGAAGAACAACGTCACTTTTGATATAATTATAACCTAAACTTAGGCTTATTGAAAGACGGTCGAAAACTCACTATTTTTCAGAAGTCCACAAGGGAGAAGTGTTGACTTCACAGCTAGGAGCACATAGACACTAGTTGGGAGCAATTCTACTTACCTTAGCCCGGTAGCTCGACGATTCGTCGGCCGTATTTCATGAAACTAAATCTGTAGTAATGCTCTCTGCTGCTAAATACCTCGGTACCTGAGGTTAATTTGGGTTTGAACTACATTTGGCAACGTAATCGGAAGATTATATGCTTGCCCTCTTCGTCTTCCTCTGTTTTGCTGCGTTTTCTGGAAATTAAAATGAAGTGTAGTGAAATAAAACCAAAGTGGGGCTTTATATAGTTGGGCCTGGACAAGGCCATTGTGTCACGGAGCCAATGCGGACGCTTCACCTCCGTGACACGCTGCCATCACGGAGGGGCTCTGCCTCGGCTCCTTCCGCGATGGTTCGGCAGGTTTCTTGTCCGGTCTTTTCCCGGGCCTTTCTTTAGCACGTATGGCTTCCAAATATGCTTAACCAATGCACGAATAGGCCATCTAGGAGCCGGAAATCTTACGGGTTATAACATTCTCCCCCCCTTAAGAACATTCGTCCTCGAATGTAATCTTCTTTCTTGAGGACTTCTCAACTTACTACCTAGAAAAATTTCGGCAGAGTTTCCCCTGTAATATGGACTATAGCAAAAACCTGAAATGCAGAAAAGTCCAACACAGGTACTGCACACAATACTTTAAGATTCACTAGATAGCTAAACATCAATCTTTCTCATTTATACATATACAACCATAAGGTACTACATAAGTAATAATACGGACATACCTGTCGTCTGACTAGGCCTGGAATAGGTGAGGATATCTGGCTTTCATATCTTCTTCAGCCTCCCACGTCTTCTCCTCTCGGTTTCTGTTACGCCACAATACCTTGACAGATGCAATATCCTTAGTTCTCAATCGACGAATCTTTCTGTCTAGGATGGCTACTGGAACCTCTTCATAGGACAGCTCTTCTGTAACCTGGATATCCTGGACTGGGACTGCTCTGGATGGGTCTCCTATGCACTTCCTCAGCATAGACACATGAAAGACCAGATGAACGGACTCTAGCTCTGGAGGCAAGTTCAACTCATATGCCACTCGGCCTATCCTTCGACGAATCTGATAAGGCCCAATAAACCTCGGACTGAGCTTACCCTTCTTGCCGAATCTCATCACCCCTTTCAGCGGAGATACTTTCAGAAATATCCAGTCATTCACATTAAACTCCAGGTCTCTGTGCCGTACGTCTCCATATGATTTCTGGCGACTCTATGCAGTTAATAGGCGTTCTCTGATAAGCTTTACTTTCTTTTCTGACTGCTGAACAATGTCTGGCCCAATCATTGCTGATTCTCCTATTTCAAACCAGCCTATCGGCGATCTGCACTTTCGCCCGTATAAAGCCTCGAAAGGCGCCATCTGAATAGCCGAGTGATAGCTATTATTATAAGCAAATTCTATCAACGGCAAATGCTCGTCCCAGCTACCACCAAAGTCTAGCACACACGCTCGCGGCATATCCTCGAGCGTCTGAATAGTGCGCTCAGCCTGTCCGTCTGTCTGAGGGTGGAATGCAGTGCTCAGATTAATCTGCGTTCCCAGACCCTTCTGAAATGATTGCCAAAATCTAGCCGTAAACTGTGCTCCTCTGTCTAAAATAATGGACACTGGCACTCCGTGCAACCTGACGATTTCTCGGATATACAACTCCGCATAGTCTTCGGTCGAGAAAGTAGTTCTTACCGGCAGAAAATGAGCTGATTTAGTCAATCTGTAAACTATCACCCATATAGAGTCATGTTTGTGTCTGGTACGGGGTAATCCTGCTACAAAATCCATATTTATTGCTTCCCATTTCCAGAGAGGCACAGCTATATCCTGAGTTAACCCACCCGGTTTCTCGTGTTCCGCCTTTACCTATTGGCAGTTAGGACACTGGGCTACAAACTCAGCGATTTCCCTTTTTATACATGGCCACCAGTAGTTTTCTTTGATATAATGGTACATTTTCGTCGCACCAGGGTGAAGAGAATAACGGGCGTAATGTACCTCGTTCATAATCTGCTGGCGGAGGCCTGAAACATTGGGAACACATAAACGACCTTTACAACGCAGCACTCCATCCTCTGTTACCCGAAATCCTGGCGCCTTCCCTAGAGGAATATAATCTTTAAGCTGAACAAGGTCAGGATCCTCAAATTGTCGTTCTTTCACTTCCACAACTAATGATGACACGGCGGTGTTCTGAAATACCGCTCTACCGTCCTCTATTTCTGCTACACGAACGGCTAGGCTGGCTAACTGATGTATCTCCCTGACCAACTCCCGCTGCTCGGGCTGCAAATACACCAAGCTCCCCATAGACTTTCGACTGAGAGCATCCGCTACAACATTAGCTCTTCCCGGGTGGTACAGAATATTCACATCATAATCCTTTAACAGCTCCAACCAGCGACGTTGCCGTAGATTCAGCTCCCTCTGAGTGAAGATATACTGTAGGCTCTTGTGATATGTGAAAATATCAACATGGACGCCATACAGGTAATGTCTCCACATTTTCAAGGCGTGGATCACTGCAGCTAACTCCAGGTCGTGGGTAGGATAATTCTTTTCGTGTTTCCGCAGCTGTCTGGAAGCATACGCAATCACCTTACCATGCTGCATCAACACACAACCCAACGCAATGCCTGATGCGTCGCAGTATACTGAATAACCTTCTGTACCTTCCGGCAATGTTAACACTGGGGTGGAGGTCAATCTATCTTTCAGTTCCTGGAAGCTCTGCTCGCATGCCTCTGTCCACTGAAACTTTGCCGCTTTCTGCATCAGTTTGGTCAGAGGTGCCGCTATAGTAGAGAATCCCTCAACAAACCTCCTATAATATCCCGCTAATCCTAGAAAATTGCGGACTTTAGTTGGAGTTGTAGTCCTAGGCCATATTTGACTGCTTCTATCTTCTGCGTGTCAACCTGTATACCAACATCCGACACAATATGCCCCAAGAAGGCTACTGAGTTCAGCCAAAATTCACACTTGGAAAATTTAGCATATAACTGGCGGTCCCTAAGGATCTGGAACAACATCCGCAAATGAGTCCGGTGATCTGCTTCAGAGCGAGAATACACCAGAATATCATCAATAAACACTATTATGAACAAGTGCAGGAAAGGTCTGAAAATACTGTTCATCAGGTCCAGGAATGCTGCTGGGGCATTCGTTAACCCAAAGGACATAACTAGAAATTCAAAGTGTCCATATCGGGTCCTGAACGCCGTTTTGGGAATATCTCTTTCACGAACTCGAACCTGGTGGTATCCGGACCGCAAGTCTATCTTAGAAAAGTATTTGGCTCCCTGCAACTGATCAAATAAGTCATCGATTCTGGGAAGCGGGTACTTGTTCCTCACTGTAACTTTGTTCAATTGTCGATAATCTATGCACATATGGAGCGAGCCATCTTTCTTCCTCACAAATAGAACTGGCGCACCCCATGGTGAAGTACTCGGCCTGATAAAACCTTTATCTAGCAAATCTTTTAACTGCTCCTTTAACTCTCTGAGTTCCGCAGGAGCCATACGATAAGGAGGAATCGATATAGGTTGAGTGCCTGGTAATAAATCAATAGCAAAATCTATTTCCCTTTCTGGGGGAATACCAGGTAACTCATCCGGAAGCACATCAGGGAACTCATTCACCACCGGAACAGACTAGAGTGTTGGAGATTCTGCTCGGATATCCTAAACTCTGACCAGATGGTAAATACATCCCTTAGATATCAATTTCCTCGCCTGAAGGTAGGAAATAAACCTACCTTTTGGCGTAGCGGTGCTGCCCTTCCACTCCCGCACTGCTTCTCTTGGAAAGTGGAATCGGACCGTCTTGGTCCAACATTCAACATTGGCAAAGCACGGCACTAGCCAATCCATACCCATTATGGCATCGAAGTCTATCATTTCTAACTCGACCAGATCTACTGTGGTCTGACGGTCAACAACCTCTACTGTACACCCCCGGTAAATTCTGCTAGATATAATAAAGTCACCGACGGGCGTGGATACTGAAAAGGGCTGCTGTAATAATTCTGGTGCAATATTGAACTTTCGCGCCACAAATGGGGTAATATATGACAGAGTGGATCCTGGATCAATTAGTACATAAGCAGGGCATGAACAGATAGTCAGCATACCTTTCACTACATCTAGAGACGCCTCTGAATCCTATCTCCCTGGCAACGCATAAGTACGGCTTGAACCCGTACCTGAACTGGAAGCCCCTGATCTACCTCGGCCTTTGCCTACTAAACCTGAAGGCCCACGCCCCACTGAGGCTGCTGGGGCTCGTGGCCCTGCGGATCCCCTGTCCTGACTGCCTCTACTCCCCTGACCTCTGGTCGGACAGTCTCTCATATGGTGCCCCTCCTGTCCGCAAATATAACACCCAGTGGAGCCATATCTACAAGCTCCGGAGTGTGGTCGATTACAATAGGGGCGGGGTGAGGGTGCAAATCTACAATGTTCTCCCCTTCTCTGCTGCGGGGAATCTACCGTTCTGGAACTGCCATTGAGCCCTGACTACCCTCTACAAACATATCTACCTCACTGCTACTGCTGTGGAGGTGGGGGTCTAGGGGGTCTATCTGATAGTCGAGGCCTGCGTCCTCTCTGAGCTTCCCTTTGTATCTCATCTGGTCTATCTCTGCGGCGCTGTTCCTGACTGATCTGTCTACTACTCTGCTGCCGCTGTCTAAGACCCTCTATGGTCTGAGCAAAATCCTGTACTCGAGCAATGTCCATATCCTCTCGCAGCGTCGCCGTCATACATGCCTCAATATACTCCGGATTCAAACCCATGATAAATCTGTGAACCCTCGCTGGTATAGTATCAATAAATGCTGGAGCATAACGGGCTAAGGAGTCAAACTGTAAAGCATACTCATGTACACTCCTCGCCCCCTGCTCTAGATGTAGGAACTGGTCCATCCAGGCCTATCGGATCTCTCATGGAAAATAATGATCTAGAAAGGCCTCCGAGAAGCTGGTCCAGGTCGGAGGGGTAACATCTCTCCCTCGGGATCTTTCCCAACTCTCGTACCACAGTATAGCTATATCCCGTAACCGGAACACTACCAGCTCAACAGACTCTGAAGGGGTCACATGCATAACTCAGAATATCCTCTACATCTGATCTAGGAAGTCCTGGGGGTCTTCTACCGGATCTGACCCTGTAAACTGCGGGGGACCCAGTGCCAAAAATTCCCTGACCCTGGAACTACCTGACCCACCGGAAGGCTCTGCTGCTAGAGGTGGCACTAACTGGCGCTGTGTGGCCATCATCTGCGCCAACATAACTACGGTGCTACGAACCTCCTGATCTAATGGCGAAGGCACAGGAGCTATCGTGGGAGGTGTAGTGCCCAACGGCTCCTGATGTGAGGGGGACTGCTGAGAGGGCTGTGATGAAGCCTCTATATCGCCCTCAGATCGGGCTGATTCTGACTGAACTGAGGCATCCTACTGGTGCCTTCTCCTGCTGCTGTGTCTAATCTTCTGCCGGTGGCAGGGTGACGTTGGTCTGCCATTCTTATCTGTAAACAAAGAATATGATAAGTTTCAGGGATTCGACCCTATACTATACCGTTCTATAGCACGACTAACTGAGAAAAAAGAGAAACCATCCTATCATGCCTCACAGCCTCCTGCCAATAGTATGTGGTGCACAACACATCCATAGACAAGACTCTACTTAGCACGGCTTGCAGACTCCCTAGGGCACGACCTGCTCTGATACCAAGTTTGTCACGCCCCGCCTTTGGGGATATGACTGGCACCTGGTGCCTTAGTAGGACCTAGACTGCTATCTGGTGAGCCTAAGCACATCTGGTGCCTGGCTGGCTCTAACTCAAAATTCTGGAAACAAAGGGCTATATAACGGCTGTAAACACAGCCTCCGGCCAACTGGCCTATAGCCACCTGTACCTGTAATAATAGCTAACCAGAAATGTACTACTATAGGAGAAACCTATGCGGGCCGACAAGGCCACCATTCTGTCTAGTTCTTTGTAACTCAACAATAGCATGCTCAATAATTACGTGACCGGTCACCACTACTGACTGATTATGGCCACACACGGCCAACAGGAACTGAGATACTAGATAACTATAACAAACTGCACGGCCTCACACGACCGGCTCAACTGACCACAGGGAATATATACAAACTGCAAGCCTCTAGGAATAACAATAAAAATGGTCAGGACAGGGCCCCGACCTACCCGTACTGTACAAAATGGAAAAGAGCTACACCTCTGGAAATCAGACTCCGTATGACAGGAGCTGAATACTCAATAGCTGGCTGGAATCACGAGGGATCGCCTCCTCGTCTATGAGTACCTGCAGGCAACTAATGCAGCGCCCCACTGGGCGTCAGTACCGCTGGTACTGAGTATGCAAAGCAACTGAAATAATACAACTGAAAACAACTGAATATAGATAGCATAACTAGCATTTCTGCATAGAAGGAGATAGCTGAATCTGAAGAAGCTGATATGAACTGAATCAAGCTTTCTGTACTGATAAGGCAGAGGCGTACCTGTAGACACGTCGGCCTGCTGTCTAGTAGCTAGTATATAGCAAATAAATAGATATACAAGTAGCAAGCAAGAGCCAATACCAACCCCCATAAGCCGGATGGTGCCATACAAGCAAACAATCTATATACCACTACCCGGGCAAAACCAACCAAAAATAAGTCACTCCACTCATCTACTCACTTCGAAGCTCCTCTACCGGCCCCTGGGTCTCCGACTCGGGCCATAGCCTCCGATATAAGCAACCGTGTCTGGGTTCGGAGGACTCCTGTGTAGACAGTAACAGATAGGGTCTGGATCCCCGGACACACTCTATGGGGCTATCTGAAATTGGAGCTACACCTGTAATAACTAAATGTATAGACAGTAACAGATAGGGTCTGATTCCCTGGACACTGCTCAACAGGGCTATCTGATACCGGAGTTGTACCTGTAATGCTGATCAGACTGCTATGGGGAAAGTTTCATTCCATCTTCGTCCAAGCTGGGGATGGCATGCCACTCCTTGGAGCGACGTAAAACCCACCCGCTCAGTGGGTGACACGATTACCAACCCAGGGGCGGCGAGGATGCTCAAAAGGGTGCCCTCACGCCACAACAAGTCTCCACAAATAATAGCACATATAAATAGCAAGCATGTATAACTGAAAAAGACTATCTGAAATCTGATTTCTTATTCTGATCTCTTTCTGTATTACACTGACTCTTTACTAATTATACTGATTCTGAAATCTGTATTTATCTGTATGGCTAATCTGTAGCCAGGATACTATATGTCTGAATGGCTAATCTGTGGCCATAACTGTCTGTCTATCTGATCTTTCTTTACTGACTTTTATTATGAAAATCTGTTTCTTTTTATTCTACAACATGCTTGCTAATCACATAATAGGCTATACTGAATCTGATACTGAGTTATACTAAGTCTGGAATAATATCTCGCTGTCTGATACTAATTTACTGACTTTTATTCTGCATATGGTATAATAACTCGGACATGCTTATTGAATTCACACTGGGCATATTACTCGACTTCTGAAACTTTCTTCTGGAATTTACTCTATTTTGCTATGCTAGAATTACTAACTCGCCGAAGAAACTAGCTTTACATACCTTAACCTCGAGTTATCCGACTGTCGGACGAGGCTCGGTCAGTACTCCAGCTATTTCTCCCAACTGCATTCATATATACGTCAATTAATAGTAAATATAGCTTTATTCTGAAGAACAATGTCACTTTCGATATAGTTATAACCTAAACTTAGGCTTATCGAAAGACGGTCGAAAACTCGCTATTTTTTAGAAGTCCAGAAGGGAGAAGTATTCACTTCATAGCTAGGAGCACATAGACACTAGTTGGGAGCAATTCTACTTACCTTAGCCCGGTAGCTCGACGATTCATCGGCCGTATTTCGCGAAACTAAATCCGTAGGAATGCTCTCTGCTGCTAAATACCTCGGTACCTGAGGTTAATTTGGGTTTGAACTACGTTTGGAAGTGTAATCGAACGATTATATGTTTGCCCTCTTCGTCTTCCTCTGTTTTGCTGCGTTTTCTGGAAATTAAAATGAAGTGTAGTGAAATAAAACCGAAGTGTGGCTTTATATACTTGGGCCTGGACAAGGCCAACGTGTCACGGAGCCAACGCGGAGGCTTCACCTTCGTGACACGCTGCCATCGCGGAGGGGCTCTGCCTCGGCTCCTTCCGCGATGGTTCGGTAGGTTTCTTGTCCGGTCTTTTCCCGGGGCCTTTCTCTAACACGTATGGCTTCCAAATATGCTTAACCAACGCACGAATAGGCCATCTAGGTGCCAGAAATCTTACGGGGTATAACAGACTTGAATCTCTCCCAAGCCTGATATAGATTCTCTCCCTCTCTTTGTTTAAAACTTAGAATTTGACTTCTAAGTCTTGCTATTTTACTAGATGGAAAAAATCGTATCAAGAATTTCCTTGCAAGATCATCACACGTAGTAATAGAATTAGGTGGCTTAGCTTTCAACCACCTCTTGGCTTCTCCCAATAGTGAAAATGGGAACAATGTAAGCCTGACATAATCTAATGACACTCCAACGGGGATGTAAGTGTCATTTATCTCCAAAAAATTTTGGAGATGCTGCTGTGGATCCTCATGAGGGAGACCTGTGAACTGCCCGCTGGTGTGCAGCAGTTGCACCATGTTTTGTTTGAGCTCGAACCTCCCTCCTGGCTCAGGTTTGCGGATGCTACATGTGACATTGTTAGCATGTGGGATTTCCACCTCGTGAACCGGCCTAGCTGCCATTTCCTCGGGCACTAACATTGCCCTTACTACTGGTGGATTCTGTTGTTGCTCCATGATTGTTTGTCTGAACAACTGCAGCTTTTTCTCTAGAGCTTCTCTCCACTGACGATGAAATAGTCTTTCAGGCTCTAAATATGAGTCCACCAGCTCCTTGTCTCTTGTCAGTGTTCAACAGAGATTATATCTGCAAAATACAGGCTAAGACCAAGTTGTCAACACTAAGAAAAAAAATATAGTAAATCAACACTTAAGAAAAATTCACCAATTGCCAGTCCCCGGCAACGGCGCCAAAAACTTGGTCGGGGTCAAATGGAAGACTACACGCAAGTGCACGTGGTCGAACAAGTAGTAAAGTGGCTTAAGTAAGCCAAGTATCGATCGCACAGGGACTGGGCGAGGGTAACAATCTACTCAAGTGTCACTATACTTTAACTCTACAAATGCAGACAATAGTGTAAAGATGAGTTTGATATTTTGGTTTCTAATTTTATGCTAAGTCTAAAATGAGTATATAATTTGAGTCTGAACTATGAATGTGAGCATGCTGAGGTTAAATGAACATGTAAAGAAATAAATTATCGATACAATTTTGGTTAATCTTTCCTCCAGTTGCTAGTCAAGAATTATTGCCAATGGATTAAAACTCTCGTATTTAACCCAACTTAAGAATCATGAACCGTCCACCTCCATTTCTGTGATTAAACGAAATTCATGTTCTAGCCATACAAAACCGATTCCTTAATTGACTAATACGACTTTCAGGTATATTTCTATCCTGAAGGTAAATCAATTCTCAATTTTCCCAAACTAAGAAAAGATCATATCCTATTGATTCACAACTTTCCAATTTCTTGCTCTCTCGAGGGAAACCGGACTTTTTAGATATACATTAACGTTGGCCACACATTAATGCAGTAAGAACAAGAATCAATAGAACAACCATGGAAGAAAAGATGAAAACCCAAATTGATCAACAGTTACATTTCAATACAATTGTTCTTAACCTCAGCAAGAAGAGGAATTAGCCACTCATTTGTGGATTAAACATCGTTAAATGAGTGTTAATCATACAAGCAATTGAAATAAAGAAGAAGGAGATAGAGAAAAACCCTGAGATTTTCGTCCCCTCAACTGCCTGTAACCCACGTTCTTGCTCAACCAAGTCAGCCTCCTTAAAAATAAACCTAAGTGTTCTATTTATACTAGTGGGAATTTTTCCCGGAATAACAAGCAACGTGTCACGGAGTGCATCGCGGAGTACTGCCTCCGTGACACGCCACTGACGCGGACCCTTACTAGAAATTGATTGTCCAGGTATTAAGGTCCAACGTGGCACGGCGTGCAACGCGGGGCTAGGCCAACGTGCCACGGCTCCAACGCGCACCTTCACTGGAATTTGGCAAAAATTCCCTATCCAGGCAGAAGGCATCCGCAATGGCAGCGTGACACGGCTCCATCGCGGAGCCCCTTTAGTTTGTGCCTTCAAATGCTTTTTCCCTTGCTAACATCCGAGTCCAACCCCGATCTCTCCCAACACACATTTTAGCTTCCCAAAATTATATTTCACCTGCAAAACAATGCTAATCATGTTGGTTAGTATAAATTCACATTTTATTATCAATCACATGAGAATGTATAAACATTGATAGATAAACAAGGCTAAAATGACACATTTGAGTATCACTTGGGCATATAAATTTGCCCAAGATCAGCTTTCAGAAACCCTAGGAAACTTCAAACCTATTGCCTAATATAGTGTTTTTCAAGACCCGAATGTAGACCCTAATCGCAACACGATACAGGGGGATCCGAGAGACTCCAAGTCTAACTCAATCAAATAAAACGGGATACTCAACATAAAAACAGAGCGGAAGCATAGTCATGTCATAACATAGGAAATGAAATACACTTATTACATGATAGTTGAATACTACATATACTTTGAAAGCCTCTAACATATCCGATGGGTTGATGGGACAACACCCCAAACTAATCCGACAAATCTTAAAACTGAAAGAATATCGATATCTGAAAGAAAATGGTCCACGGGAAATGAGGACTCACCACTAACCTGGATGAAAACTCTAGAACTGGCTAATGATGAGGCTGAGCCTGAAGATCGGGGTCTGTATCATAAAATGATATATCATAGAGCATGCGGTCAGTCCGTGGAATGAACCAACTATGCGAGGTAAGTAAAGCGGGCATTTAAAATACCTAAAAGTTCATAAGAGTAGGACAACATGATCATAACATAAATATCATAATAGAACATAAGGCTGAAGGTTTTCAAAATATTCATAAATCAGTCATAATCATAATAATAGGAGAAAAGCTTCATTAAACGTGACTTGAGACAAATTAATATGAACATAACCATTCATATCATGAGGAACAATGGGAGGACTCGTCATAACAGACACCATCATGGTAGAGCCTTACATGATGCCCCAACTATCTCACTCCATTAACATTGTAATGTATCAATATGAAACTACGGTGACACATAGTTATGAGACACCTCTGTAATCCTTTGAATGTCGAGCTACTCGGTGCTAGACACTGCTCCCAAAAACATGCACATTAGGCTCATACGTAAATCATAAACATCATTCATGAGATTCATGGCCAATTAAACATTAACATCGTTGATCCCATTCAAAGACATGTTTATCCATGAATCAAGGGCCCATGAGTTGGCCAATGTCATAAATCGATAAATAATGAAGTCCATGCATACTTGTAAAACATGCATATACCTAGAAATCATAAATTCATGATGATAATTTGAGTAGATCCATATCATAAATCATAAATCATGGTGGGTTAAAGAACATCAAAACCAAGGTAAAATCATAACTCGATTTGTCATAGAACATGCATGATTGGGCATAATTTTATAGAAATTTAAATCAATGAATTTATAATCGAACTAGTTGTGAAATCTACCCATAATTCGTAAAATATGATGTGATACATTAGAGATATTAACCCATAGATAGATCATTGGGATTTCATAACAATTTGGGATAAAACCCCATAAGATTTTAAAATAAAATTTCATGAATTGGGAGAGATTGAGCATGGGTGTGAACGGATTCAGCCACTCATAACCCTACATACCTGAGAGACTTGGATTCTATCACTCCCTTAATGGCCCAAGAGGAATTGAAGAACAATTGATGAAGAACCTTGGGGTTTTATGCTTGATCACCCTCTACACTCTTGAACTTTGCATGCATGAGTTTTGAATAGGATAGAATGACTTGACCCTCAAAATAGCTTTAAAAAATGTAATATATGAACCTAGGGCTTAGGAATGAAGATAATACCCTATATAAACCCTATATAAATTCGTTGTTAAAAACTGACTGCTAGTCCCAACGAGGGACTGGACGAGTCATTACCTAAGAACACGATTCGTGGAATCAGTCGTCGAGTGCACTGTCCAATAATTCATCTGGGGCTACCCATAGGGGACCCTATGAGTCGTTATTGGTGATCATGACTAGTGGTCACCACTCATCATCCTCACTTCCCAAATTCTCAAACCATAAGCAACCGACTGACCACGACCCATCCCACGAATCGTGGTGACTAACCACGACTCGAGGTCAGGTCCTAGCGTCTTCCAAAAACCAACATTTCAAATCAAGTTCTGCACCTCACCACGAGTCTCTTCATGAATCGTGCTCTACACCATGGATCACTGAACAATTCATTCCATGACCTGGTGCCAAATTTTCAGTTTTCTCCATTTTAACACTCGGGTCTGATCTTTGGGCTTTTGAGGTATAACAATATCTCCCCCTTGGGAACATTCGTCCTCGAATGTTGAAAATCATCAGGAAACGCAGGGAAATGCAATCATTACACTCAAATACTGATCATATAAACTGAAAACTGACGGAATGAATACCTCTGAACTGAACTACATGGCTAAACTAATTTCACAAACCCATACATACATACTTTGACATAAAAGAAACTTGGGCGCATGACCTGAACATGAAACTTAGTAGAGTTTTAGAGAAAAAACTAACACCTCAAGATGGAAGTGATGTGGAAGAGAATAGGTGTGGGTATCTAGCCATCATATCCGCTTTGGCTTCCCACAGTGCTTCCTCAATATGTTGATTCCTCTAAAATACCTTGACTGAAGCTACCTCCTTGTTCCTTAGTCTTCGAACTTGACGATCCAATATCTCCAACGGAATCTCCTCATAGCAAAGGTTGTCTCTTACACCCATACTCTCTACCAGAACCACCAAAGCTAGATCACCCAAACACTTCTTCAAGAGCAATACATGGAAAATAGGATGCATGGAAGACAATTCTGAGGGCAACTCCAATTCGTATGCCACCTTGCCAACTCATTTCATAGTCCGACAGGGGCCAACATAACGAGGGATAAGTTTTCCTTTCTTTCCAACACTCATCACTCCCTGCATGGGAGACACCTTCACAAACACCCAATCATCCACTTCGAACTCTAGTTCTCTCCTTCTCACATCGGCATAGGACTTTTGGTGACTTTGAGTTGTTTTCAACCTGTCCCGTATGAGCTGAACCTTCTGCATAGCCTCATGGACTAAATATGGTCCTATCATCGTAGCTTTACCAACTTCAAACCAGCCAATAGGCAATCTACATCTCCACCCATAGAGAGCCTCAAACGAACCGATCTGAAATAGTTGCCATTATATGCAAACTCGATAAGAGGGAAATGGTCATACCAACTACCCTTGAAGTTAATCACACATGCTCTCATCATGTCCTCGAGATTCTGAATTTTCTGCTCTGCTTGACCATCCATTTGCGGGTGTAATGTTGTACTGAGCTTGACCTGAGTACCCAGTCCTATTTTAAACGACCTCTAAAATTGAGAGGTAAACTTATTACCTCTATCAGATATGATGGACAATGGCACTCCATGCAATCGAACCAACTCTCGAATGTATAGTTTAGCATAATCCTCTGTGGAATCAATGGTTTTGACCGATAGAAAATGAGCGGCTTTGGTCAATCTGTCTACAACAACCCAAAATGGAGTCATATTGCCAACAAGTGTGAGGAAAACCTATTATGAAGTCCATATTGATCTCTTCCCACTTCCAAGTAGGAATACTGATATCTTGAAGCACACCTCTCGGTCTTTAATGCTCAACCTTCACTTGCTGACAGTTTGAACACTTCACCACAAATTCTGCTATGTCCTTCTTCATGTCATTCCACCAATAGACTTCCCATAGGTCACGATACATCTTGGTGGCACCGGGATGAATGGAATACCTGGATCGATGAGCCTCGTGCAGCATCCAATTCCTCATCTACATGCGACACACTTTCCATGGAGAGTCTACTAAGTGTGTCTGCTACTACATTAGCCTTTCTCGGATGATAAAGGACACTCATGTCACAATCCTTAAGTATCTAAAACTATGTCCTCTGTCGAAGATTGAGATCTTTCTGGGTAAACAGATATTGTAAACTCTTATGGTCTGTAAACACATCCACGTGGACCCCGTACAAGTAGTGTCTCCATATTTTCAAGGAAAATACCATCGCGACCAATTTGAGATCATGGGTCGGGTAGTTCTTTTCATGTGCTTTCAGCTGTCTAGAAGTGTAAGCTATAACTTTTCTATTCTGCATCAATACACACCCAAGCCTGATCCTTGAAGTTCACAGTACACCATGAACCAATCAGTACCCTCGGGTAGGGTCAACACTGGTGCTGAGGTGACTCAAGCCTTCAACTCTTGGAAGCTCTTCTATAAGCCTCCGACCATTAGAACTTTACCTTCTTCTGGGTCATTTTAGTCAACGGTGCCGCGATAGATGAAAACCCCTCAACAAAACTCCAATAGTAGCTAGCTAAGCCCACGAAACTTCTTATATTAGAAGGATTCACCGGTCTGGGCCAATTCTTCACCGTCTCTATCTTCTATGAGTCTACCTGCACACCCGTACTAGACACCACATGACCCAAGAATGAAACAAAATTCGACCAAAACTCACACTTACTGCATTTTTCATACAAGTGATGGTCCTTAAAAGTCTACAACACCACCCTCAAATGAGCGGCATGCTCCTCCTCGCTCCGATAGTATGTGAGAATATCATCTACGAACAGAATCACAAACATGTCCAAATAATGCTTGAACACCCTGTTCATCAAGTCCATAAAAGCTGCAGGAGCATTCTTCAGTTCAAAAGACATAACTACAAATTCATAATGACGATACCAGGTCTTAAAGGTTGTTTTCGGAATGTTACTCTCCCGAACCATGAGCTGATGGTATCCGGACCTGAGATCTATCTTTGAAAAGAACTTGGCACCCTGAAGTTGGTCAAACAGATCATCAATCTTGGGTAGAGGATACCTGTTCTTGATGTTGACTTTGTTTAATTGTCGATAGTCAATGCACATCCGGAGGGAACCATCCTTCTTTCGGACTAATAGAACTTGTGCACCCCATAGAGACTTGCTAGGTCTAATGAAACCCGTGTCTAGTAGTTCCTTCAACTGCTTTAGCTCAGCTAGAGCCATTCTATAAGGAGGAATAGATATAGGTTACGTATCGGGAAGAAGGTCGACACCAAAATCAATCTCCCACTCGAGAGGAACTCCTGCAAAATCTTCTAGAAAGACTCTGGGAACTCACTTACTACCGAGACTGACTGGATAGTCATGGTATCTGACTCAACATCCTTAACACTAACTAGATGGTATACACAACCCTTACAAATCATCTTCCTGGCCTTAAGATAAGAAATAAAATGACCTAGGCACGGCCGAACTACCCTTCCACTCTAAAATTGACTCACCCAGAAAGAGGAATTCCACCACACCGGTTCTATAATTAATAAAAGCATAACATGCATACAACCAATCCATGCAGAGAATAATATTAAAGTCAGTCATGGCTAACTCTACTAGGTCAGAGGAGGTGACTTTCTGCAGTACTGTGACCGAGAAACTTCTATACACCTGGCTAGCTACAATTGAATCACCAATGGGAGTAGAGACTGAGAATGGTTCTACCAGAATTTTGGGACTGACTCCAAAGCTACTAGCAATATAAGGTGTCACAAAAGACAAGGTAGCCCCTAGATCTAACAAAGCATAAGCATCAAGGTGAAACACTCGTAACATACTAGTAACCACATCCGATGAAGTCTCATGTTCCTGACGTGAGGCAGGGGCATAGAATCTATTTTGGCACTGCCTACCACCACCCCCCCCAACTAGTGGATGCACCTTGTGGAGCTGAGCGTGCTGGAGCTGTTGCTGACCTGGTAGTTTGGGATTGACCTCTATCATCACCCTCTCTAGCCAATGGACACTCTCAGCATATGTGGCTGGATCTACCGCACCCATAACAAATAACAGAGTCAAGCAAGCACTTCCTAGCATGACTCTTGCCATACTTCCTATAGGTCGGAATTGTGCGCTCTGCCTGCATACTCCTCTGGTCCCTCGAGCTTAAGGCCTTTCTCCTCTGATCACCCTTGGGTCTAGATGGAACACTAGATGATGATGGTGCTGGAGCTAATGACCTTTGCTAAATTTGAGGGCGGTGACCACCGCCAGATCTCTTCTTAGTGATCCTATAGCTGTTTGTCCGGGACCTCTTGGTCCCTCTCTCTCTCTCAAATGCACCGCTTCCATCTGCGGGCGTGCAAGACTATCCGGGGAAAGTCAATATCCCTATGAAGCATGGAAAACCTACAATCCTTGTCCAAATAGTCCGCCACTCCGTGTACGAACCTGCTCGCTCGAGCCCTCTGGTCAGCCACTAACTCTGAGGCATATCTAGACAAATGGGTGAACTCCAAAGCATACTCCTGAACCGTCATCTTCCCTTGCTTCAGATTCATGAACTCTGCTGCTTTAATCTCCCTCAATCCCTGAGGAAAGAACCGATCCAGAAAAGAGATGTGAAACTCCTCCCAACTAATAGGACCTGCTCCCATGGCCCTACTATCCTTCCATTACTTAAACCAGATGTGCGCAACCCCCTTCAACTGATATGAGGCCAAATCAGCACACTCCTCCCCAATCACCCCCATTATCTGGGTGATCTTCAGAATCTCTTTGATAAACTCATGTGGATCCTCGTCCACTTTAGATCTATGGAATTCAGGAGGATTCATCCTTTAAGAAAACTCTAACCCATTTCCATTTCGCAGGACATGCGCCACTACCTGCAGATTTACCTGAGCAGTCAAGGCCTGCGCTAGCACCTGAATGGCTATCCAGAATTTAGCATGGGCAACCAGCTTCGGTACATGGAGCCCCTCGACTTGTGGGGCTTGTTGGTGCCCGTCTGTATTGCCATCCTCGTGGACATTTCCATTCCCATTCCTTCTACTATTAACTCTACGGGAAGCCATGATTCTGCAATCGCGAATAGAATGAGTTAGAAGGATAGGGAGACATTTCATCACACAATATAGGTTATGAAAGAAGGGAACATTTCCTAAACTTCTCGTAGAATCTTTGTCATAGGTGTGGCTTGTTTTACACCAATGAAAAAGACTCTACTTAATGCAGCTTTTGGACACCCTAGGAAACTTCAAACCTATTGCTCTGATACCGTGTTTTTCACGACCTGAATGTAGACCCTAATCACAAATGAGATAGGGAGCTCCGAGAGACTCCAAGTCAACCCATGGCATGAACATACATCTAACTCAATCAAATAAAGCGGGATGCTCAACATAAAAACAGAGGTGAAGCATAGTCATATCATAACATAGGAAACGAAATACACTTCATACATGACAGTTGAATACTACATATAGTTTGAAAGCCTCTAACATATCTGATGGGTTGATGGGACAACACCCCCAACTAATCCGACAAATCTTAAAACTGAAAGAACATTGATATCTGAAAGAAAATGGTCCATGGGAGATGAGGACTCACCAATAAGCTAGATGAGAACTCTAGAACTGGCTAATGATGAGGCTGAGCCTGAAGATCAGGGCCTGTATCATGAAATGATACAGCATAGAGTATACGATCAGTCCGTAGAATGTACTGAGTATGCGAGGTAAGTAAAGCGGACATTTAAAATACATAAAAGTTCATAAGAGTAGGACAAAATGATCATAACATATATATCATAATAGAACATAAGGCTCAAGATTTTCAAAACATTCATAAATAAGTCATAATCATAATAATAAGAGAAAAGCTTCATTAAATGTGCCTTGAGCCAAATTAATATGAACATAACCATGCATAATCATGAGGAACAATGGGAGGACTCGTCATAACCGATATCATCATGGTAGAGCCTTACATGATGCCCCAACTATCTGACTCAAGTAGGCAGAGTCGTCCCAATCTTGTCAGGCAAGGGACATGCAGTATGTGATATAAAAATAGAGGGGATCCATAAAATTGTAATGTATCAATATGAACCTACGGTGGCACGTAGTTATAAGACACTGGCATAGTCCTTGGACACCGGGCTACTTGGTGCTAGACACTACTCCCAAAAATATGCACATTAGGCTCGTGTGTAAATCATAAACATCATTCATGAGAATCATGACCAATTAAACATTAAAATCATTGATCCCCTTTTAAGTACATGTTTAGCCATGAATCAAGGGCCCATGAATCGGCCAACATCATAAATCGATAAATCATGAAGTCCATGCATACTTGTAAAACATGCATATACCTAGAAATCATAAATTCATGATTAGAATTTGAGTATATCCATATCATAAATCATAAATCATGATGGATTAAAGAACATCAAAATCAAGGTAAAATCATAACTCGATTTATCATAGAACATGCATGATTGGGCATAATTTTATAGAAATTTAAATCAGTAATTTATAATTGAACTAGTTGTGAAATCTGCCCATAATTCGTAAAATATGATGTGATACATGAGAGATATTAACCCATATATAGATAGTTTGGATTTAATAAGAATTTGGGATAAAACTCATAAGATTTTCAAATAAAATTTCATGAATTAGGAGAGACTGGGCATGGATGTGAATGGATTCACCCATTCATAACCCTGCATACCTGAGAGACTTGGATTCTATCACTCCCTAACTTGGCCAAGAGGAATTGAAGGTAATTGATGAAGAACCTTGGGTTTTTATGCTTGATCACCCTCTACACTCTTGAACTTTTCATGCATGTGTTTTGAATAGGATAGAATGTCTTAACCTATCTTAATACACACTGAAAATAGCTTAAAATGACATAGTATAGGACCCTAGATCTTAGGAATGACGATAATACCCTTGATAAATTCGCAGTTAAAAACTGACTGCCAGTCCCAACGAGGGACTGGACGAGTCATTACCCAAGACCATGACTCGTGGCATCAGTCGTCGAGTGCACTGTCCAATAATTCATCTGGGGCTCACCACTGGGGACCCTATGAGTCGTTACTGGTGACCATGACTTGTCGTCAAACACTCGTCATCCTCACTATCCAAATTCTCAATCTATAAGCAACCGGCTGACCACGACCCATCCCACGAATCGTGATGACTGACCATGAATCGTAGTCAGTTCCGTGAGGACTTCCAAAACCCAAAATTTCAACTCATGTTCTGAAGCTCACCACGAGTCTCTTCACGACTTGTGTTCTACCCCACAGGACATAGAACGACTCATTCTTTGACCTGGTGCCAGATTTTCATTTTTCTCTATTTCAACTCACGGGTCTGATCTTTGGGCTTTCGGGGTATAACATACCCTCAGGTAGGGCCAATACTGGGGCAGACGTGAGTCGAGATTTTAACTCTTGAAAACTTTTCTCATAGGCATTTGACCACTGAAATTTGACTTTCTTTCGGGTCAACTTAGTCAACGGTGTCGCAATGGATGAAAATCCCTTAACAAACCTTCTATAGTAGCCAGCTAAACCTAGGAAACTCCTGATATCTGAAGGATTAACTGGTCTAGGCCAATTCTTTATATCTTCTATCTTTTCGAAGTCCACTTGCACACCCTTACTTGACACCACATGGCCCGAAAATGCTACTGAGTTCAGCCAAAATTTACACTTGCTAAATTTAGCAAACAGCTGGCGACTTTTAAGAATCTGTAGTACAATTCTCAAATGAGCTCCTCCTCGCTCTGAGAATATATGAGAATGTTGTATATGAAAACAATCACGATCATGTCCAAATATGGCTTAAACACCTTGTTCATTGATAACTCTCAAACCATACCTCCTACCGAAGTATGAAGTGGACGTTTTCAATAAAGAACCCAACTAGAGGTTGGGGTCGATCCCGTAGAGAATATGGAAGAGCTAGACTAAAGTCGGTAAGTGAACTTGTTAGGTAGTTACTCCAAATAGGGAATTTCTAAATAAAACAATAATTAAAAACATAGTTAAAGCTTTAGTTGAAATCAAGAATGAAAGATAACTAGGGTTTTGTGTTCCCCATGGGTTCATAACTGCTTCAGGTATACATACGTGATCATCACAAATGCTTACTTGTAGAACTGATAACTTAGATTCAGTCAAATGACTAGCTCGTCCCTATTGAATGACTATACTCAATCATCGGGTCGGGTCTCATGAGCAATTGCAATTTAACCGTTATCAATATGTACCAAATTTAACCATCCTGCGACAACACCTCAAGTTAATACAATGATCATCAAGATCAAGGCTTTGTCGTAGTTCTCCTAACCTAATCTCTACCTCTCTAGGCTCAAGCAAGTAAAGAATTCGGGCATGTCCTAACATTGTACACTGTTAAGAAATGTTTTAATCATGAAGAGAATACAATACAAGTGTTTTACATTGCTTTTGAATAACTTTTATGTAACCCTAGCTTGTTAATCCGCCATGGTTCCCACGACCCTAGATGTGGAGGTTTTAGCCTCTTATAGTTGCAAGATTGTGATTTGCATTCATATATAAAGATAAATAAATTCTTACAATTATGGATAAGATAAAAACTTATTTGTATTAATCAGCGAAATCCTCAAGAACAATATGAAATCAAAAGTAAACCAAGAAAAGTTTGATCACAAGTTGAACAACTCAATCTCACATCTAAGTCTCCCTAACTTCGTTGTTAATCAATTCTAATCACTGCTAATCACCTCTCTCTCTGAAAATAAAACATAAAATGCATTTATATAGACATAAAAATCCTTTTCCTAGGCTAATAGGGTGTATTTCCATAACTGAAGCCACCTGCATCACAACTTATCCTATGACCCATAGTAGGTATGTACAGGTCATACCTGCTTCCTGTAGGTCATTGGCTGGATAAAATCTAGCTTAGTGTTAGACCTTGGTACGACTCGTACATGCTTCCTACGAGTTGTACTGAGCTTCCGTGTCTTGACTCTGAGACTTTGAAATTTTTCTGAAGTTCATCACGAGTGCTTTGGTACAACTTGTACCTTGCTGCCACAACTCGTACTATCTATCCGTAGTAGGAGTCAGCCTCTTGTACAAATCTTCTGAATCTTCCCACGACTTCTTCATTATATCTCATACAAGATTTGTACGACTCATACTGAGAGTCATAGAATACAACTTTTCATCATTAGCCTTCTGAAACTTTCATGACCAGTAGTACGACTCGTAGCACCTTCCTATGGCTCCTATTAAGGACTGTGAGTTAAGCCTATTTTCTACACTTTCAGGCTATCTTTTGCACATTTTTTCTCCAACACCCACCTGTAACCAAAGAAAAAGTGCCTCATATACATATAAATATACCTAAGTCCATGTTATTTTCTTAGTTTTGAGCGTCGAAAGTGTTGTAAACTCACAGCACATCAACACCCTCATTTTAAGACTTTTGCATGTCCTTAGGCAAAGAAAAAGAAAACACTAAATATGATGCTCAACTAGAGAATAAACCTAGGATACTACAACAAATACTAAACAAAACTTGTACTATACTTTTTACAATTTCTGACCCATTTCCATGAACCAACATCAGCTAATGTACCACAAGAAACCAGAAAACATGATAAACAGGGATAAAGACATGTCATCTAGCTATTAACAGCAATCAAATCATCACCAATATTTTTCACACAGACCAATGGTAAAAATAAACATAATCCCTAGACCTTCACAACAAATGAATTCCCCACTCACATATATAGTGTCAAAAATTGCATGGGACTAAACTAGTAAGGCACTCACTCTCATAAAGAAGTTTTAAGTATTATGCATCAGACATCATAGGCTTGCCCTTATTTTCTCTGCTTTGTTTTATCAGATGGTCGGATTAGGATCACTATAGGACTTGTTTTGGCTTGTAATGTAGGCTTTATGGCTGGACATGATAAATATGAAAGATTTTATAAGTGACTATCCCTTCCTTGGCACTACATACATTGGCTACACCATTCACCTATTTCACCCTTTATGCTTTTCATTCCTTTTCTTCCCTTTTCACCTCTTTTACGTACATTTGTATGGGTGTGGTGTATTTTCAACTTTTTCCAACATTTTTTTCCTTTGAATTTTCTCTTTCAATAATTTTTAGCCCTTTTTTTCTTTATTTTCTTCTCTTCACACCACACCTCATTTTTAACCTATTCTCTTTTCTCTCCCTTTTTATCGTTCCGTCACTTATGCACCCCTATTCTAGCCACCCTTAACTTAAGCATTTTGCCTATGTTGAGGTTCACAATATCCAAGGAAGGAACAAGGCCAAAACAGGTTCATTATAAAAAAAAATGGATACGGTTAATCGGTGAATCAAAGAAAATTGGTCTAATAAAGGCTCAAAATTGGGATCAAGGTGTTACACCCCGTAAGTTTCTAACATTTAGTCGGCCTATTCATAAGTTGGTTGAGAGTTTTAGAGTGCCATGTATAGCAGGAAAGGGCCGGGGGAAAGGCCGAACGAGTTCAAAGTCGGGATTTCGCGGGAGGAGGCCGAACCAAGCTGCCAAGAGGGGAAAAGTGGCATGGAGTAGCTCCTCCGCGTTCGCCAACGTGGTACGGAGCAGAATCAGTGCGATGGGTAGAGTGCCACTTTGCCTTGTCTGCCGCCAGTATATATCATTATCATCCTTTGATTTTAAGTGATTTTCAATATATACACGGCAAGACCCGAGGGAGTACGAAGAAACCAAGTAAAAATTATCTGATTACGCTGCTAAACACCGTCCATATCAAAATTAACTCTGAGTATTGAAGTATAAAGTTGTAGGGAGCATCGCTATGGAATTATTTTCGTAAAATACGCCCGGAAAATCATCTTCCCACCGAGATTAAGTTGGTGGAATTATTTCAAACTATTTTCAATATGATCATGTGCCTAAAGTAAGTATTTCTCCCTTCTAGATTCTCGAGAAATTACGAGTTCTTGATCATGTTTCGATAAGTTGAAGTATAGTCAGTATATATATATATATATATATATATATATATATAAGCTATTATTTTCTTCAAATATAGTAATGAAGCTAACCCTATTCTTCCGCTAATATGATTACAGTTGAGAAGGGCAGCTGAACAAGAGCCGAAACTCACCAGTTAATCGGTAAACAGTGAACGAGGTATGTTAAGGCATTTTCTTTCGGCAAGTTAGTTTCTTCAGCATAGTAGTCCAGTATGAATCCCAGTAAAGCATATTAGGAGTATGTTATCATGTCTAGTTGTTGTTGTTAGTTGAGGCCCATAATTTGTATTGTTTTGGGCTGGATTACACCTGTATAGCTTCCGTGACCACCCAGAGTTAATAGTTGTGTCGCCGCCCGCCAGGGGCGAGGATACGTTGCTCTACGGAGAGGCATGCCATCCACAAAGGATGAAGATGGGGATCCAGATCCTCATACATCGTGGTTGGACTTATACACACCCCTGCCGAGCGTTTATGCCTGGGGTGTAAATATCAGGAGTCCTCCAGACTCAGACACAGCTACAGTCAGGGGCCGAGCGAGCCCAGTTGCAGACCCAAGGGATCGGCAGGACGCTTAAAGCTGGTAGTTGACTTAGTATGACCTGGATAGGAGTATATAGATTGAGGTGTACTCACTAGGGCTATTGGGGACCCAAGTGGGTTATTCTGTGCTGATTGTACCTTCCGGCCTATGGGGGCCAGGCGAGGTTTATGCTTTCTTTAGTTACTGATAGTTAGACTGTAAGACGCCTCATTTGTCAGGTATGAACCCTACCTTCCTTATTACAGTTATGTTTATTCCTGATTTCACTACCTCAGTCATCTTCAGTCCATTTTCTTTACTTCAGTTATTGTCAGTTCTATTTCTTACTTTCAGTCATTTAAAGTTATAGCTTTACATATTCAGTACCTGTGGTACTGACACCCTCTTCTGGGGAGCTTCATTACTTGCCTACAGGTATAGATAGACGAGGAGTAGGTCCCTCGTAGTTCCAATCAGCCATACAGAGCCGTCAGCTCCCTTCTTCCGGAGCTTGTGTGATAGAGGTTTATTTCTTTTGTTTGTACAGTATAGGTAACCATCTTATTACTCCTAGAGGCTTGCAGATTGTGTTACTTTCCTGTGGTTAGATGATATCGACCGTGTGGGGCCCATATGTGTTTTAGATTATGTGTGTTGGTCGTGTGGGGCCCTGTTTAGCTGTTAATTGGTGGCCTTGTCGGTTATAGTTCAGTTTAGCATCTGATTTTTCTTTCCAGTTATAACTAGATATCATGGTGGCCTTGATGGCCCGCATAGGACTCCCCATGATTGTCTGTCTCTTGTTAGCTATTTATTTTCACAGGTGGCTATAGGCCTTGTCGGCTGGGGGTTGCATTTATAGCCACTATATAGCTCGTTATTTCTTGATTCCAGAGTTAGAGTCATCCTTGAACCAGAGGTGCTTAGGCTCAGACAGCTCAGCAGTTCAGGTCCTAGTAGGGCACCAAGTGTCAGTCATGCCTCCCAGGGTGGGGCGTGACAAACTTGGTATCAGAGCAGGTTGTATCCCAGGGAGTCTACAAGCCGTGCTAAGTAGAGTCTTGTCTATTGATGTGTTGTGCACCACATACTATAGGTAGGAGGCTGTAAGGCATGATAGGATGGTTACTCTTTCTTCTTATTCAGTCATGCAATAGAGCGGTACAGTATAGGGTTGAGTCCCTTAGCTTATTATACTCTTCTGCTTACAGAGAAATGTCGGACCAGCGACACCCTACGATTGGCAGGAGGCTAGATGTAGCAGCAGGAGAGGGCACCAGCAGGGTGCCTCAGCATCGATCAGAATCGGCCCGATCTGATGATGATACAGAGGTATTATCTTGACCCCCCAGTAGTCTCCACCATTTCAGGAGCCGCTTGGGACGGCCGGTGTGACGGCACCGCCTCCGGCAGTTTCTATACCTGTACCATCAGACTAGGAGGTCAGGAGCGCGATGTGTTATGCTAGCCCAAAGGATGGCTTCTCAGCGCCAGCCAGTGCCACCTACAATTGTAGAATCCTTTGGAGGGCATGGTAGTTCGAGGATCCGAGAGTTCCTAGCACTAAGTCCCCCGCAATTCACAGGAACAGATGGACCGAGGACCCTCAAGACTTCTTATACCAGATGCAAAGGATTTTCAGGGTGATGCATGCTACACCTATAGTGTCGGTTGAGTTGGCGGTGTTCCAGCTACGGGACATCGCCGTGTTATGGTATGAGATTTGGGAAAGGTCTTGGGGGAGAAATGTTTCCCCTCCGACCTGGCCCAGCTTCTCAGAGGCTTTCTTGAACTATTACCTACTGCAGGAGATTCGACAAGCTCGGGTTTCCCAGTTCCAACACTTGGAGCAAGGGTCGATAAGTGTCCGGGAATATTCCATGCGGTTTGATTCCTTGGCTCGACATGCGCCAGCTTTTGTGGACACAATGCCAGCCAGGGTACTACTTTATTATGGGGCTAAACCCGGAATATGTTGAGACCTGCATCACAGCCACACTTCGAGAGGATATGGATATCGCCCATGTGTAGGCGTTTGGTCAGAATATTGAGGGTATCAGACAGCGGCAATGGGAGATTAGGAGGACAAGTCAGGAGCAGTGTCACAGGGACAGACCGGGTGAATTACAAGAGGAGTCCCGGGGAGGACCTAGGCCACGGTTATCAGATAGGCTGCCTAGACCCCCACCTCCACAACAGCGACAGAGGAGCAGGTCTAGTCACCGAGGGCAGGCAAAGCCCGACGAAGGTTCACGAGTAGTAAGTTCACAGTAGTAGAGGGGAGTGGAGCAGAGTGGGTTTACAATACCACTTTGCCCTATTTGCAGTTGACACCACTCTGGAGCATGCAGGTATTGTTCCACAGCATGCTACATTTGTGGGTAGAAGGGTCACTAGATGAGGAATTGTCTACCTAGGGGTCAGGGTGACCGGGATCAACAAGATAGGTCCTTGACGAGATCACGAGCTCCAGTATCCCCAGCACGGCGTAGGCCCTCAGTTTCAGTCAGCAGAGGCCATCAGGGGCCTCCAGTTCAGGTGCCGGCCCAGACCGTACTTATGCACTGCCGGGGCGACAGGAGTCAGAGTTGCCACCCGATGTTGGGATAGGTATGTTGAACATTTGCTCTCATCCTGCTTATGTGTTGATAGATCCAGGATCCACCTTGTCCTATGTTACACCGTTAGTGGCTCAAAAGTTTAGTGTTATGCTAGAATTGCTTCGGCGACCTTTCTCAGTGTCTACACCCGTTGTGACTCTATTATAGCCAGAAGGGTCTATCAGGGGTGTACAGTAGAGGTTGCTAGTCGTCAGACTATGACAGACTTGATAAAACTCGAAATGGTTGATTTTGATGCCATTATGGGTATGGATTGGCTAGCTCCATGCTATGCCAATGTCGAATGTTGGACCAAGATTGTCCGATTCCACTTTCTAGGGGAGGCAGTACGGGAGTGGAAAGGTAGTACAGCCATGCCAAAAGGTAGGTTTATTTCCTATCTTCGGGTGAGAAAATTGATAGCAAAAGGGTGCATTTATCATACTGTCAGAGTTCAGGATGTTCGGGCAGAGCCTCCGACCCTTCAGTCTATTCCGGTGGTTAATGAATTTCACGACGTATTTCCAAATGAGCTTCCTAGTATTCCCCTAAAAAGGGAAATTGATTTTGCAATAGATCTATTACCAGGCACTCAGCCTATATCTATTCCTCCATATCGGATGGCTCCTGCTGAACTCAGGGAACTAAAGGAACAATTGAAGGATTTGCTAGAAAAGGGCTTTATCCGGCCGAGGTACGCCAGTCCTGTTCGTGAGGAAGAAGGACGGCTCCCTCCGTATGTGTATAGATTATCGGCAATTGAATAAAGTCACTATCAAGAATTAGTACCTGCTTCCAAGAATAGATGACCTATTTGATCAGTTACAGGGAGCGAGGTATTTTTCAAAGATTGACTTAAGGTCAAGATATCATCAGGTCTGGGTTCGTGAAAGAGATATTCCAAAGACTGCCTTCAGGACCAGATATGGCCACTTTGAATTTCTAGTCATGTCCTTCGGACTGACAAATGCCCCAGCAGTGTTTATGGACCTGATGAACAACATTTTCAGACTATACCTAGACTTGTTCATGATAGTATTTATCGATGATATTCTGGTGTATTCCCACTCAGAGGAAGATCACCAGGATCATCTACGGACAGTACTCCAAATTCTCATAGATCGCCAGCTATATGCAAAATTTTCAGAATGTGAATTTTGGCTGAATTCAGTAGCCTTCTTAGGCCATATTGTGTCAGATGCTGGTATAAAAGTAGATACGCAGAAGATAGAGGCAGTGTAAACATGGCCTAGACCTACCACTCTGATCGAGGTACGTAGTTTCCTGGGGTTAGCCGGGTATTACAAAAGGTTCGTGGAAGGATTTTCCACTTTAGCAGCACCTTTAACCAAACTGATGCAGATGGCAGCAAAATTCCATTGGATTGAGGCATATGAGCAGAGCTTTCAGGAACTGAAAGACAGATTGACATCAGCACCGGTGCTAGCATTTCAAGAAGGAACAGAGGGTTATGCAGTCTATTGTGACGCTTTGGGTGTTGGGTTAGGATGTGTTTTGATGTAACATGGTAAGGTGATTTCCTATGCTTCCAAGCAGTTGAGGAAGCATGAGAAGAATTACCCTACCCATGACCTGGAGTTAGCCGCGGTGATTCATGCCTTGAAAATATGGAGACACTACTTGTATGGCGTCCACGTAGATATTTTCACTAATCACAAAAGCCTGCAGTATATTTTCACCCAGAAAGAGTTGAATCTGCGGCAGCATCGCTGGTTGGAGCTGTTAAAGGATTATGATGTGAATATTTTATATCACCCAGGAAGGGCCAATGTTGTAGCAGATTCCCTTAGTCGCAAATCCATGGAAATCCTGGCATATTTATAGCCTGAGTGGCAGGAATTGGCCCGAGAATTGCATCAGCTAGCCAGTTTAGTCATTCGTATAGTAGAATCAGGAGACAATGGAGGGGTAATCCAGAATACCGTAATGTCATTATTAGTTGTGGAAGTGAAAGAATGGTAGTATGAAGATCCTAGCTTGTTTCAGCTCAGAAATAGGGTCCAGCGAGGGGAAGTGACAGATTTTCAGGTAACCAAGGATGGAGTTTTGAGATATAGGGATCGCCTCTGCATTCTAGATGTGGCAGGGCTTCGCCAGCAAATTATGGGTGAGGTACACTATGCCCGTTACTCTCTCCATCCAGGTTCGACAAAAATGTACCATGACGTAAAAGGGATTTACTGGTGGCCGAGAATGAAATAGGGGATAGCAGAATTTATATCCCAATGTCCCAATTGCCAATAGGTGAAAGCTAAATATCAGAAACCAGGTAGACTGACATAGGATATAGCGGTGCCTTTATGGAAATGGGAGGTAGTTAATATGGATTTTATAGTAGGGTTGCCTCGTACCAAGCGTAAATATGATTCTATCTAGGTAATTGTTGACAGGTTGACAAAATTAGCTCACTTTCTGCTAGTAAGGGCTACCCTTTCTGCCGAAGATTATGTTGAGCTGTATATTAGAGAAATAGTCCGATTGAATGGTGTTCCATTTTCAATTATCTCTGACAGAGGGGCGCAGTTTACAACTAAATTTTGGCAATCTTTTCAGAGGGGCCTGGGGACACAGGTTAACCTGAGCATAGCCTTCCATCCAAAGACAGACGGGTAGGCAGAACGTACAATCCATACGCTCGAGGATATGTTATGGGCATGTGTGCTAGATTTTGGAGGCAGCTAGGATGAACATCTACCGCTTATTGAATTTGCCTATAATAACAGTTATCATTCAGCAATTCAGATGGCGCCTTATGAAGCGTTGTATGGACGGAGGTGCAGGTCTCCAGCTAGTTGGTTTGATGTAGGAGAATCAGCATTGATTGGGCCAGATATTATTCATCGGTCAGAAGAGAAAGTAAAGCTTATCAGGGAACGTCTGCTAACTGCTTAGAGCCGCCATAAATCTTATGCTGATGTGCAGCGAAGAAACCTAGAGTTTAATGTGGGTGACTGGGTATTCTTGAAGGTTTCACCGATGAAGAGTGTGATGAGATTTGGTAAGAAAGGCAAGCTCATCCCGAGGTTTATTGGGCCTTATCAGATTCATCGAAGGATAGGCCAGGTGGCTTATGAGTTGGATTTACCTCCAGAATTAGAATCCGTTCACCTAGTTTTTCATGTATCAATGCTGAGGAAGTGCACAGTAGATCCCTCCCGGATTGTCGTAGTTAAAGACGTCTAAAATCACTGAGGAGTTAGCTTATGAAGAAGCTCCAGTAGCCATACTAGATCGGCAGATCCGCAGGCTAAGAACTAAATATGTTGCTTCCGTTAAAGTGTTATGGAGAAATAAGAATCGAGAGGAGATGACCTGGGAAGCAGAAGATGATATGAAAACCAGATATCCTCAGTTATTTCAAACTTAGTCAGATTGTGCAGCTAGAGGTATGTTGTTGTTGTTGTTTCACAAGTTGCATTATATACAGGTATATGTGAGATAATTGATTTTAGTCTATTGTAGAATGAATGCCATAGTATTGTGTGGAGTACCTGTATTGGTCTTTCTGCATTTTAGGGTGTTTGGATAGTCCATATTACAGGAGGGACTCTGCCGAAATTTTTCCAAAATAAGTAATTGCAAGGTTAAGGTTCTTGCAAGTAGAAGTTAACATTCGAGGACGAATGTTCTTAAGGAGGGGAGGATGTTACACCTCGTAAGTTTCCAACATTTAGTTGGCCTATTCATATGTTGGTTGAGAGTTTTAGAGTGCCATATGTACAAGGAAAGGGCCCGGAGAAAGGCCGAACGAGTGCAAAGTCGGGATTTCGCGGGAGGAGGCCAAACCAAGCTGCCTAGAGTGGAAAAGTGGCACGGAGTAGAATCAGCGCGATGGGCAGAGTGCCACGTTGCCTTGTCTGCCGCCTCAAGTATATATAAGTCTCATCCTTTGATTTTAAGTCATTTTCAATATATACACGGCCAGAACCGAGAGAGTACGAAGAAACCAAGTAAAAATAATTCGATTATGCCACTAAATGCCGTCCAAATCAAATTTAACTCCGGGTATTGAAGTATAAAGTTGTAAGGAGCATCGTTATGGAGTTATTTTTGTAAAATACACTCGGCAAATCATCATCCCACCAAGCTTAAGTTGATGGAATCATTTCAAACTAGTGTCAATACGATCACGTGCCTAAAGTAAGTATTTCTCCCTTCAAGATTCCCGATAAATTACGAGTTCTTGATCGTCTTTCGATAAGTTGAAGTATAGTCAGTATATATATATATATATAAAAGATATTGTTTTCTTCGAATATATTAATGAAGTTAGCCCTATTCTTCAGCTAATATGATTACAGTTGAGAAGGGCAGTTGAACAAGAGCCGAAACTCGCCAGTTAATCGGTAAACAATGAACGAGGTATGTAAGGCATTTTCTTTCGACAAGTTAGTTTCTTCAGCATAGTAGTCCAGTATGAATCCCAGTAAAGCATGTTAGGAGTATGTTATCATGTCTATTTTTTGTTGTCAGTTGAGGCCGTAATTTGTATTGTTTTGGGCTGGATTAAACCTGTATAGCTTCCGTGACCACCTCAGGGTTAATAGTTGTGTCGCCGCCCACCAGGGGCGAGTATACGTTGCTCTACGGAGCGGCATGCCATCCTCAAGGGACGAAGATGGAGATCCAGATCCTTATATGTCGTGGTTGGCCTTATACACACCCCTGCCGAGCATTTACGCCCGGGGTAAAGATATCAGGAGTCCTCCGAACTCAGACACAGCTACAGTCAGGGGCCGAGCGGGCCCAATTGCAGACCCAGGGGATCGGCAGGACGCTTAAAGCTGGTAGTTGACTCAGTATAACCTGGATAGGGGTTTATAGAATAAGGTGTACTCACTAGGGCTAATGGGGGCCCAGGTGGGTTATTCTGTGTTGATTGTACCTTCCGGCTTATGGGGACCAGGCGAGGTTTATGCTTGCTTTAGTTACTGATAGTTAGACAGTAAGATGCCTTATTTGTCAGGTATGAACCCTACCTTCCTTATTACAGCTATGTTTAGTCCTGATTTCACTACCTTAGTCATCTTCAGTCCGTTTTCTTTACTTTAGTTATTGTCAGTTTTATTTCTTACTTTCAGTCATTTAAAGTTACTGTTTTACATATTCAGTACATGTGGTACTGACGCCCACTTCTGGGGTGCTGCATTACTTGCCTGCAGGTACAGATAGACGAGGAGCAACTCCCTCGTAGTTCTAGTCAGCCGTACAGAGCCATCATCTCCCTTCTTCTGGAGCTTGTGTGATAGAGGTTTATTTCTTTTGTTTGTACAGTATGGGTAGGCTGGGCCCTGTCCTAACCATCTTATTACTCCTAGAGGCTTGCAGATTGTGTTACTTCCCTGTGGTTAGATGATATCGGTCATGTGGGGGCCATATGTGTTTTAGATTATGTGTGTTGTCCGTGTTGGGCCTTGTTTAGCTGTTTATTGGTGGCCTTGTCGGTCATAGTTCAGTTTAGCATCTGATTTTACTTTCCAGTTATAACTAGATATCATGGTGGCCTTGTCGGCCCACATAGGACTCCCCATGATTGTTTGTCTCTGGTTAGCTGTTTATTTTCACAGGTGGCTATAGCCCTTGTCTACAGGGAGTTGTATTTACAACCGCTATATAGCCCGTTGTTTTCTTGATTCTAGAGTTAGAGTCAGCCCTGCACCAGAGGTGCTTAGGCTTAGTCAGCTCAGCAGTTCAGGTCCTAGTAGGGCACCAGGTGCCAGTCATGCCTCCCAAGGTGGGGCGTGACACAAGGGAATCATATGACTTTGGTAGGGTTATTTTTGCTAATAGTGAGCTTAAACAAAATGGCCTATGACCATATCCTAACCAACCATCCTTAGCCTATGCAAAGACCAACCATGCAAGTGCTAGATCTTCAACACAATACTGAACTAAGTATTACACCTCACTCACTTATGGTACATGACTTATATTCTCCTCATCTATCTAGTTTATACATGGCTTAACAAGACTCCTCATGCTAATAAACTAAATGACATCAAAAGATCCCCAGAAATCATGCATGCGGTCACAAAAACATAGCTAATGCATCAAAAAAAATTTAAACAGGGTTAATTTTTTTTCAAAAATCAAAACTAGTGCATTTTCATTGGCTGAGTACTCCTAAGTTATTTCCTAATTAAACAAAAATCACAAAATAAGAAATAAAAATCCAAAACATGCCAGTTCTACTACATAGCATGTTCGAGGGAAAAGAAACACGGCAAGGAAAACCCTCAGACAAATTAAAAATCTCAAAAATCACAAGTACACCCCCTTCCCTTTTTGAAAATTAAGCTTTGTCCCCGAAGCATGGACTATAAGATCATATGAAAGAGAACATACCTGAGGCTACTCAGACTTCACCATTCATGGGTTGCCTCCCATGCAGTGCCTAATTTAACATCGCGGCACTACATGGATTTTGTGACTCTTCAAACATCATCAAGGTATACAGCCTTTATTCCTCTTAATCCCTTCCATCTCCTAGATACAACTTTATTCTTTGTCTGTTTACTTTAAACCTTTTGCCTTCTTTATTCTCAAGTTCCACTGCACCATATAGGGACACATGTACTACTTTGTATGGTCCCATCCATCTAGATTTCAACTTTCCAGGGTGCAACTGGAATCTTGAGTTGAACAATAAGACCAAATCACCTGGGCTAAACTCCCTTTTTGCAATCTTCTTATCATGGTAGATCTTCATCCTTTCTTCATAAATGGTTGCACTCTCATAAGCCCTAAGTTGGAATTCATCCAACTCATTAAGCTGGTTAAGTCTCAGCTTGGCTGCTTCATTCAAATTCATGTTCAACTTTTTTAGAGCCTATAACGCCTTATGCTCTAATTCAATCGGTAGATGGAATGCTTTTCCATAAACCAGATGGTACGGAGACGAACCAATGGGAGTCTTATAAGTTGTTCAGTAAGCCCATAACGCATCATCAAGCTTCCTAGACCAATCTGTCCGGCTAGTATTCATTGTCTTTGCCAGGATAGTCTTGATTTCCCTATTTGAAACTTCAACTTGTCCACTTGATTGAGGGTGGTAAGGTGTGGCCACCTTATTCTTAACACCATATTTTTCCAATAGGGTCCTGAAGAGGTGGTTATAGAAGTGAGATCCACCATCACTGATAATAGCTCTGGGAGTGCCAAATTTTGCAAAGATGTGCTTCCGAAGGAACGGTGTAACACACTTGCCTTTATTATTTGGGAGTGCAATTGCCTCCACCTATTTGGAGACATAATCCACTGCCACAAAGATGTATTTCATTTCATATGAGCTAACAAATAGGCCCATGAGATTAATGCCCCATACATCAAACAACTCAACTTCCAAGATAGGGGTCAGTGGCAACTCATTTTTACGGGTAATACCGCCCTTCCTTTGGGATTGATCTCAAGACTTGGCAAAGTCATATGCATCTTGATGAATAGAAGGCCAATAATATCCGCATTGTAAAATCTTATGCACAGTGTTGATACCACTGTGATGACCCCCAACAGGAGATGAATGACAAGCCTCCAGAATGCTCAGCATTTCTATTTCAGACACACACCTACAAATGATCCATCTGCACAAATACGAATTAAATATGGCTCATCCTAGTAATATCTTCGGGCATCAAATAAGAACTTCTTCTTCTATTGAGGAGTTAGGTCTGCAGGTATCATATCGCTAACCAAGTAATTTGCAAAGTCTGCAAACCAGGGAATCAAATCCTGTGATGCAGCTAGTACCTGTTCATTTGGGAAGGCTTCATCAATATCAATTTCCTCCCTTTCTCTTGCTTCAGAATCGAGCCTCGATAAATGGTCTGCCACCTGATTTTCCATTCCCTTCCGATCTTTAACCTCAAACCCAAATTCTTGGAGCAAAAGTACCCACCGAATCAATATGGGTTTAGCATCCTTCTTGGACATTAGGTACCTCAAAGTAGCATGGTCTGTATGAATGATCACCTTGGTCCCAAGCAGGTATGCTCTGAATTTTTCGAATGCAAGACAACTGGCAGTAGCTCCTATTCTGTGACCGTGTAATTCTTCTGGGATGTATTGAGTGTTTTACTAGCGTAATAGATTAGATGAGAGATCTTTGTTCTTCTTTGGCCCAAACCAGCAGCAAGAGCGACATCGCTAGCATCACACATTACCTCAAATGGAAGAGACCAATTTGGAGCCATGATGATAGGAGCAGTGGTGAGTTTCTCTTTTAAGCACTCAAAAGCCCTTAGACATGCCTCATCGAACATGAACTTTACCTACTTCTCAAGTAACTTGCACAATGGCTGTTGAATTTTAGAAAAATCCTTAATGAATTGTCTATAGAATCCTGCATGCCCTAAATATCTCCTGACCCTTTTTATGAAAATAGGGGGTGCAAAACCTGCTATAACTTCAATTTTGGCCTTGTCCATCTCAATCCCCTTTCCCCAGATTTTATGACCCAACACTATTCCTTCCTTAACCATAAAATGACATTTTTTCCAGTTTAGCGCCAAATTAGTTTCTTCACATCTTTTCAATACTTTACCCAGATAGTCGAGGTAAGACTCAAATGAGTCACCTACAACAGAAAAATCTTCCATAAATACTCCAATGGTGTCTTCCACCATGTCTGAGAATATGGACATCATGCTGCGCTGGAATGTGGCTGATGCATTGCACAATCCGAATGGTATTCTTCTGAAAGAAAAAGTTTCATATGGGCAAGTAAAGGTCATCTTCTCCTAGTCTTCTAGAGAAATGGTAATCTGATTATATCCTGAATATCCATGAAAAAAGTAGTACCAGTCTCTACCTGCCAGTCTGTCAAGCATCTAATCTAAGAATGGCATTGGAAAGTGGTCCTTCTAAGTTCGGTGGTTGAGTTTCCTATAATCCATGCATACCCGCCATCCTGTGACTGGTCGTGTTGGTATCAACTCGTTCTTCTCATTGGGCACCACTATAATCCCACCTTTCTTTGCTACGCACGGAACTGGGCTCACCCACTTGCTATTTGCGATGGGGTATATGACACCAGCATCCAGCCATTTGATAATTTCCTTCTTTACAACTTCTTGCATTGGAAGGTTCAGGCGGCACTGATGTTCTATACTTGGTTTACAGTCTAGCTCTAGTTGGATCTTGTGAGTACATATGCCTGGTGGAATTCCAATAATATCAGCTATGGTCCAGCCAATTGCCTTTTTGTACCATTTTAGTATGTTGACCAAAGATCCCACCTGATCGTGTAATAGGTCTGCTGCAATTATGACCCAGTAAAGTATTGTTTTCTCCAAGGAATGCATACTTGAGATGGGGAGGTAGTGCTTTCAGCTCAAGGACTGGTGGCACCTCCACGGATGGCTTGGCCGGTGATGTTGAACAATTTTTTAGATCAGGTCTAACTTCTAGACTAAAGTTATATGACCCCATTCCATTTAAAGAATTCACCGTCTCCGTGTATTCCGGTCTTCTGTCTCCCTCATAATTCATCATAACAGCTGCCAATTTATCAATAATCATCATCTCTTCCACAAGCATTGGCAGCTTATCACATTCCATCTGAGTGTTTGAGCGAGGGATCATTCCCTTGATGTATTCTTAGAGAATCACAAAATAAAAACAAAGAAAAGCGTAAAAAGGAACATAACTACCAAAAAAATCAAATACAAGCAAATAATCCAGTCCTAGTCGTATTCCTCGACAACGGAGAAACTTTTTGATGACGCTCAAATCATACCTCCTACCAAAGAATGAGCAGACGTAATCAATAAAGAACCTAACTAGAGGTTGGGGTCGATCCTGCAGGGAATATGGAAGAGCTAAACTAAGCCGGTAAGTGAACTTGTTAGGTAATTACTCCAAATAGGGGGGGGTTCTAAAGAAAACAATAATTAAAAACACAATTAAAGCTTTAGTTGAAATCAAGAATGAAAGATAACTAGGGTTTTATTTTCCCTATGGGTTCATAACTGCTTCAGGTATACATACTAGATCATCACCAATGCTTACTTGTAGAACTGATAAGTTAGGTTCATTCAAACGACTGGCTCATCCCTATGGAATGACTATACTCAATAACTAGGTCAGGTCTCATGAGCAATTGTAATTTAACCGTTATCAATATGTCCCAAATTTTACTATCTTGCAACCACAGCTCAAGTTAATATAATGATCATCAAGATCAAGGCTTTGTTGTAGTTCTCCTAACCTAATCTCTACCTCTCTAGGCTCAAGAAAGTAAAGAATTCGGGCATGTCCTAATGTTGTACACCGTTAAGAAACGTTTAAGCATGAAGAGAATACAATACAAGTGTTTTGCATTGGTTTTGAATCATTTTTATGTACCCTAGCTTGTTAATCTACCATGATTACCACAACCCTAGCTATGGAGGTTTTAGCCTCTCACAGTTGCAAGATCATGATTCGCATTCATATTTAAATACATAAATCAATAGTTACAATTATAGATGAGAGAAAAACTTCTTTGTATTAATCAGCAAAATCCTCAAGAACAACATTAAGATCAAAAGTAACCAAGAAAAGGTTGATCACAAGTTGAACAACTCAACTCTCACGTCTAAGTCTCGCCAACTTCATTGCTAATCAATTCTAATCACTCCTAATCACCTCTCTCTCTCTCTCTCTCTCTTAAAATAAAACATAAAACGTGTTTATACAGAAATCCTTTTCCTAGGCTAACAAGGTATATTTCCATAACTGAAGCTACATACTTCACGACTTAACCTACGACCCGTAGTAGTTATGTACGGGTCGTACCTGCTTCCTATAGGTCGTTGGCTAGCTGAAATTTAGCTAAGTGTTGTACCTTTGTATGACTCGTACATGCTTCCTATGAGTTGTACTGAGCTTCTTTGGCTTGACTCTGAGACTTTGAAATTTTTCCGAAGTTCATCACGAATGCTTTGGTATGACTCGTACCTTGCTGCCATGACTCGTACTGTCTATCTGTAGCAGGAGTCAACCTCTTGTGCAAATCTTCTGAATCTTCCCACGACTTCTTCACTACGGCCCATACAAGCTTTGTATGACTCGTATTGAGAGTCATAGAATACATCTCGTCATCCTTAGCATTCTGAAACTTCTCACGACCAGCAGTATGACTCGTAGCACCTTCCCACGGCTCGTACTGAGGACTATGAGTTAAGCCTATTTTCTGCACTTTCAGGCTATCTTTTGCACATTTTTTATCCAACGCCTATTTATCCTGTAACAAAAGAAAATGTGACTCATATCCTTATAAATATACCTAAGTCCATGTTATTTTCTTAGTTTTGAGCGTCGAAAGTGTTGTAAACTCACAGCACATCATTCATCAGATCATAAAAGTTGTAAGAGTATTTATTAGTCCAAAAGACATAATTACAAACTCATAGTGACCATACCGATTCATGAAGGTTGTCTTCAGGATGTCACCCTCTCTAACTCTGAGCTGGTGATAACCGGACCTGAGATCTATCTTCAAGAAGCACTTAGCACCCTGAAGTTGGTCAAAAAAATTATCAATTTTGGGAAGGGGATACTTATTCTTGATTGTGACCTTGTTCAACTGCCAATAGTCAATACATATATGAAGAAAACCATCCTTTTTTCAAACAAAGAGAACTGGTGCACCCTATGGAGATTTTCTAGGTCTGATGAAACCCTTGTCTTAAAGATCCTTCAACTATTCTTTCAACTTATTTAGCTCAGCTGGAGCCATTCTGTAAGGAGGAATAGATATGGGTTGCGTATCAAGAAGAAGGTCAATACAAAAGTTGATCTCTCGCTCGGGAGTAAATCCGAGTAAATCATCTGTGAACACCTCTAGATACTCACACACTATAGGAACTGATTGGAGAGTCAAAGTCTCAGATGCAGCATCCTTAACCCATATTAGATGGTAGAAACAACCCTTAAAAATTATCTTTCTATTCTTAAGGTAGGAAAAAAAGCGACCTACAGGAACAGCTGAACTACCCTTCCACTCTAAGACTGGCTCACCTGGAAACTGAAACTCTATCGCGTGGGTTCCATAATTCACGTAGGAATAACATGCATGTAACCAATCCATGCCAAAGATAACATCAAAATCTGTCATTTCTAACTCTATTAAATCTGTTGAGGTGACTTTTTGAAGGACTGTGACAGGGAAATTTATGTATACCTGTTAAGCTATAACTGGGTCATCGACTGGTGTAGAGACTGAGAAGGATTCTGATAGGATTTCGAGACTGACTCCAAAACTACTAGAAACATAGGGCCTTCACAAAGAATAAGGTAGAACCTGGATCTAACAATGCATAAACATCAAGATAAAATACTCATAACATACCAGTGACGACATCTATAGAGACCTCCTGCTCCTGATGAGGTGCGAGGGTATAAAACCTATTATGACGCTGACCACCACCTGCACTAGTGGATGCATCCTGCTGAGCTGAGCGTGCTGGTGAAGCTGCTGAACTGGTGGCTGGGTCTCGACCTCTACCCTTTCCTTGTCTGGCTGCTGGACAATCTCTAAGCATATGACTGAGCTTTCCACACCTGAAATATGCACCTGTTCCCGCTAAGCACTAACTGGTGTGCCTCCTACCACACCTATCAGAACCTGGAATGTTGGGCTCCACTGACCTGCTCCCTTGACCTTGAGAGCCTAAAGCTTGTCCTCTCTGGTCACGCCTAGATCTGGATGGCATACTTGCTGCTGAAAGCGCTGAGATTGATGACCTCTAGTGGGACTGCTGGCGATGTCCACCACCTGACCTTTGCTAGGAGAACCCAAAACTATCTGTCCTGTCCCTCTTGGCCTCTCTCTCCCTCTCCCTCATCTTCACTACCTCCATCTGTTGGGCATAAAAAACCAATCAGGAGAGTCGACGCCCTGATGAAGCATAGTAGTCCTGCAATCCTTGACCAAGTAATCCGTCACCCCGTTCACAAACCTGCTCAGCAAGACCCTCTGATCGGCCACATCTCCGTCGCATACTTGGACAAGAGGATGAACACCAGAGCATACTCTTGAATTGTCATGTTGTTCTTTTTCAGATTCACGAACTATGGTGCCTTGATTTCCCTCATCTCCTCCGAAAGAATCAGTCCACGAATGCGGTGAGATACTCATCCCAACCAATGGGACCTGCTCCGACTCCCCGGCCATCCTTCCACTGTCTATACCAAATATGAGAAACCTCCTTCAACTAATATGAGGCTAGGTCTGCACACTCCTCCCCTGTCACCCCCCATAATCTGGGTGATCTTCTGAATCTCCTCGAACTCATATGGGTCCTTGTCCACCTTTGACCCAAGAAAATCAGGGGGATTCATCTTGAGGAAATCCTTGACCCTAGCCGCCCCTGCATTCCATTCTGGGGAATGTGGGCCACTATTTTCTAATTGACCTGAGCGGTCAATGCCTATGGAAACATCTGGATAGCTGCCCTAAACTCAGCATGGGAAACTTGCTCAGGCACATGATCCTCCAAAGATGGTGGGGCTTGATGGTGCCCATCTCCATTGCCATTCTCATGGTCATTTCCATTTGCATTGTCGTTCCTTCTTTTGTTAACTCATCATAGAGGCATAATTCTGCAAACACGTATAGCACAAGTTAGAAGGATAGAGAGATACTTCATCGCACGACATAGATCATGAAATAAGGAAAATTTACTAAAACATTTCATAGCCTCTTCGTCAGAAGTGTGGCGCGCTTCACACCCATGAAAAAGACTCTACTTAACGTGGGTTTTAGACACCCTAGGACACACTGAATCTTTACTCTAATACCAAGTTTTTTTTTGTCCCGAGCATAGGCTCGAATGTAGAGACGGAACATAGAATCATAAATAGCTCATAGTTGACCCACGGCATGAACATTAAAAATAACTCAACATAATCCAAGTGGAAAATTGAATTCTGAAATAGCATAAGTCTGAATATTAAAACATTTGAATAATGAAAATAACATAATACTATATCCGAATCTAAATATATCACTATCTCTTAAAGGCCTCTACATACTGATCAGCTGATGGGACAGTATCCCAACTAGCTCACTAGAAAACTGAAACTGAAAATGAAAATGGATCAACTATCTAACAGTCCTCGAAGGATGAGGACTCACCAACAAGTTGTCTGGACTGAACTCTGAAAACTGGCTAGTAGCTAGACTAAACCTGGACGTCTGAGCCTGTATCATGAAACGATACATCATAGAGTATGAGGTCAGTACTTGGAATGTATTGAGTATGAAAGGTAAGTAAAACATGCTAAATAGTAAAACAGAAAACATGAATAATATAAATCATATCATTATAAGATTCTGAGAGTAAGGACTGCATACTGATATCTTGAAAACTGAATAAATATGACTGATTTTCATAACTAAAATGAATGACCCAAAGCTGAAACTAATGATCAAAAGTAAAACTAATAAAATGAACATTTGGGTCAAACCTGTTGAAAACATAATATCATAGCTAATGAACTTGCATAACTGAAATCTTGAGGAACAATGGGAGACTCGTCATATATCCGACAGATCACAATAGAGCTTACGTGATCCCAACTATTACACTCAAGTGGGAAGAGTTGTCCAAATCCTTGTCAAGGATAAGGACGCTACCATGATATCGATATCAAGTAGAAGGAACCTTCAGTGTAGGGAAAGCTCACAAAGGAGGTCCCAATGAATCTAAATAAACCTATGTTTGCACATCGTTCTGAGGCTCGGGGTTTACCTGAACCTCTAGCCTACTAGGTGTTAGACACTACCCCCAAAAACATGCATATGCTATTCATCATTTTTCAATGAAGTTGAACCATTATTTCTCAATAATGTTGATCATGAAATTACATACATAGTCTAAAATCTGAATATGAGGAGTCTTAGCTCAAAACATACCACAAGCTTAAAGTGAGAGTCTAGACTCTAAAACCATGTGGTAAGCTAACATCATAAACTTGAACTTAATCATGAAAACATACTTATATCATGCGGGCTTGCCCAAATTTTAACATTCTTGAAATAGACTTGATAGTAAAAATCATTGATTCATACATGGGTAATTCATAAACATTCTTTCATGCTAAAAAACTCATCATGCTTGAAAATATAGATTATAATCTTAACTTTTTATGGAACTTGCATAAATGGGCATAATATTTTCAAAACTAGAAATCATGAATATAATTCAAAATAAGTATAAAACAAGCCCATGAATCTAAAAATATCGTTTATAACATGAAGGAAATTGACCCATAAATAAATCATAGAGAATTTCATGAAATTGAATTAAAAACCCCATAAGATCATAAACTTGACTTTAAGACTTGAATTCATGAACTTGAGGAGAAATTGGGGTATGAGAGTGAATGTAATATCTCACTCATATCCCTACATACCTGGGTAATCTGATTCTACAGTCTTCCTTGAAAGACCAAGAGAATTGGAGAAGAACTTGAAGAATTCTAGGCTTGATCTCCTAAGGAATTCTCTAATCTTGCATATGGGGAGGGAATAGGTTAGAATAGGCTAAACCTCTTAAAATCCTCCTAACTAAGCTTAATACAACATAATTAGGGCTTAGGAGCTTAGAAATTATGAACATACCCTTAATGAAATGACAGGAAAACTGGGCCAACTGCTACAAGTCGTACCACGAGTTATACAAATGACCTATGACTCGTGGTAACCTTTTGTACTGACCAAGTACCAAAACATCACTACTCTAAAAAATTCCACGAATCCTACTACGACCCGTGACTTCAACCTATGAGTCATACCCCCCCACTCGTATAATGAACACCTAAAAAGTCCCCAGTTCTTGTTTTGATCCATACCACGAGTGGTACCCACACACCACAACTCGTAGTAGGGACTCGTGGTTTCAAAGACCAACTGTTGAACCTTACTACGGGTCATTCTACGAGTCGTACAATCCTCACATGACTCATTCCATTAGTCGTACTGAGACAAAAATGCAGGTTTTTCCTACTAAACACTTTAAAATCCCAAATCTTAGTCTTAAGAACTTTTAGAGTGTTACATAGCTGAGCAGCCAGATGTGGGGAGTTTGAGAGAGGAGATTAGGGCACTGTAAAGTCAGGTCATTGAGTTGTTGTCTAGATAGCCAATCATATTACCATTCCCCACTATCTCATTGTTTGAGGATGAGCCAGAGGAGGAGCTTGATCTAGGGGCATTCTGGGCTCCTAAGTCGGCCAGTGGATAGAAGGAAAGAAGAGAGCAGTGGAGGTAGTTGATGAGGAGACCTTCAAGAAGAGGAAGAGAAGGGAGAGAAAGGAGTGCAAGCGGGCAGCAACAACTAGCTTGTAGACTCATGAAGAGCATATGTCTAAGTTGTAGAAGAGGGCTAGAGGAGCTGGGAGCTCAGCTATTGTGCCCTGCAAGATTGTGGGTGGCAAGGACCCTTCGGGTGAGCCACATTCAGCTTAGATGGTTAGAGAGGTTGCTAAGGCAGCCAAGACTGCTGAGGGGGCGACCACAGCCCCAGCTACTACATCATTGATTGCGCTGGCCACTATTGGTGCCACGATTGCAGCGGAGAGGAGTGTGCCTTTACACCCACCTCCACAGAATGACAGGAGCGCTTAGAGTGCCATAGGTATGTCTCTTTCTTAGTTTTTATTTCCTTGTTTTAGGGACAAATCATGTTTTTAAAATGGGGGTGTATCTGTCTTTTGGTTCTTAGATTGTCCGAGGGTTTTTTGTTTCCATGTTTTTTCCCTCGGATGCTATCTAGTAGAACCGGCATGTTTAGGATGTTTTTTATTTAATTAGAAGTAGCTTAGAAGTACTTAAAAGCCAATGAAAAATGTACATGTGTTTGATGTTTTGAAATTTTTGAAATAATGACCCGTTTTAAAACTTTTGTTGTATAGTTAGTTGTGTATGTGAGTGCGAAGCATGACTATTGTGGATCTTTTTATGCATTTAAGTGATTAGCATGGTTGACTGTAGCTTAGTTGTGCGTGAACTAGATAGGTAGTATGTGATGCAAACCTGTACCATGTGTCAGTGAGTTCTTACCTAGTTCGATATTATGTGGGTGATCTAGAAGTTTCCTAGTTAGTCTTTGCTTATGTTATAGGATAGTTCGGAAAGGATCATAGGTCATTTTTGAATTAGCTCATTTTTAGCCTAAATTGTCCTACCAAATGAATAAGTATACCTTGATCCAAATGTTTGAGCCTTAATTGACCATTATTCTTGGATTAACCTATTCACCTTCCCACTTATTTATAATGAACTTTTTGGCCTGGTCCCTCCTTGGATATTATGAACCTAAACTCGCGCAAAATGCCTAAGTTGAGGGTGGCTATTGTAGGGGTGTGTAAGCTGTGTGGGAGAAATAAAAGGAGAAAAAATTAATGAAAAGTGGGTGTGGCATGAAAGAAAAAGAAAAAAAAATCTTGAAAAGAAAAAATGAAAAAAATGATGAGTGAAAAAGAAAAGGAAAGAAATGAGAAAAATACACCACAACCACTAGTTGAAATATGAATGAAATGGAGAAAAGAGAGAAAAATGAAGAATAAAAAGGGGAAAGGTCAAAAAGGGAAGCCAAAGTTGTGTAGTGTTAAAGAGGGTTAGTTACTATTACCATATCTACCATATCCAACCCGAAGCCTATTTTATAAGCCAATAAAAGTTATATAGTGATCATAGCATGACTGTCTGAATAAGGGCAAGCCTATGGTATCACCTATGCAGTATTTGGAACTTTTTTTTAAGAGTGAGATATTTTCTTGATAGTCCAGGTTATATATACATACATATATATATATATATATATATATATATATATATATATATATATCTTCGAGTGTATGGGGATTTCATTTGCTATGAGGGTCCATGGATTGCATTACATTCTGCCAATATTTTGTGTAAGTAACATTAGTGATAGTTTGGGTGTTTGTTAATGATTGAATGACATCTCTAGATCACTTTGTGTCATGACTTGTAGTTGCACGTTAGCACAACTAGCTTGGTTTTGAATGGAAAAGAGGACAGTAATTGATAATGCTCATGTGTGCGAATTTTGATATTATTGGTTGTAGGTCTTCTGTTTCACTTTCTAGTTAAGCATCGTGTTGTAGTAGTGTATTTTTTTCCCTGAGAACATGCAAACGTTTTAAGTTGAGGGTGTTGATATATTGTGGTTTTACAGCACTTTTGACGCTTAAAACATAGAAAAGATGCTTGGTCTTAGGTATGTTTATACAGATATGAGGTAATTTTACCTTATTTTCAGGAAAATCAAATTTTGAAGTTGGATTCTAAAAAAGAGGAGGAAAAAGTACAGAAAATAGGCCAGTGCAGACCTCAGTACGTGTCGTGCCACCACATGGCAATCGTGAAAAAATACAGAGGAGTTGCACAAGTGCTGGGGCCAAATTACTACTTTGGTTACGAGAAGTACTATGTTGGTGATAACATCCAAATTCACTTCTCTTGATGAGAGAGTATAAATGGTCGTTGACAAAATAAATATACCCGACAAGTGTCGGGGTTGAATCCCACAGGGAAAGTTTGTTGATCACACAAGAGTTGTTTATCAAATTAAAGTAATTCTCATCAATGTATCAAAATCAATAAAGTAAAAATTGGGGGAATTGCAATTTTCTAATTAAAAGAAGAATTCTATCATGAAAATAGAGGTAAATTATAGAAAAACACCAACGTAGAATCTAAAAGGGGTGAGATATTGATAGGGGCTTCATTGAATTGAGATTGCTAACAGCTCCTAACATTACTCAATAGTATAATTAGTTGTATACAAGGTAGCATCCTAAGTTTCTCAACCAATTAGATGCATTAACCTCGGGTTTTCTCAAACCCCAAAGTTCTTTTCACGACAACCACATAAAATTTGGGTGAGAATCAACTATTTTTAGCTTAGATTCTTAATGGGTATGTGATAATAGGTTTTGATTATGTCTTGCCCAATCCGACATGATCAACACCCAATTACCTATTAGTATTTCCTCACCCCATACTTCAGATTCCTTTTTCAAGCAAAATTGAAGTAAGAAAGTTCAACCCACATTTGCAACTATGAGTATTTAGATTAGAATTTAAAGGAAACACTAAAATTATACTAATAGAGTAAATCTAAAATCAAATACACAATACCAGTTCAAATCAACCTCAATTATTTACACACCCTTAGCAAGAATTTTAGCTACTCATGGAAGTAGAAAAAGACATTGCATTTAATAATGATTCAGTATCCATTCACAACTTGAGTAAGAAAATTTGAGCAAGAGTTTTAGCTCTAATGGTGTTTCTATCTTGTAGAAGAAGAAGAAGATTATTTCTCTCTCTACCTCTCTCTACTTCAATACAAGATAATTCAATAGAATAATCAAAATTGATCTCGTATAATGGAATGTTCAGTTCCTTTTTGAGATGTACAAAAATAAGTTACATTCTTTCTCCTCTTTTTTTTGAGCTGGACATTTTTACCCCTATGCAAATGGGCATCACTTGTGATTCACCAGCGGTTCGCTGGTGCTCATCCGCGATCTGTCAGTTGAATTTGGCTGGTGATCAGTGAATTCCAGAACCCTTAGGCACTAGTACCGGTCGTTCACTGGTGCTGATCCGGTAGCTCGCCGATGTTAATATTCATCAGCACAGTGTGGAAATGCAATCAACCGGTGTTTTGCTGGTTCCCTCCGGTGGAGCACTGGTCCTCATCTTCTTTTTTTCATGCTCTTTGCTCAATTTCATATTTTTCCTATTCAAGTTAGGTACCTGCAAAGATCAAGAAAAAAGGGCATAAAATCCACCTAAATGACCTGAAAACTACGCAAAAACTCATGTTTAAGAATCCCCAAAGTTAAACCATTGCTTGTCCTCAAGTAATGCAATTCTTGTCATTCGAGCAAGTGAAATAGCATGTCATCTATGAATCTATGCACTAAGGACCAATGAGCCAAAGATAACCCGAAAATGCTCACCAACCCAAGGAAAGAGAGAAAAGATTCCCCAAAATATGAAAAAATTTCAAAAGGTAAGCACAATGAATAGGCATGTTTCACAAATTCTTTCCTTCTTCAAAACAGGGACATAGTTTATTACCACAAGCACACATAACATCTCAAATCATTATAAATCCACATTCAAAGCTTGCCTTAAAGCTCGTAACACTAATGTCTCAATCACTTCTTCGCACCAGTGCAACTATGTTCTCAAAGGAGGTGTTGCCACTCACAAGAAAAGAGAATCTCATATTTTTTATCATCAAACAATGCGTACACAAGGGATTATAGAATAAGACAATAACGCTCACTCTCGCAATGAAATTCTCCATGCACACACTTGACTCATAGGCTTTTCCTTCGTGTAACTCGCCACTAATATAGAGTTGCTACACTTAGAATTAATTAGGACTTGAGGATCATAATGAAGGCTAGGGGTAAGGATAGAACAATTATTTAGCTCCAGTGACTAGAACCTCCTTAATGGCCCTTTTTGAACACTTTTAACATCCCATCATACTCTTTAGATCACTCCCCCTTATCTCTTCTTTTTCTCTATCTTCATCTTTTGTTAATCAAGAGCCACCCTTATAACTCCAATAATTTCACTACAAGAAATATGATTTGTTTGTGGTGACTTATACAACTGCTGCTAAAGTAGAGGTTTTAGTGGCAACCCAAAACAGTCGCTCCAAAAAATGGTAGTTTCCGTGGCAAACTCTTTAGTCGCTATAAAGAATAGTATATTAGTGGCGACTAATTTTAAGTCGCCACTAATCTGGAAAAGTTTTTTCAATAAAATATAGTTGAATTTTGTTTTGGCGGCAACTAAGAAAATGTCGCAAAAGATCATTGTGGCAACTGGGTTGCCACTAAAAGTGGAGTTTTTGTGCCAGTATTTTAGGTCATTACTAATTTTTTATTTTGAACATGTAATTTTACGTGTACATTCAAAGTTTTATAAGTACAGAGATATTTAAGTACATATTTAAATAAGTCTTCATATATTAAAAATTTTTACATTTATGAAGTTATGCAATAAATATTTGAAATAATTTCACACATCTAATAGTTTTTTATTATAGGACTTTAAAATAAAATAGATATAAATAAAATAATTAGTATTTAATAATATTTTTATTTTTAAAGGCTTTATAAGATAATTTTATTATATTTTGAGACATTATATATATATATATATATATATATATATATATATATATATATATATATATATATATATATATATATATATATATATATATATATATATATATATATATATATATATATATATATATATATATATATATATATATATATATATATATATGTATGTATGTATGTATGTATGTATGTATGTATGTATGTAATGTATATATATGTATGTGTGTGTATATATATGTGTGTGTACATATATATATATGTGTGTGTGCACATATATATATGTGTGTACATACATATATATATATATATATATATATATATATATTCTTGTTTTAATTTTTAAAAATCACTATGATTTCTCCTCTTCTTCTTATTTTCAAAATGCCAAATATCTCTTAGATATTGAATTACGTAGATTCCGATTATTTTTATTGATTTTTTTGAAGTTTTTCATTTAAAAACTAGACACATCTCACTACTATTTTATTTACTTTAACTAATTCATTATACCCTTTTTTCTGAATTTTAATTTTAAGTATTAAATGCACCTTGGTACAATATAATTTGATATTCTCATATCAAGATTAATATTACTATGTAAGTTCTTTAAGTTATTAACAATTGAATAAAAATATCCATTTACATTTATTTTAATTTTAAAATGGTGCTCGTTGCCACTCATACTCTCGACTCCTCATACCAATGATAACTTCAGTCACTCTCTACCTTTCTCTAGCCACCACAGACGACCACCGCAAACCATTGTTTCAGTCAGATAGCCCTATACTATGCATTCGTGGCATCTCAAGAACGATTAGGTGACCACGAAATCATCTTGCTGCTCAATAATTTATGGTTTTCCCCTCAATATCTTTAAATTATAGTATTTCTCTTACAAATCCATCTGGATGTTGTTCTTTCAATATATTTTTGTCTTTTTTCTGCCTGATTATTTTATTCCTCTAATTTCTGCCTAATTTTTTTGTTCCTCTGTTTTCTGTCTGATTTTTTTATTCTCTTCGTAACACTTCTTTAGGTCTGAATTTGGCACTAGTATAGTTATTTATTTAGATTAAAAACTTGTGATTAGTAGACCTTCATTTGTTTAGACTATCATATTTAGGAATTCCTATATTCTTTTACGAATTCGGAGTGAATGTCTTTATATCAACACCTAATTTATTGTATGTTTTTTGTGTCACATACACCATTGATGGGGGTAAATAACCTCGATTTCAGATTTGGACCCGCTGTGATTTTGTCCCGCTTTAATCGAAATTCTTACTGATTAGATAAGATAATTTTTATTGTCCTTCCCTTAGTATGTGATAACTTGTATAGACTGATTTGTTTCATTAAATCATGATGAATATGACAACCAAAATATTTTACACAGTGCTGAATCCCAAATCTGACACTTGTTACAAAGTGCTGAAGCCATTAGGAAAGACTAACCTGATGAAGACTGGCTCCATATGACTGCCCTTGTTCATGGTACCTTCAAATATACTTTCCAATACTTTTTTTTTTTGTTGTTGTATTAAAACTAAAATGAGATAAATTAAGATTGTGGCATGTGCTGTATTTTTTTTATTGTTGTAAGATTTGGGGAAAATGTTTCTTCTTCCTAGCTTTGGAGAGCTTCCTCAACGGGCTGTGCTTTCAGGACTCTGTTGTCCACTCCAAGTTTTCTCTTTTTATTAGCTCTATTAAATTCCTTAATTAATCACTAAATTAAAACAAGAACTAATTAGCCTAGTAAAATGATTAACCGAAGTCGTTTGAATTTCTTCCCCGCTCTTAAGAGATTGTGCATTTTACTCCAGCCTTCTATTCATATTGTGCAGAGCCGTGGACTATTAGTTTTCGATTATTATCTTTTTATGAGTTGATTATCTGTTAATTTGAATTCATGGAAGCATATCTACATAAAATTTTCATTTACACTCAAAAGTGCTCTTTTGTATGTAATTTAGTTGTGTCCCTTTTCTTTAAGCTTTTCTTTCAAATCTAATGTAGTTCACTGCTCTACAGTACCTTTTAAGGAAGCTAATTTTCAAAAACTTTAATGTGATAGAGTTTCTGTTTTACACCCTAGTTGTACTAAATCTTTAGCTTGCTTAAATTGTTTGTGTGTGTTTGTAGACTTGAATGTGTTCCTTTTAAATCCCAATTGGTTAATTGAACCAGATTTCCTATTGTTCAAAGACTCGTGTGTACGAATCTGCTTAACTTCAGTAATATGGTTCAATGTTTGAAGTTTGAGTTTGCGATTATCAAGTAATGATCATGTCTTGGCTTAGAGTCCGATAGATTATTTTTCTCTTTCTGTGCTAGGTGTAACATTAAGATTCGGACCTATTGAAATCCTTGAGATTTGTTTTGTTTTCCAATAGGTTGAAGTACGTCAAGTCTCAACATCTCCTTTGAGTTTTTAGTATTAAATTCCAAGTAGTTGATCTCATGTGTTTAGTAATAAGCTAATTCAGATATTTATTTGACACAGAAAGTTATTCTTTTTCTAAGGGTCAAGCCTAGTTTGTATTAACAACATTTCATGTCTTGGTGAGGCTCTTCTTTCTTTGTGTTAGAAGTATTAAAGAATAATATTTTGTGTGTGTCTGGTCTTCTGCATCATCTAATATTTACGATTGAATCCCTGTGATATTGTTTCATGAAAAAAACTTTGCCTTGATGTACTAGTGATTTCCTTTTCAATCCTGTGAGGCTTGTTCCTTGAAAATGACTAATGTTGGTAACTTTAGTGGTTTGCGGATGATTTAAATGTATTGCCCTTAGTCCAAAACTATAACACTGATGGAAGGACAATGTAGGAGAAGAATATGGATTCCAAGTGAAGCAATTTGTTTTCCCTCTATCTTTTGCCTTTCCTAAAATGGTTTATGTTTTTAATTAATTGGAGGAACGTTTGACTAAGTGCGTTACAAGATTGTGAATAGGTTATCACTCCTCTGAATAAGTTATAACTTGGGGAATTTAAGAAACAAATTATCTAACTGATAATGTCACTTTCACTTCGTTTGCCACTCTGTATTACAATACACCATATTATTTAATACAAGATAAAGATTGTATTTAATATGCCTCTGAAGCCCTCAAGGATGATAAAAAATAGTCGTTATGTTGAATATTAATGATTCAAATTCAGCGGTGAAGTTGGAAAGAAAAGTTAGTTGAAGTCAATGTATCTAAATCTGGAACAACACATGCTTCATGCCTGTATATAAGCCTCATAGTTATCTGTGTACTATGTAATCCCCTCACACAATCTTCCACGGTGGTATAGGACATACAGCTAGGTATATTAATGATGACAAAGAAAATGGTGCCACCACATTGCTTATTGTGCTTGAAACAAAACATTATGGAATAAAAGATTAAATAAAAATTGGACACCTAAACAAAATATAGAACAATATAATTTCTTAGGCTTAGATTGTGTAGCAGACACAAATAAAACAATCCAATTATGGATAGGATATATTTCGAAACAATTAATAGACAATAAAATATTAATAACAGATACCCCTGGATATATAGAAAGAACACTAATAGGAACAGCTAAAATATGGTTACAAAATTTATCACCAGAAAGTTTAGAAACACTAAGAAATAATAAGAAAATTAATAATGAACCAGCAACAACATCTATAGAAATACTAAACAAATACGAAATGGCAATTAGAAATGAATTTAGTAGTATGACTACAGAAATTGATGAACGACAAAAAGATAAAGAACTAAACAGAAATCTAATGAATAAATTAAGTATATGTAAAATGAGCTATATGGATGAATACACATGTGCATTTAAAGAATACTACTATAAAGGACTATATACGAATGAAGAAAGTAGAGAAATAAGAAAATTATATTATACAAAACTACCAGAACCATTTAGTTCAAAAGTAACTAAAGACTGGCAAGAATCAGGACTAATAGATACACTAGGATCTAGAATAAAATTTCTACAAAAATGGTTTACAGAATTATGCGAAAAACATAAGGAAGACATGAAAATGGAAAAAATACTGGTAAAAAACTTAGCATGTTGTACAACTAGAACAGCACCACAATTTGGTTGCACAAATAAATACAAATACAAGAAAAGAGTTAAAAAATATAGACCATTTAGAACCAAATACAAGTATAAAAAATCAAGAAAAAGATACTATATAAAAAATTACAAACAAAAGAGACCTCACAGAGCTAAGAAAAATATATCAGAATGCAAATGCTACAACTGTGGCAAATTAGGACATTTAGCTAGAGACTGTAGAGTACCTAAAAACGTAAATAAAAAATAAATTTCAGAAGTAGAAATAATAATCGAAGATGAAAAATATAAACAAATAGATTATATAGACTATGATCTAAATGATGAAGATAGTGTATACGAATTAACAGAATACGAAAAAACAGATAATGAAAATGAGATAAATGAATACGAAACAGATAATGACTGAAACAGATGTAAGGATTATAAGTAAAGAAGAATATCAAGATAGAGAAAGCTCAGAACAAAAAATAATATTTGACAACAACATGTTCGAACAAATAAAAGGAAAAGAATTAGATTTAAGTGTAGACAAAATTTTGGAAATACCTAAACTAAGAAATTTCTTTAAAATAAGACAAGAAGAATACTACGTGGTAAGCCAAAAAGAACATATAATAGACTGCAAATACACCCAAGGAAAAGCTAAAATACCTATTATAAATAAGAAGATAATAAACAAGGAAATCCAAGAAATAAAAGCTAGAAATCCAATAAAATACGTACACCTAGGAGCAACAAAAATACTTATAAAAGCATGTTTTGGAGAAGGAATAGATACACCAATTGAGCTATATTTAACAGATGATAGGATAATCCACCCAATAGAAAAAAGTATAATAAGCGCAGTTAGAGGAAACTTAATATACCAAAAATTTAAATTTATTATAAGTGTCAACTACTCAGTAGCATTAGATGACAGAAATATAGATAAATCTCTAGTACTATACTGGAAAATGTCAGGAATAGAACTGGCTCCAAGTAGTAAAATACTTCCAGCAAGATGTAAAAACTTATATGTATTAACTACAAAGCATAAGATAACAGCTAAAAATAAAATTCAAAGAATTAAAATAGAAAACCCTTTTGATAAAATAATTAATGTTATCAATAATAATGATTATAGCTACAAAGATATGGATATTGAGGAGGATCTAGAAATAGTAAAAGAAAGACTAAGCACATCAAAAAGAATAAACTATGATACACCATCGTCATCTAGAAATAGTACTTCAAGAAGAATAGAATATGAAATACAACCTAAATTACTAGAACAAAGAATGGATGAAATACAACCTTACCAATACTATATAACAGGAATATTAAATCAACGAAAATATTTAATAAAAATAGATACAGGACAAAACGAAAGCCATGTCACAAGAGAACTAATAAAAGAAGAAGAAATTACAAAAAACGAAAATATAAATACAGAATTACCTGGAATACTAACAAATATGGAACAAAGTACAGAACAAGAATTAATTATTGGAGGAATACCAATAAAAATAAAATTCAAAATATATCAAGGAAAAGACAATATAACTTTAGGAATAAGATGGCTGGAACAGTAAAACCTTATAATATAGACGAAAAACAACTAATAATACATTACGAAAATAAAAAGATAATCATTAAAAGGACTTTAATATGAAAGTATGACAAAAATCTATATACTAATGAAAATAATAGTGGAAGGATATTACAATAGATATTATACACCTATGGTAGATACAGGAGCAGGAGCAAATATGTGTAAACACAACTGCTTACCAGAAGATAAATGGGAAAAATTAAAATCACCACTTATAGTTACTGGATTTAACAATGAAGGAAGTATGATAACACACAAAGCTAAAAACATAAAAATACAAATATGAATAAAATATTAACAATAGAAGAAATGTATAGTTATGAATTTACTAATAAGGATATACTATTAGGAATGCCCTTTTTAGAAAAACTATACCCACATACCATAACAAAAACACATTGGTGGTTTACTACCCCATGTAATAAGAAAGTAGGAGCAAAAAGAGTTAGTAACAAGGTTAGAAAAAATACACCATGGATAAAAGGAAGTGAAAAAATTACCCAAAAATTAGAAAATATAATGCCAAGTGATCACAAAATAGTATTATAATATTCACAATAGATAGAATACAAGCATTACAAAATAAGTTGAATTCATTATATAATGAAAATCCATTACAAGGATGGGAAAAACATAAGACAAAGATAAAAATTGAACAAATAGATAAAAATGGGATAAAAATGCAAACACATATAGTACAAAAAATAATTAATTCTAAAGAATTATTAGATACTAAGAAAAAATTACAATCCTTTTTAGGACTAGTTAACCAAGTACGAGAATATGTGCCAAAATTAGCAGAAAACTTAAAACCATTACAGAAAAAATTAAAAAAGGACATAGAATACTATTTTGATGAAAAAGATAGAAACCATATAAAAAAAGATAAAGGACATGTGTAAAAACCTACCAAAACTATATTTTCCAGACGAAAATAGACAATTTAATTATATAGTAGAAACAGATTCCAGTGACCACAGCTATGGAGGAGTATTAAAATATAAATATAAAAATGAAAAAATAGAACACCATTGTAGATACTACTCAGGCTCATATACTGAACCACAAATAAAATGGGAGATAAATAGAAAAGAACTATTTGCATTATATAAATGTTTATTAGCATTTGAACCATATATTGTTTATAACAAATTTATTGTTAGAACAGATAACACACAAGTTAAATGGTGGATAACTAAAAAGGTACAAGATTCAGTCACAACGAAAGAAATAAGAAGATTAGTTTTAAATATACTAAATTTTTCATTTACAATTGAGATTATCAAGACTGAAAGAAATACAATTGCAGACTACCTCTCCAGATACGAATACTGAAGGAGGAAAAGACAAAATGGAACAAATACTCAATCTCCTTACTACACTTTGTAAAAAAGTGGATAGTATGGACATAGAGATACAACAGCTAAAAAGCAGAGCTAACAGTCAGCAGCATGACTCTAAACATGCGGAGCTACGTCGATCGGAAGACGCTAAAATTCCAGAGCTAGAAGGTGACGATGGGAAACACCAAAAAACCCAATCTAACAATTTGTTAAGTGCAGCTGCAGGGACATCATGAACTGCAGGAGATAAAAAAGATATCACCAAAAATAAACTATTTGATAAACCATTTACACCAAAAAGAAATATACCAATTACCCCTACTCCACAAACTACCACATACAAAGAAAGCCTAAACCAGGCCAAACAAACCTATAACCACATATCCAGCAGATATATACAAAATATCCATAAAATACAAACCTTTTTGAATAAAAATCCAAGATCTACCAGCACCAGTAACCCAGAAGAAGACTATATAACCCAACATTTACAAGGATACAACAAACTGATAGCCCAACCTAAAACAAATGCTAACCTAGTAAGGACTTGTTACGACTACGGACTACTTAGTACTGTATATACAGCAACAGGAGATGAAATAGCTACCATACCAGAAATACATAAAGCATTTACTACATACAAAAGAATAACTAAAGGCACATTCTTTTATATAAAAATATACACGGCACCAGCAGAGATACTATATGATGAAATAAAACCAATTATACAAGTTGTAAAGATAGGATTGACAAGAGAAATGATTATACCAGAAAAAATAGACCAACAGGAGGAGATAACATGTACAGATATACCAGAATTCTACGCTAACAAAAGAATTATTGGCCTAGCTACAATATTAAACGAACTAGCCAATAATTACTTAAATGGGAATTCTATCTGGAGCTATTATGCTAGAGACCAAACAATGATATATGCAAACTCGAGAGAGCATAAAGAAGCAGACATGGAAGAACTACGCCAGTGGATACTTAGTCTGCTTAAACCAGAAGAGATACCCACGACAAGAGCTATACGAAAAAATTATATTTCTCCAGCACTTTTGACAAGATATTGCAAGACTATAGGACAAAAATATCCAGATCACCATTGTTCAAAATGCCATGGTGAAGACAATAAACAAATACCCGAAGTTCAGCTGGAATGACAAAGACGTAAAGAAGACATAAAGAAGACGTCGACATAAAAGGAAAAAATATATGTATATGTGTCTTTACTTTTTGTAACGTTTTTTGTTTTTTATGTAAAAGTCGTAAAGTAAATAGTAGTAAATAGTAAGAGTCAGTTACTATTTATAAATAGGAAAGGCCAAATACTGTGCAAACAGTAAAAGGCAAATACTATTAATAAATAGTAAAAGTCATATTACTGTGTAAATAGTAGAGGTTAGTTACTGTTCATGAATAGTAAAGGTCATTCATGAATAGTAAAGGTCATTCTTTTGTAAAGGCATTCTTTTGTCTATAAATAAGAAGTGAAACGGAAGCCAAAGACATCCGCATCCGCAATCCCACATATTCTCTCTCAACTCTCACTTCCGCACCCCTACCCCCAAATTGGTATCAGAGCTATAAGATAAAAAACAAAAACAATATACTTTAAAAATATAATCCAATGGAAAAATCTAGCAATGATGCAAAGTTACAAACTGAGGTATGTTTATTCATCATTATGAATAACTAAACTGCTGTATTCCTGATAATCTGCTAAGTATTATTTATTAATATCTTCTTGTTATATCGTTTTTATGAATACCTGATTAAGTTTGCTATGTACGTGGTTAGTAAGTTATGAATAAGTATGCCCAGACTAAGACATCCTAATGTGGAAACCGGTTAGGCCAGGAGAGCCGTTTTAGGGGAGTACACGAAGTTGAAGTCATTGTTAGGGTAACTGATTATAACTGAAAACGCATAGTAATGACCCAAAAGGATAATTTCAGAATAACGATATAAGAATTAGATAATTTCAAATAATGCCTAAGGAGATTAAAAGGAATACCATGTTTAGAAAAATTCATAAAATGAGTTCAAACCTATCACATAGAAATCATAGATATGAGTTACTTATCTTGTGTATAATGAAATTATTGTTTCAGATACTAGAAGAGATAATAGAACTAGAAGAAACTATGAAGTTAATTAACCAAGATTGGACGGAAATGACTATAGAAGAAATTAGAAAACTAGATAAAGACTTAGATTAAAAATGATAAACTATGAATATATGGAATATTGGTTATCTACTATAGAAAGTATAAGATTGACAAAGCTCCTATTGGAAGATAATATAAGGGAATATATGAAAAATAGTAATCTGGAATACTTAGAATATGCATTCGAATGTATAAAGGAGTTACAAAGATTAGAACCATTAAAAATTGAATATTATAATAAAATGTTTACACAGGACTAATGAATAAAGAACTACAGAAGCCAAGAAAAGGACATATTCAGAAAAAAGCTAAAAAATTAAAAAATCAGCTAAAAACACTATATCCCGAATATAAACAGCTAAGCTTAAATAAAACAAATAGAAATAGACTCGAACACCTAATAGATCTAATCTCAGAAACAGAATATAAATATATAAAATGTTTGAAGAAGAAAAAATTAACATAAATAACAATGAAAAATACAAACAACAATTATTAAAAGAAATAGAAGAAATAACAAATGAAATAAAATTTAGGAAAGAAAGATTAAATTACTGTATAATCGCAGAAATAGAATCTAGAAAAGAAAAAGGAAACTATTATATAATTACAGGAGCATGCCGAACACCTATAAAGACACAGGAAAAATTAATATCCTGTCTAAAATTACAATTACAACTGTTAAAATATAGATTACAACACGATTTACAATGAACAAGGAAGAATATGTTATAGAAGAAGAAAAATATATAAGTCAAAAAGGATTAGAAATAAAAATTATACACTCAAATTTAGAAAGAAGATTTAAAAAGATAGGAGACCAATTATATTTGATGTTAGAAAAAGAATCAACAAAACTAGAAGATAGCCTTACAGCAATGGTAAGAATAAACAAAGAAAATGAAGAAATAGATAGGAAAAAGGAAATAGAAAAAATTAAAAAACAAGCTCAAATAGAAGTTCAACAAATAAAAGAAGAAAAAGACACGAGAATCCAAGAGCTAGAAAAAGAACTAGAAAAACTTAAACAATTATATGAAGAAAAATTAAAAACAAAAGAAAAACAACGTGAAGAATTAAGACTTACAGAAGAAATAGAAAAATTTAAAATATTATTAGAAGAATCAGGTACAGTAGAAAATCAGCCTAAAATAGGAATAGACGACATAAGTGAGCAAAATGATGAAGAAAACCTAGATCAATGTTCAGAAACCTCAGAAACCTATACTAACCTAATAGAAAAGGAAAACAACATAGAAATCAATGTAGAAGATATAGATGAAAAACCTAGTACGTCAGGAACTAGAAGTCCGAAAAGATTAAACACTACACCAACTTATTATACCTATGAAAGAGAAAATAGAAGTAGAACACTATGGGATAAAAGATTAAATAAAAAATGGTGTACGTATTTTATTGGATTTCTAGCTTTTATTTCTTGGATTTCCTTGTTTATTATCTTCTTATTTATAATAGGTATTTTAGCTTTTCCTTGGGTGTATTTGCAGTCTATTATATGTTCTTTTTGGCTTACCACGTAGTATTCTTCTTGTCTTATTTTAAAGAAATTTCTTAGTTTAGGTATTTCCAAAATTTTGTCTACACTTAAATCTAATTCTTTTCCTTTTATTTGTTCGAACATGTTGTTGTCAAATATTATTTTTAGAGGCTGGATGGGAATCATGTCAATTTTCAAGCTCATTTGCTTGGAAGGTAAAGTTCTTTGCTTTTTCGAATTGGGAATGAGATGTTAAGTTGCATGGTTTTTGTTAGTCTATGCTATATACTTGTATTGTCAAATCTTGTTGATTGTTTGGGAACCCACAAGATTTGGTATTATCCCTTTTATGTAGTACTACTGCGATGAGAAATTATTGCATCTTTAGGTTGGGAACTCTTCTACATGACTTGTTCAAGCTTCTAAATTACTTGCTCGAACTTTTAAAGTGGCAGTCAATAAGACATCATCATAATCATTGATAAAACTTGGTGCATCTTATGTCAGTGCTATTATTTTGAGCTTCATACTGTATACATCACCAACATGCGGTCCATGTAGGACCTTGAAACCGATTCTTAGCAAGGTATGCAACTCATTTTTATAGAAATCTTTTCTCAAGATATTTAACTTTTATATGTCCTTTCAATTAGCTATCACATTTCTATTGCAAGACAAAAGACCAATTTGTGAAGAGTGAAATGTTAGACCATGTCAAACTTCATCAATGTATTATGTGTTAATTTTCCTTAAAAAGGATCTGTTCCAATATAATTTATCATTTTAAAGAAAGCTGAGGCCTTGAAATCTTATGATCTCGATGAGGAATACACAAATATTGAGATAAACCTTAAAGAACTTTTGATAAAGGTTCTCTAAGAGATTTGTCCTTCAAATGACTTGCATTTAATAGTTGATTCGATTAGCCGCTTTGCTATTGAGTACTGTATTTGTAGCCTATACAACTAACCTATTCAATTGTGCTTGTCCAATAGGTCATAGATGAATTTGACAAGCATGTCCACCTTAGCGAAATTGATATTACTGAAGATGCAGAGATTACTGAGGCAACTGGGATTATGGGTATGTACAGTTTCAAGTATAAGGAAATCCTCAAGTTGGTCACGTTTTTGGCTTCTTTTTTTTTCCTCTCAATAGTATAAGTTGCTTAATTTTCTATATTCTAGATTATAAGAATGATGTGTTTTTTTTCTTCATAACAGGGATAATATTGCTAAACATTTGCAAATGAGGTCGACCAAGGATTTCGAAGATGCTATTATGTACTAGGAGTGTATATTTAATTAACTTCTTAGTGGCTGAACTATTTATGATATATTCAAATTGACAAGTATTTGTTGTGCTTTTTGTAATAATATTGAATGTTTTTAATATTGGTAGAAATATACTTGTATATTAATTTAGAAAATTAAATTTTAACAGAAAATTTATTAGAATTTTTTTTTGCTGAAAAAATAGTTTGCAGTGGCGACTTTTAGTGCTAGTAAAAGTCAGTGGCTACAGTAACGACATATTTTCTTGCTGAAGAAATAATGAATTGTGGCAATTGTAGTCGCCACTAAACGTCAGTGTCTGTTCAGCGATAGTTGTTGCTACTGAAAATATAATGTTTTTCGCAGCAAGTTGGGTCGCCACTAAAAGTTAGTTTATAGTGGCGACCCTATGGAAATGGAACTGGTTCATTAGCATATCCATTTACTTTAAGCCGCCACTAATATATATTTTTAGTAGCACCTCTCTAAACTCGCCACAAATAACTTTTAGTTATGGAGCTAAAATGCAGAGGTCGCCACTGAAAACCTTTAGGAGCGATATTTGGGGTTTTAGTAGCGACTTGGGTTGCCACTAAAAGTCCATATTCTTGTCGTGTTTTCACATTTAGCTTCATTTAAGCAAGGGGTAACACCTTTCACTATTCTTTCTATTTTGATGATTCTAGGTTTCTCAACCCATCATCTTTCACTATTCTTTCTATTTTGATGATTCTAGATTTCGCAACCCATCATTTCATTCATTTTGATCACAATTTGGTGCTACCTCCCATTAAAGCTTATCACATTTCTCCCCTTCTTTCAAACCCCCCAAACGTAGGTTTTTTGCCTCATTTCCATTGATTTCTTTATCTCTCCCCATTTCTTGGGCTTCAAGCCCCCTTTTTCATTCATTTATCACATAAAGAAGCGATTAGGGAGAATGGGTGCCAAAAGATAGGATTACAAGGAGACATTGACCTGTAATATAATTTCCAATAAAAAGGGTCAAAGACTCAACATTGGCTAGCAAGGAAGGTCATTTTGGGTGAAGTGACTAGAAATAGAAAGCCTAAAATCATGTTTTAAGTGCAACTACCTCTAGGATTTTGCCTTGAATCACACTTAGGGAAAATTCTAGACAAATGTATATGCATGGGAATCATTCAATCAACCTCACCACACAAGGCATCACATTCAATGGAGTTCACACAATACATCGCCAAAGCTAGATTATGATTTTACGATCATTGAGCATGTGAATCAACAAGCCAAACAAAAAATATGTAACACATGACAAGAGAGTGCTACATTTTTCATTTCCAATGCCCAATTTCTTCAAAACTCATTTCTTATGCCACACAAAAAATTTTCGGTGGTACCCTTCAAAAACAATTTCACAAGACTCAAAGACATGAATTTTCCCTTAAGAAAGTCTCCTTACAATCTATCATTGGGAAATATCACCTGGTTCAATAATAGAAAAAGAAAGGAAAAAGAAATTGCTTCTCGGGAAAGAACTATGGTATAAAGAAAACCCTTGGAATTTATTCACTACCTGTTATTCACAAAGGAGAAAATCAGACTTGCACTATCAATTTTAAGATAAATTTTTGCTTCTTTCATCCATTCTGAGCCCGACAAAGGATCAACAACTATTCAATATAATACCAAAAACAAAAGCCCGACAAGGGCGACATCAGTCATCATCAAAATAAGCCCAACCAGGGCATCCCGAGCCTGACAAAGGCTCACCAATCATCACAACTAAAAAACAAAAGCCAGACAAGGGCAACATCAATCATCAATAAAAATGACCACAACAAATGAAACACTCATCCTGTTACACACCGTAAATTCTTGACATTTAGATGGCCTATTCACATGTTGGTTAAGAGTTTTAGAATGCCATACGTGCTAGAAAAAGGGCCCAGGGAGAGACCGGACAAGCGCCAAGTTGGAGTGTCGCAAGGCAAATGCGACTTATAAATCGCATTCGACAAATGCGACTTATAAATCGCATTCGACAAATGCGACTTAAAGGCCCCAAGTATATAAGGCTCCCACTTCATTTTAAATCATTTTCCCTTCATATAATTTCCAGTAAACGAACAAAAACAGAGGGGAACGAAGGGTTTGATTAAATTTCCTTCTATTTACACCGTCAAACGTAGTCCAAACTCGAATTAACTTCGGGTAGCGAAGTATAAAGCTGCCGGGAGCATTCCTGCGGAGTTAGTTTCGCGAAATTCGGTCGGCGAATCGTCGTCACGCCGAGCTAAGGTAAGTGGAATTGCTCCAAACTAGTGTTAATATACTCCCAACATTAAAGTGAGTATTTCTCCCTTCTAGACCCCGAGAAATAGCGAGTTTTCGGCCGTTCTTCGATAATTCAGAATAGGCAATAGGTATAGCCATAATATGGTTTATTTCCAAAATAATAGTAGAATTAATTCTATTCTTTCTTGAATATGAATACAGTTGAGAGAAATAGCTGAATACTAGCCGAGCTACGCCAGTTAATCAGAAAGTCGGCAGTTGAGGTATGGAAAGCCAGTTTCTTCGGCAAGATAGTAATTCTAGTAAAGTAAAATAGAATAAATTCCAGAAGAAGATTTCAAAGCCGAGTATTATGCCCAGTGTGAATTCAGTAAGCATGCTTGAATAATTATTATGTCATATTCAGAATAAAAATCAGTAAATTAGTATCAGACAGATATTATTCCAGACTCAGTATAACTCAGTATCAGATTCAGTATAATTCAGCAAGGGATTCAGAATAAAATATCAAAACATGGACAGTATTATCAGATTTAATATATATGTTATATGTGATTATTGTTGTTTGTAGAGACCTGATTGTTCTATGTTGGGCACCCTTAGAGCTTCCTTGCTACCCCAGGGTTAATAGCTGTGTCGACTCGCCCGCCACAGGGTGAGGATACGTCACTCCAAGGAGTGGCATGCCGTCCGCCAGAGGACGAAGATGGGATGCAGCATTCCCCATAGCAGGCTGATCAGCATTATAGCATACCCCTGTCGAGCGCTTGCGCCTAGGGCATAGATTACAGTTTACAAATCACAAATCTTAGATTACAGTTTACAGGAGTCCTCCAGACTCAGATATAGCTATAGTCAGGGGCCCAGAGAGCCCAAGTTGCATACCTAGGGGGCTGGCGGGATGCTCATAGTTACTAGATGGGTGGAGTGAATTGTTATTTTTGGATGGCGACCCGTGTAGGGTTATATAGATTGCATGTTGATTGGTACCTTCCGGCTTATGGGGGCTGGTATAGGTTCTTGTATGCTATATGTGTTATTTATTAAATTGATAGATAGCAGGATATCGCATTGACAGGTATGATTCTCACCTTCTCTCCAGTACAGTTAAGCTTAGTCTAGATTCTGCCATCCCAGACAGTCTTAGTCATCTTCTGTTATTCAGTAACTATCAGTATTACTGTCTATTTTCAGTTATGTTTAGTTATTGCTTTGCATACTTGGTACCAGTGGTACTGACGCCCGTTTGTGGGCGCTTCATTACTTGCCTGCAAGTACTCATAGACGAAGAGCCGATCCCTCATAATTTCAGCCAGCACACAGAGTCATCAGCTCCTATCATCCAGAGCTTGACAGCTAGAGGTTTATTCCTTTTCTTTTGTTGTACAGTACGGGTAGGTCGGGGCCCTGTCCCAACCATCTTATCAGTATTCTTAGAGGCTTGCAGATTGTATATTCCCTGTGGTTAGTTGTACCAATCGTGTGAGGCCGTGTCTATGTTTTAGTTTGTTTATGATGGCCGTGTGGGGCCTTATTCAGTTAATAGTTGGTGACCTTGTCGGTCACAGAGTAGTTTAGCATTTAATTCAGCGTTTTAGTGAAACTAGTCAGCATGATGGCCTTGTCAGCCCGCATATGTTCCTTTATACTACTGTTGTTCTGGTTAGCTGTTGTTGTCTTACAGGTGGCTATAGGCCTAGTCGGCCGGAGGCTGTTTTTACAGCCGTTATATAGCCCGTTGGTTCCATGAACCCAGAGTTAGAGCTAGCCTGGCACCAGAAGTGCTTAGGCTTAGTAGTCCAGCAGTCTAGGTCTTAGTAGGGCACTAGGTGCCAGTCATGCCTCCCAAGGCAGGGCGTGACAAACTTGGTATCAGAGAAGGTCGTATCCCAAGGAGTCTACAAGACGTGCTAAGTAGAGTCTTGTCTATGGATGTGTTGTGCACCACATACCATAGGCAGGAGGCTGCAAGGCATGATAGGATGGTTACTCTTTCTTCACATTCAGTCGTGCCATAGAGCAGTACAGTATAGGGTTGAATCCGTAAAGCTTACTATACTCTTTGTTTACAGATAAAATGTCAGATCAGCGACATCCTATCACAGGCCGAAGATTGGATACAGTAGCAGGAGAGGGCACCAGCAGGATGCCCCAGTCTCGATTAGAATCATCCCGATCTGAGGGCGATACAGAGGCATCATCCCGACCTTCTCAGCAGTCTCCACCCCATCTGGAGTCACACGGGATGACACCACCTCCGACAATTCCTATACCTACACCATCTGACCAGGAGGTCAGGAGTGCCATATTTATGTTAGCGCAAATGATGGCTACTCAGCGCCAGTCAATGCCACCTACAATTGCAGAGTTATCAGGTGGGCTTGGTAGTTCGAGGGTCCGAGAATTCCTGGCGCTAGGTCCCCTGCAGTTCACATGGTCGGATCGGACAGAGGACCCCCAAGACTTCCTAGATCAGATGCAGAGGATTTTCTGGGTAATGCATGTTACATCTACTGAGTTGGTTGAATTGGCGCTATTCCGACTGTGGGATATTGCTGTGTTGTGGTATGAGAGTTGGGAAAGGTCTCGAGGGAGAGATGTTGCCCCTCCAACCTGGTCCAGCTTTTCAGAGGCTTTCCTGGACCATTACCTACCATGAGAGATCCGATAGGCCCGGATGGACTAGTTTTTACACCTAGAGCAGGGGCCGATGAGTGTTCGAGAATACGCCCTGCAGTTCGATTCTTTGGCCCGCGATGCTCCGACATTTGTAGGCACCATGCCATCCAGAGTCCACCGGTTTATTATGGGCTAAACCCAGAGTATATTGAGGCCTGTATGACAGCTACTTTGCGGGAAGATATGGATATTGCTCGAGTGCAAGCTTTTGCTCAGACTATTGAGGGCCTCAGACAACGGCAACAGGATAGCAGATGAACAAGTCAGGAACAACGCCGCAGGGACAGGTTAGATGAGTTACAGGGGGAGATTCGGAGAGGGCCTAGGCCACGGTTGTCATATAGGCCACCTAGACCCCCGCCTCTATCACAACAACAGAGGGGTAGATTTAGTCGCCGAGGACAGTTAGAGTTTGGCGGAAGTTCTCGAACAGTAGATTCACCCCAGTAGAGGAGAGTAGAGCAGAGCAGGTATACACCACCACTTTGCCCTATTTACAGCCGACGCCACTCTGGAGTTTGCAGATATGGCTCCACAGGGTGTTATATATGTGGTCAGGAGGGTCATGTGATGAGAGATTGTCCATCCAGGGGTCAGGGTGACCGGGATAGATGAGATAAGGTATCAGTAGGGTCGCAAGCTCCAGCAGCCCCAGCAGAGCACAGGCCCTTAGTTCCAGTAGGCAGAGGCCGAGGTAGATTAGGGGCCTCTAGTTTAGGTACGGGCCCAAGACATACTTATACATTACCAGGGAGACATGATTCAGAGGCGTCTCCAAATATTGTGACAGGTATGATGACTATTTGCTCTCACCCTTCTTATGTATTGATTGATCCAGGATCTACCTTGTCCTACATTACCCCATTTGTGGCTCGAAAGTTTAGTGTTGTACCAGAGTTGCTTCAGCAACCCTTTTCAGTATCTACACCTATCGGTGACTCCATCATAGCCAGAAGGGTTTATCGAGGGTGTACAGTAGAGGTTGCTGATCGTCAAACCACAGTAGATCTGGTAGAATTAGAGATGATTGATTTCGATGCCATTATGGGTATGGATTGGTTAGTGCCGTGCTATGCCAATGTAGAATGCTGGACCAAGACGGTTCGATTCCACTTTCTAGAGGAGGCAGTACGAGAGTGGAAGGGCAGTACAGCTATGCCAAAAGGTAGGTTTATTTCCTATCTTCGGGCGAGAAAGTTGATAGCCAAGGGGTGCATTTACCACATTGTCAGAGTTCAGGATGTTCGGGTAGAGCCTCCGACTCTCTAGTCTGTTCCAGTGGTGAATGAATTCCCCGATGTATTTCCAGATGAGTTACCTGGTATTCCCCTAGAAAAGGAAATAGACTTTGCAATTGATTTATTGTCGGGCACTCAGCCCATATCAATTCCCGCTTATCGCATGGTTCCTGCTGAACTCAGAGAACTAAAGGAGAATTTGAAGGATTTGTTAGACAAGGGCTTTATCCGGACGAGTACTTCACCTTGGGGTGCGCCAGTTTTGTTTGTGAGAAAGAAAGATGGTTCCCTCCGCATGTGTATAGACTATCGGCAACTTAATAAAGTCACAGTCAAGAATAAGTATCCGCTTCCCAAAATAGATGATTTATTTGATCAGTTACAGGGAGCCAGATATTTCTCCAAAATTGACTTAAGGTCCGGATATCATCAGGTTCGGGTTCGTGAAAGGGACATTCCAAAGACTGCCTTCAGGACCAGATACGTCCATTTTGAATTCTTAGTCATGTCCTTTGGGCTGACGAATGCTCCAGTCGTGTTTATGGACCTAATGAACAGTATTTTCAGACCATACCTAGACTTGTTCGTGATAGTGTTTATTGACGATATTCTGGTGTATTCTCGCTCAGAGGCAGACCACCAGGATCATTTGCAGACAATACTCCAGATTCTCAAAGACCGTCAGCTGTATGCCAAGTTCTCTAAATGTGAATTTTGGATGAATTCAGTAGCCTTTTGGGTCATATCGTGTCGGATGCTGGTATACAGGTAGATACACAGAAGATAGAAGCAGTAAAAGCATGGCCCAGAACTACCACTCCGATCGAGGTACGCAGTTTCCTGGTTAGCAGGGTACTATAGAAGGTTTGTTGAAGGATTTTCCACCTTAGCAGCACCTCTGACTAAACTGACATAGAAGGCAGCAAAATTTCAGGGGACTGAGGCATGTGAGCAGAGCTTCAAGGAATTGAAAGACAGGTTAACATCAGCTCCAGTGTTTTCATTGGCAGAAGGTATAGAAGGTTATGCAGTTTATTGTGACACTTCGGGTGTTGGAGTAGGATGTGTGATGATGCAGCATGGTAAAGTAATTGCTTATGCTTCCAAACAGGAAACATGAAAAGAACTATCCTACCCACGACCTGGAATTGGCCCCAGTGATTCAATCCTTAAAGATATGGAGACATTACTTGTATGGCGTCCACGTGGATATTTTCACTGGTCATAAGAGCCTACAATATATCTTCACCCAGAAACAGTTGAATTTGCGGCAGCGTCGCTGGTTAGAGCTGTTGAAAGACTATGATGTGAATATTCTGTATCACCCAGGGGGAGCTAATGTGGTGGCAGATGCCCTTAGCCATAAATCTATGGGAAGTCTGGCACACTTACAGCTTGAGCAGCGGGAATTAGCCCGGGAATTGCATCAGTTAGCCAATTTATCCATTCGTGTAGAAGAATTAGAGACAATAGAGCGGTAATCCAAAACACTGCAGTGTCGTCTTTAGTTGTGGAGGTAAAGGAACGACAGTGTCACGCCCCGCCTTGGGGGGTATGACTGGCACCTGGTGCCCTACTAGGACCTGAACTGCTGGACTGTTGAGCCTAAGCACTTTTGGTGCCTGGCTGGCTCTAACTCTGATTCATGGAATCAACAGGCTATATAACGGCTGTAAATACAGCCCCCGGCCGGCTAGGCCTCTAGCCATCTGCACAACCCCAACAACTAACCAGAACCATATCAACATAAGGGAACCTATGCGGGCCGACAAGGCCACCAGGCTGACTAATTTTCACTGAGAAACTGAATCAGAAGCTAAACTACTTTGTGACCAGCAAGGTCACCAACTATTAACTAATTAAGGCCCCACATAGCCAACATAAACAACTAAAACATACACACGGCCTCACACGACCGGTACAACTAACCACAAGGAGAATACAGTCTGCATGCCTCTAAGAATACTGATAAGATGGTCGGGACAGGGCCCCGACCTACCCGTACTGTACAACAAAAGTAAATAGAGTAAACCTCTGGATATCAATCTCTGAATGACAGGAGCTGATGACTCTATGCTGACCAGAATCACGAGGGGTCGCCTCTTCGTCTATGAGTACCTGCAGGCAAGTAATGCAGCGCCCCAAACGGGCGTCAGTACCACTGGTACCGAGTATGCAAAGCAAAAACTGAACATAACTGAAGATAAGCAATAGTACTGATAGTTCTGAATAGCAGAAACTAGCTAAGACTGTCGGGTATGGAGAAATCTGAAATGAGCTTATCTGTACTGAAAAGCAGGTGAAAGTCATACCTGTTGCTGCGGCATCCTACTATTTATTGATCTAATAAATAACATACATACATATATATATATATATATATATATATATATATATATATATATATATATATAACATACAAGGACCTATACCAGCCCCCATAAGCTGGAAGGTGCCAACCAACACGCAATCTATATACCCCTACCCGGGTCAAACCATCAAAAAATAAAGTCACTCCACTCGCCTAATAACTACGAGCACCTTTACCGGCCCCCTAGGTATGCAGCTTGGGCTCTCTGGGCCCCTGACTATATCTGTATTTGAGTCCAGAGTACTCCTGTAATTGTATCTAATATCTGTATCTATATCTGTAATTTGTGCCCTGGGCGCAAGCACTCGACAGTGCATACTGTAATTCTGATCAGCTTGATATGGGGAATGCTTCATCCCATCTTCATCCTTCTGCGGACGGCATGCCACTCCTTGGAGTGACGTATCCTCACCCTCTAGCGGGCAAGTCAACACAGCTATTAACCCTAGGGCGGCAAGGAAGCTCTAAGGGTGCCCACATATCACAAACAAGTCTCAACTAACAACAATAATCACATATAATGTGTATAATAAATCTGATCATACTGTTCATGCTTTGATATTCTATTCTGAATCTCTTGCTAAATTAAACTGAATCTGATACTGAGTTAAACTGAGTCTGGGATTTATATCTTGCTATTTGGTATAACTTTATTGATTTTTACTCTGAATATGGTGTAGTAATACAAACATACTTAATACTCGGCTTCTGTAACTTATGGAATTTATTCTATTTTACTATGCTAGAATTGCTAGCTTGCCGAAGAAACTAGCTTTACATACCTTAGTTTCTGACTTCTGGACTAACTGATGTAACTCGGCCAATATCCAACTACCTCTTCCAACTACATTCATATACACAGTGATTAGAAGTAAATCCATCAATATTCCGGAAGAAAACACTACTTTGAATATATATATATAGCCCAAACTTTGACTTATCGGAGAACAACCGAAAACTCGCTATTTCTCGGAAGTCCAGAAGGGAGAAATACTCACTTTAGGGCTAGGAGTATATTGACACTAATTTGGAGCAATTCCACTTACCTTAGCTCGATAGGACGATGATCCGCTGGCCGAATTTCACGAAACTAACTCCGCAGGAATGCTCCCGGCAGAGTAATACTTCACTACCCAAGATTAATTAGAGTTTGGACCGCGTTTAATGGTGTAATCAGAAGGAATTTCACTTCAAACCCTCGTCCCTAACTGTTGCTGGCCGTTTTCTGGAAATTAAATGATAAGAAATGAAATGAAAATGAAGTGGGGGCTTTATACAGTTGGGACCTTTAAGTCGTATTTGCCTTGCAACTCGCCGACTTGGCGCTTGTCCGATCTCTCCCCGGGCCCTTTTCTCACACATATGGCATTCTAAAAATCTTAACCAACATACGAATAGGCCATATACATGTCAATAATTTACGGGGTGTAACATCCTCCCCCTCTTAAGAACATTCGTCCTCGAATGTTAACTTCTACTTGCAAAAATTTCAACTTATTTGACATAGTTTAGAAAAATTTTGGCAGAGTCTCCCCTATAATATGGACTATCTCAAAAATCCTAAAACGCAGAAAAGTCCAATACAAGTACTCCACACAACACTAGTATTCATTACATAAGCCGACTATTTCATTTATTTACATAATATAAGGCAATTCATAAGACAACAATACTAACGTACCTTTAGCTGATTAAGTATGGAACAGTTGAGGATATCTGACGTTCATATCTTCCTATACTTCCCAAGTCATCTCCTCTCGGTTCCTGTTACTCCATAATACTTTGAGAGAAGCAATATCTTTAGTTCTCAGCTTGCGAATCTGCCTGTCTAGTATGACTACTGGAACCTCTTCATAAGCTAGCTCTTTCGTAACCTGGACATACTGAACTAGAACAACTCTGGAGGGGTCTCCTATATACTTCCTCAGCAAGGACATGTGGAAAACTGGGTGAACAGACTCTAATTCTGGAGGTAAGTTCAACTCGTATGCCACTTGGCCTATTCTTCGGCGAATCTGATAAGGCCCAACAAATCTCGGGCTGAGCTTGCCTTTCTTGCCGAATCTCATCACCCCTTTTCATTGGATAGACTTTCAAGAATAATCAATCATTCACATTAAATTCCAAGTTTATGTGCCGCACATCAGCATACGATTTCTGGCGGCTCTGAGCAGTCAGTAGGCGTTCTCTGATAAGCTTTATCTTTTCCTCTGACTGATGAATAATATCCAGCCCAATGAGCGCTGACTCTCCTACTTCAAACCAGCCAACTGGCGATCTGCATTTTCACCCATACAAAGCCTTATAGGGCACCATCTGGATAGATGAGTGGTAACTATTGTTATACGCAAACTCAATAAGCGGTAGGTGTTCATCCCAGTTACCTCCAAAGTCCAACACACACGCACGTAACATATCCTCGAGCGTCTAAATAGTACGTTCTGCCTGTCCATCTATCTGAGGGTGGAATGATGTGCTCATATTAATCTGTGTTCCCAGGCCTCTCTGAAATGATTGCCAGAATCTAGCTATAAATTGCGCCCCTCTGTCGGAGATAATGGATACTGGAATGCCGTGCAGTCTGACTATTTCTCTGATATACATGATCTTGGGCAGAATTATATGCCCAAGTGATACTCAAATGCTTCATTTCGTCTTGTTTATCTATCGTTATGTGTGCATTCTTGTGTGATTTGTAGTTAAAATGTGAATTTATACTAACCAACATGATTAGTGTTGTTTCGCAGGTAAAATGTAATTTTAGGAAGCTAAGATACATGTTGGTAAAAATCGGGAATGGACTTGGAAGCGAGCAGTGGAAAAGGTCAAGGAAGTGCAGTAAAAATAAGGGCTCCGCGATGGAGTCGTGTCACGCTGCCATTGCGGAGGCATTCTGCCTCGGATGATTTAGTTTGGCCAATTCCAGTGAAGGTCCGCGTTGCCTCTGTGACACGGAGGCAATGCCACGCGATACAAGCCGTGGCACGTTGGGGACATTGACTTGGGATATCAACTTCCAGTAAAGGTTCGCGACTGCGCCGTGGCACATTGTCCTGGCTCCGCGTTGCAGGCCGTGGCACGCCAAGGAGAAAGTGCTGAGGAACCTGATTCCAGTGAGGGTCCGCGTTTGCACTGTGGCACCGAGGGAGTGCTCCTCGATACACTCCGTGCCACGTTGCTTGTTATTTCGGGAAAAATTCCCACCAGTATAAATAGCACACTTAGGTTTATTATTAAGAATTCTGACTGGGTTGAGCAAGAACGTGGGTTACAAGTAGTTGAGGGGACGAAAATTCTAGGGTTCTTCTCTATCTTTTCTCTTTTATCTCAATTGTTTGTATGAATTATACTCATTTGATGATGTTTAATCCACAAATGAGTGGCTAAATTCACTTCTTGCTGAGGTTAAGAACAATTGTAGTGGAATGTAATTGTTGATCAATTTAGTTTTCATCTTTTCTTCAATGGTTGTTCTATCAATTCTTGTTCTTACTACATTAATGTTTGGCCAATGTTAATGTATATCTAAAAAATCCAATTTTGATTTTGAAAAGGAAAGAAATTGGAAAGATGTGAATTGGTAGGATATGATCTCTTCTTAGTTTGGGAAAATTGAGAATTGATTTACTTTCAAAATAGAAATATATCTGAAAGTCTTATTAGTCAATTAAGGAATCGGTTTTGTATGGCTAGAACATGAAATTCTTTTATCACAAAAATGTAGGTTGAAGGTTCATGATTCTTAAGTTTGGTAGGATACGAAAGTTTCAATCCATAGGCAATAATTCTTGACTAGCAACCAAAGGAAAAATTAACTGAATTGTATCGATAAATTACTTCCCCGCATGTTCGTTTTAACCTCAGCATGCTCATTACTATTGTTCAGACTCACTTTATCATTTTTCTTTAGATTCTTATTAGTTAGTAACTCAAACTCTAAAAATGTTATTCATTTGGTTGTCTGCATTCTTAAAGTTATAGTTCATTAAAACTAGAGTTAATTATTACCTTAGTTCAGTCCCTGTGGGATCGATACTTGGCTTACTTAAGCCATTTTACTACTTGTTCGATCACGTGCACTTGCGTGTAGTCACCAGAAACGCCCGAACAAGTTTTTGGCGCCGTTACCGGGGGCTGGTAATTGGTAAAATTGTTTTCTTAGTGTTAGTTTACAATTTCTATGTAAGTGCTGATAACTTGATCTTAGCCTATCTTTTGCAGATACTGAATTCTATTGAACACTCGCAAGAGACAAGGAGCTGGTGGATTCATACTTAGAGCCGGAAAGACAGTTCCATCGTCAAAGAAGGGAAGCTCTAGAGAAAAAGCTGTAGTTGCTCAGTAAGACAATCCTGGAACAACAGCAGAATCCACCACTTGTGAGGGCAGTGTTAGTGCCCGAGGAAATGGCAGCTAGGCCGATTTGCGAAGTGGCAATCCCATATGCTAACAATGTTACTTCAAGTATTCGCAAACCTGAGCCAGGAGGGAGGTTTGAGCTGAAACAAAATATGGTGCAATTGATGCACACCAGCGGGCAATTCACAGGTCTCCCTCACGAAGATCCACAACAACATCTCCAAAACTTTTTGGAGATTAGTGACACTTACATCCCCGATGGAGTATCATCCGATTACGTAAGGCTTACATTATTCCCATTCTCATTATTGGGAGAAGGAAAGAGGTGGTTGAAAGCTGAGCCATCTAACTCTATCACCACTTGGGATGATCTTGCCAGAAAATTTTTGATACGGTTCTTTCCATCCGGGAAAACAGCAAGACTTAGAAGTCAGATTCTAAGTTTTAAACAAAGAGAGGGGGAGAATCTGTATCAACCTTGGGAAAGGTTCAAATCTATGCTAAGGGTTTGTCCTCACCATCACCAGTCCAATGATGTGCTGGTGTATACTTTCATAGAGGGTTTGGAGCCCCACACAAAAATTTTGCTAGACTCAGCAGCTGGGGGACAAGCATTAGAAAAGACTTATGAGGAGTTGTATGTTCGGTCTGTTTGTTGGGTATAAAACTCACACGCAAGTGCACGTGGTCGAACAAGTAGTAAAGTGGCTTAAATAAGCCAAGTATCAATCCCACAGGGACTGGGATGAAGTGCAATCTGCTCAAGTGTGCTATATTTCAATTTTAAAAATGCAGACAACAGTGTAACCAAGAGTTTGATATTTTGATTTAGAATTTTTATACTAAATCTAAAACAACTATCTAATGTGAGACTGAACTATGAATGAGAGCATGCTGAGGCTAAACGAACATGTAATGAAATTAATTATCGTTATAATTTGGTTAGTCTTCTCCTCCGGTTGCTAGTCAAGAACTATTGCTAAGGAATTAAAACTCTCGTATTTAACCCCACTTAAGAATCATGAACCATCCACCTACATTTCTCTAATTAAATGCAATTCATGTTCTAGCCATACAAACCCGGTTCCTAAATTGACTAATACGACTTTCAGGTATATTTCTATCCTGAAAGTAAATCAATTCTCAATTTTCCCAAACCAAGTAAAGATCATATCCTATTAATTCACAACTTTCCAATTTCTTGCTCTCTCGAGTGAAATCGGACTTTTTAGATATACATTAACGTAGGCCACACATTAATGCAGTAAGAACAAGAATTAATAGAACAACCATGGAAGAAAAGATAAAAAACCAATATGATCAACAATTACATTTCACTACAATTGTTCATAACCTCAGCAAGAAGAGGAATTAGCCACTCATTTGTGGATTAAACATCCTAAAATGAGTGTTAAACATACAAGCAATTGAATACAAGGAGAAGGAAAGAGAGAAAAACCCTGATAATTTCGTCCCCTCAACTGCCTGTAACCCACGTTCTTGCTCCACCAAGTCAGAATATTGAAAAATGAACCTAAGTGTTCTATTTATACTGGTGGGAATTTTTCCAGGAATAACGAGCAACGTGTCATGGAGTGCATCGCGGAGCACTGCCTCCGTGACACGCTACGGACGCGGACCTTCACTGGAAGTGGGGGTCCAGGAAATAAAGCCCAACGTGGCACGGTGTGCAACGCGGAGCCAAGCCACCGTGCCACGGACCCATCGCGAACCCACACTGGAATTTGGCTGAAAATTCCCATCCAGGCAGAAGGCCTCCGCGATGGCAGCGTGACACGGCTCCATAGCGGAGCCCCTTTATTTTATGTTGTCCAATGCCTTGTCCCTTGCTCGCATCCAAGTCCAACCCCGATATCCTCCAACATGCATTTTAGCTTCCCGAAATTACATTTTACCTGTAAAACAATGCTAATCATGTTGGTTAGTATAAATTCACATTTTATTACCAATTACATGAGAATGTCTACACATTGATAGCTAAACAAGGCTAAAATTCCACATTTGAGTATCACTTGGGCATATAAATTTGCCCAAGATCACTTACCCCACACTTAAATCCTTGTTCGTCCTCGAACAACAATCTCACACCTCATGCAATTTACATCCCAACCTCGCTACTTTGGTTCGACAATTTAGGCTACGGTCATACCGATTATTCAATACAACAAATCATCAAGAAAACATGCATGGTTCTATCAATGCAATGACCTTCAATACATCAAGACCTCCTAGACTTAAGAATCGACTCTCGATATTGGCAAACTCATGCAAATCAGCTGATCAAGTTATCCGAGACGAAAATTAATCTCTCATCAAGCATGTGCCCTTACAACATAAGAGAATCTTCCCCTTTTTGCTCATATGACTCACAATATTTCAAGCAGGGGCATGTAAACACAATTTCGCTCTCTCTCCCAAAAGAATTCACATGCATCATGTCATGACCCATAAGCTTGCCCTTAGTGTATTACTCCACTAATATAAAGAAGTGTGATGTAAGATCATGTAGGACTTTAACTGGTTGTAGTGGAAGCTACGGAACTAGTAAATATTGGGTTAGCCAATGAGAGCCACTAGCATCCTTAAGCGCCTTTTCAACACATCCCATCAACTCATGGACATTGTTTCTTCTTTCATCCTCCCATTCTTGATGTTTTTCTTTAGTTTGGCCCATCTTATTAAGCACACTTGACACAACAACAAAGATTATTCATGCACCTTCATTATAGTTTATTTATAACAAGTGCACCTTCAACCTTTTCTTTTCTTCTATCACTCTGCTTTTATTTTCTTTTCACCACTCTCACTCTTTTGACACTTTGGGAAAATTATTTTCTCTTCTTAAGCGCTTAAGAGTTTTGTATCGACTTTACGGCTAATGAAAAGAAGGGATTAAGCTCGGTTTACACTTTTTGACAAAAGAAAAAATAATAGGCTAAAGGCTCAACGGGGCTGACTAGGGTAGACAATCAAGGTGGGTACGACAATGAAAAATAGAAACTTTTGGTTAAAACAAAGAAATGCCTACATCCTCTCCTACAATACACCTCCTTCATTTCGTTTTGTAAACACACCAGGCAAGTTCTAGACATTTCACAATAGCATGGAATAACAACACCTCACGTCACACTTATTGCACATGCTCAATTCAAGATGTATTCACAGACTCTTCAATCAGCTAATTACAGGAATTCAAGCATTAAGCCTCAATCACCTGAATCGACTCTATGGCCTAGGTATCTCAAGATATTTACAAAGTTGCATTCTTTCATACGAATCACCTTTGCATTTTAAATATCATGTACAACATGCAACCAGAATTTCGCAACCATATAGTAACTACAGGTTTTGGGATGCAATCCACCAAAGAAAAAAACAACTAAAAAAATCTACTCCTACCGACTACATTTCCCTTAAGACAGTCGTCATCCATCCATCATAGGGAACGGTCACTAACTAAGACTTCGGTTCAATGGGACCATTCTCGGTAAAAGAACCGAAAACAAATGCCGAGAAACCCAAGAAGTAAAAAAAATAAAAAATAAAAAATAAAAAATTTTGAAAATATCGATCATTTCGATAAGCAAAAATATGTACAAAATCAGCTAGCAACATTCAGCAACACACATCAATTTCACATACATTTACAATACAGAACAACAACTTAACAGTTCACAAATCACAGGGACAACAAAATTTCACAGGCACGACAACAGATTAGAATATATACATAATCACACAGCTAGCACCTAACTACTCCCACCCCACACTTAACTCAAACACTGTCCCCAGTGTTCACAAAAATCAAAATAGCACAAAAATTGGGTGGTGGAACTCCCTAATCAATCAAAGTACTCCACTTCTTCATCAGGTGCTGCTGCTTCATCTCCCATGTCTGAATCACCCCCGTCGTCCTCATCGGACTCCACATCGGAGTCCTCCCGACGTGTCTCCTCGTCTGTGGGGACGTCATTATCTGTGGGCTCTATAAATGCTGGCCCCACTTGGCATAGAGCCCTGGCATTCTCGCCGAAAGGGTAGTCTAGCTCGAGCTGCCATAGCTTCTCCTCTGTCGCCGGCCTCTCGCCTATCCTCAGCTAGAGCATCTGCATCCCATACATGCGAGCCATATACTGATCATCACGAGCATGTCGCTCGCCAAGTGTAAGAACCGGCCCGTGGGTGGTGTCGGGTGCCTTAGTTTTAGTAACATCTAAGGCCCGCCGCTCCATTTGCGGGATGTAATCAAGGGCCTCTTCCTCGACATCTAGGCCCCTAAGGAAGGTGGTGAGTAGTCCACCAAAGCCATACCTGTGCCCCTGATGCAACCGGGCTCTCTTCATGGCGGAGATAATCACCGCCCCCACGTTGATCTCCAGCCCTTTCATCAGGGCGTACACCAGGCATACACGATCCCAGGTTACATCTATCATATGTACCCTCGGGATTAGGCAGGAACAGACTATCTTTAGCCATATTCTGGCTTCCCTGTTCATCTGTGAATATGGCAAAGTCTGATGGTAGCCCCTCTCCTTGTGGCTGCTCCATCTAGCTGTCGATCGGGTGCCACACAAGGTGCGTCTGATGTCCACATACGGTGGGGTAATGTTCAGCTGTCGGAGCACGTGGGCGTCTGGGTCCCGTGCCCCTATGATGGCATTGAGGTGGTGGGGCTCAAATGTGACTATTTGCCCTCTGATTTTTATGGTGTAACTTCTGAGCGTCGGGTTCCAATTGGCATAGAATTCCCGAATCAGGTGCAGGTTGCATTCCTTGGGCTCTTCAAAGATGAACTTGAGCCCAGCTGCCTCGATCCGGTGTACAATCCTAGGGAACTCTTGTGCCAACGGTTCCCGTGCTATATGCTCCTCGGGGAAGTATTTGTTTTCTTTGTGCTTTGCGTACCACTTCTTCACCTCATCCGTCACCCATCTTGTTCCGTATTGGCGGCGTTGGCCGCGTGGAACTTCTGGTGCTACTGGGACTGCTTTGCCCAGTCTGATTCGCTTTCTTCCGGCGCCAGAAGTTGATGCGCCTTTCCCTTTTTCTTGCCTGCTTGCCATTTTACCTGTCAACCCAAGTAGACAAGATCAATGTTAAGCCAATGGATATCAACTTCGGCTAAGGTTGGGTTAAGCTAGGCTACCCCACACTTAGTCCGTAGCTACAGTTGCAACATACCGGCAAGATCATGCTTATTTGCATAAATAAACAACCAACTATACAAACATGCTTAGTGCATATGAAGAATTCGACAGTATATATAATATGTACTACTCAGACTTCGTACAACTAACTACAATCATTACCATCGGTAACCTTTTAATCCATCGCACTTAGAAAGGAAAAACAAAGAAACAAAAACAACAACAAGAATTTATCTACACGAACCTATACAACCAACCCAATTTTTGCAAATTTCAATATTCCCCTAGCCCGAGAATCCGTCGGTCTTTTAACATGATAACAACTAGCACATTGACTCATCTCACTCAACATGTACATCCCGGCATGAATTTCACAAGTTCACTACATTTTTCACTTCAATTTCAAAAACAAGCCCTAGAAATGATAGTATCGAGAAAATTTGATTAAATTATGCAATTAATGAGTTCAAGCAATCATAATGACATTTCGAACATTAATCAACAACAATTCAATTGAATTCATGATTAATTTCTACTTAGGGCAAACTTAGCTCACCTCCCATGCTCAATATTGAAGAAAATCGACAAGAAATGAGATGGAATCGAAGAACATACCTTGAAGTTGAAGAATTGAAGCAAACTTGATGATTTTCTTGGCCTATTCCGTGTCACGTTGAAGGGGGATGGGTTTTGGGGAGTTTGGTCACGGAGTGAGTGAAAAATAAGGAAAAGGGAGGGGGTTTCGGGGTTAAAAAATAGAAAAATCGCGTGGGTCACCCGGGTCGCAATATACACGGCAACGTGTCACGGAGTGCATCGCGGTGCACTGCCTCCGTGACACGGAGCTGTTGCGAGCCTGTTCTGGAAATTTTTAAAAATTTCGGATTATACCTCAACGTGTCACAGAGGTTAACGCGGAGGTCCACCTCCGTGACACGGAGCTATCGCCCTAGCTCACTGTTTTGCCACTTTTTGTTATTTTTCATACCTCGAATTTTCCTTTGCAATTCCGTGCATATTTTCCTCCGTTTGTCCTGAAATTCATCTCACTATACAAAATTGGTTAGAATTATAGGTTTCACTCTAAATAAAAATAAAAACAAAAACTAAAACTAAAAATTTTGTTGTTAATCAAGAAAAAAAAAATCTATTCACAATTTAAAAAGAGAAAAATTTTCACGAGTTGCATCCCGTGCAGTGCCTGGTTTACCGTCACGGCTTGACGTCGTTAAGCTCAGTTGTCCTCTAGGGTGATGGACGATTTCTCTCAATCACCGTCCTCCCCCCAGTAGTGCTTACCCCATTCCGGTGGCTTTCCCATTAACTCTCGTGAATCCTTAATCTGCTCATCATCGCCTTGATCAATCACATTGATCACCGAGAGTTCTTCGTACACCATCGGGAGCTTGGGTGCCTTGTACACATCGAACACCTCCACCTTGTCGTGTGCTCGCATTGTTAGCTGCCTCGCAGCTACGTCAATTAGTGCTTTCCCAATCGCCAAGAAGGGACGTCCCAAAATAAATGGGGCTTCCGCATCTGGTTCAAAATCCAGCACGACAAAATCTACCGGGAAAATCAGGGAGCCAACTTGCACCAGAACGTCCTCCACAATGCCATTAAGTCTGGCTAAGGACCGATCCGTCAATTGCAAGATTACTGTTGTGGGTCTAGGACTCCCTAGACCCAGCTTTTTTAATACCGATGACGGCATCAAATTTATGCTCGCTCCCAAATCACACAATCCACGAGCTCGGATGCTCTGCCCAATAGTAATCTGTATAGTAAAGCTCCCAGGGTCTTTGAGCTTTGTGGGCAGTCTGTTTTGAATCCGGGAAGTGCACTCCTCCATTAGAGCCACCGTAGCATACTCAGTCAACCGACTTTTGTTTTCCACGATGTCCTTTATATACTTGGCATATTTCGGCACTCCCTGCAAAACATCAACAAGAGGTAAGTTAATATCTACCTGTTTCAACACCTCCATGAATTTCTTGAAACACGCCTCCTCCTTGTGTTTCTTTAATCGTTGAGGGAACGGGGGTGATGGTCTTTCTGATTCAGCTTCCTTAGTCTTCCCCCTTTCAGTACTTTGCTCCGTTTCGACTTCTGCTACTCCCGATTGTTGAGGTGGTCTTTCTGGTTCCACCTCTTTCAGCTGCAAAGCACTCCTTGTGGTCACTGCATTCACCTGCTTGGGATTGGGATCTGTATCGCTCGGAAGTCCTCCTCTAGGCCTTGTGTTTTGGGCTCCAGCAAATTACCCAAATTGATATTCAAGTGCCTTGGTAGCTAACTGGTTGTTTTTCACTTCGGCTGCCAATTTCACATAGTCAGCCTGCAATTGAGCTTGGTTAGCTATCATGGTCTTGAACATCTCCTCAATGCTGGGTGATGGTGGTGGAGGAGGTGCATTGTTGTTTCTGAATTGTGCTTGATAATTCTGCTGCCCTCCTTGGTTCCTTTGCACACCCTGACCCGAACTTTTCCCCTGATGGTTGGTGCTACCTCAGGAGAACTTCGGGTGATTCCTACAATTGGAATTGTACCTATTACCATACTGTTGGTGGTTGTTCCTTTGTACATTTCCCACAAAGTTTACCGAGTCAGGATTTGCTCCACAACACTCAGCTGAGTGATCATTGCTTCCGAAAACTTCACACCACATCTGCTGCACAACATTCACTAGGGCTTGAGGCTGGTTCATTGTCATGTTGCTGAAGTGGGTGTTAAGTTGATTTTGCAATGCAGCTATCTGTGCAGCAATAGCTGTAAACCCATCCACTTCTAGCACTCCTGCTGCTTTCCTTGTCCCGCCTCTTGATGAATCAGCATTTCATTCCGGATTGCCCTGCGAAATACGGTTCAACAAGGTATACAGCTCCTCATAAGTTTTCTCCAGCGCTTGTCCTCCAGCTGCTGAGTCTAGAAATATTTTTGTGTGGGGTTCCAAACCCTCTATAAAAGTGTGCACCAGCACATCATTGGACTGATGATGATGAGGACAATCCCGCAACATGGACTTGAATCTCTCCCAAGCCTGATATAGATTCTCTCCCTCTCTCTATTTGAAACTTAGAATCTGACTTCTAAGTCTTGCTGTTTTACCGGAGGGAAAAAACCGTATCAAGAATTTCCTTGCAAGATCATCCCACGTAGAAATAGAATTTGGTGGCTCAGCTTTCAACCACCTCTTGGCTTCTCCCAATAGTGAAAATGGGAACAATGTAAGCCGGACATAATCTGATGACACTCCAGTGGGGATATAAGTGTCACTTATCTCCAAAAAATTTTGGAGATGCTGCTGTGGATCTTCATGAGGGAGACCGGTAAACTGCCCGCTAGTGTGAAGCAATTGCACCATATTCTGCTTAAGTTCGAACCTCCCTCCTGGCTCAGGTTTGCGGATGCTAGATGTGACATTATTAGCATGTGGGATTGCCACCTCGCGAACCGGCCGAGCTGCTACTTCTTCGGGCACTAACACTGCCCGTACTACCGGTGGATTCTGTTGTTGCTCCATGATCGTTTGTCTGAGCAACTGCAGCTTTCTTTCTAGAGCTTCTCTCCGCTTACTATGAAATATTCTTTCTGGCTCTAAATACGAGTCCACCAGCTCCTAGTCTCTTGCCAGTGTTCAACAGAAATTACATCTGCAAAATACAGGCTAAGACAAAGTTGTCAACACAAAGAGAACAAAAATACAGTAAATTAACACTTAAGACAAATTCACCAATTGCCAGTCCCCGGCAACGGCGCCAAAAACTTGTTCGGTCTATTTGTTAGGTATAAAACTCACACGCAAGTGCACGTGGTTGAACAAGTAGTAAAGTGGCTTAAATAAGCCAAGTATCGATCCCACAGGGACTGGGATGAAGTGCAATCTGCTCAAGTGTGCTATATTTCAATTCTAAAAATGCAGACAACAGTGTAACCAAGAGTTTGATATTTTGATTTAGAATTGTTATGCTAAATCTAAAACAACTATCTAATGTGAGACTGAACTATGAATGAGAGCATGCTGAGGCTAAACGAACATGTAATGAAATTAATTATCGACATAATTTGGTTAGTCTTCTCCTACGGTTGCTAGTCAAGAACTATTGCCAAGGAATTAAAACTCTCGTATTTAACCCCACTTAAGAATCACGAACCATCCACCTACATTTCTGTGATTAAATGCAATTCATGTTCTAGCCATACAAACCTGGTTCCTAAATTGACTAATACGACTTTCAGGTATATTTCTATCCTGAAAGTAAATCAATTCTCAATTTTCCCAAACCAAGTAAATATCATATCCTATTAATTCACAACTTTCCAATTTCTTGCTCTCTCGAGTGAAACCGAACTTTCTAGATATACATTAACGTAGGCCACACATTAATGCAGTAAGAACAAGAATTAATAGAACAACCATGGAAGAAAAGATGAAAAACCAATATGATCAACAATTATATTTCACTACAATTGTTCATAACCTCAGCAAGAAGAGGAATTAGCCACTCATTTGTGGATTAAACATCTTAAAATGAGTGTTAAATATACAAGCAATTGAATACAAGGAGAAGGAAAGAGAGAAAAACCCTGATAATTTCGTCCCCTCAACTGCCTGTAACCCACGTTCTTGCTCCACCAAGTCAGAATATTGAAAAATGAACCTAAGTGTTCTATTTATACTGGTGGGAATTTTTTTCGGAATAACGAGCAACGTGTCACGGAGTGCATCACGGAGCACTGCCTCTGTGACACGCTACGGATGCGGACCTTCACTGGAACTGGGGCTCCAGGAAATAAAGCCTAACGTGGCACGGTGTGCAACGCGGAGCCAAGCCACCGTGCCACGGACCCATCGCGAACCCACACTAGAATTTGGCTGAAAATTCCCATCCAGGAAGAAGGCCTCCGCGATGGCAGCGTGACACGGCTCTATCGCGGAGCCTCTTTATTTTATGCTGTCCAATGCCTTGTCCCTTGCTCGCATCCAAGTCCAACCCCGATATCCTCCAACATGCATTTTAGTTTCCCGAAATTACATTTTACCTGCAAAACAATGCTAATCATGTTGGTTAGTATAAATTCACATTTTATTACCAATTACATGAGAATGTCTACACATTGATAGCTAAACAAGGCTAAAATTCCACATTTGAGTATCACTTGGGCATATAAATTTGCCCAAGATCACTGTATACTTTGTTAAACCGTATTTCGCAGGGAAATCCAAACTGGAATGCGGACTCTTCTAGAGAAGGAACAAGGAAAGCGGCAGGAGTCTTGGAAGTGGATGGGTTTACAGCTCTCGCTCACAGATAGATGCGCTCCAAAATCAACTCAACACCCACTTCAGCAATATGAGCTTGAGTCAATCTCAAGCCCCAGTTAATGTAGTGTAGCATATTGTCACACCCCGCCTTGGGGGGTATGACTGGCACCTGGTGCCCTACTAGGACCTGAACTGCTGGACTACTAAGCTTAGGAACATGTGGTGCCTGGCTGGCTTTAACTCACATTTCTGGAAACAAAGGGCTATATAACGGCTGTAAACACAGCCCCCGGCCCATTGGCCTATAGCCTCCTGTACCTGTACTAACAGCTGACCAGAAACATGTAAATATAGGGAAACCTATGTGGGCCGACAAGGCCACCATGCTGTCTAGTTATCTATAACTTAACCATGAAGTACTGGATAGCTACGTGACCGGAAAGGTCACCACTACTGTCGAACTATGGCCCCACACGGCCAACATAAAGGAAACACAAGTTCTAACAGCTACACAACTGCACGGCCTCACACGACCGGCTCATCTGACCACAGGAAAATATATACAGACTGCAAGCCTCTAAGAATAACAATAGAAATGATCGGGATAGGGCCCTGACCTACCCGTACTATACAACAAAAGAAAATGAAATACACCTCTGGAATTCAGTCTCCGAATTACAGGAGCTGAATGCTCGATCGCTGACAGAAATCACGTGGTATCGCCTGCTCGTCTATGAGTACCTGCGGGCAAGTAATGTAGCGCCCCACCGGGCGTCAGTACCGCTGGTACTGAGTATGTAAAGCAATAACTGAAAGAAATATCTGAAAACAATAATATAACTGATGAAACTGAAGTAGAAAGAAATAGATTAACTGTCTGATAATGTCAGTCATACCTTCTCTCAATTATACTGGAAGGAGTAGGAGTCATACCTAGAGACATATCATTCTACTGTTGATCTACTCGTATCTAACGTAACACGGCATAACATAACATAACATGGCACACACAAACCTTACCCGGCCCCCATAAGCCGGGAGGTACAACCAGCACAGAGTCTATACCCCTACCCGGGTCATCCCATCTCCTATAAACCCTGTAAGCATCCTGCCGGTCCCCTGGGTATGCACTTGGGCTCGCTGAGCCCCTGACTATAACTGCATCTGAGTCCGGAGGACTCCTGAATCAACACCCGGGCGTATCCGCTCGACAGGGGTGTGTAAGGGCCGATCAAGGCACAAATATAGGGAAAACTGGCATTCCATCTTCGTCCCCTGTGGGACGACATGCCACTCCGTAGAGCGACGTATCCTCGTCCTCTGGCGGATGAGTCGATACAGCTATCAACCCTGGGCGGTCATGGATGCTAGGTAGTCCAACCCCAAACAATACAACAGTCTCAACTAGTAATACTATCTGCATGTCCCACATACTGAAGCTAATAGTGGTAAAGTATTTGTATATACTATATGCTGAGCTAGCGATAGTAATATGTACGTATTTAATACATGCTGAGGCTGGTAATAGTATATATGTATAAATATAGTCTTCTGCCAGACTGTACTGGGTCTAATATTGAACAAGATATAATCTTTCTGCTGAAAACTATGCTGTATACTGAGTTTCTATAGTAACATGATTTACTATTCCTAATATGCTTTCTAACTTCATTTTAACTTATCATTCTATTTCTGAGATGTCTTACAGATATTGCATTGCTTTACTGGGTTTCAACTGAGTACGATGATATCCTAACATTCTGTACTACATCACATATTGAGCATGCTGTGCAGTTTCTAACACTTGTATTAGAATCTATATCATGCTAGCAAGTTTCACGCAAGTTATAACTCGATACTTCTAATATCGTACCAACATTTGTAACAAACACAACACATGACTTCTGAACATTCTACTGGCCTTTGAATTGCTTTACTATACCGAGATTTACTAACTTGCCGAGGAAACTAGCTTTACATACCTTATCCTCGAACTATCCATCTGTCGGACGAGGCTCAGCCGGTACTTCAACTATTTTCTCCCAACTGCATCCATCAATATGTCAATTAATACTAAATACAGCATTATTTTAAAGAGCAACGTCACTTTCGATATAGTTTATAGCCTAAACTTAGGCTTATCGAAAGACGGTCGAAAACTCGCTATTTTTCAGAGGTCCAGAAGGGAGAAATATTCACTTCACAGCTAGGAACACATAGACACTAGTTTAAAGCAATTCCACTTACCTTAGCTCGGTAGCTCGACGATTCGTCGGCCGTATTTCACGAAACTAAATCCGTAGGAATGCTCTCTACTGCTAAATACCTCGGTATCTGAGGTTAATTTGAGTTTGGACAACGTTTAGTAGAGTAATCGGATAAAAATTATATTACTTCTTCGTTCCTTTTTCCTTCTCTGCTGTTTCCTCTCTGTTTTCTGGAGATTAAATGATTTAATTCCAAAATAAACCGAAGTGGGGCTTTATATACTTGGGCCTGGACAAGGCCAACGTGTCACGGAGCCAACGCGGAGGCTTCACCTCCGTGACACGCTGCCATCGCGAAGGGGCTCTGCCTCGGCTCCTTCTGCGATGGTTCGACAGGTTTCTCATCCGATCTTTTTCCAGGCCTTTCTCTAGCACGTATGGCCTTCAAATATGCTTAACCAACGTGCGAATAGGTCATCTAGGTGCCGGGAATCCTATGGGGTATAACATTCTCCCCCCCTTAAGAACATTCGTCCTTGAATGTAAGCTGTTATCTAGAGGACTTCTCCATTTACTTTCTAGAAAAATTTCGGCAGAGTTTCCCCTGTAATATGGACTATAGCAAAAACCTGAAATGCAGAAAAGTCCAACACAGGTACTGCACGGAATATTTTAAGATCCACTGGATAACTAAGTATCAATCTTTCTCATTCACACACATACAACTATAAGGTATTGCATAAGTAATAATACGGACATACCAGTCGCCTGACTAGGCCTGAAATAGGTGAGGGTATCTGGCTTTCATATCTTCTTCAGCTTCCCATGTCATTTCCTCACGATTCCTGTTACGCAACAATACTTGACAGACGCAACATCTTTAGTCCTCAACCTGCGAATATGTCTGTCTAAGATAGCTACGGGAACCTCTTCATATGCTAACTCTTCTGTGACCTGGACATCCTGAACTGGAACTACTGTAGAAGGGTCTCCTACGAACTTCCTCAGCATAGAGACATGGAATACTGGGTGAACAGATGCTAACTCCGGAGGCAAGTTCAATTCGTATGCAACTCGGCCTATTCTTCGCTGAATCTGATATGGCCCAATGAATCTCGGGCTAAGTTTGCCTTTCTTGCCGAATCTCATCACCCCTTTCATCGGAGACACTTTCAGATATACCCAGTCATTTACCGCAAATTCTATATTTCTGCGCCGCATATCTGCATAAGACTTCTGGCGGCTCTGAGCAGTCAGTAAACGTTCTCAGATAAGCTTTATCTTTTCCTCTGACTGCCGAACAATGTCTGGGCCAACCAATGCTGATTCTCCTACTTCAAACCAGCCAACCGGCGATCTGCACTGTCGCCCGTATAAAGCCTCAAAAGGTGCCATCTGAATAGCCGAATGATAGCTATTACTGTAAGCAAGTTCTATCAGCGGCAAATGCTCGTCCCAGCTACCACCATAGTCTAGCACACACGCTCGCAGCATATCCTCGAGCGTCTGAATAGTGCACTCAGCCTGTCTGTCTGTTTGAGGGTGGGAAGCTGTGCTTAGATTAATCTGCGTCCCCAGCCCCTTCTGGAATGATTTCCAAAACCTAGCCATGAACTGCGCTCCTCTTTCTGAAATAACGGATACTGGCACTCCACGCAATCTGACCATCTCTCAAATATACAACTCCGCATAATCTCCAACCGAGAAAGTAGTTCTAACTGGCAGGAAATGAGCTGATTTAGTCAATCTGTCAACTATTACCCATATAGAGTTATGTCTGTGTCTGGTACGGGGTAATCCTGCTACAAAATCCATATTTACTGCTTCCCATTTTCAGAGAGGCACAACTATGTCCTGAGTTAACCCACCTGGTTTCTGATGTTCTGCTTTCACCTATCGGCAGTTAGGACACTGGGCTACAAATTCAGTAATTTCTCTTTTCATACCTGGCCACCAGTAGTTCTCTTTGATGTCATGGTACATTTTTGTCGTACCGGGGTGAAGGGAATAACGGGCGTAATATACCTCGTTCAGAATCTGTTGGTGGAGCCCTGAAACATCTGGAACATATAGACGGCCTTTACAACGCAGCACTCCACCCTCTGTTACCTGAAAACCTGGCGTTTTCCCCTGCTAACCAGGTCAGGATTCTTATACTACCGTTCTGTTAATTTTCACAACTGATGATGACACGGCGGTATCCTCGATTACCGCTCTGTTGTCCTTCATTTCTATTACACGAACGGCTAAATTGACCAATTGATGTATCTTTCTGACCAACCCCCGTTGGTCGGGTTGCCCATACACCACACTTTTAATAGATCTATAGCTAAGAGCGGTTGTTGCTCCATTACCTCTTCTTGGCTGGTATAACATTTTCATACTTAGAGAGCTCGGCATATAATTGACGGTTATACTGACTTGTCTTGCTGAAGAGATCGACAGGTAGTTTACAGGCGTAACTAGAGCTTATCTGGCCCTCCGACCACATGCTAAGGCTACTTGTTGCTGGGATAACCTGAACGACCGTCTGCGCACCTTGTGCCTTTATCTGATCAGAGGATCCTGATATTACCCATGACCTCTAATGATCTGGCTGCATAACCTTAAATAACTGAATAGTCAGGTTGAATGACCCGAATGTGGCAGTAGTCTAACAATGCTCTAACTGTTCTACTTGAGTACTTATAGTTCATGCATACTGTAGACTTGTGGGCATCTAATTACTTTGTTATTTTGCTTGAACCACTATAAGGCTGGGCTTAATCAAACTTACTCCCAGGCGATCAATCTCTGGATCTTCACGGGGAGTCTGCTGATCTCCTGGTTTTAATAAACACTGTGCTAGCAGGGTACTATCAATTTCTTACGCCTTGTGTGTATCCACTTGGATTTATACTGCTATTCTGGGGAATTCTCGGTCTTATGAGCTATTCTGTAAATACTGGCCTTCTGCTAGGGCTCCCCATCTGAATATCTTACGAGAACCAGCTGAAGCACTAGTCTGTCGCTGACTACTGATGTGGACCCTTCCTTGGGGTACCCACGGGTATTCTGACTGGGACGGCCGACTGACTTATGGGGTGTTCCACATAATAGCTGCTAGGTTAGCTAAGGCCGACTCTCACCTATAAGGCTGGGAAAATGACGTACGACCACTTAACATACTAGAACAATTCTAGTATTGCTAATCTCTGAAATTTGCCTATTCGGCCTCTAATCCTGGTTCTAGCATATGCACTAATGTTACCGATCTTCAGAGATGCTTCCCTGCTAATGCAGGCACCAGCTGGTCGGTAGACCGTCTAACTGCGCGCTTCTCATCTAGCCTTCTGGTCTAGGCCATTAACTCTGGTAAGCTCCTAGAGCCTAGATCTGACAACAACACATAAGTCTATTAACTTAATAACTGATAACTGAGATAGTTTCTATGACTTCATACGTAATTCACACTTAATCTGCCCTTTCACTTCTCCTTTCCCCTTTCTCCTTTCTTCTCTCCTTTTCTTTCTTTCTTCTCCCCTTTTTTTTTTGGAAAAGGGGGGGGGGTCCTGCAATGCAATTTGTGCATGCTTTCTATTACTAATCAGCATCTGTGATTGTACCCCTTATAGGCAGCTACTCACAGCATATCTATTATCTGTATATATATATATATCAATAGCTACGTACAATATGTACTGAATTCTGCAGTAATACATAATCTCTGACATGCTCTGCTGAGTCTCATACCGTACATGATACACCGCTTCTACGGCCTAATAATATCTCCTACCCTGACTTATCATTTCATTGTATTGTCACCCCATTCTGAAAGTAACAAACATAAACACTTTAGTTATTGTCTGCTGTTTGAAATTCCGCCACTCTTGCGATGTGGGGTCAACGTTCGAATCTTGTGGCCTTACTAGGCATATATTGAGAGCCCATGACTGTCTTCTGGGACTTATCTCTAGGCTACACTAGATTAGAATTGCTGTATCGGTAACTTCTTAACTTCTCCATAGCGGACATACTGCGGTATTCTGAACCGCAATCTTACTTTTAGCCCGAGGCTTAACCCTTAATACGATATTTTATCAATCCGAGGGTAATTCTAATTTCCCCATAAGATCTGACATTCCTGCTTCTTTCCCTCAATCTTACTTAAGCTGAACTCTAGGGTTCAAGGTACCTGCTCTTCATTGTTAACAAGATTGCTGGTCCAGTATCAGTTCATACTTCCCCTGCCTTACAGTCAGACCTATCTGATTCACATGACCCCTCACCCTTTCGATATCACAACCGGATCATAACTACAATCTTACAGGTATGTCTTGCTATCTGTTAGCATACGTGGCGAACTTGGCTTTTTTCTGACTCGAACTTGACTATTACCCGACATTCATCACTAACAGGTCTTTTACCCCTCCTTCGGGTAAGCTAACGGTCTTACTTTCTCTACTGGCTTATTATCATAAGGGTCTGCACAACTTACGGAATCATAAGGGCTCTTTATATTTTCTAATACTTACTAGGATCAATCAGCCCATCTTTACTTACTGCTTGATTTGGCAACCCCATCTCAAGTCTTATGCCCCTTTACTATACTGGCATCAAAATCAAGAGGTAGGAATAGCCCTTTTCTTATTGCAACAAATAAAAGCATTTAACTGTACCATATCCAAAAAGATATATTTGGGAATCCTGCATTTCCCTCTCTTTCTTATACTTACCTGGTGGTCTGACCTTGTCTGTAATCTTAATTAGATCTTATATAACTAATAAATACATCAACTCGTATGCACATTACACTCCTGACTTCCTATTCTGACGTTATCAACGTATACTGGGGATAGTACCGATAAAGGTATCATGCTGGGAGGTCTCGGGTACCTCTTCCTGCTGCTGTAGTTATCATGTAACTGGCTGATGCCTTCTTCTGTTGCTATATCTGATCTTCTGCCGGTAATAGGGTAATGCTGATCTACCTTTGTATATGTAATCAAAGAATACGGTAAGTTTTTAGAGACTCCACCCTATACTGTACCGCTCTAAAGCACGACTGACTGAGAAGGAGGGGTAACCATCCTATCATGCCTCGCAGCCTCCTGCCTATAGTATGTGGTGCACAACACATCCATAGACAAGACTCTACTTAGCACGGCTTGCAGACTCCCTGGGACACGACCTGGCTCTAATACCAAGTTTGTCACACCCCGCCTTGGGGAGTATGACTGGCACCTGGTGCCCTACTAGCACCTGAACTGCTGGAATGGTAAGCCTGGGCACATCTGGTGCCTGACTGGCTCTAACTCACATTTCTGGAAACAAAGGGCTATATAACGGCTGTAAACACAGCCCCCGGCCCATTGGCCTATAGCCTCCTGTACCTGTACTAACAACTGACCAGAAACATGTCAATATAGGGAAACCTATGCGGGCCGACAAGGCCACCATACTGTCTAGTTATCTATAAATTAACCATGAAGTACTGGATAGCTACGTGACCGGAAAGGTCACCACTACTGTCGAACTATGGCCCCACACGGCCAACATAAAGGAAACACAAGTTCTAACAGCTACACAACTGCACGGCCTCACACGACCGGCTCATCTAACCACAGGGAAATATATATAGACTGCAAGCCTCTTAGAATAACAATAGAAATGATCGGGACAGGGCCCCGACCTACCCGTACTATACAACAAAAGAAAATGAAATACACCTCTGGAATTCAGTCTCCGCATTACAGGAGCTGAATGCTCGATCGCTAACAGAAATCACGTGGTATCGCCTGCTCGTCTATGAGTACCTGCAGGCAAGTAATGCAGCGCCCCACCGGGCATCAGTATCGCTGGTACTGAGTATGTAAAGCAATAAATGAAAGAAATATCTGAAAACAATAATATAACTGATGAAACTGAAGTAGAAAGAAATAGATTAACTATCTGATTATGTAAGTCATACCTTCTCACAATTATACTGGAAGGAGTAGGAGTCATACCTAGAGACGTATCATTCTACGGCATAACATAACATAACATGGCACACACAAACCTTACCCGGCCCCCATAAGCCGGGAGGTACAACCACCACAGAATCTATACCCCTACCCCGGTCATCCCATCTATTATAAACCCTATAAGAATCCTGCCGGTCCCCTGGGTATGCACTTGGGCTCGCTGAGCCCCTGACTATAACTGCATCTGAGTCCGGAGGACTCCTGAATCAACACTCGGGCGTATCCGCTCGACAGAGGTGTGTAAGGGCCGATCAAGGCACAAATATGGGGAAAACTGGCATCCCATCTTCGTCCCCTGTGGGACGGCATGCCACTCCGTAGAGCGACGTATCCTCGTCCTCTGGCGGACGAGTCGATACAGCTATCAACCCTGGGCGGTCATGGATGCTAGGTAGTCCAACCCCAAACAATACAACAGTCTCAACTAGAAATACTATCTGCATGTCCCACATACTGAAGCTAATAGTGGTAAAGTATTTGTATATACTCTATGCTAAGCTAGAGATAGTAATATGTACGTACTTAATACATGCTGAGGCTGGTAATAGTATATATGTATAAATATAGTCTTCTGCCAGACTGTACTGGGTCTAATACTGAACAAGATATAATCTTTCTGCTGAAAACTATGTTGTATACTGAGTTTCTATAGTAACATGATTTACTATTCCTAATATGCTTTCTAACTTCATTTTAACTTATCATTCTATTTCTGAGATGTCTTACAGATATTGCATTGCTTTACTGGGTTTCAACTGAGTACGATGATATCCTAACATTTTGTACTACATCACATATTGAGCATGTTGTGCAGTTTCTAACACTTGTATTAGAATCTATATCATGCTAGCAAGTTTCACACAAGTTATAACACGATACTTCTAATATCGTACCAACATTCATAACAAACACAACACATGACTTCTGAACATTCTACTGGCCTTTGAATTGCTTTACTATACCGAGATTTACTAACTTGCCGAGGAAACTAGTTTTACATACCTTATCCTCGGACTATCCGTCTGTCGGACAAGGCTCGGCCGGTACTTCAACTATTTTCTCCCAACTGCATCCATAAATATGTCAATTAATACTAAATACAGCTTTATTTTAAAGAGCAACATCACTTTCGATTTAGTTTATAGCCTAAACTTAGGCTTATCGAAAGACGGTCGAAAACTCGCTATTTTTCAGAGGTCCAGAAGGGAGAAATATTCACTTCACAGCTAGGAACACATAGACACTAGTTTAGAGCAATTCCACTTACCTTAGCTCGGTAGCTCGATGATTCGTCAGCCGTATTTCACGAAACTAAATCCGTAGGAATGCTCTCTGCTGCTAAATACCTCGGTATCTGAGGTTAATTTGAGTTTGGACAACGTTTAGCAGCGTAATCGGATAAAAATTATATTACTTCTTCGTTCTTTTTTCCTTCTCTGCTGTTTCCTCTCTGTATTCTGGAGATTATATGATTTAATTCCAAAATAATCCGAAGTGGGGCTTTATATACTTGGGCCTGGACAAGGCCAACGTGTCACGGAGCCAACGCGGAGGCTTCACCTCCGTGACACGCTGCCATCGCGGAGGGGCTCTGCCTCGGCTCCTTCCGCGATGGTTCGACAGGTTTCTCATCCGATCTTGCCGGGAATCCTACGGGGTATAACACATATTTGGTGTTAAGTATGCGGTAGTAATGAACATTCAGCTGAGTGTTGTGGTACAAATCCAGATTCAGTGAACTTTGTGGGGAATGTACAGAGAAATAATCACCAACAGTATGGCAACAACTATAGCTCGAATTGGAGAAATCATCCGAATTTCTATTGGGGTAGTAACAGCCATCAAGGGCAGAGTTTGAATCAGGGCGCGCAGAGAATCTAGGAGGGCAGCAGAATTATTAGACTCAATATAGAGGAAACAATGCACCTCCTCCCCCACCCACCAGCATTGAGGAAATGTTTAAAACAATGATAGCTAACCAAGCTCAATTGCAGGCTGATTATGTGAAACTGGCAGCAGATGTAAAGAACAATCAGTTAGCTACAAAAGCGTTAGAGTACCAGTTTGGACAACTAGCTGGAGATCAAAACACCACGCCAAGAGGAGGACTACCGAGTGACACTGACCCAAATCCCAAGCAAGTAAATGCAGTGACCACAAGGAGGTGTTTACAACTCAAGGAGGTGGAACCAGAAAGACCACCTCAGCAGTCAGGAGCAGTAGAGATAGAAAGGGAACAGGATGATGAGACGGGGAAGGAGAAGGCAGCTGAAGCAGAAAGACCACCACCCCCGTTCCCTCAAAGATTAAAGAAACACAAGGAGGAATCTTGTTTCAAAAAGTTCATGGAGGTGCTTAAACAGGTACACATTAATTTACCTCTGGTTGATGTTTTGCAGGGGGTGCCAAAGTATGCAAAGTATATCAAGGACATCGTAGCTAACAAAAGTAGATTGACGGAGTATGCTATGGTGGCGCTTACTGAGGAGTGCACTTCCCGGATACAGAACAGGTTGCCAACAAAGATCAAGGACCCTGGGAGCTTTACAATTCAAATCACAATTGGGCAAAGTATCCGAGCTCGCAGATTATGCGATTTGGGAGCGAGTATTAACTTGATGCTGACATTGGTGTTCAAGAAGTTGGGGCTGGGCAGTCCTAGAACAACTACGGTGATCTTGCAGTTAGCGGACCATTCTTTAGCCAGGCCAGATGGCATTGTGGAGGACGTGTTGGTGCAAGTGGGCTCCCTTATCTTCCCAGTAGATTTTATTGTTCTGGATTTTGATCTGGATGCGGAAGTCCCATTTATTTTGGGACGTCCTTTCTTGGCAACCGGGAGAGCTTTGATTGATGTAGCTGCAGGGTAGCTAATCATGCGGGCGCATGACAAAGTGGAGGTATTTGAAGTATATAAGGCCATGAAGCTTCTGGCCATACATGAGGAGCTTTCAGCAATCAATGTGCTAAAACAAGCAGAAATTCTTCAGATTGTTGAATCTCGAGATCCATTGGAAAGAGCATTGATGAGCTCCAATCATTTCGGAGATAAAGATACTTATGAGATGGTTCAAATGTTGGATGAACCACAATGGTATCTCAGGAAGCATGACTTTCAACCTTTAAGGAGGTCCCTGGAACCCTTGCCCAAACCATCTACTGAGGAAGCACCAAAGCTAGAGTTGAAAACATTGCCTCCCCATTTAAAATATGTCTTTCTGGGGGAATATGACACTTTACCAGTCATCATCTCCGCAGAATTGACAGAGGCACAGGTAAAGGAAGCATTGGTGGTCCTCAAAAGAAGGAAGAAAGCAATGGGCTGGCAGATGTCAGATATTCGGGGTATCAATCCAGCTTTTTACACACACAGAATTTTCATGGAGACAGGAGCAAAGCCAACTTTATAGCCTCAGTGGAGGTTGAATCCGATAATGAAGGATGTGGTTAGAAAAGAAGTAATTAAGTGGCTTGATGCAGGTGTGATCTATCCTATTTCGGACAGCGAAAGGGTCAGCCCCGTTCAGTGTGTCCCAAAGAAAGGAGGGATGACCGTGGTCACCAATGAGAAGAATGAGTTGATCCCTACTCGCACCGTCACGGGCTGGCGGATTTGCATGGACTACAAAAAGCTCAATGAAGCCACAAGGAAAGATCACTATCCTATCCCATTCATTGATCAAATATTGGATAGATTGGCTGGACAAGAATATTATTGTTTCCTTGATGGGTACTCTGGCTATAACCAAATAGCCATAGCACCGGAGGACCAGGAGAAAACTACTTTCACATGTCCTTATGGGACATATGCTTTTAGGCAGATGCCATTTGGGTTATGCAATGCACCCGCCACATTCCAGAGATGCATGATAGTTATCTTTCACGACATGGTGGAAGATTTTGTAGAGGTATTTATGGATGATTTTTCTGTTTTCAGTAATTCGTTTGCTACTTGTTTGCAGAATCTCGACAGGGTACTAGCTCGTTGTGAAGAATCCAACCTTGTACTCAACTGGGAGAAATGTCATTTCTTAGTCAAGGAGGGTATCGTCCTTGGCCATAAAGTGTCTTGCAAGGGGTTGGAGGTCGATCGTGCTAAGATCGAAGTTATTGAAAAGCTACCACCACCTGTGTCAGTGAAGGGTGTTTGCAGTTTTATCGGGCATGCAGGGTTCTACAGACGGTTCATCAAGAACTTCTCCAAAATTTCTAGACGAATATGCAGGTTGCTAGAAAGAGAGGTGAAGTTCGAGTTTGATGATGAGTGTGTCAAAGCATTTGAGGAGTTGAAGCAAAAATTGATAGAAGCACCTATCCTTATCTCCGGATTGGGAACAACTGTTTGAACTGATGTGTGATGCAAGCGATGTGGCTGTGGGAGCTGTATTGGGGTAGCGGAGGAATAGAATTTTCATTCTATTCATTATGCAAGCAAAACACTGGAGGCTGCCCAAGTTAATTATACAGTCACAGAAAAGGAGATGCTAGCATTGGTGTTCGCATTTGATAAATTCAGGTCCTATTTGGTTGGTTCTAGAGTAGTGGTGTATACCAATCATGCAGCGATTCGGTATCTGTTTAACAAGAAGGATGCAAAGCCCAGGCTGATCAGATGGATCTTGTTGTTGCAAGAGTTTGACCTAGAGATTAGGGACAGAAAGGGGAGCGAGAATCAAGTGGCAGATCACCTATCGCGATTGGAAAGTCGGTCACATGTGAAGGAAGGTGACAGCATCAAAGAGGAGTTCCCAGATGAGCAGCTCTTGGCAATAGGGGAAGCTGAGATCCCTTGGTATGTAGACATAGTGAATTTGCTAGTGAGTGGAGTCTATCCACCAGAGGCTACGGCTCAGCAGAAAAAAAATTGAGGCATGATTGCCGATATTTTATTTGGGATGAGCCGTACTTGTTTAAACAGGGACCGGATCAGGTTATGAGAAGATGCATCCCGGAGAGCCAGATTGCAGAAGTTTTGAGGAGTTGTCACTCTTCATTGCATGGAGGGCACCACGGAGGCGAGCGGACAGCGCACAAGGTGCTACAGTCAGGTTTCTTTTGGCCTACACTATTCAGAGACTCTATGGCATACATCAAAATGTGTGATAGATGTCAAAGGACAGGCACAATTGGTAGGAGGCAAGAGATGCCGCTGCAGCATATACTAGAGGTGGAGATCTTTGATGTATGGGGTATTGATTTCCGTTCCCACCGTCATTTGGTAATCGTTACATCTTGGTGGCCGTTGATTATGTATCAAAGTGGGTTGAAGCAATAGCTTGCCCCAGGAATGACAACAAGGTGGTAACAAAATTTGTGAAAAATCACATTTTCACCAGGTTCGGGACACCCCGAGCCATTATCAGTGATGGAGGGGCTTATTTTGTCAATGTAAGTTTCAAAAAGTTGCTAGCTAAGTATGGGGTGCACCACAAGGTGGAAACAGCATATCATCCCCAAACTAGTGGGAAAGTGGAGGTGTTGAACAGAGAAGTGAAGCAGATTCTCCAGAAAACAGTGAATGCACAACGTAGTGATTGGTCAAGCAAACTCGACGATGCGTTGTGGGATTATAGAACTGCTTACAAGACACCAATTGGGATATCTCCATACTGATTGGTCTATGGAAAAGCGTGTCATCTGCCGGTGGAGCTAGAACACCGAGCTTTCTGGGCTGTGAGGAAATTGAATATGGATCTAGAGCTAGCGGGCAAGAAGAGGCTGATGCAACTCAGCGAACTTGATGAGTTTCGTTGGCATGCTTATGAAAGTGCCAAGTGCTACAAAGAGATGGCACGATAAGCATATGGTGCATCATATTTTCGAGTTGGGGCAGAAGTGTTGCTTTTCAATTCAAGATTGAAGCTGTTTCCAGGGAAATTGCGGTCCAAATGGTCAGGGCTATTTGAGGTAGTGAGAATGACCCTGCACGGAGCAGTGGAATTGTGGTAAGAAGATCGAAGTGCCACATTCTTGGTTAATGGACAGCGTTGTAAGCATTACTGGGGTGAGGACGTTATTCGAGAGAAGACGTCCATCACTTTAGAGGATGATTGAGGGTCAATGACGTCGAGCCACGACGGTAAACCAGGCGCTGCGCGGGAGGCAACCCGTGAAATTGTTGTAATAGATGAATACAATAGTGAATAAAAAGAGAAAAAAAAAGAGAAAAAGAAAACAAAAATAAATAGAAAAAAATTATTGTTGTGTTGAAACCTATGAATTCTAACCAATTTCTTGTTGTGAAATGATTTTCAGGTGGAACGGAGGGAAAAAATGCAAAGAATTGGAAAGGAGAAAAAATGCAAAGAATTGGAAAGGAGAAAAAATAAAAAAGTGGCATTACAGTGAGCCTATGTGTTGGCTACGTGTCAGGGAGGAGGGCCTTCGCATTACCCTTCATGACACGTTGATGCCTATTCCGGAATTTTTAAAAAATTCCAGAACAGGGGCGCGATGGCTCCGTGTCACGGAGGGTGTGCTCCGCGTTACCCTCCGTGACACGTTGAGGTGTAATTCGCATCGGGTCACACCGGGTCGCCGGGTAACCCGCGCGAAAAACACCATTTAAACCCTGAAATCCCCTTATTTTTCCTTATTTCCCATTCCCTAAGTGACCAACTCTCCAAATTCCCTCCTCCCCCAACGTGACATGGACCTAGGTACAAGATTTCTTCAACTTTTCTTTGATTTCATCGGATTAAAGGTATGTTCTTGAACTTAACCTCAATTTTTGCTTAAATTTTCAATTTTTGAGCATGTGAGGTGAGTAAACCTTGCCCTAAGTGTAAATTAAGTTTGAATTCACTTACATTTTGATTGATTGATGTTCATAGTATCGTTGTGAGTATGTGAACTCGATGAATGCATGTTTGATTGAATTTTTGCGAAATTGGTAGCTAGAGTTAGAATTTGAGTATGAAGAAACTAAATTTGGTTGAAAATGTGAAAAAATTTGGGTTGTGCATGTTTGGTGATGTGAATGATGTTGTGAATATAGATGAATATGCCAAGTAGACAAGGGAATTGTCGGAAAAATAAAATTGGTGAATTGCATAGGTTGTTGAGAACAAAAATTCTGGCTAATTGCTATGTGATGTAATGGAATCGATGGTGATATTGTTAGTTGTTGTACGAAGTCTGAGTAGTACACAGTAATGATTCCATCGACTTATCTGAATGCACTAAGCAATTTGATTGATAAAATTGGGAAAGTATGATTGTTTGGCCGAATTATTTTAATTGTGGCTAAAAGCTAAGTGTGGGGTGGCCTAACGCAACCCAACCTTAGTTGTAGCTATGTTTGACTTGAATAACATTGGGATTGTCTATTTGATGGTACAGGAACAATGTCAGGCAAGCAAGATAAGGGAAAGGGCGCATCTACATTGGGCGCCGACAGAAAAAGGATTCGATTGGGAACAGCAGTTCCAGCAGCACCAGCGGTTCCGCGAGGCCAACGCCGACAATACGGAACCCGATGGGTGACAGATGAAGGGGAGAAATGGTATGAAAAACACAAAGAGACCAAATACTTCCCAGAGGAGCACATTGCAAGGGAGCCGCTGGCACAGGAATTCCCCAAAATCGTACACCGGATTGACACTGTCGGGCTGAACTTCATCTTCGAAGAGCCCAAGGAGTGCAATATCCATATGATTTGGGAGTTCTATGCCAACTGGCACCCGACCCTCCGCAGTCACACCATCAAGATAAGAGGGCAGGTTGTCACGTTTGAGCCCCATCATCTGAATGCTATATTGGAGGCACGGGACACAGACGCCCATGTACTCCGACAGCTGAACATAACTCCACCTTATGCGGATATTAGATGCACTCTATGTGGAGCCCGTTCAACAACATGATGGAGCAAGCACAAGGAGAAGGGTTACCATCAAACACTGCCTTACTCTCAAATGAACAGAGAAGCTAGGATTTGGCAGAAAATTGTGTGTTCCTGCCTGATCCCGGGGGTGCACATGACAGATGTCACCCGGGATCGAGTGTGCTTGGTATATGCCCTGATGAAAGGGCTTGAGATAAATGTTGGGGCGGTGATCATCTCCGCCATGAAGAGAACCCGACTCCATCAAGGGAACAAGTACGGGTTCGGTGGTTTGCTTACCATGTTCCTGAGGGGCCACGACATCGAGGAGGAGGCCCTAGATTACATCCCACAGATTGACAGGCGTGTCGTGGATGTCACAAAAACCAAGGCACCTGACACTACTCACGGGCCAGTTCTCACACTAGCTGAGAGACATGCTCGGGATGATCAATATATGGACCGCATGTACGGGATGCAGATGCTGCAATTGCGCATAGGCGGGAGGCCAGCAACAGAAGATGAGCTATGGCAGCTCGAGCTAGATTACCCCTTTGGCGAGAATGCCCGGGCTCTATGCTGAGTGGGGCCAGCTTTTGTGGAGCCTGTAGATGATGATGTCCCCACTGATGAGGAGACCCGCCGTGAGGACTCAAATGTTGAGTCAGATGAGGACAACGGGGGCGATTCGTATATGGGAGATGAGGCAACGACACCTGATGAAGAAGTGGAATACTTCGATTGATCAGGGAGTTTCACTACCCACCTTTGTGATATGTTGAATTTTGTGAACACTGGGGACAATGTTCGGTTTAAGTGTGGGGTGGGAGTAGTTAGGTACTGGATGTTTCATTGTTGTTTTTGTTTTTGTTTTTGTTTATGTTTAGTGTTGTTGTGCCTGTGAAAAAATGTGACCCTGTGACTCTTTGTGATGTGCTTTGTAATTAAGTGGTGTTGTAATGAATGTAAGCTGTTGTGGTTGTGTGAGTTGTTGTTGATTGGTTGGTTATGTAAATATTTTTATGTAAATATTTTTTGTTTTCTATCGAAATTATCGATACTTTTGAAAAAAATTTTTGTTGAATTTTCTTATGATTGGGTTTCTCGGCCTTTGTTTTTGGTGCTTTTATCAAGAATAGTCCCATTGAACCGAAGTCGTAAATAGTGACCGTTCCCTATGATGGATGGATGACGACCGTCTTAACGGAAATGTAGTCGATAGGAGTAGTTTTTTTCTTTCTTTTATTTTCTTTATTTTGTTTGTTTCCCAAATGTTTCGCTACTTCATGGTTCGGAATTCTTGTTGCGTGTTGTACATGATATTAAGATGCAAAGATGATTCATATGAAAGCATGCAAATGTGTAAACATGTTGAGATACCTAGGCCACAGAGTTCGATTCGATATGATTGAGGCTTAATATTGAAATCTTGTAATTAGCTGATGAAGAGTCTGTGAATAAGTCTTGAGTTGAGCATGTGCAAGGAGTGTGAGGTGAGGTTTCGATTATTCCATGCTATTGTAAAGTGTCTAGAACTTGTTTGGTGTGTGTGCGAAACGAAATGAAGGATGTGTATTATAGGAAAGGATGTAGGCATTTCTTTAATTAAACTGAAAGTTTTTTTTCCTTATCATACCTACCTTGAATGTACATCCTAGTTAGCCCCATTGAACCTTTAGCCTATTTTTTTTCTTTCTTTGAAGAGGCAGAAACTGAGCTTAATCCCTTCTTTTCATTAGCCGTGAATTTGATCCAAAACTCTTAAGCGCTCAAGAAAAATAATTTTCCCACAGTGTCAAGGAGTGAGAATTGTGAAAAGGAAGGAAAAGCGGAAGTGGTGAAAGTAAAGAAAAGGTCAAGGGTGCACCTGCTGAAATTAAAGAAAATAAAGATGTATAACTAGTCGTTGTTATTGAGTCGAGTGTGCTTAAAGAAATGGGAACAAAAATAAAGAAGAAAATTCAAGAAAGAGAAGATGAAGGAAGAAACAATGCCCATAAGGATGGTGGGATGTATTGAAAAGCACTTAAGGAAGCTAGTTGCTATTATTGGTTAGCCCAGTACTTACTAGTTCCTTAGCTTACATTACAACCCGTTAAGTCCTACGTGATCTTACATCACACGTCCTTATATTAGTGGAGTAATACACTAGAGGCAAGCTTATGGTTCATGACATGATGCATGTGAATCCTTTGGGAGAGAGAGCGAAATCGTGTTCATATACCCCTACATGTAATGCTTTGAAAATCATATGATTGAAAAGGGAGAAATTTCTCTTGTGTTGTGAGGGCACATGCTTGACGAGAGATTGAATTTCGTGTCAGATGTCTTGATCAGTTGATTTGCATGATTTTGTCGAGATTGGATTCGATTCTTGAGCTTAGGAGGTCTTAATGTGGTGAATGTCATGGTATTGATGGGACCATGCATGTTTTCTTGACGATTTTCTATAATAAATAATCGATATAGTCGTAGCTTGAATTGTCGAGCCAAAGTAGCTATGTGTGGGTGTCAATTGCATGAGATGTGAGAGTATTGTTCGAGGACGAACAAGGTTCTAAGTGTGGGTTAAGTGATCTCGGGCAGAATTATATGCCCAAGTGATACTCAAATGCTTCATTTCGTCTTGTTTATCTATCGTTATGTGTGCATTCTCATGTGATTTGTAGTTAAAATGTGAATTTATACTAACCAACATGATTAGTGTTGTTTTGCAGGTAAAATGTAATTTTAGGAAGCTAAGATACATGTTGGTAAAAATCGGGAATGGACTTGGAAGAAAGCAGTGGAAAAGGTCAAGGAAGAGTAGTAAAAATAAGGGCTCCACGATGGAGCCGTGTCATGCTGCCATCGCGGAGGCATTCTGCCTCGGATGATTTAGTTTGGACAATTCCAGTGAAGGTCTACGTTGCCTCCGTGACGCGGAGGCAATGCCACGTGATACAAGCCGTGGCACGTTGGAGACATTGACCTGGGATATCAACTTCCAGTAAAGGTTCGCGACTGCATCGTGGCATGTTGGCCTGGCTCCGCGTTGCAAGCCGTGGCACGCCAAGGAGAAAGTGCTGAGGAACCTAATTCCAGTGAGGGTCCGCGTTTGCACCGTGGCACGGAGGGAGTGCTCCGCGATACACTCCGTGCCACGTTTCTTGTTATTCTGGGAAAAAATTCCACCAGTATAAATAGCACACTTAAGTTTATTTTTAAGAATTCTGACTGGGTTGAGCAAGAACATGGGTTACAGACAGTTGAGGGGATGAAAATTCTAGGGTTCTTCTCTATCTCTTTCTCTTTTATCTTAATTGTTTGTATGAGTTATACTCATTTGATGATGTTTAATCCACAAATGAGTGGCTAAATTCACTTCTTGCTGAGGTTAAGAACAATTGTAGTGGAATGTAATTATTGATCAATTTAGTTTTCATCTTTTCTTCAATGGTTGTTCTATCAATTCTTGTTCTTACTGCATTAATGTTTGGCCATTGTTAATGTATATCTAAAAAATCTAATTTTGATTTTGAAAAGGAAAGAAATTGGAAAGATGTGAATTGGTAGGATATGATCTCTTCTTAGTTTGGGAAAATTGAGAATTGATTTACATTCAGAATAGAAATATATATGAAAGTCTTATTAGTCAATTAAGGAATCGGTTTTGTATGGCTAGAACATGAAATTCTTTTATCATAGAAATGTAGGTTGAAGGTTCATGATTATTAAGTTAGGTAAAAGTTTCAATCTATAGGCAATAATTCTTGACTAGCAACTGAAGGAAAGATTAACTGAATTGTATCGATAAATTACTTCCCTGCATGTTCGTTTTAACCTCAGCATGCTCATTACTATTGTTCAGACTCACTTTATCATTTTGCTTTAGATTCTTATTAGTTAGTAACTCAAACTCTAAAAATCTTATTCATTTAGTTGTCTGCATTCTTAAAGTTATAGTTCATTAACACTAGAGTTAATTATTACCTTAGTTCAGTCCTGTGGGATCAATACTTGGCTTACTTAAGCCATTTTACTACTTGTTCGACCACGTGCACTTGCGTGTAGTCACCGGAAACGCCCGAACAATACAACTCTGCATAATCTTCGGCAGAGAAAGTACCCTTACTGGCAGAAAATGGGCCGATTTTGTTAGTCTGTCAACAATTACCCAAATCGAGTCATTCCTATGCCTGGTACGGGGTAATCCTGCTACAAAATCCATATTTACTGCTTCCCACTTCCAAAAAGGCACAACTATGTCTTGAGTCAATCCACCTAGTTTCTGGTGTTCAGCTTTTACTTGCTGGCAATTAGGACACTAAGCTACGAATTCTACTATTCCCTTCTTTATTCCTGGCTATCGGTAGATTTCTTTCATATCATGGTACATTTTAGTTGAACCTGGATGGAGGGAATGACGAGCATAGTGTACCTTGCCCATAATCTACTGGCGAAGTCTTGCAATGTCTGAAACGCAAAGACGATCTTTATATCTCAACACTCCACCCCTGGTTAACTGAAAACTCTGCTCGTATGCCTCAGTCTACTGGAACTTTGTTGTTTCCTATGTCAGTTTTGTCATAGGTTCTTCAAAAGTGGAAAATCCTTCCACACGCCTTCTGGAGTACCGGCTAACCCCAGGAAACTGCGTGCCTCGGTCGGAGTGGTAGGTCTGGGCCATGTTTTCACTGCTTCTATTTTCTGTGTTTCTATCTGTATACCAACCTCTAACACAATGTGAACAAAAAGACTACTAAATTCAGCCAGATTCACCTTTAGAGAAATTGGCATGTAATTGACGATCATACTGATTTATCATACCGGAGAAACTGACAAGTAATCTCTCTGTATAGCTAGATCTTATCTGACCTTCTAGGCCGCATGCTAATGCTACTCGCTGATGGGATAATCCGTATGCCTTTCTACACACCATGTGCACGTATCTGATCGGAGAATCCTGATAGTGATCATGATCTCTAATAATCTGGCTGAATAACTGTGATTAGCTGAATAGCTGGGCTGAATGACCCGATTACTAAAGTAGTCTAACAATGCTCTAAATGTCCTACTCGAACATCTGTAGCTCATGCATAACTACGGAGTTGTGGACAGCTAACTACTTTGTTCTTCTAATTGAATAACTGTAGAGCTGGGCTTAATCGGACTTACTCTCAGGCGATCAGTACCTGGATCTTCATAAGGAACCTACGAATTTACTTGTCTTAGTAAACACTGTGCTAGCAGAGTACTACTAATTCCTTATGCCTTGTTCATATTCACTCGGATTTATACTGCTGTTCTGGGAAATTCTCGGTCTTATGAGCAATTCTGTGAAGACTGACCTTCTCCTAGGACTCTGTATCTGAATATCTTACGAGAACCGGCTGAGGTACTAGTCCGTCACTGACTACTAATGTGGACCCTTCCTTGGGGTACTCACGATTTTGTCTGACTGGGACGGCTGGCGGGCTTGCGGGGTGTTCTACATGATAACTGCTAGGTCGACTAAGGCTGACTCTCACCTACAAGGCTGGAAAAATATGTATGACTACTTAACATACTGGAGAATTCTGGTGTTGCTAACCTCTGGAATATGCTTAGTCTGTCTCTATTTCTGGTTCTGGCACAGGCGGTAACGTTACTGGTCTTTAGGGATGCTTCCCTGCTAATACAGCCGCCAGTTGGTCGTTAGATCGTCTAACTGTGCTCGTATCGTCATCCACCTGATTCAGGCTACTAACTCTTGTGAGCTTCTGAAGTCTATATCTAGCAACAATCATATAAGTCCATTAACTCAATAAACTAAGAACTGAGAAAGTTTCTATGGCTTCATACGTGATTCACACTTAACCTGCCCCTTCTCTCTCTTTTTTGTTTGGCGAGGGGTCCTGCAGTACAATCTATATATACTTCCTAGCAGCTAACCATAATCTGTGTAATTGTAACCCCTATTAGCAGCTACTCACAGCATATCTGATATCTGTATATATGTATCAACAACTACGTACAATACATACTGAATTTTGTAGTGATATGTAATCTGTAACATGCTTTATTGAATTTCATACTACACATGATATACTACTTCTACAGTCTAATGATATCTCCTGCCCTCTCGTACCATTTCATTTGATTTTTGTCCCATTCCGGAAGCAAAAAACACATGCACTTTATCCATGATCTGCTATTTGAAATTTTGCCACTCTTACAACGTGGGGTCAACATCCGCACCTTGTGGCCTTACTTGGCATTACATTAAGGGCCCGTGACTGTCTGTTGAACCTTGCCTCTAGGCCACACTAGATTAGAGTCTCCGGGTCGGCACCCTCTTACCTTCTCCGTAGGCGGACGTACCGCAACATTCTAAACTACAATCTTACTGTCTCTTAACTGTCAGTCCGAGACTTAGTCCTTAATACACGATATTCTCTCAATCTGGAGGTGATTCTAATTTCCCCTCAAAATCTGGTATTCCTGCTTCTTCCCTTTATCTTGCTTAAGCTGAGCTCTGGGGTTCAAGGTACCTACCTTACATTGTTAACAAGGTTCCTGGTCAAGTCTCAGCTTATACTTTTTCTGGCTTGCAGTCAGACCCATCTGATTCATATGACCTCCCTACCATTCGGTATCACAACTGAAATCATAACCATTATCTTGCAGGTATATCCTTCCATCGTTAGCGTGTTATGGCGGACATGGCCTTTTTCTGACTCAAACTTAACTATTACTGAAAGTTCATCACTGACAGGTCTTTTACACCCACTTTGAGTAAGCTAGTAGTCTTACTCGCTCTTCTGACTTATTACCGTGAGGGTCTTCACAACTTACGTAATCATAGGGGCTCCTTACTCTTCCTAACACTTTCTGGAATCAACCAATCCGTCTTTACTTACTGCTTACTTTGGGCAACATCGCCTCAATTCTTATGCCCTTTACTGTACTGGAATCAAAACTAAGAGGTAGGAATAGCCTTTTCTTACTGCAACAAAACGAAGACATGGAACTGTACCACATCTAAAAGGATGGAGGTGGGAATCCTACATTTACCTCTCTTTCTCACATCTATTCGATAATCTAATATTATCTATCATCTTAGTTAGATCTTATATATCCAACGAATAAATCAACTCATATATACGCTATGCTTCTAACTTCCTACTCTGAAGTTATAGAAATATACTAGGGATGGTACCGATAGAGGTATCACATTGGGAGGTCCCTGATACCTCCTTCTGCTGTTGTAGTGACCCTGCAATGGGATGGTGCCCTCTTCTGCTGCTATATACAATCTTCTGCCTGTGAAAGGGTGTCACTGATATGACGTTGTATCTGTAGTCAAAGAGTATGATGAGTTTTAGGGACTCAACCCTATACTGTACCGCTCTATAGCACGACTGAATAAGAAGAAAGAGTAGTCATCCTATCATGCCTTGAAGCCTCCTGTCTATAGTATGTGGTGCACAACACATCCATAGACAAGACTCTACTTAGCACGGCTTGTAGACTCCCAAGGATATGACCTGCTCTGATACAAAGTTTGTCACGCCCCGCCTTGGGGGGTATGACTGGCACCTGGTGCCCTACTAGGACCTGAACTGTTGGACTTCTGAGCCTAAGCACTTCTGGTGCCTGCCTGGCTCTAACTCTGATTCATGGAATCAACGGGCTATATAACGGCTGTAAATACAGCCCCCGGTCGGCTAGGCCTATAGCCACCTGTACAACCCCAACAGCTAACTAGAACCATATTGTTCGGCTGTTGGAATAACTACACGCAAGTGCACGTGGTCGAACAAGTAGTAAAGTGGCTCAAGTAAGCCAAGTATCGATCCCACAGGGACTGGACTAAGGTATCAATCTAATCAAGTGTCAATAAACTTTAACTCTAAACTGCAGACAACAGTGTGGAGAAGATTTTGATATTTTGTTCCTAATTTTATACTAAGTCAAACGAATATACAATTTGATTCTGAACTATAAGTATGAGCATGCTGAGGCTAAAATGAACAAGTAGAGAAATAAATTATTGATACAATTTGATTAATCTTTCCTCCAGTTGCTAGTCAAGAATTATTGCCTATGGATTAAAACTCTCGTATTTAACCTGTTATACCCCGTAAGATTCCCGACACCTAGATGGCCTATTCGCGTGTTGGTTAAGCATATTTGAAAGCCATACGTGCTAGAGAAAGGCCTGGAAGAAGACCGGACAAGAAACCTGTTGAACCATCGCGGAAGGAGCCGAGGCAGAGCCCCTCCGCGATGGCAACGTGTCACGGAGGTGGAGCCTCCGCGTTGGCTCTGTGACACGTTGACCCTGTCTAGGACCAAGTATATAAAGCCCCCACTTCGGTTTATGATGTTATATCCTTCATTTAATTTCCAGAGAAACGTAGAAACAGAGAGAGATGAAGAGGGGTAATATATTATCATTCGATTACGCTGCCAAACGTAGTCCAAACTTAAATTAACCTCAGGTACCGAGGTATTTAGCAGCAGGGAGCATTTCTACGGATTTCGTTTCGCGAAATACGGCCGACGAATCGTCAAGCTACCGGAATAAGGTAAGTAGAATTGCTCCAAACTAGTGTCTATGTGCTCCTAGCTGTGAAGTGAATACTTCTCCCTTCTGGACTTCTGAAAAATAACAAGTTTTCGACCGTCTTTCGATAAGCCTAAGTTTAGGCTATAATTATATGGAAAGTGACGTCGTCCTTCAGAATAAAGTTGCATTTAGCACTAATTAACATGTATATGAATGCAGTTGGGAGAAATAGCTGGAGTACTGACCGAGCCCCGTCCGACAGTCGGATAACTCGAGGTTAAGGTATGTGAAGTTGTTCTTCGGCAAGTTAGTAAGTCTTAGCTTGGTAAATCATAGTAAACTCCGTATTTGAAATTCTCAGAGTTGAATGTTGAGAATTAAGTAAATCTAGTAGATTCTGAGTTGTGTTGCCATATCGTATTCAGTCCGGAAGATAGTAAATCATGCGCCAAAGGGCGAGTTAGCATTCCAGATTCAGTATTGCCTATTGTATGATTAGCAAGCATGTTGTAGAATAAAAAGATACAGATTTTCAGAACAAAGTTAGTAAAGTAAAATCAGATAGACAGACAGTTTTATGGCTACAGATTAGCCATTCAAACAGATAGTATCCCGGCTACAAATTAGCCAAACAGTTAAGTAAAAATTTCAGAATCAGTATAATCAGTAAAAAATCAGTTCAGTATGGAAATAGATCAGAATAAGAAATCAGATTTCAGATAGTCTTTTTCAGTTATACATGCTTGCTATTTATATGTGCTATTTGTTTGTTGAGACTTGATGTGGCGTGAGGGCACCTTATTGAGCGTCCTCGCCGCCCCTGGGTTGGTAATCGTGTCGCCCACTGAGTGGGTGTGTTTACGTCACTCCAAGGAGTGGCATGCCGTCCCCCTTTTGGATGAAGATGGGATGAAGTTTTCCCCATATAAGGCTAATCAGCATTACAGTACAGATAGCCCTGTTGTGCGCAAGCGCCCAGAGAACAGATACAGATACAGTTACAGTTACAGATCTTATTACAGGTGTAGCTCCGATTTCAGATAGCCCTGAGGAGAGTTCCGGGGAACCAGACCCTATCTATTACTGTCTGCACAGGAGTCCTCCGGACTCAGACACGGTTATTTATATCGGAGGCTATGGCCCGAGCCAGAGACCCAGGGGGCCGGTAGAGGAGCTCCGAGTGAGTAGATGAGTGGAGCGACTTATTTTTGGCTGGTTTTGACCCGGGTAGGGGTATATATATTGTTTGCTTGTTTGGCGTCGTCCGGCTTATGGGGGTTGGTATCGGCTCTTGTTTCCTGTATATATATATGTATTTATGTGCTACATGTTAGTTAATAGGTAGCAGGCCGCTGCGTCTACAGGTACGCTCCTGCCCTATCACAGCACAGGAAGTCTGATTCAGTTCATATCAGTTCTTACAGATTCAGTATTCCCCTGCTATTCAGAATTGCTAGTTATGTTATTGTATTCAGTTATATTATTTCAGTTGCTTTGCATACTCAGTACCAGAGGTACTGACGCCCGGTATGGTGCTACATTACTTGCGTGCAGGTACTCACAGACGAGGAGTCGATCCCTCGTGATCCTAGCTAGCGCAGAGTCATCAGCTCATGTCATCCGGAGCTTGATATTTCAGAGGTTTATATCATTTCCGTTTTGTTGTACAGTACGGGTAGGTCGGGGCCCTGTCCCGACCATCTTATCAGTATTCCTAGAGGCTTGCAGTCTGTATATATTTCCCTGTGGTCAGATGAGCCGGTCGTGTGAGGCCGTGCAGTTTGTTATAACTGTAGCACTTCAGTTTATGTTGGTCGTGTGAGGCCTTAGTTTGATAGTAGTGGTGACCTTGCCTGTCACGTAGTATCCAGTATTTTATTGTTGAGTTACAGATAACTAGACAGCATGGTGGCCTTGTCGGCCTGCATAGGTTTCCCCCTTGTAAGTATGTTTCTGGTTAGCTGAAGTTTCTTGCAGGTGGCTATAGGCCTAGTCGGCCGGAGGCTATATTTACAGCCGTTATATAGCCCGTTGATTTCATTAATCTTAGTTAGAGCCAACCGGCACCAGATGTGCTTAGGCTCACTAGCTAGCAGTCTAGATCCTACTAGGGCACTAGGTGCCAGTCATACCCCCCAAGGCGGGGGGTGACATAACCCAACTTAAGAATCATGAACCTTCCACCTATATCTCTATGATAAAAAGAAATTCATGTTCTAGCCATACAAACCGATTCCTTAATTGACTAATACGACTTTCAGGAATATCTCTATCCAGAAGGTAAATCAATTCTCAATTTTCCCAAACTAAGAATCAATTCACAACTTTCCAATTTCTTGCTCTCTCGAGTGAAACCGGACTTTTTAGATATACATTAACATTGGCCACACATTAATGCAGTAAGAACAAGAATCAATAGAACAACCATGGAAGAAAAGATGAAAAACCAATTTATCAATAATTACATTTCAATACAAATGTTCTTAACCTCAGCAAGAAGGGAATTTAGCCACTCATTTGTGGATTAAACATCGTTAAATAAGTGTTAATCATACAAGCAATTGAAATAAATAAGAAGGAGATAGAGAACAACCCTGAGATTTTCGTCCCCTCAACTGCCTGTAACCCACGTTCTTGCTCCACCAAGTCCGAATCCTCTAAAAATGAACCTAAGTGTTCTATTTATACTAGTGAGAATTTTTCCCGGAATAACAAGCAATGTGTCAGGGAGTGCATCGCGGAGCACTGCCTCCGTGACACGCCACCAACGCGGACCCTCACTAAAATCCGGTCGTCCAGGTATTAAAGCCCAACGTGGCACGGCGTGCAATGCGGGGCTAGGCCAATGTGCCACGGCCCCAGCGCGCACCTTCACTTAAATTTGGCATATTTTCAGCATCCAGGCAGAATGCATCCGCGATGGCAGCGTGACACGGCTCCATGCAGAGCCCCTTTAATTCGTGCTTTCCTTGTGCTTTTTCCTTGCTAGCTTCCGAGTCCAATCCCGATTTCTCCCAACATGCATCTTAGCTTCGTAAAATTATATTTTTTCTGCAAAACCACGCTAATCATGTTGGTTAGTATAAATTCACATTTTATTACAATTCACATGAGAATGTACAAACATCGATAGATAAACAAGGCAAAATGACACATTTGAGTATCACTTGGGCATATAAATCTTCCCAAGATCACTTACCCCACACATAAATCCTTTTTCGTCCCCGAACAATAATCTTACACCTTATGCGATTGACACCCAATCCTGGCTACTTTGGCTCGTCAATTCAAGCTACGGTTATACCGATTATTTAATATAGCAAATCATCAAGAAAACATGCATAGTCTTATCAATACAATGACCTTCAACACATTAAGACCTCCTAGACTCAAGAATCGACTCTCGATATCGGCAAACTCATACAAATCAGCTGATCAAGATATCCGACACGAAATTCAATCTCTCGTCGAACATGTTCCCTCACAACACAAGAGAGTTTTCCCCTTTTTAATCACATGAACTCAAAGACATTACATGCAGGGGCATATAAACATGATTTCTCTCTCTCCCAAAAGAATTCACATGCAATATGTCATGAATCATAGGCTTTCCTTTAGTGTATTACTCCACTAATATAAGGACGCGTGATGTAAGATCACGTAGGACTTAACGGGTTGTAATGTAAGCTACGGAACTAGCAAATACTGGGCCACCCAATAATAATAACTAGCCTCCTTAAGCGCTTTATCAATACATCCCATCAACCTTATGGGCATTGTTTCTTCCTTCATCCTCCCATTCTTGAAGTCTGTCTTTATTTTTGTTCCCATATCTTTAATCACACTCGACTTAATAAAAAAGATTAGTTATACATCTTCATTATATTTAATTTATAGCGAGTGCACCTTTGACCTTTTCTTTCCTTTCATCACTTTGCTTTTTCTTTTCTTTTCACAATTCTCACTCTTTGACACTGTGGGGAAATTATTATTTTCTTGAGCGCTTAAGAGTTTTGGATCAAATTCACGGATAATGAAAAGAAGGGGTTAAGCTCGGTTTACACCTTTTTGACAAAAGAAAAAAAATAGGCTAAAGGCTCAATGGGCTACTAGGATGTACATTCAAGGTAGGTACGATAATGAAAAAAAACTTTTGGTTAAAGCAAAGAAATTCCTACATCCTTTCCTACAATACATTTCCTTCATTTCGTTTCGTACACACATCAGGCAAGTTCTAGACACTTCACAATAGCATGGAAGAAACGAAATCTCACCACACACTCATTACACATGCTCAACTCAAGACATATTCACAGACTCTTCAATCAGCTAATTACAAGAATTCAAACATTAAGCCTCAATCACACCGAATCGAACTCTATGGCCTAGGTATCTCAACATATTTACAAAGTTGCATGCTTTCATACGAATCACCTTTGCATTTTAAATATCATGTACAACACACAACAAGAATTTCACAACCATAGAGTAACAACGTGGTTGGGGTACAAACAAACAAAAGAAAAAAAATTAAAAAGAACAAAAGAAATCTACTCCTATCGACTACATTTTCCTTAAGACGGTCGTCATCCATCCATCATAGGGAACGGTCACTAATTACGACTTTGGTTCAATGGGACTATTCTCGGTAAAAGAACCGAAAACAAACGCCGAGAAACCCAAAAACAAAAAATTTCACGAAAAATTTTAATCGATAATTTCAATAAAACCAAAAATATTTACAAAACCAGCTAACAACATTCAACAGCACACAACAGCTTCACATTAATTACAATACAAACATACACACAAAAATCACAGGGTCACAAGTTTTTCCAAGCACAACAACAGAACAGAGACATTAATAACAACAACAACCAGCACCTAACTACTCCAACCCCATACTGAAATTGAACATTGTCCCCAGTGTTCACAAAATTCAGCATAGCACAAAAGTGGGTGGTGAAACTCCCTGATCAATCGAAGTATTCCACTTCTTCGTCAGGTGCCGCTGCCTCGTCGCCCATGTCTGAATCGCCCCCGTCATCATAATCTGACTCAACATCTGAGTCCTCACGACGTGTCTCCTCATCTGTGGGGACATCATCATCAGTGGGCTCCACAAAAGCTGGCCCCACTCGACATAGAGCCCTGGCATTTTCGCCAAAAAGGTAGTCTAGCTTGAGCTGCCACAGCTCATCTTCTGTTGTCGGCCTCCCGCCTATGCGCAGCTGGAGCATCTGTATCCCGAACATGCGGTCCATGTACTGATCATCCCGAGCATGTCGCTCGGCTAGTGCAAGAACTGGCCCGTGAGTGGTGTTGGGTGCCTTAGTTTTGGTGACATCTAAGGCCCGCCTCTCCATCTACGGGATGTAGTCAAGGGCCTCCTCCTCAATATCCAGGCCCCTCAGGAACGTGGTCAGTAAGCCACCAAACCCGTACCTGTGCCCTTGATGCAAATGGGCTCTCTTCATGGCGGAGATAATCACCGCCCCAACATTGATCTCCAGCCCTTTCATCAAGGCATAGACTAAGCACACACGATCCCGGGTGACATCTGTCATATGCACCCTCGGGATCAGGCAGGAACAAACAATTTAAAGCCATATCCTGGCTTCCGTATTCATCTGTGAGTAGGGCAATGTCTGATGGTAGCCCCTCTCCTTATGCCTGCTCCACCGTGCTGTAGACTGGGCTCCACACAAAGTGCGTCTGATTTCCGCATATGGTGGAGTGATATTCAGCTTCCGAAGTACATGGGCATCTGTGTCCCGCGCCCCCAAGATGGCATTAAGGTGATGGGGCTAAAAAGGGACTACCTGCCCCCTTATCTTTATGGTGTGACTTCTGAGTGTCGGGTTCCAGTTGGCGTAGAACTCCCGAATCAGGTGAAGATTGCACTCCTTGGGCTCTTCAAAGATGAAGTTCATCCCAGGTGCATCAATCCTATGGACAATCCTAGGGAATTCTTGTGCCAACGGTTCCCTAGACATATGCTCCTCGGGGAAGTATTTGCTTTCCTTATGCTTTGTGTACCATTTCTTCCCTTCCTCTGTCACCCATCGGGTTCCGTATTGACGATGTTAGCCGCACGGAACCATTGGTGCTGCTGGGACTGCTGTTCCCAATCTGATTCTTTTCCTTCCGGCGGCCGATGTAGATGCGCCCTTCCCTTTATCTTGCAATCTTGCCATTGTTTCTGTCAAACCAAACAGACAGTTCCAATGTTATTCAAATTAAAATTAGCTTCAACTAAGGTTGGGTTAAGCTAGGCGACCCCACGCTTAGTCTTTAGCCACAATCACAACATTACAGCAAGACACTCCTCTTTTTCTAACTTTCAAAATAAAATTAAAAAAAAACAATAAAAAAAATGCCTCGTGCATTCAACGGGTTCGACGGTATAAATTCTATGTACTACTCAGACTTCGTACAGCTAATCCACTATTACCATCAATAACATTTCATCACATAGCACTTAGCGAAAATTCCTATCAACAAAACCGATGCAATTCCCCCAATTTCTATGCAATTTCAACAATTTCATTATCCCGAAAATCCGTCCCACCTTTAGCATATTAACGTTAAGCACAACATAATTTACCTCACTCAACATGCACAAACCAAAAAGAATTTCACATTTCAACTCAATTTTTACTTCTTTATATTCAAATTCTAACCCTAGCTACAATTTCACAAGAATTTCAATCACCCATGTATTTAGCGAGTTCATATAATCACAACGATACTACGAACATCAATTAACAATAGCTTACATGAATTCAAGCTCAATTTACAATTAGGGCAAGTTTTCCTCACTTCCCATGCTCAAAATCGAAAAAATTAGTCAAGAAATGAGATGAAGTTAACGAACGTACCTTCAATTCGATGATATCGAAGAAAAGTTGAAGAATTTTAGCTCCTAGATCCGTGTCACATTGGGGAAGGAGGGAATTCTTGGGTGTTTGATGCGGAGGAGATGAGAAATGAAAAAAAATTGAGGGAAAAAGAGGTATTTTCGTGCGGGTCACCCGGTAACCCGGTGTGACCCGACGCGAAATTGCCTTCAACGTGTCACGGAGGGTAACGCGGAGCATGCCCTCCGTGACACGGAGCCATCACGCCAGTACTCTGGAATTTTTCAAAAATTCCAGATTACACTTCAACATTTCACGGAGGGTAACGCGGAGCACTCCCTCCGTGACACGGAGCCATCGTGTAGGCTCACTGTATTGCCACTTTTTATTCTTTTTCTTACTTCGATTTTTCCTTTGCGATCCTTTGCATTTTTACCCTCCGTTCAACCTAAAATTCATCTCACAACAAGAAATTGGTTAGAATTTATAGGTTTCACATAAAATACAATTTTTTTTGGTTTTTATTTTTATTTTTCTATATACATATATATTTTTTTTCTTTTTTTTTCTTCTATGAAATCTATTCAAATATTACAAAAATTTCACGGGTTGCCTCCCGTGCAGCGCCTGGTTTACCATCGCGGCTCGACGTCATTAAGCTCAGTCATCCTCTAGGGTGATGGATGTCTTCTCTCGACTACCGTCCTTACCCCAGTAATGCTTACATCACTGCCCATTGACTAAGAATGTGGCACTTCGATCTTCTTGCCACAACTCTACTGCCCCGTGCAGGGTCATTCTCACTACCTCAAATGGCCCTGACCAATTGGACCGCAGCTTCCCTAGAAACAACTTCAATCTTGAATTGAAGAGCAATACTTTCTGCCCCGGCTCAAAAATACGATGCACCACATGCTTGTCATGCCACCTCTTTGTTTTTTCTTTGTAGTACCTGGCACTCTCATAAGCATGCCAATGAAACTCTTCGAGTTCACTGAGTTGCATTAGCCTCTTCTTGCCCGCTAGCTATAAGTCCATATTCAATTTCCTCACGGCCCAAAAGGTTCGTGCTCTAGCTCCACTGGCAGATGACACGCTTTACCATAGACCAATCGGTATGAAGAAGTTCCAATCGGTGTCTTGTAAGCAGTTCTGTATGCCCACAATGCATCATCAAGTTTGCTTGACCAATCATTACGTTGTGCATTCACTATTTTCTAGAGAATCTGCTTCACTTCTCTATTCGACACCTCCACTTGCCCACTAGTTTGGGGGTGATATGTTGTTGCCACCTTGTGGCGCACCCCATACTTGGCTAGTAGCTTCTTGAAACTTGCATTTACGAAATGAACCCCTCCATCACTGATAATGGCTCGAGGTGTCCCGAACCTGGTGAGAATGTGTTTTTTCACAAATTTTGTTACCACCTTGTTGTCATTCCTGGGGCAAGATATTGCTTCAACCCACTTTGATACATAATCAACGGCCACCAAGATGTAACGATTACCAAATGACGGTGGGAACGGGACCATGAAATCTATGCCCCGTACATCAAAGGTCTCCACTTCCAGTACATTCTGCAGCGGCATCTCCTGCCTTCTACCAATTGTGCTTGTATGCTGACATCTATCGCACATTTGACGTATGCCATAGAGTCTCTGAACAATGTAGGCCAAAAGAAACCTGACTGTAGAACCTTGTGCGCTGTCGAGCTCGCCTCCATGGTGCCTCCCATACAACGAAGAGTGACAACTTCTCAACACCTCTGCAATCTGGCTCTCCGGGATGCATTTTCTCATCACCTGATCTGGTCCCTATTTAAATAAGTATGGCTCATCCCAAATAAAATACCGGCAATCATGCCTCAATTTTTTTCTCTGCTGAACTGTAGCCTCAGGTGGATAGACTCCACTCACTAGCAAGTTGACTATGTCTGCATACCAGGGAACTTCCGCTTCCCCTATTGCCAAGAGCTGCTCATCCGGGAACTCCTCATTGATGTTATCACCTTCTTTCACATGCGACCGACTTTCCAATCGCGATAAGTGATCTGCCACCTGATTTTCGCTCCCCTTTCTGTCCTTAATTTCGAGGTCGAGCTCTTGCAACAACAGGATCCATCTAATCAGCCTGGGCTTTGCATCCTTCTTGTTAAACAGATACTGAATCGCTGCATGATCAGTATACACCACTACTCTCGAACCCACCAAATAGGACCTGAATTTATCAAATGCAAACACCAATGCTAGCATCTACTTCTCTGTGACTGTATAATTACTTTGGGCGGTGTTCAGTGTTTTGCTTGCATAATGAATAGAATGAAAGAGTCTATTTTTCCTATGCTCCAATACAGCTCCCACAGCCACATCACTTGCATCACACATCAATTCAAATGGTTGTTCCCAATCCAGAGAAATAAGGATAGGTGCTTCTATCAATTTCTGCTTTAACTCCTCGAATGTTTTAACACACTCATCATCCAACTCAAACTTCACCTCTTTTTCTAACAATCTGCATAGTGGTCTAGAAATTTTTGAGAAGTTTCTGATGAACCGTCTGTAGAACCCTGCATGCCCAAGAAAGCTGCGAACACCTTTCACCGACACAGGTGGTGGTAACTTCTCAATAACCTCAATCTTAGCACGATCGACCTCCATCCCCTTGCAAGATACTTTATGGCCAAGGACGATACCTTCCTTGACTAAGAAATGGCATTTCTCCCAGTTGAGTACAAGGTTGGATTCTTCACAGCAAGCCAGCACCCTGTCAAGATTCTGCAAACAAGTAGCAAACGAATTACCGAAAACAGAAAAATCATCCATAAATACCTCAAAAAAATCCTCCACCATGTCGTGGAAAATAGCTATCATGCATCTCTGGAATGTGGCGGGTGCATTGCATAACCCAAATGGCATTCGCCTAAAAGCATATGTCCCATAGGGACATGTGAAAGTAGTCTTCTCCTGATCCTACGGTGCTATGGCTATTTGGTTATAGCCAGAATACCCATCAAGGAAACAATAATATTCCTGTCCAGCCAACCTGTCTAATATCTGATCAATGAATAGGATAGGATAATGATCTTTCCTTGTGGCTTCATTAAGCTTTCTATAGTCCATGCAAATCCGCCAGCCTGTGACGGTTCGTGTAGGAATCAGCTCATTTTTTTCATTGGTGACCACGGTCATCCCTCCTTTCTTTGGAACGCACTGAATGGGGCTGACCCATTCACTGTCCGAGATAGGGTAGACCATACCTGCATCAAGCCACTTAATTATTTCTTTCCTAACCACATCCTTCATTTTTGGATTTAACCTCCGCTGAGGCTGAACAGTTGGCTTTGCTCCTGTCTCCATGAAAATCCTGTGTGTGCAAAACGCTGGATTGATACCCTGAATATCTGACATTTGCCAGTCCATTGCTTTCTTCCTTTTTCTGAGGACACCCAAAGCTTCCTTCTTTTGTGCCTCCGTCAATTCTGCGGAGATGATGACCGGCAAAGTCTCATCTTCCCCCAAAAAGACATATTAATGGGGAGGCAATTCTTTCAATTCCAGCTTTGGTGCTTCCTCAATAGATGGTTTCGGCAATGGTTCCAGAGACCTCATTAGAGACTGAAATTCCTGTTTCCTAGGATGCCTTTGTGACTCATTCAGCATTTGTACCACCTCATAAGCATCTCTATCTCCGAAATGATCGGAGTTCATCAACACTCTTTTCAGTGGGTCTTGAGATTCAACAATCTGACGAATTTCTTCTTGATCAAACACACTGATTGCTGAAAGCTCCTCATGTATGGTCGGCAGCTTCATAGCCTTAAATACATCAAATACCTCAACTTTGTCGCGTGCCCGCATAGTTAGCTACCCTGCTGCTACATCAATAAGTGCTTTCCCGGTAGCCAAGAAAGGACGTCCCAAAATAAATGGGACTTCCGCGTCTGTCTCAAAATCCAGCACGACGAAGTCTATATGGAAGATAAGGGAGCCCACTTGCACCAGCACGTCTTCCACAATGCCATCAGGTCTGGCTAAGGAACGATCTGCTAGTTGCAAGATCACTGTTGTTGGTCTAGGACTCCCTAGCCCCAACTTCTTGAATACCGATGTGGGCATCAAGTTAATGCTCGCTCCCAAATTACATAATCCGCGAGCTCGGATACTCTTCCCAATTGTAATTTGAATTGTAAAGCTCCTAGGGTCCTTGAGATTTGTGGGCAACCTATTTTGTATCCGTGAAGTGCACTCCTGCGTAAGCGCCACCGTAGCGTACTCAGTCAACCTGCTTTTGTTTGCCACGATGTCCTTGATATATTTTGCGTACTTCGGCACTCCCTGCAAATCATCAACAAGAGGTAAATTAATGTGTACTTGGTTAAGCACCTCTATGAACTTTTTGAAACACGCTTCCTCCTTGTGTTTCCTTAGTCTTTGAGGGAACGGGGGTGGTGGTCTTTCTGGTTCAGCTTCCTTCTCCTTCCCCCTATCATCATTGTGATCCCTCTCCTTTTCACCTGCTTTCGACTGCTGCGGTAATCTTTCCGGTTTCACCTCCTTGAGTTGCAAACCACTCCTTGTGGTCACTGTATTTACCTACTTGGGGTTCGGATCAGTGTCACTCGGAAGTCCTCCTCTCGGCCTGGTGTTTTGAGCTCCAGTAAACTGCCCAAACTAGTACTCCAGCGCCTTTGTAGCTAACTGATTGGTCTTCACATCGGCTGCCAATTTCACGTAATCAGCCTGCAATTGAGCTTGGTTAGCTATCATTGTCTTGAACATCTCCTCAATGCTGGGTGATGGTGGTGGAGGAGGTGCATTGTTGCTTCTGTATTACGATTGATAGTTCTGCTGCCCTCCTTGATTTCTCTGTGCCCCTGACTCGAACATTGCCCTTGATGGTTGTTGCTACCCCAAGAGAAATTCGGGTGATTCCTCCAGTTGGAATAGTAGTTGTTGCCATACTGTAGGTGGTTGTTTCTCTATACATTACCAACAAAGTTCACCGAATCAGGATTTGCTCCGCAACACTCAGCTGAGTGTTCATTACTCCCGCACACTTCACACCAAATCTGCTGCACTACATTCACTGGGGCTTGAGACTGGTTCATGCTCATGTTACTGATGTGGGTGTTGAGTTGATTCTGTAATGCAGCTATCTGTGCAGCAATAGCTGTAAAACCATCCACTTCTAAGACTCCTGCTGCTTTCCTTGTTCCTCCTCTTGACGAGTCCGCATTCCACTCTGAATTCCGCTGCGAAATACGATTTAACAAGGTATACAACTCCTCATAAGTCTTCTCTAATGCTTGTCCCCCAGCTGATGAGTCTAGCAAGATTTTTGTGTGGGGTTCCGAACCCTTTATGAATGTATGCACCAGCACATCATTGGATTGGTGATGATGAGGACAATCCCGCAACATAGATTTGAATATCTCCCAGGCCTGATACAGATTCTCTTCCTCTCTCTGTTTAAAACTTAGAATTTGACTTCTAAGTCTTGCTGTTTTACCGGATGGAAAGAACTGTATCAAGAATTTCTTTGCAAGATCATCCCACGTGGTGATGGAATTTGGTGGCTCAACTTTCAACCACCTCTTAGCTTCTCCCAAAAGTGAAAATGGGAACAATGTAAGCCTAACATAATCTGATGACACTCCAGCGGGAATGTAAGTGTCACTTATCTCCAAAAAAATTTGGAGATGTTGCTGTGGATCCTCATGAGGGAGACCTGTGAACTGCCCGCTGGTGTGCAGCATTTGCACCATGTTCTGTTTAATCTCGAACCTCCCTCCTGGCTCAGGTTTGCGGATGCTAGATGTGACATTGTTAGCATGTGGGATTTCCACCTCGCGAACCGACCAAGCTGCCATTTCCTTGGGCACTAACATTGCCCTTACAACTGGTGGATTCTGTTGTTGCTCCAGGATTGTTTGTCTGAGCAACTGCAGCTTTTTCTCTAGAGCTTCTCTCCTTTGACGATGGAATTGTCTTTCCAGCTCTAAAGATGAGTCCACCAGCTCCTTGTCTCTTGCCAGTGTTCAACAGAAATTAGTATCTGCAAGATACAGGCTAAGACCAAGTTGTCAACACTAAGAAGAAATAGTAAACTAACACTTAAGAAAAATTTTACCAATTGCCCGTCCCCGGCAACGGCGCCAAAAACTTGTTCGGCTGTTGGAATAACTACACGCAAGTTCACGTGGTCGAACAAGTATTAAAGTGGCTCAAGTAAGCCAAGTATCGATCCCACAGGGACTGGACTAAGGTATCAATCTAATCAAGTGTCAATAAACTTTAACTCTAAACTGCAGACAACAGTGTGAAGAAGATTTTGATATTTTGTTCCTAATTTTATACTAAGTCTAAAACGAATATACAATTTGAGTCTGAACTATAAGTATGAGCATGTTGAGGCTAAAATGAACAAGTAGAGAAATAAATTATCGATACAATTTGATTAATCTTTCCTCCGGTTGCTAGTCAAGAATTATTGCCTATAGATTAAAACTCTCGTATTTCACCCAACTTAAAAATCGTGAACCTTCCACCTACATCTCTGTGATAAAAATAAATTCATGTTCTAGCCATACAAAACCGATTCCTTAATTGACTAATACGACTTTCAGGTATATCTCTATCCTGAAGGTAAATCAATTCTCAATTTTCCCAAACTAAGAAAAGATCCCATCCTATCAATTCACAACTTTCCAATTTCTTGCTCTCTCGAGTGAAACCAAACTTTTTAGATATACATTAACATTGGCCACTCATTAATGCAAGTAAGAACAAGAATCAATAGAACAACCATGGAAAAAAAGATGAAAAAACAATTTATCAATAATTACATTTCAATACAAATGTTCTTAACCTCAGCAAGAAGGAAATTTAGCCACTCATTTGTGGATTAAACATCGTTAAATGAGTGTTAATCATACAAGCAATTGAAATAAAGAAGAAGGAGATAGAGAAAAACCCTGAGATTTTCGTCCCCTCAACTGCCTGTAACCCACGTTCTTGCTCCACCAAGTCAGAATCCTCTTAAAATGAACCTAAAGTGTTCTATTTATACTAGTGGGAATTTTTCCCAGAATAACAAGCAATGTGTCACGGAGTGCATCGCGGAGCACTGCCTCCATGACACGCCACCAACACGGACCCTCACTGGAATCCGGTCGTCCAAGTATTAAAGCCCAACGTGGCACGACGTGCAACGTGGGGCTAGGCCAATGTGCCACGGCCCCAACGTGCACCTTCACTGGAATTTGGCATATTTTTAGCATCCGGGCAGAATGCATCCGCGATGGCAGCGTGACACGGCTCCATCGCGGAGCCCCTTTAACTCGTGCTTTCCTTGTGCTTTTTCCTTGCTAGCTTCCGAGTCCAATCCCGATTTCTCCCAACATGCATCTTAGCTTCGTAAAATTATATTTTTCCTGCAAAACCACGCTAATCATGTTGGTTAGTATAAATTCACATTTTATTACAATTCACATGAGAATGTACAAACATCGATAGATAAACAAGGCAAAATGACACATTTGAGTATCACTTGGGCATATAAATCTGCCCAAGATCACATATCAGCGTAAGGGAACCTATGCGGGCCGACAAGGCCACCATGCTGACTAATTTTCACTGAGAAACTAAATCATAAGCTAAAATACTCTGTGACCGGCAAGGTCACCAACTATTAACTGAATAAGGCCCCACACAGCCAACATAAACAACTAAAATATACACACGGCCTCACACGACCGGTACAACTAACCACAGGGAGAATACAGTCTCCAAGCCTCTAAGAATACTGATAAGATGGTCGGGACAGGGCCCCGGCCTACCCGTACTGTACAACAAAAGAAAATAGAGTAAACCTCTGGATATCAAGCTCCGGATGACAGGAGCTGATGACTCTGTACTGGCCAGAATCACGAGGGGTCGGCTCCTCGTATATGAGTACCTGCAGGCAAGTAATGCAGCGCCCCAACGAGTGTCAGTACCACTGGTACTGAGTATGCAAAGCAAAAACTGAACATAACTGAAGATAAGCAATAGTACTGATAGTTCTGAATAGAAGAAAATAGCTAAGACTGTCGGGGATGGTGAAATCTGAAATGAGCTTATATGTACTGAAAAACAGGTGAAAGTCATACTTGTTGCTGCGGCGTCCTGCTATTTATTGATCTAATAAATAACATACATATATATATATATAGAGAGAGAGAGCAAACAAGGACCTATACCAGCCCCCATAAGCCAGAAGGTGCCAACCAACACGCATTCTATATACCCCTACCCGGGTCAGACCATCCAAAAGTAAAGTCACTTCATTCGCCTAATAACTACGAGCACCTTTACCGGCCCCCTGGGTATGCAGCTTGGGCTCTATGGGCCCATGACTATAACTGTATTTGAGTCTGGAGGACTCTTGTAACTGTATCTGATATCTGTATCTGTAGTTGTAATCTATGCCCCGGGCGCAAGCGCTCGACAGGGTATACTGTAATGCTGATCAGCCTGATATGGGTAATGCTGCATCCCATCTTCGTCCTACTGCGGACGGCATGCCACTCCTTGGAGTGGCGTATCCTCAACCTCTGGCAGGCGAGTCGACACAACTATTAACCTTGGGGCGGCAAGGAAGCTCTAAGGGTGCCCACATATCACAAACAAGTCTCAACAAACAACAATAATCACATATAATGTGTATAATAAATCTGATCATACTGTTTATGCTTTGATATTCTATTCTGAATCTCTTGCTGAATTAAACTGAATCTGATACTGAGTTAGACTGAGTCTGGGATTTATATCTTGCTATTTGGTATAACTTTATTGATTTTTACTCTGAATATGGTGTAGTAATACAAACATACTTAATACTTGGCTTCTGGAACTTCCTTCTGGAATTTATTCTATTTTACTATGCTAGAATTGCTAGCTTGCCGAAGAAACTAGCTTTACATACCTTAGTTTCTGACTTCTGGACTAACTGATGTAACTCAGCCAATATCCAACTACATCTTCCAACTACATTCATATACACAGTGATTAGAAGTAAATCCATCAATATTCCGGAAGAAAACACTACTTTGAATATATATATATAGCCCAAACTTTGACTTATCAGAAAACAGAAGAAAACTCGCTATTTCTCGGAAGTCCAGAAGGGAGAAATATTCACTTTAGGGCTAGGAGTATATTGACACTAATTTGGAGAAATTCCACTTACCTTAGCTCTGTAGGACGACGATCCGCCGGCCGAATTTCACGAAACTAACACCGCAAGAATGCTCCCGGCAGCTTATTACTTCACTACCCAAGATTAATTCGAGTTTGGACAGCGTTTAACAGCGTAATTAGAAGGAATTTCACTTCAAACCCTCGTCCCTAACTGTTTTTGGCCGTTTTCTGGAAATGAAATGATAAGAAATGAATTTAAAACGAAGTGGGGGCTTTATATAGTTGGGACCTTTAAGTCGCATTTGCCATGCGACATGCCGACTTGGCGCTTGTCCGGTCTCTCCCCGGGCCCTTTTCTCGCACGTATGGAATTCTAAAACTCTTAACCAACATGCAAATAGGCCAGCTACATGTCAAGAATTTACGGGGTGTAACAGACAGTGTGAAGATCCTAGCCTGGTTCAGCTTAGAAACAGAGTTCAGCAAGGAGAGGTGACAGATTTTCAAACAACCGAGGATGGGGTATTGTGATATAAAGATCGCCTTTGTGTTCCAGACATTGCAGGGCTTCGCTAGCAGATTATGGTCAAGGTACATTACGCCCGCTATTCTCTCCATCTAGGCGCGATGAAAATGTACCACGATATCAAAGAAATCTACTGGTGGCCAGGTATGAAGAGTGAAATAGCAGAATTCGTAGCCCAGTGTCCTAACTGCTAGCAAGTAAAAGCTGAACACCAAAAACCAGGAGGATTGACTCAAGACATAGCTATGCCTCTTTGGAAGTGGGAAGCAGTAAATATGGATTTCATAGCAGGATTACCCAGTACCAGGCATAGAAATGACTCGATTTGGGTAATTGTTGAAAGTGCCAGTAAGGGCTACTTTCTCTGCCGAAGACTATGCTGAGTTGTATATCAGAGAAATAGTCAGACTGCACGGTGTTCCAGTGTCTATTATCTCTAACAGAGGGGCACAATTTACAGCCAAATTTTGGCAATCATTTCAGAGAGGCTTGGGAACACAGATTAACCTGAGCACAGCTTTTCACCCTTAGACAGATGAGCAGGAAGAACGCACTATTTAGACACTCGAGGATATGTTGTGAGCGTGTGTGTTGGACTTTGGAGGTAGCTGGGATGAGCACTTACCACTTATTGAGTTCTCTTATAATAACAGTTACCATTCAGCTATCCAGATGATGCCTTATGAGGCATTGTATGGGCGAAAGTGCAAATCGCCAGTTGGCTGGTTTGAAGTAGGAGAGTCAGCGTTGATTGGGCCAGATATTATTCATCAGTCAGAGGAAAAGGTAAAGCTTATCAGAGAACGCCTACTGACTGCTCAGAGCTGCTAGAAAAATCATATGCTGATGTGCGGCGCAGTAACTTGGAATTTATGTGAATGACTGGTTATTCTTTAAAGTCTCTCCAATGAAAGGGGTGATGAGATTCGGCAAGAAAGGCAAGCTCAGCCCGAGATTTGTTGGGCCTTATCAGATTCGCCGAAGAATAGGCCAAGTGGCATACGAATTGAACTTACCTCTAGAATTAGAGTCTATTCACCCAGTTTTCCACGTGTCCATGCTGAGGAAGTATATAGGAGACCCCTCTAGAGTTGTCCCAGTTCAGGATGTCCAGGTTACGGAGGAGCTGGCTTATGAAGAGGTTCCAGTAGACATACTAGACTGGTAGATTCGCAGATTAAGAACTAAAGATGTTGCTTCTGTCAAGGTATTATGGCGTAATAGGAACCGAGAAGAAATGACTTGGGAAGCAGAGGAAGATATGAAAGTCAGATATCCTCAGTTATTTCAAACTTAATCAGCCAGAGGTACGTTAGTATTGTTGTTTTATGAGTTTCCTTATATTTATGTGTATAAATGAAATAGTTGACTCTAGTCTATTGCATGATGAATACTATAGTATTGTGTGAAATACATGTATTGGACTTTTCTGCGTTTCAGGATTTTTGAGGTAGTCCATATTACAGGGGAAACTCTGCCAAAATTTTTCGAGAATAAGTCGAGTAAGTTGAGATTCCTGTGAGCAGGAGTTTACATTGAGGACGAATGTTCTTAAGGGGGGGAGGATGTTACACCCCGTAAATTCTTGATATTTAGACGGCCTATTCGCATGTTGGTTAAGAGTTTTAGAATGCCATGCGTGCTAGCAAAAGGGCCCGGGGAGAGACTGGACAAGCGTCAAGTCGGAGTGTCGCAAGGCAAATGCGACTTATAAATCGCATTCGACAAATGAGACTTATAAATTGCATTCGACAAATGCGACTTAAAGGCCCCAAGTATATAAGGCTCCCACTTCGTTTTAAATCATTTTCCCTTCATATAATTTCCAGTAAACGAACAGAAACAGAGGGGAATGAAGGATTTGATTAAATTTCCTTCCATTTACACCGTCAAATGCAGTCCAAACTCGAATTAACTTCGGGTAGCGAAGTATAAAGCTATCGGGAGCATTCCTGCGGAGTTAGTTTCGCGAAATTCGGCCGGCGAATTGTCGTCACGCCGAGCTAAGGTAAGTGGAATTGCTCCAAACTAGTGTTAATATACTCCCAGCATTAAAATGAGAATTTCTCCCTTCTAGATCCCCGAGAAATAGCGAGTTTTTGGCCGTTCTTCGATAAGTCGAAGAATAGGCAGTAGGTATAGCCATAATATGGTTTATTTCCAAAATAATAGTAGAATTAATTCTATTCTTTCGTGAATATGAATACAGTTGGGAGAAATAGCTGAATACTAGCCGAGCTACGTCAATTAATCAGAAAGTCGGCAGTTGAGGTATGGAAAGCGAGTTTCTTCGGCAAGATAGTAATTCTAGTATAGTAAAATAGAATAAATTCCATAAGAACATTTCAAAGCCGAGTATTATGCCCAGTGTGAATTCAGTAAGCATGCTTGAATAATTATTACGTCATATTCAGAATAAAAATCAGTAAATTAGTATCAGACAGATATTATTCCAGACTCAGTATAACTCAGTATCAGGTTCAGTATAATTCAGCAAGGGATTTAGAATAAAATATCAGAACATGGACAGTATTATCAGATTTAATATATATGTTATATGTGATTATTGTTGTTTGTAGAGACCTGATTGTTCTATGTTGGACACCCTTTGTTATACCCCGTAGAATTCCCGGCACTTAGATGACCTATTCGCACGTTGGTTAAGCATATTTGAAAGCCATACGTGCTAGGGAAAGGCCCGGGAAAAGATCGGACGAGAAACCTGTCGAACCATCGCGGGAGGAGCCGAGGCAGAGCCCCTCCGCGATGGCAGCGTGTCACGGAGGTGAGGCCTCCGCGATGGCTCCGTGACACATTGCCCAGGTTCAGGCCCAAGTATATAAGCCCCACTTCGGCTTAAAATGCATTTCTTCATTAGTAAATTTCCAGAAACACTGTGAACCGAGGGAAGACGAAGAAAATTAAATATTTTCGTCCGATTACGCTGCCAAATGCTGCCCAAACCCAAATTAATCCTAGATACCAAGGTATTTAGCAGCAGAGAGCGTTTCTACGGAGTTAGTTTCGCAAAATACGGCCGACAAATCGGCGAGCCGCCGAACTAAAGTAAGTAGAATTGCTCTAAATTAATGTCTATGTGTTCCTAGCTGAGAAGTAAATAATTCTCCCTTCTGGGCCGCTGGAAAATAGCGAGTTTTTGACCGTCTTTCGATAAGCCTAAGTTTAGGCTATAAATTAAATCGAAAGTAACGTCGCTCTTTACAATAATGTTGTATTTAGTATTGATTGACGTATTTATGAATGCAGTTGGGAGAAAATAGTTGAAGTACCGGCCGAGCCTCGTCCGACGGACGAATAGTCGAAGATAAGGTATGTAAAGTTAGTTTCCTTCGGCAAGTTAAGTAATATCAGTATAGCGTAATAAATTACGGACCAGTAGAATGTTTAGAAGTCGAGTATTGCGTTATTATGAATGTTGGTACGATGTGAGAAGCATTGGGTTGTAATGTGTATGAAACCTATCAGTATGATATAGATTCTAACGCAAGCGTTAGAAATTGCCCAGTATATTCAGTGTGTGATGTAATATGCCATGTTAAGATATTGTTGTGTTCAGCTGAAATCCCGTGAAGTAGTACAGTATCCGTAAAGCACTTCAGAAATAGAATAACAGACTAAAATGAAGTTCAGAAAGTATGTCAGGATTAGTAAATCCTGTTACTATAGAAAGTTAGTATACAGCGTAGACTAGCTGAAAGATTATATTCGTACATACATATATAGTACTTCCAGCCTCAGCATGTATTAAGTATGTACTTATTTCTATCACTAGTCCAGCATATAGTGTATACAGAAACTTAGTAAACAGCAGAATTTTCAGCAGAAATATTATCTTATATAGCATTTGCTCAGTACAGCCCGGCAGGAGACTATGTTCATATTTATACATCTTTACCTGCCTCAGCACGTATTAAATACGTACAGATTGCTATCATTAGCCCAGCATGTAATATATATGATACTTTACCCTTAGTAGCCTCAGCATGTGAGATACACAGATAGTATTACCAGTCGAGACCGTTGTATTGTTTGGGGTTGGATTACCCAGCATCCATGACCGCCCCAGGGTTAATAGCTGTATCGACTCGTCCACTAGAGGACGAGGATACGTCACTCTACGGAGTGGCATGCCGTCCCGCCAGGGGACGAAGATGGGATGCCAGTTTTTCCCCATATTTCTGCCTTGATCGGCCTTACACACCCCAATCGAGTGGATACGCCCGGGTGCAGATTCAGGAGTCCACCGGACTCAGATACAGTTATAGTCAGGGGCTCAGCGAGCCCAAGTGCATACCCAGAGGACCGGCAGGATGCTTACAGCCAGTATAGGAGATGGGTTGACCGGGGTAGGGGTATAGATTCTGTGTTGATTGTACCTCCCGGCTTATGGGGGCCGGGTAAGGTTGTGTATGCCATGTTATGTTATGTATGTTATGCTATACTATAGTAGATACGAGCAGATTAGTAGTAGAATGATACGTCTCCAGGTATGATTCCTACCCCCTTCAGTATGATTAAGAACAGGTACGATCTACACTATCAGACAGTTATCTACTCCTTCTTATTTCAGTTTTGACAGTTATGTTATTGATTTCAGATATCCCTTCAGTTCTTACAGATTCAGTTAGCTCCTACTATTCAGAATTTTTAGTTATATTACTTGTATTCAGCTGTATTCAGTTTGCTTTACATACTCAGTACCAGCGGTACTGACGCCCAGTGGGGCGCTGCATTACTTGCCTGCAGGTACCCATAGCCGAGCAGGCGATACCACATGATCCCCATCAACGGTTGAGTATTCAGCTCCTGTCATCCGGAGACTGAATTTCTAGAGGTGTAGTTTAGTTTCTTTTGTTATACAGTATGGGTAGGTCGGGGCCCTGTCCCGATCATTTCTATTATCTTTCCTAGAGGCTTGCAGTCTGTTTATATTCCCTGTGGTCAGATGAGCCGGTCGTGAGAGGTCGGGCAGTTGTATAGTTGCCTTTACTACTTCTTTCTTTTGTGATGGTCGTGTGGGGCCATAGTTTGCCAGTAGTGGTGACCTTGCTGGTCACGTAGCTTTTTAGTATGTTATGCTTGAGTTGTAGATAACTAGACAGCATGGTGGTCTTGTCGGCCCGCATAGGTTCCCCTGAATTGCCTTGTTTCTGGTCAGCTGTAGTACAGGTATAGAAGGCTATAGGCCAATGGGCCGGGGGCTATATTTACAGCCGCTATATAGCCCTTTGTTTCCAGAAATTTGAGCTAGAGCCAGCCAGGCGCCAGATGCGCCCAGGCTTAACAGTTCAGCAGGTCAGGTCTTAGTTAGGCACCAGGTGCCAGTCATACCCCCCAAGGTGGGGCGTGACAAACTTGGTATCAAAGCAGGTCGTATCCCAGGGAGTCTGCAAGCCGTGCTAAGTAGAGTCCTGTCCATGGATGTGTTGTGCACCATATACTATGGGTAGGAGGCTGCAAGGCATGATAGGATGGTTGTCTTTTATTCTGATTCAGTCGTGCTATAGAGCTGTACAGTATAGGGTTGAATTCCTAAAAATCTTACCATATTCTTTGGTTACAGATAATGTCAGACCAGCGCCATCCTATTACAGGTCGGAACTTAGACATCGCAGCAGGAGAAGGCACCAGCAGGATGCCTCTCCCTCATTTGGAGACAGCCCGATCAGAGGGCCCTACAGAGGCTTCATCTCAGCCTCCTCAGCAGTCTCCACCACGTCAGGAGTCACTTGGGGCGACATTACCTTCAGCAGCCCCTATATTGACTCCTTCTGATCAGGAGGTTAGGAGTGCTGTAGTTTTGTTAGCACAGATGATGGCTACTCAGCGTCAGCCAATGCCATCTACAGCTGCAGAATCATCAGGAGGACCCGGTAGTTCGAGGGTCCGAGAATTCTTAGCCCTGAATCCCCCACAGTTCACAGGCACGGACCGAACATAGGACCCCCAGGATTTTCTGGATCAGATGCAGAGAATCTTCAGGGTTATGCATGCCACGTCTACCGAGTCAGTTGAGTTGGCCGCATTCCGGTTACGGGATATTGCGGTGTTATGGTACGAAAGCTGGGAAAGGTCCCGAGGGAGAGATGCTTCCCCTCCCACCTGGTCCAGCTTTTCAGGGGCCTTTTTGGATCTTTATTTGCCGCGGGAGATTCGACAGGCCCGGGTAGACCAGTTCCTACATCTAGAACAGGGGGCCATGAGTGTTCGGGAATATTCTTTGCAGTTTGATTCTCTAGCCCGATATGCACCGGCCTTCGTTGATACCATGGCATCCAGAGTGCATCGCTTCATTATGGGCTTGAATCCAGAATATGTTGAGATTTTTACTACAGCTACACTGCGAGAGGACATGGATATTTCTCGTATTCAGGCATTTGCTCAGAATATTGAGGGCATCAGACAGCGGCAACGAGAGGTCAGAAGGGTTAATCAGGAACAGCATCGCCGGGACAAGCCAGTTGAATTACAAGGAGAGGCCCAGGAAGGACCCAGGCCCCGAATGTCAGACAGGCTGCCCAGGCCCCCGCCTCCGCCACAGTCACGGGGGGGTAGATCCAGCCGCAGGGGACAGTCAGGGACTGGTAGAGGCTCGCAGATGGCAGATTCACCATCACAGAGGAGAGCAGAGCAGAGTAGGTATACCCTACCACTTTGCCCTATATGCAATCGACGTCATTCTGTAGCATGCAGATATGGCTCCACCGCATGTTATATTTGTGGCCAAGAAGGCCATTTGATGAAAGATTGCCCAGCCAGAGGTCGTGAGGACCGGGACAGACAGGATAGGGCATCAACAGGATCACGAGCTAAAACATCCTCGACTGGGCGTAGGCCCTTAGTTTCAGCAGGCAGGGGTCGAGGCAGATCAGGGGCCTCCAGTACAGGTGCGGGTCCAAGCCGCACATATGCCTTACCAGGGAGGCAAGATTCAGAGGCATCGCCTGATGTTGTGACAGGTATGCTAACTATCTGCTCACACCCTGCTTATGTATTAATTGATCCAGGGTCTACTTTGTCCTATATTACTCCATTTGTGGCACGGAAGTTTAGTATTGTTCCAGAATCATTACGGTAACCCTTCTTGGTATCTACGCCCGTCGGTGACTCTATCACAGCTAGCCGAATCTACCGCGGGTGTACAGTAGAGATTGTTGACCATCAGACCACAGTAGATCTGGTCGAGTTAGAAATGATAGACTTCGATGCCATAATGGGTATGGACTGGTTAGTGCCATGCTTTGCCAATGTTGAATGTTGGACCAAAACGGTCCGATTCCACTTCCCGGGGGAAGCAGTACGGGAGTGGAAGGGCAGCACCGTGACGCCAAAAGGTAGGTTTATTTCCTACCTTCGAGCGAGGAAGTTGATATCTAAGGGGTGCATTTACCATCTTGTCAGAGTTCAGGATGTCCGAGCAGAATCTCCGACACTCCAGTCTGTTCCAGTGGTAAATGAATTCCCAGATGTATTTCCTGATGAGTTACCTGGTCTTCCCCCGGAAAGGGAAATAGACTTCACTATTGACTTGCTACCAGGCACTCAGCCAATATCAATACCTCCTTATCGTATGGCTCCTGCAGAACTCAGAGAATTAAAGGAGCAGTTGAAAGACCTATTAGATAAAGGTTTTATCAGGCCGAGTACTTCCCCGTGGGGTGCGCCAGTCTTGTTTGTAAGAAAGAAAGATGGCTCGCTCCGAATGTGCATAGATTATCGGCAGCTAAACAAAGATACAGTAAAGAACAAGTATCCGCTTCCCAGAATTGATGACTTATTTGATCAGCTACAGGGAGCCAGATACTTTTCTAAGATTGACTTGCGGTCCGGATATCACCAGGTCCGAGTACGTGAGAGGGACATCCCTAAGACAGCATTCGGGACCCGATATGGACATTTTGAATTTCTGGTTATGTCCTTCGGGCTAACAAATGCCCCAGCAGTCTTTATGGACCTGATGAACGGCATTTTCAGACCCTTCCTGGACTTGTTCGTGATAGTATTCATTGATGATATTCTGGTGTATTCTCGCTCTGAAGCAGATCACCGGACTCATTTGCGAACAGTGCTCCAGATTCTCAGGGACCGCCAGTTGTATGCTAAGTTTTCGAAGTGTGAATTCTGGCTTAACTCAGTGGCCCTTTTAGGGCATATTGTCTCAGACGCTGGTATACAGGTAGATAAGCAGAAGATAGAAGCAGTTAAGTCATGGCCTAGGCCTACTACCCCGACTGAAGTTCGTAGTTTTCTGGGGTTAGCAGGGTATTATCGGAGATTCGTTGAGGGATTCTCAACCATTGCAGCACCTTTAACTAAATTGACACAGAAAGCGGCAAAGTTTCAGTGGACGGAGGCATGCGAGCAGAGTTTCCAAGAATTGAAAGACAGGTTAACCTCCGCCCCAGTACTAGCACTGCCGGAAGGCACAGAAGGTTATTCAGTCTATTGCGACGCGTCAGGTGTCGGATTGGGTTGTGTGTTGATGCAGCATGGTAGAGTAATTGCATATGCCTCCAGACAGCTGAGAAAACACGAAAAGAATTACCCTACCCATGACCTGGAATTGGCCGCAGTAATTTATGCCTTGAAGATGTGGAGGCATTATCTGTACGGCGTCCATGTTGATATTTATACAGATCATAAAAGTTTACAGTACATTTTCACCCAGAGGGAGTTGAATCTGCGGCAACGCCGCTGGTTAGAGTTGTTGAAAGACTATGATGTGAATATTTTGTACCACCCCAGAAAAACTAATGTGGTAGCAGATGCCCTGAGTCGTAAGTCAATGGGGAGTTTGGCCTATTTGCGACCCGAGAAACAGAAATTAGCTAAAGAAATTCATCAGTTAGCTGGCCTAGCCGTTCGTGTAGTAGAAACAGAAAATAATGGAGCAGTAATTCAGAATTCTGCAGTGTCATCATTAGTTACAGAGGTAAAAGAACGGCAGTATGAGGATCCCGATTTAGTCCTGCTCAGAGATAGAGTTCAAAAGGGTAAGGAGCCAGATTTCCAGATAACCGAGGATGGTGTGCTACATTGTAAGGGCCGCCTTTGTGTCCCGAATGTCGCAGGACTTCGTGGGCAGATCATGCATGAGGTACACTACGCTCGCTATTCCCTTCACCCAGGGGCGACGAAAATGTACCACGACATCAGAGACATCTACTGGTGGCCAGGTATGAAAACTGAGATAGCTGAATTTGTATCTAGATGTGCTAATTGTCAGCAGGTGAAAGCAGAACACCAGAAACCGGGTGGTTTGACTCAGGAGATAATGATACCTATGTGGAAATGGGAAGTAATAAACATGGATTTTGTAACAGGGTTACCCCGTACTAGACGCAGAAATGATTCCATTTGGGTAATAGTTGACAGGCTGACAAAATCAGCTCATTTCCTGCAAGTAAGGGCTACCTTCTCAGCTGAGGATTATGCCGAATTGTATATCAGAGAAATAGTTAGATTGCATTGCGTGCCAGTATCTATCATTTCAGACAGGGGAGCACAGTTTACAGCTAGATTCTGGCAGTCGTTTCAGAAAGGTTTGGGGACGCAGGTTAACTTGAGCACAGCATTCCATCCTCAAACAGATGGGCAGGCCGAACGTACAATTCAGACGCTCGAAGATATGTTACGAGCGTGTGTGTTAGATTTTGGGGGTAACTGGGATGAATATCTTTCGTTAATTGAATTTGCTTATAATAACAGCTACCATTCAGCTATTCAGATGGCGCCTTTCGAGGCATTGTACGGGCGAAAATGTAGATCGCCAGTGGGCTGGTTTGAAATAGGAGAATCAGCATTAATTGGCCCAGACATTGTTTGGCAGTCCGAGGAAAAGATAAAGCTTATCCGAGAACGTTTACTGACCGCTCGGAGCCGTCAGAAGTCATATGCAGATAGACGGCGCAGAAATCTAGAATTTTCGGTAAACAACTGGGTATATCTGAAAGTGTCCCCGATGAAAGGGGTAATGAGGTTTGGCAAGAAGGGCAAGCTTAGCCCAAGATTCATTGGGCCATATCAGGTTCGGCGAAGAATAGGCCGCGTGGCATACGAGTTGAACTTGCCACTAGAATTAGCGTCAGTACACCCAGTATTCCATGTTTCCATGTTAAGAAAGTTCGTAGGGGACCCTTCCACAGTAGTTCCAGTCCAGGATGTTCAGGTCACAGAGGAGTTAGCCTATGAAGAGGTTCCCGTAGCTATCTTAGACAGACAGATTCGCAGGCTGAGAACTAAAGATGTTGCATCTATCAAGGTATTGTGGCGTAACAGAAATCGGGAAGAAATGACGTGGGAGGCTGAAGAGGATATGAAAACCAGATACCCTCACTTATTTCAGGCCTAGTCAGACGACAGGTATGTCCGTATCATTATTTACACAGTACTTTATGGTATGTATGTTGTAAATGATAAAGAAAGAAGTGATATTTAGTTGTCCAGTGGATTGTAGAATATTGGTGCAGTGCCTGTGTTGGACTTTTTCTGCATTTCAGGTCTTTGCGATAGTCCATATTACAGGGGAAACTCTGCCAAAATTTTTCCAGAAACTAGAATAAGCAGTCCTCTAGATAGCAGTATACATTCAAGGACGAATGTTCCTAAGGGGGGGAGAATGTTATACCCCGTAGAATTCCCGGCACTTAGATGACCTATTCGCACGTTGGTTAAGCATATTTGAAAGCCATACGTGCTAGGGAAAGGCACGGGAAAAGATCGGACGAGAAACCTGTCGAACCATCGCGGGAGGAGCCGAGGCAGAGCCCCTCCGCGATGGCTCCGTGACACGTTGCCCAGGTTCAGGCCCAAGTATATAAGCCCCACTTCGGCTTAAAATTCATTTCTTCATTAGTAAATTTCCAGAAACGCTGTGAACCGAGGGAAGACGAAGAAAATTAAATATTTTCGTCCGATTACGCTGCCAAACGCTGCCCAAACCCAAATTAATCCTAGATACCAAGGTATTTAGCAGCAGAGAGCGTTTCTACGGAGTTAGTTTCGCAAAATACGGCCGACAAATCGGCGAGCCGCCGAACTAAAGTAAGTAGAATTGCTCTAAATTAATGTCTATGTGTTCCTAGCTGAGAAGTAAATAATTCTCCCTTCTGGGCCGCTGGAAAATAGCGAGTTTTTGACCGTCTTTCGATAAGCCTAAGTTTAGGCTATAAATTAAATCGAAAGTAACGTCGCTCTTTACAATAATGTTGTATTTAGTATTGATTGACGTATTTATGAATGCAGTTGGGAGAAAATAGTTGAAGTACCGGCCGAGCCTCGTCCGACGGACGAATAGTCAAAGATAAGGTATGTAAAGTTAGTTTCCTTCGGCAAGTTAAGTAATATCAGTATAGCGTAATAAATTACGGACCAGTAAAATGTTTAGAAGTCGAGTATTGCATTATTATGAATGTTGGTACGATGTGAGAAGCATTGGGTTGTAATGTGTATGAAACCTATCAGTATGGTATAGATTCTAACGCAAGCGTTAGAAATTGCCCACTATATTCAGTGTGTGATGTAATATGCCATGTTAAGATATTGTTGTGTTCAACTGAAATCCCGTGAAGTAGTACAGTATCCGTAAAGCACTTCAGAAATAGAATAGCAGACTAAAATGAAGTTCAGAAAGTATGTCAGGATTAGTAAATCCTGTTACTATAGAAAGTTAGTATACAGCGTAGACTAGCAGAAAGATTATATTCGTACATACATATATAGTACTTCCAGCCTCAGCATGTATTAAGTATGTACTTATTTCTATCACTAGTCCAGCATATAGTGTATACAGAAACTTAGTAAACAACAGAATTTTCAGCAGAAATATTATCTTATATAGCATTTGCTCAGTACAGCCCGGCAGGAGACTATGTTCATATTTATACATCTTTACCTGCCGCAGCACGTATTAAATACGTACAGATTGCTATCATTAGCCCAGCATGTAATATATATGATACTTTACCCTTAGTAGCCTCAGCATGTGAGATACACAGATAGTATTACCAGTCGAGACCGTTGTATTGTTTGGGGTTGGATTACCCAGCATCCATGACCGCCCCAGGGTTAATAGCTGTATCGACTCGTCCACCAGAGGACGAGGATACGTCACTCTACGGAGTGGCATGCCGTCCCGCCAGGTGACGAAGATGGGATGCCAGTTTTTCCCCATATTTGTGCCTTGATCGGCCTTACACACCCCAGTCGAGCGGATACGCCCGGGTGCAGATTCAGGAGTCCACCGGACTCAGATACAGTTATAGTCAGGGGCTCAGCGAGCCCAAGTGCATACCCAGAGGACTGGCAGGATGCTTACAGCCAGTATAGGAGATGGGTTGACCGGGGTAGGGGTATAGATTCTGTGTTGATTGTACCTCCCGGCTTATGGGGGCTGGGTAAGGTTGTGTATGCCATGTTATGTTATGTATGTTATGCTATATTACAGTAGATACGAGCAGATTAGTAGTAGAATGATACGTCTCCAGGTATGATTCCTACCCCCTTCAGTATGATTAAGAACAGGTACGATCTACACTATCAGACAGTTATCTACTCCTTCTTATTTCAGTTTTGACAGTTATGTTATTGATTTCAGATATCCCTTCAGTTCTTACAGATTCAGTTAGCTCCTACTATTAAGAATTTTTAGTTATATTACTTGTATTCTGCTGTATTCAGTTTGCTTTACATACTCAGTACCAGCGGTACTGACGCCCAGTGGGGCGCTGCATTACTTGCCTGCAGGTACCCATAGCCGAGCAGGCGATACCACGTGATCCCCATCAGTGGTTGAGTATTCAGCTCCTGTCATCCGGAGACTGAATTTCTAGAGGTGTAGTTCAGTTTCTTTTGTTATACAGTATGGGTAGGTCGGGGCCCTGTCCCGATCATTTCTATTATCTTTCCTAGAGGCTTGCAGTCTGTTTATATTCCCTGTGGTCAGATGAGCCGGTCGTGAGAGGCCGTGCAGTTGTATAGTTGCCTTTACTACTTCTTTCTTTTGTGATGGCCGTGTGGGGCCATAGTTTGCCAGTAGTGGTGACCTTGCCGGTCACGTAGCTTTTCAGTATGTTATGCTTGAGTTGCAGATAACTAGACAGCATGGTGGCCTTGTCGGCCCGCATAGGTTCCCCTGAATTGCCTTGTTTCTGGTCAGCTGTAGTACAGGTACAGAAGGCTATAGGACAATGGGCCGGGGGCTGTATTTACAGCCGCTATATAGCCCTTTATTTCCAGAAATTTGAGCTAGAGCCAGCCAGGCGCCAGATGCGCCCAGGCTTAACAGTTCAGCAGGTCAGGTCTTAGTTAGGCACCAGGTGCCAGTCATACCCCCCAAGGTGGGGCGTGACACCCTTAGAGCTTCCTTGCCGCCCCAGGGTTAATAGCTGTGTCGACTCACCCTCCAGAGGGTGAGGATACGTCACTTCAAGGAGTGGCATGCCGTCCGCCAGAGGACAAAGATGGGATGCAGCATTCCCCATAGCAAGCTGATCAGCATTATAGCATACCCCTGTCGAGCGCTTGCGCCCAGGGCACAGATTACAGATTACTGATCACAGATATCAGATTACAGTTTACAGGAGTCCTCTGGACTCAGATACAGCTATAGTCAGGGGCCCAGAAAGCCCAAGTTGCATACCCAGGGGGCCGGCGGGATGCTCATAGTTACTGGATGAGTGGAGTGAATTGTTATTTTTTTATGGCGACCCGGGTAAAGGTATATAGATTACATGTTTATTGGTACCTTCCGGCTTATGGGGGCTGGTATAGGTTCTTGTATGTTATATGTGTTACTTATTAAATTCATAGATAGCAGGACGCCGCATTGACAGGTATGATTCTCACCTTCTCTCTAGTACAGTTAAGCTTAGTTTATATTCTGCCATCCCAGATAGTCTTCGCCATCTTCTGTTATTCAGTAACTATCAATATTACTATCTATTTTTAGTTATGTTTATTTGTTGCTTTGCATACTCGGTACCAGTGTTACTGACGCCCGTTTGGGGGCGCTGCATTACTTGCCTGCAAGTACTCATAGACGAGGAGCCGATATCTCGTAATTCCAGCCAGCACACAGAGTTATCAGCTCCTGTCATCCGGAGCTTGACAGCTAGAGGTTTATTCCTTTTGTTTTGTTTTACAGTACGGGTAGGTCGGGGCCCTGTTCCGACCATCTTATCAATATTCTTAGAGGCTTGCAGATTGTATATTCCCTGTGGTTAGTTGTACCGGTCGTGTGAGGCCATGTCTATGTTTTACTTTGTTTATGATGGCCGTGTGGGGCCTTATTCAGTTAATATTTGGTGACCTTGCCGGTCACAGAGTAGTTTAACATTTGATTCAGCGTTTCAGTGAAACTAGTCAGCATGGTGGCCTTGTCGGCCCGCATAGGTTCCTTTATACTACTGTTGTTCTGGTTAGTTGTTGTTGTCTTACAGGTGGCTATAGGCCTAGTCGGTCGGAGGCTGTATTTACAGCCGTTATATAACCCGTTGGTTCCATGAACCCAGAGTTAGAGCCAGCCTGGCACCAGAAGTGCTTAGGCTCAATAGTCCAGCAGTCCAGGTCTTAGTAGGGCACCAGGTGCCAGTCATGCCTCCCAAAGCGGGGCGTGACACATCCCACCCCCAACTCAAACCATACATTGTCCCTAATGTAAGAATACAAAAAAGGAGGATGAGAACTCCCTGAAGTAGTCACTTATTATCATCCTCATCATCTACAGCTTCAGCCTCCCTATCATGGCCTTCGTCTCCCAGGTCCTCCTCCTCATCTCCCAATCCCTCGAACAAGTCGTAGATGGGGCCTTAGACTGTAAAAGGGGCAGTCATAGTGGCGTCAAGTGTGCTCATTTTTGGCACTTCCATTGATGTCCAACCTTTCCACTCCCTTACCTTATCCCTGAGAGAGGTGACAACCCCCTCCACAACATCCACACGCGAGCATAACTTGGTTAGATTATCATATATTGACTCCATCTCCTTTTTCACTATCTTGGCAATCAAGACAGGGAGACTTTTAGCCAATTTTTGAAGCTGGCTCTCATGGGAGTATGTTATTTCTACAAGTTTGTGGAGGCTATTTAGCTGCAAAGATGTTGAAGGAGATGACGCTCCCCTAATAGGTGCTTTCTTGAAGCCCGATCTGATGCTTCAGGATGTGGCATATTAAGATCAAGGGCCATTGGGGCTTGCTCAAATCCATGAGAAGGGGACTCCTCAGAGACTTCGAAGGCCTACAACCACTTCTACTTGCTCTTGGGAGCATCTACGTCCTTTTTTCTGTCCACTGTAATGACATCGATAGCGAAGCTTGGGGTTTCATCAGGGAAGAGTAGCACTCTGGCTTGAAGGCATAACTGAGATATAAGCACACATAGGACATCGAAGTGCCAGCTTTCCTTGATTTTCTCTTCATCTGAATGGCCACTATTTCCCCAAAATTTATGGGGACCCCTGTCATGATGCATGTGATGAGGATGGCCACTTCAAAACTTACTCTCTGCTCATTCTTTGAAGGTATAATCCGGACACAAATGAAATCTGTTCGGGTGTTTATTGGGGTTGTAAAACCGACACGCAAGTGCACGTGGTCGAACAAGTAGTAAGTGGCTTTAGTAAGCCAAGTATCAATCCCACAGAGACTTGGGATAAGTGCAATTTGCTCAAGTATACTATATTTTTACTTCTAAATATGCTGACAACTAAATAACCAAAAATTGAATAATTTGTTTTATAAATTTTATACTAAGACTACAAACAATTATCTACTTTGAATTTGGACTATGGATAAAAGCATGCTGAGGTTAAAGAACATGTAATGAAACTGATTATCATCATAAATTGGTTAATCTTTTCTTCCAGTTGCTAGCCAAGAACATTTGCCAAGAGATTAAAACTCTTGTATTTAATCTCACTTAAGAATCATGAACCATCCATCTACATTTCTGTGATAAAATGCAATTCATGTTCTAGCCATACAATTCTGGTTCCTAAATTGACTAATACGACTTTCAGGTATATTTCTATCCTGAAGGTTCATCAAAACTCAATTTTCCCAAATCAAGTAAAGAACAATATCCTATTAATTCACAACTTTCCAATTTCGTGCTCTCTCGAGTGAAATCGGACTTTTTAGATGTACATTAATGTAGGCCACACACCAATGCAGTAAGAACAAGAATTAATAGAACAACATGGAAGAAAAAGATGAAAAACCATATAATTAATAATCAAAATTCATCACAAGTGCTCATAACCTCAGCAAGGAAGGGAATTAGCCACTCATTCGTGGATTAATCATCATAAAACGAGTGTTAATCATACAAACAATTGAGTTAAAGAAGAAAGAAAGAGAGAAAAAACCCTGAAATTTTTCATCCCTCAACTGCCTGTAACCCACGTCCTTGCTCCACCAAGTCTCCATTATGAAAAATACACTTAAGTGTTCTATTTATACTAGTGGGAATTTTTCTCGGAATAATGAGCAACGTGTCACGGAGTGCATCGCGGAGCACTGCCTCCGTGACATGCCGTGAACGCGGACCCTCACTAGAACTGGGGGTCCGGGAATTTAAACACCAATGTGGCACGGCGTGTAACGCGGAGGCTAGCCACCGTGCCACGGAGCAGACGCGAACCTCCACTGGAAATTGGATGAATTTTCACCCTCCAGGCAGAATGCCTTCGCGATGGCAGCGTGGCACGGCTCCATCGCGGAGCCCCTTTAATTCGTGCAGTCCTATGCCTTTTTCCTTGCTCGTATCCAAGTCCAACTCCGATATCATCCAACATGCATTTTAGCTTCCCGAAATCACATTTTACCTACAAAACAATGCTAATCATGTTGGTTAGTATAAATTCACATTTTATTACCAATTACATGAAAATGTATACACATTGCTGGATAAACAAGGTGAAAATGATACTTTTGAGTATCACTTGGGCATATAAATCTGCCCAAGATCACTTACCCCACACTTAAATCCTTGTTCGTCCTGGAACAACAAACATACCATTCATGCAATTTACATCCCACCCTCGCTAGTATGGTGCAACAATTTAAGCTACGGTCATACCGATCATTCAATATTGCAAATCATCAAGAAAACATGCATGGTCTTAACAATGCAATGACCTTCAATACATTAAGACTTCCTAGACTTTAAGAATTGACTCTCGATATCGGCAAACTCATGCAAATCAGCTAATCAAGATATCCGACACGAAAATCAGTCTTTCCTCAAGCATGTGCCCTCACAACTCAAGAGAATCTTCCCCTTTTTGCTCATGTGACACACAAACATTCAAGTAGGGGCATGTAAAAACAATTTCACTCTCTCTCCCAAAAGAATTCACATGCATCATGTCATGACCCATAAGCTTGCCCTTAGTGTATTACTCCACTAATACAAAGAAATGCAATGTAAGATCACGTAGGACTTTAATGGGTTGTAATGGAAGCTATGGAACTAGTAAATATTGGATTAGCCAATAATAACCACTAGCATCCTTAAGCGCCTTTGCAACATATTCCCATCAACTCATGGACATTGTTTCTCTTTTTTTTTTCCATCATCCCATTCTTGATGATTTACTTTAGTATGGCCCATTTCATTAAGCACACTTGAAACAATAACAAAGGTTATTCATGCACCTTCATTACCGTTTATTTATAGAAAGTGCACCTTCAACCTTTTCTTTTCTTCCATCACTCTGCTTTTCTTCTTTCTTTTCACCATTCTCACTCTTTGACACTTTGGGAACATTATTTTCTCTCCTTAAGCGCTTAAGAGTTTTGTATAGACTTTACGGCTAATGGAAAGAAAGAATTAAGCTCGGTTTACACTTTTTGGACAAAAGAAAGAAATAATCGGCTAAAGGCTCAAAGGGCTGACTAGGGTATACAATCACAGAAAGGGGGAGTATGACAAGAAAAAAAATAGAAACTCTCGGTTAAAACAAAGAAATGCCTACATCCTTTCCTACAATACACCTCCTTCATTTCGTTTTGTACACACACCAGGCAAGTTCTAGACACTTCACAATAGCATGGAATATCAACACCTCACTTCACACTTTATGCACATGCTCGATTCAAGATGTATTCACAAACTCTTCAATCAGCTAATTACATGAATTCAAACATTAAGCCTCAATCACACCGAATTGAACTCTACAGCCCAGGTAGCTCAACATATTTACAAGATTGCATGCTTTCATACGAATCACCTTTGCATTTTGAATATCATGCACAACACGCAACCAAAAATTCGCAACCATATAGTAACTACAGGTTCCGGGATGCAATCCACCAAAGAAAAAAACTGAAAATAAATTCAAATAAACTACTCCTAACGACTACATTTCCCTTAAGACGGTCGTCATCCATCCATCATAGGGAACGGTCACTAACTATGACTTCGGTTCAATGGGACCATTCTCGGTAAAAGAACCCAAAACAAACGCCGAGAAACCCAAAATTAAAAAGTTGAAAAATTTGCAAAACATCGATCATTTCGATAGAAAAATTATTTACAAAATATTTGAAATATGAACAAAATATTTTCAAAAAAAAATATTTTAAAAATATCGATCATTTCGATAAGCAAAAATATTTAAAAATATTTACAGAATTAGCTGGCAACATTCAACAACACACATCAATTCCACAAATATTTACAGATACAGAACAATTTGAAAATTCACAAACACAGGGAAACATAACATACAAAGATACAGAGGAGAACATACAAACAAACCAGCCCAGCCTAGCACCTAACTATTCCCACCCCACACTTAATCCGAACACTGTCCCCAGTGTTCACAAAAATTAAATAGCACATAATCGGGTGGTGGAACTCCCTGATCAGTCAAAGTATTCCACTTCTTCATCAGGTGTTGCTGCCTCATCTCCCATGTCCGAGTCGCCTCCGTCATCATCATCGAACTCCACATCGGAGTCCTCCCGATGTGTCTCCTCGTCCGTGGGGACGTCATCGTCAGTGGGCTTTACAAAGGCTGGCCCTACTTGGCATAGAGCCCTGGCATTTTCGCCAAATGGGTAATCTCGCTCGAGCTGCCATAGCTCCTCCTCCGTCGCCGGCCTACCACCTATCCTGAGCTGGAGCATCTGCATCCCATACATCCGCGCCATATACTGGTCATCACGAGTGTGTCACTCGCCAAGTGTCAGCACTGGCCTGTGGGTGGTGTCGGGAGCCTTAGTTTTGGTCACATCCAAGGCCTGCCACTCCAACTGCGGGATATAATCGAGGGCCTCCTCCTCAACATCGAGGCCCCGGAGAAAGGTGGTGAGTAGTCCTCCGAACCCATACCTGTGCCCCTGGTGCAGCCGGGCTCTCTTCATGGCGGATATAATAACCGCCCCAACATTTATCTCCAGCCCTTTCATCAGGGCGTACACTAGGCAAACACGATCCCAGGTTACATCAGTCATATGTACCCCCGGGATGAGGCAAGTGCAGACTATCTTCAGCCAAATACGGGCTTCCCTGTTCATCTGAGAATATGGCAGAGTCTGATGGTAGCCCCTTTCCTTGTGCTTGCTTCATCTAGCTGTGGATCGGGCCCCACACAGTGTGCGTCTGATGTCGGCATACGGTGGGGTAATGTTCAGCTGTCGGAGGATGTGGGCGTCTGTGTCCCGCGCTCCTATGATGGCATTAAGCTGGTGGGGCTCTAGAGTGACTATCTGCCCTCTGATTTTGATGGTGTGGCTTCGGATTGACGGGTTCCAGTTAGCATAGAACTCCCGAACCAAGTGAAGGTTGCATTCTTTGGGCTCCTCGAATATGAACTTGAGCCCCGCTGCCTCGATCCGGTGAACTATTCTGGGGAACTCCTGTGCCAATGGCACCTGTGCTATATGCTCTTCGGGGAAATATTTGTTCTCTTTATGCTTCGCGTACCACTTTTTCCCCTCGTCCGTCACCCATCTTGTTCCATACTGGCGGCGCTGGCCGCGTGGAACTGCTGGTGCAGCTGGGACTGCTGTGCCCAGTCTGAGTTGCTTTCTTCCGGTGCCTGAAGTTGATGCACCATTCCCTTTATCTTGCCGGCTTGCCATTTTGCCTGTCAACACACATCAACAATCGCAATGTTAAGCTAAATAAATATTAACTTCGGCTAAGGTCGGGTTACGCTAAATTACCCCACACTTAGTCCTTAGTTACAGTTATAACCTATGGCAAGAATAACTTTATTTACACAAAACAACCAGCTATACAATCATGCTTAGTGCGTTTAAAAAGAAAATTCGACGGTATAACTTTTGCGTACTACTCAGACTTCGTACAGCTAATCACAATCACTACCATCGCAAACATTTTAACCATCGCACTTAGCAAAGAAAAACAAAGAAACAAAAATAACAACAAAAATTTATATACATTAACCTATCCAACCAACCAAATACAAACAATTTTCAACATTTCCCCCAAACCCGAGAATTCGTCGTCCATTAACATCCTAACACTTTGTACAACGACTCATCTCATTCAACACGTACAACCCGGCATACAATTCATAATTTCAACCCATTTCCAACTTCAAATTCAACAACAAGCCCTAGAATTGATTTTTGCAATCAAATTCGAATACTTTATGCAATCGACAAGTTCAAGCAATCATAGCGACATTCCGAACAATTATCAATCAACAAATAACTCGAATTCATGCTTAATTTCGACTTAGGGCGATTTAGTCCACCTCCCATGCTTAAAATCAAAGAAAATCGACAAAAACTTGAGAGGGAATCAGAAAACATACCTTGTAGTTGAATAATCGAAGAAAACTGGGTAAATTGTTCCCTTAAGCCGTGGCACGTTGGTGGGAGAGGGGTTTTGGGATGTTTGGTCACGGAGGAAATTGAAAATGAGGGGAAAAGGGGAGTTTTCGGGGTTTAAAAGGTAGAAAAACACGCGGGTCACCCGGCAACCTGGTGTGACCCGTCACGATATACAAGGCAACGTGTCACAGAGTGCATCGCGGTGCACTGCCTCCGTGACACGGAGCCATCGCGACAGCATACTGGAAATTTTTAAAATTTCCGGGTTACACCTCAACGTGTCACAGAGGGTAACACGGAGGTCCTCCTCCGTGACACGGAGCTATCGCCCCAGCTCACTATCTTCTACATTTTATTAATTTTTCATACCTCGCCTTTTCCTTTACGATTCCGTGCACATTTTTCTCCGTTTGACCTAAAAATCATCTCACTAAATAACATTGGTTAGAATAATAGGTTTCACCTACTAAAAATAAAAATACTAACTACAACGAAAAATCTTGTAATCAATCAAGAAAAAGAAAAAGAAGAATCTATTTACACTTTGCAAAATGAAAGAAAAAAATTTCCACGGGTTGCCTCCCGTGCAGCGCCTGGTTTACCGTCGCGGCTCGACGTCATTTAAGCTCAATTGTCCGCTAGGGTGATGGACGATTTCTCTCGATCCCTGTCCTCCCCCCAGTAGTGCTTACACCTATCCGGTGGTCTTCCCATTAACTCTCGGGCATCCTCCATCTGCTTGGCATTACCATGATCAATCACATTGATCACCGAGAGTTCTTCATGCACCATCGGGAGCTTGGGTGCTTTATACACATCGAACACCTCTACCTTGTCGTGTGCTCGCATTGTCAGTTGCCCTGCAGCTACGTCGATTAATGCTTTCCTGGTTGCCAAGAAGGGTCGTCCCAAAATAAATGGGACTTCCGCGTCTGGTTCAAAATCCAGAACAACAAAATCTACCGGGAAAATTAGGGAGCCAACTTGCACTAGAACATCCTCAACAATGCCATCCGGCCTAGCTAAAGATCGATCCGCCAATTGCAATATTACCGTTGTGGGTCTAGGACTCCCTAAACCCAACTTTCTGAATACCGAAGACGGCATCAGATTTATACTTGCCCCCAAGTCACACAATCCACGAGCTCGGATGCTCTGCCCAATAGTAAGCTGGATAGTAAAACTTCCAGGGTCTTTTAGCTTTGTGGGCAGTCTATTTTGGATCCGGGAAGTGCACTCCTCCGTTAAAGCCACCGTGGCATACTCAGTCAATCGACTTTTGTTGGCCACGATGTCCTTTATGTATTTGGCATATTTAGGCACTCCCTGCAAGACATCAACAAGAGGTAAGTTAACATGTACCTGTTTAAGCACCTCCATGAATTTCTTGAAACACGCCTCCTCTTTGTGTTTATTGAGTCGTTGAGGGAATGGGGGTGGAGGTCTTTCTGATTCAGCTTCTTTGGTCTTCCCCCTCTCCGAACTTTGCTCCCCCTCAACTTCTGCTGCTCCCGAGTGTTGAGGTGATCTTTCTGGTTCCACCTCCTTCAGCTGCAAACCACTCCTTGTGGTCACTGCATTTACTTGTTTGGGATTCGGATCCGTGTCGCTTGGCAGTCCTCCTCTAGGCCTTGTATTTTGGGCACTAACAAATTGCCCAAATTGATACTCAAGAGCCTTGGTAGCTAACTGATTATTTTTCACTTCGGCTGCCAATTTCACATAGTCAGCTTGCAATTGAGCTTGGTTAGCTATCATGGTCTTGAACATCTCCTCAATGCTGGGTGATGGTGGTGGAGGAGGTGCATTGTTGTTTCTGAATTAAGCTTGGTAGTTCTGTTGCCCTCCTTGATTCCTTTGCATACCCTGACCCGAACTTTGGCCTTGATGGTTGTTGCTACCCCAAGAGAAGTTAGGATGATTCCTCCAATTTGAATTGTAGCTACTACCATACTGCTGGTGATTTCTTTGTGCATTACCCACAAAGTTTACTGAGTCAGGATTTGCTCCACAGCACTCAGTTGAGTGCTCACTGCTTCCACACACTTCACACCACAATTGCTGGACTGCATTAACTGGAGCTAACGGCTGGTTCAAAGTCATGTTGCTGAAATGGTTGTTCAATTGATTTTGCAAGGCAACTATCTGTGCAGCGATAGCCGTAAACCCATCCACTTCAAGCACTCCTGCTGCTTTCCTTGCCCCACCTCGTGATGAATCAGCATTCCATTCTAGATTGCCCTGTGAAATCCGGTTTAGCAAGGTATACAGCTCCTCATAAGTCTTTTCCAGCGCTTGCCCTCCAGCTGCTGAATCTAGCAATATTTTGGTGTGGGGTTCCAAACCCTCAATAAATGTGTGCACCAACACCTCATTAGACTGATGATGATGAGGACAGTCCCGCAACATGGATTTAAATCTCTCCTAGGCTTGATATAAATTTTCTCCCTCCCTATGTTTGAAACTTAGAATTTGACTTCTAAGTCTTGCTGTTTTACCAGAGGGAAAAAACCTTATCAAGAACTTCCGTGCAAGATCATCCCACGTTGAAATGGAATTTGGTGGCTCAGCTTTCAACCACCTCTTGGCTTCTCCGAGTAATGAGAACGGAAATAATGTAAGCCGAACATAGTCAGGTGACACTCCAGCGGGTATGTAAGTGTCACTTATCTCCAAAAAGTTTTGGAGATACTGTTGTGGGTCTTCATGAGGGAGACCGGTAAATTGCCCGCTTGTGTGCAACAATTGCACCATATTTTGCTTGAGTTCAAATCTCCCTCCAGGCTCTGGTTTGCGGATACTGGATGTAACATTATTGGCATGTGGGATTGCCACCTCGCGAACCGGCCTTGCTACTGCTTCTTCGGGCACTAACACTGCCCTTACAATCGGTGGATTTTGTTGCTCCATAATGGTCTGTCTGAGCAATTGCAGCTTCCTTTGTAGAGCTTCTCTGTGTTTACTGTGAAATATACGTTCAGGCTCTATATAAGATTCCACCAGCTCTTTGTCTGTTGCCAGTGTTCACAGCAATTAAGTCTGCAAAATACAGGCTAAGACCAAGTTGTCAACACTTAAGAAAAATAAAAATACAGTAAAATTAACACTTAAAACAAATTCACCAATTGCCAAGTCCCCGGCAACGGCGCCAAAAACTTGTTCGGGTGTTTGTTGGGGTTATAAAACCGACACGCAAGTGCACGTGGTCGAACAAGTAGTAAGTGGCTTTAGTAAGCCAAGTATCGATCCCACAGAGACTTGGGATAAGTGCAATTTGCTCAAGTATACTATATTTTTACTTCTAAATATGCTGACAACTAAATAACCAAAAATTGAATAATTTGTTTTATAAATTTTATACTAAGACTACAAACAATTATCTACTTTGAATTTGGACTATGGATAAAAGCATGCTGAGGTTAAAGAACATGTAATGAACTGATTATCATCATAAATTGGTTAATCTTTTCTTCCAGTTGCTAGCCAAGGACATTTGCCAAGAGATTAAAACTCTCGTATTTAATCTCACTTAAGAATCATGAACCATCCATCTACATTTCTGTGATCAAATGCAATTCATGTTCTAGCCATACAATTCTGGTTCCTAAATTGACTAATATAACTTTTAGGTATATTTCTATCCTGAAGGTTCATCAAAACTCAATTTTCCCAAATCAAGTAAAGAAAAATATCCTATTAATTCACAACTTTCCAATTTCGTGCTCCCTCGAGTGAAATCGGACTTTTTAGATGTACATTAATGTAGGCCACACACCAATGCAATAAGAACAAGAATTAATAGAACAACATGGAAGAAAAAGATGAAAAACCATATAATTAATAATCAAAATTGATCACAAGTGTTCATAACCTCAGCAAGGAAGGGAATTAGCCACTCATTCGTGGATTAATCATCATAAAACGAGTGTTAATCATACAAACAATTGAGTTAAAAAAGAAAGAAAGAGAGAAAAAACCCTGAACTTTTCGTCCCTCAACTGCTTGTAACCCACGTCCTTGCTCCACCAAGTCTCCATTATGAAAAATACACTTAAGTGTTCTATTTATACTAATGGGAATTTTTCCCGGAATAATGAGCAACGTGTCACGGAGTGCATCGCGGAGCACTGCCTCCGTGACATGCCGTGAACGCGAACCCTCACTGGAACTGGGGGTCCGGGAATTTAAACACCAACGTGGCACGGCGTGCAACGCGGAGGCTAGCCACCGTGCCACGGAGCAGACGCGAACCTCCACTGGAAATTGGATGAACACCCTCTAGGCAGAATGCCTCCGCGATGGCAGCGTGGCACGGCTCCATCGCGGAGCCCCTTTAATTCGTGCAGTCCTATTCCCTTTTCCTTGCTCGCATCGAAGTCCAACTCCGATATCATCCAACATGCATTTTAGCTTCCCGAAATCACATTTTACCTACAAAACAATGCTAATCATGTTGGTTAGTATAAATTCACATTCTATTACCAATTACATGAAAATGTATACACATTGCTGGATAAACAAGGTGAAAATGGTACTTTTGAGTATCACTTGGGCATGTAAATCTGCCCAAGATCAAAATCCAACCACAACTTGGCTTCAAACTTAATATCATGTTGGGAGATATTGCCACCCATAGAGGCCCAAAAAGGAGTGTCTACGGCAATGATAGGGGCTATCCAATCAAATTATTTCTCCTTGAACTCTTCTGCATTGTGTTGATGAAATCTACATCTTGAAGTGTTTCTTTCACATTTTTGGGTTCAATTATTGATAGGTACGCTATGAAAGAACACATATGTTGACCTGTTTTGAATCCCAGAGTCCAATGGAATGAGCATGTTCTGAATAGGATGAGAACTCTCGTGTTTTCAGTTGCTTAGACATGCCTCTACTAGTTTTGATTCTGTTGATAAACCAGGTTCATTGGAAGTTTGGGACTGAGTTTGCATGGGCTCTTATTTCTCTTTTCCACATGTTTGTGAGATATTTTCTCTTGAGAATAGCTCATTTTTGATAGTTGACTCAACAAGGCTCTATTGTTCACGTGATTCATTCTCATAAAGTGTACCTAGTTCCCGCTCCATGTTGATGATGGGAACTAACCCAATTTATTTAATGTCTTTCTGAATGTTCAATCCACCTAGAGAGTTTGATTCATTAAATTTCACATGAACACTTTCCTTTATGCAATTAGTTCGCTTGTTCTGAATTTTGTAGGCTTTACTCTGAGAAGAATAACCTAGGAATATTCCTTCATCACTCTTAGCTTCAGACATTCCAAGTGAATTTTTACCATTATTCTGAAAATAGCATTAACATCAAAATTCTCTAAGATGAGATAGGTTTGGTTCTTCCTTTCAGTAGCTCATAAGGAGTTTTCTCCAATAGCGGTCTTATCATGCACCTATTTATGAGATAATAGGCAGTGTTTACTACTTCAACCCAGTAAACATTTTGGTAGTCCACTTGCTATCAACATAGCTCTTGCCATGTATTTCAGTGTTCTATTCTTCCTTTCAAAAACTCCATTTTGTTGAAGAGTTCATGGAGCCAAGAAATTGTGATCTATTCTTGATGCTGCTAGTACTCCAAGAATTTGGATTTTTCAAACCTTAATCCATGATCTGATCTGATGGTCACTAGTTAACTGTTAAACTTCTTTAGCATCTATTTTAAAAATATAGTAAATACTTCAATCCCAAGAATATGGTCCAGCTGAATCTGGTATAGTCATCAACAATGATAAAAACATATTTATTTCCCTTTCTGCTTAGAACTCATACTAGACCACAGAGATCCATATAGAAAAGTTGTACACACTTTGAACTGCTGACTATCTTCTTTGGTTTGAACAAAGACTTGATGTTTTCCTTTTGCACAGGCTTCATACATCATATTCTCCTTGAACTTGGTCTTTGGCAGACCAAGTACTAGTTCCCTTCGTACAAGTTTATTCAGATGAGTGAAGCTAGAATGTCCTATTCATTTATGCCACAGAAGAGCTTTATCTAAAGTTTCTCTCAGATATGAGAGTTCTTCTCCAATAGGGTTAAGAATATTATCTTTGTAGATATTTTTTGTATCTCAATCCTCTAAGAATTAAGTTTCATGACTTTATGTTGGTAACTTCAAAGTCGGATGAAGTAAATAGCACATTATTTCTCTTATCACACATTTGGGAGATACTAAATAGATTATATTTCAGTCCTTTCACATAGTACACAGTATCAATATCCTGAGACAAATTTTCCAACCTTTCCAATTTTAACTATTTCTCCTTTCTTACCGTTTTCAAAGGAAACATTTCCACATTTGTAATTTTTGAGTAAGAGAAAGTTTTTTATCATTCATATCATATGTATGGAGCCTGCACTATCGATTTACCAGGTTGGCTTCTTCACTCTCACTTTCACCTAAGCAATAGTCAGAAATTATGTTTGGATTCCCAGACTAGCTTGGGTCCCTTTTTATTTTTGAAAGGATGAATTAGATATCTTTTGGTCCTGAAAGATAATAAAAAATCTCTTCTCATTTTCATGGTTTGGACATGGGGATCAAGTATACGGTGTATTGCCTCACAATTTGTTTTACGTTTAGAATTTTGTAAATATGACCTTGATCTATGATTTTCACACTCAAGGTTTTTTTGCTTCCTTTTAGCTTAGTTTTTCATTGTTTTTTGTAATGGCATGTTGTTCCACGACAAGAGCGGAGTATATGATTTGGCTTAGATTCTGATTCAGTGCTTAGGGAACTTTTCTTATATCTTAGACCTTGTCTCTGACTAGAGTGATTTTCCTGAGTTGATACTGGTAGTTCCGAGGATCTGGTCCACTTTAATATTTGTTCAAGATCAGTTTTTGTTTTTTTCAGGTTCTTCATAAGGGTCTGATTCTCTGTTAGCAGTACTATCAGGTTTCGGTTGTTTAAATCATTTTCCCTTTCAAGATGATCCTTAGTGTTAGTTTTTAATTCTTCAACCTTTTTAACTAGTTCCTCTCACTCTTCTTCAAGTTTTCTATTGTCATACTTAAGAGAAGCATATACACTCATAAGTTGGTCCTTTTCTATTGCTAGAGAGTTATACTCATCAATGATAACTAATAGAGAGAGATGTTAATTTCTTTTGAGAGTATCATTTAATGTTTGTTTTAAGTCAAGAAAACTAACCCTCAGTATTTTTTTCATCATTATCTAAATCTGAACTTTTCATTAATGAAATGATTTGCTCATCATCGTAATGATCTATGTCCAGGAGTGATTGATCTTCAGTTTCTGTTATTCGTTCAGATTCATCATTGGAAGAGTCTTCCATAACTGTCGAGGCCCTCTTAACTACACTCTCAGCCTCTTTTATGGTGAGTCTTATGTTAGGTACTAAAGGTTGATCCCTTTTTCCTTTTTTGGTCTCTTTTGATTGAGTTCATTTGTGCTCTAGTTCTCATTGTGGATATTCCTTAATGAATAGACCTAGTTCACTGCGTTTGTGACAAACTTGTTCACGTGCACCTTTGTCAATAGGTTTTGGGGCGTTCCTCCTCTAAGTATTGAATCCTTTCTTAACATGCACTGAAATCTTCATGTTAGAAGTGTCATGTTTTCTTCCTCAATAGTTATGGTGATGAAGCCAAGTTCACACGCAAGTGTACAAGGTCGTTAAGTAATATATGACAGAAGTCCACATATCATCCCACATAAACTTGTGAAATTAATTGTTTCAATTTGAATCCTTATTTCACTATTCTAGATAGAAGGAAAATTGGTTTGCAAGAGTTAAACTAAATTCTACTAAATGTTATAATATAAACTAAATCTAAATTCTACTAAATGTTGTAATATAAAATAAATCTTTTGGGAATTCATTTTCAGGAAGATTGTATCTCAAATAATGATTAAAATCTAGGGTCTTGGCACTCTGGCTTTCAGATTGAGTTAATTTCAATTACATAAACTTAGTCTCTAAGATTGTTAGTTTTAGGTTACGAACTCATTTCTCGATTAATTCTTGCGAATGGTCAGGAACTATTTTACTAAACCTAACACCTATATTCCTATGGTTGCAGGAGAAGAGTGGAATGCCAATTTAAGATACCTGATTTAACTAAGTAGGGTTACTGTTGATACCCAATTTTGACCTCCCGATGCCCTGCGTACGCTGCTCAAGTATGTATATTTTATTTACCTTTTTTACGTAATTATTCGACTTGCATTCATACTTTTAAAATAATTCATTATCATAATCTTGCGAAATTATTTTAAATTACATATATATGTATATATTTTGTATTAATTTTAATTTATTAATTTTCTGATATTAAATAATTATGTCGTATATAGTAGATTTCGTATTAATATACGCTCTTATTGTGAAATATATATTTTACTTAATCATTATAAACTACATAATTTTACTAAATCTTACAAATTTATTTGCGTAATAATATTACTTAAATTTATAAATTGTTTATGTTGATAACAAAGTTTATCCAATTTTTAATAAATTAATTATATTTCCTAGGCATTGAATTACTTACAAAATATAATACTTTATTAATTATATAATATTTACATGAGTCTACTCAATTTTATAACTTATTTATATTAATAACAATGTTTATATGATTTCACGTAATTTAAATTATTATATTACCTATTTATTAAATTATTTACAAATATAGTATTATATAATTATATAGCAGCTAATTTTGAATGCTTCCCAATTTATTTAAAAACTAGCCACTTTTCATTCAATTTCATTCAGTTTTAGCCTATTTTGGTCAATTTTAGCCACATTTTGAACTCAATTCATTTTCAATTAAGTTCCTACCATTTACTCTATTTACCCAATTCGTAACACATTAATCCGACCGATATCCGACCCAAATATTCTAGTTTAATCCTAGTCGTCCATCACATCCAATTCAATGGTGGAGAATGAAACCCTATTTTTTTCTTATTTACTTCTCTACACCCCAAACCCTAATCTAACCTTTTCATTTTTTCCTCCCTCTACACAGCTTCTGTCGCTGCCTCTTCTCCTCTCCTTCATCTCCCTCGTTTCCAGCTATCACACCGGCACCACGACCGGTGGCTTCTGTTTCTCTTCCCACAGCCAAGCACCACCAACCCTCTTCTTTCTCTCCCTCACCAAACCTGCGCCGCACCAACCCATCACCGGCGAATCACGCGGCCGTCCCTTCCTTCCGTTTTCTTTCCTTTTTCTCTGGCCAATTGCTCGAATACCGACAAACCACCAATCCCTATTGTGTCTCCTCCCTCAGTCGCATGCAAACAAACAACGAACTGCGCGACTCTCCCTTCTCCTCTCTTCCCTCTTCACCGGATGCCCAGATCCACCGCATCTCCGCCCTCAAACCCTCGAAACAAGTTCGATTTTGGACAGATCCGCCATAGTTGGACCTTCAACATATTTGGATGTTTTCTTCCTCTTTTTATATTATATTATTTTATTTTATTTTATTTTATTTTTTCCTCTTGACTGACAATTGACTTCTATGCTCATGTGGAAAATATCATCAATATGCCTTTAAAATACCATGATATCTTAACGCTTACACGATCTTTGTTTTTGTCACACTGTTCTAGCCAAAATTTTATTATTCTCATTAAATATTAGTTGAAAGTTGTGCTATGTGTTTTTCGATAGGCTACATGCATATACATATATAATCTTGTTTGGCAGTTTCTTTGTTGCCCTGTGTTAGAACTCTAATATGAATATCTACTTGATATTTTTCTACCAAAAATTGCTAATTACGTTGGTTCTATAAAATTATGGCTAAAGGTTTGAGTTGATAAATATTTATATTATGATTGAATTCCGTGATTAGTGATAACACTGTTGTTTGATTGCCATGAACAGATTTTAATTAATCCAAACATGGTAGTTAGGATCAATTGGCATGAAAAGGAAAATTTGGCACTAATTAACTTTTATCAAGTTCTTTCACTTGATTGGTTTTCTGATGTGTGATTATTAATTTTGGAAAAGGAAAAAAAATAGAAAAAGGGTTTCATATCACTATGATCATTCTGATTAAAAGGAATTGTTTCTTCTATTATGACATATGCATTCATTATGGTGATTTAGTAAAATATTAAATTACAATTTGTTCTCATTCCATTTAATTTGGCTAAATTTAAGGTGAATATTTCATGGGTTGGTTCTCTTTCCTTTCGTTAATTTGCAATTATGGTAATAAAAGATTAATCATTGGGGATGTTGTTGCAATTTTAGTTGTTAAATGGAAGATCTCTTTTGTTTGATTTGACTCCTTATTTGGTGATACAGACATAATATCTTTTATTATTATTATTGTGCTATATGCTAAATGACAGCTTGCTCTCGCTCCTTTTAATTCATCGTAATTTATGGTAAATTTTTCTATAATTGATTCTCCCTTCCTTTAATCAATTTAGTGCCCATTTAATTATGGAATAATAGATTTATTTGGTATGAGTACCATTTTAATTCTGTTAAGTAAGGAATTACATACTTTTACAAATATTATTATTATTTTCTTTCCTCTTTATTTCTTTAACGAATTGATTACTTTGTCTATAAAAGTAGTCCTTCTTCTCCTTTTATTTTTCATTCGAACACTGGTATCCTCTTATGCAATATAAGTTTGAATAACCTTTCTCCTGTAAAAAATTTCCTCTCTTGGTGGTGCTTTAATAATACAGATTTATTTTCAAGTGTTTTCTTTAGATTCCTTCAACCGGTTAGTATACCTTCCACATTATACTTTTATGATGGCATGCTTTAAATATGCTACGTGTATGCTGTTACTGATCTCTTTGAAATTGTGATGTGTTTTAAACCTAAAATACGACATGCTTTTAGGTCTAGAGTGTATTTGTGTATGTTTGTTGGCTTGTTTCATTACTTAACAGGTTTATTAGAAGGCAAGTATTAAAGAGTCACCTTGGGTTTAAACTCGAAAACAGATGGGCCAGCCGCTTAGATTAGTTTTAAACTTAATTACGTTTTTTTATATTTATGTCATTTATTATTCATCATCAGTTTTAATGTTGTAATAAACACTATTAATAGTGAAAAGGAATTTAAGGGGCGGGGGGAATCGTATATTTTCTTACTGTTTTTTTTAATTGTCAATCTCACCTAGAAAGCATGCCTATAGGATAAAACACACATAGAAATCATGCCTATAGAGTCTTAAATAATTTAAAGTATATTCTTATATTTAAATTTTAATAACCCCGCTTGTAAGAACTATACAATGTGATTGTTTTGGTTAGAAACTATCCTCATAGGACTATACCATTTTATAGAAATCATGTCTATAGGGTTTGAAAATTTTAATTTGAAATAATCTTACATTTAAATCTTAGAAACCCTTCCATAGGGATAACAATTTAACTGTTTCAGTCAGAAATTACGCTTATAAGAATTTAATTAGTATTTTTTGTGCAAATATATCATGTTAATCTGCAGAAGCCGTTCCTATAGTTTACTTGGTTTTAAGATTATTACTTTTCCATTACTAAATTCTAGGGAGAATGTTCACATCAGATCTATAAATCATGTTTTTGCTAAAATAGAATTTTATGCTTGTTGATATGTCAAAAACATTCCTACTATCAACTGTATTGCTTTGAATCTATTCAAATCTGTCCCTAGATGTCAATGCCTATAAGAATTAAAATAATTTAATATGAATCATGTTTCATGCTATAGCGTAGATACCATGCCTATAGAAAATATTAGTAAAATCTTTCATCACGTCGCCTTTTGTATGCACAAAGCATACCAGAAATTCACATCTATGAGTTATAATTGGTGACCTGTTTGTATGCATTAGACAACACCTTTACAGTGGTCTTCCCACAAGGAGCTGAGGAAGAAATTGATACCCGCCTTATTTCAGTCATTCATGCTTTGTGCAAAGGTGCTGAAAAAGGACCGTGTACAATCATCCCAATGATTGTGGCGGACATCTATCGAGCCTTGGGAAAATGCAAAAACGGGTTCAAGCATTTTGAGGGATGTAATCTGCTGCTTCAACTCTGGCTTATTAAACATCTCCAAAAAGTGCGTAGCAATCAAACCATGCCTCGGCCTACAGAAATTAATCACATTGTCACTCATCATTACAGGGTCACTATGGGTGTTAAACCGATAAAAAGGCCCGAGGAGGTGGGAAAATGGGGTCAAATGTTGAATAATCTGATGGAAAACTCTGTGCAATGGATGTTCGATTGGTTTACGTGAACTAACTTCGTGGTATATACCAAGTCTCGGTACTATTTGGTTTTGATAGGATTCCGAGGACTTCAATCGTACTCCCTGATACAAACAATGCGTCAGGCTAGAAGAATGCAAATAATACCCAAGGTTGCCGACATGGATGCATACCAAGTGGATTACAAGGACAATTTTTTTCCACATGCTCCTGACATTGCAAAAGCATGAAACAAAAAGATCTACCTTGATGAGAAGAGCATAGAGGCAGACCGATATCAGGAAGGTTATGTGATAAGATACATTGAGTGGCTATATGACGACTAGGTTGGTACTGCAATATCAAGTGTTAAACGAGGCAAGCATGTGCAGGATAAGGAACCCCAAGCACAAACCCTCTATAACCGCCTAAAGTGGAAGGTCCAAGACTTTGAGGTTTGTCAGCGACAGTTACACAACGAAAATGCCAAAGAAATTGCTGAAATGGGCAAAAAGTTGGAGTACTGGAAAGATCGGGCCTTAGGTTTGGACTCAAGGATAGAAGAATTGCGCGACGAATTTAGCAAACATGGGGAGGAATGCCTGAATGGGGGAGCTATGGGGAAGGATCAAGCATTGGCCTATCTCCTGTCTAGTCACCATCGTTTTGACAAAGTGCTGGAAGATCCAAAGAAAGCAGACCCCGATAAAGAAGTTTTCAAGATTTAGTTGAATGTTATTTTTCTTTAGTCGTTTCTTGTATTTGCAATATTTTACCTTAATAAAGTTTCATTTTGGGGTTTTTGGGAGAAAAATGACAATACTTAACAACATGTTTTCTCTCAAACTCGTTAGGCCTACCTCTGGCATAAAATAGGCTCCAAAATTAGGAAATGCGTCAACATTTTGTTTGATCTTTACTTTAATCAGCACGATTTCTAACCTCTCTTACAAACTATGGATTTGTTTGTTGTTTGTCTTATTTTTCCCTTTCCCAAAGGTTGATCTGTGCAAATCTGGCCTATTATACAAGGTCCAAAGGGGCTCCTCCTTCTCCTCCTCCCATTCCTAACCGCAACAAAGGGAAGAACAAGATCGACGAGCACAAAAGCATCTCAAACAAGAGTGGTAACGATACATCTAGGGATGAACGAGATAATTCTGAAGGGGTCTTCCCTCCAGGTTACAACGAGGTGATTATAAGGCTCGAGCAGAAAATCTTTGAGCTTCAAGAAGAGTTAGCGCAAGTTTGTAGTTTATACAACCAGATAACATTATTTGGGGCTCAAGCTGATGCCTCAACTTCAAAAGCACTGGCCAGCCCCCCTATGTCTTCACAACCCGCAGCTCCACCACAAGATACCCCACCCCAATATTACCAATACCCTCCATATACATATCCAAATCCACCAGCTCCTGTTACCTCCCATTACCCATCACTAGCCCAAGAAATACCTTCACCGGCCAATATAAATGCAACATATGCCCGCACCCATACCAACCCAATCTATATGGAGACGACACCTGTGACTTATCACCTGGAGGAATCTGAGCCTTCCGAGAAGGATAGACTTATTCAGACTCTAGCAGAGGAGTTAAAAAAGATAAACAGCAGATTGCAAAGTGTTGAAGGCACCAAAGAAATAACGGTCTAGACTATGAAGACTTATGCATACACCCGAATGTCGAAATACCGGAGGGGTACAAACCTCCCAAGTTTGAACTGTTTACTGGGACCGGTGATCCAAGGGCCCACCTGAGATTGTATTGAGACAAGCTGGTAGGAGTGGGGCCAAATGAGAAGATAAGGATGAAATTATTCATGCGAAGTTTGACCAGTGATGCTCTTAGCTGGTACGTGGAGCAAAATCCAAAGAAATGATTTACCTGGGCAGAGATGGCAGAATCCTTTGTGGAGCTTTTTAGGTTCAACATAGAAAATGCACCTGATTTGCATTACATCCAAAACCTCAAGAGGAAGCCCACTGAGACTTTTAGAGAATTTACGACTCGTTGGAGGATCGAGGCTGCCAGAGTAAGGTCCCCAATGGAGGAGGCACAGATGAAGGACATGTTCATGTAGACTCTGGATCCGCAAGTTTATGATAGATTGATGTTGGTTAGTGAGAAAAGTTTTGCAAAGATCATTAGGATAGGAGAGAAGGTTGAAGACGGTATCAAGGATGGTACCTTTATCAATTTGAATGCATTGCAAGCGGTTAACAAAGCCTTACAATCTGGAGCTACTTCAGAAAACTGCAAGAAGAAAGAAGTTGGCACTATTATGATGGCCCAAGGGCCGAAGAATTATGTTTACAGACCTCAGACTCCAACCCCGCATTACCAGACTCCACCCTACCAAACTCCACCTCCATCATACCAAGCTCCATCACCATACCAAATTCCTCATTCTTACCAAGCACCATATCAAACTCCCCCTCTGACCCAGTTCCAAACACCTCCTTCACATTACCAAGCTCCCACTTATCCCATCTATAGCACACACCTTCTTATCCACAATGCTCTTATCCACAACCTTCTCACCCATGACCTTCTTCCTCGTCAAGCCAAAGGCCTAGGGTCCAATTTGAAAGGAGGCCAACATAAACTTATACCTCGTTGGCAGAACCAATTGATCAACTATATGTGAGGCTGAAAGAAGCAGGTTACATCGAGCCTATTCCTTCCCTCCCGGTCGATACCCAAGCTAAATGGTATGATCACAACAAAGTATACATGTATCACTCGGGCATGAGACGGCATACTACAGAGTCCTGCAGATTATTGAAGGAAAAAATACAAAAGCTGATTGATACAAAGGTCATTCACCTCAAAGACCCGGCACCAAACGTAACAAGTAATCCTCTGCCAACCACCAGGTGAATATGATTTCTTGTGACGAGGCTGAAGATTTATTGAATACTATTGGGGTAATCAAACACAAAGCAGGTTCTTCTTCAGACCCATCCATGACAGTGTAGAGACGTCCTCCATTCAAGGTTGAGGTAGCTACACCAAGTCCTCTATTTACAGTTGTAAGAGTTGCTCCAAATTCGTACAAAATGGTGCCTTGGAGCTACGAGGGAAATGCTCCAGGGAGAGCAAAGGTGCTGGAGACAAATGCGGCATAAGGAGTGATGCAGTCTGGATAGGTATACACTCCTGACACTCTAGCTCAAGGGGCCGACAAAGGAAAACAACCGGCGGTAGAGGTTGAAAATAATGGTATCTAGAAGAAGGTGCAGGCAAAGGAATACTCTGTGGTGGAACAGTTGAGCAAGACCCCAACTCAAATTTCTATTTTGTCCCTTCTGCAAAGCTCTGATCAACACCAAAAAGCTCTGATGAAGGTATTAGGAGAAGCATATGTTCCTACAAGCATATCTAGCAGTGAAGTGGCCCATATGGTGGGTCAAGTATTTGAAGCCCAAAAGATCTCCTTTCATGAAGATGAATTGCCAGTGGAGGGCGTAGCTCACAACAAAGCACTGCATATCATGGTGCAACACTCAGACAAGTTCATCACCAAGGTGTTAATTGACCAGGTTCCAGCTTAAATATTTGCCCCTTGAACACTTTGACCCGGCTGGAAGTTGACATCGCCCGAATCAAGTTATGGAAGATGAACATCAAAGCTTTTGATGGTTCACAAAGGGACATCATGGGAGAAATCGATCTAGATGTGCTGGTTGTCCCTACCACATTCAGTATAACATTCCAAGTAATGGACATCCCAGCCTCCTACAATCTTTTATTGGGACGCCCATGGATTCATGCCGCGAGGGCTATGCCTTCAACTCTGCACCAATGCTTGAAGTTCGAGTGGGATCACCAAGAGGTCGTGGTCCACGAGGATGAAAGCCGTCCATTCTATGATGCTCCCATTATCCCTGTCATTGAACGAAAAAGGAAGTTTGGATGGGGAAAGTTTTCACACCTTTGAATTTGTCGGTGCTGTCGAGGAAGGAAGGTGGTGGAGCAAAAAAGTTCTGAATATGTTGTTGTGGTTGGGATTTGAGCCAGGCAAGGGCCTTGGAGTCAGATTATAAGGGATGGCGGAGCCTCTGCGAAAACCACTTTTGGATTGGGGCACCAACCCACTACTGAGGAGCTGGACAATTAGAAATATCCTTTGGGAAAGAAAAGTTTCTTCTTGCCAAATCCACTGCCTTCACTTCAGCAAACTTTCATGTCTGACGGTTTTCTTGATATCAAGTGAGCCGAGGAAGACGTCGTGTGCTCAGTTTAAGGAATCTATTTTTGGAGGATCCAAGTGATAGCAGTTGCCATGCCATTATTAACGAGGAGGAAGGAGGGGCCGCACAATAGGAAGCGGGAGATGAAAGAGGAGCCACCAACTGGACAGGCACTCCATCCAGAGCTCGTCGGGCATCTAGGTATACTAAAAGGATCAATTTTTATTGTTTCAAAATAAAATATTTGTTTTCAAAGTCGTTAAATTTTCTTTTGAATGTTATGTCAGAATTTTGAGCATGTTTTTCTATTAATAAAGTTATTTTCCTTTCATATATTTGATTCTATGTTATTTATATTTTCAACCTTTCTAGTATTGAACGCATTGAATCTAAGGTCATGGCTTGTAATAAAATTATACGACATAATCTAGGCAACTCATTAGAAGCCGAAGAGGATGAGGTACCGGCTAAAATTGTCAAGGAAGTAGAAGAGTTTGAAGACAAGCCCAAAGAAAATATGGTAGAAACCGATGTGGTAACCTTGGAAGATGCAGAGACGCCTAAAGAGACCCAAGTCAACACTCATTTGCCAAAAGATGAGGTTGGGGAGTACATAGAGTTTCTGAAAGAATATAAGGGCATCTTCTCCTGGTCCTATGCTGATATGATGGGGCTCAGCCATTCCATAGTGGCGCATAGGTTGCCTACTGATCCAGCATATCCTCTTGTCAAGCAAAAGCCGAGGAAATACAAGCCTTACATGAGTCTAAAAATCAAAAAGGAAGTGGCTAAGAAGACCGATGCTGGAATCCTTAAGGTAGTGGAGTATCCCACCTGGTTGTCCAATATTGTGTCGGTGCTGAAGAAGGACGGAAAGGTCAGAGTTTGTGTGGATTATAGGGATCGCAACAAGGCCAGCCCTAAAGATGATTTTCCGCTGCCAAACATCCACATCCTTATTGATAACTGTGCCAAGCATGAGACATAGTCATTCGTGGATTGTTTCGATCACTATCATCAGGCCAGAATGCATGATGAGGATGCTGAGAAAACTACCTTCCTTTCGCCATTGGGTGTATATTGCTATAAGGTAATGCCATTCGGGTTGAAAAATGTTGGAGCCACCTACATGAGGACCATGACAACTATCTTCCACGACATGATCCATAAGGAGATTGAAGTTTACGTGGATGATGTCATCATAAAGTCAAAGAAAAGCTTAGACCATTTGACCGATCTCAGAAAATTCTTTAACAGATTGCGGAAGTATAATATAAAGATAAATCCAGCAAAGTGTGCATTTGGTGTTCCATAGGGAAAATTATTAGGATTTATCGTCAGCCGTCGGGGTATCGAGTTGGATCCAACTAAGATTAAAGTCCTTCAAGAGCTACCTACGCCAAGGAGTAAGAAGGAAGTCATGAGATTTTTGGGATGACTCAACTATATCAGCTTTCATTGCACAATCAATGGTTATTTGCGAGCCTATCTTCAAATTGATGAAAAAAGATACTACTACAGAGTGGACTCCTGAATGTCAACAAGTTTTTGATAGAATCAAGGATTATCCATCAAAACCTCCGGTTTTAGTCCCACCGAAATAGGGAAGACCTCTGCTTTTGTATTTGTCCGTGCTAGAAAACACCTTTGGTTATGTTTTGGGACAACATGACGAGAAAGGGAGAAAGGAGCAAGGAATATAGTATTTGACCAAGAAGTTCACACATATGAGGCTCGATATACATTGCTGGAGAGGACATGTTGCGCTTTGACTTGGGTTGCTCAAAAGCTGAGGCACTGTTTGTCTGCTTACACAACTTATCTGATCTCCAGAATGGATCCGCTGAAGTATATCTTCCAAAAGCCCATGCCAACAGGGAAGCTGGATAAATAGAAGATATTGCTAAGTGAGTTTGACATTGTCTATGTCACGGAAAAAGCGGTAAAACGGCAGGCTCTTGCAGATCACCTAGTAGAAAATCCTATGGACAATAAGTACGAACCACTGAAGACATACTTTCCTGATGAGGAGGTAGCATTCATAGGAGAAGATATTACCGAAGAATATGATGGGTGGAGATTGTTCTTCGATGGAGCAACCAATTTCAAAGGAGTGGGTATTGGAGCTGTGTTGGTATCAGAGACTGGGCAGCATTACCCTGTATCAGCTAAGCTTTGATTCTGTTGTACTAACAACATGACTGAGTATGAGACTTGCATCTTGGGTATGCGACTGGAGGTTGACATGAATGTGCAGTCCATATAGGTAATTGGAGACTCAGATTTGCTGATGCACCAAGTGAGAGGAGAATAGGCCACGAAGAATCCAAAGATCTTTCCCTATTTGCATTGAGTGCAAGAACTGTGTAAGAGGTTTGTCAAAATTGAGTTCCAGCTTGTTCCTCGAGTGTAGAATGAATTTTCAGATGCTTTGGCTACATTGTCTTTGATGATCTAGCACCACGATAAGAACTATCTTGATCCCATTCCCATTCATATCCATAAGCAACCTGATTGTTGTGTTCATGTTGAGGAAGCACCAGACGGTGAACCGTGGTATGCTGACATCAAAAGGTATCTGAAGAATGGGAGCTATCCTAAGCTTGCTACAAGCATCCAAAAATGCACAATTTGGAGGTTAGCCAACTAGTTTTTCCTAAATAGGGAAATCCTTTATAGGAGTACCCCAGATTTGGGATTGCTAAGATGTGTGGATGCCAAGGAGGCAACAAATTTGATTGAGGAAGTCCAAGCTGGAACTTGTGGACCTCACATGAACGGTTTTGTGTTGGCGAAGAAGATTTTGAGAGCTGGTTACTTCTAGTTGACTATGGAGATGGATTGTATCAAGTACGTGCAAAGGTGTCATCGATGTCAAACCCACGCAGATGTGATTCGAGCTCCTCCCAACGAACTTTATGCCACGAGCTCACCTTGGCCATTCGCAGCTTGGGGAATGGATGTAATTGGTCCCATCGAGCCTGCAGCATCTAATGGACATAGATTCATTTTGGTTGCGATCGACTACTTCACTAAATGGGTTAAAGATACTTCTCACAAGTCTGTCACAAAGAAGGTGGTGACAAATTTTGTTCGCAGCCATCTTATTTGCCGATATGGGGTACCTGAGTCTATCATTACTGATAATGGTGTTAATTTGAATAGTGACTTGATGAGAATGACGTGTGAAAGTTTCAAAATCAAGCACCACAATTCTACTGCGTATAGGTCGCAGATAAATGGAGTCGTGGAGGCTGCAAACAAGAACATCAAGAGGATTTTGCGCAAGATGATCGATAACTACAAACACTGACATGAGAAGCTGCCCTTTTCTTTGTTGGGATGTCGTACCACTCTCCGGACGTCTACTGGGGCCACACCTTATATGCTGGTATGTGGAAATAAGGCAGTGATACCGGCTAAGGTAGAAATTCCATGAGGATTATTCAAGAAGCAGAATGGGTGCAAAGCAGATTTGAGCAATTAGCACTCATTGATGGAAGAAAGATAAATACAGTCTGTCATGGTCAACTTTATCATAACAGGATGACTTAGGCCTTTAAAAAGAAAGTTCGACCAAGACTTTTCAAGCCTGGGCAGTTGGTTTTGAAGAGGATTTTTCCACACCAAGATGAGGCTAAAGGCAAGTTCTCGCCTAACTGGTAAGGTCCTTACATGGTTCACAGAATGCTGACAGGAGGAGCACTTATTTTTCCGGAGATGGATGGTGAAATATGGCCTAAACCTAACAACTCAGACGTTGTTAAGAGATACTACATTTAGATTGGGAATTTACTTTTGCTCTACCTTGTAACCTAAACTATGTTGGAACTGATTTCTGTTTAAGAGGGATACGTAGGCATCCCTGTGGGGCTCGGTCTATATCTTTATAAAATTTTCTTCTCCTCTTTCGTTAAGAAGGTCTCGATAATTCTATCATATTTTCTGTGGTGATTTGGCTAATACACTGCAAACTGGGGCAGAATTTTTGAAAGGACCTAAAAAATTTGTAACATCATGTCATTTGCAAAGGAACCGATGTCATGGGCTATACTGGGGCAGAAATTTTGAGAAGGATCTCACAATTTCATCAAGACTAAGTCAATACAAGGGTTTGATTTTCCGAAGGACGATTTATGATTTTAAAATATGTCATGGCTCGTGATTTAATTCAATTCTTCTACATATTTCAAACTTACTTTACTTTTACTTTTACTAAATTATTTTAAAAGTTCGCCTTTTTATTTAAAACTTATGCCCAAGTGTATACCTGGACGGAGTTCAACAACGGGTGTAGAGGATAGAAGAGGGCTACAAGACAGACGCACAGATCAACCTCCCCTTTACAAACTAATAATTTTTCTTCAAGTGCAAAAATAATGAAAATGCAAAAGGCAGAAATAGAGAATGTCTTGTCGTAAGACGACATAGAGCTAAGTCATCCTACCCTTGTGACCCAATTTATATCTTTTATTTCTCTCATCAATAGCCCGTGATATACATAATATATGCATTTGAGCCCGTATTTGCATTTTTGATATACATTTGAGCTCGTATTCGCGTATTGAGACCTTGATATACATAATATATGCATTTGAGCTCGTATTTGCATATTGAGCCCTTGATATACATAATATATGCATTTGAGCCTGTATTTGTATTTTTGATATACATTTGAGCCCGTATATGCATATTGAGCCCTTTATATACATAATATATGCAATTTGAGTCGTATTTGCTTTTCTGATATACATTTGAGCCTGTATTTGCATATTGAGCCCTTGATATATATAATATATGCATTTATGCCCATATTTACATCTGAGCCTGTATCTGCATATTGAGCCCTTAATATACATAATATATGCATTTGAGCCCGTGATATATATGATATTTGCATTTTTGATATACATTTGAGCCCGTAATTGCATATTGAGCCCTTGATATACATAATATATGCATTTGAGCCCCTATTTGCATGTTTGATATACATTTGAGCCCGTATTTGCATATTGAGCCCTTGACATACATAATATATGCATTTATGCTCGTATTTACATCTAAAACCATATCTGCATATTGATCCCTTGATATACATAATATATGCGTTTGAGCCTGTGAATATATGATATATGCATTTTGATATACATTTGAGCCCTTTTTGCATATTGAGCACGTGATATACATGTTATATGCATTTTGATATATAGTTGATCCCGTTATTACATTTCAAGTCCATTATTTACATTTCGAGCCCGTTATTTGCATTCTAAGCTCATTATTCGCATTTCGATATACAGCTAAGTTCATACTTGCATCTGAGCCCGTATTTGCATTTAAACCCATGATATATATGATATATGCATTTGAGCCCGTATTCGCATTTTAAGCCCGTGATATATATGGTATATGCATTTTGATATGTAGGTGAGCCCGTTATTTACATTTTTTATCCATTATTTACATTTAGAGCCCATTGGTCGCATTCTGAGCCCGTACTTGCATTTCGATATATAGTTGTGCCCACACTTACATTAGAGCCTGTTGAGCCGTTATTTGCATTTCAAGCTTGTTTATGCATTTGGGCCTGTTATGGCATTCTGAGCCCTATGACTTATTTGCATTGAGCTCTTCTTTAAATTATTATTTTTCTACTCATCCGAAGACGTCATGGTCTAAAGGCATTGTTTCATGGCCTACGGACACCATGCCATGGCCTAACGATTTACTTTCCGTTTATCATGCTCCTAAGGCGTCATAGTCCAAAGGCGTCATTTTCATGGCTTGTGGATATCATGTCATGGCTTAGGGAATTTATTTTCTTCTTATCATGCTTCTAAGGCATCATAGTCTAAAGACGTCATTTTCATGGCCTGCGGACATCATTTCATGGCCTAAGAAATTTATTTTGCGTATCATGGCCCAAGACATCATAGCTTAGAGACGTCATCCTTATTGCCTCGAAGCAAACTCTCATCATCTAAAGAGAACTTGCATCATGTTTAATTTTTTGTACCAATTTATTTTACGAAATATTTGATGCATACGCTATAATTGTTCTACTTACGCGAATGTCGAAGAAGAAAAAGCTACGAATGGTAGCACCTTTCCTACTATTTTTTTGACTTTTCCCTAATTTTTTAACCTTATTTCCTCCTGTTTATTTTATAATGCATTCTAAATATCGTCGGTTTGTGCTACCCCATCATTATCCAAGCCTCGTGTTGTCAATTTCTTTTTAGGCATTTCATTCGTCCCTAAATCTAGAACTACACATGACCTAATTCTCCTAAACCCGAGATATGTAGGCGACTTGATACCAAAATCTCGGCCGCAACATTTCACAATTAATATTTCCATTTTCTTTTAGTCCCATCGAGATCATTCCTCGGTCGGACAAATTGACCACTAGGTCAACGTTCTTTGCTCGCCAACTTGTCCTTCATTCCAGAGCAAAGAATGGGCAGTTGTTGACACCCAATTTTAACCTCCCGATGCCCCGCGTACGCTACTTATGTATGTATATTTTATTTATCTTTTTTATGTAATTATTCGACTTGCATTCACATTTTTAAAATAATTAATTATCATAATCTTGCGAAATTATTTTAAATTACATATATATGTATATATAATTTGCACTAATTTTAATTTATTAATTTTTTGATATTAAATAATTATGTTGTATATAGTATATTTCGTATTAATATACGTGTCACGCCCCGCCCTGGGGGGTATGACTGGCACCTGGTGCCCTAGTAGGACCTAGACTGCTATCTGGTGAGCCAAGGCACATCTGGTGCCTGGCTGGCTCTAACTCAGATTCCTGGAAACAAAGGGCTATATAACGGCTGTAAACACAACCTCCGGCCAACAGGCCTATAGCCACCTGTACCTGAAAAACAGCTAACCAGAAACATACTACTGTTAAGGGAACCTATGCGGGCCGGCAAGGCCACCATGCTGTCTAGTTCTCTGTTGCTTAACAATGGCACGCTAAATAATTACGTGATCGGCAAGGTCACCACTACTGACTGGTTATGGCCACACACGGCCAACAGGAACAGAAATGACAAGTAACTATAACAAGCTGCACGGCCTCACACGACCGGCTCGACTGACCACAGGAAAATATATACAGACTGCAAGCCTCTAGGAATAACAATAGAAATGATCGGGACAGGGCCCCGACCTACCCGTACTGTACAACAAAAGAAAACGAAATACACCTCTGGAATTCAGTCTCCGGATGACAGGAGCTGAATACTCAATAGCTGACTGGAATCACGAGGGATCGCCTCCTCGTCTATGAGTACCTGCAGGAAAGTAATGCAGCGCCCCACTAGGCGTCAGTACCACAGGTACTGAGCATGTAAAGCAACTGAAATACACAACTGAAATGAATAACAACAGTAACATGACATATAGGCAGAAAGTAACTGAGTCTATCTAGCTGAGGATAATTGGGGAGAGTTTATTTATTCTATAGCTAAACTGAGCGTACCTGATGACGTGCCGTCCCACTGTCTATCAGTATCTAATAGCACATATAGGTATACATATAAATACACACAATACCTGACCGACCCCCATAAGCCAGAAGGTGCCAACCAACACACAATCTATTTACCCCTACCCGGGTCTAAACCAACCAAAAACAAGTCACTCCACTCAGCTGGTAACTGTGAGCTCCTCCTACCAGTCCCCTTGGGTACGTAGCTCAGGCCTTGGCCTCTGACAATAAACTGTGTCTGAGTCCGAAGACTCCTGCCTCTGGGCGCAAGTGCACACGGGGTGTGTAATCTACTGTTGTATCTCTAACTGAAACTACCCCTGGGTGCAAGCACGCAACAAGGTGATTTTATAAAAAAAGTCTGTATCTGAAACTGCCCCCGGCCACAAGCGCACACAGAGTGTTCTGCCCCTGTAAACAGGGTGGACTGGCTCTGCGCAGAGTAAACTGAACTACCCCTGCAAACAGGGTGGTCTGGACCGTATTATCATGGTGGTCAGCCATCATCGTCCTCTAGGCGGACGGCATCGCCCAGCTGGTGGCGGTATCTGAATCTGGTATCGACACAGCTATAACCCAGGGGCGGTGGGGATGCTAAAGGGTGCCCACATGCCACAACAAGTCTCAACAAACAAATAGCACATAGAAATAGCAAGCATGTATAACTGAAAAGACTATCTGAAATCTAACTTCTTATTCTGATCTGTTTCTATACTGAACTGATTCTTTACTGATTATACTGACTCTGAAATCTCTGTTTAACTGTATGGCTAATCTATAGCCAAGATACTATCTGTCTAAATGGCTAATCTGTAACCATAACTGTCTGTCTATCTGATCTTTCTTTACTGACTTTTAGTATGGAAATCTGTTCCTTTTTATTCTACAACATGCTTGCTATTCACATAATAGACTATATTGAATCTGAAATACTAACTTGCCCTCGGGCGCATACTTTTCTAACTTTCAGACTGAATACAATACACCAACGCAAACTAGGTTTACTGAGCTTTGCACAATACTGAACATTCAACTTCGGGAATTCTACTACGGAGTTTATTGTACTATACAAGGCTAAAGCTACTAACTTGCCGAGGGAACTAGCTTTACATACCTTAACCTCGAGTTATCCATCTGTCGGACGAGGCTCGGTAAATACTCTAGCTATTTCTCCCAACTGCATTCATAAACATGTCAATTAATACTAAATATAGCTTTATCCTGAAGAACAACGTCACTTTTGATATAATTATAGCCTAAACTTAGGCTTATCGAAAGACGGTCAAAAACTCGCTATTTTCCAGAAGTCCAGAAGGGAGAAGTATTCACTTCACAGCTAGGATCACATAGACACTAGTTTGGAGCAATTCTACTTACCTTAGCTCGGTAGCTCGATGATTCGTCGGTCGTATTTCGCGAAACTAAATCCGTAGGAATGCTCTCTGCTGCTAAATACCTTAGTACCTGAGGTTAATTTGGGTTTGGACTGCGTTTGGCAGCGCAATCGGATGAAAATTTACTTACCCTCTTCGTTCCTTTCTTTCTCTGATTTTTCCCTCTCAGTTTTCGCTGGAAATTATGAGAATAAATGATTTAAAACAGAAGTGGTGCTTTAAATACTTGGGCCTGGACAAGGCCAACGTGTCACGGAGCCAACGCGGAGGCTTCACCTCCGTGACACGCTGCCATCGCGGAGGGGCTCTGCCTCGGCTCCTCCCGTGATAGTTCGACAGGTTACTCGTCCGGTCTTTTCCCGGGCCTTTCTCTAGCACGTATGGCTTCCAAATATGCTTGACCAATGCACGAATAGGCCATCTAGGTGCGGGGAATCCTACGGGGTATAACATTCTCCCCCCCTTAAGAACATTCGTCCTCGAATGTAAACTTCTATCTAGAGGACTTCTCAACTTACTACTTAGAAAAATTTCAGCAGAGTCTCCCCTGTAATATGGACTATAGAAAAAACCTGAAATGCAGAAAAGTCCAACACAGGTACTGCACGCAATGCTTTAAGATTCACTGGATAGCTAACCATCAATCTTTCTCACTTATACATATACAACCATAAGGTACTACATAAGTAATAATACGGATATACATTTCGCCTGACTAGGTCTGGAATGGTGGGGATATGTATCTTTCATATCTTCTTCAGCTTCCCACGTTATCTCCTCTCGGTTCCTGTTACGCCACAATACCTTGACAGATGCAATATCCTTAGTTCTCAATCTACGAACCTGCCTGTCTAGGATGGCTACTGGAACCTCTTCATAGGCCAGCTCCACGGTAACCTGGATATCCTGGACTGGGACTGCCCTAGATGGGTCTCCTATGCATTTCCTCAGCATAGACACGTGAAAGACGGGATGAATGGATTCTTGCTCTAGAGGCAAGTTCAACTCATATGCTACTCGGCCTGTCCTCCGACGAATCTGATAGGGCCCAACAAATCTTGGACTGAGCCTACCCTTCTTGCCGAATCTCATCACCCCTTTCATCGGAGATACTTTCAGAAATACCCAGTCATTCACATTAAACTCCAGGTCTCTGCGTCGTACATCTGCATATGATTTCTGGCGGCTCTGTGCAGTCAATAGGCGTTCTCTGATAAGTTTTTACTTTCTCTTCTCACTGCTGAACAATGTCTGGCCCAATCATCGCTGATTCTCCTACTTCAAACCAGCCAACCGGCGATCTGCACTTTCGCCCGTATAAAGCCTCGAAAGGCACCATCTGGATAGCTGAGTGAGAGCTATTATTGTAAGCAAACTTGATTAGGGGCAAATGCTCAATCCAGCTACCACTGAAATCTAACACACCCGCTCACAACATATCTTCGAGCGTCTGAATTGTGCGTTCCGCCTGTCCATCTGTCTGAGGTTGGAAAGCTGTGCTCAGATTAATCTGCGTTCCCAGTCCTTTCTGGAACGATTGCCAAAACCTAGCCGTGAACTGTGCTCCCCTGTCTGAAATAATGGATACTGGTACTCCGTGCAACCTGACTATTTCTCAGATATACAACTCCGCATAATCTGGCCGAGAAAGTAGTTTCCACTGGCAGGAAATGAGCTGATTCGGCCAATCTGTCAACTATCACCCATATAGAGTCATGTCCATGTTTAGTACGGGGTAATCCTGCCACAAAATCCATATTTACTGCTTCCCACTTCCAGAGAGGCACAACTATGTCCTGAGCTAACCCGCCTGGTTTCTAATGTTCTGCTTTCACCTGTTGGCAGTTAGGACACTGGGCTATAAATTCAGCAATTTCTCCCTTTTTTTTTATCTAGCCACCAGTAGTTTTCTTTGGTATCATGGTACATTTTTGTTATACCGGGGTGAAGAGAATAACGGGCGTAATGTACCTCGTTCATAATCTGCTGGTGGAGCCCTGAAACATCTGGAACACATAGACGACCTTTAAAACGTAGCACTCCACCCTCTGTTATTTGCAAGTCTGGCGCTTCCCTTGCAGGATTCTGTCCTTAAGCTAGACCAGGTCAGGATCTGCATATTGTCGTTCTCTTACCCCCACAACTAAGGATGACACGGCGGTGTTCTGGATTACCGCTCTATTGTCCTTCATTTCTATCACACGAACGGCTAAATTGACCAATTGATGTATCTCCTTGACCAACTCCCGTTGCTCGGGTTGCACATACGCCACACTCCTAATAGATCTATAGCTAAGAGCATTTGCTACTTCATTACCTCTTCTTGACTGATATAACATTTTCATACTTAGAGAGCTCGGCATATAATTGACGGTCATACTGGCTTGTCTTGCTGAAGAGATCGACAGGTAGTTTACCGGCGTAGCTAGAGTTTACCTGGCCTTCTGGCCACATGCTAAGGCTACTTGTTGCTAGGATAACCTGAACGACCGTCTGCGCACCTTGTGCCTTTATCTGATCAGAGGATCCTGATATTGATCATGACCTCTAATGATCTGGATGCATAACCTTAAATAACTGAATAGTCGGGTTGAATGACTCGAATGTGGCAGTAGTCTAACAATGCTCTAACTGTTCTACTTGAGTACTTATAGTTCATGCATAATTGCAGACTTGTGGGCATCTAATTTCTATGTTATTTTGCTTGGACCACTGTAAGGCTGGGCTTAATCAAACTTACTCCCAGGCGATCAATCTCTGGATCTTCACGGCGAGTCTACTGATCTCTCGGTCTTAGTAAACACTGTGCTAGCGGAGTACTACCAATTCCTTATGCCTTATGCGTATCCACTAGGATTTATACCGCCATCCTGGGAAATTCTCGATCTTATGAGCTATTCTGTAAAGACTAGCCTTCTACTAAAGCTCTGTTTCTGACTATCTTACAAGAACCAGTTGAAGTACTAGTCATTCACTGACTACCGATGTGGACCCTTTCTTGAGGTACCCACGGTATTCTGACTGGGATGGCCGGCTGACTTATGGGGTGTTCCACATAATAGCTGCTAGGTTGACTAAGGCCGACTTTCCCCTATAAGGCTGGGAAAATGATATACGACCACTTAACATACCGGAACAATTCTGGTATTGCTAATTTCTGAAATCTGCCTATTCGGTCTCTAATTCTGGTTCTAACACATGCACGGATGTTTCTGATCTTTAGGGATACTTCATTGCTAATACAGGCGCCAGCTGGTCGGTAGACCGTCTAACTGTGCCCTTATCATCTAACTACCTGATTCAGGTTACTAACTCTTGTAAGCTTCTAAAACCTAGATCTGACAACAACATATAAGTCTGTTAACTTAATAACTGAGAGTTGAGACAGTTTCTATGGATTTGTACGTAAATCACACTTAACTTGCCCCTTCTCTGTTACACCCCTTGAATTTCTGGCATATAGATGGCCTATTCGCGTGTTGGTTAAGAGTATTTGAAAGCCATACATGCTAGAAAAAGGCCCGGGGAAAGATCGGACAAGCGCCAAGTTGGCGCGTCGCAAGGCAAAATGCGACTTGTAAATCGCATTCCAGGAATGCTACTTGTAAATCGCATTCCAGGAATGCGACTTATAAATCGCATTCAGGAAGTCCCTATTATATAAGCCCTCCACTTCGGATAATTTTCATAACTTTCCAGAAAGGATGCGAGAGAAACAGAGGGAACGTAAGGTATTTGATAATTTCCTTTCGATTACGCCATCAAACACGGTCCAAACTCGAATCAACCTCAGGTACCGAGGTATTTAGCAGCAGGGAGCATTCCTACGGATTTAGTTTCGTGAAATACGGCCGACGAATCGTCGAGCTACCGGACTAAGGTAAGTAGAATTGCTCCAAACTAGTGTCTATGTGCTCCTAGCTGTGAAGTGAATACTTCTCCCTTCTGGACTTCTGGAAAATAGCGAGTTTTTGACCGTCTTTCGATAAGCCTAAGTTTAGGCTATAATTATATCGAAAGTGACGTTGTTCTTCAAGATAAAGCTATATTTAGTATTAATTGACATATTTATGAATGCAGTTGGGAGAAATAGCTGGAGTATTGACCGAGCCTCGTCCGACAGACGGATAACTCAAGGTTAAGGTATGTAAAGCTAGTTCCCTCGGCAAGTTAGTAGCTTTAGCCTTGTATAGTACAATAAACTCCGTAGTAGAATTCCCGGAGTTGAATGTTCAGTATTGTGCAAAGCTAAGTAAACCTAGTTTGCGTTGTTATATTGTATTCAGTATGAAAGTTAGAAAAGTATGCACCCGAGGGCAAGTTAGTATTTCAGATTCAGTATAGTCTATTATGTGAATAGCAAGCATGTTGTAGAATAAAAAGGAACAGATTTCCATAATAAAAGTCAGTAAAGAAAGATCAGATAGACAGACAGTGATGGCTACAGATTAGCCATTCAGACAGATAGTATCTTAGCTACAGATTAGCCATACAGTTAAACCGAGATTTCAGAGTTAGTATAATCAGTAAAGAATCAGTTCAGTATAGAAACAGATCAGAATAAGAAGTTAGATTTTAGATAGTCTTTTCAGTTATACATGCTTGCTATTTCTATGTGCTATTTGTTTGTTGAGACTTGTTGTGGCATGTGGGCACCCTTTAGCATCCCCACCGCCCCTGGGTTATAGCTGTGTCGATACCAGATTCAGATACCGCCACCAGCTGGGCGATGTCGTCCGCCTAGAGGACGATGATGGCCGACCACCAGGATAATACGGTCCAGACCACCCTACTTGCAGGGGTAGTTCAGTTTACTCTACGTAGAGCTAGTTTACCCTGTTTACAGGGGCAGAACACTCTGCGTGCGCTTGTGGCCGGGGGCAGTTTTAGATACATATTTTTATAAAATTACCCTATTGCTTGCTTGCACCCAGGGGCAGTTTTAATTACACACCCCGTGTGCACTTGCGCCCAGAGGCAGGAGTCTTCAGACTCAGACACAGTTTATTGTCAGAGGCCAAGGCCTGATCTACGTACCCAAGGGGGCCGGTAGGAGGAGCTCACAGTTATCAGATGAGTGGAGTGACTTATTTTTGGTTGGTTTTGACCCGGGTAGGGGTATATAGATTGTTTGCTTGCTTGGCGCCATCCGGCTTATGGGGGTTGGTATTGACTCTTGCTTGCTACTTGTATATCGATTTATGTGCTATATACTAGCTACTAGACAGCAGGTCGTCGTGTCTACAGCTACGCCTCTGCCTTATCAGTACAGAAAGCTTGATTCAGTTCATATCAGCTTCTTCAGATTCAGCTATCTCCTGCTATACAGAAATGCTAGTTACGCTCTCTATATTCAATTGTTTTCAGTTGTATTATTTTAGTTGCTTTACATACTCAGTATCAGTGGTACTGACGCCCAGTGAGGCGCTACATTACTTGCCTGCAGGTACTCATAGACGAGGAGGCGATTCCTTGCGATTCCAGCCAGCTATTGAATATTCAACTCCTGTCATCCGGAGTCTAATTTCCAGAGGTGTAGCTCTTTTTCTTGTTGTACAGTACGGGTAGATCGGGGCCCTGTCCCGATCATTTCTATTGTTATTCCTAGAGGCTTGCAGTCTGTATATATTTCCCTGTGGTCAGTCGAGCCGGTCGTGTGAGGCCGTGCAGCTTGTTATAGTTATTTGTTATTTTTGTTCCTGTTGGCCGTGTGTGGCCATAACCAGTCAGTAGTGGTGACCTTGCCGGTCACGTAAATATTTAGCGTGCTATTGTTAAGTTACAGAGAACTAGACAGCATGGTGGCCTTGTCGGCCCGCATAGGTTCCCCTATAGTAGTATGTTTCTGGTTAGTTGTTATTACAGGTACAGATGGCTATAGGCCAATTGGCCGGAGGCTGTGTTTACAGCCGTTATATAGCCCTTTGTTTCTAGAAATTTGAGTTAGAGCCAGCCAGGCACCAGGTGTGCTTAGGCTCACTAGATAGCAGTCTAGGTCCTAGGGCACCAGGTGCCAGTCATACCCCCCAAGGCGGGGCGTGACAAACTTGGTATCAGAGCAGGTCATGTCCCAGGGAGTTGCAAGACGTGCTAAGTAGAGTCTTGTCTATGGATGTGTTGTGCACCACATACTATAGGCAGGAGGCTGCGAGGCATGATAGGATGGTTACCCTTCCTTCTTAGTCAGTCGTGCTTTAGAGCGGTACAGTATAGGGTTGAGTCCCTAAAAACTTACCGTATTCTTTGATTACAGATACAAAGGCAGATCAGCATTACCCTACTACAGGCAGAAGATCATACATGGCAACAGAAGAGGGCATCAGCCAGTTACAAGATACTTACAGCAGCAGGAGGAGGTACCAGAGACCTCCCAGCGTGATACCTTTATCGGTACCTGTAAGATGATAGTTATGATCCAGTTGTGATATCGAAAGGGTGAGGGATCATGTGAATCAGATAGGTCTGACTGCAAGTCAGGGGAAGTATGAACTGATACTTGACCAGTAATCTTATTAACAATGAAGAGCAGGTACCTTGAACCCCAGGGTTCAGCTTAAGTAAGATGAGGGGAAGAAGCAGGAATGTCAGATCTTGAGGGGAAATTAGAATCACCCCCAGAATGATAGAATATCGTGTATTAAGGACTAAGCCTCAGACTAACAATTTAGAGACACTGAGATTGCGGTTTAGAATGTTGCGGTATGTCCGCCTACGGAGAAGTTAAGAAACTACTGACACAGAGACTCTAATCTAGTGCGGCCTAGAGATAAAGCCCAACAGACAGTCACGGTCCCTTAATGTAGTGCAAAGTAAGGCCACAAGATTCGAATGTTGACCCTATGTTGCAAGAATGGCAAAATTTCAAACAGCAGACCATAATTAAAGCGCATATGTTGTTGCTTCCAGAATGGAATAAAAAAAATCCAATGAAATGATACAAGAGGACAGGAGATATCATTAGACCATAGAAGCGGTATATCATGTGCAGTGTGAAATTCAGTAAAGCATGCTAGAGATTACGTATCACTACAGAATTCAGTATGTATTGTACATATTTATTAATATATATATATATATATATATATATATATATATATATATATATATATATATGGATAATAGATATGCTGTGAATAGCTGTCAATAGGGGTTACAATCACACAGATTCTGGTTAATTGCTAGGAAGTATATACAGATCATATCGCAGGATCCCTCGCCAAGCCATAGGAACTATCTCAGTTCTCAGTTATTAAGTTAATAGACTTATGTGTTGTTGCCAGATCTAGGCTCTAGAAGCTTACCAGAGTTAACGGCCTGAATCAGATGGCTAGATGATAAGAGCACAGTTAGACGGTCTAACGACTAGCTGGCGCTTGTATTAGCAGGGAAGCATCCCTAAAAATCAATAGCATTATCGCATATGCCAGAACCAGAATTAGAGACTGAATAGGCATACTTCAGAGGTTAGCAATACCAAAAAATTTCCAGTATGTTAAGTGGTCGTACATCATTTTCCCAGCCCTAGCAGAAGGCCAGTATTTACAGAATAGCTCATAAGACCGAGAATTCCCCAAAATAGTAGTATAAATCCAAGTGGATACACACAAGGCGTAAGAAATTGATAGTACCCTGCTAGCACAGTGTTTATTAAGACAAGGAGATCAGTAGACTTCCCGTGAAGATCCAGAGATTGATCGCCTGGGAGTAAGTTTGATTAAGCCCAGCCTTACAGTGGTTCAAGCAAAATAACAAAGCAATTAGATGCCCACAAGTCTGCAGTTATGCATGAACTATAAGTACTCAAGTAGAACAGTTAGAGCATTGTTAGACTACTGCCACATTCGGGTCATTCAACCCGACTATTCAGTTATTTAAGGTTATGCAGCCAGATCATTAGAGGTCATGATCAATATCAGGATCCTTTGATCAGATAAAGGCACAAGGTGCGCAGACGGTCGTTCAGGTTATCCCAGCAACAAGTAGCCTTAGCATGTGGCCGGAGGACCAGATAAGCTCTAGCTACACCTGTAAACTACCTGTCGATCATTTCGGCAAGACAAGTCAGTATGACCATCAATTATATGCCGAGCTCTCTAAGTATGAAAATGTTATATCAGTCAAGAAGAGGTAATGGAGCCGCAACCGCTCTTAGCTATAGATCTATTAGGAGTGTGGTGTATGTGTAACCCGAGCAACGGGAGTTGGTCAGAGAGATACATCAATTGGTCAATTTAGTCGTTTGTGTAATAGAAATGAAGGACAACAGAGCGGTAATCTAGAACACCGTCGTGTCGTCATTAGTTGTGAAAATAAAAGAACGGTAGTATAAGAATCCTGACCTGGTTAGCAGGGGAAAACGCCAGATTTCCAGGTAATAGAGGATGGAGTGTTGCGTTGTAAAGGCCGTCTATATGTACCAGATGTTCCAGGGCTCCGCCAGCAGATTATGAACGAGGTACATTACGCCCGTTATTCTCTATACCCTGGTGCGACAAAAATGTACCATGATATCAAGGAAAACTACTGGTGGCCAGGTATGAAAAGGGAAATTCCTGAATTTGTAGCTCAGTGTCCTAACTGCCAACAGGTAAAGGCGGAACACCAGAAACCAAGCGGGTTAACTCAGGACATAGCTATGCCTCTCTGGAAATGGGAAGCAGTGAATATGGATTTTGCGGCAGGATTACCCGTACCCGACACAGACATGATTCTATATGGGTGATAGTTGACAGATTGACTAAATCAGCTCATTTCCTGCCAGTAAGGACTACTTTCTCGGCCGAAGATTACGCGGAATTGTATATCCGAGAGATAGTCAAATTGCACGGAGTGCCAGTATCCATTATTTCAGACAGAGGAGCGCAGTTCACGGCTAGATTTTGGCAATCATTTTAGAAGGGACTGGGAACGCAGATTAATCTGAGCACAGCTTTCCACCCTCAGATAGACGAACAGGCTGAGCGCACTATTTAGACGCTCGAGGATATGCTGCGAGCGTGTGTGCTAGACTTTGGTGGTAGCTGGGACGAGCATTTGCCGCTGATAGAATTTGCTTATAATAATAGCTATCACTCGGCTATTCAGATGGCACCTTTCAAGGCTTTATCCGGGCGAAAATGCAGATTGCCGATTGGCTGGTTTGAAATAGGAAAATCAGCGTTGATTGGGCCAGACATTTTTCAGCAGACGGAGGAGAAGGTAAAACTTATCAGAGAATGCCTACTGACTGCACAGAGCCGCCAGAAGTCATATGCAGATGTGCGGCGCAGAAACCTGGAATTCGAGGTGAATGACTGGGTATTTAAAAAAAAAAGCAAAAAGCAAAGCATCACTGATGAGAGGGGTGATGAGATTCGGCAAGAAAGGTAAGCTCAGTCCAAGATTTGTTGGGCCTTATCAGATTCGTTGAAGAATAGGCCAAGTGGCAGATGAGTTGAACTTGCCTCCAGAGTTAGAATCCGTTCATCCGGTCATGTATCCATGTTGAGGTAATGCATAGGAGACTCGTCCAGAGCAGTCCCAGTCCAAGATATCCAGGTTATAGAAGAGCTGGCCTATGAAGAGGTTCCAGTAGCTATCCTAGACAGACATATTCGCAAATTGAGAAGTAAAGATATTGCGTCTGTCAAAAGTATTGTGGCGTAACAGAAACCGGTCACGTAAATATTTAGCGTGCTATTGTTAAGTTGCAGAGAACTAGACAACATGGTGGACTTGTCGGCCCGCATAGGTTCCCCTATAGTAGTATGTTTCTGGTTAGCTGTTATTACAGGTACAGGTGGCTATAGGCCAATTGGCCGGAGGCTGTGTTTACAGCCGTTATATAGCCCTTTGTTTCTAGAAATTTGAGTTAGAGCCAGCCAGGCACCAGGTGTGCTTAGGCTCACCAAATAGTAGTCTAGGTCCTACTAGGGCACCAGGTGCCAGTCATACCCCCCAAGGCGGGGCGTGACATTCTCTTTCGCTTTTCTCTTTTTTCTCCTCTCTCTTTTCTCTTTTTATTTTTGACAAGGGGTCCTGCAATGCAATTTGTATATACTTCCCAGCACTAATATGCATCTGTGTGATTGTAACCCCTATTAGCAGCTGCTCACAACATATTTATTATCTGCACAGATATATATTAATAAATACGTATAGTACATACTGAATTTTGTGGTGATACGTAATCTATGACACACTTTGCTAAATTTCATATTGTACATGATATACTGCTTCTATGGTATAATAATACCTCCTGCCTTCTCTTAACATTTCATTGTACTGTTACCCCATTCTGAAAGTAACAAACATAAACACTTTAGTTATTGTCTGCTTTTTGAAATTCTACCACTCTTGCGATGTGGGGTCAACGTTCGAATCTTGTGGCCTTACTTGGCATATACTGAGAGCCCACGACTGTCTGCTGGGCCTTGTCTCTAGGCCACACTAGATTGGAATTGTTGTATCGGTAATTTCTTAACTTCTCCATAAGCGGACATACTGCGGTATTCTGAACCGCATTCTTACTGTCAGCCCGAGGCTTAATCCTTAATACGATATTCTATCAATTCGGGGGTAATTCTAATTTCCCCACAAAATCTTACATTCCTGCTTCTTCCCCTCATTCTGCTTAAGTTGAACTCTGGGGTTCAAGGTACCTGCTCTTCATTGTTAACAAGATTACTGGTCAAGTATCAGTTCATACTTCCCCTGACTTGCAGTCAGACCTATCTGATTCACATGACCCCTTACCCTTTCGACATCACAACTGGATCATAACTATCATCTTACAGGTATGTCTTGCTATCTGTTAGCATATATGGTGGACTTGGCCTTTTTCTGACTCGAACTTGACTATTACCTGGCATTCATCCCTAACAGGTCTTTTACCCTTGCTCCGAGTAAGCTAACGGTCTTACTTTCTCTACTGGCTTATTATCATAAGGGTCTGCACAACTTACGTAATCATAGGGGCTCTTTATACTTTCTAATACTTACTAGGATCAATCAGCCCATCTTTACTTACTGCTTGATTTGGCAACCTCATCTCAAGTCTTATGCCCCTTTACTATACTGGAATCAAAATCAAGAGGTAGGAATAGCCCTTTTCTTATTGCAACAAATAAAAACATTTAACTGTACCATATCCGAAAGGATGTATTTGGGATTCCTGTATTTCCCTCTCTTTCTCATACTTACCTGGTGGTCTGACCTTGTTTGTAATCTTAATCAGATCTTATATAGCTAATAAATAAATCAACTTGTATGTACATCATACTTCTGACTTCCTATTCTGACGTTATCAACGTATACTGGGAATAGTACCAATAAAGGTATCACGCTGGGAGGTCTCTAGTACCTCCTCCTGCTGTTGTGAGTATCTTGTAACTGGCTGATGCCTTCTTCTGTTGCTATATCTGATCTTCTGCCTGTAATAAGATAATGTTGATCTACCTTTGTATATGTAATCAAAGAATACGGTAAGTTTTTAGGGACTCAACCCTATACCGTACCGCTCTAAAGCACGACTGACTGAGAAGGAAGGGTAACCATCCTATCATGCCTCGCAGCCTCCTGCCTATAGTATGTGGTGCACCACACATCCATAGACAAGACTCTACTTAGCACGGCTTGCAGACTCCCTGGGACACGACCTGCTCTGATACCAAGTTTGTCACGCCCCGCCCTGGGGGGTATGACTGGCACCTGGTGCCCTAGTAGGACCTAGATTGCTATCTGGTGAGCCAAGGCACATCTGGTGCCTGGATGGCTCTAACTCAGATTCCTGGAAACAAAGGGCTATATAATGGCTGTAAACACAGCCTCCGGCCAACAGGCCTATAGCCACCTGTACCTGAAAAACAGCTAACCAGAAACATACTACTGTCAAGGGAACCTATGCGGGCCGGCAAGGCCACCATGCTGTCTAGTTCTCTGTAGCTTAACAATGGCACGCTAAATAATTACGTGACCGGCAAGGTCACCACTACTGACTGGTTATGGCCACACACGGCCAACAGGAACAGAAATGACAAGTAACTATAACAAGCTGCACGGCCTCACACGATTGGCTCGACTGACCACAGGGAAATATATACAGACTGCAAGCCTCTAGGAATAACAATAGAAATGATCGGGACAGGGCCCCGACCTACCCGTACTGTACAACAAAAGAAAATGAAATACACCTCTGGAATTCAGTCTCCGGATGACAGGAGCTGAATACTCAATAGCTGACTGGAATCACGAGGGATCGCCTCCTCGTCTATGAGTACCTGCAGGCAAGTAATGCAGCACCCCACTGGGCGTCAGTACCACAGGTACTAAGCATGTAAAGCAACTGAAATACACAACTGAAATGAATAACAACAGTAACATGACATATAGGAAGAAAGTAACTAAGTCTATCTAGCTGAGGATAATTGGGGAGAGTTTATTTATTCTATAGCTAAACTGAGCGAATCTGATGACGTGCCATCCCACTGTCTATCAGTATCTAATAGCACATATAGGTATACATATAAATACACACAATACCTGACCGACCCCCATAAGCTGGAAGGTGCCAACCAACACACAATCTATTTACCCCTATCCGGGTCTAAACCAACCAAAAACAAGTCACTCCACTCAGCTTGTAACTGTGAGCTCCTCCTACCAGTCCCGTTGGGTACGTAGCTCAGGCCTTGGCCTCTGACAATAAACTGTGTCTGAGTCCGAAGACTCCTGCCTCTGGGCGCAAGTGCACACGGGGTGTGTAATCTGCTGCTGTATCTGTAACTGAAACTGCCCCTGGGTGCAAGCACGCAACAGGGTGATTTTATAAAATAAAGTCTGTATCTGAAACTGCCCCCGGCCACAAGCGCACATAAAGTGTTCTGCCCCTGTAAACAGGGTGGACTGGCTCTGCGCAGAGTAAACTGAACTACCCCTGCAAACAGGGTGGTCTGGACCATATTATCATGGTGGTCGGCCATCATCGTCCTCTAGGCTGACGGCATCGCCCAGCTGGTGGCGGTATCTGAATCTGGTATCGACACAGCTATAACCCAGGGGCGGTGGGGATGCTAAAGGGTGTCCACATGCCACAACAAGTCTCAACAAACAAATAGCACATAGAAATAGCAAGCATGTATAACTGAAAAGACTATCTAAAATCTAACTTCTTATTCTGATCTGTTTCTATACTGAACTGATTCTTTACTGATTATACTGACTCTGAAATCTCTGTTTAACTGTATGGCTAATCTGTAGCGAAGATACTATCTGTCTGAATGGCTAATCTGTAGCCATAACTATATGTGTATCTGATCTTTCTTTACTGACTTTTATTATGGAAATCTGTTCCTTTTTATTCTACAACATGCTTGCTATTCACATAATAGACTATACTAAATCTGAAATACTAACTTGCCCTCGGGCACATACTTTTCTAACTTTCAGACTGAATACAATATAACAATGCAAACTAGGTTTACTGAGCTTTGCACAATACTGAACATTCAACTCCGGGAATTCTACTACGGAGTTTATTGTACTATACAAGGCTAAAGCTACTAACTTGCTGAGGGAACTAGCTTTACATACCTTAACCTCGAGTTATCCGTCTGTCGAATGAGGCTCGGTCAATACTCTAGCTATTTCTCCCAACTGCATTCATAAACATGTCAATTAATACTAAATATAGCTTTATCCTGAAGAACAACGCCACTTTCGATGTAATTATAGCCTAAACTTAGGCTTATTGAAAGACGGTCAAAACTCGCTATTTTCCAGAAGTCTAGAAGGGAGAAGTATTCACTTCACAGCTAGGATCACATAGACACTAGTTTGGAGCAATTCTACTTACCTTAGCTCGGTAGCTCGATGATTCGTCGGCTGTATTTCGCGAAACTAAATCCGTAGGAATGCTCTCTGCTGCTAAATACCTCAGTACCTGAGGTTAATTTGGGTTTGGACTGCGTTTGGCAGCGCAATCGGATGAAAATTTACTTACCCTCTTCGTTCCTTTCTTTCTCTGATTTTTCCCTCTCTGTTTTCGCTGGAAATTATGAGAATAAATGATTTAAAACCGAAGTGGGGCTTTATATACTTGGTCCTGGACAAGGCCAACGTGTCACGGAGCCAACGCGGAGGCTTTACCTCCGTGACACGCTACCATCGCGGAGGGGCTCTGCCTCGGCTCCTCCCGCGATGGTTCGACAGGTTACACATCCGGTCTTTTCCCGGGCCTTTCTCTAGCACGTATGGCTTCCAAATATGCTTGACCAACGCACGAATAGGCCATCTAGGTGCGGGGAATCCTACGGGGTATAACAATACGCTCTTATTGTGAAATATAAATTTTACTTGATCTTTAAAAACTATTTACATAATTTTACAACTTCATTTGTGTAATAATATTACTTGAATTTATAAATTGTTTATGTTGATAACAAAGTTTATATAAGTTTTGATAAATTAATTATATTTCCTAGGGATTGAATTACTTACAAAATATAATGTTTTATTAATTATATAATATTTACATGAGTCTACTCAATTTTATAACTTATTTATATTAATAATAATGTTTATATGATTTTACGTAATTTAAATTATTATATTACCTATTTGTTAAATTATTTACAAATATAGTATTTTATTAATTATATAGCAGCTACTTTGAATGCTTCCTAATTTATTTAAAAACTAGCCACTTTTCATTCAATTTCATTCAATTTTAGCCTATTTTGGTCAATTTTAGCCACATTTTGAACTCAATTCATTTTAAATTAAGTTCCTTCCATTTACTCTATTCACCCAATCCATAACCCATTAATCCGATCTGGATCCGACCCAAATATTCTAATATAATCCTAGCCATCCATCACATCCAATCCAATGGTGGAGAATGAAACCCTATTTTATTTCCTTATTTACTTCTCTACACCCCAAACCTTAATCTAACCTTTTCATTTTTTCCTCCCTCTACACAGCTTCCATTGCTGCCTCTTCTCCTCTCCTTCATCTCCCTCGTTTCCAGCTACCGCACCGGCATCACGACCGGTCGCTTCTCTTTCTCCTCCCACAGCCAAGCACCACTAGCTCTCTTCTTTCTCTCCCTCACCAAACCTGCGCCGCACCAACCCATCACCGGCGAATCACGCAGCCATCCCTTCCTTCTGTTTTCTTTCCTTTTTCTCGGCCAACTGCTCGAGTAGCGTCAAACCACCAGTCGCTATTGCGTCTCCTCCCTCAGTCACACGCAAACAAACAACGAACTGCCCGACTCTCCCTTCTCCTCTCTTCCCTCTCCACCACATGCCCAGATCCACCGCATCCCCTCCCTCAGACCCTCGAAACAAGTTCGATTTCGGACAGATCCTCACAGATCTGCCCATAGTTGGACTTTCAATATATTTGGATGTTTTCTTCCTCTTTTTATTTTATTTTATTTCATTTTTTTCCTCTTGACTGAAAATTGACTGCTTTGCTCATGTGGAAAATATCATGAATATGCCTTTAAAATATCATGAAATCTTAACGCTTACACGATCTTTGTTTTTGTCACATTGTTCTAGACAAAATTTTATTATTCTCATTAAATATTAGTTGAAAGTCGTGTTATGTGTTTTTTGATTTGTACATGCATATACATATATAATCCTGTTTGGTAGTTTCATCGTTGCCCTCTGTTAGAACTCTAATATGTATATCTACTTGATATTTTTCTACTGAAAATTGCTAATTATGTTGCATTTATAAAATTACGGCCTAAAGGTTTGAGTTAATCAATATTTATATTACGATTGAATTCTGTAATTAGTGATAACGTTGTTGTTTGATTGCCATGAACAGATGTTAATTAATCCAAACATAGGATCAATTGGCTTGATAAGGAAAATTTGGCACTAATTAACTTATAGCAAGTTCTTTCACTTGATTGATTTTTTGATATGTGATTATTATTTTTGGAAAAGGAAAAAAAAGAAAAAGGGTTTCATATCACTATGATCATTCTGATTAAAAGGAATTGTTTCTTCTATTATGACATATGCATTCGTTATGGTGATTTAGTAAAATATTAAATGACAATTTGTTCTCATTCCATTTAGTTTGGCTAAATTTAAGGTGAATATTTCATGGGGTGATTCTCTTTCCTTTCATTAATTTGCAAGTATGGTAATAAAAGATTAATCATTAGGGACGTTGTTGCAATTTTTGTTGTTAAACGGAAGATCTCTTTTGTTTGACTTGACTCCTTATTTGGTGATACAAACATAATATTTTATTATTATTATTATTGTGATATATGCTAAATGACAGCTTGCTCTCGCTGCTTTTAATTCATCCTAATTTATGGTAAAATTTTCTATATTTGATTCTCCCTTCCTTTAATCAATTTAGTGCCATTTAATTATGGAATAATAGATTTGTTTGGTATGAATACCATTTTAATTCTGTTAAGTAAGGAAGTACATACTCTTACAAATATTATTATTATTTTCTTTCCCCTTTATTTCTTTAACGAATTGATTACTTCGGCTATAAAAGTAGTCCTTCTTCTCTTTTTATGTTTCATCCGAACACCGGTATCCTCTTATGCAATGTAAGTTTGAATAACCTTTCTCCTCTAAAAAATCTCGTCTCTTGGTGGTGCTTTAATAATACAGATTTTTTTTCAAGAGTTTTCTTTAGACTCCTTCAACCGGTTAGTATACCTTTCACATTATCCTTTTATGATGTCATGCTTTAAATATGCTACGTGTATAGTGTTACTGATCACTTTGAAGTTGTGATGTATTATTCCCTATGTGATGTGTTTTGAACCTAAAATATGACTTGCTTTTAGGTCTAGAGTGTATATGTATTTGTGTATGTTTGTTGGCTTGTTTCATTACTTAACAGGTTTATTCGAAGGCAAGTATTGAAGAGGCGCCTTGAGTTTAAACTCGAAAACAGATAGGCCAGCTGCTTAGATTAGTTTTAAAATTAATTACATTTTTTTATTATTTATTTCATTTATTATTCATCAGTTTTAATGTTGTAATAAACGCTATTAATAGTGAAAAGAGGTTTAAGGGGCGGGGGGAATCATATATTTTCTTACTGTTTTTTTTAATTCCAATCTCACCTAGAAAGCATGCCTATAGGATAAAACACACATAAAAACATGCCTATAGAGTCTTAAATAATTTAAAGTATATTCTTATGTTTAAATTTTAATAACCCCACTTGTAAGAACTATACAACGTGATTGTTTTGGTTAGAAATTATCCTCATAGGACTATACCATTTTATAGAAATCATGTCTATAGGGTTTGAACAATTTAATTTGAAATAATCTTACATTTAAATCTTAGCAGCCCTTCCATAGGGATAACAATTTAACTGTTTCAGTCAGAAATTACGCTTATAGGAATTTAATTAGTATTTTTTGTGCAAATATATCATGTTAATCTGCAGACGCCATTCCTACAGTTTTCTTGGTTTTAAGATTATTACTTGTCCATTACTAAATGCTAGGGAGAATGTTCACATCAGATCTGTAAATCAGGTTTTTGCTAAAACAAAATTTTATGCTTGTTGATATGTCAAAAGCATTCTTACTGTCGACTGTATTGCTTTGAATCTATTAGAATCTGTCCCTAGATGTCAATGCCCATAAGAATTAAAACAATTTAACATGAATCATGTTTCACGCTATAGCGTAGATACCATGGCTATAGAAAATATTAGTAAAATCTTTTATTACATCGTCTTTTCTATGCACAAAGCATATCAGAAATTCACCTCTATGAGTTATAATTAGTGACCCGTTTGTATGCATTATACAACACCTTTATAGTATTACTTATAGTAAATATTTTATTTAAAAGAACCCATCATGACTTGAACTTATTCTTTCAAACTATGGCGTGTTGTGCATCCTGCCTGTAAGTTATTTGCCTATATGGTTTATTTCTCACATCTAAATCTGTTAACTATAAATCATGCCTGTAAAACCTGTGATATTATAAATCTGGTTGTACCTGTTTGGATGTCATGCTTTCAATAATTATGCATTTTAGTAGAGGCCTATTCGAAACCTTATGTGTTATTAATTTTCTTGAAGCTCTGTTTGTTTGGCGTTAATCCCCTTAAAAGCCTAAGATTTTTACATCCAAACCCAAATTAGTTATCTGATGCCTCTTGGACCTTAGGCTCAGGACCGGTAGGCAAATTCTAGGCCATTAGCTTTTCTTCACCTAGAGCGCTTTAAGTTAATAATTAATCAACTAGGTGGGAAGTGGGAAATGATAGTCCGTGTTCACTGAATAATACGAGCAATCTAAATAGTTGCGAAGTATTATTTAAGTTGCACGGGATGATCCCTTTAGGTAAAAATAACTCCCCCCCCTTTTAAATGTAGAACTATGTCTGGCCTGATATCATTTAGGGATACGTAGGAGCCTCTTCGAGGTTCAACACCATATTTAGAAAATTTATTTATTCATTCGTCTTTTGTATGTATTTTATAGGATTTTGTTATGTGTTGTATGGGTTCAGTTATTTTTCTTGACTGTATTTATAGTATTGCATTAATATTAATAATAACAATCTTTAAATATATCTGTCTCACCTTCTTTCTTCCCCCTTGTCTATAATTTAAATACTTAGTCTTTCTTTTACTATTTCTAAATCTTCTTATTTAGGTTAAAATCAATCTTGTTTGCTCGCTTAGTAAATACCCCGAATAATTAATGGATCCGGCCGAAAACCACATTTATCGACCTCGAAAGGTTCCTAACACCTTCCTTTCGAGGTAATTTAAGCTCTTGCCCGAACCTGGTGATGTAGGCTACTTTAAATGGACTTGTAGCGTAGAACGGCGCCCTAACACGCCTCAAAATCGTTAGGTGGCGACTCTTCTCTTTAAATAACTCTTAAGAGTTTTCACATGTCAAGTTCTGCTTTTCACGCAAAAAATGGGGTGCGACAGTTACAGGGTATATCTCTATCGACAACAACAAAATCAATTCCCTATAATCTTGATAAAGAATCAAAACCTACTCTATGCTTCTTTTAACCCTTATTTGTTCCCTCTTCCGAGTTAATAGATGAGCCAACATAAATTATTCAAAGTGATCAAACTAATGAATAATCTCTAAACCAAGAAAGCATAAACAATTATAAAAAGGAGATTTAAACGTCTAACATAAATGAACTTTAAACTACAACCGTCATTCTTGTAGACAAAACCCTAGATTAAGGTTATTAGCCACTCCATACAAGAAAAAAGTAATGAAATAAAGAAGAAGAAAAACCTAAAAGATAGAACTCTTATCCCTTTGCTCTTCCCAAAAAACAACGTCTACTCCCAAAAGAAAATATATGACTCTTTTTACAGATATCCTAGTGATGTATTTATAACCATAGGAAAAATTTTCATTTTTCCCTTAAGTAATTCAGCTTTTGGACTTAGAAAAATTCTCCCCAGATTAGACCTGGTGCACCGAGCCAGTCATAGCACCAACCTATGCTTTGATTCTGTCTGAAGATGCAATCCTAGTATGCCACGCCTCTTAATTCGCCAAAGTGTTAATCAAAATTCTCTGTAGTCTAGGATATGGCGCGCCACGCCTCCTATTTCACCAAGTAGATGAACACTTTCTCTGATATTCAAGGGGTGGCGTGTCATGCCACCCACTACACCAAGGTGTTAGATAATTTTTGGCCATATTTCTTCCCTGGTGCGCCACGCCAGGGATAGCACTACACTGTGCAAAAATTCCTCTAAAGTTCATAGCCTGGCACACCACGCCAGCCATCTTGCCAGGCCAATTTCTCTAAATTCTCGGCACACCTTACAGCTTGAACTTTCCTTGATTGCTCCTTTTTTGGTTATTTTTTCATTCATTTTCCTGCAAAACATCATCTAAACACATCTGTTATCTCTTTTCACAATATTTCGTGAAAACATTAAATTTCATAAGGATATCCTTCTCGAAACATAGAAAAACATGGGTAAAATGTGACAAGCGGGCGTATAATTACACCCAATATCATGTGGCTTTTAGGACTAGGTTCTTATCCTTGCGTGAGCTTGGTTATCCCTGGTTCTTATGATTTCTTGAGTTCATAAGTCTTTAAATTTCCAATGAGTTCATTCATGGTTAGTGTGTCTAGATCTCTTACTTCAGATATAGCTCAACTTTACTTTCCTATGATTCAGGAAGTATGCTTAGTAGTTTTCTTACAGCTTTACTGGTAGGAATCGTTTTCACCAAGGGAGTACATCTCATTCACGATTGAGGAGAACCTGGTGTACATGTCATGGATGGATTCTCCGTCTTTCATCCTAAACAATTCATATTGTCTATTAAGCATGTCAATTTTGGATTTTTTGACTTGATTTGTTCCCACATAAGCAGTTTGTAAAGCATCCCAGATTTTTTTGGCACTCGTACATGATGATACCCTATTAGACTCGTTAGGTCCAATATTACAAACTAGAACTTTTTTCTTTTACATTGATTTCCACTATCAATTTTTCTTCTTTGTTGTATTCTAGTCTACCTTTCAGAACATAAGTTTTTGCATCTTCCCCAAGTTTTAAGGGTATAGTGAGTCCGTCAAGAAAAACATTCCATAGGTTGTGATCTTCACCTATGAGAAAATCTATCATCCTATTCTTCCATCATCCATAATAGTGACCATTGAATAGAGGTGACCTAGTTGTTAATTGACCTTCTTGAGCAGCTAGTGGTGCGGCCATTTTTTATTATTTAAGGCATTAGCCTTGTGTTGGAAAACCCTCTCTGATATTAATTGAAATAATTACCATTAGTAATGGCCCTATACCACTGAGTTAGGTTCGACCAACTATCTTGTTAAGAAATTAACAAATAGATGAACACGCAGATTTACCATAGAAAGCCTTCTTACTCAAGGGAGAAAAAGTTTCTTGGTTGTACAATCGAAGTTCTCAAAGAAAGGAGACACCCATCTGCATTCATTTTAATAAAATTTTTGTCTCAAGTTCACAAGCTTCAAATAGCAGTTTTAGATTACAATTTGATAATCAAAGGGACTAACTCTAGTACCTTTTAAACACTGATTAACTCTAACCAATGAACTCGTTATAGACTCTAACTTCAAGTCTGTAATTTTCTCTCAAGACCTAACAGTAGTGCTATTATAAGAACTCTTATTCTTAGAATCACTAACACTAGATCACCTAGAATCAACTTAATTATTACAATCTTCATGTGGATCTTTCTTCAATTCTCGAACAATAGTTGCTTTCAATAATACGCAGTTGTATTACTTGCAATCATCTCCTTTCTCCTTCTACCTCATGGATTATATATAGACTTTGGTCTTGTAATCCTTGTCCATCTCTACATCCCTAGCCATCTCTTGTAGGGTTTTGCAATCCTACAAGGAAAGTAATTTCTCTTTCCTTTTGTATTGCTTCGAAGTGTGTCTCCCAGTTAGAGTTTACTAAGTTTGTCCTCTTTCCTTTTTCAAATCTATAGATTTCTATTCCCTAACTGTCTTTGCTCTTTGCTTACTTCATGCACCTGATTTACCTGTATTATAAGGAAATATATCTAACTATGTAATAAAACTGATTCACCTTATCATTTAACATGTAGTAAACCTGGTTCATCTTGTCAATCATCAAGACATGCAGTAGTAGTCTCATCAATCTTCTAATAGCATCATCCTTCTGTTTGCAATCATCATAATAATGACTAAACTAATAACAGTCTAGACAAAACTTTGGCATCCATTCATACTCTAAAACTTGCTCCATCACAGCTCCATCAGATTTCTCAATGTTCATTTCTAATGGAAGTCATTGGGTAACATCAATCTCAAATGAGGATATGAGGATATGATAATCTTTCACATTGAGCTATCAATTTTTTATCAGTGCAAATAGGTTTACTTAAGAAGTTTCCAAATCAATGTAGGTTCTCTTCAGTACTATATTGCAGTGATAGTCCTGAGAACTGCATCCAAAGGATGTCACTCGCATTGGTTCCTTTTTCACTTGAAAATTAGGCTGGTTTTGGAAGGTGTATAGACCATTCTCCGCAATATTCAACTTATCCATCATCGATTCAAATTTAAATATGAAGTACCCATAATCATGAAGGAATAATTTAGGTGCTGCAACAGAGTTCCTAACCCCCTACATGAAATTCAGCATCTCCTTAAAGGTTAGATTCCCCCTACCACATAGCCCATCAATGCACCCTCCGACTTACAATATTACAACAATTTTGTATAAGATTTATCTTCACTACCTTTATCCCATCCTTTATTTCAGGGGATAGAAATTAAGATTCATATTTTACTGAACGAAACGATTCCCTTTAACTATGTCATCCATCGTTGGAGTAGGAACTATTACTACTGAATAGAAAGTTTAACTTCCTCGTCAGTGCGGCAATCTCTTCTTCAACTTCAGATGGTTTTGTAATTATTGTTGTCGTCTTCATCAGAGCCTTTAGAACATATGGAGCATACAAAATTTTCAAAGCTTGTAGAACAGTTCGAGCACTCCCTGATCCCAGTAAAAATTGAGCAAATTGGATGGGTTGGAGTTTTGGGGGAATACCAGACTTTGGGGGGATTATTCGTTCGTCAGTAACCCGAGTCACCGATGTCGTTGGATCCGTAGGTTGTGGTTGTTTTGGGTAGGCCATTGTGAAATGCGTAACCTTATTAAACGTGCTTCTTCAGAGCTCACCTGTTAACGTGAGGCCATAGTCACTCTCTTGTGAAGTTTTTTAACGTTCAAATTTAACGTAATTCTTAGCCAAATATACTTATAAGTCAACAACAATAAAACGATATCACTTAAATATAATATTTTGTACTCCACTAAGTCTTGCCGCACTTTGTTGGTCCTAACTAGTGAAAGTAAACTGGAAACGTTACCACTTGGCTTTCATTTGAAACCAAATTCAATAAGACAACGACAGCAAGTTGTAATGTTGAATTCAGCATTGACTCTTTCAACATAAAACGAGACTGCTGGTGGACTGGACTTCTCCAATACTGAAATCAGTGAGTCTTTTTATTTTATTTTATTTTTCCCTAATAACACTTTTGAGTCTTAACCGCTACCTAATAGGCAAATAGTAAAAGTTAGAAAAGGAAAGTTGATTTTTGAGTCTCTTGCACGTCTCAAACGGCCTCTCTTTTTTGACTACCTAGCAATCATAATCATAACTACCTTCTAGCACTGGTGCTTCTTTTTTTTTGTTTTTTTTGTTTTTTTTACTTTTTACTTGAAATCCAAACAAACCCCTTCGAAATAGTAACTGTATTGTGGCCATACCTTACCAAGAATTCTGAGCCGTCTTGCTTCTGACACAGTCCACACCTTAAATTCTTCAGTGTTCAGAAACAACGAACATGATATTGGCCAGGAAACTTAAGGTAAAAGGAAGACATAAAATCCGTCTTATGGGTTAGTAATAATCTTAAAACATTTCATCTTTTCAAGTTCTACTTTGATCCATTGAATTTTGTTATTTTAATTGGACTACTGTTTGGTAGCAACATGAACTCGTTATATGGAATGGAATAATATTACCTTTACATACAATCTATATATTTGTTTTTTTTACAAATTACTCTTTCCGCCTATTTTGATTTGTCCATTACATTAAAAATATATATCTATTTTTTACTTGTTAGATTTAGAAAATCAAGAAACTACTGTTTGGTAGCAACATGAACTCGTTATATGGAATGGAATAATATTACCTTTACATACAATCTATATATTTGTTTTTTTTTTAAATTACTCTTTTCGTCCGTTACATTAAAAATATATATCTATTTTTTACTTGTTCGGTTTAGAAAATCAAGAGATAATTTATCACTTAGTTCCAAATTTATTTTTATTATTAATTATACTCATCTCTCAATGTATTTCTCAAAATATTGGATTTATTATATTTAAGGGATATATATATATATATATATATAGTGAATTTTCATTCTATTTATTGTTTTATAAGATATATGTCAAGTCAATACATGACAAGTAAAAATGGACAAAAAGAGTACTCTACCCAGCCATTTACCATAAATTGGAAAAACAAAAAGAAGAGCAAAATATGTAACTGGTAACCGTTTAAGTAAAACTTTTTTTGTAAGATCTATCTATTCGAAAGAGTTTAAATTTTAATGCACTGATGGTATGAAAGTTATTTATATAATTAAATTATTTATATGTAAATTACAGATAAATATTTATTATAACTATTATTCCATCGTTTCAATTTATTTGTCTTACTTTACTTTTTAGTCCATTACAATTTTAATCTCTTTCTTGTTTTGGCAACTATTTAATTTTAACTTTCCACATGTCATATTTAAGACAACAAGATTAAAAGTCATTTTGATACATTCAACTACGAGATTTAAAAGTCTTTTTTATTTTTAAAATGTCATATCAAGTCAAAATAATTGACAATTTGTTAAAAATATTGGCATACATTTTATTATATATTAAATCACATTGATAATATAATATTTTTTTATACGCTTAGTGTACGCAACTTATATCTATTCCGAAAACAAAATGGAGACGACAATAACCATTGAATCTAATGAAAATGTCAATTAACATGTTATAACATGCATATGAAACTACACTAATAGTATAAATATTTTTTAATATGCTCAATATATGTAACTTAAGTCTTAAATACGTAAGAAACACAAAAGCAAGATAATGATTCCGCAACCATCTCCCTCCTTATCCTTAACAGTCAGAATCAAACCTAAACAAAGAAAAAGAGACTAACAGTTAGGGTTGACATAAATACCGAAAAAATTAAAAATCGAATCGAATCGAACTAATTCAAATTTTTGATTTCGGGTTTTCAGTTTTTCGGTTCGGTTTCGATTCTGTTTTCTTAAAATTTCGATTATTTGGTTCGATTTTAAAATTTCGGTATTTCGGTTTAACCAAAATTTTATATATATATTTTTTAAAAATAAAAAATAAAATTATAACTTAATTTCAAAAAAAAAAAAATACTACACCCAACTCAAATCTCAAAGCCCATTTAGAGAATTATTTATATAATCGACACAATTGCTTAAGTTTTTTTTACATATAACAAGTTTTATAATAGTTTTAGCATGTTAAGAAAATTTTTACTATTATTAATATGCTTTGAAAGAAAAATGAAATATACAATATTTATTTAACAAGAAATTAGGGACCATAGATTATTGAAATCTTAAAAGACCCTTAATTTTTTATTGGTTTTGTTATAAGGATATTAAGCATATGAGAAAAATTATTATCTAAAATTCAAATGCTATGTATGTACTACTAAATGTAAATCAATTGATCTCAGTATTTTCTTTATTTAAAAAGTTAAAATTAAGCTTAGTATTAAACTTTAGAATTCAAACTTAAAATAATTTATTTTGAATTTAAAAAGATAACATAACTCATTTTTAATTAAAAAAAGTAGCTCATTTTGTAAGTAAAAAAATAGCCCATTAATTAGACCCATAACCGAAAAAATTGAATTAGAAAAACCGAACCAAACTGAACCGAATTTGAAAAAAAACCGAATCGAACCAAATTAATTTGATTCAATATTTGATACACTGAATGAAAAATCAAAAATTAAAAAAACTGAATCAAAATTTAAAAAAATCGAACCAAAAAATCGAATGCTCACTCCTGCTAACAACCAGAAAAGCATGAAGGAAGATTCATCCAAACTTCTCCATCATAACACACTTTGCCGAATAAACGCAATTAATCGGCCGCCATAATTTAAAATGTAATTTCACATCTACTTCAAAATAACAAATTTGACCTTTCCTTTATAACAAAGCTTCTTCTCTCATATTTCAATTTCATGAAAATTCAATATGTCTTTCTTTTTTACTTTCTTCCTTGTCTCCTTTCTCTTCTCTTCTCCATGCCTTTCTACTAGAACAGCACCATTCTTTTCATCCAAGCCTATTAACCCCACAAATTATCATAAAATTCAAGGTTGTAGTACATGGCATGAATTTGAGAAGTTTGTGGATGCTAGCAAAGGCAACAAAATCAATGGGATTTCTGAGCTCAAGAAGTATTTCCATCGATTTGGGTATTTGAAGATGGATACCTTGAATTTTACAGTTTTATTTGATGACCACTTGGAGGATGCCTTGATTAAGTATCAAGAAAAGTTGGGCCTTTCAGTCACTGGAAAACTTGATGAGAATACAGTTTCTCAGATTATTTCACCTAGGTGTGGCGTTTCCGATTCTGCCCCCAATTTATTCGTGCGTGCGAAGAGAAACTACGCATTTTTTACCGGCAAGCCAAGATGGTCTAGAAGTATACCAATAACTTTAACATACGCATTTTCTCCGGAGAATGTAATAAATTCATTGACCAAATCAGAGATAACGGATGCTTTTCAACGTGCGTTCAACCATTGGGCATCGGTAATAATAAAATGTCACTTTCATTTTAAGTTGTTAGAAAGTTATTAAAAGAAGGAATTTCTAAACTTAAAAATTATATTATCTAAATGTCTTTTTTGATTAGTTTAAATAACATAATTATGCAAAAAAAGTCTGATTATCTTATCTGAAAGTTTAAGCGTTTGGAAAATATATATACCTATACACGTTTTATGTCTCAACACACACACCATCATGCAAAGTTTGTCAAACACCATATTATCGGCCTCCTTTTAATTGAGCTATACATGTATCATAGTCTTCATAAATTGTTGTTGGATGTTCTCTAAAGGATCACTATATTTCATGAATATGTTGAGCCGATGGTTCATAAAGTGCTATTGTCTCTTGGAGGATTTAAAAAGTATTTTTTATGAGTCAAACACGTAAAAATATTATTTTATTTGGTTTTGCTTTTTGTGGACAACGATAAAATTTAAACTTATAAGTTCTTTCCTGCTATTATATCATATTGTATGATATGATTGTTTCATTTAAAAGTCTCATAACTTTGCAAGACCACCTTTTAATTACTTAATTATATATGTTGTCTTTAACAGGTAATACCAGTTACATTCTTGGAAAGCAGCGATTACGGATTTGCAGATATTAAAATAGGTTTTTACAAAGGTGATCACGGAGATGGAGAGCCATTCGATGGGGTACTAGGGGTTTTGGCTCATGCATTTTCACCTGAAACCGGGAGGTTCCACCTTGATGCGGCGGAGACATGGGCAGTGGACTTTGAAAGAGAGAAATCAGATGTGGCTGTTGATTTAGAATCAGTAGCTACACATGAGATTGGACATTTGTTAGGGTTGGCGCATACTTTTGTACAAGAAGCAGTGATGTTCCCTAACTTAAAGCCTAGAGAAAAGAAAGTGAAGTTGAAAATGGATGATATTAAGGGAATACAAGCCCTTTATGGTTCAAACCCTAATTTTAATTATCAGGCTCTTTCAGAATTTGATACTTCTACAAATAATGGAGCTACTTTGAGGAAGAGACAATTAGCATGGTCTAATTGTATTTTGATCTTAATTTTGTGGATGTCTATGTAAAGCAAAAACTACGTAGTTCCTAGACAAAATTCTTTTGGTCATGGTCATTTGAGGAATAGACTCTTGACCTTTTCTTTTTTCAGTTTTGAGTCCATAATATGGAAGCAATCTTAATACAATGTGCTGTAGAGAAATCATAGTATCTAGAGAGTACCATAACTGCTAGGTTATATATAACCTCAATTATTGGTTCCTTTGATAATATATATATATATATATATATATATATATATATTTCTTGGTACCATTGTTGTAGATTTGAAAGCTTGTATTTCTATTTAATATGATGAATGTTCATGAACTATGTCACACCCCGCCTTGGGGGGTATGACTGGCACCTGGTGCCTTACTAGGACCTGACCTGCTGGACTGTTAAGCCTGGGCACATCTGGTGCCTGGCTGGCTCTGACTCACATTTCTGGAAAACAAAGGGCTATATAACGGCTGTAAACACAGCCCCCGGCCCATTGGCCTATAGCCTTCTGTACCTGTACTAACAGCTGACCAGAAACATCTCAATTCAGGGGAACCTATGCGGGCCGACAAGGCCACCATGCTGTCTAGTTATTTGCAACTCAATCATAAAGTATTAAAAAGCTACGTGACCGGCAAGGTCACCACTACTGACAACTATGGCCCCACACGACCATCACCATAGAAAGAAGGAATACTAACAGCTATACAACTGCACGGTCTCTCACGACCGGCTCATCTGACCATAGGGAATATATACAGACTGCAAGCCTCTAAGAAGAATAATAGAAACTATCGGGACAGGGCCCCGACCTACCCGTACTGTACAGCAAAAAGGAACTGAACTACACCTCCAGAAATTCAGTCTCCGGATGACAGGAGCTGAATACTCGACCGCTGATGGGGATCACGTAGTATCGCCTGCTCGTCTATGGGTACCTGCAGGCAAGTAATGCAGCGCCCCACTGGGCGTCAGTACCGCTGGTACTGAGTATGTAAAGCAATAACTGAAAAAGATATCTGAAACCAATAGCATAACTGACGAAACTGAAGTAGGAAGAACTAGATTAACTATCTGATGGTGTAGATCGTACCTGTTCTTAATCATACTGAAGGGAGTAGGAATCATACCTGGAGACGTATCATTCTACTACTAATCTGCTCGTATCTAATGTAATATGGCATAACATACATAACATAACATGGCATACACAACCTTACCCGGCCCCCATAAGCCGGGAGGTACAATCAACACAGAATCTATACCCCTACCCCGGTCATCCCATCTCCTATACTGGCTGTAAGCATCCCGCTGGTCCCCTGGATATGCACTTGGGCTCACTGAGCCCCTGACTATAACTGCATCTGAGTCCGGAGGACTCCTGAATCTGCACCCGGGCGTATCCGCTCGACTGGGGTGTGTAAGGGCCGATCAAGGCACAAATATGGGGAAAACTGGCATCCCATCTCCGTCCCCTATGGGACGGCATGCCACTCCGTGGAGCGATGTATCCTCGTCCTCTGGCGGACGAGTCGATACAGCTATTAACCCTGGGCGGTCATGGATGCTAGGTAGTCCAACCCCAAACAATACAACGGTCTCAACTAGTAATACTGTCTGTATATCTCACATACTGAGGCTAATAGGGGTAAGGTATCGTATATATTACATGCTGAGCTAATGATAGTAAGCTGTACGTATTTAATACGTGCTGAGGCAGGTAAATATATATAAATATGAATATAGTCTCCTGCTGGGCTGTACTGGTGCAAATGCTATACGAGATAGTGTTTCTGCTGAAAACTATACTGTCTACTGAGTTTCTGTATCAACATGATCTCCTATTTCTAACATGCTTTCTAAACTCTATTCTAGTCTGTTATTCTATTTCTGAAATGCTTTACGGATACTGTACTACTTCACGGGGTTCCAACTGAACACAACAATATCTTAACATGGCATATCACATCACATACTGAGTATACTGGGCAATCTCTAACACTTGCGTTAGAATTTATATCATACTGATAGGTTTCATACACATTACAACCCAATGTTTCTCACATCGTACCAATATTCATAATAACGCAATACTCGACTTCTGAACATTCTACTGGTCTGTAATTTATTACACTATATTGATATTACTTAACTTGCCGAAGGAAACTAACTTTACATACCTTATCTTTGAATTATTCGTCCGTTGGACGAGGCTCGACCGGTACTTCAACTATGTTCTCCCAACTGCATTCATAAATACGTCAATTAATACTAAATACAACTTTATTGTAAAGAGCAACGTTACTTTCGATATAGGTTATAGCCTAAACTTAGGCTTATCGAAATACGGTCGAAAACTCGCTATTTTTCAGCGACCCAGAAGGGAGAAATATTTACTTCTCAGCTAGGAACACATAGACACTAATTTAGAGCAATTCCACTTACCTTAGTTCGGTGGCTCGCCGACTCGTCGGCCGTATTTCACGAAACTAAATCCGTAGAAATGCTCTCTGCTGCTAAATACTTTGGTATCTAGGATTAATTTGAGTTTGGGCAGCGTTTGGCAGCGTAATCGGACGAAAATATATAATTTCCTTCGTTCCTTTCTTTTCCCCCCTACGTTTGCCTCTGTTTCTCTGGAAATTTTTAAGGATTTTATCATTTAAAACCGAAGTGGGGCTTTATATACTTGGGCCTGGACAAGGCCAACGTGTCACGGAGCCATCGCGGAGGCCTCTCCTCCGTGACACGCTGCCATCGCGGAGGGGCTCTGCCTCGGCTCCTTCCGCGATGGTTCGACGGGCTTCTCGTCCGATCTTTTCCCGGGCCTTTCTCCAGCACGTATGGCCTTCAAATATGCTTAACCAACGTGCGAATAGGTTGTCTAGGTGCCGGGAATTCTACGGGGTATAACATTCTCCCCCCCTTAAGAACATTCGTCCTCGAATGTACTCTGTCATCTAGAGGACTACTTACTTTACTTTCTAGAAAAATTTTGGCAGAGTTTCCACTGTAATATGGACTATCGCAAAAACTTGAAATGTAGAAAAGTCCAACACAGGCACTGCACACAATATTCTAAGATCCACTGGACAACTAAATATCACTTCTTTCTTTATCATTTACTACATACAACCATAAAGGTACGACATAAATAATAATACGGACATACCTGTCGCCTGATTAGGCCTGAAATAGATGAGGGTATCTAATTTTCATATCTTCTTCAGCCTCCCATGTCATTTCCTCCCGATTTCTGTTACGCCACAATACTTTGACAGATGCCACATCTTTAGTTCTCAGTCTGAAAATCTGTCTATCTAAAATGGCTACGGGAACCTCTTCATAGGCTAACTCTTCTGTGACCTGAACCTCCTGAACTGGAACTACTGTAGAAGGGTCCCCTACGAACTTCCTTAACATAGAGACATGGAACACTGGGTGAACAGATGCTAGTTCTGGAGGCAAGTTCAACTCGTATGCAACTCGGCCTATTCTTCGCCGAATCTGATATGGCCCAATAAATCTCGGGCTAAGCTTGCCTTTCTTACCAAACCTCATTACCCCTTTCATCGGGGACACTTTCAGGTATACCCAGTCATTTACTGAAAATTCTAGATTTCTGCGCCGCCTATCTGCATAAGACTTCTGGCGGCTCTGAGCGGTTAGTAAACGTTCTCGGATAAGCTTTATCTTTTCCTCGTACTGCCGAACAATGTCTGGGCCAACTAGTGCTGATTCTCCTATCTTAAACCAGCCCACCGGCGATCTACACTTTCGCCCGTATAATGCCTCGAAAGGCGCCATCTGAATAGCTGAATGGTAGCTGTTATTATAAGCAAATTCAATTAACGAGAGATGTTCATCCCAGCTACCCCCAAAATCTAACACACACGCTCGTAGCATATCTTCGAGCGTCTGAATTGTACGTTCCACTTGCCCATCTGTTTGAGGATGGAATGCTGTGCTCAAGTTAACCTGCGTCCCCAAACCTTTCTGAAACGACTGCCAGAATCTAGCTGTAAACTGTGCTCCCCTATTTGAAATAATAGATACCGGCACCCCATGCAATCTAACTATTTCTCCGATATATAATTAGGCATAATCCTCAGCTGAGAAGGTAGCCCTCACTGGCAGGAAATGAGCTGATTTTGTCAGCCTATCAACTATTACCCAAATGGAATCATTTCTGCATCTAGTACGGGGAAACCCTATTACAAAATCCATGTTTATTACTTCCCATTTCCACATAGGTGTCTAGCACCGAATAGGCTTGGGGTTCCAAGGTTCCCTGATCTCAGAAGTATACGCCAACGCAGGTTTATACATTTACATTGGGAGCTCCCTTGTGAATTTTCCCTGCCCCTAAGAAGCCTTTCACTTGATATTGATATCATGGTAGCATCTTTAGTCTTGATAAGATTTTAGATAGCTCTACCAACTTGAGTGTAATAGTTGGGGCATCACGTAAGCTCTATCGTGATGGTGTTGATTATATGACGAGTCTCCCATTGTTCCTCATGAGTTCAGCTATGCATATTTATTAGTTATGATATTGTGTTTTCAGCAGGTTTTACCCAATGATTAGGTTATCAGTTTTACTCAAAATCTCAGTTTCAGCTTTGGGTCATTCGATGTAGTTCTGAGATCTAGTTTATATGTAATCACGTTTTCAGATATCAACATGCAGCCTTTACTCTTAGAATCCTATGATGATATGATTTTAGTTTTTACTTACATAGCCTATTTTACTTACCTTGCACACCCAATACATTCCAAGTACTGACCACATACTCTATGCTGTGTCATTTCATGATACAGGTTCAGACGTCCAGACTCAGTCTTGCTGTTAGCCAATCTCCCGAGCTTATCTAGTTCTCCAATTGGTAAGCCTCATCCTTTGAGGACCTTTAGTTAGTTGAGCTATGTTATTTTCAGTTTTAGATTTCTAGTGAGCTAGTTAGGGTGTGATGTATCGTGATTTTACAACACTTTCGACACTTAAAACCAAGAAATTATGCACATTCCAGGTATGTTTATATGGGTATGATGTGTTTTGTGCTTAATGTGTAGGAAAATAGTTTTGGAAGTGAATTTGGCCAAATTAATGCTAAAAATAACTGACAGGTGACTTCCAAGCACTTAACGAGTCATTGATAGGAGGCACAATTCGTTGCTTAAGGCATGGGCAAAGTTGGAGTTTGGAAGAAGCAAGACAGTGTACTTGATGAGTTGGAGGAACGACTCATTACTTGGTAATGAGTCGTGAGGTCAATCGATGGGAATCAAAGAGAAAATTTCAACAAAGTATCCAGTGAAGTTGACGACAGACATAACAAGTCATCATGAGATGAAGGGACTCATTGGCAGGCCACTGGAACCATTTGTGAAGTGCACTGGAGTTTTGAAGGTGTTAGTCCATGAGGGACCTAACGACTCGTGTACAGGAACGACGAGTTGTTAGTTGACCCGTTGCCATAACTGGGTGCAATGTCAGGGACGACTAATTCTTCAGAAGGAGAAACGACCTGTCACCTAGCCTGTTGCCACTGCTGACATGATTTCCAGTTTTATTTAGGAAAAGGATTTCTTAGAATTATAAATACCCAATTTAGGTTTATTTTTAGGAGACGATTTTGGAAGGATTTTTAGGCGATTTTTGAGACAAATTTCTTGACAATTAGAGAATGATTTTTTAGAAGACTTTCATATAATTGTTCTTGATTCAAGAAACAAAAGCAACATTGGAGTTTTATTCGATTTACGTGGTTTCTATTCTACAATAATTTGTAAGTTGAAATTATGATTTCTTCAATATTTTGTGATTGCGATCATAAAAATATGAGTAGCTGAACCCATAAACTAGGTTTGTGGTAACCAAGATGAATTAACGCACATAGGAAAAAACACTTAGTGATTCTTGAACGGGGTTTTATGCATGTATTGTTTTCCCTTCGTTTTGATTGATTCTTGACGGTTGCAAACGTTAGGACTTGCCTTATTCTTACTTATTGGACCAAGGAGGTAAAGAATGGGAAAAGGGATTAACAACAGAGATTTGAGGCTATCAACCCTCATCTAATAGCTTGAACTTGTCCGGGGATAGCTAATCCGATATCAATGGTAAGGGTCAACTAAAGTACACCCGTATACGGACCAAGTTACGTGGTGAAAATCATCTAGATAGGGGACCAACCATCTAGGTGAACCTAACTTACCAATATTGCATGTTAAACACCGGAATAGATCACTAGTGTAAAATCCTTGTGGTTATGAAATCTTGGGGAACACAATCCTAGTCAAATCGTTAATTGAATACAAACGAAATTTGATTTCAACATTCAGTAATTTTACTTTGTTTATTATTCTATATTTTTTCCCCTTTGGAAATAAGTAAATCAATAGTCATAGTTATTCGAATGAACTTAAGTTCTTACCATATTCCCTGTGGGATCGACCTCAACCTTTGTTGGATTGTATATTTGACAATCGGCCGCTTATATCTCAATTATAATGTGTAATTTTGGCGACATCAAATTTTGGCGCCGTTTCTGAGGAATACGGCTAAGGCTTTTGTTAATTGTGTTAACTTTTCTAATGGTTCTTATTTCTTTTTTATTTTTTCTCTTTTCTATTTTGGTTGTTTAATAGGTCTTAGGTTTGTGCATGCCCGATACTAGAAGCCAAGGAAATCACCTGGTTCCAATTGATCACGAACTTGAGCTAATGTTAAGAAACTTGAGAAGAATGGCTAACATACAAGAGCAAGAAATCGTGGACCAGGCCACAACAAGAATGTTGGTTGAAGAGCAAGCTCGGGCTAGAGATTGTGAGTTAGCCAAAGTTGCTGAAGAGCAGCGTCTAGCTGCATAAGCTGAAAGAGCTAGACGATCCAGAGGTCCAGAACACCAGCGACATCGATATTTTGATGAGGAAGATGATTCGTATATAGATGAAGATGGTGCCACTGGAGTTATACTCTCCCCTCCTTTGCCCGCTGGGGCGAAGTTTAACATTACTAGTGGGATGATTCAATTGCTTAATATGAAGGGAATATTTGCGGGCCATGCATCTGATGATGCCCACACTCACCTGACAAATTTTGTGGGAATATGTAAGGCATACAGGAAACTGGGGGTGAGCTAGGACGCTATCAGACTGAGGTTATTTCCATTCTCTCTAGGGAATGAGGCAACTATGTGGCTGGCTGAGTTGCCGAATGATTCCATCACTACTTGGGGAGAGCTTAAAAGAGCTTTTCTTGAAAGTTTCTTCCCTCTATCCAAAGCATTGCAGTTGAAGGATGAGATTTATAACTTCAGATAGCTAAATTCAATGTCACTCCACGAGACCTAGCTTAGTTTCAACAAAAAGCTCAAAAAGGTGCCAAGTCACAGAATTCCGGATGATACATTGTTGGAGATCTTTTATAGGTCTCTGAAAGCCAACACCAAGGTGGTGGCTGATACCATCCCCAAAGGAACTTTTATGAGTCACACCTATGTAGAGGCTGCGGAGCTGCTAGACAGGATCACCAAAACCAACCGAGCTTGGCACACTAGAGAGTCGGAGGATCCGGCTGGTTCATATACGGTTGGTATGTCTGCTGAACAAGAGGAGAAGAGATGAAGAGCGTTATAAGGATATAACATAGATAAATACTACCATGGGTTTGCTTTCCAAACACCTGATGGGAGTCGGAGCAGAAAAGGTGAATGCTATAGGTTCTCAGGGCAAGGCCCCGAGAAATGATGGTTGAAAGCATGAGTCTAAAGAAGAGG